>OZ025298.1:18570706-19986331 GCA_964019185.1 Maratus speculifer
GTAAGAGAAGCGGATACAACAATACAATTCGTTCAGCCAATACAACCGGCACAGGAAATCTTGGGAAAATAGCCATGCAAACGGATTCAATGATCAAGTTCACTGGCCAAAAAAATTTCAAAGTTCAGAGAACATCTTATAACATAAAATGAATGTAACCTGAAAACATATAAGTAAGTACATAAATCTGATTGGTTGTTCTCTAAACATTTCAGAAGTTTTAATGGCCATTTAACTTGATCATTGAAACCGCTTATATGCCCCGTTTCCGGAGATTTCTTGTCGCGATTCTATTTCAAGAACGAACTGTAACATAGTATTTGCTTCTCTTACATTGGCCGTTTCCTACGATTTCCTGAAAGTTTATTGGCTGATGAACTTTGTCAGTGAATCCACTTCTACAACATATATTTCAGTATTTTTTCTTTTATTTTCTTCTTTTATTTTCTGAACAATCTAAACTTGAACTGATAACAGTACGCTACACTGTAATAAAAAATATATATAAATAATATATCATAAAAAATACGTAAATTTACGATTTTTCACCTTGAATGATCCAGTATGTTTACGGAAGAGTCACTTTTTTCACATAAATGGTCATCCCCCGTAATTTATTTTTGTGTGTTTTATGGGCAAAACCCATTGATGTAATGGCAAAGTCTGTTGATATAGGGATAAAGTCCTTTTTTTTACAGACATTGTCTGGAATCTAATCTGCTGTAAAATTACTGCAGACATTTTTTACAGTTTATGACTACCGAAAGTAGTTTGCAATAATAAATAAAGTGTTTTGTGCTTTTAACTTTGTTTCATATTTATTTACATTGTACTACGCCAAGTAATTTCATATTGCAATAACCTTTTTTATCTTAAAAATACTACTTTTATTTTATAGAAAACTTGGTGTTTGTTTTATTTATTTGTTAATTTTTTTATATATATTAGTAGCGTTGCCAATGTTGGAAAAAACCTGGTTTAAATCCGGAAATAAACCGGGTTTTTTGGAATAAACCTGGAACAAACCCGGGATTTTTTGGAATAATTCGGTTTTTTGGGAATAAAGCTGGGAATAAACCTGGTCTGTTTGAAATAAACCCAGGAATAAACCGACTTTTTGCAACTCTATATATTACCATAATTCGGGCATTAGAAAGTGATATACATAGAGATATATTGTTTTTTATGTTCGTGGTTTGCATTTTGTTGGTTTTAATATAAATATATATGAATGGCTAATTAAAAAAAATAGTGCAAAAAACGTAATTGAAAAAATTGCTTGTGTATATTACATAGTGAAAATATGCATAGAATATTTCTTCCTCTCGGCAAGATCATTTGTCTTTCTTGCCAACACTCCTCTACTGAAAAGCAATCTGAAACTAACAATGGTTACCCGTTTAAATAATATATTATTTTATAATTAAATTAAATGTATTATTTTTATAAGGTTTTATAGTTTTCACATACCTATTTGAAGAAACATTCTATGTCACTTAATATTAAGTAAACTTTTCTTCTTCATATGAAACATTCGATGTTAGAAGTTTTATATTCATGTTTTATTCAAAACGTTGCATAAAAGGTTTTTTCAAAAGCCTTTTTGTTGATTATCTTGAAGAGAACTGAAAAAAAAAAATGTTGATATCAGACTACCCTGAGTATCATTTTTATGCGGTTTGAAATACATCATGGTTTATTATATTCCCTCTCTTCGTGATATAAATAGTTTTATCGCCAAGCTATATTTAAAAAGCATTTTATCTCTGCTCGTAGACTTTCCTTTTTCTTATTTAAAAAGTAAATTTAATTTGCAATATTATAAGTAAACATGTGATAGCTTTTTAACGGAAGATGAATACGTTATTTTATATTTTGAGGGAAAAAAGCAATTTTAACACATTTCGATGTATATATATACATATGTTTTTTCGGGGGAGAGGGGGTATGGGTAGAAAATTTTATTTCATATAATAATAAATATAAGTATATCATGTATAATAATTTACATGAAACCGATTGGGAGGTTATCTGTAAATATCTCTTTTGTATCTCGATATCTCTTTCTTTTTTTTATATATTTTTCTTCTTCTTTGTATTGGATAGTTTAGGTTATTCTCTACGTTGCATTTTCGATCATGGTCACAGATTCTTTTAGTTTAACACTTTAATTTTTGGAACCGGTGTTGAATATAAAAGCAATTATATATATATATATATATGTATATATATAAGATCTGCAATCAAGATCAAAAAGTAAAAAAAAAAATAAAAAAATAAAAAATAAATAAAAAATAAAAAATAAAAGGTCGATGCAATGCAGTGATAGACCTTAGCTATGCAATGCAAAATAAATAATTAAATAAATAAAATTAAAATAAATGTATAAAAAAATGTAGAAATACGAACTAGATATTAGTTAATAATCTCTTCATAGGTTTATGGATATCTCGCAAGTGTCTTCGACAAATGGGGCAGCTGACGAAGTTAAATAAATGAGTGAAAATAAAGGAAATTGAATTTTCAGTTTAGTTATTCAACATAAAAGAAAATTGGATAATGTTGAGTGCCACTTTTGTGTAAAATTATTGTGCTCCTTCCCCAATTTCGTACTTAAGCAATTAAGCAATTTTAGTTTGTGTTTTTATCTAAATTTAAATTTATGTACTAACTTGTTTTTTCTGCAAGACCAATCGGTTATGCAAACATAAATCAGACCACGTGTCAATTCTGAAATATGACTATTTACATTCCAACAATTATTAATGTATACAGTTTTTTAATATAACTAACGTTAGTAATAATTTGTCTCAATTTCTTTTTTTCTTATTTTTTTAGGTAAGAAAGTGTTGTTCAAAACGAAGACTTGTTAAGAATATTGCTGTAATATGAGGTAATATTTAATACTAATCAGGTTTTTTTTTTTTTTAAGAACAGTTGTTGCATCATATAAATTTTTATGAAAAACGTTATACAGCGTATAGATTTTTGTAAATAAATGGATCTGTGTCACATGAACATGAAATACATTCGCCTATGCATAGTTATAATATTTTTTAACTACATCCTTTATTGTTTTCTATGTGGATATATTAACTGAATAAGAATAACACAGCAAAAAATGCAAATCATAAGTTCTAACTAAATATACGTATACAATCAGTATTTATTTAAAAAAAAAAAAAAAAAACACAATATGCTATTTTTAAATTTTTATAAAGTGACATTAATATATCATTATAATAATAATTATGGATTTTATATATTTTTTAAGAAACAAAATTCTTAAGGGGCATCTCCATATTGAAACATATACAAAATTAAAATTTAGAAGAGCCATACACAAGCGAAATTTTTTTTTTCATTTCTATTATGTATAATAAATGCAGATAACAAAAGAGAACTATTTGATGAATAAGTTAGTAATTATATAACTGTATTGTTTCTAGTACTTTTATAACTGTATTCTGATTTTTTTCTAGCTGTTACATCAAACTTTCACTATTTCTTTATAAAACTATTAACCCCTTGGGAACGAACGATCAGTATGCTGTCGCATGAAGAGCTCGAAATCCTTCTTTATACTCACCAGTAAAATTTTACTATAAATATGCCTTTTTTAATCGGAGCATTTTCTCGTTTCAATAATGCTGAATTTTCAATAAATAAATAACAAAAGATTAAAAGTTTTATAAAAGCTTTACGTCACGAAGCAGTTAACGCTTTTCATCCCCTTGTTCCTCATTGGCACAAATGTAATTAGACGACTTCTTTGTATTTAAGTTTATTCGCAAGTTCGTTACTCAAGAAGCGCGAAACTTTCTGACAGAATGACGTATTCATTTTAAACGAAAATATATAAAATTTTCAGTGATATAAGGAATTTGGAATAATTTTGATTGTCTAAGAAGAACCGTCCAGAGAAGAAAACCAAGTCTGTAGTATATAGTGTCCCTCATAATGGCATATATTTAAAAAAAAGTACAGATTACAGCCAGAGATAAAGATCATGAGAGTAGAATCATGACCATAATCATGACAGTGCAGTGTTTAAAAAAAAAAATAAAAAAAAATAAAAAAAAATCTTTGAATTCTCGGTAAGACTGCTTGCAGCAAAGTTGTCAGATATTTACCGTTCAGTTAGTAGATTTTCCGTTTTGGGAAATAAAGAAAAGGAAAACTATTTTTGAAGAAGCGGTAACTTTCCAAAATAAGCTTTGATTTTCAGTTATAATAATTTAATTTTTAAAATTAACGAATCAATCAATCTTCAAAGAATTTAAACAGCTATGTTAATTAATGTAATTTTTTTCGTATATTTTACTTCAAGTCATGCTGAGAATCGAACTTGAGACCTTTTGACAGTGGAACAAGTCGTTATTGGCTGAGCTAAAGCTTCTGATGCTATGTTGTACAAAGTATGTCTTTAATGAGTTAGTGGGAAATCTGTTGTGCTTTTCAAAGATTTCCATTTAAATATGTTCGTTAGAATATTCGTAAACGGCTTATTTTATATTTTATTTTAGACCGATGCGATTACTTAAAATCAATTTTAATTTTTTAACTACTTAAAAAAAACTCACTTTTTATATAATTAATTATTATTATTAGTTTTGAAAGAATGAAAATTTTTTATTCATATTTTACGAAAAAAAAAAAAAAAAAAAAAAAAAAAAAAAAAAAAAAAAAGAGAGAGAGAGAGAGAGAGAGAGAATTTTTCGACATTGTCGCACACTATTTTTTTTCTTTGGGGGAGGGGCGTAATTAGTTAAAAGATTTTTTACAAAGAAATAAGAGAAAAATAAAGCAGAAAAAATTTAATTTAAAAGTGATTTTTTATGTTTCCATTATTTTATTCAATTTGTGAAATATGTTTTTATAAAATTAATATATTTTAATATCGCATTTAACCTGAAGTAATAATAATAATAGCATTGCAATAATTATAACTCCTTTGAAATAACACTGCACAATTTATTTTTAACATTGCAAATCTTCAGGCATCATGTGAAGGAAACAATTTCAAAACGATTGTCGATGAAAACTCCCACTAACTCAGACATAAGAATTTGTCCCTTTCTAAGTTTTTCTTTTTCTTTCTTTTTCTTTTTTTTAAGAAAAGAAAAACAATTTTTTTCTTCTTTATTATTTTTAACAAAAATGCAAAAAAGTGTGCATTTTGCATTACCAGATTTAACAAAGATAAAAATATCTTTAAAAAAGAAATGGAAATAAGTACAGAGAATTTGTTATTAGATAAGAGAAAGGTCTGCAAAATGATGATCGAGAAAGTTATAAAATGCCTTTAACCAAGAGCTTATATAAATTCATAGAGAGTATTACTTTTTTGTCTATGTTTTAACAGTTCTTTTTACCATTGTATAAGATGGTATTACAAAGTTGCAAAAAAGTTGGTAAGAAATATAATAGTTTTTAATTTCAATGAAGAAAAAAAAATCAATACAAATTTTACGAAAGAGCCACGATTCTTTTGTTGAGTTTTACATTTCTGTGAAGCAACATCAGTTTTGTAAACATTCAAAACAAATTTGCCCAGATAACGGAGTTTTATGTTCTTTTTTAATTGAATACATACATCTGACTTGTGTGCTCGACATGAAAGCTTGCTTATAAGTAATTGTCAATATTCAAGAACAAGATAGCACAGAGAAATTTTACAACGCGAAGGAAATACAGCCGGGGGCTCCACACAAAGAGTATGTGCAATGGAGCTAGTGCACTGTTAAAACTCTGCAGCATTTTATCCAGTCATTTGACCGTTTTCAACAAAAAATGTAAAACAACCGTCTTTTTACGTTATTCTGAACATATTATTACCAATTTTATGGTCAGAATAGAGTTAAATTACGGTTATGTTACTGGTTTTTCAGAAAACAGTGAAATGACTGTTGTGGTTGCCTTGACTACTCGAGACCTCCAGATAACGGAGTGTCTCGTTCTCTCTTTCTATTTTCATCCGTTTCGTTATTTTCATAAAATATGGTGGAGTTTTTTTTTTTTTTTTTTTTTTTTTTTTTAAACGGAAAATGCCCTTTTATTGTGAAAAGGGACCTTTTTCTGTGAAATTCAGGAAAAATATTACAGATTTTTTAAACAGTATGGGTGGTATATAAATAAAATCTCGTGTCTGGGCCGCACCCGGCAGGTGCAAATACACCTCATGTGGCAGAGAGCAGATAAGAAAAGGTAGGCAAAAAAAAAAAAAATTACATAACAATTTTTTTTTTTTTTTTTTTTTTTTTTTTTTTTTTTTTTTTAAATAGGAAAATGCCCTTTTGTTGTGAATAGCGACCTTTTTCTGTGAAATTCAGGAAAAATATTACAGATTTTTTAAGCAGTAGGGGTGGCAAGAAAAGGGAGGCAGAAAAAATTACATAACAAGATTTTTTCCATCGGTTACCTCCTATAAAATTCAAGGACGGTTGAATGTGCCATAAAACAACTTCGGGGTGAATAATCCCCCGATGTTTTAAAATAAAGTAAATATAAGCTTGTTATATTACATAACAAGGAGCATTTTTCCCTACACAGATTGTTTTTTGAGCTTTCGTCAAGAAATTCGATTCAAAACGTCATATTTGACAGAGTTTTCTGAAAGATCTATTGTGTTTACAAATAAATAAAAAAATAAATAAATAACAAAACATCTTTCAATTACACAGTTTCTGAATTACAACACCTGGCAGTTTCATACATTTCCGAACAAAAATATACAATAAAAACTTTTGTTATAAAATTACTCTTTGGATTTGAGAACAGCCTTAATGAAAAAATTATACTGGAAATGTGTGAAGTAAAATTAATATTTAAAAAGTATGAATCGATACATAATTATATAAACAGATTTCTAGATTTTACTTAAACAAAATTAGAAATAATTTCAATGATAATTTTTAAGTAATATTTTATAAATCACCAGCACTAAAATTTAATGAATAATATAGTCTTTAAAAAACATGTTTCTTAAAATATGTGACAATTGCAGTAGATCGCTCACTTTTCAATGCCGTATTAATAACCATCGAAGTTACATTAACGTTTGTTAATGTTGCATGACATCCAGGCTTCAAGACATATGGCATATAATTTTATCTTATTTTCATCATTTCAAGACAACAGCGATATTATATCGACATTTTCATTTGTAAAATATGAAGTTATTTTAGAATACTTTTGCGTTTCTGAAACAGAAATTCGTACTTATATTCAATATTTATTATTAAAATAAATCTTTAAAGCATGAGTGGCTTTAAGTTTTACGGAAGTCTGAAATTTTTGGATAACTTACACTCGAAAACTGAATAAAATATTACTGATATTGCCATGTTTGTTTCTAACTAATTGATATTTCTGATCGCAGAGCATGCATCTCTTAATACTTTCCATTAACAAAAGAAGTTACATTTGTATTTTAAAATATGTATAAAACTTAAATTTATTTCTCAATATGGCACTTTAGTAAAATCATAAAATAATACAGAAACGTTACAAGTGTATGCCAGCCCTATGTCTTGTTACGAAATTTTGCGACAGTTGTGTAATATTTTCTAATTACTCCTGAAACTATTTACTTAAATGTATCTAAAAATAATATTTTTCTTTATCAACATATAAATGATTTTATACTTCAGCAGAATTTAAAATCCTATTTCATATAAAGAATCGAAATAAACATAACAGAAAAGGATACATCATAATAAATTAATGAAATATACTTAAAATGGATCAAACATGGTGTTGATAGTAGAAGTTAAAAATAATAATAAAGAAAAGAAAAGAAAAGAAAAGAAAAAAAGAAAACGAAAACGAAAAAAAATATATATTTCTATGAATTTTCTCTTCTGAGAGTGCACTTAAATCTGCTATCGATAAAAAAAGTTACTTTTAAAAGAGAAATGTTATTAATAAAAACAATATTCAGTTTTTAGGAAATGTAAATAAAAAGTCTTTTTAGAACATTAGGCAAGATCTGATGGAAGATAATCAGCTTATTTTCGTATATGAAAATGGACAAGTTTTATATAGTTACTATCGGATTTAAAGTAAGTGCAAACACGATCCTTTTAATATAAGTCATTAAGAATTTCAAATTCAAGAATAATTTGCAAATTTTCTTTTTTTTTTGTGACAATCAATTTCATCAAAGGATTTTCAAATAAAGAAACTTTTGCACATTAGTTTTTTACGATTTAAAAAAAAAATGTAATTCAGAGATTCAATATCAGCCCAGGAAAATTAGAAGAAAGGAAATGTTCACTACTTTTTTCAGTATTAAATATAATTTATTAATAAAAATATCTAAAAAAATATTTATATGATATATTTTTTAAATGTGATGACAAAATTACTGTAAAAAAAGTTTCAGGATTTATGGATGTTACCTAGTCAGGTCTCAAATTCCCCTTCCTACTGTAGATCTATAAGCGACTGGTGCAATTTGAATTTTTAAATATCTGATTCCAGTTATAGTTCGGTTGTAGTCGAATTCTTGGTTGTTCCCCATTGTTTATATTACTCTTGACAACTAATTAATTTGTCTATGATTTTAATCAAGTAATTTAACTTAGTGGTTAAATCGTGATTTTAATCAATTATATAAAGAGATCCCTTGATTAAAATCATATATTTTAAAAATATTTAAAATGATATCAAGACATATTGAAATCTAAGAACAATATAATATAAGAGATCTGCCTTATAAAAAATTTTATTGACCTTAATATTATTCATTTTATAATTATAAATTTTATTCATTGTTAAAATAAACATGTTAAATGTAACTTTAATGAATTTTAATTAAATGTAAATATCGGTAGTATACAATGTAGTTTTGGATACCAAGGAATTTCTACCCCCTTCTAGATACGCTCTCCAATTCCATCACAGACTCTAAAAACAGGCTAATTTGATCTACTTTAAGACGAATATGAAAGAATAAATCTTAATCAAATGCTCTCGAGGCAGCTAGCGGCTACGTTCATGATTATTTAAATAAGATAAAACCTAAATTTAAAATTAGATTTTATAAAATGGCAAAGTAAACAAATATAAAACGACGCTGTAAGAAATTTATTTTCAATTAGATATTTTAAAAGTGTAGTTCCATATATAAAGTAAATTTTTCCAAAAATTTGTTTCTCATCTTAATATTTACATAAAAAGTATTTTAAAGGCCTAGAAAAGCCAAACTAAATCAGTGTGACAATAGCAACTGCTAATTTCTAGGTATCATTTTTTCTAAAAAAGCTTTAGATAAGAAGTAAAAGACTAGAACAGAAAATCTTCAACAGATAATGACATGGATAATAAGTGAATTCTCTGCCATAGATTTAGAAGATGAGGATATATTTTTTTTAAGCTAATATGAATGAGTGTTCGGAGTTTCTAGAATATTACAATAATACATCAAAAAATGGATCGTATTAAGTGTATCCAGTAAAACTGATGGTTATATAAAAGTAACTTTTAGTTTGTAAACAAATGTGCAGTTTATGGCAGATTTGAGATATTTATGAAGAGAACAAACGGACACATCGTTTAGAAATGTGACACATCTCGCAAAAATGCATGTCCGAAAAAAATAGTTTTGCATATTCGAAGTTACTGATATCTAATAGTCTTCTTCCCATGATTACATACTAAAAACACACACAATTTCAACTCTACATCCCAATTTTTTCGGCAAAAAGAGCTTTTGCAGACAGACAGAATGACGTCATTTTCTTTCTAAAAATATTTTTCAGAATCTCAATGTCTAAAACGTGTAAATCATATTTTTTCGTTTTTCAAAACAATTGCAAGATTCCCCCTACACTACGCATGATGGGAAAAAAAAAAAATCACATGACTTTAACGGTTTTAAACACTTCTACAAGGTAATAACGCTTTACATTCATGAATCACCTTTATACGCATGTGGCACTGCAAGCAAGTGAAAAGTGCTCGAACCGTACTCGCGCCGTGCTTATCAAAAGCTGTTTGAGTTACTCTTCATTTGTGACCTTCAATCAACACTCTACAATGCTTGCTGTTGATACTATTAAATTTTATAACTTCGACATTCTCATACAAAATATATATATATATATATATATATATATATATCAAACACTGTTATCTTCTTTGCATTGAATATGTTTCTGAATAAACAACATGTAAAATAGAAACTTATTTTAATAATCTAATTTAGCAGCTTTTTGTTTCCTTTGATTTAATAAAGTGTTATTATATGCATATAAAAAATCCTAAATTAATATCATGTTTTAAAACTTGGTTCAACTCAACTAATTATCAGTTTGGGAGTATATTATTATTAAATGAGCTGTAAAAGTTTAATCAGCATGCGAGAATGTTTTATGCTGATTAGAAATTATTCTAATTTTCCTTAAATCAATTTACGGGAGAAGATTTTTTTTTTCTTTACTGAAAGCCAAGAGAGTTATTTGCGGAGATTATTAGCGTTTTTAGGAAGCCAAGGGAGGTAAAAAATATAATTGCAGTTTTCTCTTTTAATTTTGGTTAGTTTAACTTAATATCATTAGCGATGCAACATTTTAGTTACTAAATAGGATTGCCTTATGTTTTCACTTTAGATGTTAAAAAAAGTTTAAAAAAAAATCCATATACACCTGAGACAAAATAAATTTTAAATGTTTAAAAGAATCTCGTCATTTTTTTAATATAAGTTTTACATAAATTTACAAAATAGAAACAAACGAATAACTGGAAAAATGATTTAACTAAAGATAAATAACACATTTTAACGTTATATAACATATCATTTTTATATTTATTCCAAAGTATCATCCAAATTTTATTAAATTTGATGATTTAATGAATATAATCATTAAATCAACATATTACTAATAATTTCAACTTCATGCCTTTATTTATTTAACATTTTTTTAATTATATTAATAATTATTAAAAATTGCATATAAATCTCACAACTAACTATAAAACTTATATTAGCATTTTTTCAGCCAGTAATAACAGAATATTTTGCAGTTTATTGTGTACATTTTGTTTACTTCTGGATTTGTTCTTTTTTATAAAATGAAAAGTTTAAAATGAGTTTTTAGAAGACAAATTTAGGCCTTTCAAAAAAAAAAAAAAAAAAATCAATATTTTTGTTCAAAATTTGAGCAACAAACTATAAAAAAACACACATAAAATAGAAAACAGTTATTTCAGTTTTTATAAAATTTTAACAGTCCATAAGGCGTAATACTAGACTTTTTGCAGGGAAATGCTAAAGTATCAATGAATTTATATGTAAATCTTACTTATGAACATATACGAGCGACTATTGGTGGTCTAAAAAATTCACTAAGAAAGGTCTGCCAATATGGATGTACACATTGCACCCAGCAGTAATAATTAACACCCATAATAAATGTATTAAAAATCGGGTATTGGAGAGCACTGTAAAAAAATCTGTAAAGGTACTAAACCTTTTCTAGGAAACTGGGATTCCAAGAAATTTTCCTGTAACGGTAACAGCAAAAATTCAAGTTTCAGAATCGATTACATGAATTTTTCCTGTTATCGTTACATGAAAAGTTCTTGGAATCCCAGTTTCCTAGAAAATGTTTAGTACTTCCACAGATTTTTTTTTTTTACAGTGAGGGAGGAGGATGTGAGCGCTTTCAGTTATTAAATATATTTCAGGATTTATTAATGGGATGGTTAAATGATAATTATTACTTAATTGATAATTAATTCAGTGCTCTTGGTACTAAATCTAATCTTTTTATAATTTTGATGTGCGGCAAAGAGCAGAATTCAGCTTAAAAAAAAAAATGAAGCATTGTTGGGAAATATATCCCTGATAGAAGATATAAGTTTTGGTTCTAGAATAGTGTTGATATATTTTCATGTGCATTCAGTGTACCTTCGATTACATGAAAGCGACCATTATCATCTGCTGGAATGCGTGACCATATAACTCACCCGCAAGAAAAGGAACACATCTTGCAAAAACTCATTTTTCATTTTGTTCCACTAATAGATCTGTCATGGGTGTTTTTAGCTACGCAAAAAAAGTTGCATGGGTGTAGTTATAGGGTCAATCCAGATCAAACCAACCAATGGACAAAATTTCAGGTCTTTGGATTTTGTTAATTTTTGGCTCAGATGTTGTAAAAAAATAGTAGATAAAAAATGCAATTTTGCAGATCTTTTTAACCATTTGTTTTTGAGTTATTAATTTTTGAAACTTTTAAAATTTAATGAAATTTGTATTTTTTGGTGTTCTTTAATTTGCTGTAACTTGGGAACTATTTGACCTAAAGAGTTGAAATTTAAGTCATTGTTTTCAGTTTTTTATGCTGTTTCATAGGATATATAACATGACCAAATTATTAAAAAAAATATTTTTTATGTAAAAAATTTATATAAAATTTTTAAAAATTCAAAATCGGAATTTTTGATTTTGTTTTAAAAATATATTATATTTACCACTCTTTTAGCAACTTTTGTGCCAAATTTCATGATGGAACTCTTATGGTATCATAAAGAAAAAAATTATTTTCTATATCAATGATCGGCCAATTTCTGTAAAAAAATCTCATTATATTTTGTTAAAAAGCAAATCCACTATAAAAGGTAGTCTATTTTTGTTTCCAATGTTCATATTTCTCATTCATGCAAGTCAAGTTCAATTATCAAATAAAATTTTAGTATATAATTCGCTAGGTTTTATTATTTTGTTAAACACGTAACAGTAAAAATTAAAATTAAATTTTGTTTAAAAAATGAATAAATTGGTATTAAATGAGTTAACGAAAGAAAATCTCAAAGAAGTGTTCAACAATACAAATTATGCTCCTGAAGTTGAATGCTTTAACAATCACAATGAGTCGCACTCAAACAGTAACATGTTTGTTTTTTGCTGAAACCAGCATGCCTTTCTACAAGGCTTTTGAAATCACCGGTGTTCTCTAAGATCTTCTGTAGTGGCACACTATCTCAAGTCTGTTTGTTTATAACTTGAGAACTGATGTTTGTTTATAACTTGTATTGTACAATTTAGTTTTTTTTTTTTTTACTATTATTTCATTGAGTTGAATGCGGATTTGTGTTATAAAATATTAAAAGGGAAGTGGCTTTAAACTGAAAATGGATAAAAAATGAAAAACATTTTGTTGTCATCCATTCAAAAAGCAAGAATACTAGGTCAGTAAAAATTTAAGAAATGTTACATTGTGGATGACAACATTAAAATATGGCATTGAAAAAGGCGTGAAAATCTGCACTCGTTGCCGCTTACAATTAGGTAAGGAAAAGTATCCCTCAAATTGTGGAAATGACATTGATACTAATTTTTCAGACATTCCAAATGATGACAATCCAAAACCAGGTTGTAGTAAGGATGACCCTGGATTCATGGATGTGGAATCTGGTTTTGATAATTTGACTGCATCATTAACATCTATTGGAGAGTCACATATTATTAAAAGTAAATGTAAAAGTAGTAAAAGGTACTTCTTTGAAGAAATTGTGGGGTATGTTGCTTGTGCCTGTGAGAATGAGTGGTGGGTGGCATGTTTTCACAAAAGATCAGGTCGAAGAAGATGTTAAAGTTTCTTTCCTTCATCCAAGCGGACCGTCATTCACTTATCCTAGAAAATCAGACATTTTGACAATACCAAAATACTTTATTTTATGCAAACTACATCCAATCACTGCAACAGGCAGAAGATCACAGTACCCAAAGAAATTGAGCTCCACCGTGCCAAACTGAGTACGTAATTTATTAAGAAAAAAGATTTATTTATTAAATATCTAAAATGTATTATTTGCCTTTTAATAAAACAAACTATTCTTAAAGTTTTCCAAATTTTATTTGCTTCCATGTAAGTAGCACTTCGGGCTAAACTGTGCAGCATACCTTAAGGTATTTTTTATTACAGATTTACATGGACATTACAGAAAATATTTTTTTCTATATGACACCATAGGAGTTCCATCATAAAATTAGGCATAAAAGTTGCTAAAAAGGTATTAGACATAATATAATTTTTACAAAAAAATCAAAAATAACGATTTTGAATTTTTAAAAAAATTATATAATTTTTTTTACAAAAAAAATAAAAATTAAGTAATTTATCATGTTACATATCTTATGAAACACCATAAAAATTGAAAAAAATGATGTAAATTTTAATTCTCTAGATCAAATAGTTTGGAAGTTATAGCCGATTAAAGATTACAAAACTATACAAATTTTGTAAAATTTTCAAAACTTCAAAAATTTATAACTTTAAAACGAATTGTCGAAAAAAAATTTAACTTCACAATTTTAAACTCATAAGTAAGTACAATAAACTGGTAAAAAACCAGAACAATCTAAAACATTAACATAAAAAAATATTTTTTTATTGGTTGGTTTCACATGGAATTACTCTATACGGGAAATCTGTTTATTGCGTTATCTGTCTATGCGTGGCCACAGAAGGGGGGGGGGTGATTGTGCGGGGAGGTAAATTTATCCAAGCCTCCAAATATCATCAAATGTCTTAATTCTTAAGAGTTTTAGGCTTTTATGCACGTTTGTACACCTCCATGCATATAAAAGCAATCATGCTTTTCAAAGCAATCATGCATGCTTACGTAGAATAACGCAGTAAAATCATCCAATTTTAATTTTGCCACAGAATTGAAATTAGCTTTTTTCAAGATGCGCTACTTTTCTTTCAGGTGAGCTGTATCATAACACTAACTGTGTTTTTCACAGTTACCTGAATACAGTAAGGCTGTAGCTCTTCCTGTATTCTACGATATCTTCAGCGATATCTTTATTTCATTATTCCATGTAGCATGTAACCACTGATCTTTTTCCCAATTGACGAGTTCTTTTGGTAATTGTAATCTTTTTTGCGCTGATGTAAACTGAGATAAGGATTGTTTAGTGGACTTACACCTTTTAGTCAAAATATCACTCACCCTCAAGAAAAGTAACACATCTCGAAAAAAGTAAATGTTAGAGGCAAGAGAAAATTTACGGTGACTTTTCTGTGGTATGAAATTTTAGCACTTAACTGTGCATACATGAGTAAAAAGATTGCATAATAGTGTAAAACTCTTAAAAATGAAGACATGTGGTGTGGTTTAGATGGTTGGATAAATTTACCTCTCCACTCAATGAATCTCTCTTTTGCGGTCAAGAATTGACACATAGCATATTAACGTGATTTTCCGTATAACTACACATACGAAACTTTTTGTACAGTAAGATCTATGACAAAACAATTAATCGAATAGAACTCAAAAGAAAATTTTGCATGATGTGCCACTTTTCTTGTGGGTGAACGATATGATAATCCTCTCCTGATTGTTCCTGAACTAACAGAAACACGAACATCATACAGTACACTATTAACGGACGCTGATGACATTCGTCTATCCTGGAGACATAATATTTTTTATAGTATTTTAAAATCAACAGATGTGATGCACATTTAACTGTCGTTCCCATTTATTTTTTTATAGGATTTTCTTCCTGATATCCCAAAACACAAACTTTCGAACTCTAAACGTAATAACAGAATTATTCGACTGTTTTGTAAATTTAGCATAGGAAAGATCACATTTTTGAACCCAATAATATTAGTTTTAATTTTAAATTTGATGACTACTCTTTTATTTATTGTCGTTGCTTTTTTACAAAATAGTAAAGGCATTTATAAAAAATTCTACTATAAAATTAAACAGCTATAAAAAAAATTCCTACATGTAATTTGATAACATAAAAAATCATCTACCTTATAAAGAACAGAGCACAAAAATGGCTTATTTCAACTTTAAGCATGATGTCAGCTTCTGCTGGCAGCTACTAACATTTGATTAATTCCTGGAGAAAAAACAGTGGTTGGCCAGGAAAATTAGAATTTAAAATCACTTTATCACTAAGTTTTTTTTTTTTCAGATTAAATTAAATAATTTTTTTTATAACGCAACTATATCAATTTTTATTTCTTTTACTGTAATAAGTATTATATTCTTTTTAAAAAATATGTAAGATTTTGTATTTTGTAAAACGTAATATTTTCTATAAGCATACAAAGTTAGAAAACATAAAAATTTCCAGAAGTGTTCGCAAATTTGGCCACAATTATAAATCAGATGCTCGAGAGATTTTGATTTGTGATCCTTTTTCTGTCTGTTTGAATCAAAATAATTTTATCTTATTAATTTCTCTAGCAATTTTGAGTGAATTTGGTATTCTATTCTTTTCGGTCTCGAGAAGACCAATGGGCTGTGTCGCACGAACGATAAAATTAGATTAGTGAGCCATTCTGGGATTACTGTGTGTCAAGAGAATTTTATCTAATCTTATGTTCTAGCCGAATTCATTAGTGTATCGTTTTGAGTCACTACACTGTAAAAAAAAAATCTGTGGAAGTACTAAACATTTTCTAGGAAACTGGGATTCCAAGAACTTTTCATGTAACGATAACAGGAAAAATTCATGTAATCGATTCTGAAACTTGAATTTTTGCTGTTACCGTTACAAGAAAATTTCTTGGAATCCCAGTTTCCTAGAAAAGGTTTAGTACCTTTACAGATTTTTTTTTTACAGTGTACGTTTCAGGATAATGAAATTTTACCTAAAAATAGATCGAACGATTTTTACTGCATAATATATCGTGTTATTTTATATTGCAATCAGCCTATTAGGCTGAGTCTTATATTCGATAAAATTAAATTATGTCATCTTCGTTATCATAGTATAAAATTGTCATTATAGTATATCATCTTGGTTCAAGATACCATAAACTACCCTGTAAAAAATATCTGTAAAAAAATCTGTATACTAAAAGTTTTCTGGGACACTGGGATCCTAAAACTTATTTATGTAACGGGAACAGCAAAAATCCTTATAACAGATACAGATTTGCACTGAAAAAAAATGCGTAAAATTACTGAGAATATTTTAGGAAAGTGGAATTCCAAGATTTTTTATGCAACTACAATCTAGAATACACATAAAATTATAGTAAGGTAACTGTAATTTTAATAGATTCTTGTGTAAAAGTACATATTTCTGTAGCTTTGCAAAAATTAGTTTAGTAGACTTATATCTTTCCTCGTACAGTGCGCAGGTAAATTTTAAATAAGTGTACGGATTTCGGCAACTTTATACCTGTAAAATTATAGAATATGTATATGAAACCATTAATTCTATTACAATATATGAACCACTGAATTTAATAACTTATAACACATTGAACAGGGAAGGAAAAAATAAAAAAAAATAATAATGTGAAAACAAATGGAATTTGTAGAACCAAAGTAGAATCTTCAGGTCCCAAATACTTTAGAACTATAAATGAAGTGAATAGTTTCATCTTCGTATTTGCCATGAAAAAGCAAAAATATCGGAATTTGGGACTAACAACACACACAAAACCAAAACCAAATGAAGAAAAAACATCAAAAACAAGACACATCAAAACTACCAAATTGGATAGAAAATGAAAATGAAAAAATAAAAATAATTACTGTCAATAAGATAATATATAAATAAATGAACTAAAAACAGAGTAATGTGATAACAGAAAAATTAAACCATACACCCTATTAAACAAAATCATTTAATTTGACTATTCTAAGACAAACTCAATATCTTAATATAAGATGATTTAAGATTAAAAATAGATAATTAATATAATTACCCTGTACACTTATATAAATATATATATACACATATTTTACAGTGTAAAAAAACTCTAATGAATTTAATTAGAATTTGAAATTTCCTATTTTAGATATTAAGACGATTGCGCTAAACCATGTGTTACAGAAAAATCCATTAATTGGTCATTTTGGAGTGATTACGAGTCCAGATAATATTATCCAAAAAACTGCTTTAACAATTTTGACTAAATTTGATAACTTACTGTTTTACCTTTTGAGAAACGCGTTATGCTGGATCACATAAAATTTTATTAATGGGTCAATTTTGATCTCTACAGGTAAAGGTAAAACTATTTTTTTTTTTTTGTTGTTAAGACAAACGATTTTGATTACATTTTCTATCTTTTTATTCTGGATTACAAGACGACTGTTGGGCAAAGTCATAAACATCAATCCATTTTTTTCGAACATAATTCATAAACATTGGATTAGTTTTTTTTTATGTTTTCGTTTCTATCGGTTAAGCTACTATCATCTCAAATCTGCTGTAACGATTTTGACTAAATTTATCTGACGGTCTTGGCTTGCAAAAAAAAAAAAAAAAAAAAAAAAAAAAAATTGCAGCAATCACATGTTCTGGGAAATTAAATTAGTGACTTGTTTTGGTATCACTACGAGTCGTTGAGTTACAATGATGATTGAGGTTTTAACAGTTGTCAAGTTATTGAATTGTTGGTAGTAAATGTAGACAAAAAGTTGTCAACAGTCAATAAATTAGATATATTTGTTGAAATTTTGGCGACATTTGGCAGAAAATTGACGTAAAGCAAGAACGATACAGTTAGAATAATATATCGAGTTGAATACAAAATTAAAGTTAACCGAGCATGGTTCGGTCATTCCCATTTGTTTCTTTTTCTATGTAGATGAATAACGGCCATCAATTGTGATATATGTCAATAAATTACTTTCCTTTTAAATAAATCCTCTAATCCAATTATTTTAGAAACAGGTGTAGGGGAGAGTGGGGTTCTTGAGCATAGGGGATACTTGAGCCACCCCTGTTATCTCTACAGTTGGTTAAATTTTCTTTCTAAAACTGGCAATATAGTAGCATATTTATAGTTCTGAACATGTAAAAAAGAAATCACATACCTTGGTACCATTTTGAAAGTATGGTGATTAATAGTTGTTTTTTTCCCTATCAGAAGTAAATATTTAGGTGCATGGTTTTTTTTTTTTTTTTTTTTTTTTTTTTTTTTTTTTTCGTAATCAAAGTTTTTTTTAAAGTTGCAACAATATATACAAATTTAATAAGTATAATTTCAATTGTATTTTGAATATAAAATAGTTCAAATAGCAGCATGCTTTACTTAGTAAAACTCTGATAAAAAATAGGGGTAATGGGGATACTTGAGTCAGTGAGATTGGGGATAATTGAGCCATGGCTCAACCATTCCCACTAGGAAATTAGACATGGGTGAAACAAACAAAAAATAAAATTACGTCCTTATACTAGCTAATAGATTTTTTACTGGATAAAAAGGAGCATATTTTTTTTCTTAAAAAATAATGACTTAGAAAAAAATGAACATTTTTTAAATGAAAATATCCATTTTATTTTTTCATTTTGACTAACAAAATAGCCTGTTTAGATAAATGTAAACATAGTTTTCAATTTAACAATTATTACATTAAAATAACTTTTTAAAATTGTTTTACAGGTCATAATCTCTAATACTTTAATTAAAATTGTAAATATTGAAATTGTAGCCTCTGTTTCTGTAACTTTTTTTAAATGAAAAAAAGACTTCTATTGTCCCCAACAGAGGGCACAACTGAGTTACTATGTAGATAAAAGAAAAAAGATGTGTGGCGTTACAACTGTTCTGAATTTGTTCTTCAAACATGTTAACAAAGAGCAGAAACATCTGAATTCTAATCTCAATTGGTTTTCAAGGACTTTATGTATCATAATGCATCATTCTGTAAAATATTTATGCAAAAATAAAGCGAAAAAAAACACTTTTGTGAGTACTTAAGTGGTTTTCAGTTGAAGAAAACATATCAAATTTTCATTTTCAATATTTTATTTTGCTCTAAAAATTATAAAAAATTAAAAAAAATAAAATAAAAAATAGCTCAAGTATCCCCATCTTCCCCTACTAAAATGATATTACTCTTTCATTCAAAATACTATAATCAAACATTTTTCATTATAATTTACAAAATACGTCAATTAATTGCTTACATTTTCGTATTCGAAATATAGCCGCTTTTAATATTATACTAAATACACTAATTATCTTTTACTTAAAGAATTCACAAATTTTAAATAGCATTTATTCCCAGTGTATTATAATCCTTATTATTCCATTAAATATCTTTGACTTGACTGAAAGCACCTTTTATTGCCGTAAGCCTCCACTGTAGAATAAGTTATCATTTTTAAAATCCTTTGAGGAATAAAAAGTATACAGTACTCTCTAGGGACAGGATAAGTATTTGGCAGAAAATTTAATGGCATGAAAGTGAATAAAATAAATTTTCTTTGGAATATCTCAACTAAATTACATAAACGATTGACATGAAAATCTCGTGGGACTAATAGATACCATTTTATGGTTACTTTCTTTCCCCTACTATAACAAGATACACTTTGACACATTTTATGATTCTTCCATCATCCAAATTTTAGTAGTTTCGTTTTTCTTTTCTGTTTTATTGGCTGCAGTTCTATTTATTAAATGATGCGATGTAAGGTACAGTTGTGGGAAAAGTAAATTTTATTTTATGGATAGTAAAACCAGTGCCGGATTAAAAAATATATCAGTGCAAAACAGCATTATTTTACCAATGATAGTTTTACTAAACAGTTCTATCTTGTTTGTAATGCAATGGTTTTTTGCTTCGATATTGCACATTAAGGTTTTATATTGAAAATTTGCTTCAGTCATATTGTTCAGTTTAATTGAACGCATTGATATTTATGTACGTATTTTACTTGTCAAAATTTATTTTATATTATAAAAATACACATGGGGTAAAATTTTTTAACTATAATCCATTGTAGATTATTTGTTTTCTTTTTTTTCTTATATAAACTTTCAAAATTTTACCTATTTAAATATTTAGTATTAATGATAAAAGTAAACATAACAATTGGCAAGTTTTGACTTCTACTTGAAGTGTCTGCAACATAACTAACATCTTACGTATAACCAGGATTGAAACCTCCTAGCATCTTTAAAATAAAAGACGGTAATTTCGTCGTTATGACGTCATACTCTTTACAAATGACCCCATTTACTACGCTGTAAAAAATATCACTTTTTTATGACAGTTAGGAATAAGGGAATTGATTATTCTAATGCGCAAGAAAACTGTGTTGATTCATTTCAACAGTCACAAAAATCACCTAATCGATATTAGATTATAATTACATCATTTAGAGGCATCTTTAGCATCATATAACAACAATGATAATAATAGAAATATATTTAAGTACACAGTAGATTCCTATAGCATTTTAATGTAACAGCAACAACAAAAAAAACGTGTAAGATATATGCATTTGCTGTGTAAAACAAAAAATCTGTAACGTTACTAAGAATTCCACTTGGGATGCCTAGAACTTTTAATTTAATTGCACTCGGAATACATATCATATTTTAGCAAGATTACTGTAATTTTAGTAGATTTTATAGTTATTATACAGATACGTAGAACCTGCAGTCGTCCTTCTGTCAGTCCATTTATCCATCCGTCCATCTGTCTGCATATAACAAAGGAAAAACTACCCAACTGAATCATTTGAAATTTAAAAAATATAAATATTGCATAATTTTGGAAAGTCATTTCAAATTTTATAAAAATCGGATCTATACACGAACAATCAAGAGTATTTCATTACATTACGGCTCATATAAAAAATTAGTTCACAATGCGTTTTAATGATATTATAAAACAAAATAAAATTGATATGCATCACTCAATTATATACTAAAATATACATTCATTACAATCTTTGATGCAAGAATATTTGTTATAAATTTGCAGGAACACACAAAAGTATTCCATTACAAAAAGGAAAATATTGTTTGAAGTGCGTTTTAATAATATTAAACTATTATTGATATACGTTGCATACGTTTAGTACAAGTTACTAACTGTATAATAGAAAGCAGATATTATTTGCGAGAAAGCACAAAAGATTTCGGCTACTATATTGTATCCGAAGTACTCTGTACCACTACACCATTATCTGAATATTTTTAAAATTAAGCTATATTACGGATGCATTTCATTTGCTACGTTTTACTGCAATTTCGGACTTGTTATTAAAGCTACTGATTTTTGTACCTTTATAAAAACTAACTTTGTAGATTTACATCTTTTTCTTTCATCTACTTTCTACAGTGCACAGACAAAATTTTACTAAACATACAGATTTGTGCAACTTTATGTCAGGAGAAATACAGCTTTTTTTCAATGTATTTATAAAATGGCTATGGAGAGATTAATTATCACCCTGGTTTCTAGAAGAAAAGCCGGCTAAAACATTCCTGATTAAGGAATAATAAATGTATTTTAAAAATTGTTTTAAATAATCGCCTGTGGCTGTCTGCTGTTGTAAAAAGTTTAACATTCACTTTTTTTCTTTAAAACAAAATTCAAGCAGCAGGAGTTGTTAATGACTTTTTGTATTCGTTTATTGGATGTTTTTAACCAATTCCTGAAATCTATTTGTATTTCACATTGCGCAATTAACTGCATCTGTCATTCTAATCTGTTAACAGTGCATGAAATACGCAAGGTTTATCTGCAAACATAAAAGCATATCTTATGTTTGATATGAGAAGCGACTAATATAGATGAAATATGGGACAAATTCTGTGAATCCAGAATTACTTAATTATTGTTTAGCAATCCATTATTAATTTTTATTCTTTGTGATTATAGTAGCAAGTACTTTTTAATACACATAAACTTTTGCTTTATTATGTTATAACAAAATAAGTGTATTGCAAAATACTTTCATAAATTGTGATCAGAGATAACTTATATGATATTTGTAAGTTAAATTATTCGTAAAATTACAATAAATCAGCAATAATTTATTGTTTTTTGCCTGTTGTACAACGCGCGCCCGCTGATGTGATGAAATTTTGCGCACCCGACAAAAGGTTAACAAATAAAACAGCGTAAAAGTAAGCGTTAAAGAAAAATAAGACCAACATGAAGGATTAATATATTTTTTCCCTAGGAATAAATGTAAAATTTCAGAAGTTACTAATGTAATATGCTATATTGTGAATTTTGCATAATTACATATATTTAAAATAAGTTTAATTTAAAACAGAATTCATGCATAGTCAAAATTCCAATTTCATTAGAAATGTGAGTAAACATTATCATTCTTAAACTTATTATATACACTGGTGTGAAAAATTTAAGGACGAGTCCCAAAATACCAATTTTCAAGAGATATTCAAATGATAATTTTCACGCGAATATTCTAAAGGAAGCAATATAATTTGAATAATTAATATCCCTGCATAACAACTAGTACATATAACGTCTCATTCAGGTCATACTTGGTCACAAGAGTCGCAGTCACTACAGCAAAAAAATAGGAAATTCCATACGTCTCTTTTATGAGTCTCAGATGACTACTATATGCAACTTTACTGACAGGTCATTGTGACTGCTGCTTTCAGGTCAACCACCAGGTGACATTACAATGTTGTTTCATTGAGACTCTCGTGTGACTTTTCATCTGGAGACTCAATTTCAAAGTCATTGTGAACGTTGCATTATCATAAATTAACAAATAATGTCCCATTAAAGTCACATGGTGACTTTTCACCACTTTTCGCAGTGGTTATTTCACAGTAGGGTCTCTGTCATCATTTGACAAAGGCTTGTGACAGAAAGTCATCATGTGACTTTAATGTGACATTATTTGGTTATTTATCGTAATGCAACATTCACAATGACTTTGACATTGAGTCTCTAAATGACAGTCACATGAGTGTCTCAATAAAACGACATTGTAAAGTCATCTGGAGACTAGACACAAAATAGCAGTCGCAGTAACCTGTGAGTGGAGTCATATATAGTAGTCATTTGCGACTCATAAAAGAGACCTATGGGATTTCCCATTTTTTGTTTTGCCGTAGTAACTGTGACTCTTGTGATTCCGTGTGACCTGAATGAGATGTTATATGGACTATCTGTTATGCAGGGATAGTAATTATTCTAATTATATTTCTTCCTTTTGAATATTCGTGTTAAAATTATCGCTTGAAAATTCCTTGAAAATTGGCGTTTTGAGACTCGTCCTTAAATTTTGCACACCTGTGTACATGCTGTTATACATGCTAAGTTAGACTGCAGTATTTTTAATTTTATAGAATTTATTTCTCAAATTAAAAATAAGTTCTTCGACAAATATAAATGCTGATGCAAAATTGTACGAGAGATTTAATTTCAAAAGGTGTAAATTTCATGCATTGGAGAAATAAATAACGATGTACTGTTTACTCTCTTACACGAGAAAATGAAGCATTCACTAACTTTCGCTCTCATTAATATTGCTTGCTATTTCTGAATTTAAGTGGCGTTTTGCAAACAATGCTAGTTATGACAAATTTCTATAACAAGTTCCGCTTTTACATAGAAACCGTTTCATCTTTTTGAATAAAGATTAAGTTCATATTTATTAATACTGCAGGAGAAATGTAGAATTTAATGCATTTTTATAATTGAAATTTTTCTGAGTCATTTTAGAAACCCGTTATATATTTTTTCTAAATTCAATGCGTAATCGTTAAAAAAGAAAACGATTACACCGACCACATTACCGCTAAAAAAGAATTTGTATTATTGTGTGAATTATTAACCAATTACAAATAAACTCAATGAATTAATGGCATATTTTAATTGTTCTTAATGATCATCTACACACTGAAACTCAACAATTTTAAAAAATAACATTTTTGATTTATATTGCACTTGGATTACCCGCAAAATTTTATTTTTGAATACTAAACAAAAAGTTATATGATAGACACTCAAATATATATATATAGATATATATACTTAAGTTTTTCTAGGAAACTAAGATTTTTAAAAAAATTATATAAGAACAAGAACATAAATTCATATAACAAACACACATTTGCACTGCAAATCAAAAAATCAATAAGGTTACAGAGAATATTTTAGGAAACTGGGAAGTCGAGAAATTTTATGTAACTGCGATCAGAGTTACATGTAAAAATTTAATAAGATTATTGCAATTTTAGTAGATACTTTTCTAAATGCACAGATGTACAAAGCTTTAGAAAAAGTAATTTTGTAGATTTACATGTTTCTTTGTACAGTGAACAGATAAAATTTTAAAAAGCATACAGTTTTTCGTAACTTTAAATCTGTATAGTTACAGTTTTTTATTATTGTTATTATTGTTATTATTGTTATTATTATTATTATTTACAGTGAAGTAGTTTGAGAAGTGGAAGAAATGAAGCTGTAACCCAATTGGTACCGACAGTATTTTAAAGTATCATTATAACTTGCCATAAAATTAATTTCGTACACCGATTAGCAGTAAATACAGTTTAAAATCAGTCTTAGCTACACTCTTAAAAAATTCTGAAATTCACGAATATTTTTTTCCCTGATTTTCACAGAGAAAGTCCCTTTTCACAACAAAAGGGCATTTTTCGTTAAAAATCAGGAAACTCGAACATATTTTCTGAAAATAACGAATCGGATGGAAATAGAAACAAAAAACAGAGACACTCCGTTACGTGAGGGGCACCGTGGACGAGTGTTCAAGGCACCACACCGTTAATCGGCTGCGTACTCAGATTGTGGGTTCGAATCCCACTGGCGCCATGAAATAATGAAAACATAAAAAATCCCTTTTACATTACATTTTTTCTGTTTATTTTTCTCTTATCTCTAATTAAAAAAAAATCTTTTAACTAATTAGCCAATAAATAAATAAAAAAAATAGTGTACGACAATTTCAAAAAATTGCCTATAACAATTTTTTTTATAAAAAATGAATATTTTTTTTATTCATACATTAAAAAAACAGTGCTTTTTAACAGTGATTTTTTTTTTAATTTAATCTAGTTAAAAAGAATTAAAATTGTTTTTTAAAAATACTAAGTATTATGCATCTGTCTAAAACAAAATAAAATAAACCGTTTATAAATATTCTAACGAATATATTTGAAAGGAAATATTTAAAAATAACAACAGATTTTCCCACTAACTCATGAAAGACATACTTTTTAAAGCCGCCATCAGCAGTTTTGGCTCACTCAGTAAGAATTTGTTCTGCTATCAAAAGGTCTCGAGTTCTATCCTCAGGACGGCTTGAGGTAAATTATACAAAAAAATAAATTAAGTAAGTAAAATAATATTGCCGATTCAAATCACTCGGAAATTTCAAATTCTTTGGCGATTAATCGATTCATTAATTTAAAAAATATATTAAATTATTATCATTAAAAATTAAACCTTGTAAACTGCTTCTTCAAACGGAATTTTCCTTTCTTTTATTTCCCAAAACGGTAAATCTACTATTAGAACTGTAAAAGTTCAGCTATTTTGCTTCTAGTAGTTTCATCGTGAATTCACAGATTTATTTTTAACAGTGTAGAGTAGAAATAAATTAAACTCTAAATTTTGGAAGAAAACTAATGTATAGTTTTTCGGTACAAAGGCCTTGGAGAAATAAGGAAAATTAATTTCGCTATAGAAATAAATGATGGCAAAATACTTTCTCGCAAACAATTTACTGTTACATATACACATACATGTTTTTCATAAATTATACAGTTTCTTTAAAATAAAGAAATCATACATCTATTTTTATAGATAGACAATAATATTTGTATTACAAATGTACTGGGTGATTCAAAAGTCAGGATGAAATTTAAAAACGAATAATTTGAAAACGAATCAAGATACAAAGATACGGTTTGCATTAAACGAATGGAAAAATCGGATTTTGTGTGGCTATGAAAACAAAAATAGTTCTATTGACGACCAACAGATGGAGCTGTCGGATTTCTGAATTACAATCGCGACAGGCACTCCAAACAGTCATATTGCCCTGCCTGTGTAACGCATGCTACGCTCAATATATGGGGGAGGATTATTAAAGTCAAAAGTGTACCACGACCAACCCGCATCACTAGCAGCAGTGAAAGATGCCATCCGCCAAAATGCATATTCCATAACGCAAGAAATACTACTCTATGCTGTGAACGGTGAGGTACCTCGTCTCACAGCTGTACTTCTAAAATATGGACAGCACATTGGACATTTACTGCAGTACTAATTAAGCTGACTTGTAAGTTACCAACATTTTTTTTTTGATTTGTAAATCATCTTTGGTGCAATAAATCACTATAGCGCCATCTGTTGTCGCCAACAGAACTTTTTTTTTGCCAAACGAAACCCGGTTACTTTTACATCCATTTGGTGCAAATCGTTTCTTTCTATCTTGATTCGTTTTCGAAAGATTCATTTTTAAAGCTCGGCCTGACTTTTGAATCACTCGGTATTTGTATATACATAAATACATAAAATAACAAGCATAAAAATATCATCATTTTTTTTCCTTTTTTTATAGTTGCTTATTTTATTTGACACAAAATCTTACTTTCTGAATCCCGAAGTTCGCCAACCTAAGGCAAGTTCTATACAGCATATAAGGTAGCGCATGCGAATAATTAAATATTGTTGGTAGATTAAAACAACATCGAAAAAAACTGTAATGTAAAATTATAACTGTTAATAAAAAATAAAAAAAAATACAGAAATAAGGGCATCCATTACTGGCACATATACCTTATGTTTTAAAAGTACGGAACAAATTTCAGTGCAGCAAAGACAAACTAATATTTGTATAGATGCTAACAATTCGTGCTGCTAGGCCTACATATTAAGCCAATAGCTTTTCTTATGCAATGGTCACACATTGCTAAACTATTCAAGTGAAGTTGGTAGGATAGTGGATCCAACATATCATATGCATACTCCGTCGTACAGTCTGTCTTACTACTTGTCTTTTACCGTTATGTTTACCTCATTGAAATTATTCATATCTTTTTAATGTCTAAATTTGTATGTACAATTTTGAATCAATCTCTTTATCTCTCTCTCTCTTTCTCTACACACACACACATATATGTATATATATGTATATATAAATAAAAATACACATATGTTTCGTTCTTCGATTAAATTTGTAGGCGGATTATACAATCCAAATTTCTTGACTTATTCATATTTTTTGGTTACGATTAATCGGGAATAGGTAGAAATTTTCATTAGGAAGATCCTCCTGATTTCTATCTACGAAATTAATCGTATTTTTTGTGATCGCGTAATTTTTGCCCTTGATAACGAGTTACGTGTCAAAAATTCTACTTTTATTCATCATTGATCTACTTTTGTGTATTCGATTTACTTATTTCGATAGGTTAAAGTACATTCCATTACGTGATCCTACATTGTGTAAAAGGAATACGCATTATATAATATATATATAAATACAATATAACATTGCTTTCTTAGGTACTGTATACTATACTGCATGTATAAAATATAGTGTATGGGATTTCAGAATGGATCTTTTGTTACATTCATGATACTCAAATGTGAAATGCATTCGCCATGGATGTCGATTTGTAGCGTTATATGTGGTTAAATATATATACAAATAAAATAGGTGAATACATAGATGGCTAGATAGATAGTTAGAGGGAAACAGAGAGAGAAATGCGTGAATTTATATATATATAATATGTTGCGGCCAAAACCCGAAGTTGGCCAATTCTAGAACTGGTCGGCCAATTCCCGAATCAGCCAGCAACGTTAAAAAATGACTGGCCGGCCAATTCGCGAACTGGCCAGATGCAAATGGCCATTTCGCGAACTGGCCAGATGCGATTGGCCAAAACGCGAAATAGATATGGGCACTCGGCTTGATCCTTTCTAACATAGCTCAAAGTGTCTATGAAATCAAATAATCTAGCCGTCAGCCTGTCTGTGCTCTAACTCGACTAAAGGTTTGGTTAACTTGTAATTGTCATCTTATTTGGTTTATCAATTAATTTCGAAATTGAAAGGGAATTGTGTATTATTTTTGGTTAATTTAGTTGGGTACACAGAAATATTTCGTTTCAATACAATCAATGGGAATTTTTTTACTGTGCATTTTAATGTTACATTTTCTTAATTACAAAAATATTGGTATCTATGCATCATAGTTCGGGTGCTGGCCAAGGCTTCCCTGCCAGTTCGCGAATTGGCCGGCCAAATCCCGAAATACGCTATTCATTTCATGTATTTCGGGTTTTGGCCAGGAAGCTTGGCCAGTTCGGTTATTGGCCGGCTACATTTGGCCAGGCTCCGGGTATTGACCGCAACATATATATATATATATACATACATACATACGTGTGTATATATATATATATATATATATATATATATATATATATATATATATATATTAGGGCGGTACTTAAAAATAAACTTTTAAAATTTGTACTGGACACCCGTTTATTTTGTTCTATGTATAAAAAAAAAGACCGCCTCTAAAATTTCAGAATTTTGAAACAAATTTTAAGGGTAGCTACAAAGGTTTGAATATTTTAAAAATTAGAAAATTTGAAATCTTTTTAGTCTAATTTTTAAGTTATTAATACATATTTATAGTCATCGCGAAACTGAGTCATAACAGGCGACATTAGGCGGTATAGACAGTCGAATGCTTCACTGTTTTTCGAAAATTCATGCGGAGTTTTTAAAATTTTCAGGGATTTTGAAATATATTAGAGTTTTTGTGCGTTTTTTTAATGAGCCAAAGCAATGCCAATGGGTCATCTAATTTAACACAAAATAGTGTTTAAATCAATTTAAATTCAACTAAAACAAGAAAGCAGTATTTATTGAGCTTTAATTTTAACAAATGATTATGTTATAAAATATGTTTTCGTTATGCAAAAAAGTTTTAAACAAATGAAAAAGCGTGAAGAAGTAAACAAATCTTTGATTTTTGAACAAGCATCAATTCTTTCAGACATATTTGAAGTAGAAGTAAGCTCATGTGATAATGAAACTTGTTCGAATCAGGAAGAAGTAGCTTCATGCTCTCACAGTGATGCACCTCCTAAAAAAGAGGTGGAATAAACATTTTGGACAACAGCGTAGCTGCAAGCCTAGCTGCAGCAAAGTTAAGTGATAAAAAGGCAGCTATTGTTTTGACTACAACACTAAAACGTGTGGGTTGTGATCCTGCCAATTATAATATTAACAAATCCACTATTCAGCCTTAGAATCAAAAGCTGAACAAGCACAGCCGGAAATTAAAAGAAAGAGTTTTCGGCAAGTATTCCGTTGACAGTTCACTACAAAATTTTAGAAGACATTTCAGGATCTGAAGCTATTGATAGATTACCAATTTTTTCTGGTAAAAAAATTGACCAATTACTTGTAGTTCTAAAACTTCAGCCAGGAACAGGTGAACCAATATCTTTTGCTGTTAACAAAACGTAGGAGTCATGGGGAATTACAGAGCAATTAAAATCTATGTGTTTTGATAAAACCTATGTAAATTCTGGGTTATCAAGAGAAGCTTGTGTTCTTTTCGAACAGAAAATGAAGAAAGAAATGCTTTGGTTGAATTGTCGTCATCACATCCTGGAGATTATGCTGGAGGCTGTTGTTGTTAAGTGCCCCGGAGTTCCAAACGGACTAGACATACTCTTATTTAAACTATTTAAAATTTTGTGGAATTCTGTTGATCATGACATATTTCAGACTTCCGTAACAGATAATTTTATCAATGAAAAAGCAGCAGAAAATGCATCAGAAATCATACAGTTTGCACAAAATAAACTTAATGATTTTCAACAAAGGGACGATTACAAAGAACTATTAGCGTTTGCCATCATTTTCCGAAGAGGAGTACGCAAAATAGATGTTCATTTTAGAGCCCCTGCTGGCTTTCATCGAGCACGATGGATGGCAAAGGACATGTACTCGCTCAAGATTTATTTATTTAGGAATAAGTTCAAACTCTCTAAGTACGAAGAATCTGGAATTCGTCAAGTTTGCTCGTTTGTGGTAAAAATCTACATTCACAGTTGGTATCAGGCACCATCTGCGTATTCTGTGCGTAGAAATGATTTATTGCTCCTTAAAAACTTGAAAGAGTACGAAAATGTAAATAAAGACGTTTCTTTGTGTGCTATTAAGAATGTCCTACACTGTAAAAAAAAAACCTCCCTTACTTTACACCAAAAAGGGTGGCAACTAAGTTGCCACCCCAAGTGGTGTAATGAAATTCCACTTGTAAATTGGTGTAATGAGTCACCAACTATCAAATGGTATAAATAAACACCATTTTTAGTGGCAACTTAGTTGCCACCATGTTTGGTGTAAAGTAAGTAATATGTTTAAAATGTACCTTATAATAAATTGTCTCAATTAAAGGAAAGTTTAGCAACCTCTTTGCGTGAAGCTATTTATTTTAAATTATGGGTGTATTACATTTGGAATGTAATTTTTAAATTATTTTTTATTTTGCTACCATTTATTAAAGTACACTAAATGGTAAAAAAGGAAATTTCCTAATATTTACATGACTTTGACAGCAAAATAAAAAATAATTTAGAGATTACATTTTAAATTTAATACAGTCATAATTTAAAATAAATAGTTTGACGCAAAGAGGCAGCGAAACTTCCTTTTAATGGAGGCAATTTATTATAACATTCATTTTAAGCATATTACAGCAAAGAAACATGAACTAAACTTGAATGAAATAACTTTACTGAAACGAACTAAAATTTCCTATATTTGCATGCTTAAAAATATCTTTTTCATAGGTCAATAATGCGTTCAGTAAGTTAAAAAACATTATAATAACGAATTTTTTATGGAAATATTTTTTGTTAAAGTTCGGGCAAACACTATAGTCATACGATATAAAATATTTTTGTAACGAAATGTATAATTACTCGTAACTATCACAAGTTTAATTCGGAGTTTCTAGTTTTCTTAAGAAAATAACATAAATAAGCTACATATGATATTAAATTACCTCACAATTATACAATTTATTGCATAATATAAAAAAAGCTTAACTATGCCAGCTATCAAATAAACAAAGCTGTATAAAAAAAAAGTTGATTATAACTGTTATACAAAAGGCATACTTCCCGTTAAATTCGAACATGTCGCCATTGTTCTTAAAATGGCAGTGCACTAACACATTATTAAAAAGCATTATCTAATTTTTTAAAAAACCCACATGCAAACATTATTTAGTCTTAAATGTTACATCTACAAAGAATAATATTAATATTGCTTACCGTTTGTTTACTTTTCCACCTGCTATCCGAAAGTTAGAAAGAGGAATTAAATGCGAAGTAAAATGGCGGCGTGTCGTCTGCAAACATATGAAATCAAAACAGAAAGATGATATATGACTCTGAATTTGGTGTTACCGTTCAATAATTGCGACTAAAGAATAAAATACCACTATTCTAAGATTATTCTTACATTTTTTACGGAGCTACTACCGAAAATAGTGTAGATTTAAAGTTTATTCAGCAATTCATAACCCCGATTTAAATGTAATATTGCTCCTTTGTTTTTATAGTGTAGGATGTTTGGGGTACTTATCAGAGGGACTAGTTGTTATTGCATTTTTCGTTGACAATTTCTCATTTAAAATTTAAAGAAAAATGGTGCGTGCTTTGAAAAATGTGAAAAATTAGAAACCATTGAAGCGTGCACGGGTTGAGCCTGCTGACATCCTCAAAAAGAACTTGCAAGATTTTGTAACAAGTAACACTCTGAGATTTTTTTAAATTATGGAATTACCTGCAGACTTTTTTGAAACGTATGTGACAAATTGGAATAAAAGTTAATCTTACAAAACTTGTAAGGCTTTTGCGGCTTCAGTGAAAGTTATAAATGATGCAGCCGTACGTGGGGTAGCACTTATTGAGGAATACAATAAACTTCATACAAAAGATGAAGAAGAAAAAGAATACATATGTTGTTAGTCAAGCAGTTTCGAGGCAAATCTACATTGATGCCTTAAAAAAGGTAAATGTAAGGATTTTATAATAATGAAAGTTTTTTCATCTTTAAATGCATAAAACATTGTAGTTGCTATAGGATATATATATATATATATATAATGTTGGATTCAAAGAGATAGTCAGTTATTTTTAGAGGTATCACTGATCTGTTTGAATTGTTTTTTGTAATCTTCATTTTTGGTCTTGGCAGATGAAGGTGGGTTTTGCATGCATAAAATATTGATTTAACCTTGTAGCGCATGTCGTTAGACATGCAGCCCATCTCCTAGTTTGTTATTTTCTATTTTTTATTTCGTTTAGTTATTTATGAGTTAATGTTTTGGAGGCTTATTTTAATATCTTGTGTATTTTGGTTTTCAGTTATAAATTTATGATAAAGAATAAAGTTAATATTCTTGTCTCATTTAAATATTAAGTATATATACATATATATCATAATAAGGATAGTCTAATGAAAAAATAAGAATCGTTAATTATGTTGGTAAATGTTAATAAAGTCTTTATTTGCCAAAGTTAATTCTCTTAAATGAATATTGATGGAATCTTTTTCATTAAATCACAAAAGAAATATACATATATTTTGATCAAAATCATAATAACTTGAAAATTATAATAAGTAAAATTACATATTTTACAATATTTATAATTTTATAAACTTTCAAACTTTTTCAGTTATTCCTGAATAAATTTCCATAGTTTTCCAATACTTGTGAGAAAGTTTATTTCCGATAAATAATGAAACAACTTTAGTTATTGGAAAAGAACAGGAAGAATAATTCTGTCTGATATCAAACTTTCAAAAAAACTTTTTTATATGTTTAGAAAGGTTTTTAGAAGCGGAAAATGTATTTAATGAAGACTGAGTAAGTCAATTCAATCAGGAAAAAATGGTGAAGATGAATTTTTTTATCCAATGATAGATGTATTTCTCAGATATTTACTTTATTTATAATCGTAAAATGGCTTTTCAAATTAAACTTAATTTGAATATCCTGAAAAAAGTTTTAAAATATTAGATTTTTGTAATCTAAAATGAGATATTATGATACATTATATATTATAAATAAGATTTTTATGCAAATAAATCTTTAATCTCTTCAAAAAGAGGGACATTCACAACTTTTTTTTATTTTTTATTTTACCACCAGTTTTACAAACACAGAATTTCTTATGCAATTTTATCTTTTAAATAATTTTAGTAAAGAAGGCACAGATTTTAATAAAAATTCACTGGGAGAAATAATGAAGGTTTTTGTGACCTTTATGCGTCAATGTTAGTCGAGAATTAATTGAAAAAATTACATTTTAAAAATTTTAAAAGAATTTTTTTTTTTAAAAAAAATCGTGAATTACAAAAAAATTCTAGAAAATTCTTCGGTTTAAAAGAAAAAAATGCATACTTTTTTAATATAAGGTAAATATTTGTTATAAAGTAAATATTTGATTAAAATAGATGATAATTTCTAACCAATATGCAATTTTTATATGTAGTACTTTTGTTTTAAATGTCGTCGTTTAAAAAAAAGTAAAAAAAAAAATTGCATTTGAAAACTTTATGTAAATATTTTAAAAGTTCAATCATGGTTAACATATAACTTGAAACATAAAATAAGCAACATAGTCTTTCGTATATTGGTATATTGAAAACGTAAAATAAATATAAATAAAAAACAATAACAAAAAAGTCTTGTTGTATATTCCATATCATCCTTAAACTTTCTTCTGTAATAATAATAACAAAAAATGTTGTATGTTCCGTTATATCTGTAAACTTACATCTATAATAATAATAATAATAATAATAACAAAAAAGACAAGATGTACTGTATGTTGTTTAATATATCTATAAACTTCCTTCTATAATAACAATAAGAATAATAACAAAAAATGTTGTATGTTCCGTTATCTCTCTAAACTTACATCTATAATAATACTAATAATAACAAAAAGACAAGATGTGCTGTATGTTGGCTAATACCTTTAAACTTTTGTTGATAAATAATAATAACAAAAGAAGACATGTTGTATGTTTTGTAATTTCTAATTTGTAATTTTATATTAAGTTTTAGTCTTTGTTTGCGCATAAAAAGTATTAATGAAACTGTAATTAACAGTATTAGTGAAAATCTCTTAATTGTACAACAGGTATGGGGTTGACCAAATCGTATTCGATGTATTGTTTCAAATGTTATTTAAGGTTATTAAAAAATAAATAATTGCATAAAAAATTGAAATTTCAATTTAAATTGAAGATAATTTTCAATGGCGGTTTCAAACAAGGAAAAAAGACACGTTCTTGTTTTATGAATTAAGTTTATTTTATCTGCATCGTAAAATCTTTTTTATATTTTATTGATTATATTCATATAAGTAAAAATAAAGATTTTGATATATATTTTTTTAACTTTTGGTATCTAAAATAAACCTTTGGGGCTTTTGGAACGACTGTATAATTGACTTAGGTAGGCTAACAGAAAACCAAATAACCCCTTCTAATACCCCTAGCGCAAATAAGTATCCAATGAGAGAAACTATTATCCAAAATCTTCATCATTTTAATAAAAAAAAAACTTAAATTGAGATTTTACTGTATTTTGGTTTTCTATCTCTGTTTCATTCTTTTTAAATTTTCTTCTTTCTTAGTGATTATCATTGAAAAATACCATTTAGAGCTATCGACTGAAATTTACATCTTCATTTTACGGAATATTTTTTTTGAAAGTAATCAAGTGAAATGCTTATTATATAGGATTATGAGCTCATGAAACGGAGTAAAGTTAGAGAAGGAGTATTTCATTTCCAGTTTCACTGTTAATTCCGATTAAGTAATCTTCTAATATAAAGTAAAAGTTAAATATATTTTCGTATATATATAGATAAGAATATACACAATATATATGTATATACATATGTATATATATATATATATACAGGGTGGTCATAAAAAACTTTGCCGGTATATGGAGCTCTAGCGGCCAGTCCGTTCAACCGATCGAGGTGAAATTTCAGATATAGCTATTCAGAGATATGAGCTCGAGATTCTCTGAACGGCAACAAAATGGGGCTTACGGTTACGGTTATAGTTACAGAAAATCGAAATTTTCCAATGGCAACACCCATTTTTTTCATCGCAAAATGCTTAGCTCATGCGAAAACCCTATAGAGCGGTAAAACCGTACGTTTATAGCAATAAACGGATACGTTATGCACGCACAAAAAACTGTTCTGCGAGTCCCCCCCCCCCCATAAAAAACATGATTTGGGCTCAAGGAATGAATTTGCATATGACACAGAGTCAGTACACTAATCTCTGATTACAACACAGATCTGAGAAAACTTATTTTCATTACACATTTTCCACATGGGTGCCATCACAAGCAATTACACATTGCATGGTGGCGACTGTGAACAATACAGCCGAACATTACATCGCATGATGGTGAGATATTTGAGGGATGTTTGCAATCTCACGTTTGATAGATTATTTCAAATCCGGCAAAGCTTGCGGATTGCACATGTTCAGTCTAGATTTTAGATATCCCCAGAACCTGAAATCCATAAGAGTGAGGTCGAGGGATCACGGAGGCCATTGATGTTACCAGTTAAGGTGAAATGTGCCTCATCCGCTCATAATATGCGAAGAAGTCGATCGTTATCTCCATCATATTGGATAAGAAATTCATTAACAAAGTCTATATGTTGTTGATGGTCTCTCACTTCAATCATATGGGCAGGATGGTACCGGTAAGGAAACATGCGGGTTACAGAACGCAATAACTTTAAGACCATTGATTTTCATATGTCAAATACATGAGATGCACCTTTCGTAGTTTACATGCGTCCTCTGGTCACTATGTGATAAACAGTATCCTCAGGAACAGTTGGTCGTCCGTGTCGCGGACTATCACAGGTGAAGCCAATTTCTTCGAATTTCATTAATAAATCACAAAGAGCTTGGGAAATGCATAGGCCACATATTTGGTGATGGTTTCGACGGTAAACGCGCCAGGTTTTCGCAGCATTCATCTTACTTTGGTAATAGTTTTACCAACTCACCAAGAACGAAGTAATTTTGTTGGCATCTGCGAGCTCCGACTGAAGAACTAACATTCACAACCTACTTTTTATCCGTTTTCTACGCTGACTATCTGGCAAACGACGTTCCGTGATTGGTATTTTCTCAATGTCATATTCAAATTTTCTTCGTGCTTCTTGGTCGTGTTTTTTTTTTTTTTTTTTTTTTTTTTTTTTTTTTTTTTTTTTTTGGAGGGGGGCGTTCGTAGAGCTGATTTTGTTCACAGAATATCGAGCTCATGCCTCTGAATAGCTGTATCTGAAATTTCACCTCGATCGGTTGAACGGACTGGCCACTAGAGCTCCATATATCGGCAAAGTTTTTTTTTATGACTACCCTGTATATATATATATATATATATATATACATACAAAATCACATGTATGCTGTTAAATAAATAAATAAGTAAATATAGAAAATAGGACATGATGAAAATAATTCTTTTTGTAAACAGTATAACTTTTAAATATGCATAGCTTAAAAAGTAAACTGTGCCATTCTGTATTCCGTTCCTATAGTAATACATATATAATTTTACTAAATCATCAACTTTAGATAATTATGTGATTTTTAATTCAGATTTTCAGTAAATTTTACTGTTATTCCGTTCACGACGAAAAAACTTTGCGAATTTTTTATTTTATTTTTTACCACTGGTTTTTTATAACAGATTTGTTTTATATAAATGAATCGCGAAAATGCCCGGTTTAAATAATGTAACAGTTACAATAAAGAATAAATAGTGAGAATAATGAAGAATTCGGAGTGAAAATGCAGTGAAGTACAGAAAATAATTTTTAGAGCAGCAATATAGTTTAAGTAAACTTAAATAATTATCATTAATCATTTTTTAAAAGGCATTCTTGAAAAAACACGGCTAAACAAATGTAAATTTTAAATATGTGCTTTACTTAAAAAAATCTCAAAAAATGCATTCTTCCATTGTTAAAATCTACGTTCTAATGATTAACTATAACGACATTTTGTACTCATCATTGGCTTTGAGCAAAAAACACAATGAGAATTATGTTCGGGAAAAAAAATCTCCTTTTTTCTACTATATGTGCCTTGGTTTAAAAGCTATTTTCTACTTTTCAAAGAACAATTTGTTTCATTTTTCGTGAAATGTAAATGTTGAAAAGTTTTTTATTAATTTTCAAAAACGTGCAAATAATTTGTAAATATATACCGTATTTACTCGTATATAAGCCGCACCACTACTTTACAAGTAAAAATGGCGATTTCTCAAAATCTCGTGCATAACGCGCACCATAAATTTGATACGCTAATGAAGAATGACTAAATGAATTTCAGTAAAAAAAAGTCGAAACAAACATTACATCACACCAGAAAACAAGACGAAGATGCATTTTTAGACTTCGTGTTGTAAGAGAATGACGTGAAATAAAAATAAGTGACGGTAAAGAGAATTGCTTATTAGCGTTTAGATAATGTCACTAGCTCTGTTGTATAAAAATCTGCAAGGAGTGAAAAAAATATGCATTAATACTTCAATTAAGTAACATATTCCGAGTTTCAATATCTTGTTTCCTATGTATATAATTTGACTGCATCGAACAGTAAAAGATTATTCCGTGTATAAGACGCATCGAAGAGTTTTGCCCTATTTTTTTTTTTTAAAGTCCGCCTTATACACAAGTAAATATGGTATATATATTTGTATAATAATTTTGATTTAATATTTAATAAACTTAAGTATTATATAAATGTAAAAAAAAAAAAAAAAAAAAAAAAAAAAAAAAAAAAAAAATTCGTCATTTTCCCGCTTTGAGTTCGTTCTAAAGTTTTATAAGTACATACTTTCATTCTCAGTTTCCGTAATATTAATATTTTTAACGGCTAAAGTTTCTTTTATTTTTATTTTCTTTAATTCAGCATAATCTAATTATTAATTTCCTAAAAATAACTAGAATGTATGACTTAAATGTCAATATTCTATTACGAAATATTAAATTCATTCCACAAATCTATTTCCCTTTTTAGAATAAAACATTTATCGAAACTTTAATTTTGTTTTATTTATTTAATAATCGTCTGCTCTGAAATTCATTCGCATTTGAGTGGGGAGTTTTACTCTTCCTGATTACGCCGGTTATTAAAGAGTCCTTACGACTAGCTCCTCCCATCAACCAATAGAAGAGCGCGAAGTAAATTACCTTTACATTCCAAACAATCTTAGTGGATTTTTAAAAGCCGTACGTCAGTGGGAAGGGGCAAGGTTATCTGAGAATTTTTTAGATAGTCATTTGGATTTTTCGAAGCAATCAGAATCCAACTGACCTTCCCACTGTTTAAGACTCACGATTCTTATCAGATTATTTTCGAACGTTTTTGGAGTTGCAATGCATTTCCATCGATATATTTTCAAAGACCACTTTGGGTTCCCTTATTATTTGCGGTGATACTGAATTAGAAAAAATGGCTTATCTGTTGTAGTGCATTTTCTTTAATGGAAATGATTGAATTAAGAACACTTTTGTATTTATTCTCATATGATGGAGACTGAAGGATGTGTGGAATATCAAATGAAAGTGGATAATAATAAAGATTTTGATTCCCCTTATTTTCGTATATTTTTCATTTATTGGAGAAACCACCAATGAAATTCATCCATCTGCCTTTGTATGCCAGCCACGACAAGGATGTATGTCAGTGGCTCTTTAACAGAGAATATATATATATATATATATATATATAAAAAAAAAAAAAAAAAAAATGGCCAACGGTATTGTGAAATAATCCGTTCCTTCCGACATTTCACCAGATGTTCTTTCTATGATCAAACTGACGTCTTACATAAATATATATTTATAATGTTTAAAATTCAGTCAGAAAGAAAAATCATTAACAGAAAAAAATATGTTTATAATAATTTCAATAATTTTCACTAATCATAATAGACGTTTTGAGTCGTGACGTCAGTTATAACGTTTTGCTTGGAAACTTACTCCAAACAAACGGTTGCTATGCTGTATTTTCTGCTTTATTTATATATTAGGGCTATATTTTTAGCTATGCCATAGACTAGTGTTTAATGCCGCATATCAATGATACTATTTTCTACTATTTATATTTAATAAGAAATGAAGCATAGCAACCGTTTGTTTGGAGTCAGTATCCAGGCAAAATAGTATACGTGACGTCACACTAAAAGAGTTCATTAAAACATGACCGTTACATAAAATATTTTACAAACTTTTTTCAATATAATTTATAATGAATTATCGTTGTAAAATTATCTTTCCGATTGCTTAAAAAGTGAAATATTTACATACTTCAATTGTTTCTCAATTGTACGTTTTGTTAAAACTTGGTTTAAAAGACTTAAATTCTAAACATATCTTTTTACTTATTCTTTAAAAAAATCTACACTCTAAAGGTTGAACGATAATGAAATTTCTTAAGGCCAAAACAGTCTTGAGCGCTTCGAAGTTCAACTGAATTCCTGAAACTCCCTTCTTTTCTCCCCTCCTGCGGTTTACTGACAATAGAAAACGGAGGAGATGACAATGGTCTGGAAGATATCCATCTCAACCCTACTTAAGGGAAAGATTCCTGTCCTACAATTGGATTGAAGTTGAACCTCAAAAGTCATTAATATCAAATGCGCCGTGTGGGTACATAAAACGCGCCTCCTGCTAACCACAAACGTACTGCAATCTCAATGCAGAATTACTGATAATTGGCTTTGCACACAAAGGACAATAAGAATCTAACCTTTTACAATAAGAAACATCTTTTTCTTTCCTACATGTGTTTGGATTTGAATTTAAAAGTTATTTTCTACTTTTAAAATAAAAATTTGTTTTACTTTACGTGAAATATAACTGCTAAACATTTTTTTTATTTACTTAAAAAATGAGCAAATATTTAGTAAATAAATATCTATACATATTTATTTCATTTAAAATTCAGTCAGAGCGAAAAAACATTTTAAGGAAAAAAAAATTTAAATCATTTTCATAATAATTCCTAATTATTATTAAAGACATGATTTATCTAAAAAATACTTCACAAACTTGATTTAATTCAATTCATGGTAAAACAAAAATTAAAAAATGAAAACTAACAAATTATGAGTTTATATAATACATAATACAATCCATAGGCAACATGCAGCATTGTATTGTCGAGTATTCTATTATCCAAAAATTAAATAAAAAATGTTTTGTAAAACTGTTTTCATGTTGCTTAAAATAAAATATTTCCATACTTAAATTGTTTCTCTGTAGTATGTTTTGTTAAAACTTGACTTAACGGACTTGGCTTACATTCTAAATGTATCTTTGTATTTTTCTTAAAAATAAAATATTTTTATTTCAAAATCTGTACTCCGAAGTTTAAACGGTAATAATCTTTCTTACTGATCACTGGCTTTGTACAAAAAACACAAGAATCGAGTTATCTGATAACAAATAAATAAATAAACTCTTTTATATATATATATGTTCGAATATCGCTTTAAATGTTATTTTCTACTTTTAAAAATACAATTAGTTTTACTTTCCGTGAAATGTAACTGTTAAAAAGTTTTTCATTCATTTTAAAAATATATAAACAATTAGTAAAAAATATATATCTATACACATATTTATTCCGTTTAAAATTCATTCGGAACGAAAAAGTATTCTTAGAAAAAGAATATATATATTTTTAAATAATTTCCATAATAATCACTAATCATTATTAAAACACGATTGTTGTGAAAAAATGCGTACAAACGTGTTTCAATTCAATTTATAGTATAATATACATTCACGATTAATGCCTAATTAAAGAAGTTATGTGCTAAAATAATATATAATGCAATCTAATGACAACATGCGGTATCGTATTGTCGAGTATTTTATTATACCAAAAATAAGAGAAAAGTGTTTATTAAAGTTCCTTAAAAAATAAAATATTTACATATTTAAATTGCTTCTTTCTTCTATGTTTTATTAAAACATAGCTTAACAGACATAAATCCTAACCAGTATTTTCTCATATATTCGCTCACTTTTTTTCCAAAAACTTAAGGCAAAAATCCTGGGTCGCATTATGCACGGAATATTTTTTTTACTCCTGGATATAATCATGCGATATACACATAAATCAAGAAATGCATTCAAAGGAGAGATTAAACTAGAAAAATCTTACTTAATAGAAGTATTTCTGAATTTTTATCTTACTCCTTGTGCTTTTTTGTACAATAGTAGCATTTTTTAAAGCGATTCTCATTGCTGCTACGGAGTTGTTCTGGTCATCAGTGGCACAGTCAAAAGCGAAAGTTCGGATAAATGGACTAACAATTTAAGGGTTATTCCTGACCTAACACCATAACACTTTATTCAGGCTTAGGAGTGGTAGTGTTTAAAAATTGTTTTACTTTTTATCATTTTCTGAACGCCAGAAATTCTAATTTAAGCAAAAATAAATTGAAAGTTCTTTTTTTTTTTTTTTTTTTTCCTGAGAAATAGCCTGTTTGATTAATTAAAGTTCCAATAATTGGTGCTCTATGTAAATTCTACTCTTTATTTAGTGATAGGTGTTCATTATAAAGTAAAGTAAAAATTCCTTTTTAAGAATTACTTTTGTGCGTTCGAAATTTTCTTCATTAAAGTGGAGGCAAAACTGGCAACCCTGCCCCACACTCATTACCTATTCGAAGTCTAAAAGCAGATTTTCTCCCACATTCGCTCCCTTCCCGAAGTCTAAAAATAGATTTCCGAGTTTTTTCCTGGCCTAATGTAATATTTGCTTTTTGCTTTAATATTGAAATTTATTTGATCATTCATTTATTTGCATGTTAAATCTATGGCGCGCGTTATACACGTTATAAAAAAATTCGCCATTTTTTCTCGTAAAGTAATAGATGCGCGTTATACACGAGTAAATACGGTATATTTCTTCACGTATTTTCTTAAAAATGAAATATATTTATTTTTAAAACTACGCTATAAAGTTGAACAATAATAGCATTTCGTACTGATCATTGGTTTTAAGAACACACTAAGAGTTAAACTACGTGCGTAAAAAAGAAAATCTTTTTGAATACTTAATTAATGTACTTATTATTATTACTATTATCGTAATATAACTGTTGAAAAGCTTCTTATTGATTTTAAATCTGTACAATTAATCGGTAAAAAAAATGTAACTATGCTCTTTAAAATTCAGTCAAAACGAAAAAACATTTTCAGAATAAAAGTATTTTTAAATAATTTCCATAATAATCACTAATTGTTATTAAAACATGATTGTTATAAAAAATATTTTACAAACTTGTTTCAGTTCGATTTTTACTGAAATATAAATTTATTAATAGTTGCTATTTCAACAAATTATGAGTTTAAATAATAGATAATACAATCTAATGACAACATGCAGTATCGTTTTGGCGAGTATTCTATTATACTAAAAATTGAAAGAAAAGTGTTTTGTTAAATTTTCTTTCCAACTGCTTAAAAGTAAAATATCTACATACTTAAATTGTTTTTCTATTGAACGTTTTATAAAAACATGGCTTAACGGACACAAATTTTAAATATATATATTTTTATTTATTCTTAAAAGTTAAATATTTGCATTTCAAAATATACGCTCTAAAGGTTAAACAATAAACAATAATGACATTTCTTACTGATCGTTAGCTTTGCACAAAAAACACAATGAGAATCGAATTACGTGGTAAAAAAATAAACTCTTTTGTGTTTTAAAATTTCAGTTTTAAATGTTAATTTCTACTTTTGAAGACACAGTTTCATTTATTTTCCATGAAATGTAACTGTTTAAAAGTTTTTTATTCATTTAAAAGATGTACAAAAAATTAGTAAAAAAATATCTATACACATATTTATTTCTTTTAAATTCAGTCGGATTGAAAAAGTATTCTAAAAAAAAAAAAGTGAATATTTTTTAAAATAATCACTAATTATTATTAAAACATGATTGTTATAAAAAAAATACAAACTTGTTTCAATACAATTTAAATAAATTATCTGTTAAAACAATATATATTAGAATCGAATGAAAACATGCAATATCGTATTATCAAGTCTTCTATTATGCCAAAAATCGAAATAAAAATGCTTTGTAAAGGTGCTTAAAAAATAAAATATTTACATATTGAAACTGTTTCTCTTTTTTATTGTATATTTTATTAAAACCTGGCTTAACAGATACAAATTCTAAATATATCTTTTTACTTATTATTAAAAACGAAATATTTTTTTTAAACCCACGCTCCAAAGGTTAAACGATAATGACATTTCGTACTGATCACTAGCGTTACAAAAAAAAAAAAAAAAAAAAAAAAAAAAAAAAAAAAAAAGAGAACCGAATTATGTGGAAATACTCTGTTTTTTCCTATATGTGTTCAATTTTTGGTTTAAAAGCTATTTTATAGTTTTGAAAACATGTTTTTTTTTTTTCGTGAAATTTAACTGTCAAAAAGATTTTTTATTCATTTTCAAAATGTGTAAATAATTGGTAAATAAATAAATTTATATACTTATGCCCTTCAAAGCTCACACACTCTGAAAGAAAAAGCATTTTAAGAAGAAAAAAATACTTATTTTAATAATTATGTATATATTTTAATAAATATAATTTCCATAATAATTACAAATCATTATTGAAACACGACTAAAAAAATATAAAGGTGAATAAATAAATAAAAATAAATATATATATATTTTTTTTAATCTTGCTTCAGTTTAATTTATATTTAAAAATATATTAATGAATAATAGCTATTTTAATAATTTATCTGTTAAAATATTATGTAATACAATTTAATAAATACACGCAGCATTCCATTGTCAAATATTCTATTATACCAAAGAGGGAAAGAAAAAGGTCTTTGCAAATTTATCCTTACGATTGCTTAAAAATAAAATATTGACATACTACAATTGTTTCTCGATTGTGTTTTATTAAAACATGGTTTAACTTATACATATTTTAAATATATCTTTTACTTATTCTCCAACTTGAAATATTTTTATCTCAAAATCTACTCTTTAAAGGTTAAATGATCTTATTCATCATTACCTTTGTTGAAAAAACTCAATGAGAATCAAATTACGTGGGGGAAAAAACTGTATTATTTTCTACAAGTTTGAATTGCAGCGTGGAAGTTATTTTCAACTTTAAAAAGCTTAATTTATTTTATTTTTCTTGAAATGAGACTTTTAAATATTTTAATTAATTTTATAAATTAACAAACTATTTAAGAAATTTATTAGTTAAATGTTTCAATATTTATGTAAAAATATTTTAACATTTCATAAAGAAAGTTTTTAATTGATTTTAAAAGTAAAAAATAATTAAAGAAATTTATTTGTCAAATGTTGCAGCATTTATTTGTTAAATGATTAAAACGCTGTCTAGAAAATACTTATAGATGGGAATGGAAAAATTCATATATATACACATATGAATTTAATAAACTGATGTATGACATACCCTGTAAAAATGACAAATGCTTTTTTAGATGCATTCGTAATTATGTAAATACATAGCATCTGTAGCCGTCGTTGAGTCCGTTTGTCCGTTCGTCGGTCCACATAGAACAGAGTAAGATCTACCCAACCAAATCATTTGAAATTTAAAATATATACTTTTTGCATAATTTTGAGGATTCCTTTAAAATTTTATGAAAATCGGATGAATCCCTTATTTACAGGGACAATCAAATTACATTATGGCCAATGTATTCCATTACATTATGGCCAATGGGAAAAAAAATTCAAGTGCATTTTGATGGTTTTACACTTTTAAACGTAATAAAATTGATATACTATGAAGTATGTAGGTACTAAAGCATACATTCTGTACAATTTGTGGTACAAAGAATATTTCTTATTAGTTTACAGAGATGCACAAAACTATTCCATTACTTAATAGTATAGGGGAAACATTGCTTGGGGCTCGATTTAATAATATTAAACTATTTCACATTTTATGAATTTAATATAGGTTGCTGAGTTACTTCCTGTATAACAGAAACCAGATTATATTTACAGGAATATACAAAAAATTTCGGATACTCTACTGTATCCAAAGTACTATGTTAAAACAAAATCGAAAAAATTTTAAAATTTCCTCATAAAACGAACGTTCCTCATTTGCTACGCTTGTCGTGCAATTTCCAACGTGTTAACTTAGGAAAGCAAAATATAACTACTAATGAATCATACAATAACCTGATCTGAATTACTCTTATTTCTGAAAAGCAATCTAAGAAACGAATAAAGTTTGGAGAAATAACTATAAAGTTTTTAATTTCGAAATTTATTTTACTGCCTGGATTGTCGGAAATGTTTTCGAGTATATTGAAAACGTTTTTAACACCTTCGCGACGGGAGCCTTTTACGAAATTTTTAATGTTTTGCCACCGGTTTTAAAAAACAGAAATTTGTTCCTTATTAAATCGAGGAAAATGCTCCGATTTAACCCTTTCCGGCGCAAGCAAATTCTATTAGTAAAATGAGAAATTGTCGATTGACACCAGAATTTATAGAGGACTTGTCTAGATATTAAGAATTCCTTAACTTAAGCTTTCATTGTAAAAGCAAAATTATATTAAAATATTACTGGTGCCGTTTGCAAGTTTGAAATTAAAATTAGGTGTTGCCGCCCCGGCAACACTGCGCAAGAAAGGGTTAATAAGCCAAATTTTACAGTATAATTTTACTGGTGGGGATAAAGAGTGATCCCTAAGTCTTTTTGCGGCACGTATACGTGTCGCTCGTCCCCAAGGGTTTAAAAGGGCTGATGAGTCGGTAAGAAAAAAGGCCGACTCCGAATCCGACTCCAGAAATTTTAACGACATTGATTCCGAATCCGGAATGACTAATTGCTGTTGGTTTAAATTGTGATGGAACGAAAGGAAAATAATGATAAAATATCAGTATTTCCGCATTAAATCAGTACTTAGAGCTTTGAAAAAAAAAATAACAAAATATTTTCCGTTTTGAAAATTTTTCAATTTTGAGTCCAAATAACCCGAAAAATCCAACTATCGAAATCTAAAGCAGAAAGTAAAACAGGAATTTTATTACTTTGATTCATGCACTTAATAAAGCAAAATCTTTACAATTTCAATGTTCATTTGTGACTCACAGAGCAGAAAAATTTCGATGAAAAGGTTTAAAAATTAATAAGAACTATGTAAATAATACAATGTAAACAATACAATACATCCCGATTTGTTCGAAAAGAAATCGGGATGAATTAAAGTTGTTAATTAAAAATGTTTTTCATTTATTGTATACGCCCGATAATATATTGGAAATCTGTAACTTAGGGTAGTCCGATATAATCCAAAAATAAATAATAATATTAATTTCTTTTATAATTTTTTAAATTATATTGAATTGGTTTAGTTTCATTTCAAACTGTCAAAAAAAGAAAAAAAAAATTCCCGAGTTGGTATCGGTTTTTTTAGCGGTTCTTTTACTCAAAAAAGAGCCCAAATCTGAATCCGCAGCCCTGGTTTTAATGAGTTTTGTCAAAATGAAATATCATTTTACAGTATTCTATACATTTCAAATTAAAAGTTTTTAAAAACTTAATTGAACTTATTATACTTTTAAAATAGCAAAACAATATTAAATGTATGATTAAAGTTAATTATATTAATTTGTTTTGACATTTTAATAATTTCGGGTCCGAATTTTTTACATTTTGAAAAAAAAATACTTTTATTCTAACAAGGTAGAACCCGTCGAGTTTTGACGAAAAAAATGTTTAAGTAGGAACTGTTAAATGGATTTATAATAAACCTACAAAATTAGTTACAAAAAAAAAAAAAAAAAAAAAAAAAAAAAAAAAATACACTTTATATTCGTAAGTCCTTAAACAAATGATATTTAACCCAAAGTTAACAAAATACTATTTCTAAACTCCGTCGCAGAAATTGTTAAAATTAAACTTTAATCATATAAGGAATCATATAAGCAGTAAAAAAATATTACAAGATTTTATATTATTATAAGTTATCGAAGAATTTATCATCATCGAACTCAGTCATCGAATTTTTCCCCCGTGAAATTTAAATCCGGCATCATTTTCACCAATATTTATATATGTACTTTTCATATCTGCATTTACCTTTTCAAAAAATAAGGTATTTTAATTTGATCATTTTGAAATACTTTTAATTCGAAACTTGAAGCATCGGTTGTTATTAGGAAAACATATACTAAACTGTTTATATTCTTTTAAGTATAAATGAAAGTTTGTAAATGATTGTGTAAAAAGTTTGTCAATTACTTTTTTCACTTTTAATGAGAAAACGGCAATATAAAAATACAGTAATCTGATTTTTCCCTTTTCTTTTAATATAAAAGCAGTGCTTATGTTGCCCCAATTAGACAAACAATATTAAAAACTACAAAAAAATATAGTTCAAAAACAAATTAAGATACAGTTCCCAAACAAATTGCATTTAAAAATACTTTTTTATTCAATACTATGGTGAAAACATTAAAAATGAGGGATTTTAAAAATTAAAAAAAATTGCTGAAGCAAAAATTGCGAAACTGAAATTTCATTTCAAATTTCAAAGTGTTGAAAATGACGTATGCGTTACGCACAGATAGTTTTGGCCTTAATATTATAGATAAATAATATTAAATGTAGCTATTCAAATACACATACTGAAGTTTAAAGATCATCTTATTATATGAAATCTAACGAACGTACTGATTTCGTGTACGCTTAAATGCATATTATTATGAAAGTAGGCTAAAAAAGAATTTGCGGAGACGTTTGGAAAACAACGTATTCCAACTGGATTTGAGAGGTTGTTCTTACTTTCTAATGTTATTTGCGTTTTATCGCACATGATTGAACCAGAAAAGTAGCTTACATTTTAAATTTTAAGATTGAAATGTGTGTGTAAAATAAAGGATTCGCTAGTGATGCACAGAGAATTAAGAAAATATTTTTTATTATTACTAAATATCAAAACATATATGAAGTCGTAAAAAGAAAGGCAAAGCCATATACTATCATTTCTATATTTAGAAATTATCTAAGTAATTGTTACGACAAAATAATACTTTATGAAAAGACATGTACTATTAATAGCACACCAGACCCGAAATGGTTATACTATGATAATGGTAATTCATTATTAAAGTATCAGCTATTAAAGAATATTTAAAATTAGCATAAATGAAGTAATTGATTTAAAAATGTATGCACTATTTCACGCTTTATAAGAAATAATACAGTCGGCTCTTGTTAATTCGAAATCGGATAAATCGAATCTTTGCTTAATTCGAACTAAACATGAAATCCCGATATTTTCAATAACAGTGTAACGTTAAAAATTTGCATTTATTCGAACTCATTTTCTTTGGACTTAGTTTAATTCGAACTAACTTGAACTCAGATTTTTCATTTGCCCTTACTTTCTCTCGGACTTTAAATCCTTGAAATAACTTTCTTTTTTTCATTGTTTCTCTTTTTTAGAGTTTTTCTGAACTAGTGTACATATAATTCCATGCATTTGATATCTGTTGTCTTAGTGCCTCGTCTTTCCATTAATGATACCCCCACCTCTTCTTCTATTGTCCTTGTTCCTATTAATTAGTTTATTCATTTATATATTTTAACATAATATTACATTATATTCTAATGTTAACAACTGGAATACATTTTAAAAATACTATAACATTAATTCTTTTGTAATAGTACCCCTTTAAACAGGTTTTCTTCTCATGCTTTCCATAATTCGAACATTTCTTTTGGTCCCGACGTATTCGAAATAATGAGAGTCGACTGTATATGAAAATAAAGACAAACATTCAAAGATTTTTTTCCTGTTACAGATGTTCAATGTGCGAGCCTTTCATATGCGACAAACATCTAAACTGTAATTAAGTTCACTCAACACACTTGTCAGTTTTGCACAATTAACGTTTTTTAATCCTCTAATTTTCATTGCAGAATGCGTTCTAGACATTCCGTAATTCAGAGAACCGCAATTACTATCGAACTAGTCGGGTGAGGCAATCCTAGAACTTTTTTTTTCCTCATACATGTTAATACTTCCAAAAGGAAGAAGCATAGTAGCGTCACAGATTCGTCGATTTACACCAAACATTTAATCAGCAACATTTTATTTCCAGTTCTAAATGAATCTGAAGTTTGAGGGAAATTCGTGCATTAGTTTTTGTGATAGAATTGCTTCAGGAATCGTAACTAAATCTTGGAAGAAGCGCTCTCTGCTCAGATTTTTTTCAAAAACTAAAGAATACTAATATATATCAGGGACTAACTGTATCTGAAGTTTGATGGAAATCCGTGCATTAGTTTCTGAGATATTGATTAATAATTCAGCACAGCAGCGCATCTGTTAGGTAGTTTACACGAAAAGATAACAGCACCATATTACATCAAGAATTAAAGGAATCGGAAGTCTTCTGAAAAAAAACATCAATAGTTCTTCAAATTAGCTATTGTGGAAATCATGAAAATGCAACATAGAAGCGTCATTTTGGGGCATTATTTCTTGACATAGAGCACCCGGAGTGACAGACAGACATTTTTCTAAAACATTCTTTTGTGTTCTCTGTTGAAAACCGGAATTCAAAAATTTTCAGGAATCCAATACTTGAAAAGTAAAATTCTAAATAATAAATTATACTTTGTTTAATACTAGAATGCATGTTATTAAATAAACCGAAAATTACTATTTTGAATTTCTGGTATGATTTCAGAGTATATGAATAATAAAATTCACTAAATTTGGAAAACCTATTGTATCATACATTCTACCATAGACAGTAGAGAGTAAATGTAGCACTCGTGCATTAAAACACTAAATAATGCAGTACTGAAATACCATGTACATTTTACAATGCATCAGTACTGCATTAAAAATCGTTGAATGTGCAAATGTGTGGAAGAAACCTCATTAGAGATTAGGTGTTTGTTTTGTTAGGAAAGGTTCGAACGTCGAGCATTTGTAACTGAAAAAAACAATGTTTTAATGTTTTTCTCTGTTGTCATACATCACTTACTATAAAATTTGTATGTATAGCAGTTTTAAAAGTGAAAATTTTTAAAATCCTGTCATTCCTGTGTTTTTAAATTGTATTTTATGAACTTGATTCCTTTTCAAGACCACTAAAATATTTATTCAGGAATCAGAAATATTTTAAGATTTTTTGTATTTAAATAATAAATGATGATATATTTTGACAATATGCAGTATCAAATACCAAAGAGAAAAAAAAACGTTAACTTTTGTTGCAAAAATAAATATTTGCATTCATAAATTGTTTCTATAATGCATGTTTTGTTGAACCATGGCTCCAAAATATAAATTCTGCTTATCTCAAAATCCGCTTTAAGTGCTAACGACTTTCTTCACTGATCATTTGCTTTGTTCAAAAAGCACAGTGGGAATTAAATTACGTGGAAGAATTCCACGCTATTTTTTTTCACTGTATAATGTTCGAATTTCAGATTAAAACCTTTTTTTAAGTACAATTTGTTTTAGATTTTCTTAAATGGTAACTTTTCGAAAAGTTTCCTAATTCATTTTAGAATTTGCATATAAATAGTAACACGAATTTACTTGAGAGAAGTTGTATTATTTACTCGTAAAATAAAGGGAATGGATTGAAAAATATATAATGGTGAATATCACAAAATGTATGATTTTGATTATCTGAGATACTGAAATTATTCATTGAAAACGGTTCAAAACTTTCTAAGGTAAATTTATTATATTGGAGAATAAATGATTTGTCATGTATATTTGTAAAATTTTAAAAAGATTAAATAATAAGTTTATTTTATTTAATTATATGTTATTTCTTGTCATATGTATAATAGGATAATGACAATATCATTCTAAATAAATTATTACATTCTTGATTTTTTTTTATGTCTAACATTTTAATTTTGTTTAAAGAATATGTTTTCTATGTAGTAGCTCAAATTCAATCTAATGTTCAGTTTTATTTGTTATTTTTTGGAAGTCAGAAAAAGGACATAATAAAAGTATACTAACTTTTTACAAAGAAATTAAACATTACTTTTAAAGAAATACCTAAAAAATCTTATTGATAAGCTATGCGTTTACTACTTCGATTTGAACTATGTCGAAAATTAGTAGAGTTACTCTAAAGCATCAAATTTACAATTCATAAAGAATAAGTTAGCAGGTCAAGAAAATAATATTTATTTTCAATGACAATCATATTTTAATTATTAAAACTAATTTGTAAAATACAGATTTGTTATCTTCTATACGTATGCGTTCCATAAGGTATAAATATTAATTAGAAATTTTAAAGACTAGAAAGATAGCTTTGTACATTTTACCAGAAAATCCTTTACTTTGCACACATCACAATGTGATATGTTATGAAAAATGACAATATGAAAATTTGAGTCTTTTAACTGCTTTATTTGTATTCTTAGAAACTAGAAGATAGCCCGTCAAAATGACGTGTTTGCATTTCTAAAAGGATTATAAAAGATTACAACAACTGTGGTCAATCATAGCCTTTTTAGGCTTAGACAATTTTGAAAAATACAACGATTAAACATGGGGTGGGGAGAGAAATAACAAAAAAAGAATGTTGCCCAGTTAAACTGATGGCATTGAGCTCACAGGCTGCGCATACTAAGTGTACATTACAGCCTTATATTTTCAAGGGTTAACTCCGTTCGAAAAAAAAATTAAGAAGGGGAAACAGCTCCCCCCTTTCCCTTTTTTTATACTTAATCATTGATCCTCCTAAACTATCAAGGACATGCTTTATCATATAAAAAATCTATATCCAAAATTCAGAGCAAATCGAATAATTCTCAATAAAAACCCATTTAGCATTTATATAATTTAAGAGAAGTTATCCTTCTCTTTTATACTTAACTATTAAACTTCCAAAACTATTCAGATATTTGAACGAAATCTAACAATTCTGCTTGAAAAACAAAGAACTCAATGGGAGGGGCATTAGAACCCCCGTTCTCCGTGTTTATATTTATTCAATGAACACCTAATAACAGTCACGGAATCCCCTCATCAGAATGATCCTGTATCAAATTTTTAACGAAAACTGTTAATTCTGCAAGAAAAACTCATTTATATCAATTAAGGGGAGGGGCATGAGCCCCCCGTTTCCCATCTTATACATATCGAATGAACTCCAAAAACTAATCAGGGAAGCGCCTCATCAGGATATACCTATATACAAAATTTCAAATGGATCGGATATTTCTATCATGAGTTATCGCGTTACACACGAACGAACATACATACAGAACGGGCGGGCACATAAGCTCTCAGGCTATGATACCCTGTGAGCTAAAAATAAAATTTCAACAGAAATCTGCATTTAAAACTATAACAAAACTATCTGGTGGATGGGATTGATTGTAATGAACACATGGTAAATACATAAATTTTAAAAGAATAAAGTAAGGCAAAAAATCAATTAGAAAAGAATACATTGTGAAACTACAGCCAAAAAATATATATAAATACTGAGAAAATGTATGAAAAATATCAAAATGTATAATTTTTTTCCCATTTTGGCCATTTTCAGGCGAATATGCAAGGGTAGCCAAATTATTAATTGAATGGGTAAAATAATGGCGTTATGCAGCTAATGAATTTCACTCACAAAATTAGAGTAACTATTTCACAAAACAAGACAAAAAAAAAAAAACATGCAAATTAAACATGCACTAATAATGCAAAACTTTCACTAATAATGCTATTTTAAACCATTTGTGAATTAACTATTTTACTCCATTAGCTAATACTAAAAGAAAACACTTTATAAGATCGAAAATAAATGTCAACAGTAAAGAGTAGACAATCACTGGCCAGTTCATGATGTGAAAATAGTCATTTACGGCTGTGAAAAAAAAAAAAAAAATTAAAGCAACCCGAATATAAAAATTCTAACAATATTGTATTTAAAAAGCACCTTCGCTTTCCTTAAATAAAAAAATTTAATTAAACACTGTTAAAAGTTTGACCATTTTGCTGCATCGTCATTCCACAGTTTTTATATAAAGTAATTACTTCACCGTATTATTTAGCATTCTCATAGGTCAAAATAAGGATATTCTATAAAAGCTCGGGAGTGACGATGTAGCAAAAGGGTCAAACTTTTAACAGTGAAAATTGTTTGAAATCGTGAAACGATTTCAAAGCGCAGTAAAATGTAGTGACGTCATTTAACAGCTCCCACTGTAAATCTGACCAATGAGAACGCTTCATTACGACTATGGAACGCTTTCATTGGTCAGAAAATTGATAGCCTTATAAATCGGAGGTAAGTTTTCACAATGGAATTTGTCATTGGTCGCAATAAGTTTCTTTTTCACGTGGATGGGTTGAACCCGGGATTGTTATACATGGAAGGATTTTATATATATAATATAACGTGTCTTGAAACCACATTTAAGAACACCTTTTATTAGATAGTAAAATAAATAAAGTGAATGATATAACATTTAATAGGAACTTTATTGTGCGGACTACAATTTTCGTATTTTGTGATATTTTCTCATAACATCATCCTTACACAATGGAAAAGATTGATTGTTCAGAGATAATAGTTGATTGTTATACAACATATTGTTACGAATTTTGTAAATAGTTAGTGTTTATACAGTAAAATATTGTAAATAATCTTTTTAAGCTAAATTCCTTTACTAATATTAGTTTTTGTTACATTGTCTCTGTTATCAAGCAAACTCGTCTATTATTTTCAGTGTATGTCTATGGCAGCTTGGCGAAATAATAAAGATATCTCCAAGTTGGCGTCACTTTTGACGACTAATTTTGGTCGCCAAATTTGGCGATATATCGCCAAGTTTGCGACAAACTTGGCGATTGTTGGCGATGGTAACACTTCCCTCTCTATGGTAACCCCCCTTAGGTATGCTGATACATTGAATGTTTTTCCTTGGTTTCTGGATTTTTCGAGAAGCCTCTGGAAACGTCCAGCGCATGCTGCGAGCCTATATAAGGAGAGCAATCCGAGCTGTTGTGGTTATTATTTACCAGTCAGTCATCGAGTGAACAAGGAGTTTGTTAAGCAAGTTTGCTTGAGTTTCATTTATGTTGTTTTGAATGCTATTAAGTGTTGAGACGTTGTATAAAGAGTCTCTGGGATCTACAGCTGTACTTGTACGATAGATTTGAGTAGTTATTTTTGAATATCTAGTAATATTTGTGAGTTTCGAAGACTTTGTTGTTCTGAAGATCTGTAAATAAATTATTTTCTACTTTTTTAAGAAAGAAGAGTTTGAAGTTGTCTAACCATAAGATCAAAAGAACCCTATATAGGAGTCGGGATCTTATGGCGAAAACAAGAGGCATGGACAGGCAATTGAAAGAACTATTAGATGCTAATAATGGTATAAAGACAAAATTGACGAATAAAATCGATAAAATTGATAAAGGCCAAGAAGAGTTCGCGGATAAAATGAATAAAGGCGAAGAAGAGTTGGCGGAAAAAATGAATAAAGGCCAAGAAGAGTTGGCGGAAAAAATGAATAAAGGCCAAGAAGAGTTGGCGGATAAAATGAATAAAAACGAAGAAAGAATGGAACAGTTGACAAATAAAATTGACAAATGCCAAGAAGATGTGACTGAAAAGATTATTAAAGGCCAAGAAGAAATGAAGAAAACTTTAGAAGAAAAGTTCTCGTCGGTAGAGAGAAGAATAGGCTCGGTAGAAGAGAAAATAGAGGAAGTAGAAGAGAAAATTCAGAATGAAGTTAGTAATGTTGAAGAGAAAATGGAAAGGAAAATGGCGGAAGTAGAAGAGAAAATTCAGAATGAAGTTTGTAACGTTGAAGAGAAAATCAGTAACGTTGAAGAGAAAATAGGTGAAGTAGATGAAAAGCTAAATAAAAAAAGTACAAGATCTTGAGAAGAAGCTTTCAGCGTCCAGTGGTAATTATGAAGAATTTAGGAATCCGCCTGCTTCTTTTGTGCAAGTTAAGCTGTCGACATACGACGTAAAGAGTTACTGGCAAGTTTACAAGACCCAATTCACCATTGTAGCCGAAGTGAACAAATGGAGTGACGAGGTGAAAGCTTGTCAACTGGTAGCATCTTTGAGAGGAGAAGCCGCCGACGTGCTGCAAACATTACCCGATATGACGCTACTCAATTTTGAGACTCTAAGTTGTGCACTTGAAATGAGATTAGGAGAAAAATTCTTTAAGGATTATACGAGAATACAAATGAAGAGCCGCCATCAAAAATCGAGTGAAACCCTTCAAGAGTTTGCGTCAGAAATAGAACGGCAGGCAAATTTAGCATTCATCGACTGCCCAACAAATGTACGGGAAATGCTCTCACTGCAGTACTTTGTTGACGGAATAAAAGATACCGAAGTGCGGAGAGCGGTACGAATGGCAGATGTACAGGATTTAAAGGCTGCACTACTATATGACTTAAAGTTGGAAGCAGCTACACAAGCCAGCCGAAGAGATCGTCATTCAGTCCGAGGGGCAACGGTGAACAAAAGCTCAGACATTGAGAGCGACGTCTTGAAAGAAATTAGGAAAATAAATCAAGAGATTGAAGCTTTAAAGTATGGAAGAACAAGTTCAAGAAGACAGAATCTCACGTGCTGGGGATGTGGTGATACAGGACATCTCCGAAGAAATTGCCCGAAAATCCACGAACGTGAGATAAATTCAAACAGGCAGCAGGGAAACTAAATTTTGGCCATCTCGCGGGGCGGAGGTTGCCAGAGAATGAAAAGCCCCACCTGAAGATCCTCCAGATAGCAAAAATGAGTGGCGGTGATAATGAATTATATGTGATAGGCTTTATTAACGGAATTCAGTGCCGTATGATTGTCGATACAGGAGCCAATGTGACAATAATAAGAGAAGATTTGGCTCGGAAGTTGAAATCTAAACTCATCTGGACTCCACCATGCGTTACCCTTCAAACTGTGACGGGCGACAAGATAGGCATATATGGAAAGGCCAATTTAACCATCAACTTTGGAGGTACGAAATATTACCATACGCCATATGTGGCTGACATAACAGATCCTTGCTTAATCGGGCTAGATTTTCTGAAGAAGTTTGGCTTCAAATTTGATTTCAAAAATAATAAAATGCTCTCTAAATTTGAAGAAATAAGCCTTTTTGGATTAAATAACGAAATTGAATACAAACAAATAGTAATAGCCAAAGAAGACATCCATCTAGATCCAAGAACAGAATTTTTAGTTCCTGCTGTAATCAAAAATGAAGCTAATTATCGATTTGGCCATATAGATTATCCCGAAGACAATAGTACACAAGCAGGAGTACTGGTGGCTTCTTCTGTAGAAGACCTCTCGAAAAAGACCATTCCTGTCAGAATTGTTAACATCAGTGATAAGACGAGGACTATCAAGAAAGGAGAGGTGATAGCATCGTGTGCTCCTGTGACGTGCATAAGTCAAAATTCCAGTCACTCTGAGAAATCTTCAGATAATTTAGTCAAGGATTTGTTACAAAATACAGACTTAGATCCAAATCAGAGAGATGCTGCTGAAAGTTTAATTACGGAATTCCAAAGTTTATTTTCCAAAACATCTGAAGACTTTGGACGAACCAAAATGGCACAACACCGAATTGATACTGAAGATCACTCTCCTATTAAACAGCACCCTAGACGATTACCTTTTGCCAAGCAAGAAGAGGTGCAAAATTTAATTAAGGATATGGAAGAAAATGACGTCAGCAAACCATCGACAAGTCCATGGGCTTCTCCCATTGTATTAGTAAGAAAGAAGGATGGTTCTACAAGATTTTGTGTAGACTACCGCCGACTGAATGACGTCACTAAAAAGGATAGTTACCCTCTACCAAGGGTTGACGACACTCTCGACACACTTGCGGGCAACACTTGGTTCTCAACTCTGGATCTGAAGAGTGGTTACTGGCAGGTAGAGATCCATCCGGACGACCGCGAGAAGACTGCCTTTACAACGGGACAAGGATTATGGCAGTTCAAGGTAATGCCTTTTGGTCTATGTAACGCACCTGCAACTTTCGAACGGCTTATGGAAACGGTTCTCCGGGGACTCCGGGAAGCATGTCTTGTTTATTTAGATGACATCATAATCATAGGAAAATCATTTGATGAACATCTTAACAACCTCAGGCGGGTGCTACAACAATTAAAGGAAGCTAATTTGAAGTTAAGCCCTTCGAAGTGCAGTTTGTTTCGCAATGAAGTCGCATACCTTGGACACATCATTTCGGCGGAAGGAAATAGGACTGATCCGAAGAAGATATCGGCCGTGAAAAATTGGAGTCGTCCAGCAGATGTTCACCAGCTTCGGAGTTTTCTAGGATTATGCACCTATAACAGAAAATTCGTCAAAGGCTTCTCGATGATTGCAAGACCACTTCATAAATTAACAGAAGCCAATCAAAAATTTATGTGGAAACAGGAATGTGACGCTGCTTTGGAAAAGCTTAAGGAGGCCTTAACATCCACTCCAATTCTGTCATATCCTCAAATCGATAAACAGTTTATACTTGATACGGATGCAAGTAACGAAAGCATTGGCGCTGTACTGTCTCAGGAAATCGACGGCCAGGAGCGTGTTATCGCCTATTTCAGCAAGTGCTTATCAAAGGCAGAACGAAACTACTGCGTAACAAGAAAAGAGCTTCTTGCTGTAGTGAAAGCCGTAGACCATTTTCACCACTATCTTTACGGTCGAAAGTTCCTGATCCGAACTGATCATGCTTCTCTAACTTGGCTATTGAATTTTAAGAACCCTGAAGGCCAGATAGCCAGGTGGATACAAAAGCATCAAGAGTACGATATGGAGATACGCCATCGAAAAGGCTCATCACATGGAAATGCAGATGCTCTCTCAAGAAGACCCTGCTCAGAGAATTGTAGATACTGCGACCGGGTTGAGAAGAAATTTAATGTCAAACGTCCTATAGTAAGAAAAGTTACAACTGGGTCTACATCATCGCAAGATCCGTGGAATGACGAGAGCCTGCGTAAAGATCAATTTGCTGATCCTGAAATTAAGCCAATTCTAGAGCTGAAAGAGGAGTCCAACAGGAAGCCCAGCTGGCAAGACATGGTCCATTACCATCCTACGACTAAACGTTATTGGGCTCTCTGGGATTCCTACATTTGAAGAACGGTATCTTGTACCGAAAATGGGAGTCAAACGATGGAAAGACATGTAAATGGCAACTACTACTCCCTAAGTCTAGAATTTCTATGGTCCTTCAAGAACTGCATGGAAGTCCCACAGGAGGTCATTTTGGTGTAATGAAGACCCTGCAAAAGGTTCGAGAGCGTTTCTACTGGAATAATGTTCGCAGTGATGTGGAGAAGTGGTGTCGAACTTGTGACACCTGTGTAGCACGTAAAGGTCCAAAGAGGCGCACCCGTGGACGTTTGCAGCGTTATAATGTAGGAGCTCCTTTCGAACGAATTGCATTAGATATCCTGGGCCCTCTTCCTAGAACATCTGTTGGCAACAAGTACATCCTCGTTGTCATGGATTATTTCACCAAGTGGCCTGAAGCCTACGCCATACCTAATCAAGAGGCGGTAACCGTAGCAGAAATGCTGGTTCAACACTGGGTTTCCAGATACGGAGTTCCTCTTCAAATCCATTCCGATCAAGGATGAAACTTTAATTCGGCTGTGTTTAAGGAGATGTGTGTACTACTCGGCATGGACAAAACTCGAACTACACCTCGGCATGGTATAGCGGTTCAATCGAACCATCCTAAATAGCCTCTCCCTCCTGGGGTCTAAAGATCAACAGGACTGGGACAAGAAATTGCCTCTGTTCCTGCTTGCGTACAGGAGTGCTGCTCATGAGGCCACTGGTTATTCCCCTTCTCAAATGCTCTTTGGTCGTGATCTTCGTCTACCTGCGGATCTTACGTTTGGCCGTCCTCCTGATGCTCCTTTATCGCCCGAGGAGTACGTGGATGAACTCCAGGCACGGATTGAGGAGATTCATCGTCTAGCGAGGAACCGAATCGGACTGGCATCGGAAAAGATGAAGACACGGTACGACACAAAGGCAACTGGACATGAGTTCAACGAAGTTGACAAAGTTTGGTTGTGGAATCCCATACGTCGTAAGGGACTGTCGCCAAAATTACAAAGAAACTGGGACGGTTCTTACACAGTCGTCAAAAGGCTGAATGACGTCGTCGTACGCATACAAAAATTGCCACACGCCAAACCCAAGGTCGTACATTATAACTGGCTAGCTCTTTATTTTGGCCAAAGTGATTAGAAATTCAAAACTGGAATTTCAGACCATGGTCATGAAAGTCACTTTTTTTTGTAAATATGTAAATAGTAATTAGTTATTATTTATGTAAATCTTATTATTTTTATTATTTATTTATTTTATTATTTGTTTATTTATTTTAAGTGTTTTTCTCTAACTCAGGGATTGCACTGCCCGGGACGTGCAGTCTTTGAGGAGGGGGTAGTGTTACGAATTTTGTAAATAGTTAGTGTTTGTACTGTAAAATATTGTAAATAATCTTCTTAAGCTCCGTTCCTTTACTAATATTAGTTTTTGTTACATTGTCTCTGTTATCAAGCAAACTTGTCTATTATTTTCAGTGTATGTCTATGGCAGCTTGGCGAAATAATAAAGATATCGCGAAGTTGGCGTCACTTTTGACGACTAATTTTGGTCGCCAAATTTGGCGTTATATCGCCAAGTTGGCGACAAACATGGCGATTGTTGGCGATGGTAACCCTTCCCTCTCTATGGTAACCCCCCCTTAGGTATGCTGATACATTGAATGTTTTTCCTTGGTTTCTGGATTTTTCGAGAAGCCTCTGGAAACGTCTAGCGCATGCTGCGAGCCTATATAAGGAGAGCAATGCGAGCTGTTGTGGTTATTATTTACCAGTCAGTCATTGAGTGAACAAGGCGTTTTTTAAGCAAGTTTGCTTGTGTTTCATTTATGTTGTTTTAAATGTTATTAAGTGTTGAGACGTTGTATAAAGAGTCTCTGGGATCTAAAGCTGTACTTGTACGATAGATTTGAGCAGTTATTTTTGAATATCTAGTAATATTTGTGAGTTTCGAAGACTCTGTTGTTCTGAAGATCTGTAAATAAATTATTTTCTACTTTTCCAAGAAAGAAGAGTTTGAAGTTGTCTAACCATAAGATCAAAAGAACCCTATATACGCAACAATATTTACATATATATGGGTGTGTGCGTATGCATGTGTAGCCCTTTACGACTTCCTGTATAAGCACATTTGTGTATGGTCTATAATCACCGGACGTCTATTATTTTCAGTAATAACATTCAGGGTGGATCCTTCCTCTCTTTTATACTTATATTTATATTGCAAACATTATTTTCAAATATTAAAGAAATCTCAAAATTAGACTTTTTTAAAGGTATTTTGACAGTCAGTTATACACATATTTTTTTTGTATAAAATCTGTAGCTAAATCAGGAATGGGATACTTTCAGAAAATCCTATTGACCAAGAAATTCTTTTGCACATATTTACACGTTGTCTCCGTATGTATGTATAACACTTTATAGCGTTCTATGTAAGTGCCTTTGTGTAACGTCTGTAATCACCAGGAGCCTGTTATTTTTAGTAGTAACATCAAGAATTGATCCTCCCACCCTTCTATACTCATATTTATATTGCAAATATTATTTTCAAAATTTAAAATAATTAAAAAAATATAACGTGTTTTAAATATATTTTGACAACATCTAACATGCATTTCTTAAATATAAAATCTAGAGCAAAATCATTTAAATCAGGAATGGAAAATTTTAATATAACTCTATTCACCAGGGAATTCTTTGTATCAGCTACCGTAACACAACACACAACATTGTTTCGGTGCAATAGAAACAATGGGTTCTAACTAATATTTGAAAATAATAAGAAACATAATAAATATTAATAATAAAGAATGTTGCGAGTTTCGGTGAAATTTAAAGACTGCATGGATTTAAAATGTTGATCAGTAAGAATATTTGAAAAACCCATAACAAAAAGCAATAAGTAGAAATAACACGAAAAGACTAAAAAAATAGATAATATTTGAAGTTAAATCTGGTACTAACAGCCCTCGTCGCCGTTCAGAAATCACTGATACAAAAACGACCGCGTCTACATTTTCGAACCTTAACAAAAGTATGTTCCTACATGCTCGACACGCTGCATCACATTTCCAATAACTTTAGTTGCACAGAACGCTACAAACATAATTTAGTCTTCAGTTTTTTGGGAAGTGTATTCCAGCGGGTTCCGGAAAGCAATATTTAAGAGCTCCTATCAATCCCCAAGAACTTTTAAATATTAACCAAAAACAAAAAGAAAAAAAGAAGAAGAACTGATATCGGAAATTAATCACTGCTTATAATTGATATGAACATCTAATAATTATAAATCCCCTGATTAAATGAATTCTTCATTTAATTCAAAAGTAATTGAAAACTTTAAAAGTAAATAATACAATTAAATATTAGACTTTCAAAAGTCTTTATTCCATTATGTGAGCTCGTAATTATATAAACACGTATAGTTGTCGTCTGATCAGTCAATATGTCTGTCCGCATAACAGCGCAAAAAACTGATCAACCAAAGGTTTTTAACTTAATATGGTCGTATATAATTGCTCTAGAATTTTGTCAAGTTACTTGAAATTGCAAAATCAACATGAGCAAAATGGGCAAAGTGATTTTCAGTGTTTTTGGAGTCAATTCACAAATTACAAACATGCTAATTTTTTTCATTTTTATACAAAATGTACTTTTTGAGGATTTTTAATTAAAATTTTTCAAAATTTATTTATAAAAAAAATGCTGCATTTTCTTCATCTTTTTTGTTTCTTTTTTTTAACATGTCCAAGTGAAGGTGGGAGTTATTTAACCCTCTTATTACGGGTCTCATATGAGGAGAGATAAGAATCGCCTTATAAAGCAAATAAAAAATTCAGCATTCATTTATGGAGATCTGATTTGTGGACAAATACTAGCTAGCATACAGCACAATAACAAAATTAATAAATAACTAGCTGACCTGCCCTGAAATTTGTACGATTTTATCTTTAACTCGAAATATGTAGAAATTTATTGTCTGAAATACGTGGCCGCTGACTATGTGAAAAATCGGTTTAAAAAAACAATTATTATGTAGCTGTAAAAATACTCAAAATAACTGCAATGGGAAACGAGGGAGGGAATGTCTATCCAACGATTGCGCGATTTTCGTATTAAAGCGTTGATATTTATCCGTGAAATTATTGTTAAGTCATTTTTTTCACATAGAAATCACAAGTGAAATATTTTGAATTTCAAACTAATTATATCATCTTAAGTCCGACTACATCGTGAATAAAACCTACACTCGGTGATTAGCTAAAATGTTTGTATACAGTATTATAATTTCATTTCAGAGACATTGTACAAGAATAAGTGTATATTTATAATCAAAGCATCCGTAATGTTAACACTGTATACACTATCCTAACCGTAACCTAATTACACCTTAACTATAACCTATCTCTAACCAAACTTTTGAAATTCTGAATATCAGGTACATCAGTAGAGATTTTGGGAAACTCTTTAAAAAAATTGAGCCTCGTATGTGCAGCAGATTTTGCTAGCCATCGCAGACAAACACAGACAGAGTGGTTTGTTATTTTATTAATATAGAGAAGTCTCATTCATTACAAAGAAGATAATGATGAAAAATTATGAATGACAATTTAATATAATCTCTGCATGAGAGAATTAAGTTTTTAATTTAAATCTGGCCATCTTTGCATTTTACTTTGGAGTTGGCTAGTCTTTCAACAAGCGAAATTAATTTTCTCTAGATTCAGTATAACACAGGGCTTTCGTAGACAGCAAATACAAAAAAAAGGACAAAAAAAAAATAAACATAAAATAAAAATAAAAATAAAAATAAAAATAAAAAATAAAAATAAAAATAAAAATAAAAATAAAAATAAAAATAAAAATAAAAATAAAAATAAAAATAAAAATAAATGTTTTCTCAACTATTTTTTTTTTCATAAAAAGAAGCATTGAGAAGAAAGTATCATTAGAAAGCTTTTAAAGAGTGCCCACAGCTTGAATTTGTTTGATTACCCGTAGGGCAGTACCTGCAAAAATTAATGTCAGAAATTATGAAAATATATCATGAATGTCCAAATTTCATGAGTCTCGAGCTTGAAAATACTGGGAAATCACCGGTGTTGTAAACAATCTTACATAAACATATTGCTATCAGATGCTAAATCATCATAGATATTATAGTAATAACATATTATAATGGCGTGATGGTGATAAATTAATGAAAATATGCTAATTATGATGGTATTATGTTAACAAATATTTATGTATCATGTTTTCACTAAAATAATAAGATACATTTCTTCATCTTTCTCTTTTTAACATGACCACATGAAATGAGGTTTGTCTCCAGCTGCGATTTACTCATAAGTCTAATCTAGGCGACCAAAGGGCGTACGTTGGGTAGGAGAGCAAAATAAAGAACTTTAATCCATTTTTATTTAAAGAAACAAGGACAATTTAAAATTTTAGCTGCAAGTGTTCAATAAAAAAAATTGTTTGTAAAAATTTCATTAAAAGCAAATTACAAATTTCATTAAAAGCAAATTTTAAATTTTACAATACATTAATGCAAAATTCTCTCATATTTTAAGTGCAACAAAAGCACATTCATTCCCCATCTACAGTCTTCAAAATGCTAAAATTTACATTAAAAAGTTAAATGGAAGACTATTTTATTGAGTTAATGAAATACATTTAAAAACTCTTCAATTTATCAAAAAAAAAAAAATTACTTAAACTTACTTACTAAACTTACAGTTTTATGAACGATGGTGCGGGAAGGAGATGAGAGGAAGGCAGACAAAAAATACTTTGGCCTAGTGCTCCATAATACGTTAATTCGTTTACAGCTGTTGCTGACATGTTCCTGAAGGGCAAAACGATTTCTGGAGCTTCCATTTAGACTGCACCCAGATGGTTGAATGTCAAACTTTATCCGAAGGAAATATTCGGAAAAGTTGTCAATAGATGACCGTACTACATCCTCAATTTTGATATGTCTCTGATGGAAAGATAAAGTTTTTACGGAGACCTATATCCAGGTAACTGCTAAGCGTGACCACATGACATTCAGTAATACTTTATTTAAAGAGTGCGTACACTGGTGGGTTTTTGGTGATTTCGAGCATTGAACCCGAGATTTTATAGTCCGGGGCCCGGTACTATGACCACTAGGCTACCACGGCCAATGTGGAACTTATGATTATCACAAGGTGCAAGATACCTTTAACCTGGCTTTCTTCCTCTTCCACGTCATAGTGTCACTTTATCTTTTCTTGATTGATTAAGAAACACTTCTTTCACTAATTTTTCAAAGGTTCGAGAAAACGCGAAACTTAATTATTAGAAACTTTCTATACACCAAGAGAAATTAGTGACAGGCGAGAGACTACACAATAACGTTTAATGGAATCAACAAGTGAGTTATTGAAGATAGGATCTATCTACAGGACTTGGTAATGGCCGGTTTTGGAAATCACTAGCTGAATGGTTTGGCCAGTTTTGCAGCAAACTGTGACTTTCAAATGCATATAACTCAGGGATTTTACATGATTTGTCATGGTTTTGATTGTTTCCAGGTGGTAGAAACATTTATCTAGAAATAAAAAAACTCAAAAAACGCATTTTTTCAATTTTTAGAAGTGGGCCATTTTTGCAACTAGACAACACAATGATGAATTTATACAAAATAAAAAAATTCTTATTTACTCATTTTAATATGACTTAGACATTAGTTTTAAGCGCAAGTATTTTATTTTATACATAAAAGTATATATTCGTAAACTGCTGCTTTTATTCTGAATGTTTAATTTTTATATCATTTCAGTTATTCTTAATGGATTTTCAAATATAGCTTGGATTTTTTATGTTTCCTGTGAGGATCATTTATTTTAAAAAATCCCCGTGCAATTACAAATTTGAGAATTTTTTTTTCTTTTTAGAATGAATGCATTATTTCCCTTTTACTTTTTTTCTTTATCACTTTTGGTTGTTTCATTAATTCCGAAATAATGCAAGAGAGTTTTTCATTGAAACTACAAAGCAAAAGTTTATTTTTCTTTTTAGCCCTTCATTTAATAGGAAGTATGTTTATGAATAATGAGTAAAATGAAAGTATGTATATGTATGGGATACACATTATGTGATTTTTTTTGTAAATTTTAGAAAACTATTTTTATTTTTTAATCTATGATTGTCATTCCTGTTCATTCATGCCCAGATAATTATTTTTCATGTAAAAAAAAGCAAAATTTAAATACGCTCCAGAATAAATAACAAATATAGATGGACCGTAAATTCATTTTTTATTTCGGTCCAAAAACTAAGTTTCGTCAAAAAATTTTTGTATGAGATAATGCTGCCCAAAGTTAAGCTGGATCGAAACTGAGCTGAAACTATCTATATTCTAAAAATCTCATATTTTCTTCCATTAAAAATTTCCTACATTACTCATTTATTTCTGCTGGATCGACTCAAATGAGACAATATTTATTGTTATAAATTTAGTTGTTTTTAATTATTAGCCATGAATGACTCAAGATTTGAATGCAAATCATAAAGTAAGCAATGCATAAATGACTCAATTAAAAGACAAATTCACGTGCTCGTTAAAATCTGCAGACTAGGTAGTAATAAAACCAATTTAGTTTGAAGCAATAGAAGTGTTTCGAATTCTTATTGAGAAAGTTCTGGTATAACAGATGATCATTCACAAAAACCATTTTAAAAGATTAATCGAAGTATGTATACCTGGAGCATATTTTAATTAAACGGAATTCGTATTAATTAGATAATTATTCCGTATCGTAGATGAATTCATTTAGTTTTCTTTTATTGAAATAAAAATTTTTCGTGAGAGGCATGGGGAGCCAACTCAGGCATCGTCTATATTTACGCATATGTTTAATTAATAATTCTGTTTATTTATGTTCGAATTAATTAATTGAGAAAATGTATGCTTTCGTATTCAGTTGAAAATAGAAAACTTATAGAAATTCATTTGCAGTTTCGGTCGTAAAAACAAGTAACAGTTCAACCCTAACAGTAACCCAACAATAGTAATTTGGTATTTATTTTCAAATTAATAATTTTTTTAGTGATGCAGTGATTCAATTGTAACCAAAATTCCTATTTTGAACTTCCTTAAATTGGTTTAGAATTAAATAATTTCATTCTAGTTTACATTACTGTCTTTCGTATACGTTTTAATACTAATTTTTTATAATCTAAATAAAAAATAAAATAAATATTGGTACAAGTATACTTTTATTTAGAAAATATTTTTTTTTTAAATGTTACTCATTTTTTACAATGTTTTGAGCTACAATTTTTCCTATTAAAAATTAAATAAAGTTATGTTTATATATATATATTTTTTTAGAAATTGTGCTTACATAAATATTTAAATATTCTTAACTTAATGGAATAAAAAAGAAAAGTAACTTAGGTTTTTCCTTTACATTTTTAACATGAAATATTCATACAATATGATATATATTTTCTTAATCTAACAAAAGGAACATTTACTTTTTATATTTTATCAAATTTAGTTAAAATGACAAAAAAATTAACTTAAAGTTTTATATTTAAAACGCTATTTAAAGTATTCGTAATTAGTTTTTAAACATAAACTAGTTTTTATATTTTTCACGGAAGGACGCTTTATCAGTCGTTATTCAAAAACTAAATCCTCCTTTAATTACAAATTCGAACTACGATTTTTTTTTTTTAGAATGAAATAAACATTTTTCTCTGTCTCATTCTTTATTACTATTTCCAGTGGTTTTAATTAATTTTGAAACATTAAAAGAAATATTTTTGTTCAAACTGCGGAACCAATTTTTTTTCATGTTTCTCTTTAAAAGGAATTAAACAAAAGTTTTTACATATATGTGTTTGCCATACGTTTATTTTAATGTTTGAATATAACATACATCTATGGCTGAAGATTTTTGGTACATCAATAATATTATCAGAAAGTATTGAAGCATATTTTTAAAAAACAAAGCTATTTGTTCAAACTATTATTTTAATGTCTGTAATCTAATGTTACCTGTTCACGTTGACGTTTCGAACAGCTACTCTGTTAGATGTAGTATATTTTAAGTTAACTTAATCTTTAAAAATAAATTTTTATACAGGGTGCACCAAAATTATTACGATAAAACATTTTAAAGAGAGATAAATGAAATCAGAAGGATTCAGAATTGTATAGAAACAATATTGTAAATGCTTTCCTGACGTGGTGTGATGATACAAAGCACAAGAATGACAGGACACGAATAAGAAAGACAACATGTTTTTTTTCCTTAGTGCAGCAAAAAAAATAAGAAAAATGAACACTGAAAAAACAATGATCGATATAAAAGTAGGTGATGGAAATTACGACCCCGGGCCATGATACATAAAAGAATCTCTGGCTCTTGAAATGTCTAATGTTCTCGAAAATACCAGGAATTTCCCGGACTTTCCAAGCAGCTGTCACGATGCATGCAATAAATTCCTCAGAATTTTCCTGCATTGTCCTAACATTTTTGTAATTCTAAAAATAATAAGCATTTTTTTTTCCTCTTCTAGTTCGTGTCTCCTCTTTCTTATGTTTTGTGGAGTCAGGAAAACCTTTTCATCAATGAGTTGCTAGGAAAATGTAAAATCTTGTGATGAACCCTACCTCCTTTCAAAACTTACCCCAATAATACTGGAACACTATGTATGCAAGGTGTCTGGATAAAATATGTCTAATTTAGAATTTGCATACAAAAATATTTCTGACGTGGATGAAGTTTCTACCGAACATAAAAACCGAAAGTCTTTTTTTTTTTAATCCCATCTTTTAAAGTATCTTTGTTGCGAAGCGACAAAAGGAACTATGCGACCCGCAGGAGAAGAACAAATTGTTCTGTGTATGATAAAAATAATTCGATTATCTCAGTAGAAAGAAGGTTCAGAGCAATCTATAAATGATATCCAGCCTAAGCAAAGCAAATAGACCGCTGTCTAATGCTAAACCTAAGGAAGAAATTATAAAAATAACTGTTTTAGATTTCAATAACTTTAAATGATTTTGAGCAATTACTATAAATTGTTCATTGAATTTTCAACAAATGGCGATGATAGGTTAATTTCTCGCGAAAATTTTATTTCTTTTTATTTATTATTATTGTTTTTTTTATATATAATTTGATCTATTTTGTGTCGTTATTGCTAAAATAAGCATCTATAAAGATTCGTCCATCCATAAAAATAATTTTTAAAAGATAAATTCGTATATTTACAAGTTTTGTTCTAGAAAATATAAAACGTGTGTGAGTACTTCTCACCATATAAGTGATTAATTATTGGAGCTGTAAAATACGTACCTTTTTCTACGCTCTGTTTTTTTTTTTCAAACTATTTTTAACATTTTAAAAATGATATAGGGTAACAACCCCATTAATTTGCAGGCACCAGTGATTGGCACATCCTACAAAAATGTCCTAAAATAAGATTTATATCTAGTCTTTCAAAAATGCAAGACTATATACCAGTTAAATGCTCATTTACTTTACAGATTGTAACTTTGATTTATGCTACTAAATAACAATAGTGCCTAGGAAAGAGAAACAATTATGGTGTATCAAATTAGCCATTTTTGTTGCAAATGCTTCTTTTCTGGCTTAAGAAAGACATGCATTTCAATTTATTATTATCTGATTTATAGTAGATTTTAAATTTTAATTGACAACAGTTCTGTTTAGTTGAAAAGGGTTATTTTAATTGTGTAAAAATCTAACTGTCAATTACTGGTGATTACAGCAACTTTTTATAAATATCTTTTTATAAAAATACTTTTTCAAATATTTTTGCTTTTAGTAGGCAAAATAGATGCACAGATATACACTCTTTGATTTAAAAATATTTGCAAGTAAATATTTTATTTATTGGTAATGAAAATAAAAGTAAGTTTAAAGACAAATCCTTAATGTGCCAATTACTGGGGATGTTACCCTATTTTAACAAATGATCAAGTATTTTTCAAACCCGAGTTGTTGAGTCGCAAATGTTTTGTTCGTGATTTTACATTAGTTTCTTCACCTTTCTTTAAAGGTTTCTTTATCAGTCGTTTATTTTGAAAAATCTTCTCTTAATTAAAAGTTTCAAACTAGATTTTTTTTTTCGAGATAGAAGAAACACTTCTCTTTGTTTTTATCATTCTGAGCGTTTCCGGTTGTTTCCGTTGATCTCGAAACTTTAAAAGAGAGTTTTAAAATCAAACTCAGAAACAAAGTTTTATTTTTTTTCATTGTTTAATTAATGATATGTATGTGTGTGTGTGTTTGTGTAAAATACTTAAACAGTAAGAACAATTTTTTTTTTTTTTTTTTTTTTTTTTTTTGCTAACGGTTATGATTGCAGATTTTTGATGCACTATTAATTTGTAAAAGAAAGAAATCACGATCATAATAAGCAAACAAATAAATAGTGCCCAAAAATACATTTTAAATATTTATACAGAGTGTTCAATGGCTAATTTCTAAATTGTTAGTCTGAAACCCATTGTTCCAGTTACAAAAATGTTTTATTAAATTAAAGAACAAGTTGAACAGTCGTTTCGATTCAGTCATATGATTTTTTTTTTTTTTTTAACTGTACTAAAATTCAAATATTTATTCAGCACTCAGGCAATATAAGAAATATTTTATATTACTTTCCTTCTACACTAAAAAGGTAGTATAGGGAGTCAAAAAGTGCACTCAAACGTAGCAAGTAACGTGCGTTCGCATTATAACGAAGTTTCAAAAATCTCGAAGAATTTTAGATCTTGATATAATAGTATACGGTACTTAGGATACTATAAATGTATCCGAAACCTTTTGTGTGTCCCTGTAAATACTATCAGCTTTCTTTTAAAAAGAAAGTAACATTTAGAAAACCACAGTAACGTATATTAGTTTCATAAAATATGAAATAGTTTAATATAAATAATTTGCAACCCACTGAGAAACATTTGTAGAAACGTTACACCGTAAAATAAATGGCAGCATTGCTGCCTCCAATTTTATGGAGTATTTTAACCGTTAAAACCGGTGTAACATTGTCATGTTACACCAGTAATATATGTTTACATTACACCATTGCATATGTGAAAACAATTACTCCATGAAATTGGAGGCAGCATTTACCACCATTTTTACACCAATTGTATGGAGTAACGTTTCTACAAATGTTTTACAGTGCCCAAACAGTGATTTCTTTTTTGCCATTGTATAACATCACATTTACTCGGTAAATCAATAACAAATGTCCTTTGTGCCAAAAACTGTACAGCATGTATAATTTATAATATACTTCATAGATGTATATCAAATTTAGTAAATTCGAAAGAATGTCATATCATCAAAATGAATTCTAAACAATTTTTCCCATTTGCCGTAATGTAACGGAATACTTTTGACTGTCCTTGTACTTGACATTGCATCCAATTTTTATAAAATTTGAAAAAACTCGACAGAATAATGCAACAATTATACATTACTTTTTTCAAACGATTCGGTTGGGTAGTTTTTGCATTCTTATATGCGAACACACAGGCGGACAGACGGATGGACGGACTGAACGACGTCTACAGATTCTACGTATTAATATAATTACTAACGCAAATAAAATGATTCTCATTCATCTAACACTAAAATTGACCGAATTAATAAACTTTGAATTGCATGGTTTATGTCAACTGCATCTGAACACAGATAAGTTAGCCCAAAGCTTGAAGGATCGTACACAAAGTATTTAAAGTATCAGAAAGATATTTTGCGCTTGTATATATTTGTTTTGCAGTCAAAAGAGATTAATTCAAGGATAGATTAAGACAACTTTAAATTTTATTAATTAAGTTTTAAAATAATCTAATTACACTTTTTTTTAATTTGCCATTTTGCAAAAGAAATACGATTGCTGCTTTTCATCATTTCGTTTAACAAAAATTATGTTATTGTTTTACATTATATTTTTAGATTATGCCTTATAGTTTGTTTAATATTTCAGAATAAAAACAGACTTTAAATCTATGTTATTAGTTTTACTCTCAACTATTATTCATTTATATTTGATGATTACTTATATTTTTAATAAATGATCCTCATTTTGCAGCCAAAATCTGCTTAAACATTAAACATCTATTACTTGGTAATTTTTAATCATAGAAGGTCTTTTTCGTCTTATTTCTTCGTGCACCAATGTTGATATTTATGCATCCAGAATTATAATCAGTGATAAAACTAAGTGAGATATGACATATGCATCGTAAAATTTGACATTGTTGACTAAATACGAACTTTGAAAGTTTCGTACTACGATTCATACTTGCATTATTTAGTAATTTGAAATTTTCAAATCAGTCAAAAAATGGAATTGCATTTTTTTCCATGATTTGCTACCACATTGACAATGATTAACTCAATAATAGTATACTGATCAATTTACTTCGAGTTTTGGCGATGAAGAATAACCAAAAAGTATTATATATATCACCGGATTGTCAATTGCAGTAGTGGTTGTCATTTGCTTAAAGACGTGTGAAAAAAAGGTCGTCCAAAATAGATTACTGTACTAGAGACCATCGATGCTATGCGTGAACTGATAAAAGAAGATCGTTTTGTAGTACACTGTGCTACTGAGGTATTCCAAGGCATTAGTAGGGGAGAGGGGGTTAGTGTGGACAGAAAAATGTAATTTTTATAAAATTCTATGAGCATTTTTAAAATTTTGCAACCCTTTCAAATTGAAGAATGATATTTTCTGTTTATTAATATACAGGAAAGATGATGATAAATACAGTTAAACAATAAGAAAATTGGCAATTTTTAACATTGATCCACGTGTCCACACTAACCCCTATAAGGGGTTAGTGGGGACACTACCCCCCCCCCCCCCCACCGCGCCATACATTTTGTCGTTCTATTCTTATTTCAACTCCAAAAGTTAGTAAAAATTAGTTCAGGAAAAAAATAAATGGTAAAAATAATTAAAAATTGTATTTTAAGGATAAAATATGTACTTAAATTTTTTTAAATGTAATTAAATTTAAAAATTTGAGTGTATATGTGATTTTTAAATCAATATATAATTTTTGAATGTTTTTCTTTAAATGAAATATATTTTGGATAGATTTTATTGAATTTAAAGAAGTTTTATGCTTTTTACATTTATATATATTGTTAATATGCTATATATTTATACAGGGATATATTTAGAAAAATTTTAGGTCCTTTAAAAAACTCTTCACAAAATAATTTATCCCGAAACAGCACCCTTCACAATTTATTTTTTATTCCCAAACAAGACCCTTCACAAAATATTTTATCCTGAAACAGAACCTTTCACAAAATTATTTCTTTCTTAAATAGAGCTTTTACAGAATTTTTTCACCTTCAAACTGAATTTTTCACAAATTTAACCATTTAAAAATAATATCTGGCCTCTAAATTAACAGTTGAACACACGAAATATCATATTACTCAGCTTTTATCATACATTAAGAATAGAACCTGAAGACTTTAATAATTTAAAATTCACAAAATTATGACTAGAATTTTCACAAATATAAGAAAAACTTCACAATTCCACAAAATCAGGACCATGTGAAAAAAGTCTGTACAGACCCCTGTGATATATATATATATATATATATATATATATTATTTCCTTTTTTCTACCAAGCGTCTCACTTTTTTACTGGGATTTTTAATTACAAATTTAATTACTTTTCAAGATTTTTTTAGTGCATTGTATTGTAACAGCATAACCCTTTTTCTTGAAAGTAGTTCCCCCATGATTTATAAAGATATTTTTCGCCTTTTTAACTACTGAGTTTCTGCTATTAAATAAGGAAAATTATTTTCTACTAAACTAGTAATAGCGCGAAGGTTATCAGGTAAAATATTATGTGCTGTTAATAATATAAATAAATAAATAATTTATAAATATGGAGTAGTTTAAAATGATATATATATTGGAAGCATTTGTTTATATTATATTATTTTTTATAGATTTTAAAATCAATTGTGTAAGTATTTTTTAATAAAATTTAACAGTTTTATAATTATCAATCTTACATTTTATTTAACAATAAGATTAATTGCAATGTTAAGAAATTTTTGTATTTTTACTTTTTATGTGCTTTGATGGTGTTTTATCGGTTTTCATATCTCTAACAGTAAAAATTTGTTATTTGTATTCCATCACTGGCAAAAATCTGCTAAACATAATTATTATAATTTTAAAATATCATTGTACAACTAGGAAGAAAGACACCGTTATAATTCCATTTATTTTTAAATTCAACTTTAGACAGGAAACAAGGAATGACAAGGGATATCCCACGGCATCTTCATGTTACTAACATAAACCGTGTAAAGATTTCTGAATTAGATAATGAAAATGATATGATTCACGTTGTTCCCATAAAAAATAATTCAATTTCTCTTCAGATAATTATAACTAAACTTAAAAAAATATATATATAATCGCCATATTATGCAGACGCCCTTTTCTTTTCATTATTTTTCATTTTTTTATATTTAAAATTAATATTTTACAATAATCCATATAAAAAACTTGAATATCTATATGAATAATAAAGAAACAAAGTCAATGTTTACACAAGTAATTCGTCAAATAAAATTTCAAAACATTTTTAACAAGAGATTTAAGCAGTATAGCTGATAAATGTTTTCCAGTTAATTAATTTATTGGTAATACGATTAGTCAACTAATATAATTTAACACGACATATGTCATGCATAAAAGGTAAAAAGATGATTGTACAATATTTTTAAAAATGGAGCACACCGAAAAATGAGTATTCGGATGTATTGTTTGATTTATTAAGCAGACAGAAGCATTTACCTAATAATTTTTTTAATAATATATTCAAGATGAAATAAAATACTTTGTTTACTAAACATTGGCGAATTTGGCAACAAGTATGGACAAAACACTATCAAATTTCATAAACTGTAAAAGTATATTCAAAAGTCCTTAACATTGCAATTAAACTTATTGATAAACAAAATGTAGGAATAATATTTATAAATATATTTCTAAATTTTATAAATATTTTAACTTAACTCTTTAGAACATTCGCAGCTTGTTATCATCGGAAATTCATGGCGATGGTATTTGGATATGCTATTTTTAAGTGCCGAAGGGTCCTTATTTCATTATTCCTCAATGAATCCGATTAAATATTTTTTTTAATATGAAGTCTTTCTGACGCATAAAAAGCCGTTTCTTGCGTCTAGATCTTAACCTCCTGACTGCCACGACCGGATTTTTTCGCACACTAAGTTGCAGGTTTCACTGCAACGTAAACAACATTTGAATTAATATAATTCTACAAATAAAACCCAATTTTGAAAAATTAAGTTACGATTAATACTCTCAAAGATTATATACCTATACGTAATAACATATTTTGTATCAAGTTGGAAAAAACATCTTTTTTTAATATTTTTAATAAATTACAGAGAAAACACCATTACAATTTTACCCTTTTGCTGGGCAGTCAGGGGGTTAAATACCTTATTTGTTTTCTATACAAACGAGCGTGCATAAGCACTGACAGCCGCCATCTTGATTTAAACTGCCATTCTGAGGAGAGACCTAGACAATCTGTTTCTACGCTATAGAGCTCATCAGTGTGACTTCACAGACAACTCAACCCCGCATTTCCATTGTAACTGGGTCAGTACAAACCGAGAGAGTTTAGAGTGTGTTAGAGCTGCACTATATGCCATCAAAAAGCCTTTGAATATGAAATCAGACATCGTTCAAAGGCTGAATTCATCGAACTGGATGGAGTTTTAAAAGCGATCCGCAAGTGTTTGGGCCGAATTGTAACTTGTTTAAATCAGTTTCAGGGTTGAATTTTTAGCTTCACGACAAACAACACTTTTCATCTCTATCTTTTCTGAACTCTGTGGTTTGTTTTGTCCCAATTTCTGATGTTGTGACGTCACCACTAATGAACTCTATTGGTCAGATTACGCGCTGCACGAAGCTAAGCGCAGCTTTTTCCACTTGGAACGGAAAAAGTTTCAGCTAATGTTTCGCATATGAAATCTCAATCACTCGGCGTTTTTTAGTGTTCGTGATCGAGCCATTAGAATAGTCAACATATGTTTTCAAAGTGAGAGAAAGCTCGCGCAGCTATTGAAACTCCATCAAACCAACTGCCGAAAAATCTTTGTTATGTTTGTAAATAATAGACACTTCGGATTTTTTTCGACAAAACTTAATCTTATGTAAAAAAATAGAGACATTCAGATGCCAATATATGCGGTTTCGCTAAATTTGTAATTTTTTTTTTATCAATACATCCCACTGTGCGCCAGAATAAGTGGTTGATACATTCAAAATGCACATTTTTGTCAAGTAAATTGGAACGTAAAATGTGTTATGAAATTTTATTCAAACGTATGCAAATACATATCGATTATCACTTAGAATAGCTTGAAAAACAATAAGATAATTTTAAATGATAAGTATTTGTTTTTAATTTATTATTATTGATACGTAATTTATAGACTTAGTAACAGAAAATTTTTATTGAATAAAACTTATAGTGCACCATGAGACCGTATAAAAATATCAGATTAACTTTTATATTAACTTTTATCATAGCTATTCAATTCGTAAGTCAACACTGTAAAATGTAAATTTGCAATTCACGTGATTTATTTATCAATGTAATAATAGTATTACAAGATAATCTCTTATAATCACAGATCCATTGTTTACCGATGTTCCATAACCAGCGATTTTTTCTGTTAAGCTGACATAGATATCAGATCAGATATTATTTATTATAAAGATTATTTTGATTGAATTAGGTTCTTCAAATTCGTCCGAAAAAGCTGAGTTAGCAGAACATTTGCGGCTTTGAACAAGACATCCACGGCTCGAATACTGGCTTGGATAATTTTGCGTCATTTGGAAATTTACAATTCACATCAGATTATGTATATTTCAACTACTCTTGATTCTTATCTACATAGAATCCGATTTCATTCACATTCTGTGAGTAAAAATCGTTATAACATACAAATACGAATGCAATGTAATTCATTTTAATCCCATACATGAGAAACATGTATCCACAACTCAAGTGCATAGAGAATTATATACAGATAAATACACTAAATAAAGAAAATAAAATTAATTATCTTTAGTTATTATGAGGCATATAACATATAAACGTCAGAGACCTGACATAAGATATATACAGATAAATACACTAAATAAAAAAAATAAAATTAATTATCAGCAATTCTCAGTAGATATATAGCACATTAACGTCAGTAGCCACACATATGTCATATAGATTTTTTTACGACTTAGTAATAATATTCATAGTCATCTTCTAAAGTTGAACGATATAAGGAAGGAAATTCCGATTATAACTTATGGAAATTCTGCACTTGTTAGTAATTTTAAAGATTTTAGAAAATAACTGAATATCATTATAAAAAAAGTAAATTAGGTCTCTTACTATATATATATATATTATTTTATAAAAACAAATGTTTTTTTTAATTTAAAAAATAAAAAATAAATAAATAAATTTTAAAAAAACGCTGTACTTTCCTAAAATGTGAAAGTTAATTTGTTATTTAGAGCCCTTTAAATGAATTTTCAGATTTATCTTAGCATCTGTTCCCTTCTTAAAATAATCTTCTTACTAGATAAAATAATCCTTCCTTAATTACAAAACTTGAGATAACAGCTTTTCTTTAGAACGAAAGAATCATTTGTTTATTGCTCTATCTCTTTTTCATTCGCATACTGCCTTTTTTACTTTTTTTCCTTATTGAAGATTAAAATAATAGAGATTTACATTCAAAATGTTGCAAAAGTTAAAATTTATGCATTTTGAAATGAATAATAAATCGTGCATATGTGTAGTGTATACACTTACTATGCTTTTAAAGCATTTTAAAAAAAGATTTGTGTGTTTTTTTTTTTTTTTTTTTTTTTTTTTTTTTTTTTTTTTTTTTAATTTGGCTGTAATGAGTAGTATTGTAACATACTATAATGTGTAATATACTATGTAAATATTATTAGATAAGTATGAGTCTAATATATATTATTGTGGTTAATTTGTAACATACCGCATTGGAAATATATAACTTTAGCGTTTATAGTGTTCTTTCGGGGTAACAGAAGGAAACACCTTTACATTAAAATCTCACAAAAAAATCATTTGTGGTAAATTTTCAGTATCATTTGAAACACAAAGAAATTAATAAGCATTAATAAGGAGCAATACCAGGCACTTTCTGTAGAATATCGAGTGTATCAATTTTGTGCATTTCTGTTACACTCTTTCAAACATAATAAAATTAAATAGCATTAACTAAGACTAATATCATAGACTTTCTGTTGAACATCGGATGCATATATGGCATTGCCGTAACACTATTTCAAACAAAAAGAAAGTAAAAAGCATTAATTAAGAGCAATTCTACAAATTTTCAATAGAATATCAAGTGCATAATATACAATCAAATGCATAATATCAAGTGCATAATATACTTCTAATATAAGGAAATTAAAAAGCATTTATTTGCAGAAACACCACTCTAAAATATCAGATCCATATTTCACGTGTATTGCCGAGATGCACTGCAAGATGTTTACTGTGGAATATATAGAGCAAAGCTTTTATTTGTTATAGGCATAAAAAGAATTCAGTCACATTCCTGTATTGCACTGAAAGTATATTTTAAGATGCGGAATCTATTTATTCAACTGAATGACAATTTAATACATTATATGGGGTGTATAAAGGTTGCAATTCATATAAAGGACCGCACAAAATTATTCATAAATATTAATTTTTTTCGACGTAACTTGTTCATAGCTATATTTTGAAATCTGTTATGAATTTTTTGACTTACACATGACAACCTCAGAAACGAGAACGCACGAGTTACAAAATTGAGTTTCAAAATTACATGTATTGCCGAGATGCACTGCAAGATGTTTACTGTGGAATATATAGAGCAAAGCTTTTATTTGTTATAGGCATAAAAAGAATTCAGTTACATTCCTGTATTGCACTGAAAGTATATTTTAAGATGCGGAATCTATTTATCCAACTGAATGACAATTTAATACATTATATGGGGTGTATAAAGGTTGCAATTCATATAAAGGACCGCACAAAATTATTCATAAATATTAATTTTTTTGGATATTTAGGATATAAGTAATTTGGATATAAGTATATTTATATTTTGGATATAAGTATATTTTAAGATGCGGAATCTATTTATCCAACTGAATGACAATTTAATACATTATATGGGGTGTATAAAGGTTGCAATTCATATAAAGGACCGCACAAAATTATTCATAAATATTAATTTTTTTGGACGTAACTTGTTCATAGCTATATTTTGAAATCTGTTATGAATTTTTTGACTTACACATGACAACCTCAGAAACGAGAGCGCACGAGTTACAAAAGTTTGATTTAGAGTATATTCAGTTTAAAGAAAATTCACGTTAAATATGAACATCAATAAGAATTGACTGATATGAAATAGGAAACTGTCACTTGTTTCATTACGGTCTTTGAACTCTTATTTCAATAACTGTAAAAAAGTAGAGAACAATATCTTTAAATTTATAATTAATCAATATTGTTTATTTTTCGGCAAAAGGGGTTTATCTCTAGAATGCAGCGCATAGGTAGAAAATCACTTACATTTTTTTTTTTTTTTATCTGAAAACAAAAAAAGCATATTTAAAGGTCGTCTGTGCATTTATTTCCTTTTTTTTCAATTTATCACTTATACTACTTATCTTCTTGGATCCTCATATATTAAGATATATTTGAAGAAGATAAAATATTGTGTTTAGAGATACGCAATAAAGATACAGTGCATGTTAAAAATAGTATAAGGACAGCGAAAAATATTAATTATTTTTTTCATAGATTTCAAAACAAATTAAATTTTTTTCCATATTATATGTATCATCAAGCTAAAAAGGTAATAAAAGTGTCAACGAAATTCAACCGTGAGTATTTTACTAAGAAAATAAAGTAAATGTACGAAATAACACTACTTTCGCTTGTGTATATACTTTAAGGAAAGTAAAATAAATTCAATATAATAATCGAAGAAACAAATATTTAATGTATTATCGAGCCATCTATAAGTTTAATGAGTTTAAATGATTGTAAATATTCTATCATTTATCGACAACATTAACTTTTGTCACAGCTCAGGATTGTGTTTGTAACATACATATTCAATTGCACAACGGAGTTCCGATGCTGATGAAAAATGCCTTCCATTTTTATAAAAAGTCTTGTTAAATCTCCCCATAAGTTATCGAGAGTATTTAAATCAGGATTTCTGAGCGGCTACTGCAAAATTTCAAATTGTTTCTTATAGAACTAATTTTTTTCTCATGACTTGTGTGGTTAGGCATATTACCTCGCTCTTATATCCATTTTTTCTAACCAGACGTATTGAAACAAATGAAAAATAGTCAAAAAGAGTTTATATATGTGTTTTTGAATTAAATTTTCCTGAGACATATACAAGTGATACCGCATCGTGAATGAAAAGCAGCCTAATGTTGCAACGTAATCCGCCACCTAACTGATGTTTAATTGAAATCTTTTTTTCTTTTCTTAAATCATCCAAATAATATTTCCAACCATTAGGGCCATTTAAGATTCATTTTCTTTCGTCATTTTTCTTATTGATAAGATTTAAGAAAATAAAAAGAGATTTTATTATAACATCAGTTATTTAGCGGATCCATTGCAACGTGGGGCTGCTTTTCATTCAACGACTTGGTCCCACTTGTACATACTGCAGAAAAATTTAATTCAAAGACACATATACAAACTATTTCTGATACTCCTTCATTTGTTGTAAAATTTTTAGCTGGAAAAAAAATGCAACAGTGCTAACTATCCACACAAGTCGTGAGTAAAAGCTTTAATTCTATAAGAAAAATATTGAAGTTTTGCAATGGCCGCTCAGAAATCCTGATTTAAATCCTATCGATAACTTGGGGAGATCTAGCAAGAGAAGTTTTTAAAAGTGTGGAAAGTATTTTTTCAGCATCAGGACTCAGATCTACCATTGAAGATGGATAGTACAAAAACAAAATTGTGCCAAAAATTAATTATGTCAACGAATGATGGAATATTTGCAATCATTAAACTCATAGGTTTTGGCTGCATATTACATTAAATATTTGATTCTTCGGTTACTATATTGAATTCATTTCTCTATCCTAGTTTTTACAAAGGCAAAAATGGTGTTTTTTGATACAATTATTTTATTATCGTAATAAAATACTCACGCTTGAATTTTGTTGACTTTTTTTACTAGGTTTTCAGCTTGACGATACATATTATATGAAAAGAAATTCATTTGTTTTGAAATTTATAAGAAATTTTAATATATTTTGGCTTTTTTATGCTTTTTACACGCACTGTAGTTATACAGCCTATTATAGGTGGTTATTGCTGTAAGTGAACTATTTTTTGTAATTTACGTTCAATAGCTAAACTATTTTTTTTCTAAATACAAGGCATGAATAAATCTCTTGTGCATAATATATTGGACTAAGCAACAAATAAATAAATAAAATAAATAAATAAACAAATAAAAATCAAGTTATAATATATAATGATAAATGATGAAACTACTCTTTGGGGGCCTCCGTAATACTTACCCATCATGGATATGTATATGGAAATAAAACATGTGAAAACTATTTCAATTGCAATTGCAACTATAACTATTGCAATTCATAAACAAAATTTAAATATTGTTAATATACATAGTAATGCTATATTGAAGAATTGCTGATGTACCAATTGCAACAAATTATATTAAACGCCAAGCTACTCAAGTAGTACCGAACTGTGTAAAAGAAACATCCTTATAACTCCAAAAATAATAATTCTATTAACTAACAATTAACTGCGTCGGATTAAGCGTCTCATTTCCAATTAAAATATACTTCTGAATTGAAATTTGAATGAAATACAGGGTCATGAAAAATCGAAGAATGTGGAAAACAAGTTATTACAAATATCTCGGCAACTAATAATCCGATCGACTTCGTTCTATATGCAAAATGTGTGTTATTTTATTGCCTTTTACGTCCATTCCTTAGAACAAAAAAATTCGAAAATTTTTATATACCTTTCATCAGAACGAATTTTTCGAGAGTCCGAAAAAAATAGTTCCGGATAATCGAGGTTACTAATATTAAATAGGGTTCGTTCCATTCTTACATACTAACTACATACAAAATTTCAAGTCTCTATCTCAATTTGTTCGGGAGATAGAGCGTTTACAGACAGACAGACAGACGGACAGCAAAAAAATTTTTCAAAAAAATATGTTTTTCGGAATCTCCACTATCTAAAACGTGTAAATCCGTCAAAATTTTTTTTTTATTTTTCAAAACGATTGCAAGACTTACCCTATACGACGGATGATGGGTAAGTAAAAATGAATGAATTATTATTTATCCAAATGAATTGATTTTAAACAAAGCATGGTTTATTGCATACAAATCTTTAAATAATATGTAAGCTGCTTAAAATAATTTAAATACTTCACTAATTAAAACCGCTAACTATTAAAATTCTCTATTCAATTGAATTTTAATTTTAAATAGTAGTATTACAAAAAATTTATATGTTTTTATATCATAATTTACTGACGAGGGTAAAGCAATTATATTAGACTTAAATTCTGTATTCTATGAGAGGGAGTCGGAGTATAACTTTCCCCTATCGACTGTGGTTGTGTATGGAAGTCAAAAAGTAGAATGAGGCACGAAAGATAAGACATACATTTATTTTTCCACATAATTACTAAGTACACTGAGACATTTGTCATACCGCTTGATAAGCTTTAAAAACCCCTTCAGGCAAAAACTCGGAGCTTTACATACGGAAGAAACAGTTTGTCCGTGTGCAAAGCCTTGATGTTTTCCTGGAGGAATTTTTTTATTTTTTCAAGCGCTATGACAAATGTTTCAACGTGATTGGTGCTTATGTTGACAAATAAAATTTTATCGTGTATTTCATGTCACATTGTATTGTTTGACTTTCGTCTGTCCGTACGTCTGTCCACAGACGCTGGGGGAAACTTATTTTAAGACTCCCCCTCGTAGTAAACTTTTGAGACAAAATTAATTCCTATATTAATAATATAATAAGATATAAATGATATATTAATGACGCAATTTAAATTATCACACAGTTTATAAATTTAGCTAAACTTATGCGGCGTTAAAACAACATTTACATTTTAGGAGCATTAATATTTGTGGTTTTGAATTTTTACATCTTCATAAATATTACTTTTAATGTACTAAGAAAAAGTAAAAGTAAAAACTTATATTTTAACTTTTTTAGATCTTTAATAATCTTTGAAGCCTTTTACCTGTTTAACAATATTCTTACCTCCAAATTTTCACAAAGTATTCTCTCTTATGAAATAGAATTTTTGGCATATCACATTCTGTCAAATTCAATATGTATAATTATTTCCCATCTCATTTTAATAAAAATAGGTTCCCGGCAGAAAGTCCCTCTCACCTCCACGTGACAATTTAAATATGCGCTGTTTTCTAAAACTAGGTCATTTTTTAAGGCGTATGTGTGTACCATATCATTACTATTGATTTTTCGAGTTCTTTAAGTCACGCGTAAGTGATTTAGTGAGAAAGTAATTTTTAAAGAAGTTTTCACGCTTCGTGTGGTCTTTAACGTATCAGTATAAATTAATGGATCAATAATAACATCGTGCTGAATAGTTAAACGCAGACTAGTTAGAAACTTTAAAAGGCTGGCAATATCACGTTAATAGTATAAATAACTCTCTAATGAACAACTTTTAATCTATGCAGATACGTCAGTAATGGTCTGATGCACGAATAAATTTAGAAAATGAGAGATGTTCTGAGGTGTTAAGTATCGCTCTCTATCTAATTAAATGTACTTATCAGGAAATGTATTGCTCTAGGTAATAGAGAGCGCAACTATGTGTTTATTTTTAAAATGTATTTTTACATTTATATGAATGAAATAGTAAATCTATATACAGGGGATTCAAAATGGTTGAATAAGGTGTATTTCTTGGAATATACATTTCTAGACATTTCTGGCTATATTTCAATCTTATCTTGATCGTATATTGATTTTATTGAAATGAAATATTGCTCTAATATTTATTAGTTGACACTTATCTATTACTGTGTCAATATAGAGGAGAAATTACTAAACAGCGATAGGCTAAATTGAAACACCAGATTTATAAAATGAGTGTTCACCTGAGACATTTAGTATCTCTATCTATCTAATTAAATAAATATATTACGAAATATACTGCTCTATGTAATAAATATTCCGTCCATTTGATATTACAAATTTAATTTGAAAGATAATAAAAAGTAAAATAATATATTTAAATTTCATAAAATCTTTAATATTCTTTGAAAACTTTTACCTGTATAACAATTTTCTTACCTTTTTAGATTTTCTCAAAATATTCTCACTTATGAAATAGAATCTTTGGCATATTGCATTCTGTCAAATTCAATATGTATAATTATTTATCATCTCATTTTAATAAAAATACGTATTTTTAGATTTATACGACAGAATAATAAATACATATACAGAGGAATTCAAAAAGATTGAATAATCTGTATTTCCTGGAACATACATTTACAGTAGAAATATATTATTTTCTACATTTTGATATAATCTTGCTTTTACTGGAATGAAGTACTGGCGTAATAACTAGAGTTGACACCTGTCTATTATTGCGCTAATATATGCAAGAAATTGCAAGGCAGTTCTAGGCAATAGATCTTGAAAAGTTAGATTGTCTGAGATAATTAGTATCTCCCTCTATCTAATTAAATATACTTATCACAAACTATTTTGTTCTAGGTAATACGTATCGCCACTATGGAATGTTACAAATTTAATTTTAAAATATATTTTTACATTAATGTCAATGGAATAATAAGTCCATATATAAGGGATTCAAATAAGGGTCCATATATAAGGGTTTCAGTGCTGTTATCCCTGGAATATACATTTTTAGTAGAAATACGTGGCTTTATATTGGTTCTATCTTGGTCCAATATTGATTTTATTGGAAAGAAATATTTTTCCAACATATAGAAGTTGAAATTTATCTATTATTGCACCAATGCGGAAAAGAAATTGCTAAACAGAGATAGGTTATATTTAAATTCCGGATTTAGAAAATGAGATATATTCTAAGACATTCAGTATCTCTATCTGTTTAATTCAATAAATTTATTACGAAATATATTGCTCTATGTAATAAATATCGCATTCATTTGATATTACAAATTTAATATAAAAAAAAGTATTTTCACATTTCTATGAGCAGAATAATAAATACATGTACAGAGAGATTTCAAATTATTGGATAATCTGTATTTCCTGCACTGTACATTTCTAGGAAGACATTATTGATTATATTTTTGCCTTATATTCATTTAACTACCGCGAAGTCCTGTTTTAATACATGGGAATGGACGCATGTTCATTATTACACCATAACTTCAAACAATTGTTTGGCAATTAAGTAAACATAAAACAAACATTTGCGTAATATTGGTATTCTTTTCAAAGTACGTCTAATGCTAAGAACATAATTTTGAAATATTAGCATATACATGAGCAAAAATCGTGATCTTTATTATGTGCTTTGGTAAAGATAGAGTTTGATCAAAAAAAAATTCCGTGAATAGTTTATCAGCATTCATTTTCAGAACGAGATATAATGAAAAACATACTAAAAATTTCAAAACTATAGTAATCTCTTGGTTTTCATTGACTTCTAGGCAATTTTAATTTTCATCGACTTTTTGCAGCGAAAATGTTGCCTCGGTTTTCACCGACTGACTCAGCTTCCGTTGATGTACCCATGTGACATTGCTGCATTGACAACTCATGCCAGTTTTTCAAATTTTGATATTTTTTTCTCGAAAAGTATTTTATCCAAGAGCCAAAAAATAATTACTAAATATTATACCTTAATAGTACAAATGCTCGCAATTTTATTAAAATCTATCATGGTAGGTTACATATTGATAATTTACTGCCTGATTTAATAAGGAATGCCCCTAAAATAAAAACAGATCTGATACATGTTGAAAAGATCTTATAGTTTTGCTCGGATTTTACCATAACAAACAATAACTACTTTGACTTTTGATTGCTATTTGACCGCCTGAAAAGTAACTGAAATTTGTAGATGAAATAAAAAACTTTTGTGATACCCTGATATGACGATACCGGCTAAAGCTAGTTTCGCCATAAAAAAAGGTTCATTGCACCCTGATTTCCGTCTCGAATTTCTTTAACTAATTTTTCTACTGATTCCCGAAAGAGGAAATCAAGTGAAAAAATCGCAAATTTTATATTTTAATAACTTTATCAATTTTTGTCGTACAGAAAATAAACTTTTTGCGTCATATCTCTTATGATATGTGTAAACATTTACGAAACATAACTGTAGCGACCGGAGAACCATTTAAAACGTTACATTTTCTCATTTTTATAATATTAAGTTTTTGTACTACAAAAAAAAACCACAACAAGAATATTTACTTCATTTGAAACATTTTTGCAACTGGAACTATATGTCTACAACCAACGGTTGAGAAATTAAAAGTTGGCGATAAATAAAGCATTACAACCTGCAAAATGTTTTTTATTACAAATTAGATGTATGTTATTCTTGTGGAAACCCAATGGTATTTAATTGGTTATATCAATTTTTATCTTAATTATATTTTTAATTAAATAATTGCGATTATTTATGACGATTTGCTCGAATTGCCACAAAACTTCTGAATGGATGTTTCAATATGCAGTTCGAATTCATATTGCACGATACATTCGCAACACTGTGACTCTTTTCCCGTAGTTTAATTATCTCATAGAAAAGAGCATATTACCTGTCAAATACCATGTTGAGATCGAAAATTTACATCTCAATAAAAGAGTAAGATTTTTTATTCTACTTGATTTTTTATTTCGACTGGTAAGACGTACACAATTAAGTTGCTATACTTTGGTTGAAAATGAACAAATTCTTCTTGCTAATGACATAATTTTTTTTAATTGTTTGAAGTACTATATAAAATTAGTTCCGAAATACAGACTTTGAACATACATATGTATGTGACATTTTGAGATTGGGAGCCAGTAGTATTAGCCGCAAGTTTCCCCATTTTATAACACAGGAGTCGTGACGAAATAAAAATTAAGTAAATAAATAAATGTAGAGGGTTCATGGAATTAAACATTGGCAATTCCAAAAAAATGTATTGAAATGCAATTATATGCAGAGGGAAAATGCTCTCCCCTTCCGCAGCAACATTTCAAAAGAAAAGAAAAAACATTCGTCCTAGTTATCAAACTCTTTAAGGGGGATCAGGTGTTGAAAACTTTTCAAAAAATGGATTTTTTTTTAAGATCTAATTTGATTATTCATTTAATTCTTAACTCAATGCGAAAAACCGCATAAAAATATTTGCATTTTTAACGGAGTTATAAGCATTTATGTATCAACACTTTCATAGCCGCATCCATATTATTTCACCTTTAAGTCGCGTTTTCTCAAAACTTGATTTTTGACAACTAACACCAAGATTTAAAAAAAAAATCTGTTTGATGGAATGGCTTTTTTTTTTCATGCATATAACATCATTATCTAGATTATGAATTATTATATTTTAGATAGTTTAATATTTTGAGTATTTTTAATGGAAAAAAAGTTGTATTTTTTAGGGTTTTTTAAATTTTCAACTTTGAGAGATTTTTTAATACTGTTTTTATTAAGTGATAGTTATATGCTTAATTCATAATCTAGATTATGATGTTATATGCATTCAAAAAAAATTAAGCAATTCCATCAAACAGTTTTTTTTAAATCTTGGTGTTAGTCGTCAAAAATCATGTTTTGAGAAAACACGACTTAAAGTTGAAATTATATGGATGCGGCTATATAAGTATTGATACATAAATGCCTATAACTCCGTTAAAAATGCTAATATTTTTATGAGGTTTTTTGCATTGAGTTAAGAATTAATTGAATAATCAAACTAAATAATTAAAAAAATCAATTTTTTGAAAAGTTTTCAACCCCTGAGCAACCTTAAACACGAAACATCGTATAAAAGTCCATCCATCTCTAGTCCTCTTTAGCTTAAGTCAAAAAGAAAAAGCTTCTAGAGCTTTCCATAATCTCTAAACACAATTCTTTTATGTAAACAGAAAATAATATCAAGCGTGGAGATTAAAATGACAGACTCGATCTTTTCCAAACGATAATTTTATTTTAAAGACTATTATTTAACTAATTTATAATCGAAAGTAATCAAAATTCTAATATATTTGACAGGTGATTATTTAACCCAAAAAAGAAAAGAAATGAATTTATTGATACTCAATAAATGTAAAACGCGAAGAAAAAAAATAATGATATTTTTTAACAAGTACATTTTTCGAATAAATTTAATAAGACTTTCTTAAAAAAGGGTTGATAAAAATAGGGGAAAATGAGTTTCATTAGGAATTTTAAGAAATAAAGTTAAATTAAGATTATTTTTCATTTACAGCCATTTTTTATACGGAATATTGTTAAAAGTACAATATTCCGTACACCATGCACGATCCGTGCTATACACCATGCAATGTGTAATGGCCTGTGATGGCACCCATGTGGAAAATGTGTAATCAAAAAAAAAGTTTTAGTTTCTCCGATCTGTATTGTAATCAGAGATTAGTGTACTGACTCTGTGCCATATGCAAATTTCCTCCTTGCACCCCAATCGAGTTTTTTTATGGGGGGGGAGGATTCGCAGAACGGCTTTTTGTGCGTGCATAACATGTCCGTTTCTTGCGATACACGTACGGCTCCAACGCTCTCTGGGGTTTTCGCATGCGCTGAGCATTTTTCGATGAAGAAAATGGATGTTGCCATTGGAAATTTTCCAGTTTTTGTAACTATAACCGTAACCGTGAGAGCCATTTTGTTGTCGTTCACAGAATCTCGAGCTCATACCTCTGAATAGCTATATCTGAAATTTCATTTCTATCGGTTGAGCGGACTGGCCGCTAGAGCTCCGTATATCGGCAAAAATTTTTTATGGCCACACTGTATATATATATATCTATATATATATTGAAAACTTAAGAAAAAATTACAAACTTTTTTTTAATAAACTTAGAGATTGGGATGTAAAATGTTTTCTTCATTTGTTCTATAATATGTAACTTTATATCTTGATTGGTTTTCCAAATTATAATTAATTAAAAAAATATCATTATCTTTCAGTTCCACTTGAAAATTAAGCCCAGAAGAAGCAGTACTTATTGCTGTTTTGGAGAAGAGGTGTATTTTTTGATAGCGCTTTAAAAGAATTTTTGATCGATATCTAGATTAATCTAGATTGGCTTTTTTATTTAAGAGGTCTCAAGACTCTTAAAATCGAAAGATTTTAAAAAGGAGATCATCTTCAACATTTAATAATTTAAATTTTTTATGATATTAAAACACATTTTCTATTGAGATGAAAGATACAAGTACGTTCTTCAATTTAATGCTTTTAAAAAAATTGCAAAGTGCAGAATTAGCATTTACAGGGTGCTCCAAACTATCAGATATTTCACGAGCAGAAAATTGGTGCAATAGTTTATGCGCTCGATTAAAAAATAGATATGACAACTAGAATGGAAATTTTAGTTTAGACTTATACATCAGATTGTAATACATACCTCGAACATAAATAATTTTATATTTTCAAAGTTTCTTTCTATTTTGAATAAAAAGTTGTATTTAGCTAATACAAATTTTTAAAATTTCAAGAACATAATCACCTAAGATATAAACTTTTTTGAACAATTGAAACGAAATTTTAGGTTCAATTTATGCAGATCAACATGAAACATATATTTTGAAAATTTTACGAGAAAATACTTACAAGATTTTGAAATAGCGTGCGAGCGATGAAAAAAAATTTTATTTGGAGAAAAATGGCTTTCAAGTTTCGGAAACGCCGCTTCAGCTATTGAGCAGGTAAAATTCTAAAACCCGTAAATTTGGACTAATGACAATTTTTAGAAAATGATTATATTAAAATGTTCAGAAAAAGACAGCAGTTTAACATATAAAAAATTGAAAATTCGAAAATTCGGAAGCTTTGAAAATCTTTAGACATACATTATTGGAAATGAGATAAAATTAACCATATTTGGCTATAAGATTACAACCAAAATATTTTTTAAATTAATGTCAAAAAATCCCTTTAAAAATGAAAAAGTGATAAAATTCGAATAAAATAATAAATTAAAAAAAGAGATCAAAAACCATATTTCGTTTTCAAGATGCTTAACTGATATACATAGATACTTTCCTCTCCGAAGATATTCTCTCGAATATGGGAGACGGGAGGTGCAGGATTCAAACCCAATCGTACCCGTTAGCCAAACAGTTCGGAATTTTCCGTGTTTTTCATCGAACGATGGGTAACCTTGCGCAAATATAGGTTAAGTTCCCATAAAATACCCCCATCGAATACATCCCCCCTAGGACCTATATCCCTCATGTTGATAATCGACCGCCATAAATAACACAACCACCATCATTCCCAGTTTGTAGTTCTACGTGCTAAGGTCTCTTCAAAACACCTTCGACGTACACAGACGCACACAAACATATTTACTTTCTGTTATATATTTTGACCGCCAAAATTATTTTTAGAGTCACATTTTCTTCAAAGTCAACAAACATATGGGTTAAGTTCCCTTAAAATACACACATGGAATACTTTCCTCATAGGACCTATATCCCTCATGTTGATAATCGACCGCCATAAATAACAACCTATGGGTTATTTGCACATGGGTGTAAGAATTCAAAACATTGATGATTTCCGATTATATTACGCATTAAATTATTGAATTCATATTTAGTAAATTGTTGTATTTGAAATATACAGTTCTATAAACGCATTTACATTTATCAATTTCAATTTAACCACTAAAGTTAATACTAACGCAGTACTAGAAAAACAAGAACAATTTCTTCAGGATTAGCAATTACTAGGAATGATCAATCAAACTACACTGCTCAAAACAATTAAAGGATATTGCAGTTTTAGATGGATTTTGTATCTGGGAAACTTTTTAGCTGATTGATACATGGTCGACAAACATAGTAGGTTATATGAGAATAAATTACACATGTTTGGCAAAAAAAAAATGCATTTTATTGTGCATTTGTGTACAAAAGGAAAAAAAAAACACAATTTGTGCATATGAGAAAAAAAGAATAAGAAAAGGTGTTTTCTTCAAAGAAAATCATTTTCAGTAGGGGGTATGGTTTCCACGGGCGGCTAGCAACGTTGAACTCCTTTGAGGCATGGACTCAATGAGGCTATTAATGACGAGTTAGGGTATTCTGCCCCACTCTTCCAGAAGAGCTCTTTCCAGTTCTTGGAGAGTTTGTGGGGGTTGTTGGCGGCCAGAAACTCGTCTTGCTAGAGCGTCCGAAACGTGCTCGATTGGATTCATGTCTGGAGAACACGCTGGCTATTCCATTCGAACGATTCCTTCCTCGAAAAGTAAATCCTCCACCAGGTTTGCATGATGTGGCCTACAGTTATCGTCCATTAAAATGAAGTTATCTCCGATTGCTACAGCGTAAAAGACTACAATAGGTCTGAGGATCTCATCCCTATATCGGCGACCAGTCAGTGCTCCATCTCGAATGATGTAGAGGTCAGAGCGCCCGTTATTGGAGATGCCACCATACACCAACACTCCTCCACCGCCAAATATGACACTTTCATGCACGAACGCAGCCTTATTCCTATTGCCACGGTCCCTCCAGATGAAAATACGCCTATTATCCGGATGCACAGAAAAACGGGACTCGTCAGAAAATAGAATATTGCTCCATTCATTTCTCCTCCAGTTGACATGCTCGGTTGCCCACTCCCTGCGGTCGCGACGATGCTTTGATGTTATTCTAACACATACCATTGGTCGGCGAGCATACAGACTTACAGCATGGAGCCGGTTTCGGACAGTCTGAGTTGAAATCGTGGTGCCTGTAGCCGAGCGAAGGTGTTGTTGGAGAAGAGTAGCGTTCATGTTTCGGTGTCTCCAAGCTGTTAACGCTAAATACCGATCTTCATTGGGCGTTTTTGCCCGTCTACGACATTGCCCTGGTCTCCGGTCTGCTCATCCACTCTCCAAAAAACGGTTCCAGATCCTGGAAATGACACTTTGTGACACTCCAATGGCTTGCGCTACTTTGGCTTGAGTTTGGCCCCCTTCTAACCTACCAACAATTCTCCAAGCTTCTGAATCTGTCAAATGGCTTCGCTGAGACATCGTACTCATCGAAACAAAGCAATCACTGAATGCTGATCATCCTTGTCTTCATTCTCTTTTATCCAGTTGAAAGTCAAATTTCATTCGCTGCCGCTGAAGTGACGTTTTTGACGTCGAACTCAAAATTTGTATACTCTACAGTTTGAAAACCAGAAAATTTTGCACTTGTGATTCTCTTCTTCTATTTTCGGCAAAGAAAAATTTCGTTTATATCTTTATTTTATATAAAACTTCAAATATCCTTTAATTGTTTTGAGCAGTGTATTTATCGTATCTGAACATGCAAAATAGTAAAGTTACAGAAAATCTGATACATTATACAAAAAGGACTTATACAGTACAAAGCTGTCATACTTTTTCAGTTCCTACGTTTTAAAATACTTCATTACTTCAATGGCTATTTTGTATCAATTAGGATTAAACTAAATTTTAAAAGCTGGATTTTGTAAAATTGATGTAAAGAGCAAAGGTTAAGACCGAGCTATGCTCATTTAAAAGAACTTTCGGTTCAACTCTACATAACAATAAACTTTTGCTCTGTTATTTATATGAAATTTTTTATTTTATAGCAGTTTTATTTACAGAAAAAATTAATATTCAAAATATGTACATATTTTAAATTTTATATTACTTGTTTATTTACAATGAAGTGAAATACTTCTAAACTACATTTTTAATTGGACTCTGATTAGTAGAATCATGTAACTTGGCGCCTATTAGGATTTTCTAGAATTTTTTTGAGATTCTGAAAGACTATGTTTTTTGCCAAAATGCTGCCAAATGTCTCTAAATTACAGCCAAACCTGATCAAATGTCTTTCATATGTTGCTAACCCCGTGTTTAGTCATCGGTATTCTTGAAAGTCGATTATACAGGACAATCACGCTAATTTTGTCAGTACAGGTATTTGTCAATTTTGCGACTTCGATCATATTTAAATTGGAAGACTTCTGCGCAACCTTCATTTTCAAACTGGGAATCACCGTTCAGTCACTGAATTTACCTGCTGTGTCCCTAAAACGGTACAATATTCGAATTTTTTAAATATTCTCATATTTCGTAGCTCAATTGTCTTCCCTTACTCCGAAACAGCACTATACAAAATTTACTCAAAGCCGTCACATTGGATTTTTAGATAATATGTGCATGCATGCAAACACATATGCATTGAAGTAAGATTTCCTGTTATTGTAATACAAGATATGTGATACTATTAATATCACACAAGGAAAACACTTTTAGTGCTAATCGAACTTATCATTGAGGCCTGGTTTATTTTACAGCTTTACATAAGAAAATTTAAAAATCGAGAAAAAACTTTCTGTTAAATCAATTTTCTTTTAATATTACAGCAGAATCTTTTACTGAAAATGCAAATTTTCGAAATCACATATTGGACTATTAACACTGATTAAAAAAAAAAAAAAAAAAAAAAAAAAAAAAAAAATCAAAATAAACCAATAAGAATTATAAAATATTGCAAAAAATTCCTTTAAGAACCGAAGAAATCTATATTGAAAAATTACAGCATTATATTCATATTTTTGTCGGGAAAAAATTGGCGCTGTTTAGAAAAGTAGAATTTTCCGGCAACTCAATTCAAATGTTATAGCAGTTTACTATGTGTGAGTAATCATTCGTTTGAATTTTGCTAGAAATTGTAATACCCGATCTAATTACATACAGTATTTTGTTAGATTCTATAAAAATATTAATTTACTTTTCGATAGCTTTTACCACAACATATAATACAAAAACGTTTGATTTCAAACATTCGAAATTTTATTCTGATTTCAATACAATAGTTTGCTTATTTATTATATTTAATAGTTTGTTTGTAAAAAAAACGTTTCAAAAGCTTATAGTAAATACTCCCCGATCCAACAATAGATCAGTAGCACGTAAAGTACGGTTGTGGAGAAAAAAAATAAACACCCCCCCCCCCTCCTACTATCTCAGCAAAAATCTATTGTAGAACAAAATTACTGGTGTATAAACGAGTAGAAATAAAATCGACTTATAAATAATGTCTATAAAATTTGTTCAGGGGGGCGTTCATATTAACCCTTTCCGGCACGGGCAAAATCTGTACTAAATTGAGAAATTATCGACTGCACCGGAATTCACAAACGATTTTTTTAAATGTTTTGAATTCCTTATTTTAAGCTTTTATTGAAAAAGCAAAATTTTACTAAAATATTACTGGTGCTATTTGCAAGTTTGGAATTAAAATTAGGTATCCCAGACCGCGCACAGTGTGCCGGAAAGGGTTAAAAGGAACCTTAAAAGTATTTTTTTTTCAATAGCAGTACCGAGTTCCGGCAGTATAAATGAATTTTATATCCTTCAATTATCCTGAAATCATATTTTCATGCAATTAGTGTGATAAGTTTACGCGAAAATCTATATATTTAAAACACCTGGCTGTTTTTTTAGTCATCAGCCCTGAGCTTTCTACTGGACCAATTTTAATAATTATTTTTTAAAATGAAAGCTGTTTATGTGTAGATGTGCCCATTCTGGCTAATTTTTAATTATTTCAATTTTTATATTTTATTTTTAATTTTAAAAGCTTTTTCATGACTTTTCTTCAAAACAGTGGCAACAGGTTAAACTTTTTTCTCTATAATAAAAATTTATTTTGCTTTATTGCTTTCCACCAATCAGGATCTCGATCTCATTGGTGAATGTGTCATAGCATTTCAAAGAAAAAAAAATAATGGTTTTCGTAAAATTCAATCCTAATAAAATGATTGTGCATAATTATTCACTAATCGCGGTACAATACACAGATTATTTGCCGAGTAATATTATAAAGTTTTACGTAAATAAAACAGTATAAAATAAACTTTAATAAAATATGATATCTAAAGAGCGAAATTTTCGATGGAGATAATGTCATCATTCAGAGACCAGATAAATTTGTTCTATGAATATAATATATGTTGTTACAGCTGTGTCAGTGATGATGTCATGTTCAGTGACTTTTATTCCTGCATTTAAATAAACAGAACTTCTTCTATTTATTTAAAGGTCCTTGGTATGCGCAAACGAAAATATTTGTGTAAATTGCGCCATTTTCATTTAATTATAATAAATATTTTATGAAACTAAAGAATTTTTAAATAACTGCGAAAATCACGCTTTTATTTCAGAAAAGATGCGTATTTCTGAATGTGTAAATGATGTCATATTAGAAAAAAAAAAAAAAAAAAAAAAGAATAAAACCTGTGATATGCCGGTATTACGATATTTCTATTTTACATAATATCAAAAATTAATTAAAATCATTTCGTTGCATTAAGTTATTATTTAAAATAAAAATAAATAAAACCTTTTCTACATATTAATAACAAACACAAAATTTTTATTCTTTTTAATAACAAAGATATCGTTTTTCTCTTCGTTGTCATGACAATAAAATTAATTTTGACAAGTTCATGGAGGCTACAAACGAATAAATAAATTGAATTTATTGCAAATGCTGTAAATGTGTTGTGGGTTGGTTATGCAGTTTAATACTTCCTGTTTCTATTATAATTAAAATGTTTAGTTGATATTATAATTATTGTACAGTTATCAAGCGATGTTTAAACAAAGAAAAAATAAACTATATGCAGATATTTTTTAATTCGTTTTCTGGGGTATTATATTATGTTAACTTCCTGAATAATTTGGCTTTTAAATAATGTTTAGGGCTCTAGAAACCACATTAAAAAGATTTGTAGCTGAAGTTAAGCACAGCATAATACTTTATGGATTATTTTCCTTATTTTTTGTTATTTTATGAACTTTGTGTATCTTTATCACGGAACGTTATGTTATCCCTATTTTAAGAGATGGCAATTGTTTATTTCGCTCAGTATCTTTTTGTGTGTATAAGACTGATGTATATCATATCTAATACATATTATTTTCCGTCGAATTTCGACGGGTGTCGCTAGTAATTATTTTAAAGTAAGCATATTTTAGTGGCTGTACCTAATCAAATTGAAGTTCAGTACTCGACTGTTGACAACGAGAACCTTCTTCTTGATCAAGGCATCTTGGGTGCTACTCCATCAGTCATAGAAGACTGTTAAATTACAAGATAACATAAAAAATTTCAAATACCTAGTCATTCCTATGGTAAATGGCCTTTTAAACAGTAATTTTTCAGTTTTTGAGCACAATTAAAAAACTATTTGGAAATTATGGATTTTTATAAAGCAGAACTTCGTAAATCAAAATCCATCAAAAAATTGTAGGTAAAAATTCATATTTTTTTTTTCTAATATTGATTTTATAACTAATATTATAAAATTAGAAAAAATAGAAAAATAACTTATCTTTGTTGAAAATACCTGCTTTAAAATACCTCATCATTTTATACATATCATTTAAAATTATATTTTTTCAAATTATTTGGAGCCAGTAATTTTCTGTTACGGCGATTTGTTCAAAATTTAGGAAGGGGGGTAGGGGGTTAATAGCTTTAATAAAGCATCCTAGCTTTTAAAATTTAATTTTTTAAATGTAAGGAAGATGGTAGCAAGTATAATTTAGTCTTTTCGGAGAAAATATATAACTTATTGAGTGCTCTATATCTTTTTAACATTATTTTTTAGAATTTTGAACGCTTTTTATGTGCCTTTGTAATTATATAAATATATAGCACCTATAGTCGTCTTTCAGTTCGTCCGTCTGTCCGCAAATAACAGAGCAAAAACTATCCAACCGAATCGTTTGAAATTTAAAATTCTATATAATCGCTGCATAAATTTGTCGAGTCATTTCAAATTTTATGGAAATCGGATACGAAGTTTAAGTACAGAGACAATCAAAAGTATTTCTTTACATTACGGCTAATGGGAAAAAATAGTTTTAAGTGAATTTTAATTATTTTATACTCTTTCGAACATAGTAAAATTGATATGCATCTATAAATTATATGGTAAAAAATACATTCTGTACAATCTGTGGTGCGAAGAATATTTGTTATTTATTTACAGCGCACACAAAAGTATTCCGCTGCACATTCGTATAGGCAGAAATGCTGTTTGGAGCGCGTTTAAGTAACTATTAAACTGTTTCAAATTTTTGTGAAATCGGTATACATTGTTGAGGATTACTACAAGTTAATTCCAGTATAATAAAAAACAGATAGTATTTACAGGGACACACGAAAGATTTCGGCCACTATACAGTATCTTACGTACTGTATACTATTATACCAAGATCTGAGTATTTTTAAAACTTTATTATAGTATTAACGCACCTTATTTTATACATTTGATGTGCAATTTCCAAATTGTTTTAATTTCTTTTGCACAGCTAGAAATAAAATTGTTTATATGTATATATATATATAATTTAAATGTCAACAATAAATTTAAAAAAGTGTCCCGATTTGTGAAAATTTTCATTTCGAACCTTGAAAAAGAAAACTATAAAAATACTAATTATTTAGCTAGTCATATTATAAACCTAAGTATTTTTAAATTCTTCTATAATAGAAATTCCTTTATTGACATTTTCAGAGGAAAAAACATTGGACAAAGTATCAATATAATCAATTATTTATTTACTTTAAATTGGTAAATGTAACCATGACATTCTTAGCTAACGCTAATCGAATGTTTTGTTAAATAATAATAATAATAATTTTTGCAGAAATTTTTGTAATTTCTGTAATATGGAGCTATATGGGATGCAATTTCCTTCCTGTTGTTTTGTGCCATTTTTTTTTCAATTTGCACGGTAAAGGAAACATAAATATGTAATATTATATATATATATATATATATATATAACATACAGCACGATAGTGCTGTATAATAGAGCTCAGATGAATCTTTAATGTGAAAGTCCAAAGTTTGCCTCATAATAACTTCAGACTCAATCATCGGATCGCGACGAAATTTAAAAGATGAAGTGTTCCACTATAGACCTCAAAGTTTACCAAATTTCATCTAGATCCACAGATTAGTTATGGAGAAGCATAACCCTTATTTTGTCACTTTTTTCTACGTGAAACAAGATAAAAGGGCAAACAACTCAGTTATAACGCGAACCAGGAAACTTTCAGTGATGTATAATAGCTTGTTTGAAAGCTTTTAATTTAGGTACATGCCTTTCGAAGATCCCATAAAAAAATCCAATATTTAAGAAATGGCCATCATTTAAAATTTATATAGCGCTTTGCTTTCCATAATTTAACAAGATAAAAATCTCTCTTCTTTTAATTGCAAATTTAATCATTTCTTTCGAGTTGCCACCAACTAAAAAACAGCACAATAATTGAAAAAAAAGATAATACACTTTCCTTTTTTACAGATAAACAAAAAATCCGGTTCTCCTGATAGATTTTCTCATTTTACTTACCCATCATACGTAGTATAGGGTAAGTCTTGCAATCGTTTTGAAAATCTAAAAAAATTTTTTGACGGATTTACACGTTTTAGATAGTGGAGATTCCAAAAAACATATTTTTAGAAAAAAAAATTTTGCCGTCCGTCTGTCTGTCTGTCTGTCTGTCTGTCCGTTTGTCTGTCTGTCTGTCTGTCTGTCAGTCTGTCTGTCTGTAAACGCTCTATCTCCCGAACAAATTGAGATAGAGACTTGAAATTTTGTATGTAGTTAGTATGTAAGAATGGGACGAACCCTATTTAATATCAGCAACCTCGATTATCCGGAACTATTTTTTTCGGACTCTCGAAAAATTCGTTCTGATGAAAGGTATATAAAATTTTTCGAGTTTTTTTTGTTCTAAGGAATGGATGTAAAAGGCAATAAAATAACACACATTTTGCATATAGAACGAAGTTGATCGGATTATTAGTTGTCGAGATATTTGTAATCTTGTTTTCCACATTCTTCGATTTTTCATGACCCTGTACTTCATTCAAATTTCAATTCAAAAGTATATTTTAATTGGAAATGAGACGCTTAATCCGACGCAGTTAATTGTTAGTTAATAGAATTATTATTTTTGGAGTTATAAGGATGTTTTTTTTACGCAGTTCGGTACTACTTGAGTAGTTTGGCGTTTTATATAATTTGTCGAAATTGGTACATCAGCAGTTCTTTAATATAGTATTACCATGTATATTAACAATATTTAAATTTTGTTTATGAATTGCATTGCATTGTATAAATAGTTTCACATGTTTTATTTTCATATACATATCCATGATGGGTAAGTATTACGGTGGCCCCCAACGACTAGTTACTTAATTTCTAATAGTAATTTTATTTTTCGAATACGATAAAGTACATTTGAATAAAATATTTTAAAAATGAATAAAAGCTATGATTTATATTTATAAGGTAAATCAGTTGAAGATATCACATAATGGGAAGTTTTCTTTAGCAGAGGCAAATTGAAATATAAAGATAAAAAAAATAATAACACTATACTCTTTAGTATTTAGTTGCTTAAGTACACTCACTAATTCCATTCTTAGTGTTCAAATGATTGAGAAATTTAATTTTAAATAAATTCGCTTAATTGTGGCTTTCCCCCCCCCCCCCCATATATCCGAATATTCTTTCCCCAGTTATGGGGAAAAAATATTCCACACCATTACAATCTTAGTGCAACTGTTTCTTGCATTTGATACACTAAATGTAGCCACACTTGAGATCTTACTTTAACGTGAAAGTATACAAGAAAATAATCATCATTATCCTCATCAAAACAATCACCAGTGATATCCAGATGAATTTCTTCACTGAGAAAGACGCGCTTACATATCTTTTTCTTCCTTTTTTTAAAGGCTTATTTTTATTTATTTTGCATTTTCCCGATTTTCTCTATGCTTTTCCCGCATAATTTTTCTTTTCTTTGAAGAATTTAAGACCTCTGAGGTTTGTTTCTTTCTCCAAGATTGTTTGGGTTTTCTGGCTTGAGGAATAGGATCGATTGCTACTAGACAGGACATATCTTTTTTGTGCCGGTGAAGGAGATTATTGGTGACAATCTAATGCTACTAGATCTGCTGTTGAAGCAATTGTTGGTGTAGACCAGTGGCGCCGACTTCCGGATCTGCGAGTCTGCCGCGCAGACCCTGAAAAATATTGGCAGACCCTGCAAAATGCAGGCATGAGACTCGCAATTTTTCGAGGTTTTTTTCACCTTCCGATTTTTTTGCTGTTTCGCACGGGAGTGATTTGTTCCGGAATTTTAAAAAAATCGGTCATCAATCAGAAAATTTGTAGATAAGATCGCGAAAAAACTCAAATTTTGTCAAAAGATCACGTAATAAACGGGAATCAAAGAATAGCGGGGGGGGGGGGTCAATTTCGTCGAAAGATCGTAGAAAAACACCAGTTTCATCAAAGAATCGCGAATAAACGTCAATTTTGTGAAAAGATAGTGAAAAAAACATGAAAATCGTAAAAAGATCGCGAAAATTTTCGTCAAAAAATAGCATGAAAAACGCGCATTCAGTCCAAGAATCACAGAAAAATGCAAATTTCGTTCTAAGGTAGTGGAGGAAAATGCAAATTCTGACAAAGAATCGAGAGAAATACATGGATTTTTGGAAAAGATCGCAGAAAAATACAAATTTCGCAAATAATAGAGAGAGCAAAATTAAATCTTTCAAAAAAAATCGCAGAGAAAACGCAAATTGTGTTGAAAAATTGCGAATTTTGAATAAAGACGCGTTTTTGTCAAACAATAATGAAGAAAATGCAAATAATGCAGAAAAAACTCTTAATTTCGTTCAAAGATAGAAGAGAAAAAAAAATTCTGTCAAAGAATCGTGGGAAAAACGCGTTCGGCAAAAAAGGGCAGGGAAAACGCGAATTTCGGTAAAAGATGGCAGGAAAAACGCGAATTTCGGTAAAAGATTGCGATGTAAAATGCAAATTTTGACAAAAAATCACAGAAAAAACGCAAACATTTGCAAAAAATCTATAAAAAAATGCGAATTTTAGCAAAAAACGAGAAAACATTTCGGGCAAAACGCAAAGAATAGCGAAAAAAAAACTAGAATTCTGTTCAAAAACAGCAAATTTTCTCTCAGAGAATCGTGGAGAAAATCGAAATTTAGGCAAAAAATCGGCGGAAACGCAAATTTCGGTAAAAGATCGCGATAAAAACGCAAACTTCGCCTAAATTTCGCAAGAAAAAGCAAATTTCGGCGAAAGATCGTGGAAAAATTCGAATTTTAGCAAAAAATCACGGAAAAAGATGCGAATTTCATCAAAAAATATCAGAAAAACACAACGAATCGCGGAAAAAACTCAAATTTCGTTCAAAGATAGCAGGAAAAAACAAATTCAATTGAAAGAATCGTGGAAAAAACGCTAATTTCAGGTAAACATCGCGGGAAAACGTTAATTTCGGCAAAAGATCGCGGGAAAACGCTAATTTCGGCAAAAGATCGCAGGTGAGGGGGGACGCAAATTTCGGGAAAAGATTGCGAAAAAATTGCAAATTTCGACGAAAGATCGCGAATAAAATGCATATTTCGGCGAAAAATCGCGAGAAAAATACAAATTTTGGCAAAAGATCGCGGGAAAAATACGTGATTATCTTGCCATATTTATTAACTGATGTTTTGATGAAAGGATATGAACAAGTGAACTCGGGTGCAGAATCGGCCCAACGCTGCGACGCTTGTCGCAGACTCTTGGGAAGTTTCTGCAGACTATTTTGCAACTGTTAAAAATTTAACAAAAATTTAAAAAATTCTCTTTTTATTCCAAAAATTCGGTCATAAAATGTATCGCGAATTTCAACAAATAGTCTTCGAAAAGAAATCAATTTCGTCATAGATCGCGGGAAACACGTGAATTTTGTCAAAAGAAACGCCGAAAAAACGGAAAAACTCTTCAAAAGATAACGAAAAAAATGACAGTTTTCGTCAATAAATCAGGAAAAAAAAAGGCAAATTTCCTAAAAAAATTGCGAAAAAACGGCAAACTTCTTCAAAAAAACGCAAAAGGGCATATTTCTTCAAAAAATCACAAAAACGACAAATTTTCACAAAAAATTTTGAAAAAAGGCAAATTTCCTCAAAAGGTTGCAAAAAACGGCAAATGTCCTCAAAAAGTTTGAAAAAAGGACAAATTTCCTCAAAAAGTTGCAAAAAATGACAAATTTCCTCAAAAAGTTGCAAAAAATGGCAAATTTCCTCAAAAAATTGCGAAGAAACGACAAATTTCTTTAAAAAAAAATTGCGATAAAAAGGCAAAATTCTTCAAAAAATCGTGAAAAACGGCAAATTTCTTCAAAAAATCGTGGAAAATGGCAAATTTCTTCAAAAAATCGTGAAAAATGGCAAATTTCGTTAAAAAATCGCGAAAAAACGACAGTTTTCGTTAAACAAATCACGAAAAAACAGTAAATTTCTTTAAAAAATGCGAAAAAACGGCAAATCATGACGGTGATCATGACAAACGACAATTTTCATCTAAAGATCGCTACAAAATGGCAGTTTTCGTCAAAAAAGCGAAATATCGGCAGTTTTCATCAATAGATCGAAAAAAACGCCAAATTTCGTCAAAAAAGCGCGAAAAACCTGCAAATTTTCTCAAAGGAAAGCTTACCCCCTTTCGAACAATGTATGAGGTGTTAAAAAATCTGAGAACAAAGGCAACTTATCTTTAAAAGTACTTTCCTTTTATGTCTATCACAAATACTTGGGGGGTTGAGTGCATATAATGTAATGCGAGGGTTTGGCCTGCAGACTGTTTTAAGTTTTTACTTGTGTTGCAGACTGCAGAAAAAAATTCTGCTGCTGGGTATGTGAATTGGACAACTAGCAAAGATTGCTGTGTTTAAAACATCGAATCATAATTATGGATTTAAAATAGAAACTTTCAATTTAAAATTACTTATAGTATTTGCATAAATTATTGATTTCTCCCGCCCTCCCCCTTGAAATAAAACAGCATTTGAAAAGTATAATTTTTTTTCTTTCTTTCTTTCTTTTTTTTTAACAAAATAATCTTACTTAATATAACATGTTTAAACACAAGCTATTTTAAGTAATTTCTCATTTTCCCATTTCACGTGCTTTTCCTCTTTTTTGTCTTTTTTGCAAACGCATGCCTGAAAATGTGTTTAAAATATCACTAAAATCTGAGCCACCGTCCTTTTTTTTTTAATTATTATTCGCGACAATCAAATCGGTTGATCGTCACATATATATGTATTGTGATCATGGGTGCAAGTTTTCCGCCCTTAGGACTGAATTTTGACTTTTGAAAATTAATTCCCGAGGGTGGAAACAGAATGAGACCCCCCCCCCCTTCAAACAACTGCCCTTGTGGCAGACCCAGCTTTGGGACCAAAGTTGGCTCCTATGGTGTAGGCCCACATGATCTGTTGAAGCAATCAACTGCTAGTGTGGTCTTTTTTACTTACCCATCATACGTAGTATAGGGTAAGTCTTGCAATCGTTTTGAAAATCGAAAAATTTTTTTTGACGGATTTACACGTTTTAGATAGTGGAGATTCCGAAAAACATGTTTTTAGAAAAAAAATTTTGCCGTCCGTCTGTCTGTCTGTCTGTCTGTCTGTCTGTCTGTCTGTCTGTCTGTCTGTAAACGCTCTATCTCCCGAACAAATTGAGGTAGAGACTTGAAATTTTGTATGTAGTTAGTATGTAAGAATGGGACGAACTCTATTTAATATCAGCAACCTCGATTATCCGGAACTATTTTTTTCGGACTCTCGAAAAATTCGTTCTGATGAAAGTTATATAAAAATTTTCGAATGTTTTTGTTCTAAGGAATGGACGTAAAAGGCAATAAAATAACACACATTTTTCATACAGAACGAAGTCGATCAGATTATTAGTTGCTGAGATATTTGTAATCTTGTTTTCCACATTCTTCGATTTTTCATGACCCTGTATTTCATTCAAATTTCAATTCAGAGGTATATTTTAATTGGAAATGAGACGCTTAATACGACGCAGTTAATTGTTAGTTAATAGAATTATTATTTTTGGAGTTATAAGGATGTTTCTTTTACGCAGTTCGGTACTACTTGAGTAGTTTGGCGTTTTATATAATTTGTCGAAATTGGTACATCAGCAGTTCTTTAATATATCATTACTATGTATATTAACAATATTTAAATTTTGTTTGTGAATTGCAATGCATTGTATAAATAGTTACACATGTTTTGTTTTCATATACATATCCATGATGGGTAAGTATTACAGTGGCCCCCAACGACTAGTTTTAAGTTGACATCATTCGAAATAGAGAGTGTATACTTTTCATAAAGATACATATAACTGCAACTAAATATATGTTAAAACAACATCGCACTTTTATTTGAATTTTTCCAGAGTCAAAACAGTTACTATAATACAGATATTCTACTTACAGAGGGATAATTTAGAAAAAATTCTTCTATATATATATATAAAATAACGATCTAGAAATGAAGCAATGAAAATCTATGTAGATACCAATGGACAAATGAAAATCTCCATAGATACAGCAGAGCTGTAGGGGGGCTGCTATCGGGGGGTGGGGGCGGTTTTGTCTCCAAATCTCGCCAAGTTTGTTTCACACTAGGTGATGTATCGTCAAATCTGGCAAAAAAAAAGTGGCACCATCTTGGCGCTATTTCCAGTATTTTACCAAACTAATATGTCTATTAATAACTTTAAACTAATACTAATATTAGTTTAAATTTGTTAGTTTAAGTTGGTTTTTCAAGTTGCTGAAAGAATCAGAAAACGTTGTGAAATCATTTAAAAAACTGGTGAAACCAGAGATAAAAATAGAGCTCGATCTAAAAATTGCTATAATCGAGTAAAAATACTCGAGTAAAAATTGCCGCACATTTTCAATCAAAAAAAGTGCGTAGAAAAGTTATGGAATCAGATTATCAGTAAAGCTCATAAAATTATCAAAATTTTTGTTAGCGGAAAATATGGACTGAGCTTTACTGGTACCTTATATTCAGAATCATATTATTATCCACTCAAAATGATTACGTTACAAGTAGTTAATAGAATGCATAGTTATGATGTCTCAAATCAGACTCGATCCAAAACGCTAAGTTAATACGAAGTAGTAATTAACGTATTACATTGATATAGTCAGGTTGTTGAGGAACTGATATAGATAAATATTTTTATTAACACAAATATTTAGTATATGTTTGAATCGTATATTTTTAGGATTTTGAGTTTATTTGGAGCTTTGATTTCCCACTTATCGAAAATTCCTTGAATGAAATTTTGTCCACGCTTTGCACTGGACGGACCATTCAGGTCCCCGTTCTTTGTTATATAGTTATGAACCCAAATTTTAAAACTGGTTATGGATTATTGGTGTATGAAGTATGTAAAAAATGTCTCTTATTCCCTGACTGATTTTAAGGCACGAGTAAACATTCCACATTTTCAGCTGACAAAAGTTTTGGTAATTTCAAGAGCTTAACACATAATCTCATTCCATTTCTTTTCTACGCACTTTTTTAATTGAAAATATGTGCCAATGTTTTCTATAACATTTTTTAGATAAAGTTCTACTTTTCTCTCTAATTTCATCAGTTTTTTTTTTTTTTTTTTTTTTTTTTTTTTTTTTTTTTTTATGTGATACATATATGTGTGTGTGTGTTTGTTAAACTCTCTGATTGTTTTAGTTTATTAATACCATTTACATGCATTCTAAAACTCTATTAATAAATAAATTTCAATTACATTAAAATCAATTGCTTTTAATGAGGCGAAGTGTTGATCGCCAAACTGAGTGACATTTTTGCCTTTTCGCACCAAATACTCAAAAGTGTTATGTTTTCTTCAAAGGCTTTCAACTGTAATTCTGCCACTAAATTTGACTGATCGTTTATTACATACATAAGTAGTTTAATAAGTTTTTTTTTAAATAATTGGAGTATGTCCAGTATTTAAACTTTCCTTAATAGATTGACTAATTTTAAAAACATTAAAATTTAAAATGTTAATAAAGAACTCACTCTCAGATTTACAATTTCACAATTTTTTTTATCATTTACTATAAGAGCTCTTCCCACTCTATTAAATATTAAACTTTCCTATAAAAAAGTAATATTGCGTTATAAAAACAATATTGTTGTCCAAAATTACTAAGCAAAGACGCAGTTATCATTTAATAATAATTATTTAGCTAGCCATATTATAAACCTAAATACTTGTAAACGCTTTTATGATAGAAATTTCTTTGCTAACATTTTCAGAGAAAAAAAATGTGGACAAAGTATCAAGATAATAATTATCATAGAAGGCTTCAGCCTTCAAGTGACGCAGCTTTAAACCTACCATCGTCAAAACCTACCATCGTCATAAGGGTAGATGCGGAACTTCATATATACAGCTAACTCAACATCAAAAAAAATCGGAAAAGCCGCCTTCTAATAACTCAGCAAATATTGGTCAGAATGGTCCAATTTTTTTAATATAGTCTTATATTCCCAGTCTAATCCTATCCTATAATTTTTACATTTCTACGTGCCGTATATATTTTAGATCTCGATAACCATTTTTAAACTGAAAACGATGGTGTTTGTTCCTGATAATGAGATCTAGAAAACGGGCTGGGAGATTTTATTAAAACTTATATATAATATGAATCTCTTTAAGATAGAGGGAATGAGACTTGCCTTGTTTCTAGGAAAACTCTTGTTTGTTATATATTGGTCTTGGAAAATTGGACTATATTAGCTCGCGGATTACATGTTATTCTATGGGTTAGCAGACGAAGACACTGCAAAAAGACAAATGTAGTAATGGTCACAGTTAAAACACCCGCATCGAAGCAATAAATGTTTTTTAAACTACAAAAACATCTTATCATGTGCTTTAAAACATTCAATAAATATATACTAAATCAAATTTCTATTTATTTTGCCTTTATTTTTCGTAAGAAGAAAATATTACGTTTCTTACATTGGATATTTTTGAATTTTGTGGAAAAAATATTTTGATTCCTTTTTTAAAATAGGAAAATATTTTTTAATTATAGATATTCAATATACTTTCGACTTATGATTTTTTTTTTAAGTTTTCAAACAAAAATTATTTTAAATTATTTGTTGTTGGAAAGTCATGTATTCATACGCCTAGGGGCGCCACTTGTCTAGTTTTGTTTTGAATCCGAACCCGAACGCGGCAAGTTACACGGAGCATTTTTCATTCAGGTAGTGATATTCTTACATAATGTCCATTAAATTGATATAGAAAATGCACGAATTAAACAATATATACCAGACAAGATAGAATCATTAAGTAATTTTTAGGTTTTAATAATCCACATGTTGTTTCTTGTTACGCCAATTGAATCTCGCAATGTCAATATACAACGAATAAGCTCTGCAATAAAGTTAACCGGAGAATCTTGCAATGGATTATTAATTAATACAGAATGTGTAACTTTGCAATAAAGTTATTTGCTTGTATTTTTGAAGACTTATGGATTACAGTGTGGAGGCAGGATATATTCAAAATTTTACGAGAATGCCAGTTAAAAATCTGGACTGCATTTTGTTTTGTTTTGTTTTTTGTCAGTAATTTTGGGTGAAATGCAGTTTACTCTCCTTCGTCAAGGAACTTTTTATGTGTATTGTTTGATAAACAATTTTACCTCTAGATATTTTTGTTTATTTTTTTAATTTTTTTGCTGCTTGAGCAAAGAATAGGTTTTCATTAATCATAATTAATAAACGGAAACTTACTGGCTTGCTTAAAGTATTGTTTTTAAATACAGGGTACAAAATACATGAATTTTCTTAAATCCCAGTTTATTTTATTAAAATTTGTCATTTCATGAAAATAAAATTATTGCATATCTTTTATCTTTGAGTTTAAGTGCTAAAACACTTTTCAATGTTTGCATTTTAACATGTTTTGCAGATAATACATTTTGTGAATTTCACAGAGTTGACTGTATTATACTCTATTATAAGCATTCATTATGATTTCTAGTACATTATTACATTCAAATTACTCTTTTTAAAAATGTAAACAAAAGATGAGCACATTATATTTGTGCAATGTCTGGTCCAAAGTTACACACACTTGATGGACTTTACAATTTCTATATATTGCTTGTTTTAAACTTAAGTGAAATGTTGGCTAAAACATTTTCAGTTTCATAAATTATTTCAATTTGAAATATTTTAGTAATCGCTACTACTGTTATTCCTTCGACCAGTTTCGCCAAATTATACATAATCACATATTTTTTTTTTTTTAAATAATGAAAAAACAAATAATTAGTAAAATATTAATAAAAAGTCGAAATAAAAATCAATGACATTTTAAATATACAAATTGCATTTAATGTCATTGAATGTGACATTCACAATCATCCATTATTGGAATTTAATCTTATAGTTTGGCGATAATTTTTTGGTCGACGGGATAACCTAGTAGTACCTAGTAATCTATAAAGCTAACAAGTAACATTTATACAACATTTCATTAACTCTATTCCTCTTAAGTAAATTTGAATAAGCGACGGCAAAAATCCATTGCAAGATTCTCTGGTTAACTTTATTGCAGACTTTATTCATTGTATATTAAGACATTGCAAGATTGAATTGGCATAACAAGAAACATCCATGTGGATTATTAAAACCATGAAAATTACGTAATGATTCTATCATGTCTGTTCGATGGTTTTCAATTTGTGCATTTTCTTTATCAATTCTATTCTAAATAAATTCTACCTGAATGAAAAATGCTAATAATGCGTTCTGATTCAAAACAAAACTAGACAAGTGGCGCCTTCTTAATATGGAATATAATATAGAATGTATGAAAACTTATAAATTAGAGGGGGGAGGCATGGTATATTCAAAATTTTATGAGAATGCCAGGTAAAAATCCTGTATTGTACTTTTTTTTGGTTTGTTGTCAAAAACTTTTTTCTCATGTCTATGAATAAATTACTCCTTGCACCAACATAAGATTTTGTTGTCAGTGGCACAGCCAAGGGGGTGTTTTTGTGAAATACATCCATGAATCGCTAAAAAGAAAAAAAAGCAAATTGCATAAAAAATGGGAATTACGTCCACAAATTGCTTAATGTGAATTACATCCATGAATCATGTAAAAAAGTGAGAATTATATTCATAAATTGTATGAAAAATGCAAATTACGTCTATGAATCGTGTAGTAAAACATAAATTATGTTCATAAATCGCTCAAAAAACACGAATTTTGGCAGCAAAAAGCTGAAACGGAAATTACCTATATAAAACGCATAAAAATAGCGACTTGCATTCATGAATTGCATAAAAAATGTGAATTACGTTCATGAATCACTCAAAAAACGCAAATTACATCCATGAATTGCATAAAAACGTGAATTACGTTCATAAATCACTCAAAAAATGCGAATCACTTCCATGAATTGTGCAAAAAAACACGAATAACGTTCAGAAATTGCAAAAAATGCGAATTACGTCCAAGAATTGGTAAAAAAAAGTGAATTACATTCATAAATCCTATAAAAACACAAATAATGTCAATAAATCGATCAAAAAACGCAAATTTCGTCGATAAAAAGCTCAAAAGATGCATATTATGCCTATGAATCACATAAGTATAGCAAATTACGTCCATAAATCATGTAAAATGTTAAATACATTCATTAATCGCATAAAAATTGCGAATTATGTCCATGAATCGCTCAAAAAAAGCAAATTGCATAAAAAACATGAATTGGGTCCACAAATCGCTCAAAACGTGAATTACGTCCATGAATTGTTTTAAAAAGTGAGAATTACGTTCAGAAATTGTATGAAAAACACAAATTATATCTATGAATCGTGTAGTAAAATGGGAATTATGTTCATAAATTGCTCAAAAAACACAAATTTTGGCAGCAGAAAGCTGAAACGTAAATTAAGTTCATAAATCACTCAAAAAATGCGAATCACTTCCATGAATCGTGCAAAAAAATACTAATAACATTCATAAATTACAAAAAATGCGAATTAGGTCCAGCAATTGGTAAAAAAAGCGAATTACATTCATAAATCCTATAAAAACACAAATAATGTCAATAAATCGATCAAAAAACGCAAATTTCGTCGACAGAAAGCTCAAAAAAATGCAAATTATGTCTACGAATTGCATAAATATAGCAAATTGCATCCATAAATCATGTAAAATGTAAATTACATTCATTAATCGCATAAAAATTGCGAATTATGTCCATGAATCGCTCAAAAAAAGCGAATTGCATAAAAAACATGAATTGGGTCCACAAATCGCTCAAAACGTGAATTACGTGCATGAATTGTTTAAAAAAGTAAGAATTACATTCAGAAATTGTATGAAAAACACAAATTATGTCTATGAATCGTGTAGTAAAATGGGAATTATGTTCATAAATTGCTCAAAAAACACGAATTTTGGCAGCAGAAAGCTGAAACGCAAATTACGTCTATAAATCGCATAAAAATAGCAAATAGTGTTTTGCATTCATGAATTGCATAAAAAACGTGAAGTACATTCATGAATCGCTCAAAAACACATTACGTCCATGAAAACATGAATTACATTCATAAATCACTCAAAAAATGCGAATCACTTCCATGAATCGTGCAAAAAAACACTAAGGACGTTCATAAATTACAAAAAATGCGAATTACGTCCAAGAATTGGTGAAAAATAGCAAATTACATTCATAAATCCTATAAAAACACAAATAACGTCAATAAGTCAATCAAAAAAAGCAAATTTCGTCGATAGAAAGCTCAAAAGATGCAAATTATGTCTATGAATCGCATAAGTATAACAAATTATGTCCATAAATCATGTAAAATGTAAATTACATTCATTAATTGCATAAAAATCGCGAATTATGTCCATGAATCGCTCAAAAAAAGCAAATTGCATAAAAAACATGAATTGGGTCCACAAATCGCTCGAAACGTGAATTACGTCCATGAATTGTTTAAAAAAGTGAGAATTATGTTCAGAAATTGTATGAAAAACACAAATTATGTCTATGAATCGTGTAGTAAAATGGGAATTATGTTCATAAATCGCTCAAAAGACACGAATTTTGGCAGCAGAAAGCTAAAATGCAAATTACGTCTATAAATCGCATAAAAATAGGGAATAGCATTTTGCATTCATGATTTGCATAAAAAACGCGAATTACATTCATGAATCGCTCAAAAAATGCAAATTACGTCCATGAATTGCATAAAAATATGAATTATGTTCATAAATCACTCAAAAAATGCGAATCACTTCCATGAATCATGCAAAAAAACACGAATAACATTCATAAATTGCAAAAAATGCGAATTACGTCCAAGAGTTGTGTAAAAAAAGCAAATTACATTCATAAATCCTATAAAAACACAAATAACGTCAATAAATTGATCAAAAAACACAAATTTCGTCGACAGAAAGCTGAAAAAACGTAAATTATGTCTATGAATTGCATAAAAATAACAAATTATGTCCATAAATCATGTAAAATGTAAATTACATTCATTAATCGCATAAAAATTGCGAATTATGTTTATAAATTGCTCAAAAATGCAAATTACATTCTTAAATCGCATAAAAAACACGAATGATGACCATGAATTGCGCAAAAAATGCGAATTACACCCAACATTAATTTAATTTGCAGAAAGTTTTTGGTTTTATACAAGTCTGCCAACAAGAACCTACAAGTTATCCTGAAACCCATTCTAAACCAACAAAATTTTAATGGAAAGATAAATTTGTCCAAGAAAGACAAAATAATTTCCATTGACATACATTGACCAGAATCGAAAAATTCCTATTGAAATCTATCCTATACACTCCAAAACCAGAAAGAAAAAAATCCATCCAAGAGTAACTCAATCTATCTGCTGCAAAATAAAATACATTGAAATGCAACTGAACAAGAACCGGAAAATTACATTTGAAATCAAACCGAAACCAGATTCAACCCCACCCCCCCCAAAAAAAAAAAAAAAATCCAACCATATCTTGATTTGGGAAAGAAAACTTAATTTCCATAGATATGCGTGGTCAGAAATCTGGAAATGCCAATTAGTCTATAGGTTAGCAAACCTTAATTCGATCTGAAAAAAAAAAAAAATTCTGATAATACACACTGACAAGCAGAGTTGTATAATATAGACGCACGCCATGTGCAGAAAATTTTATGAAGAAACAATTTTTATTTATTTATTTCGACAAAGAATTGCATTAAAAAAAAAAGTGTATCTCAACAAAGAATCATGTAAAAAAACCCAACATTTCGACAAAATACCACGCGAAAAACGTGAATTTCGTCCAAAGACCGCAATAAAAACATTAATTCAATCCATGAATCGCATAAAAAATACGAATTCCATGCATGAATCGCATAAAAAATGTGAATTACATGCATGAATCGCATAAAAAATGTGAACTACATCCATGAATCGCTAAAAAAAAGCAAATTGCATAAAAAATAGGAATTACGTCCACAAATTGCTTAAAATGTGAATTACGTCCATGAATCATGTAAAAAAGCGAGAATTATATTCATAAATTGTATGAAAAACGCAAATTACGTCTATGAATCATATAGTAAAACATGAATTATGTTCATAAATCGCTCAAAAAACACGAATTTTGGCAGCAGAAATCTGAAACGGAAATTACCTCTATAAAACGCATAAAAATACCGAATTGGATTCATGAATTGCATAAAAAATGTGAATTACGTTCATGAATCGCTCAAAAAACGCAAATTACATCCATGAATTGCATAAAAACGTGAATTACGTTTATAAATCACTCAAAAAATGCGAATCACTTCCATGAATTGTGCAAAAAAACATGAATAACGTTCATAAATTGCAAAAAATGCGAATTACGTCCAAGAATTGGTAAAAAAAGCGAATTACATTCATAAATCCTATAAAAACACAAATAACGTCAATAAATCGATCAAGAAACACAAATTTCGTCGATAGAAAGCTCAAAAGATGCAAAATATGTCTATGAATCGCATAAGTATAGCAAATTACGTCCATAAATCATGTAAAATGTAAATTACATTCATTAATCGCATAAAAATCTCGAATTATGTCCATAAATCGCTCAAAAAAAGCGAATTGCATAAAAAACGTAAATTGGGTCCACAAATTGCTCAAAACGTGAATTACATCCATGAATTGTTTAAAAAAGTGAGAATTACGTTCAGAAATTGTATGAAAAACACAAATTATGTCTATGAATCGTGTAGTAAATCGGGAATTATGTTCATAAATCGCTCAAAAAACACGAATTTTGGCAGAAGAAAGCTGAAACACAAATTATGTTCATAAATCACTCATAAATTGTGAATCACTTCCATGAATCATGCAAAAAAATACTAATAACATTCATAAATTGCAAAAAATGCGAATTAAGTCCAACAATTGGTAAAAAAAGTGAATTACATTCATAAATCCTATAAAAACACAAATAACGTCAATAAATTGATCAAAAACACAAATTTCGTCGACAGAAAGCTCAAAAAATGCAAATTATGTCTACGAATTGCATAAATATAGCAAATTACATCCATAAATCATGTAAAATGTAAATTACATTCATTTATCGCATAAAAATCGCGAATTATGCCCATGAATAGTTTAAAAAACGCGAATTGGGTCCAAAAATCGTCAAAACGTGAATTACGTCCATGAATTGTTTAAAAAAGTGAGAATTACGTTCAGAAATTGTATGAGAAACAAAAATTATGTCTATGAATCGTGTAGTAAAACGGGAATTATGTTCATAAATCGCTCAAAAAACATGAATTTTGGCAGCAGAAAGCTGAAACGCAAATTACGTCTATAAATCGCATAAAAATAGCGAATAGTGTTTTGCATTCATGATTTGCATAAAAAACGCGAATTACATTCATGAATCGCTCAAAAAATGCAAATTACGTCCATGAATTGCATAAAAATATGAATTATGTTCATAAATCACTCAAAAAATGCGAATCACTTCCATGAATCATGCAAAAAAAAACACGAATAACATTCATAAATTGCAAAAAATGCGAATTACGTCCAAGAGTTGTGTAAAAAAAGCAAATTACATTCATAAATCCTATAAAAACACAAATAACGTCAATAAATTGATCAAAAAACACAAATTTCGTCGACAGAAAGCTGAAAAAACGTAAATTATGTCTATGAATTGCATAAAAATAACAAATTATGTCCATAAATCATGTAAAATGTAAATTACATTCATTAATCGTATAAAAATTGCGAATTATGTCCATAAATTGCTCAAAAATGCAAATTAAATTCATAAATCGCATAAAAAACATGAATGATGACCATGAATTGCGCAAAAAATACGAATTACACCCAACATTAAATTAATTTGCAGAAAGTTTTTGGTTTTATACAATTCTGCCAACATCTACATATTTTTTGCGTCTACATATTTTTTGCGTCATTGTATCTATTTGCATCTATTTAACTTACTTTGGATACAATGACGCAAAAAATATTTATAATAACATTAATAAATCAAAAATAAATCAAAAATAAATCAAAAATAACATTTGAATACATATTTTTTGCGTCATTGTATCTATTTGCATCTATTTAACTTACTTTGGATACAATGACGCAAAAAATATTTATTCAAATGTTATTTTTGATTTTGGATTGCGTAGCCCAAAAGATAAATCTATTTATTCAAATAAATACATTTCTGTGCATTATATATATTCAGTGAAAGTGATGTATTTAACAGTGTATTGGAAAATGAAAAGTATTGTTTAGATATGAAAATGTATTTAGACAATAAATAAATAAATGGAATTTTAAAACATTGTTTAACCTTTTGATTACGGGCTAAGACCGCGACTAGTTTTATATTCATTCGTACCACAATTTATAAAGAAATTTCTTTGTGGTAGATTTCTGTTGAATTTATTCCGTTAAAAGTATATCGGTTGAAAATAGTTAACAAAAAGTGGTGCGAAAAAAATATATTATTAATCTCTGGGACGACGTATGTCCCAACGCCGTAACCAAAGGGTTAAAGCCTCGTCAAGGCGTCACTTAAATTTTGATATCATATCTTTTAAGATTCATATTTTGAATTTATGAAAGATGTAATTGATAAAATCTTAATGAATAAATTTTAATATATGTATATATTAATTAATAGCATAACGTCACATAAATTTTGATATCATTAGTTTTAAGTCCCAAATTTAAAATTCTTAGATATATAAGATAAAGTGCTGCGTCACAAGCTTTTAACCCGTTCAGGGTTTTTTGTACTGATTTATTTACTTTAAAGTGGGAAACGTAACCATGAAATTTTAAGCTAAGGCTAATTTTATACTTTGGAGATTGAAAATATATATTTTAGCAGAAATTTTCGCAATTTCTGTAAAATAGAACATATGAGATGCATTTTATTTCCTGCTGTTTTTGCGTCACATTTCTTTTTCAGTTTGTACGGTAATACGTCAAATATTGCTATCTACAATACAGTGGGAAGAAGTAACTCTAAGCAAAAGAACGTTTAATCGTTGATTCAAGTTTCTTGCTTCAAATATGCTTGAAAAAAGGTCTTTAACTAATATATGTTGGACAGTGGTCAAAAGAATAAAAATTCGTATTTGTTATGCATATACTCTTAGAAACCCCTGTTATTTAATAAATTTAAATATCTCTCTAGTGAGTGCTTACAAAGAAAAGAAAGAAGAGGATTTCAGTTAAAAATAATAGAACTTTATTTGGAACATTTATTTTGAGCGTACATTTAAAACATGCACTATTCTTTTTCTTTGATTTAAATAAAATGTACTTTTGTCACTTTTTTTAATTTATACCATAATTACGTATATTAAAAAATATGTAATTGTGTAATTTTAGTCAATGATGCTTTATAAAAAATCAAGTGATTAAAACTGGGATTTTAATTATGATTAAAATCTAGCTGTTTAAATCAGTGTACTTTGCTACTGGTATCTGTAATATCTGTATATTTTCAATAATCGGAATAAGATTCATTTCCTTTTTTGTTTGAGGTTAATTTCAGTCCCTAAAGCCGCATAGGCCAATGTCCAGCGCCGTGAGAAACGAGGGGCAAAAAGGGCGGTTGCCCCGGGCGCAGATATTTATGGGGCGCAAAATTTATACTACTAATGTCATTTTAGAGGGTTTAGCATAAAGTTTGGAGAGAGGGGGGCGTCAAATTGAAACTTCGCCCCGGGCGCAGTTTTCTTTTCTCACGCCCCTGCCAGTGTCACGACATCATTCATCTGTTTTCGTAATTTGCTTAGTAAGATCGATTACAGATTATGCAATTAAGTTTGTACTATTTTTTTCATAGAAACTTAATACCTGCTTTTCGGAATAACTTGCAAATAACTACAAAATATTTCATCATTTTTACAAAAGTTATTCTCTTTATAAGCAAAATTATACAGGTGATGTCTAGTACTTTATGATTTTATAATTTTGTCGAAAATAATGCTAAATAATTTCTTTGGACTAGAAATTTAAAACTTTCACTAGGAAATCACGAGAATAACTATTCTTGTGTGTATCTTTTAAAAGATATAATGCAGTTACACTTTTGTAAACAAAATCAAATTTTATTCGCAGATTTCTCGATAAAAATCAGCATAGGCCCATATGCACGTAATTTATTCTTTGAAAATAACTTGCTTAAAATTTAAAAAGCAGGAATAATTTAAATTTAAAAACATCATCATGTTTACGATATATTAAAATTTTTCCTAAAATTTAGACGAAGCATTATACACATATATAAGAATATATATATACATAATTTGATAACTATTTTGTAGAATCTTCGTCTCATGCTTACACTTAATGTCAAAGAAGATATTTTCTGAGACAATATAAAGAATTTTTACATTATTAGAGTAAAAAAATAAACAATGAAAATATGTATGAACCTCACTTTAATTTGCTAATCAAAAGAAAAAAGTGTTATATGGATTCCGCGCGTCTCGTAATATTTAGTGTCAAGATATATTACAGTTAAATTACAAAGGACAGTCTTAAGATATTTTAACTTATTTTAAATTAAGTTCTAATGCAAGATAGTCTTATATATTTCTTTTCCTTTATGTACTGTTGTGTAAGTAAATTTCAAAGAAATATTTTTCTTAAAAATAAACTAAAACCATACAAAATTAGAATTTAAAAAAATATATATATTATTATTACTATTATTTTACTTTAATCTATCTTTACAAGAAGAAAGTACTGGAAACGGGAAATTTTTCGACTTCCGATTTTCGATAATTTTATACGTTTCGAAACGTACTCAATGCGATTTCATGGTTTATAAAAAAATGTGTTTCTGCAAGTCAAACTTTCACTGTCTGTCATTTTGTCTGTCACTCTGCATGTGATTCTATGAGTCGGTATGCTACAAAACTTTTTCTGGCAATTAATCACAAGAAGTCATAGCTTTAGTTTTAGTTCGACAATATAAACTGGAGCTGATTATTATGCGGTGTATATTGATCAACAGATGACACTGCTATGCTTCACTTTTCATGATTTCCACAATAGCTCTATCTTAAGTACTATTGTACTGATTTTTATCAAACTTCGTATTTAGTTAGTCCTCATTATAATGTATTTTTGGTTAATTTGGGGGGGGGGGAGGTAAATCGCTCAACAGGTGACGCATATATTATGCATTATTTAAGATTACTGCATGAAAACTATCTCAAGAACTATTGCACTAAATTTCATCAAACTTCATTTTCAGTTAGTCCCTAATATAGGTTAGTGCTGCCTATATTTTTTGTGTAAGAGGCCCAACGCATTAAGACGCCATGCTGCATTTTTCACGATTTCGCAATAGCTCTATCTCAAGATTTAATGGATGGATTTTCATCAAACTTCAAATTCAGTAAGTCTCTGATAAAGATTCGTCCTGATTATTTTTTTATGTACATTTCCTGACAGGTGGTGGTATTATGCAAAATTTTTACTGATTTCTGCAATGGGTCTATCTCAAAAGTAATGCACGAATTTCCTTCAAACTTCAGATTCAGTTAGAAGTTGATACAAGTTATTGCTGACTAGATTTTTTGATGTAAATCACCTAAACTCTGACGCTGGTATGATACATTTTTTAGGAAGTTTTAATTATGTATGAGGCAGTGTGAGAAGTGTTAGAATCGCTGCATCCGATTAGTGTTTGGATTACTTGAATATTATTAGGAGAATTATGGATGTTTTAGAAGAACTTTAAATATATATTATTAATCTTTCAAACTATTTTCCCAAATAATAAATAAAAAAAATCTTAAAGAACACAGGCAGTAAATTAACAAAATAACCTTTATTTTTTTAAAGGGTTATTATTTCAATGAAGAATTTACTTAAATTTTAACTTTTATTTTGGAACTTTTTCGTGTTTTCATGGTAAAGGAAAAATGTAAACATTCCTTTCCTCATATGAGTAATTAGTAGGTAAAACATTTACTAGAATATTTCTATGATTGATCGATTTGCAATTTCAGGTTTTAAAATTTCTGATATTTTTTACATAAAACCGGGAAAAGTCTATAATTTATGGGTAAAATTTGTATTAAAAAATCGTTCTATTTATAGATTTATATTGTATGTGTGACGTTTTCTTCATTCAGGAGTGGAAAGTATCTCAATATAGATTCATTGTAGTAAAGAATTTTAAAAGCGATTCAGATTTAAAGTTTTTAACTCATGATGTTACATTTATTTCTACTTTTATCTATCTTTGTAATATTTCAACTTCCTTTTTTCAATAGTTTTAAACATCTTAGAAAGTCCTGAATTGATTTGACGGTTTTTGAAAATGCCTGACAGCGAGTCTGTCAGTCACTCTTTGAGTCTGTGAATCTGTTAGTCTATAGATGTCAGGCTTTTTATCTCAATAATTATTGCACAGAATTTCACAAAGTTTCGATTCTATTAGACCTGAATGTAAACTAGTGATTATTATGTTTTGGTGCGTATAGCCTGGCAGTTGGGCTGATATTTTGCATTTTCAACAATTTCCGCAATATCTCTATTTCAAGAACTAATGAACGGATGTTCAAGAAACTTCTGTTTAAGCTAGACCTTGATATTAATTGATGTCGATTAAGTTTTGGTGTAAATTACTCAACAGGTGACGCTGTAATACTGAATTCTTGATTATTTTGATCAATAAATTACCTATTCAGATATAAGGTTGTTTTGATCACGTGACAAGGCGATTTTAATTCCAGTTTAATTGGATTTTCCTTTCTCGCGTTGAAAGTCAGTTCAAAGCGACTTCTTCGACATTATTTTCTAAAACATCTATTGTGTTTTTTAAATAAATACGGAAAACTCAGTGCTATTAGATAGTTTTTAATAGCACCACCTGCTAGTGTCATGCTTTCCGGAAAAAAAAAAAAAAATTAAAACTTGTGCCATAAAGTTGACCTTTTTGATTTAAGAACAGACTTAAAGCCACATAAATGTATAAAATTTTATTTAAAATTATTTTGAACTAAATTTTGTTTCAATTGCTTTTCATGTTAATATTTTGTTTATTGTTGTATATTAATTATGCTTTATGTTGCAAACCTTAATCTTATTCCATATAAAATAAGAAGACGAAACATTTTTATTTGTCTGCTCACATATGGCTCATTCCATGAAAACTTGTCATGTCTGTCACACGGCTAAAAATCACTATGCTTGTTGGCCACCATTATTACTTACCCATCATCCGTAGTATAGGGTAAGTCTTGCAATCGTTTTGAAAATCGAAAAATTTTTTTTGACGGATTTACACGTTTTAGATAGTGGAGATTCCGAAAAACATATTTTTAGAAATTTTTTTTTTTTGCCGTCCGTCTGTCTGTCTGTCTGTCTGTAAACGCTCTATCTCCCGAACAAATTGAGATAGAGTCTTGAAATTTTGTATGTAGTTAGTATGTAAAAATGGGACGAACCCTATTTAATATCAGCAACCTCGATTATCCGGAACTATTTTTTTCGGACTCTCGAAAAATTCGTTCTGATGAAAGGTATACAAAAATTTTCGAAATTTTTTGTTCTAAGGAATGGATGTAAAAGGCAATAAAATAACACACATTTTGCATATAGAACGAAGTTGATCGGATTATTAGTTGACGAGATATTTGTAATCCTGTTTTCCGCATTCTTCGATTTTTCATGACCCTGTATTTCATTCAAATTTCAATTCAGAAGTATATTTTAATTGGAAATGAGACGCTTAATCCGACGCAGTTAATTGTTAGTTAATAGAATTATTATTTTTGGAGTTATAAGGATGTTTCTTTTACGCAGTTCGGTACTACTTGAGTAGTTTGGCGTTTTATATAATTTGTCGAAATTGGTTCATCAGCAGTTCTTTAATATAGCATTACTATGTATATTAACAATATTTAAAATTTGTTTATGAATTGCAATGCATTGTATAAATAGTTTCACATGTTTTATTTTCATATACATATCCGCGATGGGTAAGTATTACGGTGGCCCCCAACGACTAGTTTTTTTTCAAAAGCTTCCTTCGCCTTATTCAACTGATGAGATATTTCCGATAAAATATGTCGCGTTTTCCGTTCAAAAATACTGCTTGTCAAAAATAATTGTATGTGACAGACAAGACAAGGTTTCATGGAATCAGCCATATGTCGTTAAAACGTACAGCTAAAGTTTTAAAAGAAAATTTAAATAACGATCTATACGTCGTGCTTTGTGTCTGAAGTTCAAGTAAATGTTTACGTAATACAATGACATGTGACAAGAAGGAATTGGGGAGGATGGTCAAGAGTGACATTTTATGACAAAAGAGGGGAAGGGATCTAAAAGATAAAAAAAGTGTATCATTTATAGACAGCCCCTAAATTTTATGAGATAGCTTCTGTTTTTCTCTCTTCTTAAATCATGCACTTCATCATCATCATCATCACCATTACCATCTTCGTAGTACTATTTTCGCCAAACTCGAAAATATTTTTCTTAAATGAAAAATATAAATCATTAAATGTGTTTTCCATCCTAGTCAGCTGATGTGTTTTCCATTTGAACGAGATGCAAATGAATATAGACTTAAAATGAAATTATCATATTAGCCTAAAAATTATAGTTATTAAATTATAATAAATGGCTAATTTGACAGCTAAAATAATAATAAAAGAATCATTACATTTTGAAATTACATGTTTCTGTTCTTTTTAGCTTCTGTACCAAAATATTAAAATCCAGACTAAATAGTACCATCTATCACAAAATGCGAATTTTTTTTCTTTATTGAAAATTTTAAGACATAATTAAAATATACTTTAGAAGATAATTTAAAATTAAACTCATCCGTTATTTTTTGACATTGAGTAATGTCTTAATAAATTAATTTTAAAAATGGTAAAACGGTTAAAAATGATTAAACAAGGCAGCATCATGAATAAAATTTAAAGTAAATAACTAAACAAATAACTAAATACAATTATTATAAAATCATTTTCCAAAATATCTTCGCAAAGTTAGAAAAAAAAAATCATTCTTTTTCAAATGTTGGAAGTATAATATTTATGAAATTAAAAATAGGTTGTAAAATGTTTATTTTATTATCTGTTTTATTATCTGTTTTTATTATCTATAACTAAAAAACAAGTATGTAGTTAAATGCATAAAATAAACATATTGTTGCAGCGCATATAGGGTTCTTTTGATCTTATGGTTAGACAACTTCAAACTCTTGCTTATAGAAAAGTAGAAAATAATTTATTTACATAACTTCAGAACAACAGAGTCTTCGAAACTCACAAATATTTCTATATATTCAAAAATAATTGTTCAAATCTATCGTATAAGTGCAGATATAGGTTCGAGAGACTCTTTATACAACGTCTCAACACTAAATCACATTCAAAATAACGTAAATAAGACTCAAGCAAACTCGCTTACGCCTTGTTCACTCAATGACTGACTGGTAAATAATAACAACAGCTCGCATCGCTTCTCTTCTTATATAGGCTCGCAGCATGTGCGGGAAATTTCTAGAACCATCTCGAAAAATCCACGGAACAACAAACAATGTATCAGTATATCTAAGGGGGATTACCATAGAGAGGAAAGGGTTACCATCGCCAACAATCGCCAAGTTTGTCGCCAACTTGGCGATATATCGCCAAATTTGGCGGCCAAAATTAGTCGCCAAAAGTGACGCCAACTTGGCGATATCTTTATTATTTCGCCAATCTGCCGTAGACATACACTGAAAATAATAGACAAGTTTGCTTGATAACAGAGACAATGTAACAAAAACTAATATTAGTAAAGGAATGGAGCTTAATAAGATTATTTACATTATATTACAGTACAAACACTAACTATTTACAAAATTCGTAACACTACCCCCTCCTCAAAGACTGCACGTCCCGGGCAGTGCAATCCTTGAGTTAGAGGAAAACACTTAAAATAAATAAAGAAATAAATAAATAATAATAACAATAATAATAAAATTTACATAAATAAGAACTAATTACTATTTACATATTTACAAAAAGTTACTTTCATGACCATGGTCTGAATTTCCAGTTTTGAATTTCTAATCACTTTGGCCAAAATAAGGGGCTAGCCGGTTATAGTGTACGACCTTGGGTTTGGCGTGTGGCGATTTCTGTATACGTACGACTACGTCATTCAGCCTGTTGATGACTGTGTAAGGACCGTCCCAGTTTCTTTGTAATTTTGGCGACAGTCCCTTACGACGTATAGGATTCCACAACCAAACTTTGTCACCTTCGTTGAACTCATGTCCAGTTGCCTTTGTGTCGTACCGTGTCTTCATCTTTTCCGTTGCCAGTCCAATTCGGTTCCTCGCTAGACAATGAATCTCCTCAATCCGCGCCTGGAGTTCATCGACATATTCCTCAGGCGATGAAGAAGCATCAGGAGGACGGCCAAACAAAAGATCCGGAGGCAGACGAAGATCACGACCAAAGAGCATTTGAGAAGGGGAGTAACCAGTGGCCTCATGAGTGGCACTCCTGTAGGCAAGCAGGAAAAGAGGTAATGTCCCAGTCCTGTTGGTCTCTAGACACCAGGAGATAGAGGCTATTTAGGATGGTACGATTGAAACGCTCCACCATGCCGTCCGATTGAGGTTGTAGGGGTGTAGTTTGAGTTTTGTCCATGCCGAGTAGTCCACACATTTCCTTAAACACAGTCGAATCGAAGTTTCTTCCTTGATCGGAATGGATTTGAAGAGGAACTCCATATCTGGAAACCCAGTGTTGAACTAGTATGTCTGCTACTGTTACCGCCTCTTAATTAGGAATGGCGTAGGCTTCATGCCACTTAGTGAAGTAGTCCATGACGACGAGGATGTACTTATTGCCATCAGATGTTCTAGGAAGAGGACCCAGGATGTCTAGTGCAATTCGTTCGAAAGGAGCTCCTACATTATAACGCTGCAGTCGCCCACGGGTGCACCTCTTTGGACCTTTACGTGCTACACAGTTGTCACAAGTTCGACACCACTTCTCTACATCACTGCGAACATTATTCCAGTAGAAACGCTCTCGAACCTTTTGCAGGGTCTTCATTACACCAAAATAACCTCCTGTGAGACTACCATGCAGTTCTTGAAGGACCATAGAAATTCTCGACTTAGGGAGTAGTAGTTGCCATCTACATGTATTTCCATCGTCAGACTCCCATTTTCGGTACAAAATACCGTTCGTCAAATGTAGGGAATCCCAGAGGGGCCAATAACGTTTAGTCGTAGGATGGTAATGGGCCATGTCTTGCCAGCTGGGCTTTCTGTTGGACTCCTCTTTCAGCTCTAGAATTGGCTTAATTTCAGGATCAGCAAGTTGATCTTTACGCAGGCTCTCGTCACTCCACGGATCTTGCTATGATGTAGACCCAGTTGTAACTTGTCTTACTACAGGACCTTGGACATTAAATTTCTTCTCAACCCGGTCGCAGTATCTACAATTCTCTGAGCAGGGTCTTCTTGAGAGAGCATCTGCATTTCCATGTGATGAGCATTTTCAATGGCGTATCTCCATATCGTACTCTTGAAGCTTTTGTATCCACCTGGCTATCTGGCCTTCAGGGTTCTTAAAATTCAATAGCCAAGTTAGAGAAGCATGATCAGTTCGGATCAGGAATTTCCGACCGTAAAGATAATAATGAAAATGGTCTATGGCTTTCATTACAGCAAGAAGCTCTTTTCTTGTTACGCAGTAGTTTCGCTCTGTCTTTGATAAGCACTTGCTGAAATAGGCGATAACACGCTCCTGGCCGTCGAAAACCTGGGACAGTACAGCGCCAATGCTTTCGTTACTTGCATCCGTATCAAGTATAAACTGTTTATCTATTTGAGGATATGACAGAATTGGAGTGGATGTTAAGGCCTCCTTGAGCTTTTCGAAAGCAGCGTCACATTCCTGTGTCCAGATAAATTTTTGATTGGCTTCTGTTAATTTATGAAGTGGTCTTGCAATCATCGAGAAGCCTTTGACAAATTTTCTGTAATAGGTGCATAATCCTAGAAAGCTCCGAAGCTGGTGAACATCTGCTGGACGATTCCAATTTTTCATAGCCGATATCTTCTCTGGATCGGTCCTAACTCCTTCCGCCGAAATGATGTGTCCAAGGTAGGCGACTTCATTGTGAAACAAACTGCATTTCGAAGGGCTTAACTTCAAATTAGCTTCCTTTAACTTTTGCAGCACCCGCCTGAGGTTGTCCAGATGTTCATCAAAAGATTTTCCTATGATTATGATATCATCTAAATAAACAAGACATGCTTCATATGACAGCCCCCGGAGAACCGTTTCCATAAGCCGTTCGAAAGTTTCAGGTGCGTTACATAGACCAAAAGGCATTACCTTGAACTGCCATAATCCTTGTCCCGTTGTAAAGGCAGTCTTATCGCGGTCGTCCGGATGGATCTCTACCTGCCAGTAACCACTCTTCAGATCCAGAGTCGAGAACCAAGTGTTGCCCGCAAGTGTGTCGAGAGTGTCGTCGATCCTTGGTAGAGGGTAACTATCCTTTTTAGTGACGTCATTCAGTCGGCGGTAGTCTACACAAAATCTTGTAGAACCATCCTTCTTTCTTACTAATACAATCGGAGACGCCCATGGACTTGTTGATGGTTCGATGACGTCATTTTCTTCCATATCTTTAATTAAATTCTGCACCTCTTCTTGCTTGGCAAAAGGTAATCGTCTAGGGTGCTGTTTAATAGGAGAGTGATCTCCGGTGTCAATTCGGTGTTGTGCCATTTTAGTTCGTCCAAAGTATTCAGATGTTTGGGAAAATAAACTTTGGAATTCTCTAATTAAATTTTCCGCAGCTTCCATCTGTTTTGGATCTAAGTCTGTATTTTGTAACAAATCCTTGACTAAATTATCTGAAGATTTCTCAGAGTGACTGGAATTTTGACTTATGCACGTCACAGGAGCACACGATGCTATCACCTCTCCTTTCTTGATAGTCTTCGTCTTATCACTGATGTTAGCAATTCTGACTGGAATGGTCTTCTTCGAGAGGTCCACTACAGATGAAGCTACCAATACTCCTGCTTGTTTGCTATTGTCTTCGGGATAATCTATATGGCCAAATTGATAATTAGCTTCATTTTTGATTACAGCAGAAACTAAAAATTCTGTTCTTGGATCTAGATGGATGTCTTCTTTGGCTATTACTATTTGTTTGCATTCAATTTCGTTATTTAATCCAAAAAGACTTATTTCTTCAAATTTTGAGAGCATTTTGTTATTTTTGAAATCAAGTTTGAAGCCAAACTTCTTCAGAAAATCTAGTCCGATTAAGCAAGGATCTGTTATGTTAGCCACATATGCCGTATGGTGATATTTCGTTCCTCCAAAGTCGATGGTTAAATTTGCCTTACCATAAATGCTTATCTTGTCGCCCGTCACAGTTTGCAGGGTAACGCATGGTGGAGTCCAAATGAGTTTAGATTTCATTTTTCGAGCCAAATTTTCTCTTATTATTGTCACATTGGCTCCTGTATCGACAATCATTCGGCACTGAATTCCGTTAATAAAGCCTATCACATATAATTCGTTATCATCGCCGCTCATTTTTGATATCTGGAGGATCTTCAGGTGGGGCTTTTCATTCTCTGGCAACCTCCGCCCCGCGAGATGGCCAAAATTTAGTTTCCCTGCTGACTGTTTGAATTTATCTCACGTTCGTGGATTTTGGGGCAATTTCTTCGGAGATGTCCTGTATCACCGCATCCCCAGCACGTGAGATTCTGTCTTCTTGAACTTGTTCTTCCGTATTTTAAAGCTTCAAGTTCTTGATTTATTTTCCTAACTTCTTTCAAGACGTCGTTCTCAGTGTCTGAGCTTTTGTTCACCGTTGCCCCTCGGACTGAATGACGATCTCTTCGGCTGGCTTGTGTAGCTGCTTCCAACTTTAAGGCATATAGTAGTGCAGCCTTTAAATCCTGTACATCTGCCATTCGTACCGCTCTCTGCACTTCTGGATCTTTTATTCCGTCTACAAAATATTGCAGTGAGAGCATTTCCCGTACATTTGTTGGACAGTCAATGAATGCTAAATTTGCAAGCCGTTCAATTTCCGAGGCAAACTCTTGAAGGGTTTCACTCGATTTTTGATGGCGGCTCTTCATTTGTATTCTCGTATAATCCTTGAAGAATTTTTCGCCGAATCTCATTTCAAGTGCACAACTTAGAGTCTCAAATTTGAGTTGCGTCATATCGGGCAATGTTTGCAGCACGTCGGCGGCTTCTCCTCTTAAAGATGCTGCCAGTTGACAAGCTTTCACCTCGTCACTCTATTTGTTCGCCTCGGCTACAATGGTGAATTGGGTTTTGTAAACTTGCCAGGAACTTTTTCCGTCGTATGTCGACAGCTTAACTTGCACAGGAGAAGCATGCGGATTCCTAAATTCTTCATAATTACCACTGGACGCTGAAAGTTTCTTCTCAAGATCTTGTACTTTTTTATTTAGCTTTTCATCTACTTCACCTAGTATTTTCTCTTCTATTTCCGCCATTTTCCTTTCCATTTTCTTTCCATTTCAGTCACATCTTCTTGGCATTTGTCAATTTTATTTGTCAACTGTTCCATTCTTTCTCCGTTTTTATTCATTTTTTCCGCCAACTCTTCTTGGCCTTTATTAATCTTTTCAGTCACATCTTCTTGGCATTTGTCAATTTTATTTGTCAACTGTTCCATTCTTTCTTCGTTTTTATTCATTTTTTCCGCCAACTCTTCTTGGCCTTTATTAATCTTTTCAGTCACATCTTCTTGGCATTTGTCAATTTTATTTGTCAACTGTTCCATTCTTTCTTCGTTTTTATTCATTTTTTCCGCCAACTCTTCTTGGCCTTTATCCATTTTATTTGATAATCCATTAATAGCTTTTAACAGCTCATTCAGTTGCTCTTCCGTTGCTCTCGTTTTCGCCATAAGATCCCAAATTCTGACACCAAATGTTGCAGCGTATATAGGGTTCTTTTGATCTTATGGTTAGACAACTTCAAACTCTTGCTTATAGAAAAGTAGAAAATAATTTATTTACAGAACTTCAGAACAACAGAGTCTTCGAAACTCACAAATATTTCTATATATTCAAAAATAATTGTTCAAATCTATCGTATAAGTGCAGATATAGGTTCCAGAGACTCTTTATACTACGTCTCAACACTAAATCACATTCAAAATAACGTAAATAAGACTCAAGCAAACTCGCTTACGCCTTGTTCACTCAATGACTGACTGGTAAATAATAACAACAGCTCGCATCGCTTCTCTTCTTATATAGGCTTGCAGCATGTGCGGGAAATTTCTAGAACCATCTCGAAAAATCCACGGAACAACAAACAATGTATCAGTATATCTAAGGGGGGTTACCATAGAGAGGAAAGGGTTACCATCGCCAACAATCGCCAAGTTTGTCGCCAACTTGGCGATATATCGCCAAATTTGGCGATTAAAATTAGTCGCCAAAAGTGACGCCAACTTGGCGATATCTTTATTATTTCGCCAATCTGCCGTAGACATACACTGAAAATAATGGACAAGTTTGCTTGATAACAGAGACAATGTAACAAAAACTAATATTAGTAAAGGAATGGAGCTTAATAAGATTATTTACATTATTTTACAGTACAAACACTAACTATTTACAAAATTCGTAACAATATAAAGGAATATACAGGGTGTTCTTTTAAAGATAGTTAATGGTTAATTCCTATACTGTTAGTCATAGATATATCCTTCTATTTACGTAAGTGTTTTAAATAACTTATGTTATTTATGACGGCGGACTGTCTTCACGAAGTACACAAAAGCGATATTTTAAAAGAGTATAAGTATGTATTTTTTAAGGGATTTTGATCAAGAAAGACGTATATTAAAGAAAAAATACGAAACTTAAATTTTTATACGATCCCCGGTCCTGTAGGAGATATTTAGTATTTTTTTTTCCTATCATACTAACAAGTAAGCCAAAAATAATGTTTTATTCATGTAAAACTGAAGTTGACCAAGTTATTAAACCAAGTTTCTTAAACCAATTTTCAACAAATTAATAAATACTGGTTTGCTTAAAGTTTCAGGGATTGTACACAATGCTCTTAAAGTAGGAAGAATTATTTTCCGTGTACATTTTTACATTAAAACTGAAGAATTTATTTTGAGCAAGTTTTAATCTAACCTTTATTTTCATTTACACGTTTGCTGCCGCAGACGCGCCATCGCGTGATAAGGCGCCACCGTTAAAGAGCCACTCACGCGCCAGCGCGTGATGTGGGGTGATGTCCAATAGCCAGTCACGTGCTGGCGCGGGAAAATCTTTCACTGATTCTTTGTTATAAAAAGTAAATCGGTTTCTGGGAAAAACCCACTTCTACAGTGCGGCATTAACTATCATCACATCTTCACGCAAGGAGCAGTGTACGTGTTAATCAAGTTTTAGATTAGAAAATCGGGAGGATATTTCAAATCTGCATTCGAGGTTGTAAAAAGTCATATAGTACCGGTAATTTACCCAAAGAACTTCTGACTGATAAGAAGGAAGGCAGCTACTGCTTTCCCCATAACCTGTTCCATTGGCTGGTGGGGATTTACATTTCGTCTGACGGAGCTTTCTCTTCCTTACGCTAGATAGAATATCCTCCATTACGACTTTTGTTTTTCATGATTCAATTTAACAAAATACATTCTATTTTTGAATTCATTCTTTTAATAATAGTTGCATATTTTTCTTTAATGTCTAATATGTCATAATGAATGTAGATTTCAAATTTTCTTGTAACGTTAGTTTTATTGTCAAACATTAAAATAATTAAATGCCTGACAATTATTAATATTTTTAGTAATTGTGAATAGACCTTTTTTCACAGAAAAAAGCTCCTTCAACTTTAAACAACTATTATTTAGTATTTTATTCATAGAAGAATATGATTTTTTTTTCATACTCTCTTTCTATTATAGCATATGTTTACTTAATATTATTTAAAGGACCAGAAGATCGTATAAAAACTTAATTTGTGCATTTTTTATGAATGTTTTTCTTTACCCTAACTACTCTAAAACTATTTCTTCATTTAAAACATCTTGGTATTGGAGCTAAGTGTACATGACTAATGGTTTAGGAATTAGCCATTGGACATTATTGAGAGTGGATACCCTGTAATATATAAACAATGAAGAAGGATTCATTACTGGCTTGAGAATTATTGCTTAAATAAAACAGCAATTTCATGATTTATACAGGGTCTTTTTCATTCAACAACGATATAAACTAGTCGTTGGGGGCCACCGTAATACTTACCCATCATGGATATGTATATGAAAATAAAACATGTGAAAACTATTTATACAATGCATTGCAATTCATAAACAAAATTTAAATATTGTTAATATACATAGTAATGCTCTATTAAAGAACTGCTGATTACCGATTTCGACAAATTATATAAAACGCCAATTTACTCAAGTAGTACCGAACTGCGTAAAAGAAACATCCTTATAACTCCAAAAATAATAATTCTATTAACTAACAATTAACTGCGTCAGATTAAGCGTCTCATTTCCAATTAAAATATACCTCTGAATTGAGATTTGAATAAAATACAGGGTCATGAAAAATCGAAGAATGTGGAAAACAAGATAACAAATATCTCGGCAACTAATAATCCGATCGACTTCGTTCTATATGCAAAATGTGTGTTATTTTATTGCCTTTTAAGTCCATTCCTTAGAACAAAAGAATTCGAAAATTTTTATGTACCTTTCATCAGAACGAATTTTTCGAGAGTCCGAAAAAAATAGTTCCGGATAATCGAGGTTGCTGATATTAAATAGGGTTCGTCCCATTCTTACATACTAACTACATACAAAATTTCAAGTCTCTATCTCAATTTGTTCGGGAGATAGAGCGTTTACAGACAGACAGACAGACAGACAGACAGACAGACAGACAGACAGACGGACGGCAAAATTTTTTTTCTAAAAACATGTTTTTCGGAATCTCCACTATCTAAAACGTGTAAATCCGTCAAAAAAATTTTTCGATTTTCAAAACGATTGCAAGACTTACCCTATACTACGTATGATGGGTAAGTAATAATTCAAAGAAAACCACTTTAAATTGGATTTACTCGTTAATAACTATATTTCCCCGACATTGTAGTCGTAGACTTCGTTAATTAAGGGGAAGGAATGGTCGCCCAAGTAGTCATAGATTTCGTTAGCTGGGTCAAAGCAGTGATTACACAATCTTCAAAGGAAAGATCACACGTGACTATGGAAGTAAATGAGAGAGAAAAATAGATGGCAGAAAACACTGAAAAAGATTTCACCTAAATAGATACATCGCTTACATTTGCATTATTACATCATTAGACAGATACTTCTATAATAAATAGTAAATAACTAGATTTCAATTATTTTATGGTGAGAATGGATGGACTTTAAAGAATTAATTATTAATGGTATTATTAATTAGTACCATGTAATTATTTGGTCATTTTATTTAATCAAAATGGAATGTTAATTCGAACCAGAAATGAGTTAGAAAGAATGGCAATTAAGATAAAGACTAAAATAAAAATATACTGAAAGAATAGTTTGTGCAAACAAAAAGTCAAAGTATTTTAAAAATAGGAAAGAGAGTTGAACGCAATTTGGAAAGATTCTGAGAAACCTTCTTACCAATTTTGTAAAATACAGGGTGGTCATAAAAAAACTTTGCCGATATATGGAGCTCTAGCGGCCAGTCCGCTCAACCGATCGAGGTGAAATTTCAGATATAGCTATTCAGAGGTATGAGCTCGAGATTCTGTGAACGGCAACAAAATGGCGCTCACGGTTAAATATAATTACAGAAACTCGAAAATTTCCAATGGCAACACCCATTTTTTTCAGCGCAAAATGCTCAGTGCATGCGAAAACCCTAAAGAGCGTTGGAACCGTACGTGTATCGCAAGAAACGGACATGTTATGCACGCACAAAAAACTGTTCTGCGAATCCTATTCCCCATAGAAAAAACTCGATTGGGGCGCAAGGAGGAAATTTGCATATGACACAGAGTCAGTACACTAATCTCTGATTACAATATAGATCGGAGAAACTAAAACTTTTATTTTGATGACACATTTTCCACATGGGTGCCATCACAGGCAATTAATGGTGATGGCACCCATGTGGAAAATGTGTAATCAAAATAAAAGTTTTAATTTCTCCGATCTGTATTGTAATCAGAGATTAGTGTACTGACTCTGTTTCATATGCAAATTTCCTCCTTGCACCCCAATCGAGTTCTTTTATGGGGGGGGGGGGAGGATTCGCAGAACGGTTTTTTGTGCTTGCATAACATGTCCGTTTCTTGCGATACACGTACGGTTCCAACGCTCTTTAGGGTTTTCGCATGCGCTGAGCAGTTTGCGATAAAAAAAATGGGTGTTGCCATTGAAAATATTCGAGTTTCTGTAACTATAACCGTAACCGTGAGCGACATGTTGTTGTCGTTCACAGAATCTCGAGCTCATACCTCTGAATAGCTATATCTGAAATTTCATTTCGCTCGGTTGAGCGGACTGGCCGCTAGAGCTCCGTATATCGGCAAAGTTTTTTTTATGACCACCCTGTATATTAAACATAGACACACATACATTTATGCATATATATATATATTTATAATCAATTTAGGTCGCATCATAACAACACCTGGCGAATTAATGTGGATGAAAATCCATTCGTATAGTTTAAATATCTCAGCATAAAATTAAAATTTTTAATTTTTTCTGTATATAATTTTAAAAGGGTCTCCCTTTCATTTTTGAATAAGAAAAAACATTTTGAAAATATTTTAAATTTAATATTTTAAGTTTTAAAATGTTAGCAAAGATAAAATTATTAAACTGTGCTTATCCCTATACTTGATTTAGTTGTTGGTCAAAATTAATACTTAACTTCGATATCAAACTTTACCTCTTTCTGAAACGACTCGGATTTTTGTTTTTCTGAGAGTGATAGTGCCATAAATTGGATCATATGTTATGTAATTTAGTAATTTAATATGTGTAATATTGTTTTTTTTTCTTTATAATTTTCATTATTAATACACAATATCACCCTTTTTTCTTTATAGGTAAGGCTAAATCAAGTAGTCTTGATTATAAAGATCTTGAAAGAAAGTGAGACGATTTATTTTTATATTCTTTTGCTTTCATTAGTTGTTTAACAGAATATTTAAAACTGCGTAACATAGACAATAATTTCTAGGCTATTGAAGCCTCAGGATTAGAAGTACATGCCGTAAATTCAACATAATAGGTAAAGTAATATGATATACTTGATGTGATCATATTATAATGTAACCATATATTTTTCTTATTCTATGTAACATTTGGTTTCACAATAGTTAAAACATATTAAGCAAGTGAAACGATCGTTTTGGCAAAATAAATATAGTAATAGAAGTGGCATCCGACAGCATTTCAATGATTGAGTTACCGAATTTCAATTTGGATACAGCCCCTAAAATATTCTCATTTCAAAATAATCAATTTCTCTGAAAATAATCTTAGAAATTCATGAAAATTTGTTTATAGGCTAATTGAACAAATTCATAATTTATTTATGGGTATTAATTTGCATATTGCTATTGAAAAAAAAAAAAAAATTTGGGTTCGTTTGAGATGTAGATAAGTCCCTAAGCAAATTTTATATTCATTATTTAAAAGTTTTTTTTTTTTAATCATTTAGTACCCGTAACTTTTTTTCCAAAAACGGTTTAGTGCAGAGTTTTTGAGGGGGGAGTTTACCTTTTTTCAAGGACTATAATATGCATTAGAAATGAAAATAAATTAGTAAAAATAAATAAATAAATAAATAAATTAACAAATTACTAAGACTATTTGGAAAATTTTATTTCTAGAGATTAAAATTTTAAACTTATAAACATATTCTATATTTAAAATAAGAATAATAATAATAATAATTATAAACAACATCATTTTTATGATGATAAAAACGTGGTTTGCGTAATAAACAGAGTTCTATATCACGTACGCCATGGATTAAAAACTACTATTCCTGTACCAATCATATACAAATTTTAAATAAAATTGCAGTTTTGCAATTTTCTTTACTGCAATTTTTTAACTTCTAAACATCACTCATTTTTAATTTTTACACCGTCTTATAGAGAAAAAAATGTACTTTTAAATGCAATTTGTTTGAAAGCTATGTCTCAATATGCTATTTATTTATTATTTTTGTAGTTTGTACCACTTTTTTTTTGTCATCATGGCAGCAGAAGTATTTCATTTCTGGACATTAAGCATCAACCAATCAGAAAATGAATAATAATAATAATAATAATAAAACAGAAATATTCCATTTTTGTACATTAAGCATGGACCAATCAGAAAACGAATAAAATGAAAAAAAAATAAGTTGCTTAATTCAATCAATAAAAAGATTCAGATATGCTTTACATTTCCCAATTCTCTACCGAAAACAACAACTATTTTCCCAAATAGTTACTAAAATGATATAAACTAAAATGCACTATAAAGTATTTTAAGATTATCTGAAATTATGTAGAAAACCAGTGCATTCATATATGCATTATGCATAAAAAATGGAAAAAAAAACATGCAACTAAAATATACATTGAAGCAAAGAACTTAAGCAAATGCTATTCTTTTTTAAGACGATAAGTCCCGACGTCTTTTGAATAACAGTTTTTGCATTTCCAAACCTCTTTCAAAAAGGGATTTGTATGTTTTACTCCATCAATAAATCACCTTAAATACAAAATCCGTACATTTTTTGAGGGAATCTTCTTTTCCTTATACACAATCTTGCGATTTTAAATTCTGTGCTAAATCTAAAATTTATACAGAATGCTCGAAGTAGGAATGCAATGTTTGCAACATATATCAGCGACTTTGTGTTTAAAGGAGATTTTGATTTTCCTCTTTTGATCCGATTAAATGGGAAAAGTGAACCCGTCTTCATATTATAAAAATAGTATCTGCGAATAGTATCTGGTCTTTATTTTTTCTGAAATGTTAAACTATTTAAATTCTTGATGAATGTTACATTACATTATTATCATTTTGTGAAATCATGAATTTTATGCTATTAGTTTCTAATTCAAAGACTTTTTTTTCTTAGTTTTTCAATCTAATGAAAAATACATTCAAAAATAGAAATGTATGATATAAGATCAAATTAAGAGTTTAATCTTCTTTTGTAGTGTATGTTCAGTATAGTCTATAATGGAAGAGAGCGAAGCTACTGCTATTAGGCATGCAGAAAAATTTTATTGAAACGTTAATTATTTCATCTACATACAAGATGTCCGAAAATCCTGGTCATATTTTAGTGATGCATAATAAAATTAAAACTATTGTTATTAGGCATGCATAATGATTTTGATAAAACATTAATTATTTCATGTCAATACAGGGTATGTGAAAATCCCTGGCTTCACTTTAGTAATGCATAATGAAAATATAACTATTGTTATGAAGCATGCATAATAATTTTGATAAAACGTTAATTATTCCGTTTTTATACAGGGAGCCCAAAATTTCTGGATACATTCTTGTAATGTATAATTGGAGGGAGCGAAGCAATTGCTATTAAACATGGATAATGATATTGTTAAAAAATTAATTACACCATATTTATACTAGTATCCCCCAAATGTAACTGGACACAACTTAAAGTTAAATATAAAATTAAATAAATGTCATAAAGGAGTGAGGTTTGAAATAAAATTCTTCTCAGGATGAAAAGTTTACAGTCAATCAGGGTAACTATGCTATATCTTTACGAAACTTTGATCCAATCTGCCATGGTGGAACCTTGACGAATTATTTTTAATGAGCTGCCAAATTCACACTAAAGCTGCTACCTATACATTGCCCCCAAAACTTTGCCGTAAACTCCAGTGATATAACAAATGCTTACTGCACTACTGTTTACTACGCAAGTGATTCTTTCTTAACCCAAAGTTATCCTGATGATTCAAAATTACCCTGATTGACTATATTTCAAACAAATGGAAAGAACTAGTTTCCAATTACAATTATAGATCAAGCCACTTGTTTATATGTTTGCTTTTAAACATGCCTTTTTTCTGGTTTTGAGATTAATTTTTACGCTGTGAAGCAGAAATGAAGAGTTCCAGAGGTGGGAGGAGCAGCAAGGCCCGACTAAGGCTAATAGTAAGGGGAAGGGGCGGTGTAAAGTATCATTCTGGAGGTCCCCTTCTGTTTATCAATAAAATAAATTGTGAATAATGTGGAAGTGGCTAGTTCTATATTTCATATGTATTGTATGTATGTATAAATTTTGTACTCGGTGCAGTTCACATTTGTATATAGTCACAAAAAAAGTAGTCAGAACTTTACGAAAAAGTTCTAGCAGGATAATTGTAGAAAACGGTGATAGATTGGTTGTGAGAAATATTTATTTGCTTATCTATACATGTTTTCAGATGACTAAAAGAAAATGTCTCAAAGAAGTCGTAATTAATGGTTTTAATTTGCCACACTATGAGGAAAACGTTTATAAAAAATTTCTTTTGAAAACTAAAAAATACTAACTAAGTTATAATAAAACTTTAATTATTAATGTGATGTAATTATAAATTAAGTAATATAATTTGTTTTTAGGATAGATAAATAGGGTACTGGAAGTAAAGAAAAAAAAAAGGAGGACCACCCTTACTTTCCTAATTACTTGGAAATATGTGAATTTTGATCACTTTTGGCTAACTTTAATTATTCTGCGTTTTTTATTGAAAAATTTACTTACTCTCTTGCGGTGGGTCCTAACGAGGGGGGCTCCGGTGCAATTTCCTCCCATGCCCTTGCATAAGTCGAACCCTGGGGAGGGTTTATTTCTGTGTTCCAGCACAGTGTCAAAGTTAATCGGATTTCGATGATCAGAAACACATGTGTGAAAGTAAACACTTAGGCAAGTGGCACCATCTATGATTAAAATTTTCTACCATGGTAATTTTCAACCTATTTACGTTCCCTTGAAGAAAACATTTTATCCTGAGAAGCAGTTTAATCCTAACCGTTACTGATTAAGATGTATGAAAATTATTCGATTTAAAATAAAATTTAAAATCTGTCTTAGAATTTTCCGACACTCTGTATTTACCTATGTTTATTTTTATCTTTATATTTATCTATTCACATGTAATACTTAATACCTATAAAATTATATAAATCCTTTAATTTATTTTATGTCCTTCCTCTAATAAATTGGCAAAGAATACGGCAAGTGCGATTGCATAAAGCTTAACAGGCTCTTTAGCTGTAAATTACTGATTGAACTTTATGAAAATTACTTGATTTTAAATTAAATTTAAAATGTGTTTTGGAATTTTCCGACACCCTGTATTTACCTACGATTATTTTTATCTTTATATATATCTATTCAAAAGTAACACTTAATACCTATTAAATTATACAAATCGTTTTATATTTATTCTATACCATTTCTCTAATAAGTTATCGAAGACTGTGGCAAGTGTGATAGTGTAAAGATTACCAGGCTCTTTAACTGTAAATTTAACAATAAAATATCCCAAGCAATTATTTTTTTCTTTCTAATTTTAAAGCATATTAAGCTTAAACATTACTTTTACTAAGATTTTTTTAATAGAAATATTTTTAAGTAATTTTTATCCGCGTAGATATTTCTACAAGCTTATGTACATTGGAACTGTCCAATATGACCACTCTTGTGACTGATAAATGTAGTCACTTTGTCAAAGTGGTCTTTTTACTGGACAAAGTTATCCTTTTTAGGTGCGTTCGTAATTATCTAAATACGTAGCACCTACAGTTGTCGTTCAGTCCGTCCGTCTGTCCGTCTGTCTGTCTTTCTGTCTGTCTGTCCGCACATAACAACCCAAATAATACCCAACCGAATCATTTAAAATTTAAAATACATAATTATTACATAATTTGTCGAGTTATTTCAAATTTTACCAAAATTGGATGCATAGTCCAAATACATGGACAATCAAAAGTATTCCGTGACATTACGATGCATCTATAAAGTACATTTTATAATATACATTTTGCTTAAACTGTGGTTCAAAGAACATTAGTTATTGATTTACAAGGCCACACAAAAGTACTCCATTATATAATGGTATAGTGAGAACATTGTTTGGTGCGCATTTTAATTGTAATTTACTATTTACAATTTTATGAGATTGATATATGAGAGTGATATTTTTAAAATTTCGTTATCGTACGAACGCCTTATTTGCTATGCTTCACGTGCAATTTCCAACTTGTTTACTTACAGTACACATGAGAAATTTTTAGGTTTCATTTGCAAACCATGTGAAAAAATTAAAACATAATTAAACAATTCTGGCACACGCTCTCATTTGGAAGTAGGATTATGTTATATCTCCTGATTTTGTGTTTATTTACATCACTGCAAAGGAATATAGAATAAATTCGAAATGCTTATTGTTTTATTTTTATCGAATTTTAAGATTTTTTTTTAAATATTTAATGAAATTGTCTGTATTTTTGTAATTGTTTTTAATTGTCATACATTTTGCGTATTAAATTTTAGTGTAAATCAGATAATCAGCGCCAATACTGTGTTACAGTTTTCAGAAATTATTCATATGTATGATACAGAAGAAAGTTTTGGAATTGCCACATCTGACTAGCATTTAAAAGTGTCACAGAAGTTGTATGCGTGAAATATATTCTAACAATCTGTCATAGTTATAAATTATTTCTTAAAATTTTTGGTTGTTTTTGCTGCAAACATGCATATATTGAGAATAAATCTACTTATCATTCCCATTTCCTGAAAGGTGCCATTTTTTTCCACCAGAGTGAAATCCAATTGTCAAAACAACAGATTTTCCTAACTTTTAAACCTTTCAAACTTTTCAACATAGCAGCAGTTTTGTCGAAAGTATTTTTACATATAATAGTTCACGTGTAGAATGCATTCACGTAGAGACATTTATTCGAAAGAATCAATTGAAGAACTCATGTAATAATGGTGCTATGTGACAAAAAAATTGCAATTTTATTCGATAAAGTGTTTTAAAAAAGTACGTTATGCATTTATCAACAACAAAAACAATACATTCAACGCATAAAAATGGAACTGAAATGAGTTTAACATGGAGTTAAACGCAATTAAGTTTTTGAAACTTTACAATGGACTTTCTCTGAATTATGACTGTGTCCCTTGCCATATCTATCCTCTGAGTTCTTCATTGTTTTAGATTTTGTTTTAGATTAAGAAAATACGTATATAATATACATTTATTTTATTAGCAGTAAATGGAGATTTTGGACTCTTATTTTTTGAAGTCATAACAAACGCACTTTTCTAGAATTCGTCTGCATCTGATTTACAATAATGATTTCAGAACTATAGTATCGTTACAAAAGTTTTCAGTAGAAGTCTTGTACAAAAATTGATAGAAGAAATATCGTAGAATCCTGTAAAATTATGAACTGCATTCGTTTTTCTAAGCCATTATAACTAAAAGCTATAGAAATATCTGTAGAAATTCAAAAGAAATGCCTTTAGAGCTTCTTTAAAAATGTCCGTAAAAAGTATATAGTGTTTCAATAAAAATATTTGAAATCTAAATGAAAAATTTTCGTTTCGCTTTCCACTTGATCACCCTACTAATTGTCACCCTACCGCGCTCGATGCTGTTCTAATTTGCTGATTGAACCTAAAGGAGTATTTTTAGCTTTATACATGTCCATTGACATTTTTACAAATCATTTTTTTTACTATTTCAACTTTATTTCTTTTGAGATTTGCGTGCCCAGTCATTAAACCCGCATAATATTTACGGTGTTTCTCAAACTACACGAAATAAAAAACTGAAACCACACGTGACTTAGAAAATCATGTTTAAAAATTGAAAAAAAGCCCATTAAAACAAAGAATTTATTTATTTATGTATTTATTTATTGGGTCGTTCGGAAAGTCGCATCCCCGTTTGGAAAAATTAATTACTACCGAAAAATTCTGCCATTTCATTATTAGATATTGTTTACGATGTCTAATGTTCAGTAATTAATTGACAAAAATTTCCGGTACTAATTGACATTCCCAAACAGACACAACTTACCGAGCGATTCAATATTTTTTTATTTGCTTTTTTATTTTATTGATGTTGCTTAACCTTTTACAGGTGTATGGTCCCAATGCGGAATATAAGTTTAAAGATTTATTAAAATTTAAAACTAATCGAAATTGACAGGAAAAAATTAGCATAATAAAAAGATAACTTGATTTTTTTAAATAGAAGTTACATTCCTATCATGAATGGGGAAATGTATGGAAAATCATAAAAATGACCAATGACCACTGGAAAATGAATAGTTACAAAAAAGATTTTTTTTAAATAGATTTTTCGAATTATATAACATTATTTTTTAAATAGAAGTTACATTCCTATGATTTAGTAGGAAATGTATTAAAAATCGTAAAAATGACATATGGCCACCGGAAAATGACCAACGGAAGTGACCAAAGTTCCCAATTGGGAACATTCTGAAAACTAACTATAATTTTTCTCTATCATATTAATGACTAAAATCCTTTAACTAAAGCATTTGAAGGCGTAATGTGCAAAAAAATAATAATATAAAATATGACTGGATCAGATGGATCAAATTTTTGGCCTGCAAAAAGTAAAAAAAAAAGAATCATAAGTAAACTAATTAACTACAATTTACGTAGTACTTAGACAGATTTATTATTACATTAACAATTTAATTGCAGTCTATTAGAATTGAACTAAATTATTATCTTAATAAATCTATGTTGTGTATTATAATATATTGTTGTATTACAAAATCATTTTTAATACAGAAGTGTAAATAAATTAGCACACATAAAATTTAAAATACCAATATATATATTTAATAAAGGAATCTTCAGAATTGTCGAAGGTTTATATACTCTATAGAAAAATCGTTCTGTAAAAACAAAAATTCTATTGAAGTTCTACACTATAAAAAAAAAATTCAAGAGGTTACTAAAAATTTTTTAGTAAATTTGTATTCCACAGAATTCTTTAATAACCATTACAAACTTTTTTTTTGTAAGTGAAACAAGCATTTATTTTGTAAACTGAACAAAAGAATTTTTTGTATAACTAACTTAAAAATTTTAGTATGAACCACCAAGCAAAATTTATTAATAGCTCCAAAATGATTTTTAATAACCTTTACGTGCGCCCGAAGGGTAAGAGCTTCCTTCGAGCTGCATCCAGACTTCTGAAGCGGAAGATTCTCGGCAAAACCGCAATAGATGACAGCACCAAACATTGCTACCACCTCCGACATGCTTTTCATAATCCCTTTATTAACGAGTACTTACACTACATACATTCAGGGCGTAATTGGCTGTGTCCAGCATCGAACCCGGGACCTTTCATCCTGAAGTCCGTTACTATCACCACTATGCTATCAAGGCCATACCAAGTGAGTTTTAGTAATAGTTATTAAAAATATAAAACTATTAACTATTATTCATTGCTAACTTCTTTCTAGTAATTCTTACAGATTTTCTAGTAACCGACTAAGATTACTAAAAATTTATGGTAATTACAAGGATCACAAAAGTTGTTTTAGTAGATCGACCCTTTTTTTTTACAGTGTATGAATTGACAGAAACATTTTCTCTAGAAAAACTTTTCTATAGAACTCTTAAAAACTCTACAGAAATAGTATTCTAGAGTTTTTATTAGGAATTCTATACAGTTCTATTCAGATCTTTTAAAACTATTTTCGTAAAAGGTGTTTAAAACTGTAAAAAAAATCCGTTAAATTTACGGTAAAAATTGCAGTAAAAATCTATGTAAAATTTGTTATTAAATCTAATTTTACTGCAGTTTTTACAGAAAAAAATAAACACAGTTAAGTTACAGTTAAGAGTAATAATAATAATGGTGTATTGAAAAATTATTTTTAAACAATAATGAAAACCCGTATACATAATAAAAAATCAACAAAAATCATGATCAAAAAATCGATTAAACAGTGTTTAAATAGAAAGAATTAAAATGTATATAGTTCTTTAACATAAAATTTACGATGAGCATTCATTTTGACCAATTATTGAGTAAAATGAATTTACACCGATTCGAATCAGGTTTTTTTTATATATAAAATTTGCTCTAAAGACATAAAGAAAAACAAGATTGAATAAATTTAGACTGTCTTAAATAAAAATCCCCATGTTAGATACTTTTAAGAAACTTAAATAAAACTTCCCATAATTATAAAGTTTCGTCACATATAACATGCAAATATAATTAAAAATTTAGATTCGTTAATAAAATTATAACATTAAAAAATATAATATACATGACAATGCAACACAATTTCAACAAAATTTCATACTTTTATACTGCATGGAATCAGTAAACTTGAAATACATTTTAAAAACTGTCATAAATATAACTTTTCTCTTAAAATATATTGAACTTCTTATATAATGTATTAAATGCTGATAGCGGAAATCTAGTTATTATTCGTATTTCCTGAAAAGTGACATTTCCTTCCGCCACAGTAAAGTCGAATTTTCAAAACAACAGATTTTCCGAAGTTTGAAACATTTCAAAGTTTTCAGACGTTGCATGCTAGATGAAGTTTTACTGAGTTTTATCGAATGTATTTTTACGTAAAAGCCTCGAAGCACTCATAAAGCACATTGGTGTAAATCATCTTTATGGAAAATGACGTATTTTTGAAAAGAATAAATTGGTCTTCGTAAAAGAAATTTCTTAGTCATATCGGTAATAACAGCGCCGAATTGAGTTGTAGGATACTTTCGTTTTCTTTTACATATATATTATTATTATTTAAAACACAGGCATGCAAAATGACATGCACTTATTAAATTCCCCCGTAAGTGCTCGTTATTACATATACCACAGGAGGCAAGGTTTCATAAAGTAGGTAATAGAATGACAAAAGAATAGGAGGGATTCATATTGTGTTATCACATATGAAAAAAATGTAGAAGAAAGAAATTAAAAATTAAATAAAATAATTAAAATAAAAGCCGACTAAGTATAAAAGTATGACAAAATTGAAAGTAAAATTCTGTATTTTACAGCAAAAGTGCCGACACGCCGGTTGTTAGCACAATTTCTACAAAAGAGTCTAGCGGGATAACAAGCATAACGAAATGGGCCCCACGGTCGATATTTAAAATAACATGCTTAACATGCTTAAGAACATAATATACAAGTTCCACAATTGTGGGACTGCGGGAGGTCGAAGCCTGCAATACCTAAAATGATATTGCAGATGGCGAACGCATTCATTTTTTACGCTTCTTGTATATTTAAAAAATATATAAAATACACACTGCAGTGTTCCTAAATTTTATGTCAGGTCTAGTAAAAGAATTTGAAGCAAAATTCCAAAAACTTCAAGAGATGGGTAAAATGTCTCATCTTTTTTTTAAACCGCCTTGTGAATTTTCTCTGTCTGCAGAATGAACTGACATGGCAGTGAAGTTACTCTTGTCTTGAAAAATCCTTACTTTAAATTTAGATTTTTTTTCTTACAAGGATATAATTACTTACACATGTATAAAACTGCATCTCTTGAAGTTTGGGGTAAACATGTGTCAGAAAGTATGAAAATTAACAAAAACTAGCTATTAACTTGGCTGCTATGTTTGGCTCAACCTATGTATCTGGAAGAACTTTATCTAACAGGAATTTTATTAAGAACAAACATCGTTCAAAATCGGACGAACAAATATCGTCCAACTTGAAGAAATTCCTCGCATTAGCAGTTCCTCACTTGAACCAAACCGTAAAAAACTGGCTCAAGAACGCAAGAATAATGTTTTGCATTATATTCCCCACTAATACCTGACTTTTCTATTTTAAAATGTGTAGGTAAATGTTTTCCAAACGTATACCTGTGTATTTAGTAATATTTCATAACGAATACCTGACTTTTCCATTTTGTATTATATGTATGAAAAAATAATTATTTAGAAGTAATACGTACTTATATTATTTATGTGCCTTTCTCTGAATTTCGGTAAAATTATTCAACTTTGTTCAGATCCCACTCAAAATTGCTTGCCGGCATCCGTAGATAGGGGTGTTTCAGTCCTTTACCATTAACTGGTCTTGAGATAGCTTCACTGTAAAAAAAAATCTGTAAAGGTACTACACTTTATCTAGGAAACTGGGATTCCAAGAACTTTTCATGTAAAGGTAACAACAAAAACTCAAGTTTTAGAATCGGTTACATGGATTTTACCCGTTATCGTTACATGAAAAGTTCTTGGAATCCCAGTTTCCTAGAAAATGTTTAGTACCTTTACAGATTTTTTTTTTACAGTGTTGAAGAATTTTGCGCCAGTGCAATTATTTTTTAAATACATTTTTCTCAAAATGTATAAAAATATACATTTTAATTAATTTTCGAAATTAAATTATTTGAATTATTGATCACTTTTTAATTAAACGTTTAAATCAACAGTGTGAAAAATTTCCAAGCAGAGGATTGAACCCGGAACCATTGGAATTGCGCTCCAAGTTTTCTGCCATTTAAGCTACGAAGATGATGCCCAGATGGCCATTTTTCACTTCCATATGTTGGTAAGACTGCACTGCAGCATAAGTTTAAATAGTCTTCATGAGCACACAATCCTGAGGTGGAGCATGAGATATTAACAAATCGAGCATAGGTGAAAACATATACAATTTAATCATTTTCTGATTAATTTTCAATAATGAAATTACGAATGAAAATATTGAATATTTTCTATGAAGAGTATTCCATCTGGTGGTGCAGAGCATCCGTACTAACATATGGCATACAAAATTGCTAAGCTGGGGATGGTCTTAGCTTAAATGGTAGACCCCTTTGAACGCTATTCGAATTTTTGCGAGTTCCGGGTTCAACATCCTGCTTGGACATATTTCATCCTGTTGGGTTCTATGCTTAGTTAAAAAGTGATAAATCACGTATTAAAATATTCAAAGATTCACGAAAAATATATTTCGAAGATAAAATTTTTATGAATTCATTGTTTAGGACATAAAAAGTTAATAGAGCTGTAATGTTTTCTAGGTAAGAAAAGTTTTAATTCACTAGATCTTCCTAAAATATATTTTTTTTAAATAGAAAAACGTTATTAGAATAAATTTTTTTTATCTAAAACTGTTACACTGTCAAAAAATGTGACTGCAAACTCTACATGAGTGAGTTACAAATACAATCTAGTGATAAAGTCAAACACAGATGGGTTAAGAGAAATGAGAAAAATTTTGGTAGACGTATTTATTAGGTATAACCTAAAACTGATTAAAATTTGGTTTTTCACTTTTTTTAGTACATGAATTCTGCATTAATGCAAAGTACGAAATGTATAGTTTATTAAACCCTACGAGACAAGCGTCAAGCATAAGCTGCTATGAATCCTTTATTATTCCCATTAGTTATTTTTTGTCGTAGATTTTGACTTCTTAATTCAAAGCAGTTTCTCAATTTATTCATTCAGACATTTTCTGTTTTATAAAATCGGTGATAAAAAATTAAAAATTCTATATAAGACGCTGGACGCGAAGGAGTTATAAAGACGTGTTTATGCAATTAGAATAACAGAGATAAATCACAAAATAATTAAAATATACATAAATACTTACATAAAATAGTAATTTAAAAATTGTAATAGGAAATATTATTTTGCTCAGCATTTATTATTATTATTATTATTATTATTTTGTAAAACATTTAACTTTCACAATTGTATTTACTTTTTTAAACATTTATTTTTCAATATTGCATTTATTTTAAAAAAACTTATCTTTCACAACTGCATTTATTTAATATATGTATGCATAAACGTATAGATATATTTATACACATACATACATAGAACTTTCATAGATCTTTCATAATTATATTGATTTTTTTATATAAAACAATTATCTTTTATAATTGCATTTTTTTATTTATTCACTTTTATTAAAACATTTATCTTTCACAAATTTGCTTTTATATTGAAAGTTCTAACATTATTTATTCATTTATTAACGCCTGTAAAACTATTATGTATGTATTATAAATGATGTTTAAAAAATCAAATAATGTATAAAAGTTTAAAAGGCATAGCAGTATTTTAAATTATGTGATTAAATATATATATATGTATCTCTTTCTAAAAAAGTGAACTAAAAATTTAAATTTATTTTATTTTGTTCTTTGGGATTTTTTATTGAACAACTGTTTTATATCTTGCCGAAATTGAGAATTCATTAAATTTTAATAAAAAATTGATTTTTATTCCTTCAAAAAATTGCATGATATGTTTGAAATCTAGCACTAGCGTATGATTAATAGAATATGCTTTTCAATGGAAACAAATATTTAAATATTGCTTTTATTTTAAAAATTCCCTCAAGATTCAAGGATATATCCTAATGCTATCCAAATATTTCACTTAAAAATGATTTTATATCGTTCTCAGTTAAAATCGTCAAACAAAATGATGTGTAAATTTAATATGTTTTGAACTCTTTAATTTTAAAATTCTAGATACCTTTGCTTGTACAATTACAAGATTTAATCTCAGCTCTCAAAGAATTGGGAAGTTTTAATTTAAGTTTATGTCAGTTTCTCTTTTCGTAGTTTTTCAATTAAACTCTTTCCAATTCTTATTTTTTTTTATTTAATCTATTTTTTTTTTAATTTAATGGTATATGAAATGATTTTTTAAATAAACGTTTATCTTTCACAACTGCATAGAAGAGTTTCTTTCATAGTTATATTGTTTTTTTTAGTAAATATTTATCTTTCATAAATTTACTTTTAATGTAGAACAACTTGTACTTTTCATTTATTTAGTAACATTCTTAAAACTATTATGAGTATATCATAAATTATGTCTGAAAAATCAAATACGCATTTAAAAGTATAAAAGACAAATTAGATTACTTTAAATTATGCGATTAAAAAATACATAAGGTATCTGATTTTTAGAAATCTTTTTGTGTCATGTATTTTTAATCCAAGTTTTTATAACCATGATAAGAATAAAGATTTAATGTCCCTGTCAAATAAAATTGTGAAACAAAATGATGCGTAAATTTTATATCTTTTAAACTATTTCATTTTAAAATTCTCGATACTTTTGCTTAAACAATTACTAGATTTAATATCATCTCTCAAAAGACTGAGAAATTTTAATGTAAATTTACATCATTTTGTCATTTCGTAGTTTTGTAATGAAATTCTTTCGGACACTCATTCTTTTCATTTAAAGTAAATATTATATAGCATATGAAATGATTTTTTATCAACATTGTACAGAAAAGATAATGATGAAAGAAAATGAAGAACGTCCGTATTTTTAAAAAGTCACACAAAAGAAAACCTCATTTCTTTTACTGAGATTCTTTGACAAACTCATTTTGAATATAAAGAGAGAAATCCCCATTAGTTTGACAGATGTTTGAATCGGTTTTATAATTAAGGTGTCATATAGGGACATGTGTTATTAACAGGTATATGAAAATAACATTAAATAAGCTATAAAATTAATATTTCTGCAGTTCAAATTTGAAAAACTGGTAGATAATATTCAGTCATTTTTGGATCAAGGCCATAAAAACTCATAGATTTAAAAAATATATAATTTTGCTTATTATACAGGGTGTTTCGTTACCAGACTGACAAACTTTGAGGGGTGATAGTAGACATGCAGACGCACATTATTAAATAGGAAACCATGGGGCGCAAACGTCTTCTATAGGGGCTAAGGGCCATTAAAGTTTAAGGTCGAAAACTTGAAACGATGATAAAAAACGGCAAAAAAGGATCAATTCGTTTGCGGTTTTCGCTAAAATCATTTTTTATATCATGAATTTTTTCTAAAGAAATTTTAAAGGTTACGTTCAGAAATTGTCAATAGAGGACGCTTTAGACTTTAGAGTAACAAACAACTACTTTTTACCGTTATTTTATGTATGGGGTGAAAATTATTCTAAAGTTTAGACTTTAACTTAAATTTCAAAATTGGAAATACTGGGATCGGGTAGCTAACGAAAGTCGAACTGTGAACAGAGGGGGAGGCGATTTTAAACGTTCATAAACATCGGGCAAACTAATCGATTTTGTTGCGGTTTGCGTGTAGGTAATTTCCTCGGTAATCATTTCATTAAAAATGACGTACCGCTTTGGTGTCCTCATTTTTTGATAGAAGGCTCTTCCAACACATCTCAGATATTTCAATGGCATTATTAATGGGTTTTTTTCAGATTAACATACTTCCAGGAAATGTTAGGAATGCAAAGACGACTCGGAATCACATAGGAATTTAACGTTGGAAATGCCTTTTTTATCTAGTTACGATTAAAGAAAGCAGAAAAAAGCAACAGAAACACCAGAGAAACAGAAGCACGTTAATTTGACAGAAAAAAAAATTATTTAAAGGTTTTACTAAAAAAAGATGTTCAAAATTACGACCAGTACCATAAGATTCCCGTACCATCAGTTGAAGATCTCGCAGATCTTATTTCTGTAGCTGCCAGAAAGCAATCAGAGATGCCAGGAATCTTTCAAAGCGTGAGGAATTCCATGTAACGCCGCTGTCAAGCATGCCGTACTATTTCTAATCGTAATTTCGAATACTTTTTGTAATAAAACCTTTAAATAAGCTGTTTTTAGTCACATTAACGTGTTGCTGTTTCTCTACTGTTTCTGTTGCTTCCTTTAACCGTAACTCGCAAAAAAGTTATTTCCCACGTTAAATTCCTATGTGATTCCGAGTCATCTTTGTACCCCTAACATTTCCTGGAAGTATGTTAAACTGGAAGAAAAACACCCAGGAATAATGCCATTGAAATGTCGGCGATATGTTGGAAACGCCCTCTATCAAAAATAGAGGACACCAAGTTTACGTCATTTTTAATGAAATGAATACCGATGGAATGACCTACACGCAAACCACCACAAAATCGGTTAGTTTGTCCGATGTTTATGAGTGTTTAAAATCACTCCCCTCTGTTCACAGTTCGATTTTTGCTAGTTACCCTATCCCAGTGTTTCCAATTTTGAGCTTAAAATTTAAGTTAAAGGCTAAACTTTAGAGTAATTTTAACCCCATACAAAAAATAACGGTAAAAAGTAGTTGTTTGTTACTCTGAAGTCTAAAGCGCCCTCTATCGTCTATTTCTGAACGTAACCTTTAACTTAAAAAAAAAATTCGTGATATAAAGAATGATTTTAGCAAAAACCGCAAACGAATTAACCTTTTTTTCCGCTTTTTATCATCGTTTAAAATTTTGGACCTTAAACTTTAATGATCCTATGTTTCCTATTTAATAATGTGTGTCTGCATGTCTATTATCACCCTTCAAAGTTTGTCGGTCTGGTAGCGAAATACCCTGTATAATGGACGATATATCAGGCTGAATGCATTAAAATACGTTTCATTATGTAAAATTGCATATTTAAAATGGAAATACAAGTGTAAAATGCATTAAATATTTTAGTAAAGACCGTGTATGCCATATTTAAGACACTTTTGACGTACATATGTATTGCTTTCTAAATAATAATTATTTAACATTTATACGGGCGCTCGTAAAATAGTTTCTGCCATAAAAAAATGAAACTATTTCAGGGATGTTTCTGATAAAAATAATTTTAAAATATCTCTAAAAAAATGAAAGCAAAACTATCTTAAAATTTATAAGCTTGTTTGTTTTAACAGTTTTAAAGAAATAACCCTCTAATAATAAACTTGGAAAGAAAATAAATGGAATTCTTATAGAAAGTCTTTTCATTTATGTGTATGTCGAAACCAATTTTCTCAAGGAGAGCAGAAGATATTATCTCTAAATTATAGGAAAAAAAGGTCCCAATGCTATGGGAAAAGTTTGGCCTTTTAACTAAACGCCATTAAAATTTGCAAATTTCAAGCAATCATTATAGTAATCTCGATTACTTAAAATTAGCGTAAATTCGACCTACAACTGTACATTTTTTTCATAAAAAAAAGGATTTTTTTCGTGCGATTTACGAGTTTTTATATCAGTGGTAGTTAGCTTAGAATAAAACATTTCGGATACTTTCCATTTTTCTTGAAACTCGTTACTTTAAAAGTTTTATACATGTAAAAGAAAAAAACAAGAACACCATTAATTTATAATTCTGTATCAATTCATTATACGAAAAACTCGCGAATTTCCATAATCGGGAACATCAATTAACTCATCCATAAATAAATTTTTTACATGTTTTAATAAACATGATTTATTACATATTTCCTTTCATTGTTATGGTTATTGTTCCAAAACAATATTATTCTTGTCAAATTTTCGACAAACGGGAGATAAATGGAAAAACGTCACCAAATTTGCTGATACAAATATAATAGTCGCCATAAATTAAATTGACGATAACTAATTAATATTTTTACTCGTATATTCAAATTCAATATTTGCGAAAAGTAGGTATTTTTTATAATTCGATTCCGCGATTTTAACACCGTATATTAAAAAAAAGCATTAGTCAAATTAGAAAAACAAAGATTAGGAAAGTTATAATTTCTCTCCGGTAGAATTAGGAACGGCATTTTATATTTCTAATATATTAGAAAATGAATAGAAAATAGATTACAAAATTTACTCTTATAAGGTGGTCTGGGGTAATAACGCCAAGTGCTAATATTATGCATAATTATGAAGTAATCTGGTAAATGACAACCATGTGCTCTGCGCAGAAGGGTTTTGAGTCATATAAATCGCAAAGAAAACAGCTTCAAGTTAATTTGTTTCATTTTTAGGTCTTATTGTTTTTACAAGCAACTAACATTAACGCTTGACATAAAATTTGCGAGATACGTTTTGTGATGTGAAGACTATTTTTTTTTTATCCGGAAATACTTTGTTAATTACATAAATTTGTAGTACATTTCAGACTTTCAAAATGTTGTTGAAGATTTTGGATACCTTCTCGAGATAATTTGTAATTTAAAATGTGCAGCGCAATAACTATAACGGGGTAATAACGCAATCCTTGGCATTAATACCCCGGTTGATTCCTTACAGTAGCCGAGCTACATCCTGAATACTGATTCAAATAAACACAGTTAAAACTGTGCAATGTTTCTAATAATTCTATTTAAGCGGTCCTTTTTAAGCAAAAATAAGCTCACGGTCTGAAATTCTTTTGCCTCATCCTTCCCCCTCACCACACATTTATTTTTCTTACACTTTCACAAAAAAATTGAAAATTTTCAATAGTTTAGAATGCAATTTGTCAATTTCTAAATTTGTAGAGTTTGTATTTTAGAATTGGGCAATCTACATGCAATTATTCCATCTTATTTCATAGTTTTGTTTACATGGCGTTATTACACATATAGGTAGGTAATAACGCCAAATAGCATTGGTCAAGAAATTACGCCATTACATTTTATGAATACATATCTGTTAAATTATTTTTTTTATATTGATAGTCAATGAGTTGCTGTATCAAACCATATATTTGTTTGAAAAATACAATCTAAAACTGAGCCGTGAAAATTGGCAGAACCTTAGCGTGGCGTTATTACCCCAGGGTACCTTATATGAAAAGGATGTTAAGTTATAAAAAAAGAATGTAATTGAGCAAATTACAGCTTACAGATAAAACAATTAATTGAAGCAACGAGATATACGATAATGGTGCATAACAGAACGGAAATTTCAGGGTGAGAAACTTATTCATATATGTCTTTTTATTTCACATTAGTCAAGAAATTTGTAGATAAAAATTATGCATATATACTACTGCAAACAAAGAGTATCCGGAATGCTTCATTTAAGATAACATCTAGAGTAGATCTTGTTCTACATACTTTTATCGAACATTTTTACAACTCTTATAAATGTCTGACAATAGCAAGGAAATTATTTTATTTTATCGTCAAAAAACAATTTTGTTTTTAATGAGATAAGAATTTTCACTGTGTTAATTTTCCGAAACAGCGAATGATTTTGAAAAAAAAAAGCATGAATTAAATTTTATTTTTGCAATGAAATTTTTAACAATAAAGCATTTGAAACGTTGCAAAATCATTTTGAACGTGACTGTTTGTCAAAAACAATAATATTTTATTGCTATAAAAGATTATGGATTGTAGAGATTATAAAGAAGATTGTAAAAAAGATTGTAGAGAATTCGTCGATGTAGATCTACGATCTGGTGCATAATCACCTATGATCAACATATCGATAAATTAAGAGAATCAGTCTAGTATTCTCCACGATTTGGAGCACAATCGACTTTGGTTAATGAACATGACATCGGCAAAGTTAGAAAATGCGTGCATTGTCTGACAATAACATACAGTATTGAACAAGATTCTACATAATTTGGTTCCTACCAAGCATTTTTAAAAGCATTTAGGATTATAATGGATTCGATTTTAGAGTTATTCGAAATACTTCCGAAATAACAGCGACCTCTGATGGCATGAACAATGCTTTCTTAAGGAGAATCCTTCTTAAAACCTATTATTACCAGCTATGAAACTCGGATGTATGATTTAAATGTAGAAAATGTTAAAAAATAGAGTGAAATGCCTGAAATGGGAAGCAAGACTGAAAAGACCTCGTCAAAAGTGATCGAATATCAAGGTAATGTTGACAATTTTGCTTGATTGCCGTGGTGTTTCCCATTATACCTCCAGCTACCTTTGCATCTACCCCCGCCTATAGATCAAGCCAACAGGATTTTTAAAAATCATTTCTTTGTCTATTTATTTATATTTATTTTGATGCCACAAAAGGCCAACATGAAATTTAATAAGCAACCTTCTTTGATTTTCTCAACATTTTTATTTAATTTATAAAGCAAATTATCAAATTAAAACCTTAGGAGGAAATTATTCTCAATATTTATTTATGTTATCATGCATTATTATTCACACATTTATGCTATTTAAATTTAGGGAAGAATATAATGTTTGGCTTTGTCACTGCCAATACGGATCTTGCAAAGAGAAAACGTTTGAGTAATTCATAAACGTGCGCACCCAATAAGAGCATTTTAACTACTGAAGCACACAGTATTTGATTTAAAGTAAAGTGATACAAAGATTTATTCAAATATTGCAATTAATTGTTAAAAGAAAAGAAAAAAAAGAGAATACGATAGGACTTAGCACTTAATGCATTCGATATTATTAAGTAATTTTCTTATTTGTTTGATTCTTTGTTTAATGGCTGGAGGACACAAAATGTATTAAAAATTTATTTTGTGATTCAGTTATTTAAGGTAGTTCGCAACTTGCAATCTCTTGCAACTTGCGAAATCTTTCATACATCCATGTATATGATTTTTGCTTCCAGTATTCACTAAAAATTAGTTAATTTTTAAGCTTTTCGGAAGCGGATAAATTCTGTTCATAAAATGATAAAATAATTGATTGACACCAGAACTTACAAACGATTTTTTTTTTCAGAAAATAAAAACATTACTGCTCTTCATTGTAAAAGCAAAATCTTATTAAATTATTCTTGGTGCCATTTGTTAGTTTTTAAATTAAGGTTTCGCCGTGGGACCACCGACCTTCAAAGGGTTAAAGTTCATACCAAAACCTATATCCAACAGTTATGGCTTATAGTCAGTTCTATAATCGAATAATTCTGAATGTATCTGAAAATAAACTGTAAATTCTACGCATTCAATAATTTATAGAACAAATATTGTGATGCACCTCTGTAAGATATATCATTTCTATTGTATTTGAACTAGAGAATACAATTCACACTGAAAATTATTTTACCCCATACATTATAATGTAGTAGAACTTTATTTTGCGTGCATATAAAGGAAGTATAATTGTTACTTGCCCTATTCTCTAAAGAAGGTATTTTGCCATCCAACCCAATAATTCATATCAATTCCATTATTTTTGAAATAGTCTACCAACTTAAAATGCACCGAAAAGGATTTTATTTTATTTCCCGTAATGTGGCGAAATATTTTTAAGCGATCCTCATAAATAATTAAAAATTGTTTGAATTTCCTTTCCAATTCTAAACATATTATAGTAAATCTCAATAACATAATGAGGGGCTTAAAACCATAGTAGACAAAGTTCATTAAAAGTGCATCTGAAAAAATATTTTTCACTCTATGCTACTCAAAATTTTCATACAACTTTTTAAAAAATATAAACATGACATTTGCTGAGGTGATTTTTAAAGAAATGCATATCAGGCCGTATGATTTCATTTTCCACTCAAGTAATAAGAATTCCTTTTATAAACAATTAATTTCTGTATTTGACCATTTTTTGCGTTCCCTGTTCTCCCGCTTCGGAAAATTCGGTTCATAAAGATTCCTACTTTGACAACAATAACGCATTTTTTTTTAATTTTTTTTTCAATACCTTCCGCATTTATAAAAATTCGACAAGCATGGCGCATTATGCAGTTTCTAAACAAAAGAATCAGTCAATTTGATGCGTTTGAGAGCAAAATTTAATTTTAAAAAATTAGAAAAAATAGTTTGTTTTTGAACACACACGAAAAAAAACTCTGATTTACTAAACTTTTTAGATCAAAGTGAAATTCCTAAAACATTTTATGTAACGGTAACAGCAAAAAATCATGTAATCGATTCTGTTATATGATTTTTTGCTGTTACCGTTACATAAAGTTCTAGGAATCCCAGATTCCTAGAAAAAATTTAATAACATTATAGATTTTTTTTTGAGTGTACATCTTTGAAGAAAAAGAATTAGAAAAAGATTTATGCACCTTCTAAAGTCCATTTAGAAGGGACATAATTTTTTTCATATACCCTTAAAGTGAATCAAACCTGTTTTCGCATAATCTCCTATATATGGCAATTATTTGCAAACTTGGTTCAGTGTGGGAGCGGATAAATCAGGTTTTTATAAAACTTCTAAATTGACTATCTCGCCTTTTTTTTTTTTTTTTTTTTTTTTTTTTTTTCAAAAAATGGACTATGTCTACTATGGTTGTGAGCACCTTATGTGTTACATGTCAATACGAAGATATTTACGCCAGATTGAGCAGGCACAGACGGACAAAAACAAAAAAAAATCTTTCAAATATAATGAAAAGTGTCAAAAGCGAATCAAATTGACCAATAAATATTGAAGAATATTGTTTAGGTTCATATATATATATACATTCTCCTAAATTTCAATTTTATAAGAGAAATACTATTTTTAGGATTAAATTATTTGAAAAAAAAATTTTTTGAGAGTTATTTTTTTATAATTTTCAAAATACTTTGTCTCAAAAGTAATCGCTTTGAATAATTCCTAGAATTAAATGAAAGGATTGTTATAAAATAATGATACCAATGCCGATATACCTGGCATGAATACGACACTGCCCTTTAGCGCCATGAATACGACACTGCCCTTTAGCGCCGAGTATAATGTTGAAGTTAATCTTTACAGATCTGAAATAATAGTGAGGACAGGGATCTTGAAAAATGACCATTAGATTCCATGTGTCGTTCAGACAGACCTACCCACTACATGTGGTCACTCGTCGGCGTTTTTTATGTATAATGACCTTTCCATGTCAAAGTAGGAAAATTCCAAACCAATTGCAGGACAGGAAATCATTCCCTCAAGTATGTTTGGACACTTTATCTCCTGAACCATTGTAATCTCCCCGCATTTTATTGTGAATAAACTCCAGAACAATTAAGAATAAAGAACTTTTTAGAATTTAGTTGAAATTGGGAAAGATACGCATGTGCATGCAGACTTAAAGTGTATCCGTTACTGCTAAACATTATTGTGATAATGCTTTGGTATCTCACGTAAAGATTTTTTGTGGTGATATTAACCTTCCGTCTACCATACGGGTCCATTGGACCCGACAGCAATATTTCTGGTGTCAATGGTAAAATGAGAAATTGTCGATTGACACCGGAATTTATAAAGGACTTGTCTAGATATTACGAATTCCTTAATTTAAGCTTTCATTGTAAAAGCAAAATTATATTAAAATATTACTGGTGCCGTTTGCAAGTTTGGAATTAAAATTAGGTGTTGCCGTAGATAAATGGGTGTTTTGTCTGGTAGACGGAAGGTTAAGATGGGTCCATATTGATTGATAAAAATTACCACTCTCATCGTGCATCCTGCGTTCAAGATGCCCCTCAGCAAATGAAAGTAATAGACCGGATGCAGTGTCATGCACACAACCCCGATTTCAATAATATTGAACATGCATGGGAATATCTTAAGATGCGCATTGCAGAATAAATTTGCTCACCAAGTTTTAAAAATGACCTCAATATTATTCTGAAAGAAAAATGGAGGAATATCTCTCATCAATTTCTGGGCATCTTTTTTTAAAGCATCCACATCCGATTCTAATGGTGTATTGCAATTATAAGTAGACATGCGCATTATTAAAAATTTCTTTACAAGATGCAATCAACGTTTATGTCCGTTTCCATCCCTGTGTGTAAAGATTTGAAAATACCTGTGCTTTTGATGTAGTTCTCTTTTTATAATTATAAAAGAAGCTTTTGCTTTGTCTCCATCTCGGCGATGTAAAGCGAAATCTACCACAAATATAAGCCTGAAATACTATATAAAGATAGTTCATGAACAGTACTGAGCATCGGAGGCTCAGATTAATAAAATTTTGATAATTAGCCGATATATTAATTAAAAACTTATAAAAAGCTATTTCTTTTTGCAAATTCGCTGGTTTTCAGACTTTACGCTATCAAACTTTCTAGAACTAAAAACCAAATGTCGTTTTATTTTGCTCGTTAACCGAACCGACCGAAAAAAACGAAAAAATATTATGAAATTTCGTACTTTTATAGCCTTAAACGCAGTATTCGGCATGAAAAGATATTTCAGTTAATTCTTTCAAATCAATACAAAAACAAAGCTTCATTTTTTTCGTGATTGCGACACTGCCCAACAGGGCCTAAACTAAGTCGGATGAAGGGGGGGGGGGGATGAAAATTTTGTTTGTGGATTTTCTCGCATTTACATTTAACAAAGTATTGTTAAAGTGGTCTGATTAAAAGTATGCTAAAACATAGAAGAACCTAAAGATGGTATTGCATTATACCATATCTTCTTTAAATATATATCCTGTAAAGAGCGGATTTTTTTTCCGATTCCGTTTTTAAGGTTTTAATGAATTAATATTACACAAAGGCGATTATATAGTTCATTATCACATAGTTTACAATTACAACTTTAAAATGTGCAATAAGATTGCTATTAGAAACTTACTAAAATTCTCTTTGTAAATTTACTTTTCGGAAGAGGGGTTTGAACCCAATCGGGTCTGTCGGCCTAATCGTTTGGAATGTTATGTTTTTTTTTTTTTTTTTTTTTTGAGTTTTGGATTTCCTTGCATAAATACGGGGTTATTACGTATAATATACCCACAGAGAGTACTCCCTCCGTTAGGGTCTATATCCCTCGTGTTGATAATTGGCCATCATAAACACCACCAACCAATTGTTTTGGCACGACTTTGTTCGGCGTTCGGCTCATTATTACATTACTAAATGCGCATATTTTTTCGCGAAAAAAAATTAAAAGGTTTTGGATACAGTTATAATTATAAACGATTAAATTTTCAGAAGATTTGAACAGTAAGGAACTTTTTATTGTGTTGTATTTAAATGCACGACGAAAAAAAAAAAAAAAACTTAGAAGATAATTTATTTTATCATAAACTTTGCATAATTTTTCATTGATTTTTCATTACAAAATATAAATTCATACAAAATCCAGTTAATCATATGTAAGTCATACACTTTTAAGGTTAATATTACAAGTTTAGACAACGCGGCGGGTCAATAAATGTTCTTCGATATGTTCTTCAATAAATTATTTGGAACTAAAATTTCAATTGCTTTTTCACCTGAGAAATGTCATAAACTGGCAAAATCATTTTTATCAAACATCCTCGAAAATGTCTTTTATTCTAACAAAGAGTAAAAATCACGCAATCTTGCATTCCAAAGTTTAAAAAAAGAAAAAAAAAATGAAGCCTCTATAAATATCCCATCATTTTCCACAAGTTTAAGTCCACCAACCTTTAAATTTAATTAGAAAAATTTCTGTAATTTTTGCATTGTTACATAATGATTAATTTGGGTGCCCAGGGTATCAAATTTTCAACTTATTTTTAAAATCAGAATATAAATTAGTGCAAATATTTAAAAAAAAAATGATTTAAAATTAGATTCTTACTCATAATCATTACTGATTACTATAATCATCACTGAGTGATTTCCATTTTTTTTTTTTTTTAAATATTCCTAACAAGAATCTAGTTTATATAATTTAGGTCAATATAGTCAATTTTGTTATCCGAGATTTTAGATAGATTTTTTAGGATATGCTACTGCTAAAATTCATCCCCATGTTAAAACTTCTGATAATCCCTACATCCACAAATTGCCCTTAGTTAAAAATATTATTTGTCTACGGTACGATCAAAATTATTTTAGTAATAGGAAAATTTATGCTTGAATCAGCCTAGAAGTTTATTTATGATATTGCACTTAAGTGAATGTACATGCATTTCTTACAGTGATGGTAATTATTAGATGTCCACACATGAGTTTTATTGCTTCGCATATCCACCTTTAGAAGCCTATGACTACTTTTATACGTCTTTTGAACCTGTCGTTCTCTTTCATCATTACAATATCATTCACGAATTAATTGCGTAAAGGCCACTGTCCTCACTCGAGGAAACGCTCGCAAGCTAATGCTATTAATATGGGGAAGCATTTTTCTAATAACTCTTTCGCATTTTGACATTCTTGAATATTTTTTTTTGCATTGGATAGCTGAGGTGCAAGCCGATTGCGCATCTTTTTTTACTTTTTCGATTTTGGATGCAGATATATTTTTTAAAAAGCACTTTCAGTTTCGAAACCGGTTTTGAAAGTGAAACTAACTTTGTAAAAAATATCTGCAACCAAAATCGAAAAAGTAAAAAAGGTGCGCAATCGGCATGCACCTCAGCTATCCAATGCAAAAAAAATATTCAAAAATATCAAAATGCGAAAGAGTTATTAGAAAAATACTTCCCCATAGGAATAGCATTAGTTCGCGAGCGTTTCCTCGAGCGAGGACAGGGGCCTTAATTAGTTGAACAGTGTTTGCTGCTGCAATTTTTTTGACTAAATGATCAGAGTCAACAAAATTGTAAGAACAAACAAGGTCCATATAATTGATAGAACAGCTGCTACATGTGAAAAACTGCAAATCGTGATAAGAATATCTAATGATAAATATTTTATACACAACAAATATAAATACTGCTTTGTATAAATACAAAGGATATAGAAGGGAAAGCATCGTTTAAGTCAACATATAATCCAAAAGACTAAAAAAAAAATCTGTACAATTACAAATAAATCAAAATCACTTTAATAATCCTTTGCATAGATACGGGTTAAGTTTCCTTAAAAAGAATTCCAGATAGGGCACCCCTACCTCGGGCCCATATTCCTAGTGCAGATAATTGGCCGTTATAAATTACTGACACTAACATTTTAATAATCATGCCTGCACATGTCGCTCTTTTAAGTTTAAAAATATACCAGAAATATTGTGTCCTAAGCGAATAAAAAAAAAAAAAAAAAAAAAAAAAAAAAATGTTGTTGTTGTTGTTGTTTGTTTTTTGTTGAGAATTTGTCTTTTAAAAACTTTTTTTTATTCTAGATCGAATGAAATTGCTCTTGATTTACTGTCTGCTATATAAATATCTTAACATTATCAATTCCTTTTAAACTGACTTGCCTTATTTTTTGTAAGGTTCGGATTATAAACGTAACAAAGAACACCCCAATTATCATTTTAAGAAAATGAAATGTAAAATTCCAAATATCTATTTCAATTGATTATTAAATGCTTCTGATTTTCAATTTAAATGTGTGCGACTTAGATTTCATCAAATACCAATTTTTAAGATCGTAGAGGATCATATATTATCTTCGATCTTGTGTTTAATTTTTTTTATATGTGTTCGTGTAATTACAGGATGTCCAATCTCAACGGTTCTAATGACCAATCCCAAAACCATTAATCAAAAATATTTTAAATAAAGTAAAGCAATATTTTAAAAGAGATGTGTGTCAATAAAAACATTTCTATAAAAATTACAAAGTTTAATTTTTGTTTCTATGGTTCTCCGATAGTATAAATTATACTTAGTAAAAAAAAAAATTATTTTACTGATAAATAAGGTTAAAAAAATGTTTCCTTCATAAAATATTAAATTTTAAAGAGTTATGAAACTTTAAAAATGCATAACTAATACAATTTTTCTATATCTGAACACAAATGAGTTTGTACATGTTTTGAGGGGCCATATACCCAGTGCATAAAGTATTTGAAGAACTCATTTCATTATGCATCTGCGTTTTGAAAAAAATTGTATTGTTTGAAATTATTTTATTTAAACACGTTTTGTTTTGTAAGGATTTAAGAATGTTTCTTTTCATGATATCATTTAATAAAAATTATGTTATTTTTATAAGCTTTTATTTAACATTAAGGATTTTTCGCATGTTTTTCTAGTTCAAAATTTGTACTCTAATTCAATTTCAAATATCCAAATAAGATCAAATTTTATGTACTAAAGTAAATCCAATAACAATGTTATACCATTGTAATTTTCAGTGATTACCATTTATACTTATTCTACAAGCTTAAAAAAAAAAAAAAAAAAAAAAAAAAAAAAAAAAAAAAAAAAAAAAGTAAGAACGAAAGAAATCGGATAGATTACCGCTAAGAATTTAAAAATATTTAGTTTAGATAATACAAGACTGAGATAGTTGTATTTTTTATTAAAACTTTTTTTTCATTTTTTAGCACTGAATCCGAATATTGCCTTAATTTTAAACCATCGTGTCAAGCTTTTTCGATACTTCATTTTTATATACTTTTTAGCCCAGAATCTAAAAATGTCCGTAATTTTTAACTATCACGTTAGAATGTTTCTACATATCCTAAATGTCAAAGATAAAACATAGAGAAAATTCTTATACAAAAATAGATGCATTATTATTATTATTATTATTATTATTATTATTATTATTATTATTATTATTATTATTATTATTTCATTTAATTTTATTTAATTGAAGTTTTTTTTTTTTGGGGGGGGGGTGGTTTTTACTGCTAAATAACTGAGGCATGCGATGAGGAGGGGGGGAGAGTTTTAACTTTTTAACTTTGAAATTTACAATTTTCAAAAATTCTGACTTGCTACTTAAAAATAAAGGTAATTTTCACATTCAGTACTAAAAAATACACAAAAAAAAATTATAAAAATTTAAAAACACAAAATTCATATCAATTTCATAGAATCAAACTTTTACCACTTCTTCTTTTTTTTTTTTTTTTTTTTTTTTTTTTTTTTTTTTTTACCTTTAAAATGTTCGATTTGCAAAAAATCTTTACATGATGGTAAAAACATGGAGATCAATTTCGGATTCAGCGGAGCATAAATACATAAGAATCAACTATTAAAAGCCATAAAATATGACATAACCCTAGTTTTGTAGGCTAAGTATAATACAATATCATTTTAAAATGCGTATAATTTTGTAAAGAAATGAGCCGGTAAATTTTCATCACTTTATACTACAAAAATTATGTTGTTTTTATCTTATTATTATTTGTTTATTATAAATTGTATGTTTTTTTATTAATATGTCGAAATGATAAAAGATTTCAAATCCATATTAGATTGTTAATTATGCTGTCAAATGTCTTTTTTTTAAAACCCGCGAGAACTCGCTGCATGAGATTTTCTTACTCCATCGTGCGTTTTTTAACACTCTTATTTAAAACATTTTTCATTTTAATAAAATTTCAAAATGTGATTTCGATTAATTTACCTCTTATGTGAATAAAAGTACTAAGCTAAACGAAAATGTTGATATTAAGTGAATGTAAAGTAAAAGAAAAGCAATTGGGCACCGTGAGAGAAATTCTCACTAGCGAATTCTCCCGGGTTAATACCTGACAAAATTTTGTTTATACTAAATGCATGAATGTGCCATAATTTGCACCAAAAAAAAATATGCTCAAATTTTAAACAGATGTTACTCAATCATTTTAATCATAAAATATCGGAAGTTTTTTTTTCTTTTTTTAATCTCCTTACTTATTACTTTAAGAGAAAAAATTCACTAAATACAATGTATAGCGAGAGGGGGGGGGGGGACTGTATTGATATTAATTTTGTATTTTTTAAAGAAATATTTTTACTGACACCAATCGTTTTCAAACATCACCTCTTTTTTTTTTTTTTTTTTTTTTTATAATAGGAACTATATGTCTATGACTAACGGTTTGAGAATTAAATTTTAGACGCTATTAAAGTGAACGCCCGTATGTAACCGCCAAAAAAACTACTTAACCGAAATGTTTGAAATTTAATATATAATCGTTGCATAATTGTATCGATTCATTTCAAATTTCTAATGGAAATCATATCAAAAGTTAATAAATGTTTTCTTCATTCTATCATGCTTTATTTTTTATTGATATCCCATGATAAATAATGATTCTAGGTTGTCATGGTGATGACATCGTATTTAAGATAAAGTCCAATTGTTTCGTATTATTGAATTTAATACATAGCACCGAATGTAATTTTGCATTAATGCGTTTTTTTATAAAAGTGCAACAGCTATTGCACCAAGATCGGAATATTTATAAAACTAGTTGCAATACTAAGCCAATTCATTTGCCACATTTCACGTGCAATTTCTGACTTTTTTTTCACAATAACGTTTATTATGTCACATCAATTTCTTGTAAACAAGTGTCACAAAATAAGCCAGATTTAGTGATGAAGCCCGCTCTACTGAGTATATTTGGTTTCTCTGAATTGTATACAATAAGCGGAGTATGCATTTAAGCTAGGACAGCAATTAACGTTATTAGTATAGGTTATCATTTGATTCTATACCACAGATATGATAAAGATTAAATAGCACTTTACACAATAATTAAAAATTAATTATTGCAATAGTAAATTTAATCAATCATTTACTAGTGTTCTGTATATGACGATATATATACCAAACTGGGATCTATTATAATTGTATTTACGTTACGTGGTTTGATTTTTCATTATAATTTATGTGATTTAAGTAAAAATTGAAAGGAACTTAATTTTTTTTTTTTTTTTTTTTTTTTTTTTAATAATACTTTTGAAAATATTAATACATTTCCGTATAAATTCATTTAATCTTCCATTGGTTAAAAACTTATCTTTTATTTTTTGCCTGGAAAAAAAAAAAAAAAAAAAAAAAAAAAGTTTTTAAAGTTTTTTTTATTATTATTATTTTATTTCGGACTCTAAAAGTCAAATCTATCCTTTCACAACGATTTGTCTCTTCAATTATATAAATAAAAAAACCTTTATTACAAAAGAATATATTTCTGTTCTTAATTCTCCCCCCCCCCCCCCTCTTTCCCCAATTCATCGCATTCGTCAGAAATTCACAAAATTTTGAATACTAGATTAGGGATATTTTATACGATTAACCGAGGGTGTTAAGCGATAAAAGGAGTATTTTTAACATAAACCTTACGAAGACTGTAACTGTTCCACGGTATTCTATCCCTATAAGCGGGATTTGCAATTATCCGTTATCCGACTAAATCAGGCTGACTGTATTGTAAAAGCAACTGCTGCATAATCGAAAATCAAGAAATAACTTATTATCAAGACTGTTAAACCAGATTTTGATTCTCCTTTTCTATTGTAGTTGAAACTTTTGAAGGGTCATTGTTTACACGCCTTATCGTTAACGCTTGACACAACCAATTAGATATCCTGGTTAGTCTCAATGCGTACGCTTATAATAACTTCCGGTTTTTCAGAATGGGGTGGATGTTTCTGTTGAAATGTCTGATAATATTGTAAACAATGTAGTATGCTACTAAGACAGGAAGCTTAAACAGTATTGTGTGTTCGCTTGGCCCACTGACACTGAATTCAGCTGACAATCGTGAAGGTCAAATTTCCCGCGGAGCTTAGTGTTCATGAATCACGCGATGAAAAAGTGTGATTTTAGACATTGTAAAAGGGTAATATAAGATGGTGTTTCATATGTGATGACGGTATTTTTTTGTGCTATTAATGAATGAAAATATTTAATTTATAAGGTTTTATTTCCAAATACATTTTCTGGATAATAGATGGAATTAAATCTGTCATAAATGTACTTAAACTATTTTATTTGCTTCATGTTTTGATCGAAAAGTGTGTAGACTATTTTACGTTTGTGGAATTTGGGATTAAGTTTTAGAAGAAATTTTTAACAATGGGTAAGTGTTTTTTCAGTATTAACATTAGATTATATATTGTGTTTTAAATGTCTAATATTTTTTATTTCATAAATTGTTTTAGAAATATGTACCTTTAAGGGGATTGTTTCATATATAAGTACTATAAAATAATGCTTAGTTATTAGTTTATTTTTATCTATTCTTTGGAAATTATGAATAATTCTTAGTAAATAGCTGAAAATTATGACTATTTTAAGTAAGCGTTTTAAATATGGAGTTGATTTTTCACTAATTTAATTATTCTGAGATAATGATTATCAACAAATAAACAGCTAAAATTATAATAACACCTGAGAGAAACTATGAATATTTCATTAAAATAATTTATTAGAATTGTTTTTTAGCTACATTATAAAGTAAAATAATGCTCGATATTAACAATGGTAGCATATTGGTGATGTCAGCAACCTGAATAATTAATTTTGCTTTTTCGCAAATTGATTAATTTCTAACTATAATGCAGTTAAAGCTTTATATCTTAAAATAAGTTGAAAATGTACGTCCTAAGCAATTATTTTGAAAACTGTATCTTGGTTTATTTATATTTTATTGGTTAAATGGTAATTTTTAAGAATATTTGTATATATTTAAAATTTCTCTTGTGAAAGATTGACGTGTTTGGACATTAATATAAATAGTTCAGTAATTATTTCAGGCTGATATTCCATAAATAATTTACCCTTCTCTTGCGTTTTTTTCTATTTATTATAGTAGGTTTAAAAAATATGCATTTATTTTATTACATATTTCAAATCTACAACCATTATAGACTTAAAATACGCAACTTTTTGCAGAATTTTTCTTCTTATTATTATTATAGATTTAAGTCGTTCATTTCTCTGTGATTGACTTAAAAAATGCATTGTCCCTCTAATTGTTCTTTACACATTTTCTCTTGGGGTTAGAATTGCTCTTAATGCAGGGAATTCCTTTCAACATTTTTATCTTCTTTTAGAAAAGATTCAACTCGAGAATGCTTCTAAATTCTAGCATCTCTCCTGAAAGTCCAATAATACAAAGTACTATATTTTAGCTGACAAAGAAATTGTTAACCCATGTGAATAAGGATATAATAGAATTTTTTTTAAGTATCTTTGAATTTATGTAAATAGATTTCAAAATACTTTAACCTTTAACTGCTGTGACAAATTGTCGCATAACTACTGTGATCTGTCAGTCAGACCGCTTAATCTAAAGATGAAAAAAATGTTAAATTACCTCTCAGAATACTACTTTTGTATTAAACTTTATGTACAGAACTATTATGAATAAAATTCAGATATTCAAAAGTCTATAGAGATAGAAATAGGGCTCCAAACGAAACAAAATTTGGCTAGTATATGTAGTTAAGTTAAAAATTAAAGGTTAAACTCCGAAAATTGGAATTGAAGCGGTCTGTGAGACCGCTAACAGTAGTTAAGGGTTAAACTTATTCAGTTTTACATTATTATGAAAGTTTAAAAAGTTAAATAAAAAAAACTTATGTATTTTTAAATTTTTTAATACCAATTATTTTTTAACATACTGCCAGAAATCTGCTTCGACTTATACACGAAAATTCATTTATTGTTTCAAAATTTTGCTTATGAATTTTGGGTGAGGGGGAGAGGTCGACTTACACACGAGTGTATACGGTATGTTAAAGTTATAAATACAGCAAAAACTCAGAAGTTATGTAATCGCACAATAACAGTAATTTTTTTAACTTCTATCAATCGCTTTGAGTCATAGCTATCCGGTTAATGGCTTGTTAATTTCATTTCCAAAATAAAAATACAAAAAGTGGGTTTATTGCACAACTGCTCTTCAAAATTAACAAGAATCTAAACTTTTCTGTCAATATTAGTTTTCAGTTTAACCATAAGATTTACAGTGAAGTTTCACCGAGCAATAAAAACTTGATATGAAAGCTGAGGGTTAGCTAGTGAAGTTTATGTCAGCATCTTCCCTATGAATTGATGGCATTCGGCTAATACAAAGCATTATTTTGAATGAAAACAACTATATTTATTGAAAAAAAAAAAAAAACAGTTTTAATACATAATGGATATTTTTTTGTCTGAAAATGCCTGTGTGTTTATTATGGTAAGCTTATAAAAATACATATTAATTTTATCTATTGGATTTTTTAATTGTGAAAAAAATTTTAACAGTTTTGTATACAATATATGCCAAGTAATATTCAAAAGCTTATCCAGCTGTGCATGTGGATTTTTATTTTGCGGAGAGGTAATTTCACGTCTAAATTTTTATATCGATAGCTATTTTCAAATCGAAATTGTCGACTTTTCTAATACTTTATCGAAGTTATTTCGTTCGTAAATAAATATTTACATTGAAAATCGCAAAAGTATAAAATTGATAGATTTTGATCAGATACCAAAAAATTCCCCCCCCCCTTTCCCCATTTTTTAAAACAATGATTAATTTAGAAAATGTTGTCAAATTTAACATTTTTGGTCAAATTTTAGGAAAAGTACTTTTGACAGTCGCAGAAATGCCGTAATAATAGACAAGATGGTTATCACGTCCATAAATATAATTTAAATACTCTGATTTTACTGAATTTTATTTAATGGAAATTGATCTTTTATTTAATGGAAAAATGGGAGGGGGCAATCACATACAATATCTTACTGGCACATGGAATAGCGAGAAATTATGTAATTTCTCAATAATTGTAAATGCAAATGTATTTGAATATTCAAAATGATGTGAGGAATACATCAGAAATTACCTTCTTTGGATTTCAACGGAGCTAAAATGGAAAGAATCAGGGGGAGGGGGATTAAGGGAGTTAATATGTATTTTATTTTTTTAAATGATCTTTAGAATTTTTTGTAGGTATTCAAAGGAGAGGGAGAGGGATGTCTTGACTCCTGTGATCTCCACTTTTTGTACCGACATTGGCGGTATTATGTTGTAGAAACGCAGAAAGCCCGGTTTGGATACACAGGTTACAGTAAAGAAAAAATTGTCTATTTTGTCTCGACATAATTTTTATGAATTTATAGATCATTAGAATCACATTTTTTATAACTATAGAGTTGCTCCAGAGAAAAATTGTCACCTATCTAGAAATTATTAAAACGATTACTTAATTTTATACGGTATTAAAAATAATTGTATTATATATTAATTATCTCCAGGTAAAGCTTACAAATTCATAAAAGATATCGGAAAAAACCCGTAAGAAAGTATTTTTTTTTAAATTTCTCAGTTATCATTTTTAAGGTACTTTTGATGCAAAGATGTTAACCCATTAGTGCCTAGCGTCCCATTTTTGGGACAGTTTAAGAATATTCAAGCAAGCGCATTTCACACCAGTAAAAAAGAAGGATAAATAAATACTTTCTTTCTCGAGACAAAGTCCTCGATAAATTAAAATAGAAGTTATCCTTGCTTTAAAAATGGTGGGGAAAATGCAAACTTTGAATTTTAATGAGGAAAATAATTCAGGCATTAATGGGTAAAAATGAATGACTAACACTAGAATTTCAAAGAAAATTGGCATGAACATCAATTAAAAAGTTTCTCTTAACGTACACCAAGAATAGCAAAGTTTATTTTTTGAATTATGGAGTGAATTGTACATTAAGGAATTAAATGGTATATAATATGTATCGGTGGGAAGTCATTCACTCGCTAATCTTAATCCCATTTGATATATTTTTAAAACATCTAATTTGAAAATCAATACATTTTTTTTTTCTTTTCTGTGAATAATAGAGGCCTTATTTTCAAAAATACTTTTTTACATTTTCGATTTTGTTTGCAAGCCTTTTTTAAGATGCTATTTTTTTTTTTTTTTTTTTTTTTTTTTTTTTATTAGAACCAGTATCAAAAATGAAAATGTCCTCCAAAAAATAAAATAAAATAAAGTAAACCAAATTGAAAAGTTAAACAGTTATTTAATAATAATAATAATAATAATAATTCAAATAAAAATACTGAAAAGCAAACATGATATTTAATGTGTATAGAGTAGATTTGGGAGCAATGGGATACAATTCCTTCTACAGTGAAAAAAAATACCTCTAAACAAATCTCCTGGAATGATGCTGATGTGTAAGGTTTCTGGAAATAACGCGTCCGGGTGGACCACACCTTCCATGAGTCGAATAGACCAATCAGGAAAGGGCTCCGTCTCGGGTGGACTTGGAAATGAGTACACTTCTTTTTTTTTCTTTATGCTGCTATTTTGGTAGATTTTCCTGGTTCTTATGGATATTTAAAGCTTGGTATTTTAATAAGTGTACGTTTATGAGAGGAATTCAAAAATTTAGTGTATAGAAAATAAGGTATCGCGAAGCGATTCCAACCGCAAAGCAATCATCTGCATTCGGTATCTGCAAAGCAATACCAAACGGAATCACGAAGCGATTCCATGTGCTATTTGCGAGCGCAGCAAGTAGGGGTAGCCTACAACTTGGAATCGCGAAGCGATTACGCGGGGGGTTGACGAGTGTAGTGAGCAGGGGGGCGGATCCCCCCTAGTTTTACAAAAATAATTAAATAAGATTTGTTTGAAACAAAAAAAAAAGTTTTTTTAGGATACAAAGCGAAACACCATTGAACAATATGTCATTGAAATGTCAAATGTCGTTGAACAATATTGAAACATTGTTTTCAGAAACAATTTTATAATTAAAGAAATTGTAAATTTCGAAATGTGTCCCATACTTCTCCACTAATAGGAAGGTATAAGACAGCTACATATCAATGTAAGATAAGACACAAATAACCTACCGTCGTCACTGCCTACAATCTAACAAAGATTGTATAGGTTGCTAATATCTGTGCTATAATAAAGATTTGCAGTATTCTTCACCGGGAGGAAAATTCAGGAATGTCAGTCAGACATGACTTTAAAAAATGACACACTACATTTATTTATATTTTGAAGTAAATGAATGTACTTTCTATGCTTTAATAATTATGCCACCCATTAAAAACATTTACATGTAAGCACTTATCTTATTAAAAAATAAGGAATTAAACTTGTCCCATTCCTCATTTTACTGGCATGTCCCTTTCCTCCCTCTATCTTCTTTCATGTTAAACTTCTTGTATAAACATAAATGTTGCTTATCTGTATGGTTTAAATTATGGATAATATACAGCATAATGTTCTATAAGTATGGAAACTATTTCATTTACACATAAACAAATCACTGATACACAGAAAGCATAAAATGTATGTGAAACAAATTTACTTTTGATTCTTGAAATAATCTTTTTCTTTATACAATTGAAAGCTCATGCATATCAACTAATGTTATGAACCGTAAAAAAAAAAAACCCACAGCCCCATTCTTTCCACAGTCCCATACTGTCCCACTCTCCCTTATATATATCCCATAGAATTTCATTAGACAGCAGGTGTTTTTGATTTTTTAAACACAGCAGTGGAATCAAATTCTTAAAATTTTTTGTCGTGAAAATCATCTATGTATTAAATTTAAAAAGTGACTAATTATAAAAGTGTGTAATTATAAATTTTTACTTTGTATACATGATAAACAAATGAGAAAATGAAAAATGGAGTAAAAGGGAAAGATAATAATATATATATATATATATATATATATATATATATATATATATATATATATATATATATAACAAAACCAAAAGAAATTCCATAACCCCAAAATACATGGAAGTCTTCATCAGGGAGGCCCCTCCATGTAGGGGTAAATAAAGAGAAGTTTCTGAAAGTTTGATTTCTGAAATCTGAGAAGTTGGGGGCTAAGGATGTAATTTAGCTTATGAGCCTACATCCTTTCAGAAACTTCTCTTTATTTACCCCTACATGGAGGGGCCTCCCTGATGAAGACTTCCATGTATTTTGGGGTTATGGAATTTCTTTTGGTTTTGTTATATACATTTTTTACATTTCTTTTTGTAGCATTTTGCGCATTGGTCTGTAAAAAACTGTTTATTTGTTTCTTCATTTTTAAAAATTAATTGAATGATTTTATAAAAATTGTGTATATATATATATATATATATATATATTTTTTTTTTTTTTTTTTTTGCTTGAAAGGTACAGAGACCGAAAAAAAATTCTTAAACTAAATAGATTCGTATATAATGAATACTTTATTCTCCGTAAGTACGTTCAAATAGCTATGCATTTTACATCATTTTTGTTTTTAATGGATATTAGTTTATTTTCATCTTTTTATGAAAAAGTAAGATGAAAAAAAAATCATGAAGTAAGTAATACGACATAAAATAACAATAAATAAATTCAATGAAACATGACGGCAAATAGAATAGTAATCTATTTCTGTGTGTGTGACAGAGAGGTGTCCTTATTTTTATCTAAAGCAAAAATCTGGTGTCTAAAAACAACTTAAAATTGCTAAATTTCACGCAAAAATGCCTTATTTAGAAAATATTAACATACCAAATAAATTTTTCATACGACAGACATACTTTTAAAGTTTCAGAACCGATGAAAAAGTTATTTATGTTCTTCATTCAGAGAGACGCCTTTTAAAATCTATAAATTATCTGAATACAACGGCACAAGATAGAAATTCATTTCCATATGCTAATTACAGACGTTGAATGCATTCTTTTTGATTAATATCCCTCTTTAAAATAAAAAATCATAGCTTATAAAAGGTCTTACTTCAACCTAATTTTCTCTTTCAAATTTCATTCTATGATAAATTGTAATTTTTGTCCGCAAATTATCGTATGTGGACATAAAAGTTAAAATTTAATTTTTAAATGCTTAATTTAAAAAAAAAAATCAGTTTAAAATGTTTTTGGCATTCTTTTCTTAAATTTAAGAAAGTTAGAAAAATACTTAAAGCAATTGGATTTTATTTTAAGTATGTTTTACGGCATAGAGTAAATAATAATAATAATACTGATAAAGTATATTGGCACCAAAAATATGACAGTAAAATCCACTATAGTAAGCCAAAACACAACGCTTATCTATCACAAAAAAATATAACTTTTAGTGATACAGCTTTTAATTGACAATTAAATGAAATACTTCTTCAGAATGCATAAATATAAGCGGATCATTTTCATTTTGAGAAAAAATGCACGATTAATGTCGGATATCGACCCCTGTTCCAAGTGATTTTGTTTCGGCTGAATGAGGGCATTTAAAATTGAGCGATAACGCTCATCATATTGCAAACCGATTATACGGCATGCTGCACTTACATCTATCTTTTTCCTCCATGGGTTTACGATTTAAAAAAAACGGGTTTTGCCATTCAATAATACTGAGCTTTAACTTAGAAAGAATAAAGAATCATTGATTAAATTCTACTTTATTATTACTTGTATATGAATTTTCAGAACTGCATTAAGAAATATTTTACTTGCTCATTGCAGGACGAAATAGGGTGTTTCACAAGCTTCCAAACAAATCAAAAATCCCTTGTAGCAAAAATTGAAAAAGATTATCTTTATTCTCAAAAACTCTATTGTCGTCATCTTCATGTTGACAATTAATATTATCAGTATGTATTTTATTTGCAACATTAGAGCTTAGTATCATTCTGAAAGTATTCAAGAAGACTAAATATGTTGTCGAAAGGCAATGCAGCTCATTTAAGGGTTAAATAGTCGATCAACATGTTTTTTAACCTGTCGAGCACATCGTCTGCCTTATCTTCGTATTCCATCACATTACGGTCAATAAAAAAAAATAGTTTCAAGTACATTTTAATTATGTTACTCTTTCGAATACAGTGCTCAGCAAAAGTTTAGACAATGATCGATTACGCTTCTATATTCAGAAGTATGTAACGAATTTTTGTAATTCATCTGTCATACATTACTTCTTATTCTTTATTCACAAACAATAAATTTTGAATTTTACATTTTAGATAAGAAATAATGACAAAAAAAAAAAAAATGAAATTAACATTGTGGCAAAAGTATAGACAATTTGTATATTTAGAGAAAAATAACTACAAATAAAAATCGAGTTGCAGCCGCATTGTTTGCAGTTAGTGCAAGAATGTGACTTTTCATCGAAAAAACCAAATACTGCGTCATTTGGGAGTCTATTTTGTACCAAACAGGTTAAACAGCAGCTCGAAGCTCATTAACAGAAAAGTATAGCAAAAATTTGCATAAATCTTACGACATATGATGTTACAAGTCAGTTTTCGATTGGGCCCAGATCAGAGCTACAGGCCGGCAAGTTGAGATCAGTAGTATTTTCAGAGTTAAACGAAGTTCTTCTTTTATATGAAATATATGAATACACACATTATTTTTCTAAAATCCATATTTTATACCATTAAAAGTTCCCCCAAATGACTAAAAATTAATCTCCAACGTATATATGTAGTCTTGTGTTGTTTGGCAACCATTGAATAACACCAGAGATTCTCGAGCATTAAAGCAAAATGAGGACCAAATCATTAGAAAGTCACCTCCTTGTTGTTGACTTAAGAAAGTCCCAGACTCTTTACGCAAGTCGTACCAATAGTATGCCCACCCATTTGAGCCATTAAAATTTTACTTTTTTCTTCGTTTCGACTGTCATAGTGTACCAATTAGGTCCATATGATGTATGTTTGCAAGTTCACTGCATTCTCGCCAATTTGTAGCAAGATTTTAAAGCTGATTGTTTTATAATTTTCATGTAAATTGATTTACCTGTTTCTTTTATTCATCTACGCATCATGTCCGTCGACACAGAAAGTCCTGACTTACTTTTAATGTGATTAGCAATCATCATTTGTGTAAATGTCAGTTTATGGATCCTTTTGTCATCTCATTTTCTGGTCTCAGAAGGTCTTCCGTATTTATGTTTTGTTTTGAAGAAGTCATCCTTAGACTATACTTCATAGACAAACCACTTTGGACGATTCAATGTTTCTGAAATTTCTACAACTATCTTCTCTTTCCATTTAAGCTTTCCTACTTAATTACCTCATCTAACTGAATATTTTTAGCTCGTAGCATCTTCACTAACTCATTCTATATCCAGGTATACTTAAATACTTCAGACATATGACATCATAACTTAGAAATTTGCCTTTTCCCATGAACAGTAGGCAAAAAATCAAAAAAGTGTCTAAATTTTTGCAATATGCAAATTTTACTTTTTTCAGTAAAATTAAATATTTCCTTAAATTATAATCATTATTTTTTATCCTACATTGTTTAAAATGTAATTAAAAATAAGTATAGCCATTTGTAAAACTCAAGTGTCCGTATTTTTTTATTTAAAGGTTAAAAAACACCAGTGTCTAAACTTTTGCTGAGCACTGTACAATAGAATTGACATGAATCTATGAAGTAGATACTAAAATATATATTCTGTACAATTTATGATACAAAGAATTTTTGTTATTAATTTACAGGGCTACTCAAAAGTATTTCATTGCATTATAGTATACGGGGAAATATTGTTTGAGGTGTGTTTTAATTATATTAAACTATTTCATCTTTTATATTAAATTGATATACATCGTTGAGGTTTAATAAAATCACTTCCTGTATAAAATAAAGCACATAGTATTTACAAGAACACACAAAAGATTTCGACCACTATATTGCATCCGAAGTACTGTATATTATAAAAGAAAGATATAATTTTTAAATTTCGTGACAGTACGGACGCACTGCATTTGCTACCCTTCACGCGCAATTCACAACGTGTTTAAATTAAATCATTTTTTTTCCAAAGTCATTTGTTCATTTTTGCGATTTAAAAAGAGAAACTTAATTTTGAATGTTTTGCGTGTAGACATCATGGGTTTAGGAGAAAAGCATCTTTTGCTACTAAACAGAAGTTATATCGAGCGAGTTGAAAATTTTATCCTAACATAGATTTAATAAGAAATTTCGCATTACTGGCCAATTAAAGGTTTTATATTATTAGGTTTCGTCCATTTGACACTCAGAATATTTTTTGAAATTCAATTTTCTTTCTATTTAAAGAAAAAAAAAACTGTTGTTATTAATGATTAAACATTTTAAATTTATTTTTAAAGTTTTTCTTTTAGAAATTAAAAAAAATATTTATATTACCACCATTTTTGTTTTATTTCAGATTTTAAAAAAATTTAGATTTTTGGATTTAATTTAATTGATCCGATTTGAAGATTTTTAATTTGACTAAAATAAATAATTTCCTTTTATATTTATTTTTAAATTAATTTTATTGATGCTACCATCTATGTAAATAATTTAATAATTATAAATTAACATTTTGGATTTATTACTGACCTATGGGGTACGGTATATTTTAATGAAATTGCACTACTTTAAAAATATTGAAGTTGATATATATCGCTACAAGATCTTTACTGTAGGATCTTATGTGCATATAATTTATCATTTTCGTTTGCTGGAACACACAGGAATATTTTGCTAAGTATTGCCTATAAAGAATAATTGCGGGAAGTACATTTTCAATGTTCAAGGTTTAAAATTTAAAGATTTTTTGGTATATTAATTCGTGAATATAGTTTCTAAAGACCATATAGGGGACAGTGGTGTATAATGAGACAGTAGGAGAAATAAGACAATAGATTTTTCTATGTTTGAATTTCTAAACATTTCATCTATCACACACAAGATGAAGCAATAGAAGCCCAATATTCAGTCGAAATTTTTTTTTATTGTATAAACTTTCAATTGTATAAAAGAAAAAAATATTTCAAGAATCAAAAGCAATTTTTTCACATACTTTTTTCCTATTTGTATATAAATGACTTGTTTATGCATAGATGTAATAGTTCCCTTATTTATAGAACATTATGGTGTATATTATCCATAATAAAAAAAAAAGGATAAAAACAATCTTTTTGTTTATACAATAAGTTTAATACAAAACAAGAAAGTAGAGAGGAATAGGAGATGCAAAAAAAAAAAAAAAAAAAAAAAAAAAAAAAGTAATGAAACATGTACGATTCTTTTCTTTTTTTTTCTTTCTTAATATTATGAATTTAAATTGCTAACATGCAAATATTTTTAAAGGATAATATATTAATTATAAAATTCATTATACATTTATTTGCTCCAAAGTGTAAATAAATTGAAGTGATGATTTTTTAAATATCATCTATGACTGACAATCCTGAATTTTCATCTCGGTCATGAAGATACTAGAACTAGTAAATCTGCAGATCAGGGACCTCAACGTCAGCTTTTCACATCTTTTTTTAAAAACACACTTAGCGTAATATTCAACTTCCTGAAAACTGTAATTTAAAATTTTCGAATTACGTAATTATTTACAAGAATAAAACAAGAATAAGAAATTTTCAGCCATCAAAAGCGTTAAAGATTTAGTTATGTTAGGATATTCTGAAATTTTCATGATCTAATTACTTTTGTTTTTTTATTATTACATAGTAGATTTCTTCAGAGAGGCTCCGCCCCCTGAACCCCCCGTAGTCACATTAAATTTAAATTTCTAACTTTCTATCAATCTGCTAATGGTTATCGTATATCTTGTATTTCTTTATACATTTTGATTTATAAGGATAAGTGACAGTTTTAATAAGCATTTTTCATTATCCTCATACTTCTAGATACCTGCCCACCAAAAACACCTAAATCTGATATATCAGGAACTTTTGAAATTGTAAACTCAGTAATCCAGGGTTTTATAATTTTGTTTCTGAAAAAAAGAAGTTTTGATTGCATTTTGTAGCAGTTATCGGGGACTGACAGATAGACAGAAGAACAGACTGACAGATGAAAAACAACAAATTTTGCGTCGCCAAAATAAGCCTTCACTGAAATTTCGGCAATGACGTCATTATTCATGATTTATTGCTGTCCATGTTTCTTGTATTTTTGACGACTACTATAAAATAACTGTTTTATTTCAATTATGAAGTCAAATTTTACAAGGTGAAAAAAATTTTAAAAATATAATTATTTTTTATTTCTTTTATTTCTAATTATGCCCCTATTTTTGTCAGAAAAATTCTTATTAACGAAAGAAATTTTCGTGTTTAATATTTAACAAAGTACTATATTTATTTTTATTCTGACGTCATTTTTATTTTTTCTGAAATTATTTTTTCGAATGGAAATTGCTCAATTGAAACTTATTGCCCTTGTAAAATTATTCCAGATTTTGATTTTTTTTTTTGGCAACGATAAAGGAAATTGATTAAATTTTATCTAAACAAGTTGGAAATTGCACGTGAAGCGAGCAAATGAGGTGCGTTCGTACGATAACGAAGTTTTAAAAATGTCACTCTCATATATGAATCTCATAAAATTGTAAATAGTTTATTACAATTAAAATGCGTACCAAACAATGTTCTCACTATGCCATTATGTAATGGAATACTTTTGTGTGGTCCTTTAAATCAATAACAAATGTTCTTTGCACCACACTTTATGTAAAATGTACAGGGTGAGTCATAAATATCGAAACAATAGGCTATCTCCTCAAATATTGCCCCTAGACCCATACTTCCAATTGCAAAAATTCATAAAAAAAGGTGAAATTTCTGATAAGATAAGTTGCAACTCCATGGGGGGTCTATTTAAAAAAAATACGAAAATTAAATTTTTATACGGCCCCCATAGGTCAAAATTCCCAATTAGGAAATTATTCCTTATCCATTCCTAAATTGAACAAAACAAATTTCATCTCCGTATCTAAAAATCCCACAGAGATATTAAATCCCAAAATCCTCAAAAATTCCTGACTTACACCACTTTTCCCTGTTTCTAAACTGTGCTTTCTTCTCTGTGATTCAACGCTTGTTAGGGAACATTCACAAATTGCAAATTGATAAAAATCGGTTTAAGATACCGCTTTTTCTTTAGACATAAAATAGCAGCGTATAATTTTTACGCTAAATTGGTATACCAGACGTCTGCCCGGGTCAAAATATCTAGGTCAAGTCTCAAACCGACCCATAGGGGGAAAAGTTCGGCGTGGCCTGAAAAAATGTGAACATCATACCCCGGACCGGTCTGGAAAATAGTTTAAATCATAACCCGGTTCAGTTGCAAATTTCTACATAGTTTTTTTATTCGGCGTGGGAAAAAAAAAGTTTCATATGGAGGAAGTCTGAGCAAAAAATTCTTTTATAGCTTTTCGTTTTTTATATTTATACTTTTTATTATTAAAGAAGCGCCAAAGGCTGTAATATATTTATTTTATCAATGAATCTCTATTTATATGTAAATGTTTCACTTATATTTTAATATCGTTAATCCATATCCCATGCGTTGGAGACTCTGAAAAATGTTATACACTAAAACTTTTTAAGACGGAATCATATAGGAAAGAAAAAATACGTTATAGACAGATGCTCTCCCTAGAAGATGTAATTGGAGCTTATTTTCTTTTCAGGTACTATTGCATTTATTTTGCATGGATCAACATATTTTCCGTTTAAGACAGAATTCCGTCATAGGCAGATTTTTTTTCACTGGTTTTATTGTATTTAATTTTTTTAGCCTTTGAATAATCTATTAAAAAAAAATAAATTTTAAAGGTTTTTTTTTTAAATAAAAGTTTTAAAATCTATATGTTTTTCGTAAAAAAATTCGATTGAGCCGAATTTTATTTATTTTATGTACGTATTAAGTCAGTCAGAGACAGTGATTTTAATACGGGTTTTGTCGAGACCGGGTTTGAAAATTTCATCCAGAGTGCACCTAAGTTGAAGGAAGTAGTCCCCTCCTTTATTAAAAGTACGCTAGGCCCGGCCTGGCGGGTCTTCCGAAAAAAGTAACATCTCGGTCCTGGCCCTACCTGGGCCCAGAATACAGATTTTTTAACATCCCCTGGAGGACTATAAAAAGCCTGAAGTTGTCAGAGGTAAATTTAAAAAGAAAAAAAAAACTTAATCTGCATCTTAGAAAAAGCATTTTTTAAAATAACTGACGGACATTTAAACAATACATTTCGTTTTTGTGCATAATGAATTTTTTATCCTCTATTTCTTGTCTTTAAATTATTAAATGTTAAGAATTTTTAAAAGAAAAAAGATCTTGAAACACGTCATTTTTGATTTTTTACATTAGTTTTGTTTCGGCAAGATTGAAAAAATGTTTACTTTTGAAAAAATGTTTGTTTTTGAAAATATGATTTTTTTTTAAAGTTATATTACTTTTTCAATAAATATTTTTAATAGTTTTAAAATTAATATAAAAAAACTTTGGAACAAAACTAAAATCAGATTTTCATTTTTAATTAAATGGAAAGAAATTGAAATCCGATAAATAATGTTACGAGTTATAACGATTTTTGATTGTCCCATTTAAACCAGTACTAACCACATGAAACTTTTATAAATTGTATGAGAAATTTTAGAATGTGATTTTCTTAGCAAATTATAATGCTAACCATCACAAAAAAAGAAAAAAAATCAAAATTCTAACTCAAGAAATATATTTTTTACGCGTTTTCTAGAACTGTTAAAGTAACATTGTTTTTTGAATTGCGCGCTTTTCAATTTGTGTCTAATCCCTTAAAACCTGAGGAATTTTTTAAACGGCTATAACTTTGCGAATTTTGGAGATATGAAGATGCAACTTTTTGTGTCTTATTCAGGACTGAATAGGGAAAGTTTTCCTAATTGGAATTTTTGTCCTACGGGGGCCGTATAAAAATTTAATTTTCGTAACTTTTCAACTAGATCCCCCATGGAGTCGCAATTTATCTTATCAAAAATTTCACATTTTTTTATGAATTTTTGCAATTGGAAGTATGGGTCTAAGGGCAATATTTAAGGAGCTAGCCTATTGTTTCGATATTTATGACTCACCCTGTATATTACAATATGTACTTTATAGATGCATTTACCATGTTCGAATGAGTGTAACACCATTAAAATGCATATGAAACATTTTTCCCCATTAACCGTAATGTAACGAAATACGTTTGATTGTCCCTGTAATTTATCTATGTATCCAATTTTCATAAAATTTGAAAAGACTCGACAAAATTATGTGATAATTATGTATTTTAAATTTCAAACGATTAAAATGCATTTGAAACTTTTTTTCTCATTGACCGTAATGTATCGGAATGCTTTTGATTGTCCCTGTAATTGAACTATGCATCCGATTTTCATAAAATTTGAAATTACTCGACAAATTTATCTAATAATTATATATTTTAAGTTTCATACGATTTGGTTGGATAGTTTTTGAGTCGGACGGACAGACAAACGAACAGACAGACGGACGGACGGACTGAACGACCACTATAGGTGCTACGTATTTACATAATTAAGAACGCACCTAAAAATCGCTATTGATTCTGTATGAAAAAGAAGGAAATTTTGAAATATTAAGGAAAATATTTAAATAAAATTAATAAAACATACTCTATGTTCTTTTCTGGGCTATGTTATATTTATACGCAAAGATACAAAGACATTAATTAATTCATCAGTTTTGACGTTGACTTCATTTAAATTTTTGTACACGCATTCAAATTTATTACATTATAAAAATAAGGATTAGGATGAATGGTTGCTGAGCAGCTATTAAGAGAAAATAAAGAAAGTGAAAAAAATACATTTGAAATAAGTAAATCCCTAAAATAAATTAGTTTATATTATTCGAACACATTTATAAAAAATCTCCAAAATTTACAGCAATAATTTTAAAAATCTGACAAATGCGTAGACAAAATTTCAAAACAATACGAATAATTTAACTGGTAAATTTTAGTATCTATTTATCGTTGAATTCCATTAATGAAATGTGTCATCTTCTCTCAAGAAAAAAAAAATTGAAAATCATTGGATTTGCCATAGAAAACCATTATTGCGCAAAATAAAATAGTCTATATTTTCCGAACGAATGAATCAAATCTAACAAAAAACTATACAGCTTAATCTCAGTACCTCACTAACATACCCACTTAATTTCAAGCCAATTGGATGCTTTTTGCGTCAGTTATCGCGGAACAGAAAGACAGCCTGACAGAAACCAAAAAATTTCGAGTCTGTAAAGTAAGCCTTCACTGACGTTTCGGCAATTAATAGAATTTCATATAGTTACACATGCGTTATCGACCCAAATTTTTGTCTGATCGTATATGAGGAGCCCAGAAGCCAAGGGGTACAAGTGACAAAATGTCGATTTGGAGTAAATTGAGTTTAAAGATAATAATGTTAAATTGGAACATCAATAACAATTGACTAAATTGAAATAGGAAACATCTGCTTGTTGTATTCTAATCTTTGAATTCTCATTTCAATAACTGTTAGAAAAACAAAGCACAATTTTCTTTAAATGTATAGTTAATCAATATTGTTTGTTTTTCGAAAAAAGTGGTTTATCTCTAACTCCCCAAATAATCAGAAAATGACCTATATTTCTTTACCTGAAATGAAAAAAGCATATTTCCAGATACCCGTGCACTTAACTCAATTTTTTCAATTTTGTCACTTATACCCCTTGACTTCTGGGGTCCTCGTATGTAGCCGTCATTAGGCTACATATCTGTGCCTTATAGATTTGTTTTATTGCAGTCCTATATCTCCCTGTTAGCGGGGAGGCATGGGGCACATTTTAAAACTTACAATTTCTTTAATTATAAAATAGTTTTTGCATGTTATATTTATATAGTGTTCGAGGAGATTAAAAAAATACTTCACTTTTTACTCTACATATTGCAATTTTTGTGTTTGTGTCAGTGACTATATGTATTTATGTCGGCCAATTATCTACACTGTGGGATATAGGCCCTAAGGGGTGGAATGCCTTCCTTGGGGGGTCTTTCTAAGAGAACCTAACCCGTATTTACGCAAGGTTCGAAGAAAACCACAAAACACTCCGAACGGTTAGGCCGACGGTCGCGATTGTGTTGTGCTGTGTCTAAGTATATTTTCTAACTTTTGAAAAAAGTATCCCATCCTACACCACTCTTTCCTATAGTTTTAAACAAAATACATCAAGTATATTTCCGTTTTAATGACGGAAATTGTAGAACGGGAATTTTAAATGTTATTTGCGTTTAATTCAACTAAATTTACATTCTATGTAGTACGTTTCTTTAAAACATGTACAAGTGGGGGAAAAAAAATCTGATATTTTTTTTAGATTGTGAATGGTAATTACAGAAGTAGGTTTTCAAACCCTATGTCTATTTTCTAAATTTCTTTTTTTAGATATGTTCTGCCATAATAATGTGAAAAGTTTCGTTGTAAGGATCTAATGTATTGGAAAGTTTTATATATATACATACATATATTATTTCGAACCCCATTCTTACCTGTTCGATTATTGTATCGCGAGATTATACGATTATTGTATCGCGTAAATTTTAATATATACCATTCTTTTTTGCCTACATATCCATTACTTTTTATTATGCAATTAACAATACAAATGAAAATTGTTCAGTGAAATTTCAGAAGAAATTTTCAGTGTCTATATTTTTATAGCTTGCATGTTGGATAAACATTATTATCATTATAATTATTTGTCAATTTAGATAGAGGTTTGAATTTCTTTTACTTATTCTTCATTGTGTATTTAATATTTTTGCGAATAGATTTAACATACAAGTTCATAGTTATTTAAAAATATATACAGTGGCGGTCAAAAGTTTCCGGCCATTTAGTTTCTTTGATTTATTTAACAAAAGGTTTCAGCAAAGAGGAAGCACAATTGCTTCAAAAGTTAGGAATATGTGAATCACATCTGACCACGTGATCATTTTGATTGGATACTGAAGAGGCTTTATGCAAAAGTATAAAATTCGAAGTTCGCATGTGCAAAAGTTTCCGGCCACTTATCATTCTTTAGTTTTTCTCTATCAGTAAACTGTTTTTTGGTTGTTTTTGTGAATGAATCAACGTGTATATCATAATCTAAATTCAAAATTGAAAAGTTCAACAATTATTGTTCGTAATGAGTGATTAGTTTGTCGCTAAAATGCCAATCTTCTGGAGATAGTGTGGCAAAGTTATTGATCGGTAAAATCGACCATAAATGATAATTAAAAATTATATAAAGATGGCCGTGGCCTTCAGGACTTTCAGAGGTCCGGGAGATCCCGGAAAATTACTATTTTTGTGGACAGAATTATCAAGAGTAAAACAATTGATAATTCGCATAAAAATTCTGCTGCAATATACTGCGATTTACGGAATGAAAATGTTGCTGAAATAAGGCCGTATACCGTATAAACATGCTGACGTGATGCATAACTTTATGGAATAGTCGGTGTCAATTTTTTTTTAGTATTAAAAAAAATACAAACGTACCCGACTGGCGTTTTCCAAAAAACACAAAGGCTGGTCAAAGTTCTATTTTTCCATCAGTCGAATTCGAAACAGTTTTAGAAGTGATAGCAGACACAACGTCCGATGAACTAACAATAAAAGATACGATTCGACCTATGTTATTCCTACAGTGAAGCATGGCGGAGGACACGTTATGCCGTGGGGAGTATTTTCTTCAAAAAGGGTCGGTCCGTTATTTGAAAACCACAGCCAGGTAAATGATACAATGTATAAGGATATCTTGCAAGACTATTTTCTGCCTTATTAGAGAAAAAAAATTGGCCGCAACTATTTTTCTTAACATGATAGCGACATAAATAATGTTTGCAAACCTCAATAAGCAATGGTTTTCGCACAAAAAAAATTTCGTTTTTGAAATGATCGGCCCAAGCGCCCAACATGAATCCAATAGAAAATCTTGGAAAAGAAGTTGGCAAAAGTCTGCGGAACTATAAATATTCAAACTCAGCCGAAATTTCGCCAAAATTGCAAGAAATGTGGGAAAAACGTACCATAGACGATCTTTAACCGTTGATTGTATGAATGTCACGTTGCTACTCCGCAGTACTTATTACTAAAGCTAATAAAATAGTAATGCGATAAAATACTAATTGTAAATATTGTTGATCACTGCAATTTTCTATTACAATACCACTTTTTTACAAACTTGTGAAGGTGGCCGGAAACTTTTGAGAACATGAGTTTTCCTTTATACTTAATTTTGTCAGATAAATTTATTGATATTTACATGTTCTTCTATAAGTAAGTTCCTAACTATTATGCCAATAAAATGTATAAATATCACTTTGAGATTCCTCTTCATATGGGTATATTTGTAAATTAACTGAAAAAATTTTGCTGGCCGGAAACTTTTGACCGCCAACCGCCACTGTATATTTAATTTGAGAGTTTGTTGAATTTCTTTTTTTTTTTTTAACGCAGGAACGAAAAAAAAAAATCCTTAAATGTAAAATCATATACATCTGAAAGTCAAAGCCCAGTTTTATGCAGTGTATTATAATGAATGTGAAAAAAAAATTCGAAGTAAAAGTATCCATATTTGTAAAAGTAATATTTATTTTGAAAGTTAAATTCTTTAGAATTAAAAAATCTTTTTAGTAAAATACTATTTTACAAGACATATATATATATATATATATATATATATTATTATTTTTATTTAATTTTTAGTACTAAAAGCTGTGCTACCACATAAATTACAGCATTATTTAAAATTGAAGAGATTTCATTCAGTGTATTTGGTGTATTTTTTGTCGTCCGATTATCTACACTAGGGATATAGGACCAGGGGGAGTGCCCTTCGTGGGGGTCTTTCTAAGGGAACCTAACCCATATTTACGCAAGGTTCGAAGAAAACCACGAAAACTCCGAACGGTTAGGCCGACAGCCGCGATTGGGTTCAAACCCAGCATCTGCTGTCTACCAGTTGAGAGGTCCGTACCTCTCGGCCACTGGTGGGGCGATTTCATTCAAAGATAATCCGTCTTCTTAACATGTAATTTCTAGTTTATTTGCAGATACTAGTGAAACTTTGTTCGGCTTCAAATCCTATAATATGGCTAGAAAATATGGATTTTAGTTTTAACAGTAATAAATTTATTTAAAGGTTAGTACAGAGATCAGTTATGAATTAATTTAAACTTTAAATAACATTTAAATCAAATAACTATGAAGCAATTAAGAACTAAATGTACTCAAATACATATGAAATACGAAATAGCAGATGTAAACATATAAATGCTGGATAAATTCACGTAAATATTTAATAGAATTAATTTCATAATAAGTTAATGTACCAAATATCAACTAACGAATGAATAAGTTCAAATAGCAATTATTTATTTCTAAATTTATAATTGCAATAATATTTACATAGTAAATCAAATATTTATTCCAGTTTAGATAACTTAAAAGGAACAGATTATTCGCGAATTCTCGGTTTGCTGTCAATAACAATGGAACAATTTCCTTGAAATTCTAGCAACTCTTTTAATGGGTTTAATCCTATTAAACCATTAAAGCATCTCCATGTTCTAGTTTGAATTTCTAATGAGGTATATTTACGAAAAGTTGTGGAAAGCTTTTATTACTTTATTATTGTGTAGAAAATCTTTTAAACTAAATAATCAAATTATTGTAAAGAATAATTTGCAGAATTTAAACATTATTGGGATTTGTTGACAATATATTCATTATGAATAAATTTTAGTTACTAAAAAAGTTTATTTTTATGGGTATTTATTAAGATAAATACTTTATTTATAAAATATTTATTAAGACAGTTTTTTATAGAGAAATATAGATGAGGAGAGGGTTTTGTGAATTCAGTTATTTTTGAAAGGACACTTCACTCAGTCGAAACATCCGCTCACTAATGTTAGTCCAATGAGAGAAATTTTTTAAATATCTTGTTTGCATTTACATATCTTTATTATTTATTTATTTATTTATTTGTAACGGATAGTTGTGGTTGATTTCTATAGAGGTCGTTATGTATACTTTTTTAAAACTTTCTGTATATTTTCCTAACTTTCAGAACCGAATTTAAAAAAAATTATCCTCTTGTAAAAAAATATATATATCGACCTTAATTGTCCAATGGAATAAAAAATACGGAAATTCAAACGGTATATTAAAAAAATATATTCAGATAGCTTGATATATTTTCAGGTTGTTTCCGAATTCGACAGATAATTTCAGAGGGATGTTGTAGGCATGAAGGAGATGAAAAATTAAAATACAGTGCTAGCCAAAAAAAAAAAATGTAATTTTTGTAACTATATTCATTATTAATGTTGTTTTTTTTATAACTACACTTGATATAATTGGTATTAATAGTACTCCACGTTAAAAAAATTAATCAGATTTTGCTGAAGTCTTTCTCGGCCTTTGAACCGATTTTTTCGTTTTGGTGTACTGCCAATGTGGTAAATTGGTCTTGTCTTTTTTAAGACATACATAGTTTGCTATCATGCTTGTAAATCTAAGACTTTACGACTTTTAGGAATGTTTTGTTCTAGTAAAGTCAAAGCACAAGCTTTTTGAAGAATTGTAAGCTTTTTATTTCAATTATATGTACCAGAAGAGATTCATTTTGTAGAGAAAAGAATTTAAAAAAATCTCGTTTCAAATCACTATCAGAACTAAAAAAAAGGAGAACTCTAGATAAAATTAAGGTGCAAAGGCCAGTACTTAATATGACCACCGCGTGATCGAAACTCTCCGCCGCCTCTTCTGTTAAAATTGACCAATGAGATTGTGGCTTAAATGTCAAGACTTATTTTGCCGGCAGTGTAAAACATGGAGTCGGGAACCTGTTACTTAGTCACACATACAATGTTCCCTCCAAACTGAAATCTGATTGATGGTAATTATTTAAAAATACAGTAAATTGAAAATTAAACATTAAATCGAATTTTAAAATTGTCAGTAATAATTAAAAGTATTCATATAAAAATTTAACGATAAGACTTCGTTTGGTATGAAATGTGGTGACATCACAAAAAGTTCTTGAAGACCAGATTACTCACAAAATTGATGATACCGATAATCATAGTCCAATATATGAAGTGCTGCCCGTATAATCGAAATTTGTATAACATATTTGTTATCGTGTTTCCAACAAAAGTTACTATGATAGTTAAAACTTTCATTTATAATGTACTTTAATTTCCTGAAAGTTGCTACCGACAAAGTTTATTTAGGTTAGAACACCCTGTATTTTCATTGATGATTTTAATGAGAACACTTTCACTTTCGGCACCGGTTTCACATCGGCACACATCATCATAAAAAAAAAAAAAAGAGGTCTGTACTGAAAATCGATAAAGTTAAAAAGCTTTTGTACCGATCGATCTATCCAATCAAATTATCAAAAAAAAAAAAAAAAAAAAAAAAAATCCTTTAAACATATTGATGCTAAATATTATTTTGATAGTAGTTTCAAATGTAAAATTTTGCGGGAAATGAATTTTTTTGGACGGGAGACTCCCACCTACAACATTCTTTTGGGCAGTACTTCAAAATTTTGGGCGCAAATCCCGCAATCTCACTCTGAAGTTCAAGCCCGTATTAATTAGACCATAAAATCATTATATGCTACAGAATTGGAAAGGAAAAAAAAAACTGCCATTCTAAGACAACAATCGGCTTACTAGAGTCTAAAGTCTGCTCCAGAGTCTATAACTCAAATTGTCATTCATTTAATTTAAATTCAAGAAATTGTTCGATTAGATATCATTTCGATAAAATGCTTGCAAATTTTGATGATATCAAAATTATTGAATATTTTTTTTCAAAACAGATTTATATGGTAATAATATTCAAATATAAGTGAGATCCACAACAGCGTGTGAAAAAATAAATAAATAAACTGTAACACCCGCCTTGGACAAAAAGAAACGAAAAAGAATACAAAAAAATAAACTGCTATACCCGCAGTTTGTAAGAAATAAGAAATGAAAACAAATGTTTTTAAAGTCAATAAATATGTAGTACTGAAATAGAGTAAATATTATTTATCTTTTACGTTAAAAATACTTATGTTCATCACTTTTGCTTCAGTAGCAACATACTTCAATCATATCGCAACCAGATAGGAAGTATTAGTAGGATGGAAGCAATAGATAAGAAACTTCCCTCCTAGATAGTTCCTGGAAGAAATGCGGTGCAGAAGGGGGGGGGGGGTAGAGGGGGAGAAAACGTTCTTCCATCATCGTCAGAAACTCAGAAGTAGAGCATTAAATGTCATGATGGATGCGAGAATAGAGATTCTATTTCGAATTTGGTGAAGCATTGGATGAATTTCTGCTTTTGGAAATAGAATCTTGATTTGTTGATATACAGAGAGAAAATGGCAGCATTTTATTCACTTAATAACAAAATTGGAATGTTTATATTTTGTGTAAAATTTCAGTATAGAAATTGGCCAAGACTTTTGTTGATTTTTCAATTAATTCAGTACAAAAATAAATAAATAAAAAATATATTATTAATAATAATAAATAAATGAATAAATAATAAATAAATATGAATAAATAAAAATGAAATAATCAAATAAAAAATAAAAATAAAATGAAAGTACGTGATTTATCACCTGGCTAACTAAGCATAGAACCAACAGTCTGAAAAGTGTCCAAGAAGTGAATTGAAGCGAATTGAACCAGAAACCCTTGTAATAGCTCCAAGTGCTCTACCATTTAAGCTACAAGGATGATGCCCAGATTCGCATCTCTCACTTACATATGTTCCAGTAAAGCATGGTGACGTCAATGCAACGTCGTTGTGAAGTCATATTCTGACTTTGTGACCATCGATTGTCGATGTGACGTCACGTGACGTCGATGTGAAGTCCCAGTGACTAAAATGTGAAGTCGTTATGGCCGTTTTAGAGCTCTTTTGTGGCGTTTCACAAAGTAATCACAATGTGACAAATTTGTGAAAAATGTGTCATTTGTGACTAATTTGACATTAACATTGTGACGAAACTGTGACAAAAGCGACGATATTTAAATTGCCAGAAACATGTTTTTTAAAGTAAATAACATGTTTTGAATGATATTTATAAATTTCTAAAAATTTTTAAGAAAATCACATCTCAGTCACAATGTGACGTCAGTGAGTGGTGGCATTTTGGTCACAGATGTGATGTGACCAAAGTGACTCACAGTGACGTCACTGTGACCATGCATGTTATTAGGGTTAGTATGGCTGCAACTGAAGCACGAGATGAAATACCTAGCCCCACCAGTGGCCGAGAGGTTCTGACCTCTCAACTGGTAGACGGCAGGTGCTGGGTTCGAATCCAATCTCGGCTGTCGGCCTAACCGTGCGGAGTTTTCATGGTTTTCTGCGAACCTTGCGTAAATACGGGTTAGGCTCCCTTAGAAAGACCCCCACGAAGGGCACCCCCCCTGGTCCTATATCTCTAGTGTAGATAATCGGACGACAAAAATAAACCAAACAAATGGTGGGTTTATTTGTGTTTATGAGAGTTCATAAAGACAATTCTATCTTGTGCTGTAGTTGGGTAAGCTGGGCATTGTCCTCGTAACTCAAAGGGTAGAGCACTTGAGCACTAATTTAACAAGTAAGAAAAATCATGCGTTAAGCATAGATTATGAAGCATTTTCCAACACTTCAGGAAATCTTTAACAAAACTCCGTTAATTAGGGAAATAAGGGTATATAGCCAAATATGCATTCCAATGCTTTTGAACAGCCCTGCATTTGATCTGCCTGTTTATATACATACATATAATATAAAAAATTTAGTTTAGCAGGGAAAAAGCTGAAAATTTATTTTTCAGTAATTTGTACTAATATATGGAAACATACTTGAAAACTTTTGTTCAGCCCTGTAGTTTACCTTTTACTTTTATTACACGTCAGTAAGAAGCTAAAATTTATTTTAAACTCAAAAACTTCTGAAATAGCATCGTTATAAATTATCATTCATAGGCGTCCATGTATCCAATTCTTTGCGTCGCCCTGTATATCATTTTATCTATTTTATGCAAACATTTTTTTGTAAAATGAATGCAGTTTAGCGTAAAAATGCATACCTTATTTAAGAACCACTTTTAAGTAATTTCCGCTCATACTCAGTAACGTTGGCGAGCTCATTTAGTATATCAACTATAACATTTATACACACCATATAATGTACAAAGATTTAGTGAAAATAAATCGCGTATATCATTATTAAAATGCATTACATCCATCTATCAGACATCATCGGAAACATATACAGTACATCGGAAAGAATATACTATTTGAAATCTTTTGTGTGTCCCTGTAAATACAATGTATATTATATTATGTAAGACAGTATCGTATAATTTATATTAAACCTCAGTTACATATGTCACTTTTATTATACATGAAACAGTTTAGTATATTTAAAATATGTCACACAATATTCCCCCCTTTACGATTATCCAATGGAATTCTTTTGTGTGGCCCTGTAAATAAATAATAGCGATATTTTCACCACATATTTTATAGAATGCATATTTTAGAGCACCTCTTAAATGCATATAAATTTTAATCTGTTTGACAGGGTGTAACATCTTTAAAATTGCTTTGAAACGTTTTTTCCCTATAGGCCGTAATGTAATGGAAAACTTTTGACTCTTCCTGTAAATAAAATAATCATCGTAGAAAGTTAATTTTCAATAAAGTTCGTGCTAGGGTAAACGTTAATAACATACAAAAATTTCAGGGCGATTCGAGTGTAATTACAGGAGTTAGAGTGCTGCCAGACGGACAGACAAACCCGATGCATAATCAGAATGCATAAGTAGAATGATTTTTTTTAAATGCATAAGTACTTTTGAAACTTGTGGAAAGTGTTAAGAACGTTAAAATTCATTTGAAACAATTTTTTCCCATAGGCCGTAATGTAATAGAAAAATTTTGACTGTCCCTGTAATTAAACTAATCATGGTAGAAACTTCAATTTCAATAGGGTTCGTGCTGGGAACGAATCCTTTTTACAGAAAGGAATCGTTCCTTCAGTTCCACTGCCGCACTCGTTCCTTTGGTTTTCGTTCCTCAATAAATGACACATCTCTATATATTAAAATTCTATTGCACTTACTTGTACACTGAACTTAATTTTACAAATCTTCAAAATTTACTGAATTATTTCAAAATGTGTCAAAAAATAGTTTTCTTTTAATTAAAAATTAGCATCTCTTTTATATTTGAGTACCTATAACAAAATTGCATTAACGCATGAAGATTTGATTATAGTTCATAATATAGTGGGTATTTTGGGAAGCACTCGGATACAATTTCACTGAAATGTGTTTAAATCATTTCATGTAATAAATTTTATAGAAAGCATGGAGAAAATGGAAAAATTCATTGTTACATTCTTTCTTCCTTAGTCCACATAATTTTTAAGAAAGTTTCTTTGTTTTAGTACGCCACCGCCATCAATGTAATTAAGTGATATCGGGCACTTTGTGAGATTTACTATCAAAAAGAATACTAACTCATCCAATTAAAATTAACTAAGAATTTATTTACACATAACGATACAATATTTACAATTAAGAACTCTGATATAGATGATCCGGTCTGACATTGAGTTATATACAGCAAATACCTTCTGCATAGTGGGTTACTTATTAAAATGTAAAATATCGGAATCACTTTCCTGCGACGCGTCGTTTGTTCAAACAGATTAATCGGAGAATCGCCGGCCCTATCCTCCAAGAGTTTCACACCACTTACATTCGTATTCACGATCAACTTGGACCCCGGGCTTCGCACAAAACCCAGGTTTATGCAAAACCGGTATTCTTCATCAACCTGACATAACCGGCTCGAGGGAAAAATCCAAGGCCAAGTCGAATAACCTAACCCTGCTTGCTCTCCAGCAAGGTTGAGCATTGATTTCTCATAACCGAGCATGCGTAGTTTACGAAAAACAAGCAGGAAGAGAAAGAGGAGACGGACATTTTACAATGGCGATGGCGGTATTTTCGTACTGAATATAGGTGCTGTCAAAATATAAAAGTTTTACAATCAAATAAAGCAGAACAACATTATCTAAAAGTATGTAATCTCATATATGTGTATTACGTTCAATATTTTTATTTGATTTATGTATATTTACGTATAAATACTCTTCATATTATGCGTTGAATTGTTTGTTTGCAAAAATACGCGTGGTCGAGAAAAAATATTTTCTTTAAAATAGCCAACATTGCTTAGACAGACGATTGGTAAATTGCTATTAAAATAATAACTGTCGCGTCCGTCTAAAGTTTGTTTAAAGTCATTTACTTTTTGCAATTTTCAGGTTAAAAAAAAAAGAAAAAAAAGAACGAATATCTTTAACAGTACCGAAATAAATGTCGTACTTACATAAGGTCTAGTTAAAATGTGAGATACCTTTCTGATTTGCATTTTTGTTTAAGTAGAAAAATATGAAGATTATCTTTGAATATCCGTACATTCTCTGTAGATTTTTTATCCGTACTTATAGTAAGTTTGAAAATTAAATTTTGATTTTATTGTACGAAAGATTTATTTTTTATGTACAAACATAAATAATTGTATATCAGATCTATAAATTAGATATTTTTACTTAAAATTTAAACAATTCATTTGGATTTTATCCGTTTATTGAAGACTTTTAGAAGGTTTGTTCTTTTTTAAATTATGAATCGTATTACATGAAATACATCCTATCATTAACACTATAGCATTGTTGTTATTGTTTGTATCCGAAGTTTTGTGAAATTTCAAATTTTTATTTAAATACATTTATTTTTCAACTGTATTTTAATTTTAAAATTATATATAGTATAAAATATTGCATTAGAAATGCTATTTTATACGAAAGTAATAATAGCAATAAAAAATCCTTTTTGGCTGCTTAAAATATGAGCCTCACATTTTTAAATAAAAATGAATTACCTCCTGAAATAAGTGATTTCTTTTAGAGATCACTTATAATTTTTGTTCCTTAATTAACTAAATAAAAGTAAATTACTAAAGGTTTGAAATACAATGATTAAAAAAAAAACTTTATTTTTTTAACGTAACCCCATATCAAAAATAATTTTATCAGCTCTTTCAATAATGCTGATTATTTTTAAGGCCTTTTTTTTTTAAGACAAATAAAGTTTTTGCTACCATGAGTATGAAAGCAAACAATTCAACAAATAATGTAGGGAATATATGTATAAATATAAATAAATTATTTAAAAAGTGATAACACACACATATATATATATATATGAGATTACATACATTGTTCTATTTTAATAGTATTTTAAATTTACTTTTAATTTCCATATCTTACATATAATCTTGAATACTTTAATTAACGAATGACACACAAATAAATAAATAAATAAATAAATAAATAAATAAATAAAGTAATAAAGAAGGAATAGATAGGATGGTGCAAATATGGACTTATTCTTCTCCACAAATTCTCAAACAAAAGACAGCTATTTTATTTTATTTTATTTTTTGAAAATGTAAACTTGTATGAAATTATTAATAATGAATTCGAACTGTTTTAAAAATTGCTATAGTACTTTAGCAATCTAGTCTAGAAATCTATCATTAATCAATCATAAAAAGTTTATTTTCTTTCTGTACTAAATAAAATTTTTATTACATCTAATAAAATGATATTTAAATGAGTAAAAAATATAAAATAATGAAGCTAGAAAAAATATAGAAAATAAAATATTATTTCCTAAATTTACTTTGAGAAGTGCATGCATTCATTCAAATGGAATACTGCATACAAAAGCAGGTGCTTACTTGCATGTAATAATATTTCATAATACTAGACTAATTTATCAAAAAATAATAGTCAAAGAGAATCAAATGAGCTTAACTCATTTGATTCTCTTTGACTTTTTTTTTCTTCAAATTTGATCTTGTATCTGAGAAAGACAGTTCTCAAAAACAGAGTTTGAGAGAGGGGGGGGGGGGAGGCTCTATAAGCTGATCTATAAAAAATCAACTTTCTGTAATATTTCACATTTATTTGATAGGTTAGTGTTCAGAATTCATTTATCATTATTTTTAAAAGCACTTATTCGATCCCGCTCATCTTTTTCTGCAGTACTCTTAATATTATTTCACTACTTTTTTCCAGTCTATTTGGATATTAATACCTATCTAGTTCAATTATTTTAATTGAATTCAATTATTTTAATTAACCCTTTTCGCTGAAAATCCAAACAATAAAATTATTATAACTGGATACCATCTATACCACATGCTACTTTTTTCATTTTTTCCTTTTTTTCTATTTTAATATTTCCCTTATTAGAAATTACTTAATTACTAATTAAAGCTATTAATAATGGAAACCAACATAATAACTGTTGGAATAAAATTTTAGTTTTTATTCAAGTCAAATTTCATTAGTGTTTATCCAAATCAAGTTCCATTATTAAGCAACTATGTAAAAATTTATTTTGAAAAAAAAAAAAATCTATATTTTTTTCTTTAGCCGTTAACACGATTTATATCATTTATCTAACTTATTTTTCAATTTAAAAAAAGAAAAAAATTAGTTGAATGAATTGTTTAAAAAATATTAATCCTTCAATAAATTAAATTAAATTTCCATATTTAGCGGTTGCAAGTTTTAATTTTCTCCACATATTTTGTGGGAAAAAAATTGCTTTGTTTTTCCTTCTTTTTGTTCCCTTCCCTCTTTTTTTTAACTCTTTTCTTCCAAAATAAAAATAATGTCGCGACGTGAAACCGAACAAGACGAAAATTTTTTAACCAATAGGCATACTTCTTTCAACCGGGGTCCAGGAACTCTTGGTTGGGTAATTTTTCATCCAAAGTCGATGGCGAATACGAATTTTCAACTCTCGGTTAAAAATCTCAACCCGGCGTTACTGGACCCGTGGTTTAACTCTAGGTCGAAGTTCTTCATGAATACGACCGTTAATACACACTCAGTCCGAAAACGCTACTCAGGATCCTCATCTCTTCGCACTGCGGTTCAAGGCAGACTAACATTCACTCACCTATCATTATAAGAGACCCCCCCCCCCCCCCAAAAAAAAAAAAAAAGGAGGCCACATCTTTGACCGAAGGGGATATCATCTCAAAAATTTCCTAAAACTTGGAATTTCATTATTTGTCTTATCTGGTGGTGTTATGTATTACGGCCGAATATCTATCAGAGGGATAAGGGACTTAAGGCTGCATGTACACTCAAATACTCTCCCAGTCAACTGAATTTATGTAAGAGGTACTTTATGCCTTTTATATGGGGCTCATACGCGGTTTCTTCATAATAGAACGAAGGAGAATGAGCAAAAAATCGGGATATAAGCAGATCAATCCTACTTCATGGAAAGTTTTTTCTCCTGCTGGACAACCGTCCCTTTCCTGCAAAACCCATTAAAAATCAAAAACACTGTGTCCCCACAGCAAACACGCCGACGAGTAACCGCAGGAAGTGGTCTGGTCTCTTTGAGCCTTAATGTGAGTGCACTCCGTGGGTGTGTTTCTAAGGGAACCTAAACCACATTTACGCAAGGTTCGAAGAAAACCACGAAAACTCCGAAAGATTAGGTCGACGGACGCGATTAGGTTCGCACCCAGCAATTCTTGTCTACCAGCTTCGAGAGCACTTTGCCTAATTTGAAGCATACAGGGTGAGTCATAAATATCGAAACAATAGGCTATCTCCTTAAATATTGCCTCTAGATCCATACTTCCAATTGCAAATATTCATAGAAAAAGGTGAAATTTCTGATAAGATGAGTTGCAACTGCATGGGGGGTCTATTTGAAAAAATACGAAAATTAAATTTTTATACGGCCCCCGTGGAGCAAAATTTCCAATTAGGAAATTATTCCTTATCCTTTTTTAAACTAAACGAACAAAATTTCATCTCCTTTATCTGAAAACCTGACAGAGATATTAAAACCCAAAATTCTCCAAAATTCGTGACTTACACCATTTTACCATGCTTATAAACGAAGCGTTTTTGATTAAATTTCAAAGCAAATGAGGGATCGTCCACAAATTATCCGTTCATATATGTCGATTTAAGACCATGCCTCTTATTTGGACACAATAAAGCAGCGTATTGATTTAAATCAAAACTTGTCTTCAAAATAAGTTTATTGTTAGCACTGGAGGTCTGCATGGATCAAAATGTCTCGGTCCGGTCCCAAACCGACCCATAGGGAAAAAAGTTCGGCCCAGTATGGAAAAATGTTAAAATCATAATCTGGACCAGACTGGAAAAAAGTTTAAACCATAATCCGGCTCAGACGTGAATTTCTACATATTTTTTCTTCAATGTAGTTAAAAATTGTTTTGCCTGGAGCAGTTCTGACCAAAAATACTTATTATAGCATTTCGTTTTTTATAGTTATACTTTTTATAATTAAAGAAGTGCCAAACGCTGTGATATGTTTATTTTTTCAATGAATCTCTGTTTATATGTAAATGTTTCACGTATATTTTAATATCGCTAATCCATATCGCGTGCGTTAGAGACTTTGAAAAATGTTATACAGTAAAACCTTTTAAGACAGAATCGCACAAAAAAAAAAAAAATTAATAGACAAATGCCTTTTCTAGGAGGGTTAAATGGAGTTTTTTTTCTTAGGTATCATTGTATTTATTCTGCATGGATCAACACATTTTCTGTTTAAGAGAGAATTCCGTCATAGGCAATTTTTTTCTCTAGTTTTATTGTGTTTAAGAATAGTATATTTAAATGCTAAAAAATTAGACTTTTTTTTTATAATAAAAGCAATTTTAAAATCTTTGATTGAACCAAATTTTACTTATTTCATGCACGTATTAGGTCAATCAGATCTATGACTTTAATACGGATTGTTCGAGATCGGGGTCAAAATTTTTGTTCAGTGCAGACCTAAGAAGAAAAAACAGTCCCCTCTGGGACGAAAAAATATATTAGACCCGGATAGGCAAGTCATAAAAAAAAAGTAACGTTTCGGTCCTGATCCGGCCTGGGCCCAGAATACAGATTTTTTAACAGCTTCTCCAGGACAATAAAAAGCTTGAAGTTGTGAGAGCTAAATTAAAAAAAAAGAGTTAATCTGGATCTTAGAAAAGTATTCTTTTAAATAACTGATGGGCAGTAAAACAGTACCACTTCGTTTTTCATAGTATTTCGTTTTTCTGCATAATGAATTTTTTCCCGACTATTTCTTGTCTTTAAATTATTATAAGTTAAAAAATTGTTAAAGAAAAAAGTACAAACTTGAAACATGTTACTTTTTATTATTTTACACTTGTTTTGTTTCAAAAAATTTTAAAAATTATTTACTTTTGAGAATATGACTTTTTTAAAAGTTACATTATTTTTTTCAATAAATATTTTTGATAGTTCTGAAATGAATATTGAAATACAAAAACCCCAAAACAAGACAAAAATCAGATTTTCATCATAAATTAAATGGAAAGAAATTGAAATCCGATAATTAATGTTTGAAGTTATAACGATTTTTAACTATCCCATTTAAACCAGTACTAACTATATGAAATTTTGATATATTTTAAGATAAATTTTAGGATGTGAATTTCTTTGCAATTTATATGGCTAACCATCACAAAAAAGAAACAAAAATCAAAATTCTAACTCAAAAAGTGTATTTTTTACACATTTCCTTGAACTGTTAAAATAACATTCTTTTGAATTTCGCGCATTTCAATTTGGGTCTAATCCCTTAAAACCTGACGAATTATTCAAACGGCTATAACTCTGCTAGTTGTGAAGATATGAAGATGCAACTTTTTGCATAATATTCAAGACTGGATAAGGAAAGTTTTCCTAATTGGAATTTTTATCCTACGGGGGCCGTATAAAAAGTTAATCTTCGTACTTTTTCAAATAAACCCCCCATGGAGTTGCAACTTATCGTATCAAAAAATTCACCTTTTTTAATGAATTTTTGCAATTGGAAGTATGGGTCTAGGGGCAATAATTAAGGAGATAGCCTATTGTTTCGATATTTATGAATCACCCTGTATGTTTGTGAATAGCAAGCTGCCATTCTTTAATATAGATTCATACAATGCTATCTAACTACAATATCAACGATTAATTTCCAGATATGAAGAAATGTTATCTGAAAACGCCAAATTGTACAGAAGGTGGCACAAATACAATATAAAAATATAAATATATAACCGTGCTTTTAAATAGTATTTGTTCATCAGAATCTCGCATTCATACTTCAAAAATCGCACTTAAATACTTCTTTTTTATATTTCTGATACCTACAAAATTAATCTAAAAATGCTAACTAAGGTTTATTTGAGATTTTATGTAAAAAACGTAAGAAAGATATATTTACAAGACTTTATTTTTCTTCTGACCTTCTATACCCACTTACAGTACTCCAATCATTACTTACTCTATATAGAATCGCTCATAATCCTTTCATAATAATTATAGACATAAACTGTAGTCAGATGTGAAATCTTAAACTTCTGCTGATTTTAAATAAAGCAATAAAAGTAAATGAATAAATGAAAGCACTTTGCGAAAACGCCCATTTGAATATAGGTAGATACTTTTAATGAAAGAATTTAAAAATAGTTAATGAATGTCGATCTAAGAAGCAAAGATGCACGGAAGAATTATAACGTTTGCCATGTAATAACTCTGATGGGAAGATAATATGAATGGCTTGAGACAAAATGAGCTTGGTTCGTAATTTAGCCTGAATATCGCATTAGACTGAGCCAGCATATCTAAGACTTCCGTGATAAAGATTAACCTCGGCAGTCCATTTTTCCAGTAAGTGAAAAGGCAATTAAAATCTCATTTCCGGAACTACCCTGCAGAAACTACTGCAAGAGATCGATTATTGCCTTGTAACGGAAACTGTTTTACAGCAATCATCACCGTGTTCCTTAAGTTTCATTTTTCCAAAAGAACTTAATTTTATTGTTAAGTCGAATAAGTAGTGAAAAATGTAGCTAATTCTTCATGCTTTTGAAAATTTCTTTAAAACGATTGTGCTAATTTCTTTTTAGCATTTATCAACATATTTGGAGAGCATTTATGAATTAGATTTGTCTGCCTTTTGTCTTTCTTTGAGTCCGTGCGTGCTCTAACTCGCGTAAATATTCTTGAGTTGTCGTGGCATCGATGTATGTTATTGAAGTTTATTGTGGCATGTTCGTCATGGAAAATAAATATAGCATTTATATTCCGTTTATAAGGGCACGCAAAAAAATTTCGTTACATTATTAATGTTGGAGGGAAAATGGTTCCAAAGTATTTTAATAATGTCACACTCTTTTGGTTGAAATTACTATAGACCAATGAGGTAAATTAGATGACGCTTTGTATAAGATAGTGTGTGTATCATAACATTTACTTTCGTTTACAAAGACTAAAAAAAAAAAAAAATAGGCCAGAATGTTATGCATGTCCATGTGTCATAATTTCTCGAAATTCGTTTTAAGATATGCATTTTTAAATTTGCTTTTTTGTAAATGTAATTTTCATTTTACGTTACATTATTTAATTCACAAGACATATGCAGAGCCATTCAAAATAGTTAGATTACTTTCCGTTCATTCACCAAAATTTATAAAAGGAAATTTTCATGCGAGTTATTCTTTGTCTAATTGCTCAGAATTTTTACTTAGCATATATACAAATCTGTAGATCCTACACACAGCTTCGCAAAAGTATTTAAATTCTTTTCTCACTATTCATGATAATTGTTGAAATTGTTATCAAATGCTGTTAAGCCTTCTTCGAAATGTTTAAAATATATTTTTATCATAATTTACCTTATTACTCCGAGAAAATTACACCATTCTAATTGTGCTTGAAATTGTTTCACAATCTATTCTTTATGTTTGATTATTTTTTTCTTGTTTAAATTAACATTTTTTACACTTTTTAATGTATTGCGCAGTTATAATTTTAATGAAATTTTTTTAGAAAATGTTTGGAAAAAATTTCAATTTCGCTGTGGAATGGAATGTTCGTGTAAGCATTTTTCAACTAACATGAGCAATTTTTTAATCGATTTATATATTGTATAATAAAATAATATTTTTTAGTTAGTATTTCAATTGTTTTTTTTAAGCTCATTGAAAATGGCGCACACAAAGAGAAGCATGCCAGTTATGGAAAGTAACTTTATTATATAGGGTGACAAAGCCAGTATTAAATTTTTTCCTAGTAATTGATAACTTTTAAAAATTATTGTAAACTCTGTGAAGACCGCTCTCTTTAGGGGCTGAAGGTTTTTGCTTTGTGGATTATGCATACTGGCGGATCATCGCTTTGCTTACATTTTATTATGTAAAGTCTGGCTATAAATTGGGAACAACTATATACAAGTTACTATGAAAAAGATAAACAATTCAACACTGGTATGATATACTTAATAACTAAGATTAAGGGGGTAGTAAGGTATTTTTTTTCTTTTTTTGCATTTTTTAATTTTTATTTTATATTAATGTACAACATCTTAAGATTATTCTGTGAAAATTTGAAAGCAATTGAAGTAAAACTGACGGAGATATACACTTGTAAGTCTCCGCCCTCCGATTTCGACACAAGCGTCTGTGAAACTTTAAACGTGTTTTTCTAACACTTCGCTTTTTCGAAGCCGGTGAACTCTATAGCTCAAAATCTACTGAACCGATCTTTTTTAAATTTTACACACTCTTACTTTATATAAATTACGAGATAACGCTGTCGAGTTTTTTTCTTTTTTTTAATTTTAACTTACTTTAAAAAAAACAAAATATCAGATTTTTTTGATGAAAAATCAGTATTTTGACTTCCAAGCCTTGTAAAAAATTGAAAAATCAATAATAATAAAAAAAAACTCGACTGCGTTCCCTGAGGAAACTTGTCAACTAATTAAATCAATTTGGTTTTTTAATTTCAGTTGATCCAGTCATGAGTTATGCGGTTCACCGCGAATCAACTTTTTTTTGGGACGTCTTCGAAGATTCGCTGTCATCGGCTCATTTTTTAATATTTCTTAATGAAAATTTCACAGAATACTCTTTAAATGACATATAATTATACTATAATTATACAAATAAATAAATATTAATTGTATCCTTACAAAAAATGATAGAAAATATGCCTTTTTTCCCTCGAATTAACCTTACTACCCCCTTAAACAAAATTTAAATTGCATGTAATATCCATTTTACTGATTATTCATTATTTTAAACACTGATAGAACACAATGGTATTTTTTTTTCAGTACTCTACCCATTTTTTCTTGCTCCGAGATAAAATTTTGTTACTCTTTCAAATTTAAATATTTATATCTATTTTATACTCAAATATTTATTCACTGAAAAATTGATAAATGGCTAATTCCATGGGTTCTGTAGTGTAAGTCACATAACTTATTAATTGCTATGCTTGTTAGCCACCGTTATTTTCGAAAAGTCTGCTTGGCCTTATTTAATTAATGAGAATGTACCAATAAAATTAATCACATTTTTTTTTTTGTTCTATAATACTGGTAGCCAAAAATTGTAGCATGTGACTTACACTACAAGTACTCATGGAAATAGCCAAATGAAACAAATTTTACTTTGTGTTTAACTGTTAATTCCCATTGTTTACATTGTTGTGGATAAACGAAAATTGCAAACATACATTGGCGCATTTCGCAGAATTAACTGTACTGGTCCATTTTAGGCGTAAATTGAGTTTTTCAAGTGTCACGAGACATAGCATTTTTATTTGAATCATAGTGCATCTGTTGTCACATTGTTGTCTGCTGTCTGCAATAAGAGAAGCCATTTTATGATACTTTTTTAAGAAAAAATAAAAACATTTACTTTTTTTAATTAATCGGAAGCAATTAAAATAATTCACTTCCCTATTTCTTTTTCTGAGAATTATTATTAAACATAGCTCAAAAGATTATTTTATATTTCAATTTCAGACTTTCGCTTGATTTCTTTTGTTTGATAAACCATCAGGAAAAAATGAAATAAACAAAACTAATTATTTATAAATTTCTTGCAATTTAATTTCAGCGGATTCCATTTTTTCCCATATAGGACGATCATTAAGGGCTGTAGCAATCATTTTTTTTATTATTATTATTCTAAAACTTATAAGGAAAGAAAGAATGAAATTCCCATAACACTGATTTATTAGATGAACTATTGGCGTGGCCCCATACACATATTTTGAAAAAAAAAAAAAAAAAAAAAAAAAAAACTTTGAAACAAGCCATTCTAAAGTCTTTTTCATTTCGATGGTTTATTATCCAGTTTTATTATTACCTTTATTTTGTGACGGCTGTATTTAACTTTCCTACCATGCATTTTTAGAGCCATAGCATTTTTTAAGTTTTGTGTTTTCTTATGGAAAACATTTCGAGTAATATAAAGGTTGAAGTCGGATTTGTTTTTAACAAAATACTCGTATATTTAACACCTATTGACTATATTTTTTCCGTGACTACTTGTCACCCTGAATTTTTGCATTCAAAATCAGGATATAAAGAGTTAAGGTAGGTTTTTCACAATTTTTAAAGTATTCAAGTGCAATTTCATTAGATTTTTAGAAAATAACATTCTTATAACAGATGTAAATTTTCCATAAATTGGATAAAAAAGTCCGGGCTAGGATTTGAACCAGGGATGCATTGGCTGAAACTGAGCCATCCCGGACACGAACACTGGAGGACTATTCTCCCAATGTCCGGAATGGCTCAGTTTCAGCCAATACATCTCTGGTTCGAATCCTCGCCCGGATTTTTTCCCCCCAAAAAATGGAAAATTTACATCTGTTATAATTAATATACGGACTGAATAATCGTGTTTAAAATTAATGTAACATTCTTATAATTTGCTCATTGGATAATTTAAAAAAATCAAAGTCTTAACTCAAATTACATAAAACTATAAAAACTGTAAAAATGTATAAAACTATAAAATAAAATTAAGTATTGAAGCTACTGAGTATTTTTTTTTAAATATGTCGCGTGTTATATAAATTTTAGTCTTTTTCTATTGCATTTGATTTTTAATAGCACTTAAAAAAAATCAGCAAACATTTTCATTGAAAAATCATATAACTCAAAGAAATATTTTAATCAAAGATTATAAACTTTGCATTTGACAGTAAATCTTCATAAAAAAGCATTCTCAAAACTTTTTTTTTTCTTAAGTTCAGAAAAATAGTTGGAAACAGTTTGTCAATATAAAGACAACACTAAGAATAATAAATCAATTCACAAACTGTGAATCGTAAATTTGGAATAAATATCAACTAAAGAAGAAAAAAGTTTTTCGGCATATGCTATTTTATATTTCTTGCATCAACGAATAGCGTGACTTGTAAAATCTGAAATCTAAAAAATTTGGCCTTTATTATTTGTTTTTCAAAAAAAATTCCAGCATATAAATTATCTCAGATCACTGAAGAAAAATTCTTCTACAATATATTTAAAGACAAGATTTTCATGAAGTAATTTCTTTTATTGATAAATATAAATGTTTATTTCATACTTTAACGTCTTTTTCTTGTATATGTTACCGGCAAACCTGATTTTATGCCAATCTAGTTTTTCTTAAGCCAAACCAGTTTTTCCTAACGCCCATTGTATAAACTAGTTTTTCCTGGGCCACGTTCCTAGTTTATTCTATGGACATTTAGATCAAGTTTCCATTTATCATGCGATTCTATTTAAAAGATTATATAGAAAATTAATATGATTATGGTTAGTTTTTCTAGAAGCTAGATTAATCAAAAAATATAGATACATATATATTTTTTATAAGAATATACGAATTTTTTCTACGATATATCCTCCAAAAATAATCGAATATAATTTATGAAAAAATATTCGGACATCGCCAACACGTAAGTGCAACTGACCCTCCCGAGTAATAACCGCGTTCAATGCTGTCTGAGTTCTGTGATCGGACATGTATTGGTACCTTTAGTGAATGTTATGGCTATACACTGATTAGAAACTCTTTTTAGATTCTTTTATGTATTTATTTATTTATTTATTTTGCGTTCCCTATCTTTTAACCCGTATTCAAATCTTATACATTTTATACGCTGATTCTAAACTGTGGTATTATGAAAATTAAAGTCATTTGTAATTTAAAAAATCGCATTTAAGAAGATAGAAAAAGTTCGTTAAAATAATTTATTTTTATTACTATATTATTTATTTATTATTTTGAAGCTATATTATTTACTTGCAGTCTAAAATTATCTTCACGTTTCAAATACTGTTCAGATTTTTGTTAAAATTCATTAATCTGATGGCGCCGGATGTAGCATAAAAATATTCAAAATTTTTATAAATTATTATTACTTAAATTTTAAACTTAACTGTTTATATATATTTATGTATCATAGTGAAGTATTTTAATAAAAAATACAACTAAGAAATCTAAATTAGATGCGAGTATTTATGAAATTAACAGCAAAATTTTAAATGATTTTAAACTTAAACATCAAATTAATGGATCAAAAACAAACAAATCAACTAATTGTAATTTAAATATTTTTGTACTTCGTTTGCTATATTATTAGATTAACAATTGGCTCACAATGAATGAATTATGAATGGCTATGAATTAAATTATAATCGAATTAAATCTATGGAATATTACTATATGAAATTTTATGTATTATAATTTATTTAATTTTAATATATACATGTATAATATACATAAATTTTTAAAAACTAAAAATACTTCCCTTTTTTATAAAAAAATCTATAAAATCAAAATTTATAATACTTCTGCAAGTTTAATCGTGTTCTATATAAAAACTGTTGTATAGAAAAAAAATCTATGGAAATATTTTCTTTAAAGAACGTATTCTATAGAACTCCATAGAAATAGTATTCTACAGAAAGGCTATTCTTTTAAACTAAAGAATTCTATACAGCTCTATGAATTATTTCTGTAGTGCTAATTTTGCCCTTTGAATTATATCCACCTTCGTCAAACAAAGTAAAATTTCCTAATAAAGTTTGGATTGTTTCATTACTTTTAGAATCTTCCTTTTTTTCAAATCGAAAATGTCAACTGCCTGATGCATCGTGTGATTTTCGATGAAAGAACGCACGACATGCAATAAATCAATGCAAGAATATTTTCGCGTAACGTTCAGATCGATATGAAAAGAATAAATTGTTTTTTCCGGGTGCATTATTCTGAAATTTTGCGCATCGACAGATAGCATGGTTGGTAGAATAGCAGACCGATAATTTTAGAGTTTGATTTATTCTCCAGGGAAATTTATAGTAAAATAAATATATAGATAAGGAAAGTGTATCGATCAATTTATAGCTCTACTTTTGCATATCAAAGAAAAAAAAAGTATTCCATAGAACTTTTTAAAACTGCATAGAAACAGTATGCTATAGAAAGACTATTCTATAATACTTAAGAATTCTGTAGAGTTCTAATACGAAGTATGAACTGTTTCTGTAGTCCTATTTTTGCCCTTTGAAATATATCCACCTTCGTAAAACAAAATTTTTCATAATAAAGTTGAGACTTTTTATTCCTTTAGCATTTTCTTATTTTCAAAATCTAAAATGTCAACTGCATTATGCATCATATGATTTTTGATGAAAGAACGCACGGCACACAATAAATCAATGCAAGAATATTTTCGCTTAACGTTCGGATCGATATGAAAAGAATAGTTTCTTGCGTATAGATTATTTTGATATTTCGCGCATCGACTGATAACATGGTCGGTAGAATAGCAGACCAATAATTTTAGCTTTGATTTTTTCTGCAGGGAGATTTATGCTTAAGATGAATGTACAGATAAAGGAAGCATATCGATCAGTTTATAGCTACAATGTCGCACATCAAACAAGAAAAATGTATTTTTTTAAACAATTCGACAAAATTTTGTCTAGTATTTTATCATTAACAACAAAAATATTAAATGATTTTATAATTAAATAGCAAATTAAAGTATCAAAAACAAGCAACCACAATTTAAGTAGCCATAATTTCAAAAGTGTATACTTCGATTGCTATATTTTTACATTAACAATTGAATCACAATGTATCAGAATTATTAAGTCATAATCATATTAAATCTAAGGAATATTTTTATATGAAATATTATGTATTATATTTAATTTAAATTTTATATAAATAAATTAATATGCGTAAATTTTGAAAGGTCAAAAATATATTTAAAAAAATCTTTAGAATCGTTAGTTTATAATAATTATATAAATATAATACTGATACATATATACTATATCAATTATATATAGTATTAAATAAATATAATACTGATAAATACTGATATAAATAGATTAGTACACATACATTTTTAAATATCAAAAAATATATTTTTTGATTATAAAAATTTACTTAATCAAAGTTTTAGAAAACTTCTGTAAGCTTTATAGTACTCTATAGAAAAACTGTGCACATAAGAAAATCGATAGAAATATTTCGTTTCGAAAAAGTATTCTATAGAATTACTTAAAAATCAATAGAAACAGTATACTGTAGAAAGACTATTCTATATAATTAAAGAATGTAATGCGAGTTATGAACTATTCCCGTAGTGTAATTTTGCCCTTTGAATTATATCAACTTCGTCAAACAAAATAAAATCTTTCATAATAAAGTTGAGACGTTTTCATTCTTTTAGTATTTTCTTATTTTTAAAATCTAAAATGTCAACTGCATGGTGCATCCTATGATTTTCGATGAAAGAATGCATGACACACAATAAATCAATGCAAGAATATTTTTGCCTAACGTTCGGATCGATATGAAAAGAATAATTTGTTTCTTCCGGGTGCATTACTTTGATATTTCGCGCATCGTAGAATAGCATGGTTGGTAGAATAGCAGACCAATAATTTTAGCCTTTGATTTGTTCTTCAGGGAAATTTATAGATAAGATAAATGTATTGATAAAGGAAGTATACCAAACATTTTAGAGCTAAAATTTCGCATATCAAACAAGAATTATGTATTTTTTAAAACAATTCGACAAAATTTTGTCGAATAATTTTATCATTAAGAACAAAAATATTAAAGGATTTTAAAATTAAACAAAAAATTAAAGGTTCAAAAACAAACAGTCAGAATTTAAGTAGCCATAATTTCAATAATGTATACTTCGATTGCTATATTTTTACATTAACAATAGAATCACAATGTATCAGAATTATTAAATCATAATCATATTAAATGTAACGAATATTTCTATATTAAATTTTATGTATTATGTATTTTTTTAATTTTAAATTTATATAAATAAATTAATATACATAAATCTTTAAAGTTCAAAAATATATTTTAAAAATTCCTTAGGATCATTGGCTTATAATATATAGATATAAATAAATTAGTATACATAAATTTTTAAAGACCAAAAAAATGCATAATTTTTTTATCATAAAAATCGACATAATCAAAGATTTAGAAAACTTTTTAAAATTTTATAGTGCTCTATAGAATAGCGGTGTACGTAAAAGAAAAATCTAAGAAACTCTATAGAAATATTTCGTTTAGAAAAAGTATTCTATAGAATTACTTAAAACTCTATGGAAAGACTATTCTATAAAATTAAAGAATTCTGTAGAGCTCTAATGAGAATTATGAATTACTTCCGTAGTGCTTCCCCACCCTCTTTGAATTATACCCATCTTCGTCAAAAAAAAATAAAATCTTTCATAATAAAGCTGAGATTGTTTCATTCCTTAAGTATTCTTTTATTTTTAAAATTTAACATGTCAACTGCATGATGCATCATATGATTTTCGATGGTAGAATGCACGACGTACAATAAATCAATGCAAGAATATTTTCGCGTAACGTTTGGATCGATATGAAAAAAAAAAAAAAAACAAATTGTTTCTTCCAGGTAGATTATTTTGATATTTCGCGCATCGACGAATAGCATGGTTGGTAAAATAGCAGACTAATAATTTTAGCCTTTGACTTGCTCTTCAAAAAAAATTATAGACAAATACACACACACACACACACACACACACACACACACACACATATATATATATATATATATATATATATATATATATATATATATATATGAAAAGTACATCAAACAGATTATAGCTAAAAAAATATTTTATCAAACAATTCGACAAAATTTTATTGTGTATTTTATCGTTTACATGCAAAAATTTGCTTATTTGCTATGTATATATATGAATTGCATTTGAGCTGGATGTCTATTTGTAGTATTATGTAATGGTTACACATATAGTATATGTATATGCATACGCATATATAATACCTTTAATTGTAATATATAAACCATTGATTTTAATACAAAATTTCCACATTTGAATCATGGGGAAAAATAAAATGAATACAATCGGAATTTGCAGAATCAAAAATATACATATCGTCGTTCTGGTTAAAGGAAATCATTATGCCTAAATCAAACTTTGAACTTGGGGGGTGGCATATTTTTATTGGGATACATAGTCTGAAGTCAAAGCATGAAACGTATTGTTTATTGAAAAATTTTATTGATAATTTATTAATTTTCATTGTCATCTTTATACGAACTATTCAGGGTAGTTCCCGGTATGAGTTACAGTACATTAAATCAGGTGAAGAATTTTTTGAAATCTAATTATTAATAGCAATCTATATTATAAAGGACAAACATGTCTCTGTGTTTAAATATACTGTTTCTGTGTGACGCTGAGACCATTTTGCGAATATTTACAGCAGATGCTTAAATTAAATTTATATTTTATTGCGATTTTTTTAATTTGTAATTATTGTACGTCTACAATTTTTATACTATCGAAAGAAAAGTGTATTTTTAAAATAAATTTATTTGAAGATGTATCGAATTATATAAAATCAAGAAAAAATTTTAAAAATACTCCAGCATAACATATTTCTAAATATGTGTGCTAAAATATATAACATAGTATTTATCACATGTATTTAGCAATGTGTTTTGAAGAAGTATTTTGAAATGTTTTTATGTAAAAAACTAATTAATGTGAATCTGGCATTTCAAAATAAAATATTTACAAAGTTAATTTATTAATGTAGTGTGATTTATTGAGTTTTTGTCACTTAAGAAAATGATTTTTAAGTACGATTTAAAAAAATCTATATCTTTGTGACTTGCAGACAACGATTACAAAAGACATGACTATTTCCAGCACTGAAATTAATATAAATAAAATAGTGCAGAATTATATTCCATTAAGAAATCAAAACTTTTTCGATTCCTGAGTACATAATTGTTATTTTTTAAGATAAACGACGTTATCGAAATTATTAGTGACTAATCTAATACACACACATATATATATACAATAAATTAAAAATATACATTAGATTTTTCAACTTAAAAAGTTTTGGTTTTCAAATATATTCCATTACCAACCCAACTGTGTTGCATTCTTGCCCGGCTGTTGTTTGAAAAATTCAAGAACAATTCAAAACCACCCAGAATAAAGCATTTACGCAAGTAATGTAGTTCATTCATTTGAATGGTTTCTGAACATTTTGGCAAAAAATTAGAATTATTGATATAATCGCGTACTTATATGTTTAAATTGTTCAGAGAAATCCATTAAATATATTACGAAGCACTTTGACTGCATTTCGAATTCCTTTTTGTCAAATTTGTACCCATCATTCTTAAAAAAAATATCTTTAATAATAAAGATACACTACTGCTTCATTACTGGTACATTTTTTAAAGGGAAAAAAACCCTTTAAACAAGTTGTTCTATTTATTTATTTTATTTTAAATACTATATAAGGCCTATTATATGCATTGTGGTACACATTTATGACACACACACAGAAAAAAAGTTATAAGAATATTTTAAGCATTATCAAAATCTTTTCAAAATAGCTCACGCGCATTCCATATGAATTGAAATTCCCCACAGTTTTTTATGCTAGTTTTTTTATATATACAAGTAAAACCGTGCATAGAATTTTATATATACAAATAAAAGGTAAAGAAAAGATTCATATATATTCTAAATTTTATGAAATTTTCAGCATTGTTACATCACATTTCTGAAATTAATTACGTTTAAACTTTTCCGAATTATGTTTAGTTTAATAAAAACTATGTATAGTTTAATGTGTTTATGGAAAATAATCTTAGTTAAAAATCATTAGGTATTTTAATTTATGTAGAATGAACACGAGGCTTTTTGAAAAGTTCGCCCTAACTCTTAAATTCTCAGAAAAATTCCTTATTTTTTATTTTTTTTTAATTTCTGGAGTGATAAGTATGTGCAATAATGTATATTGTGTGCACTTGAATAGCACTAAAAGTGAAGTTGGAAAAAAATGCGTTTGAAATTATCTTGTCCCCTTAAAGCTTAAGTGTCTTTTATGTGGGGAATTTTTACATTTTTTATGAAAAGACTACGACCAATAAATATATGCACAACATTTAGATCAGTATCAAATAGGATTATCTTTATTTCGGAATACAATATTTTGTAATTTCATAAGTCTTTCATGCACATTAATAACCTATGAGTTTTAAAAAAATCTAAGAATTTACTAAGAAACGATGATGCTTAGGGCTTTATATGTAATTGAGAGGGGGGGGGGGAAAGTCACTATCCCGGGTAGTGGCAAAATTTTAGATGCAAATTCCTATAGCTTTAGAAAAACTAGTTTTATAGATTTACATCAATTTTTCTACAATGTACGGATAATTTGGTTGACAAAATATGAGTCTAACAATTTCGGTACTTGTTATTTAACCTTTTGCCGCAGATCCATTTTTAGTCAGACTTTTACAATCTATTTTTTACTTTAAAAATGCTTTTTGTAAAAAAAAAAAAAAAAAAAAAAACCTGAAGAAATATTTAAAAATTATATAATATATGAATATTTATCAATAATATATTTTGTTTGTTTGCTGCTTTTAATAAAATACAGTCTGCAAATACTAATCAGATAATTGGGTCATTCCACGTCAAATGAGCAAAAATTTAAAAAAAGCCGTGGCTGCATAGAATCCGATTTTAATAAAATTTGAGATACGTGTTCATTTCATATTCAAATGTATGTGTGCACAATATTTTCACGAAAAATTAATTATTTTATCAATTTTGAACATTTAAAAAACTTGTGATATAGAATGGCTTGAGGATAATCGTCGAAAGTTGCAAGTTGCAAGTTTCAAGTTCTATATTTTGAAAACTATTTAACAAAAATGAAGTTTTTTTATGATATTGAAATCTCTGGATATCAATCTTTATATTTATTGAGTAACAATAATTTGGTAATATCATAATTAATCAAAAAATGGTTGTAAATATTGAAATTTCGTAATTTTTTAAAAATTTTGAAATGTTATAAAAATTAAAGGATTTAAAAAAATCTCTGAAATTGATGCAAGATGTAGTACTATGTATGAAGATCGAATTCTCAAAGTTTCAAAGTTGTTATTTATTTCCTTCATCTTCAAAAAAACTTAGAAACTTTTAAAAAAATGACAAAATCATAATTATTCCTCTTATGTTACCTCAAAAAACAATTAAAGGACAACTCCTACATCAACAATATTACACGTACATAAGAATTAATAGGTCCATGACACACTAAAAAAGTTTCAATACTGCCTTTTTAATTTCTAACATAACAAAAATGGGTTCAAAAAACTAATATTTGAGACATTCTAAGGACAATCTTTCTTTGAAAACACGCGCTTTTTTGGAAATTTCTTGCTAAAAATAGACGTGTGCTGCCATCTTTGTTTGTTAATTGAATGTTAAGATTAAAATACAGTTATTTTAAGAAAAACATAGTTTCTCTTCTATACAAATTTAAAATATTCTTGAGACAAAAATAAACTGAGAGCAAGAATAAAACTCCGTATACTTAAAATATGCACTTTTATCTGTAATATCAAAGAGTTTAAAACTTTTAAAAGTTTTTATTCGTCTCTAAAAAAATGAAAAAAATGTTGACTTTTTAATCAGCAGTTTTCACTATTTATTTTTTTTTCTCATAAAGGAATGAAAAAGGCATGAATTAAATTATAGATGTATTAAATATATTCAATTAGCTATAATGGCAAAAAAATTTGAATTTGGAATAAGTGTCCTTCATTTTAAAATATATAACTGAAATATTTTATTTTTTCCACGATTTTTTTTATTATTTATTTATTTTTAAATTATAAAATAAAAATACAATTACTAAATTATGCTAAACTGTTACTTATAGTTCATTCTTAAGTGTAAATAATTTTTATTACAATCTTTCCATTCCTACGGCAAATAATCAAACTTGAAATTTCAAGCATGTACACAAGACCTCGATTTCGTCTCAACTTTAATGTAATTTTTTATACTGAAATAAACTAGTCTGAACTCTTACTACTTTGCGTTTCCTCGTAAATGATTGTGATCTAATTATATGATGATTTTCAATAAAATCTGTGACATGTCAGCCACACCTGATTTGCTCATTTGGTGTGGAATGACCCAATTTTAAGTTTAATGTCTACCAACTGCCAATCATAATATATGTATAAAAGGGTTTCGAAACTCTCACATCCTAAATAGTAGACATTCCATTATGCCTAGTAAAAGAAAATGACATTTATTTAAATAAGTTGTTTGAAAATACTGCCCTTAAACATTTTAGATTTTATCGCTAATCATTTCAGATCATTTCACTCTGATATGAGAAACAGTACATTAAAACAAGTGTGCTGGTTGTGTTAGTTCGAGAAAAAAAGTATTAGAAAAATTACTATACAAAACTTTTATTATTAAGATTACTAGGTAAGACCGGTGGAATTTCGACGAAAGAAAATACCTATTTGCTATAATGATTTATAATAAATTAGTCTAATCCTTAAAACAAGTACCAGTTAGACCTAAGTTACCAAAACACTCTTTCAATCAACTTCAACATTTAAAACCATTAAAAATTTTAAAAAATGAAAAAATCAATAAATTTGTTCTTGGTACAATGGGATGAAACATCAACTAAAATGATTTCGCATTGACCTAATCCTATAATTATTGTCTCGTTTACGTAGGAACCTAAACATGACGTCCTTTTCATTGGCTCAAAATTCACGTAGGCACTTCTCATATCTGTATTCAAGTATCCATAATAATAAAAAAAAAAGTTTAATATGCATCATATTATTAATACATTTCCAAAATTTGAATGACGCTTATCTACCAAATTATTGAATGTGAAACATAAAATATTTTGTTTTTATCAGAAAAAGGTGATCTTTTGCTTTTAAATATGTCGAAATTTTTACTCATTGAAGTATTTTGTATAATGTCTGAAACTCCACAACAGCGGAATGAAAGAAATGTTGAAATAAAATAGCATTTATGAAAGAAAATAAGCAATTTTTAAAAATTAACATCATATTCTATTCAAAATTTGTTAAAATATTTTTAATTGCAAGGAAAAAATGACACCAGTAAGGATAAAGATAATGAATAACGATTAATAAACCCCCCATTCCTTCCAATTTCTCTTCAATAACGAAAACTAACCAATTGCCATTATTTTGAAAAAAATTCATAAAGAGAACGCCAATTAATAAAAGCTAGTGCAGGAACATTTACAAATGAATAACTTTCAGTAAGAGTCAAAATTGTTTTAGCAGAAAGCTCCGGCTAGATGACTAAAAATCAGTCTTCTGTTTAAAATATAATCGTACATGCAGAATCAATAATGGAACTTAAAAACATTCTTAATTCATAAAAAATATTTATCCTTTGTTGAAATTAAATCACTTTCTTAGAAAAAAAAATAGAAAAGGGGATCTGCAATAACAAATATGTGGATATTCCAGTGCTTTAGCATTACTTCTTTGTAAAAACTAAATTTCTATTGTATGGTGCATCATATTATTTTGGATGAAATAATGCATTACGAATAATAAATCAATCCACAAACTCTATTGCGCAAAGAATAAAAGTTATCTTTCCGGATATGCTCTTTCACACGTCTACGAATAAAGTGGTTGGCAAACACAAGAGTTAGTTATTCTCGACATTGCAGGATTATTAGTTCAAGAAAGTTTGCCGCAATTGCATTTGTAAATCGAACAAGAAAACTGCTTTATAAAAGACCGCTGAAAACGAGGTTTTACTAAGGAGGTTTTCCTACAGATAAATACATATTGTCTGGAGATTTAAAATTTAAACATTTGGACGTTTTGGAATAGCATGAAAATACGGCTAGCATGTAATGTATTCTCAACAGTCATTTTTAGAGTTCCGTATTTAAAAAGTAAAAACAAAACCAATATGATATCAGTTTTGTGTCTGTCACAGCCATTTTTTTCGTAAGCTATACTGTGAAAATATTAAAGTTGCATAGGTTCCGTTTTGGAAACGACAACTAATTGCCTTTCTGAAACGAATAGATTCATCTCGAAAATGAAGCGTTTTATTTTAAGAATGATAAATAGCTAAAAATATGGATAGTAGCAGGAAGATTTCCGATCGTTTTCGTGATGTTCCGTATTCAAAATGGAATAAAATGATACATGAAATTTCTTTTTAGAAATTAAACGTTTCGCATTAGATGTGAAACGTTTTAAAAAATTTTACAGTGTTTAAAACGTGTAAAATGGAAATTAGTTATAGTAATAAAGACTATTGACCTTTATATTTATAGATTATCAACCATTCACAAAAAATATTTAGAAAAAATCGTAGAGGAACTAAAATAGACTGTTCAAAAAAAATAAAAATATTGTGTGTCGTTCCGCATGAATTTTTGCAACGTCGTACTCGAAAAAGGCATTTCCTTTTTTAGTTTTTAAGCATCATCGCTAATGTAATGTAAAAATATTTCCCCTCCCGAACCCACAATTTTAGATACTACCGAATCTAAAAGCATAAAATAGTGGTAGTAGAAATTCATTTAAAATTGGCAAGAAAACTATAGCGACGACCCTAGGTCACAGTGTTTGATAAAATCACGTTCGCAAAAAGAAGTTTATTTTAATTTTATGTATTATTTTTAGAGATATTGTCGCAAATGTAATACAAAAATATGACTTCCCCAACCACAATTTCCAAATCTACGGAAGATGAAATTTTGAAAATATTAGGATTAGTAAAAGTTAACATAAACTAGGAAAAAAAACCCCATAACGATTCCCCTATGTCACAATGCATTAGAAAATCACGTTTAAAAAGACTTTTCTTTTAAATTTAAGTACTACTTTCAAAGACATCGTCGCAAATGTAATGCAAAAATATGTTCCCTCCTTTTTTTCCTAATCTACTGAAACTAAAATTATGAAAAAAAATATGAATTGTAAAACTTCATTTAAACATCTTACATAAATTATAAAGTTTATCCTACTCATAGTGATTGAGAAAATCATTTATCCGTTACATACAAATTTCGATATTCGGGGATTAAACAAAGAAATTAAGGAGTGTCTTAAGTAGTACCTATTGTTGCAGAAATACTAAAGATTTGTTCATAGGAATTTTCGAAAAAAAAGTTATCAGAGGTATTAACCCTTAGAAAACAGATGTCAAACCGTAAAGGCGCGGTTGTTTTGAATATACATGAAGAAACAGATGACATACTTTATGCGCCATTGACTTTTAAATCATGATAATTTTTAATGACATACAATGCGTGCAAAAAATACGTATTTTCTTTATAAATTTCAAAACAAGTGAGACTTTTTTCCTTATATGTATCAAGCTAAAAAAATCCAATAAAAAAGTAAAAAAAAAAAAAAAAAAAAAAAAAAATCAACTGTGAGCATTTTATACGAAAATAAAGTAATTGTACAAAAAACACTATCTTTGCCTGTGTAAAAACTTTAAGGACAGCAAAAAAAATCCAATGAGGTAACCAATGAAACAAATATTTAATGTATTATGCGTTCATGCATTATGCACTTATGAGTTTACTCATTGTAAATATTCCATCATTCCGCGATATTATTAATTTTTGGTACTGTCAATGGCGGATCCAAGGGAGGGGTCAACGCAAAATAAGGTCTAATCGAAAGAATTTGCGCTTTTTTCGAAACTAATCAAGAAAATTCGGGAATTTTCCGCGCCTGATCGACATAATTCACAATTTTTCCGCACCCGATCGGTGAAATTCGCGATTTTTGCGAAGCTAATCCATGAAATTCACAATTTTTCGATGCCTAATCGACGAAATTCACGATTTTTTTGGGTGTGATCGACGAAATTTGAGATTTTTTTCCACGAATGGTCTGCGAAATTTGCGATTTTTCTTCACTTGGTTGAAAAAATTAACGATTTTCCCGGCGTAATCCACAAAATTAGCACATTTTTCCGTTCTTGTTCGATGAATTGCGAAAATTTCTGCACATGAACTTCGTCAGTCAAATACGCTTTTCTTAATTGACTGACGAAATATGCTTTTTTTCCTGCCGTAAACTGATGAAATCTGATTCATTTTTCTCGCGATAAACTGATGAAACTCGCTATTGTTCTGCAGCCGCTCAAAAAAATTTTCGATTTTTCCGCGCATCATCGACAAAGTCTTCGATTTTTCCATGTCTTATCAACGAAATTAGCGACTTTTTCGTTCCGAATCGACAAAATTCGCGGAGTTTTTCGTGCCCATTCTCTCGAATCGCTCTTTTTACGAATAGAATCGACTTACATTCGCGATAATTTCTTTCCTGATTCACGAAATTGGCAATTTTTGCGTTCCATATCAACTCGAAATTAGCAATTTTTTTATTCCCAATCAATAGAATTCGCGATTTTCCCCTTCCCGATCGAATAAATTCGCGCGTGATCGAGTAAATTGGGGATTTTCCGTGCCTTATTAACGAAATTTCGAATTTTTTTTGTACCAGATATACAAAATTCGCGATTTTTTGTGCTCGATCGACAAAATTTGTCATTTTTCAGAGACATACAGACAAAATTCGAGAGCTTTCGAAGACCGATAGACAAAACTGGCGATTTTCCAATGTCCAGTTGACGATATTTTCGATTTTTCAGCGCCCGATCAACGAAATTCGCGTTGTTTTCGCGCGGTAAACAGACAAAACGGGCGACTTTTCCGCAACCTATGAACAACATTTGCAATTTTTTCAAGTATTATAAAAAAAATTAATTTTTTTTCCTTGCCCGATAAACGAAATCTGAGATTTTTCGCGTCCGATAGAAAAAGTTCGTGATTTTTCCGTGCCTAACCGACAAAATTCACAATTTTTTCATGCCCGATCGGCGAAATTTGCTACTTTTTATCGTAATTCCGTTTTCACAAGTTTTACTGTATTTTAAAATTGTTTCATTAAATCATTTGACAAAAGTTGTGCCCCCCCCCCCTGGAGGTTGGGCTGGATCCGCCCTTGGGTACTGTTCGGGATTGTTCTTTTGCTATTTATCTTTAATCATAGATCTCATTCCTGATACTGAAGAAAAAATGCCTTCCATTATTATAATCTTGTCTTCCTAGGTTTCTCCGTAAGTTTTCGATAGTATTTAAATCAGAATTTCTGAGTGGCCGTTGCAAAACTTCAATGTTTTTCTTGTGGAACTAAAGTTTTGTCTCACGGTTTGTGTAGATAGACGCGTTATCTTGTTGTTATATCCGCTTTTTTCTACCAGGAGTGTTACAGCAAAAGAAAATAAGGGTCAGAAAGAGTTTGTATATGTGTCTTTTAATTAAATTTTCTTTAAAAATATACAAGTGACCTCACATAATTGAACTAAAATCAGCCCCATGTTGCAATGAATTCGCCACCTAACTGATATTTGAATAAAATCTCGTCGAATCGCTACAGTATATTTTCTAGAATGAAAGTAAGTGAAACTTAAACTGTCCCGATGTCTGGAAATGTCATTGGGATAATTTGAGAAAAGAAAAAGAGACTTTCTGAAAAGTCAGCTAGTTGAAGGATTCATTGCCACACGGGACTGCTCTTCATTCAAAGAAAGGGAGTCACTTGTATATCTTTTCGTAAAATTTCATTAAAAAAAAACATATATGCAAATTCTTTCTGACCATCTTTAATTTGTTGCAACACTTCTAAAAGAAAAAAAAAAGATATGAAAGTGAAGTAATGTGCCTATGCACATAAATTGTGAGACAAAACTTTAGTTTTATAAGAAAAATATTGAATATTTGCAATGGCCGGTAAGAATTCCTGATCTTAAATCTTATCGTTAACTTATGGGGAGATCTAGCAAGACGAGTTTCCAGAAATGAAAGGCATTTTTCTTCAACATCAGAACTTAAATGTAAGATGAATAGTACAAAAACAGTCCCGAATTGTGCCAAAAGTTAATGATATCGAAGAATCATGGAATATAATTCAGTTTTAAACTCATAGGTGGGTGCATAATGTATTAAATATTTGTTTCCCCGTTTTTTTTTTTTTGTTTGATTTATTTTTCTGTCCTTAAAGTTTTTACACAGACAAAATTATGTTTTTGTATTATTACTTAATTTTCTTTATAAAATATTCATATTTATTTTTTTTTTACTTTTTAAGTAGATTTTTAGCTTGATGATATACGTTATTATGAAAAAAAATCCCCTTGTTTTTAAATTTGTCAAAAAATTAATATTTTTTTCTATCCTTAGCGTTTTTACACGCATTGTGTTTGTGCTATGTAATGTCCACTTGACAATTCATACATATTTATTGTACCGAACCACCTGTACTCAACTAATATTTGCACTTGACCGTTAATCTAAAGCCTAAATGACAACTTTCAATAATTTCCTTGGTTGCTACAATGTACAATAGTAGTATAAAAGAAAGAATAACCATTGAATTATTAAAAAACTAATTGCATTAAAATGAATGCTTTGCATAGCATGCTTGTATAATTGCAGTAACATAATTAAATGAGCTGATTTCTCTATCCGCTAAAGATTTTGAAGTTTTAATATGAACCTTTGAATTAAAAGAAAAGAGTCTAAACTGTATTTATATTCTACAGTTAAGGTATCCGCCTACGTTTGAAATGTCAATTTTGATGCAAATCCGTATTTCTTTTATTGGATCTTCATATAGAGAGAATTTTTCTGTTTCTAAATCTTTTTTAAGTATGTCTATTAGAAATAAATTTAGAGCTCTTTAAAAAATAGCACATGACGTTAAATGAAATCGAAGTTGTAAACTTTCAATGCGCTTTCTGAAAAATTAGATTTTTATCGAAAAAGATAAACGACTATTTTTCAAATTTAAAATTTTATTACCCTATAAATATAAATTTTTTGCGTAACTTTTCTAGAATGTCTGGAGCATAATGAACTAAAGAATTAACTTTAAGTGACTTATTACTTTAAATGACTTTACATCTGTTTTTATAAAGAATTATACGTAAAATTACTAAAATTTTCTATATAATTATATATAATAAGCTATATTTCTTTCAAATTTCTGTATATTGACTAGTTTTTAGTTCATTATACTCAAGAGTGTCTAATACACTATCTAACAAAAAATATTTGGGCACTTTCAATTTTTGACATTTTGTCAACTATTTAAAAATATACTTGTCGAATTCTTCTGGAACTTCAGGATTATAAGTATAATGTTTGACCTCATATTTATCAACATTCATTTGATAAGCAGGGCGAGTAGGAGGCCGACAAAAAATCAAAGAATAATAGAAATACATGGGATCACCCTGTACATGAAAATGTACGAAACGATGTATCACAGCAGAATACAAATAATTAAATACTGTACAAGATGTGCACTGATTTTCGTAAGAATAGCATGCATATTCATGGAAAAAGAGCGATTTTTTGAAAAAAAAACTGGTATATCTTTTGTTTATATCATGCAAGGATTTTGACCAAATTTAACGCAAATTTCAGAAAAATTGATGAATTATAGTAGAAAATATATAGCACAATTTTAATATAGATATATTAAATATTTTAAAAATATGAGTAGTTGTATGAAATTTTTTTTATCTGTGCATGCGCGAACGATAAAAACGATATTTTTACATCATTTAATAGTAATTTCTATGGAGTAACTCATAAAAAAATCCGATCAAATATCGGGAAAATTAAAAAATATATCACTATTATAGTAAGCTGTTTTTACTTTGCTTAAAAAAAAACAGTTGAATGATATTGGATTCTCTACAAAAAGACATTTATTAACTGACTTTTAGCAAAAAATTAGTATTTAATGAATTATTAATTTAATGAAAAGCTCTTTTTCTTTTCTATCAGAGGTGTCAAGATATTTATTAGCAGCAATATTGTATTAGATATTGTATTCATTAAATACTAATTTTTTCTAAAAGTCAGTTAATAAAAAATGTCAATTTGTGAAGAATCCTTTATCATTTAGCTGTTTGTTTAGAGCAAATTAAAAACATTTTTCTATAATAATGATATCTTTTTGAATTTTCACGATATTTGATTGGATTTTTTTTATGGGTATCTTCATAAAATTGACTATTAAATAATGTAAAAATATCGTTTTTATCATTCACGCATGCGCAGAAAAAAATTATTTCATACAACTACTTAAATTTCATAATATATATATATATATATATATATATATATATATATACACTATATGTCCATTGATTATTGGACACTTGCGATTTTAGACATTTTACTAAATATCTAGAAAAATAAATGAGGCATCATTTCAAAACTCTTAGTGTATAAATATAATAGTATACGTCATACATCTCCGTGAAGATTTTGTACCGAAACTCCATAGGGGACCGTCAGCAAATTAAAAAAGAATGAATATCTTTTGAATAACCCTGTCAAAACTAATGTAGCAAAAGCGCTCAAACTCTAGATTATGATTGAATGCCTTATTGTAATACACTGTGTTCATTTTTATGCAAATAGCATGCAAAATGGTCCCAAATTTTTCCAAGTTTTTCCCTTATAATTTTCAGAGTTCTTAATATAAAATATTTTTTTCAGAAAATATGACAAACAACATTGCACACAGTACTCTGTAATCAGAATTAAAAAAAAATAAAAGTTGTATGAAAAATGAGTAGATTTACTAAAGAATTTTTTACTGAGCATGCGTCACAGATATCAAAATTTCATTTGCATATTATGTTAGCTAAATGTATAGAGCAACTTTTATAAAAGTCTCAAAATAATAGCTTGAAAATTCTGAAAGTAATCGTCTATAGAAAAAGGACAAAATCCGTTGTTTCCTAAATGAAGCAAAAAAATGAGGGATTTTATCCAACTGTAGTAGTACGTCTCGTATTGTGTATTCTATATTGACACTAATCAATGAATATATGGATACAACCCCTCTTGTTTTAGCTTCATTTTGAGAATAACGGATTTTTAACTTATTTAATTGACGATTATTTTCAGAATTTTCAGGTTATGATTTTGTGACTTTCACAAAAGTTGCTCTATACATTTAGCTAACATAATATGCAAATGAAATTTTGATATCGTTGACGCATGAGCAGTAAAAAATTATTTAGTAAACCAACTCATTTTGTATACAATTTTCATTATTTTTTAATTCTGATTACAGGGTACTGTGTGCAATGTTGTTTGTCATATTTTCTGAAAAAAATATTATTTTATATTAAGAACTCGGAAAATTATAAGGAAAAAACTTGGAAAAATTTGGGACCATTTTTATAAAAACCTTAATTACTCTGCGCGTATGCATGCTATTTGCATAAAAAAGAACATGGCGTATTACAATAAGGCATGCATTCATAATCTAGAGTTTGAGCGCTTTTGCTACATTAGTTTTGACAGGGTTATCAAAAAGATATTCATTCTTTTTTAATTTGTTGACGGTCCCCTTTGGAGTTTCGGGAAAAAATCTTCACGGAGATGTATGACTTATACTATTATATTTATACACTAAGAGTTTCGAGATGATTCCTCATGTATTTTCCTAGATATTTAACAAAATGTCTAAAATCGCAAGTGTCCAATAATCAATGGCCATATAGTGTATATATTCCAATTGCGCTATATTTTTTCTACTATATATTTGCCAATTTTTCTGAAATTCGCGTTTAATTTGGTTAAAAACCCTGCATGATATAAACAAAAAACATGTAAACAAAAAACCGGATTTTTTTTAATAAAAAAAATCGCTCTTTTTCCATGAATATACATGCTATTCTAACAAAACTCAGTGTACACGTTGTACAGTAGTCAGATATTTGTATACTGCAGCGAAAAATCTTTTCGTGCATTTTCATGTACAGGGTGATCCCAAATATTTCTATTATTCTGTGATTTTTTGTCGGCCCCCTGATTGCCGTGCTTATCAAATGGATGTTGATATATATGAGATCAAACATAATCTTTATAATCCTGAAGTTCCAGACGAATCTGACAAGTATATTTTTAAATATTTGACAAAATGTCAAAAGTTGAAAGCGTCCCAATACTTATTGGTAAGATAGTGTATTAATATGTTGAAAAAATATTTATGTTATATGCATTTTTCTGTTTTAGATCCGGAGCTATTTTTATTAAAACAAATTGCTAAAATCATCAAAATTCTTTACAATTTTTAAAAGTTGCAAAGATATTATATATATTTTAATATTATTTTCTTTATTCTGTGTTAGATTGCGTTGAAAAAAAAAATCCCCAAAAAATGTGTCAAAAGGCAGAGTTGAAAAAAAAAAAAAAAAAAAAAAGCCTCCAAACTAAGTGGGATACCTTAATAGACACCATACTTATAGAAAATAATTCAATTAAAGAAAATAAAATAAATTACACAAGTGCACGGGCAATATATTTTATAGGCCTGTGCTGACTTAATGGAATAAAATGTGTTAATTATCGGAAATCAATAGGCAATCAATCCACTACTCCACATAATAGACATACATTCTTCCTACAAAGATTCCGGATCTAACTATTTTATATAAAGAGTTTTCGTAGCATGTACCATTGATCAATGCGCCATTGAAGCAAATGAAATATGATGCCGCTCAAAACTGGTATAAAGAAAGCATTATAAATAGGTTGATTATGTGGTTAATTAATTATGCTTTACAATTTTTTCCTGAGTTTAAGATTAAACTATAAATTTAAAGAAAATTAACCTTTTCACTAACAATTTCATATTAATATATTCACTACTTACCAGGTTTCATTGTAATATAGTGATACTTTGAAATAATATAATTGTGTTGATTTAATGTATTTTTAAAACATTTAACAATGATTAATACTCTCAATGGTTATATTCATGTTTATGATTAAGATGTTTTTAAATATAATGTTGAAACAACCAAATATTTAGCATTCAAATGCAGATAAAACAACATTATAACTTTGTTTTTTTTGATACATTGTCAGAGGGTTAAAAACTGAATTATAAAACCTTCCATAAAATAAAACAAAGACGTAATATCATGCTTAAAGCATAACTAAATAAAAATTAATACATTTAGAACATATTCATAAAATTTCGCCGTTGAATAAGGTAAAATGCGATGTTTGTGTGAACAATTTTTGATATCTTATGACGCATTTATTAATCCCATTTTATTAATTTTCATACATAGTCGGGAGGGGAGGAGCAATGAAATTATTTTGTGGTTTTCTGTATATGATGTATCGTTTATATTAACACTATATATGCTATATTTTAATTTACTTAATGCTTAACAGAGTTTAAAATGTATGTCCATGTATATGCACCAAGAAATAAACCCCCCTCAAAAAAAGCTATTTATCAGTAGTTATTTATTAATACTGCTAGTCATTTATCAGTGATGATCTTGAGAATTACGCCGAGTATGCTTACGAAACTAGTTCATCAGTTATTAAAGGTTGTTATTACTTTAAGTGATACATTTATGACTTTCATCATATATCTAATATAATTTTAATTTTACTGTATTTATCTCACAGAAATAACATTTTTTATTTAAATTTCTGTACAATTACAGAATTATTCTGCTACCAAAATTTTTAATCTGTAGACTCAAATACTTCCGATTTGGAGATATAATTTATGAAATTTGCTTGGAGACAATAAGTCAGCTTTAGATACATTGAAGAAATTTTCTTAAAAATATTTGCATAATCACAAGTTTTAAGGCAGATGTTAAAAATACATATGTACTCTAAAAATTTAAAACTTTGACACAGTTTCACAATATATTTTAAACATAAGTATCTTAGTTTATTGTGGAATATATAATCACGCTAATTGGAATTTGTAACTTTTCATTTTCTCATAAACCATCTACGTCGTGAGTAATAATAAATTTATTGTTTATACATAGAAGTTTTTTCTTTTAATTTTAATTTTGTTGCACACGCAATTCAGCTCAAAACGCTAATTTTGACAGCATTTTTTAAAATCTTCTGATTTTAGCTCCGCCCCTCCCCCTTTCAAAAAAAGTTTGATAAAAAAATCATCAGGAAATTTCATAATTTTGCGAACAAAATTGAATTAAATAATGTGCAAAAAATTAATCAATTTTGATTTTAGAAGCAATGTTTTTGTATCGTAAAAATAGCATTCAAGATGTTTAAAAATATCAATTGTTTCATAAATTGATGTATTGTTATTGTATGAAAATTTTCTGTCGTGCATATAATGAAAATAATCATTCGCATTTCAGAATAGTGTTAAATATAAAGCATATATTAGTTTTTGATAATTCATCATTTGAAATAACTTCGGATTCTTATGAGACTTACAACAATTGAAAAAACAATTGTTTTAAAAGTATGGATAAAATATTAGAAAATCTTTTTTGAGAAAGGAAAGCAGTATGAACAAGAAATCCATGCATAAGTTTCGGATCAATATCCAAAGAACAGAAGTTTCCTTTAAGCTCTATTTTGTTATTTTCTGCACCTATGAATAACATGTTTAGCAAAATTTGAAATTTTATATCCCGAAGTGCAAAATTATTTCTTACTTTAAATTTGAAATCAATCTTAATGTATTAGAAAGTAGGGGGTCACTCCACATTTTTTTCACAGGGCCCTACTTTTTTGAAATTGTGAAGTTTATCTTATTTATGAAAATTTTAGTCATAATATTAAATGTTTGCGGAGGTTCTTGTTTGGAGATAAATTTTATGAATTGTCCTATTTAAAGTTAAATTATTTTGTGAAGGGTCCTTTTTAAAGGATTTAAAATTTTCCTAAACATATCCTTGGATATACATTCAAAATATGAATTATATTTAATAAATTTATGTATATTGATTCCATGAAATACTACTCATGCATATAAAGATAAAAATCAATAAAAATATCCTTCCTAGTAAATATTCCTAGTAAATATATTTTCAGAAGAAAATAATCAGTCATACATGAGAATACTTTTAAATATAAAGCATAAGTTCTAGCTTTTGATAATTCATCACATGATACAACTTCCGATTCTATAGAGACTTGCACCAATTGTACAAAACAATTGTTTGAAAAGTTTGAATAAAATATTGGTAACATTCTTTTCCCATGAAAGAAAATGCTATGAACCAGGAATCAATGCAGAAGTTTCGGATCAATAGTAAAAGAAGAAAAACTTCCTCCCAGATAGTTTTTGTTATTTTCTGCATATATGAATAACATGTTTAGCGAAATATGAAACTTTTCATCTCGCCGATCAGAATTATTTCTTAGTCAATACAAGTTTTAAAGCAACCTTAATGTATCAGAAAGAAGAGGTCTGTCCAATTTTTTTATTACAGGGCCCTATTTTTGTGAAACTGGGAAATTTGTCGTAATTGTGAAAATTCTACTTATAATATTGTGAATTTTAAATTACCAATGCATTCACATTCTATTCTTTATGTTTAAAAATGTTAAGTAAATGTTTCTTTTTGCGAGTCCAAATGTTCATTTACAGGCAAGATTTTATTTTTAATTGATTAAATTTAAAGTTTAATTTGAAAGTGGTGAAATTCTGTGAAAAGTCTATTTAAGAGGCAAATAATTTTGTGAAAGGTCCTGTTTTGAGATAAAATGTTTTGTGATGGATCCTGTTTGGGTATAAGAAACAAATTTTGAAGGGTCCTGTTTAAAGCTAAAATATTTTATGAAAGATTTTTTAAAGAGCCTAAAATTTTCCTAAACAAATTCCTGGAGAATTTCTAAAAATATTTAAAAAACGAATTATGTTTGATAAATTTATGCTCATTGATTCCATGAAACACAGCTCTTTCATGCATATAAAGATAAAAATCTTACATTATTAAACCTATTTTTTGGAGAAAATAATTTATCATACATGGCAATACTTCTAACATAAAGTATATATTGTAGTTTTGAAAATACCACCCATGATATAAATTCAGATTCTTCAGAGACTTGCAACAATTGTTTGAAAAGTTTGGATAAAATATTGGAAACATTCTTTTGCCATGGAAGGAAAAAAAAAAGGAAAAAAAATCAAAGCACAAATCAAGCTTTCAGATCAATAGTAAATAGATAAGTTTTCCTCCCAGATACTTCATTTCGTTATTTGCTTCATCTATAAATAACATCGTTAGCAATATATGAGACTTCTAATAACGAGAATTCAGAATTTTATCTTCTTCAGGAAATTTTTAGTGCAGTTTTATTTCTAGATACTTTAATAGACAGGTGTATTTATAAAATGGGAGATGTTTTATGAAAGACTACTGAAACATATTTTTAAAGTAGGTTTTTCAACTGAGAAATGCATCATTAAAAAATTTATTTAAGCCTGTTTTCTTATTACCATCAAACATATTTTTGTACATAACTGTAATTCATCCCTGGGTTACAGGATGTAAGTAAAATCTTTTTTTTTTTTTTTTTTTTAATTGAAAACTGAAATGGAGTTTTCAAAGTAAATTTTTCAACTGAAAAGCACATCTTTTTTAGATTATGTTTAGATTAGCTGTTTCACGGTTATGCAGAGCTATCGCGCTTCCAGATTTCAAGTTCAAACAAGTTAAGTGGTGTTATAGCGCTCTCTTTTCAGTACGAGTCTGTATCACTGCGCGTGAGCAAATATTCTACCGCTTTTGCTGAGATACAGACTCGTACTGAAATGACAGCGCCGCTTAGCTTGTTTGGACTTGAAATCTCGAAACGCGATAGTGTTGCATAGCCATCAAACGGTTAATTTATTTTGCTATTATCATATATATATATATATATATATATATATATATATATATTATTTTTGTTCATTAAATACATATCTGAAATCTAACCCTGAGTTATAGAATGTAGGAAAAAATCTCCTTTTTAGTTAAAAACTAATTTTATTTTCATTTTATATTATTTTTTAGATACTAACTATAATAAATCTCTTTATGTGAAAAGTATCAATGCATTAAAAAAATAAAATATGAAGCCTTCTACTGCCTTTTTATCCATTTATCTTTCATTATATTGGTAATCTGTCTTCTATTTCACTTCAAACTTCAACTGTTTTCAATAAGTTGATTGTAAAAATACTGGTTTCATTGGTTTATTGTATGGTAATATATGAATTACTCTGGTTATATAATGTCCATTTATCCACATATTTCTTAGTAATTTGGTAATCTGCCTTCTATTTCTCTTCAAACTTCAACTGTTTTTAATAATATGAATGTAAAAATACTGGTTTCATTGGTTCTTTTATTGGTATTGTCTGAATAACTTTGGATGTATTTATAAAAGTATTTATATATAAAAGAGTGATACTGTTATATAAGTTGCATTCTAAGAATTAGTAACCAAAGAAATTGTCCAAAATTTCATCATTACAGCGGCTTTCAATTTTGAAAACTTAAGTGATTTCACCACTTACTTCAATTGCCCCTTAAATTGGTGTAATATCGTTGTGTTGTCAACTTATTTGTAGATGAAATTCTAATTTCATTATGAGATAGTAGCTGGAAACAAATGCTAAACAATTTATATTACGTTAATATAAAATATTGATTTTTAGCAATGGACTGCACGCAATAGATATTTTGAAAAATCATGTTTTGAAATTAGCTAATATATATACATATAATATTGTTATTAATATTATTATTATAGATTTCAAAGAAATTCCAATATTTTTCAATTCGGCCGTTTAAAACGTGAAATTGTTTCATGTGTAGACGTAAAAAAAAGTTGTAAAGTTAGAATTTCTCGTTAGGATTTGCAACATTCATTATTACTCCAAATTGTACACTATAATGTATTTTTGATTCATAAAGTAAAGAATACAAAGATGTAATTAAAAGCTGCAAAAAACAAATTCTTTATAAACAAGAGTCTTCTTAGTAAATTTAACAGTTATAGCTGTTCAATTAGCGGATATATGTATGTTTTCTATTTTAAATCCAGATATTATTATATAAATGTTCTGTTTGTAGTTTTTTTATTGACTTAAATATTTTGGTGCATGTATATTATGCAAAAACATCTTTACGCAATGAAGTCATTTGTAGAGCGAGAACATTTCATATTAATTAAATTGCGCAGTAAATTACAATTATTTAAAATATTAGTAAAAGACACAATTTCAAGGGACGTTTAAATTAAAAAAAAATACTAAAAGTAAAACTCTTAGAAATGTTTATGTCCATCCTCTAATTAAACTGTGTGTTTGTGTGTAGACGGTTATAATTTACTATAGCACATAATTTCCGAACCCATTTTTGTACAGAAATGTTATCACTTTTTGTATTCAACGTCCATTTCTCTCTCCATATTTCTTCAATTATGAATTTATGAAAATTTTACATTCTAAAGCATTTTATGTAAATTGTTTAAACTAAATTAAAAGATTTACAGAATCATTTAATACATTTTTGAAGGATTATAGGATTTAGAATGTTTAATTAAATTTGAATTTACAGGTACTTTGTGCAATATTTATAATACCACTCAAATGTTTTATTTTAAATATTTTTGTTAGTATTTTGTAGAATTAAAATAAAATATTTAAATAAAATATTTAAATGTGATGTTGTTACAATATAAATATAGAAATATTTCCTAATTGAAAAATACCCATCTCCTTCCCTCAGCTCCAAGAAATCTGAAACGATACAAACGCAAAATAAATCATTCCTTTAAAATATTTTTGTTAATAATGCTTTTGGAACAAAATAATGTATCTGTAGCTCATTTTAAACAGTATTACAACTAATTGGCGTATTAAAAGAAATTTCTATTAAGTAATTTTAATGGTACTTATAAGTAGCGTCTATAGATAAAGTGTTAAATGAATTGAATAAAAATCTCTCTGTAGAACAAGTTTTCTCACTGGTGGGTTAACTATTCTTTTTTACTTATCATATCAGACAGAGGACCCATAACTATTTGTTACTCTGGAAACTATATTTGTGTTCCCTTTACATTATGTAGAGAAAATATACATTTTTCTTATAGAATAACTACCCTAAAAGTAACTGAGAGGCTCTATTTTCAAAGCTAGAAGACAGGAGGTGGTGGGTTCAAACCCTATCACGCCCGTCGGCCTATCCATTCGGAAATTTTCGTGTTTTTCTACTAACCTTGCGTAATACGGGTTAGGTTCACTCACAGCCCCTCCACGGAGGGCACCTGCTCAATAGGGCCTACATCCCTGTTGCAGACAATCGGCTGTCATAAATAACACCTAATGAGACCTTACAGAATAACTATAAATATCAGATTTTGCTAATCTGTCATATTCAAAATAATTTCATATTCTTCAAAATAATTGTTAAAAATAATTATTTCTAATATCCGTATGTAAAACAATTTTCGACAAGGAAAGAAAATTAAAAAAAAAAAAATAAAAATAAATAAACCACAAAATACTATGTCGCGCTACACTTTGGCTACAATATAAAATGCAAAAAATATTTTCTTCTGGATACATTACTTCTATTTTGCGCATCTAAGGAAAAATATGATTACCAAAATATGGGAATTCTGATCACGATAATTCAGAATTATTTATACTTCAGGTATTTTAGTGACAATTTTTATAAATTTACTTCGAACGAAAGAGAAAGAGATGCTTTAGGGGAAAAGAAACTGAAAAATGTGATAAATGGGTATTTATAAGACGTTTTATTCTGTTTAAATGTGTATAAATGGGGACAAAATACCTTTGAAATGGTCAATATATCAAATTTCCTTTTTTTAATATTAACTAAAAGCTTCTTTAATTGCGAATATTTTGACACCACATTTTTACCTATACGACAAATATATAGCGATGCATTGTAAATTTTGTTAATAGATCCAACGTAATTGCCCATACAAATGAAAACTTTAAACTGATATTTTAATAACATATTTTAAAACCTTGTTTGATAAATATTATTTTTTGCTAATAGTGGTAATTTGATTTTTTTTACTTCTTTTCCATGGCGAATTAAAAATTTTAGTGCATGAAATTATTTATTTTTAAAAATTAAATGGATAATTTATTGAATTTCCTTCCCTTTTTTGATACATAAGCGAGAGGGAAAATACACATTAAATGTAAAATCTAATGCATCTAAAAATTCAAGCAAAGTTTTTGTAGTATATTCTAATGAATGTGAAAAAAATGAAGCAAAAATATTCATGTATATAAATGCAATAGGGATTTTCAAAAAGTTAATTAAATTTTAATAAAATAGGCTGGTCCACAAAATTTAAAAAAATTTCTTTTTAATTTTTTTTTTTTGCACCAAGAATTTGCCACCATATTTGTTTACAATATTGTTCAATATTGAAGATATGGTTTCAAAGGTAATATCTTCTTAAAATATAGCATTTTTCGGGTCTAGTGTACTGTTAATAGTATATATTAAATAGTATATTTTGTTTTAACAAACGTTTTTGTTACTATTTATTTGTAATAATGTTAGTATTTGTCTAAGCAATTACTATATGGCTTCATTAATGGTTGAATATTTAGTAATAATAATACTTGTTTAATTCTGTTTGAACCTTTTAAGCTTTTTTTAACATGTATTTTATATTTTAAATTTAAAATAAAAGTTACTTTCCAGAAAAAATCTTCTATACTAATAAAAGAACAAAACGCTCTGTCTGTGTGTGTGTGTGTGTGTGTGGGCTAGCAAAATCTACAGCACGTACGAAGCTCAAACTTTTTTTTAGAGTAGCCCCAAATCTCTCCTGATGCACCTGAGTTTCAGAAATTCCAATTATTAACTGAGTAATTAATTAAAATCGAGAGGTCACTCTCATAAAAAAATCATCTTTTTCCCATTTTTTTTCTCTTTCGTTTATTTACGGTTGGATGGTTGTGTAAAAATTTTCGCAGAAGTAATAAGAAAGCTGAGACAGAATTAAAGAAACCCATGGTGGAATGAGATAAGAGGAGGTGAAGTAAGCCTCAAAAAAGGTTTGCAATATGAAACCATTTATCGCTCAAATTTTAATGTGCCAAATAAAAGGACGTGGAAGGGATTTTGTATTATAAGACGAATTGATAGAAATGAATTACAATTGAAGCATATTTAAAGAGGAAATACCAAATTTTTAAAATGGTCTTTGTTCTATTATTATTTATTAAAATAAATGCTCGTTTTTTAAATGAAGGAAATTGGAAAATTAGCAATAATTAAATATCAAATTAAAATTAAATAAGACATTGAAAACATTTGATACGAACTAAAAATTGTATAACTAAAAGTTTCTTTCATAAATGTAATTTTAAATACTTTATAATGTAGATGAAAAATGTTTGACTTAATAATTGCATGTAAATAAATATTAAAAATATAATGATGAAAACATTCTTTTAAAATCATGTATGAAAACTAAAGTAATAAATATTAATCTAAAATAAAGATTTCTGACTACAGACGATTTTTATGTATTAACAAAAGAATGTTATATTTTCAAGCAAAACGTTAAAATAATTCTTTATATTGATATTTAAAACACATATGATAAAATAATTAATAAATTTTTACCAGTGAAACGATAGATTAGTTCTTTTTAAGAAACAAGAGATAAAAATACGGGTTTAAACCTGTTTCAATTGATAGGCATGTCAAATCATGTGCTTTTGTAGGTACTTAATTGGACTTAATGTAGAGTTACATTTTTAGCAACTCCAGAGATAATACTTCCAGTCTATTAATTTCTTTTTACTCTATGAAAGAAACCAATTTGAGATTTTGACATTTCAAAAGTGACTGTTTTTTTTCCCCAAAGACCTTTAAAATTCATAGACTGGCAAAATGTCAGTTTAACTTAGGATTTTTGAATACAGCTGTTACGTCAGATCGATGGTACTTCGTACATTAGAATCTATGCGTGTTAGCTATGTTGCAGTAAATATATGTATATGTATATATGAGGCTTTTTTAGCAGTTTTTTTAAATCATTGATAAAATTTGAATACATTTTAAGTTAAAATTTTATTAAGACTTCAATTTGTTTTTAAAACAAAAAAAAATGGCTGTTTGACGTACAATTGTTCGATTCGGCAGGCGAATCATACACAGTAATAAATTATCAAATAGCAAAATAAATTATATATCAAAAATAGTCACTAAAATAATAGCAAAAAATAATTTTTAGGCGTATTAACACATAGCCCGATCCCAACCAGAAAAAAACAGACCATACTCCGATCCAAGCAAGACAAAAATTTCATGAGCATAAACCCGACCCGAACCTAAAAGTTCCATTTGAAAAAAACTATGGATTTGATATCTGACCCGAATCAAATATAAATCCCACAAAAATATTCAAATGAAGCATACCCCAATCCGATCAAGGAAAAATTATGTTCGTGTATATGCAACCCGACACGAACCTAAAAATTTTCTTTGAAAAAACCCGAAAAATGACCAGAACGAAAACTGAAATCGATAAAAATATTCCAATGAACTATATCCCGATAAGAGCAAGACAAAATAATTTCCGTGAACATAAACCTGATTCGAACCTAAAAAATTTCATTTGAAAAAAGACCTGAAATTTTATGCAAACTACATCTGAATACGATCAAAATATTCGAAAGAACCATAACCGGATTCAAATAAGAGAAAATAATTTCCGTGGACATGAACCCGATCCAAACCTAAAATTCCAATTGAAAAATATACCTGAAATTTGAATCGAACCAAATATGAACCTGACAAAAATATTCTACAGAACCATACCCGGCTCTGAACAAGACCAAAAAATTTCCATGAACACGAACCTAATTTGAACCTAAAAAAACTGAACTAAATCTGAATCTGACAAAAATATTCCAGAGAAGCATATCCTTATTCGAGCAATGCAGAATAATTTCCGTTGATGTGCAACCCAACCTGAACCTAAAAATTCCATTAAAAGAGCCGAAATCTGAATTGAACGACATCTGAACCCGAAAAAAGTATTTCAAAGACCCAAAACCGGATCCGAGCAAAACAAAATAATTTCCCTGGACATGAATCCGACCAGAACCTTAAAAATCAATTTAAAAAAATACCTGAAATCTGAATCGAACCAAATCTGAATCCGACGAAAATATTCCAAATAACTATAACCAGATACGAACAAGACAATATAATTTCCATGAACATAAACCCAATCCAAACCAAAAAATTTCTAAAAAAAAAATCCCGAAATTTGAACCAAACCTAATCTGAACCTAACAAAAATATTTCAGTTTAGTATAACCTCATTGGAACTAGGTAAAATGGTTTCTATGGAAGTACAATCCGACCCGAACTTAAAAATCCCACTTGAAGGGAAAAAAAAAAAAAAACACGAAATCTGAATTGAACCGAATCTAAACTGAACAAAAATATTCCAAACAACCATAACCGTATCCGAAGAAGGCAAAATAATTTCCATGAACATGAATCCAATCCGAACCTAAAATTCGGATGTTCTACAAAACATAATGCGCTCCGTAGCGGTGGAATGTGAAACTAAGTATTTAGCGCGAGATGGTTAAGATATTTCGTTTATAGTTAGAATTAAATTATAACTTGGTTACGGTTAGGTAACAGTTACGTTGCAATTACGTTCCGGTGGGCCTTATGTTATATTTAATTTCCGGTTAGGTTACAGTTAGGTCATGGTTAAGTTACAGTTAGGTTAAGGTTAAGCTGCGGTTAGGTTGTGGTTAGATTATGGGTAGGTTATGATAAGGTGACGGCCAGGTTACATTTATGGTTTATTTAAGTTACAGTTAGGTTACTGTTAAGATACAGCTAGGTTACAGACAAGTTATGATTACAATACAATTAGGTTACGGTTAGGATTTTGTTCACAGAATGAACATTACGCATGTTTGATAAAAATTATACACCTATTTTTGTAAAATGGCTCTGAAATTATAATACTATATACTAACCTTTTAGCTAATCATCGAGAATCGATTTCATTCACGGTATAGTCGGATTTAAGAGTGATATAATTAGTTTGAAATTCAAAATATTTCACTTGGGATAACTATGTGAAAAAAGTATTTAGCTAAGTCACTTAACAGTAATTTTAAGGATAAATATCAACATTTTAACACGAAAATCACGCAATCGTTACACACATATTCCCTCCTGCGTTTTCCATTGCAGTCATTTTTGGTTTTTTTAAACCAATTTTTGACACAGTCAGGGAGTACATATTTAATATAATGTACAATGTAAAAAATTTGACCCTTTTGCTGCATCATCACTCCCCCGCTTTTATAGAATATCTCTCTTTTGACCTATGAGAATGCTCCATAATGAGCCAAAAGTAATCATTTTCTATAAAAGCGGTAAAGTGACGATGCAGTAAAAGGGTCAAATTTTTAACAGTGTATTTACACGTATTTCGAGTTAAAGATAAAATCATAAAAATTTCAAGTTCGTTTAGCATTGTTATTACGGACCTGGGTAACGCCGGGCGGGTCAGCAAGTGTGTAATAAATTAGTAAATATATTAGAAATTTGGAATATCAGTTAAATCTTCTTGTAATGTAATATTCTTTTTAACGTTTCCAAAAACTCTTTCTTAGCCACGCAAAACAAGAACATTCGTTATGTTTCAGACAATGAAATAATCGTAAAACTCTAATCTATTTAGATAGTTTGCATTAATGTTGTTGAAGTAAAAGAATTAAAAAAAAACAAGTTGGAAATTGCACGTGAAGCGTAGCAAATTAGGTGCGTTCGAACGATAACGAAGTTTTAAAAATATTACGTTCATATATCAATCTCATAACATTGTAAATAGTGAACTACAATTAAAACGCTCATCAAACAATGTTCTCCCTATACCATTATGTAATGGAATACTTTTGTGTGGCCTTGTAAATCAATAACAAATGTTCTTTGCACCACAAATTATGTAAGATGTATATTATAATATGTACTTTATAGTTGCATATAAATTTTATTAAGTTCGCATGAGTGTAACACGATTAAAATGCATTTGAAACATTTTTCCCCATTGACCGTAATGTAATGGAATACTTTTGATTGTCCCTGTAATTGATCTATGCATCCGATTTTCATAAAATTTGTAATAACTCGAAAATATTATGCAATAATTATGTATTTTAAATTTCAAACGTATAGAATATATTTGAAACTTTTTCCCCATTGACCATAATGTAATTGAATACTTTTGATTGTCCCTATAACGATTATTTCGTTATATATTGGTTATTTTCTTAAATTATTCCTTCCCCCCGTCTCTTTTCAATTCAAAATCAGTTTTAAGTGTCCTTCATTCACTTTCCATTTTTTTCCCTCGCATAGTTTTTCTCTAACCGAAAAATCGGCAGCTGCTTAACTTTGTCTGTGAGAAATACACTTACATATCATTCAACCGTTTAAAACATTTCCAGATGTCTGCTATTTCCGATCGAAGCAATTCTGCATTACCTTATATGGACATCATCTCTGTTTCGCAGTTAAAATTTATGCTTACGCTTCTTTTCCTTTCTCGACAAAACCCTATAAAGAATTTAACATCTGCGCAGTAAAATCTCATGTCCCTTCGGTGTGCTTCTTTATTAGACAAAACAACACGTGTAACATTTTATTGTTTGGCAACCTTTTCCTTTCCCATCCCAGCTGGGAAACTAAATTGAATTCTTATCTTGCCGGCTGCATTTTAACTGTATTTGGCGTATACTATCCATTGTGCATGGGCGAACTTTTGTATGTTGGCGATTTTCTATCATGCCAAAAGTGGCAATTTGTTGCTATGTACGAGGACTTGACTCTCTGCGCTCGTCCTGTTAACCTGCTATTCTTCGTTCGGAGATTTTCTCCGAGAGCTGTAAGTGTGCCTCCCCTTCGTAATAGATGTTAAAATAAAGTGTAACTTTGCAATCATCGTGGGGTTTTTTTTCGAGCATCCGAACCTGGACTGATTCTATACTGATCATACCTCTTCTAAACCTTCTAACATATATATGCAACTACCAAAATCCCTCAAGAAACTCTTCTTTATATAAATAACTGGTGCCTGACGGTTTCGTTTTTCCCCACATAAAAAAAAAAAAATATATGGAGGGGGGTACAATCAACTGCGACTTTACGGCGAATGTGATGATTTTGGTTCTTCTTTCTTCTCTGCATCCCCGGTAAAAAAAAAAAATGCAACTGCTAGTAGTCTTGGCTGCTAAGCGTCAACAGATGTGGAATTGATTTTCAAAGTGCTGTTCCCGTCCTGAAATTCCTTTGCTGGACACCCCCGTTTCCTCCCCTGTGTGCTCCATCTCAACTGCTTCGGAGGGTCTCCCCTCGAGATTCAATATCCTAAAAGAAATCTGCGGCTGATTGTCACCTGAGCGCTGGGTGCTCCTTTTGTCATCTCCATCGTCTGTGTGATTGACGTGTTCATCGCAGCCAGATATCATCGAGGGCTGCATGTGCTCATGTTGGTGCTTCTATACCAGAGTGTTTTGTGTGTTTTCAGTGAACGTAATCTGAAGAAAGTTCATTGTGTTATTATGCATCGTAAAGTCATACATCGTACAAAATAGTGATTCATTAATTGTGGTCGGCAAAAGAAAGTAAAAAAAAAAAAATCCACATATAATACATATGTCTTCAATTATGTGAAAATACATCAGAAATAATTCATCGTATGTATCAGTTAACAGTGCACAAAAAAAGTATTAAATAAATAACAGAATTCCAACTAAAGCTAAAAAAAAAGATGTGTCACCACCTGTGATAAGTGATTACTAAAGTACCTGTTTACAATATAAAATTTCTGCTAGCCTTCAGTGATAAAAAAAAAGAGAAAAAAGTGCACTACAACAAAAATTAACTTAAAAAAAAAATTCTACATTTTGAATGTGGGAGCAGATCGAGCCCCATTTCCCTAAGTTTTTGTCTTATTAATTTAGTAATCATTTAATTATATATTTTTTTTAAACTAAATCTGTAAGTTACCCCAAGTATTTTCTTTACTTTATGTTCTGCTTCCACAGTCAGTTCATCATAATCAATATTGCAGTTTGGTGTTTTTAAATCATATTTTTTTTCAACATAACTATTATAATCCTGTTATTGTGTTTTTGCAAAGATTTTTTTAACTTGCGAAAGCACGGTAACTGTTGTCATTTCTAGTTATTATTTTTATGACATTTTATGCAGTTTTTATCAGTTATTTGCATTTATGTGCTATTGTTTCATATTTTACGTCCCACCCCATTTTTTGTTTTTTTTAATTTGCATTTAGATTCTCTAATATGCTTAAATGTGTTTAACCAGTTTTGAACTTTAATTACAAGGTTACAATAAGAACATTCTTTTTCATCCAAACATATAAATAAATCAGAAGGTTTTAAGTTACAAAAAAAGGAATTTTTTTTCCTTGAGTAAAGAAGTTAAAGGATTTTTTTTTTCTTGCTTGCTAACAGTTTTTGCGGTTTTCTATAGAGTTTTCTTTGCTTTATTATCTAAAGTAAGTACTTTGTTAAAGTGAAGGAATATATAGATATATGTTTCAAAGTGTAATTATTTTGCCATTTTATTTAATTTATTTTCTAAATGTGTTAATTTTGTATGTGCTTCCTTGCGTTACTGTCATAAAAGGTTTAAATAAGATATCTTTAAAGTGAGGTATATTTTAAGATCTATTTATTTTGCTAGTTTACATATTTTTACTAGCTAGGAAATTTTCTTGTTTTCAATGTGCTTTAGGGTATAAATTCGGTCTGTGTAACAATTTCTCAAAACTTGTGAGCTTAAACAAAACAAAAAAAAACTGATCATGGCGGCAAAACAAATTCCGATAAATATCATTCAATTTGATGGAGATCCAGATTTACTTAAATTTTTCTTTGATCAAATTCGCGTCTGTGCAGAAATTAATAAATACAACCCACAAACAACAATTGCAATCTTAAAGGGAAAGTTAGTTGGGCCTGCACAAAAATTTCTAGCCCAAAATCCCGACCTGCAAAAGATAACAGACCTTGATTTGTTGGAAAAGGAATTTGCGTCATTTTTCGCCCCCCCTAGTAAATGTGTTGCCTCGGTTGAATTGTCCAGTTTAGCACTTATGCCTTCTGAGACGATAAAAAATTTAGCTCATAGACTAAATGTTCTTGCGGCGACTGTTTATGCAGATATCAACGACGAAAATGCACGCAACACTATTAAACTTATGAAATTTCTAGAAGCCCTTCCTTCAAATATTAGAATAAAATTACAGGAAGAAGGCATTAATGATTATAAAACAGCAGTCGAAAGAGCACAAACCCTTCATGAAATTTTAAGGAATGAGAAAATCTTACATTCCTTACCTTCGGTACACAGACCAGAAAATCTCATCGAATCGCAACTGAAAGAAATTTCCGAGAAAATAAATGCATTATCCTTTGCCCCTCCTGATACTAAAACCGAAAATGAGCAAAAAAATCTCCAGACTAGACCAAAACATTTCGCAGGTGTTTCACGCTTCAAAAAAAATTACAAAAATCGAAACTACACTAGGCGTTATTCCCCACACAAGTTTTCACAAAAAAACCAGTTGTTTGTCAGTTATGTGGACGAAACAATCATGATGCTCTCTCTTGTTTTAAATGGAAAAGAGCAAACACTCAAAGAAAAAATAATTACACGAATTCCACTCCACAATTTCAGGAAAACTGAAACAGAGATACAATTTTTATGCTGATGGTGTTGTGTCTCAATCTAATACTTCTACATCAGCAACTTTTGTTTTTGACCCTGTATTACCTAAAATTTCAAGTTCGAGACTAGTTAATTCAGTAGCTTCCCAAACTTTTGACTCTATTAAGATAGCAAATAACATCGGTACACAAACAGAAAGTGATAATGTTCAGATAATTTGTAGTGTAAACACTATGTCACCATCCCTCCCTCTTGTTAAAGCCACTATAGCAAACCATGATATTACTTTATTGGCTGATTCTGGTAGTAGTATATCTTTACTTTCACAAAAATTATTCAACCAACTTAAACCGGTCTTAAAATATAAAAGACTGTCCACTGACGTCAATATTAAAACTGTCAATTCTGATGTTTCATTTTCCGCCTGCATCAGAACATCCATTAAGCTAAAACAAAAAGCGTTTTCACATCACTTTTATATTGTTGACATACCCGAGTCTTCCAGTTTTGAAGGCATTTTAGGTTTCGATTTCATAACTAGATACAATGTTGTCATCGATACTTTTAACAAGTGTCTCCACGTCAACAATAATTTCTCTGTTCCTTTAAAAACCAGTAAAGAATCTTCTGGAGAGAAACAATCAAAATCATGCAATTCTTTGAGTGATGTTGTATTGAATCAAGCGGTGTTCTTAACTCGAAAAATTATAGTAGAACCTCAACAACAAATATGGTGCTCTGTTTACACCTTCAATAACATCAACAATGACAGAAATTATCTTTTTGAATATTTGGCACAAACAAAAGAATTAACAGGAAATGATGCCATTATTCAAATGAACAAATTATCCAATAAAAGAAAGAAAACTTCACAAATACATCAGTTCTTCTCAATAACACTTAAAAACACTTCTGAAAAGACCATTCATCTCCCTAAACACACAAAAATAGGTCAATTATCTGAGATTGAGGAAATTCGCGACTATACTTCTGAAATGTCTGACAAGCAAAATAACTCAGAACAGCACTTTGTAAATTTTATTCAGGCGTCTAATGAAATCTTACAAAAAAGAAAGCAGGAGTTATCGGCTAATGATTTTAAACTTTCTCACTTAAAATCTGACGAAGCAAAGAACCTAACTAAATTGCTACTTAGTTATTATCCTGCCTTTTCCAAATCATTAGACACACTTGGTCATACTGATAAAATTGTACCTGATTTAAAATTCATTAATGACTACCCCATAAAGACACTCCCTTTCCCTCTTCCCCAAGCTGTGCAAAAGGATGTTTTGAATCAAATCAAACAGTTACTTGATGCCAAAATCATTGAACGTCATTGTTCCGAATGGGCCTGCCCCATGCTTCTTGTTAAAAAGAAACCAGACGGTACAGGTATACAGAAATATAGACTCGCATTAGATCTCAGAATGGTTAATACTATAATTCAAGGTTCGTCATATCCACTTCCTAAAATTCAAACCATTATTTCAAATCTTTCACAATATCGTTTTTTTTCTTCTCTTGACTTTCATCAGGCATATCATCAGATTGATTTGCCTGCAAAATTTCAAAATCAGCTCACATTCACTACAATGTTTGGTTCTTTTCGGTATAAGAGATTAGTATTCGGCTTAAAAACGAGCGCCTCAGTGTTCCAAGCTTTAATGGACTCGTTACTTGATGAATTACAGTTAGAAGGTGTCTATACCTACCAAGATGATCTTATTGTTGGTGCCAATTCATATCAAGAAATGTGTGAGAAGTTGGATAAAATTCTTGCAATATTAGTAAAATATAATTTAACGCTGTCCCCTAACAAATGCACTTTTCACAAAACCAGTTTAGATTATCTTGGATTTCACATAGAAAATCAAACTATTTCTCCTGTTCACTCCAACATTGTAAAAATAACATCTTTTCCAACACCTACAACTAAACGTCAATTAAAAGCACTCATAGGCGTCATTACATTTTACAAATCTCTTGTTCCATCCTTTTCTGAACTTGTACAACCTCTCATAAACTTAACTACTCCAAAAGCCAAATTTAAGTGGACAAGCAAACATCAAAAAATTATGGACACCATACAGAAGATATTCTTTAATCCACCCATGGTTAGATTACCTGATTGGAACAAAAAGTTCTATTTAAATACTGATGCGTCAAATATTGCCATTTCTGGCGTCTTACTACAAGAACATGATAAACAACTATTACCTGTTGCATACTTTTCAAAATCTTTAAAAGCATCCGAAAAAAAATATCCTGCACTTAAATTAGAACTCATGGCAATTCATAAATCAGTTACTGCTTTCAAATATTATTTATACAACAGAGAATTTGTAATACTTTCAGATAGTAAACCATTAGAAAAATACAACAAAACTACAAATCCGGCTGATATTATCTCTCGCTGGCTCATGGATCTCTCAGAATACACATACAAATTTCAACATATTCCAGGTAAAAAGAATGTACTCGCTGACTATTTATCTCGCTGTAACTTTGAAAATAATCAACAGACTTTAGCTACAAACCCTGAACTTATTCATGACACTCAACCCTTACCTATTGTAGAATGTGATACTCCACACTCCAGCTCGAGTGATTCTAATATGCATGTTAACTGCCTTATTTCTGGTACACAAACAAATCCTGACCCTTTATTAGAAATTTCGAATGAAACATTTGCTACTGAACAACAAAATGACCCTACTTTGTCTGTTGTTTATAAAGAAATCTTAAAGAAAGGATCTTCTCAAAAATTTCCTAACTACTTCATTCATCCTGATTCGAAAGTATTAATGTTAAAGAAGGAAAATATTTTTAATAACACTTTTTCGTATCACATTATTGTTCCAAATTCACTTAAAACCAAAGTCTTAACAATTTCACATTTATCCCATTTTGGGTTTAATAAAACTTATGAATTCTTGTCAGGTAGATATTTTTGGAAGGGTATGTATGTAGACACTTTAAACTTTGTTGCATCCTGTATCAAATGTCTTCAAACTAAACATCACCAAACTCCACCTGCACCCTTACAGCCCACATACACTCTCAGGTACCCTGGTCACACTATTAGTACAGATCTCCTTGGACCGTTTGCTAATGGAAAATATGTTTTAACTATCACTGATCATTTTTCGAGACATATTGAACTCTTTCCACTTAATGACATATCTGCGAGTAAGGTTGTTAAGTGCTTATTCTCTTACATAACCACCTTTGGGAGACCTTCGGTTGTCTTATCAGACTTAGGACCCCAGTACACTTCTCAGGTATATAACATCTTTAATGATACAATGGGCATTAAGGTATTACACAGTTCTGCCTCGAGACCACAATCAAATGCGATTGCAGAACGAATCAATAAGTCAATCAAATATTCAGTTAATATTCTTTTACAAGAAGGTCATTCATTCGAAAATGCAGTATTTATACACAAATCACTTTATAATGGTTCGAAACATGCAACTACATTATATTCTCCTAATTTTCTTCATTTTGGACGTGAACTTTCTCTAATTTTTGACACTTTTGATCAGTCGTGCAACCAACCCTTTCTTGATAAACATATTGAAGTCCACAAATTACTTGATGATTTGAGTAAGATATATCACAAAGCCTATAACAACATTAAATCTGCTCAAGATAAAAGATATAAATATTACGGTCAGAAAGCTAAATTAAGATCCATTTTCTTAAAAGACATTGTATATCTAAAATCAAATGACAAGTTTAAAGCTAGGTATACTGGTCCATATATTGTCACTTGTAAACATTCCCCTGTGTCATTCTCAATTAAAAGGTTGTATACTCCTGATAACACAGCATTTCGGGTACATATTGATAGACTTTTATTAGCACCTCCTCGTTATGGACATTTATTTGATGCATCAAGTCATATAAACAACACTAACTTTAATACGTTTTATCAACCTCACACATACAATCTAAGAAACAGAAACTAATGTAAAAACACTATTTATTTTTTTTATGTCTTGTTTTATGATACCACATATCCAACCAAAGAGCTCATGGTTGTGTGTATGTTGTTGTTGAATGATCTTTAACAATATCATGGCTGGTCCATCAATATTGCTCTGAAGATCTCTTAAGAACAATATTAGGTATCATTGTATCCGTTAACACTTACATATGTCTTCATACTCACTTAAATTTTATTTACTTTTATTTTGTTTTCTTTTTGCAGTACACTTAAAATTTCTTTGACAATACTCATTAATTCAGTATTTTTCCACTAACTAACCTCCCACTTAACATTTCTTGTACTATAAGTCAAACATATCATAGTTAGATAAACAGGTACTGTACTTTAAAAAAGTAAACAAAAGATTCATGTAATTAAATAAAACACAGTTTATATATATGACTTGTTCATCACCCCACTCGATTGTGACATATTTTTCGTCTCTCTTCACTCTAGGATTGTCTGCCCATAGTAGTTATTATATGATATACATTTTTTTTGTTTTTTTTTCTTTTTGAATTCTTCCCTTTGAAGTCTTGTTCCCGTTCAAAATTAAGGCCCTAAGGGTTCAAGCTTCATTGTGTTGAGAGACAAAATTTTGGAATTGGAGTTTCGATTCAAATTTTTGAATTGTGATTCCAATTCACAACAATTCAAATTTTTTCATGTAATTCGACGTGGGCTCCTTCAGAAGACCGCTAGTGCCTTCGGGGGAGCGTCACAATTCCCTCCTCATCTAAGGCTAGGCCCTAAGCCGATGCCATAATACTTGTGTTGTACACAAGATTCAGGGTGACGCATATTTTTTATGGGCGTGCTTGGAGCACCTCTTTTTTTTGTCATCCTATGCTTCGGCATGAAACACTTTTTACAAAAACATTTTTATTTTTTTTAATATACATCATATTACTTTTTTTAATTTTTGAAAAATATAGTGCTATTATGTTATTTTGTGTATTGCCATTTTATATTCATTTAGTATTAGTTTCATGTTTTGTATATATATTTCAAAATTTTTACTTGTGTCATGATAACAATCAAAGCTGCAGTAATATTTTTGTACTGTCTGAGTCGACTCAACTTACACATATAAAATACAGTACTACTTTGGATCCATGAAATACAAATATAAAAAATATAGAGACTTTAGAACTGCTGACTGTTTTTGAATACAAAAGTCTCCATTATCATGACGTTAAATTTCTACATATACATATAAAAAAAAACTTTTGCATTTATGTATGTTTTTATGTTATAATATTTTATGCTAGCCTATGCACATTGGACAGCAAAAGTTTTTTTTGTGGTGCACCGGGTGATATATATAACGATTATTTCGTTATATATTGGTTATTTTCTTAAATTATTCCTTCCCCCCGTCTCTTTTCAATTCAAAATCAGTTAAGTGTCCTTCATTCACTTTCCATTTTTTTTCCCTCGCATAGTTTTTCTCTAACCGAAAAATCGGCAGCTGCTTAACTTTGTCTGTGAGAAATACACTTACATATCATTCAACCGTTTAAAACATTTCCAGATGTCTGCTATTTCCGATCGAAGCAATTCTGCATTACCTTATATGGACATCATCTCTGTTTCGCAGTTAAAATTTATGCTTACGCTTCTTTTCCTTTCTCGACAAAACCCTATAAAGAATTTAACATCTGCGCAGTAAAATCTCATGTCCCTTCGGTGTGCTTCTTTATTAGACAAAACAACACGTGTAACATTTTATTGTTTGGCAACCTTTTCCTTTCCCATCCCAGCTGGGAAACTAAATTGAATTCTTATCTTGCCGGCTGCATTTTAACTGTATTTGGCGTATACTATCCATTGTGCATGGGCGAACTTTTGTATGTTGGCGATTTTCTATCATGCCAAAAGTGGCAATTTGTTGCTATGTACGAGGACTTGACTCTCTGCGCTCGTCCTGTTAACCTGCTATTCTTCGTTCGGAGATTTTCTCAGAGAGCTGTAAGTGTGCCTCCCCTTCGTAATAGATGTTAAAATAAAGTGTAACTTTGCAATCATCGTGGGGTTTTTTTTCGAGCATCCGAACCTGGACTGATTCTATACTGATCATACCTCTTCTAAACCTTCTAACATATATATGCAACTACCAAAATCCCTCAAGAAACTCTTCTTTATAGTCCCTGTAATTGATCTATGCACACGATAATCAAAAAATTTGAAATAACTCGACAGAATTATGTAATAATTGCGTATTTTAAATTTCAAACGATTAAAATGCATTTGAAACATTTTTTCCCATTGACTGTAATGTAATGGAATACTTTTGATTGTCCCTGTAATTGATCTATTCGTCCGAGTTTCATAAAATTTGAAATAACTCGAAAAAATTATGTAATAATTATGTATTTTAAATTTCAAACGTATAGAATATATCTGAAACTTTTTCCCCATTGACCATAATGTAATTGAATACTTTTGATTGCCCCTGTAATTGATCTATGCACACGATTATCAAAAAATTTGAAATAACACGACAGAATTATGTAATAATTGCGTATTTTAAATTTCAAACGATTAAAATGCATTTGAAACTTTTTTCCCCATTGACCGTAATGTAATGGAATACTTTTGATCGTCCCTGTAATTGATCTATCCATCCGATTCTCATAAAATTTGAAATGACTCGACAAAAATATCTAATATTTATGTATTTTAAATTTCAAACGATTCGGTTGGGTAGTTTTTGCGTTGTTATATGCGGACAGACGGACGGACGGACAGACGGACAGACGGACGGACAGACGGACGGACAGACGGACGGACTGAACGACAACTATAGGTGCTACGTATTATATAATTACGAACGCACCTAAAAAGAACTTGAAAGGGTTGATTTATTTTATTGCATATTATTTTTTTATTTATTATATTAATTTATATTAATTTATTGATTAATACATTAATCATTATAAATAGTAGAGTAAAATATACTGTGCCTGAATGGCAAGTTAATAATATTAAAATCACTATAGGCAGGTTTCCGTCTTAATTATTAATGTCCGATAATATTGTTTTGTATTTTTTGCTTCGGGGATCCCGAATAATTTTTTCCTAAGAAAAAAAAGTTATAGAAAAAACTCGCACTTTTTTTTCAACGGATTTGGAATCCGGTAGCTTATGTAAAATTTATTGTTCCTTGCTTCAGATGTAAAAAATAAGTATCGCATTAGCTTAATCACGTGGTTTAACTTAAATTGTGTTGGTATTGTTTATAACGGCCTATTAGTATCTTCACAATGGATATGGCCCGAAGGCAAATGCACTTCTTGGGGGGGGGGATCTATTTAACTTAAGAGGAAACTGTATCCTTTAAACTTTCTGAAACAACTACTTTAAATTATAAAACGTACAAATATTTATTCCAGAAATAACTTTATTTTACCGGCATATAAGATTTAAAGCTGTATTACATCGCATTAGGTTTTAAAAAAAATTTCTTCAAAAATTCAAAAAAAAAAAAAAAAAAAAAAAAAAAATATTTAAAACTTAATCGTTTATAAATAACACATCAAAATAAAATATTGACCCAAGTTTTTGATAATAAATCCTCACACTTTGCAACTTTATTTTCTTAAATGACTCAAGTTAAAAATAATTGTTTGAAAAGTTCGGGCAAAGTTTTGAAAACAATCTTTTGATGAAAGAAAACTCTGCAAACAATAAATCAATAACAAAATCAGAAAAGTTTTCCTTCCGGATCCATTACTATGTTATTTCACGCGTCTGCTAATAACGTGGCTGATAAAATATGAAATCTCTAGTAACATTGACATCAGAAATTTTTGTTCTTTAGGAAATTTTTGCCACAGATCTATTTATATTTTATAAAGATCAAAGAAATAAAATGGCTTTTGTAATGCTTTCAAAAGGACCTTTCTTAAAGTAATCTTTTATGAATATATAAATGATTTTTAAATTTAATAAAAATATGTTTTTGTCATTTTTACTGAAGTTTTAAATGACACATCATTTTTATTAATGACTTCCAAAAAGTTATTTTATTTATGCTTTCACCTATTTTTATAGTAGGTTGATGAACTTTCAATAGTTTGTGATTAGAAGAAAACTAGTCGTTGGGGGGGCCACCGTAATACTTACCCATCATGGATATGTATATGAAAATAAAACATGTGAAAACTATTTATACAATACATTGCAATTCATACAGAAAATTTAAATATTGTTAATATACATAGTAATGCTTTATTAAAGAACTGCTGATGTACCAATTTCGACAAATTATATAAAACGCCAAACTACTCAAGTAGTACCGAATTGCGCAAAAGAAACATCCTTATAACTCCAAAAATAATAATTTTATTAACTAACAATTAACTGTGTCGGATGAAGCGTCACATTTTCAATTAAAATATACCTCTGAATTGAAATTTGGATGAAATACAGGGTCATAAAAAATCGAAGAATGTGGAAAACAAGATTACAAATATCTCGGCAACTAATAATCCGACCGACTTCGTTCTATATGCAAAATGTGTATTATTTTATTGCCTTTTACGTCCATTCCTTAAAACAAAAAAATTCGAAAATTTTTACATACCTTTCATCAGAACGAATTTTTCGAGGGTCCGAAAAAAATAGTTCCGGATAATCGAGGTTGCTGATATTAAATAGGGTTCGTCCCATTCTTACATGCTAACTACATACAAAATTTCAAGTCTCTATCTCAATTTGTTCGGGAGATAGTACGTTTACAGACAGACAGACAGACAGACTGACTGACAGACAGACAGACAGACAGACAGACGGACGGCAAAATTTTTTTTCTAAAAATATGTTTTTCGGAATCTCCACTATCTAAAACGTGTAAATCCGTCAAAAAAAATTTTTCGATTTTCAAAACGATTGCAAGACTTACCCTATACTACTTATGATGGGTAAGTAAAAATGACTTCTAAAACCCAAGTGAAAGAGTGTTTTACTTATGAAGTGGATATGTATTAGATTTTTAATTTATTCAAATAAAAAAATAATTTCAAATTTTTTTGTCATTTTTTAGTTTTTTTACAAAATGGATTTGGAGTTTGGTAGTGTATGTAAAACTGATTGTGTTCCTTGCATTATGTGTAAAGAATAAGCAATTTAGGTGGTAGTTTTGAAATACCCGTTTTTAGTATCTGCAAAAGGGATATAGGCCCGAAGGGGTGGGATCCATTCCATGATTGTTTTTCTATTTAATTTAAGAAGAAACTGCATCCCTGAATCTCTCTGAAACAATAATTTGAAATTATAAAACTTATCATAAATGCTTATTTCATGAATATCTGTCTGTATATGAGATTTAAAACTCTGTTTATCGCGGAGAATTTTTTGAAAAATTTCAAAAACATTAAAACTTAACTGTGCATAAATAATATATAGAAGTAAAGTATAAACCTAAGTTTGTGATAGTAAACTTCACACCTTACAATTTCAAATTCATACATGACGCAAATCAAAAATAATTGTTTGAAAAGTTTCGATAACGTATTGGAAACAATTTTTTCTGATGAAAGAAAACTCGGCAAACAATAAATCAACAACAAAATTAGAAAAGGTTTTCTTCCTGATCCATTACTATGCTATTTCACGCGTCTGCAAATAACGTAGCTGATAAAATATGAAACTCTAGTAATAGTGCCTTCAGAAAATTTTGTTCTTTGGGAAATGTTGCCGCAAATCATTTTATATTTCTAAGATCAAAAAAGTAAAACAACTTTTATAATGCTGTTTAAAAAGACCTTTTTTAAAATTAATCTTCTATGGGCAAGTAATAATTTTTTTAATTTATTTATCTGTTTTTGTCATATCTACTGTCGTTTTAAATGGTAAATATCACTGTTATCTATGACTTTTAAAGAGTTATTTCATTTATATGTCAACCTATTTTTTATAATAGTTTGATGCATTATATTAGAATTAACAAAAAGATGGCTTTTAAAAGACAACTTAAAGAATGATAATTGAGAAGCGGATAGTAATTAAATTTTATTTTAACTAATAACTAATACTTAATACCGAATCGAAGTCAAAAGCATGACTCGATATTGCTGGGAGACGAGTCATGCTTTTGACTTCAATTTGGTTAAGATACTAACTAAACCTACTTCTATACAAGAACTTAACTTCCTTGAAGCTTTCCATATTTATAAAAATCTTGCTAATCTTGTTAATTGTGATTTTGCTATTCCACCATTATCAGACTGTTGGAAATATTACATTAAAACTAATTTTTCTTAATCTTTTAATGCAATTCTCGCAATATCTTTTCCATTTTCCACCCAATTTTCCTTTTAGCTGTTTCCTGTTTTCCTATAGGCTGTTGCCTAGGATCCTCTGTTTTCCTATTGGTCAAGAAACTTATCACTTGAATCCCCATCCTCCCTGTATATATATGAGCAAATCTCCACTATCTTTAGCACTGAGGAAGGTATGCTATATGCTACCGAAACCGGTATGCTTGGAATTCGTACATTCTGGTGTTCTAACGTTGAAAATAATTTTAACTTTAAAATGTACATATGTTAGTTAGTAACGTTCAGTGTTTCCTATACAATTTCTTTACTAATGAATCATGAACATTTTCACATTAAGGCAATATTCCTCGTAAGAAAGATTATATTTTATTTTTTTTTAAAGACTTCGGAACCTGGAAGATAGTGTAAAATTTCTCCAGCGCGTTACTTCGCGTACAAAAAGTATGTATTATAGATAGCAATTTTGAAATATTTGCGTAATCCTTTAACTGAAAAAACTCAAGTTTAAATTTCTCTGAAAATATTAACTCAATTTATAAAATAGATAAATGTTTATTTCTTTACCAACTTCATCTGTCACGCCTACAAACCTCTTTTCTATCACATTTAACTTCAGCTGAAAATTATTCTTTAAAATCGGTAATCAATTTTTCTTAAGGAAAGGAAAAAAAAATCACCACGGTTTATAAATTTATTTTAAGTGATTGAAATTAAAAACTATTGTTTGATAAGTTTTGATGAGCATTTTGTGATAAAAGAAAATACTGTCAACAACAAATCAATGCGCAAATTAAGGCGCGCAGCTTATGGATCAATATCAAAACTAGAACAGTTTTCCTTACGATACATTACTTCGTTATTTCACGCATCTTCAAGTAACGTGGTTGGATACGTATGAGACTTGGAAATTTTTCTTTGAAGAGATTTTGATGAATATCGGCTTATAAATACACAGATTGAAGAGTTATTATTTATAGAACAATTGGAAAAGTTATTTTTTAAAAATAAAATCTGCTATAGATATATACACTGTAAAAAAGAACGGATGATTTTAAGGAAGTATTACTGGTAATCTAGAAGCTAGTACTTTTTACTGTTTTTAACGGATTCCAAAAAAAAAAACGGAATATTTTCCGGAATTTACGGAAAATTTTCCGTTAAAAAAGCAGTAAATAGTACTGGCTTTCAGATTACCAGTAATACTTCCGTAAAATCGTCCGTTATTATTATTATTATTTTACAGTGTAAATAGGGGAGGGTGGTTTGGAGTGGGACACTAAATTTGTCTCTTTATGTATTATTCGGAACATTTAGTCCTACTTTAAACGAAAAACGATGTTATCAATGGTTTTTATAGACTATCTTAAGTAAAATTTAAAAAGAAATCGTTTTTAAATAAATGAATTTTTATTTTTCCTTTTTCGATTGGGAGTGTGGGCATGACATGGGACACTTTTGACAAAAGTAAGAAAATGAATTTTCTTTGATACAAGCAAAAATTTCAATTTATAGAGCAACGACTGCGCGTGCCATTTTCTTGCATTAAACATGCATGCATTTTTATTTCGTGCATATTTCACAATTTAAAAAATATATATATCAAGCTTTAGAAGATTCACAAAGATGTGGAACACCTTGGAAAGACTTCGCGCCATTTCCTTTTTCCTCTTTCTTACTTGTAGATAACATATCGCAATTAAAAGCATCAAACATTTGTAGAATTAAGAAGATGTCAGAACAAATCAAACTATTTCCAGGTAAGGGCTCCAGGTTGGGCAGCCATTTTGTAAGAAGTCGTCTTACAAATGTAGAAGAGAAGAAAGAAAGAAGTGATAACTTATCTTAATAAATATCTCGGGGCTTCATTCTTCTTTATAAACTTTTTATTACTTGAAAAAAACGGCACTCACATATAGTAGACTAACACGCACACATTATATACAAATAAAGTTTTTTTACATAATTCTGGCGCACGCCACTATGAACCAACCTTTTAACATTACTAAGAAAAAAAGAACATTTTTAATAGAACTAGTGTTGCCAGTTTTTTTTTAAAGAAAAAAATATTACAACTACATTTTTTAATTTAGCAAAACTCAGGTCACGTGACGCGTGACAGTCTTATTTTTTTTCTTTCTTTTTTTTTTCTTTGGAATGCGCGTGTTACAAAACAGTAATATATCACTAAGTAGTAATAGATGATATATATCTGAATTTGCATTTTTAAAATGGTATACGGGGGAAGAGGAATAATTCCCGATCAACAAGCTGTTAATTGGTCTTCCACCTTATGTTATAATAATATGCTTAAGCAAAAATTGAGAATCTTTGAGCATTGTAGTTTAATAGTGGTACAATATTTTTTACAACTATATATAATCTAAGCTTTTTAATTATATTAATAATATAGTTCTATAATTTTACATACTTATTGTACAATTATATTGATTTATACCTCAGTTTCCCGAGGTAATTCTCGATCACCGCGTAATTCCTCTTCAATGATATTTCACAGAATTTGATTCTTTTTTCTTTTTAGTTAATAAAGCCATAAATGCATTGCAGATATTATATATGTTAAAATTTATTTTAGACATATGTAATATAAATATGTATAGCCAACATATTTATATTTATTATTATTACCAGTGAATTCAATTCTTTGTGAAATTTTTAAATTATTTTAACTAAAAGCTTACTTCCACAACATCCTAATTAAATAATATTGTTTTAATGTTAATAAAAAATCATTAAATAATATATTTTGTTTAAAATCAAAACTCATTAACATATGCAGTGGCGGTCAAAAGTTTCCGGCCAGTAAAAATTTTTTAGTTATTTTGTAAGTATATCCATATGAGGACGAATCTCAAAGTGATAATTATACATTTTATAGACATAATAGTTAGGCACTTATTTATGGAATAACATTTAAATATCAATAAATTTTATTGAGAAAATTAAATATAAAGGACAACGTATGTTCTCAAAAGTTTCCGGCCACCTTCTCAAGTTTGAGAAAAAATGGCATTGTAATAGAAAATTACAGTGATTAACAACATTTGTAATTAGTATTTTATCACCATGCCTTTAGTAATAAATACCGCGACGCAACAATGTGACAATCATACATTTAACGGTTTAACGGTTAAATATCATTTATGGTACAATTTTTCCTCATTTCTTGCAATTTTTTGGAATTTTTGACTGAGTTGGTATATGTATAGTTCCGCACACGTTTGTCAACCTCTTTCCAAAGATTTTCCTTTGGATTCATGTTGTACATTTGGGCTGACTATTTCAAAAGGGAAACTTTTTTGTCCGAAAGACATTTCTTGTCGAGTTTTGCATACATTCTTTAAGTCATTATCATGTTAAAACAAATAGTTTCGACCAAAATTTTTCCTCTAATGAGGCAGCAAATAAACTTGCAAGACATCCTAATAGACTGCATCATTCATCTTGACGTGGGTTCTTCGTGGACACACACACATTATATACAAATAAAGTTTTTTTACATAATTCTGGCGCACGCCACTATGAACCAACCTTTTAACATTACTAAGAAAAAAAGAACATTTTTAATAGAAGTAGTGTTGCCAGTTTTTTTTAAAGAAAAAAATATTACAACTACATTTTTTAATTTAGCAAAACTCAGGTCACGTGACGCGTGACAGTCTTATATTTTTTTCTTTTTTGGAATGCGCGTGTTACATCCTCCCCCTCTGTTTCCGATCTACGTCTCGGAGAGGAAACAGGATGCTTTTTGGGTCTGCCTCTTTTTCTCAAGGGTGCAACTGGAATAGTTTCAGATTCTTGGAAAGGCAACAAGGCAGAAACGTGGTAAGATCCAATTCATTCAGTAGGATTTTCTAGACTAGCAATGTCATATGTCACTAGTGACTTTTGAGTCAAAACTATGTATGGTCCATCTTTCTTAGGCATACATTTTGCGGTTTCATTCTTACTTGCATTGCTAACTGGGTGTAGGTTAATCCATACATTTTCACCAGATTTGAAATATACTCGTCGATGATTTTTATTGTAATATCTCTTCCGCTGATCTTGTTTCATTTCAACATGCTCTTTCACATTTTTCGAAATATTTGTAAAAGGTTTAAGATATGGAATCTTCGCTTCCCCTGGTTGAAATCATTTTCCATACCTTTTCGGATGATCATTAAATTTATTCCTCTCATCGGAATTTAAATTTTTGCCTACATTTTTAGGTAAGGCATACGGACAGATTTCGACCGCTTCGGTACACGTACTATTTTGTACTTCATGTTCTTCTACAAAATAAAACTTTTTATGAGGTTTGTCCCTAAAATGCCATCTTTTGTTAGCTATGTCTAACACTATGTTGGCTTTGCACAAGAAGTCCATTCCTAAAAGAGTTCCATTACCTTTGGCATTTGGGACTAAAATAAACTCTGTTTCGAAAACTCGGCCTTCAATCTTTACGGGCACAATGGCAGACAGTTTTTCTAGTCATCGTAGATCCATCAGCTAATTTTACTTCATTAGTATGAGGTTTCATTGCAACACCAGCTTCCAAAAATAATTTATACATACGTTCTCCTGCAATAGAACGATTCGCTCCTGTATCTGCACAGACTAATACCTTCTTATTGCAGATCGTTATAGGTACATTTAGAGCTGAAACTGTTGATGTATTTAAACTATACAGCTTAAGACGTTGAGCTTTCACTGTTTGCTTCTTAACCGCAGAGGAACAATCTGGGCATTTCTTCTTTATAAATCCCACTTTGCCACAACCATAGCAGAATATCTCGGATTCTAAGCGACGATTATCAAACGTGGGGGAAGATCTGTCTTCTTTTAAAGGCTTACTCTGCTTCCATGTATCTTCTCGGCGAAAATACGCTTTTTTAGGTAGCTTTCATTACAAAAAGTAAAAAGCTACCTATTGCAGCCGTCCGGAGGAAAGCACTTCCGGAAAATTTTGGTATATTTTCACCGATCATGACCCCCAGACCCCAAAACCACCCTCCGTTCAAATGTTGACATATATATATATATATATATAACCATATATATATATATATATATATATATCTGATTTTTGTCATGCGATAACTAACGTATTTATGAACCGATTTGAATGAAACTTGGTATGTACATAGTACATACAAATGTCTCGACCGAGTTCGTTGGCCAGCATCATCCGCCATTTTGATTCAAAATGGCGGCCATTTTAAATTTTTAAAAAAATTTAAAATTAAAAATTAAATGCGAAAAAATTAAAATTTGAAAAATATTTTTCTTTTACGTGTTAGAACTTAAAACAAAGATTCCAGAACACTTTTTATTTTGTCAATATCTTAAAAAATGATTGAGTTATAGCACTTTGACTTTTTCTTATGGCTGACATTTTGAAACGATCTGATTTTTGTCAAGTAATAACACGCGTATTTATGAACCGATTTCAATGAAACTTGGTATGCACATAGTACATACAAATGTCTCGACCGAGTTCGTTGGCCAGCATCATCCGCCATTTTGTTTCAAAATGGTGACCATTTTAAAATTTTAAAAAAATTTAAAATTTAAAATTAAATGCGAAAAAATCAAAATTTGAAAAATATTTTTCTTTTACGTGTTAGAACTTAAAACAATGATTCCAGAACACTTTTTATTTTGTCTACATCTTACAAAATGATTGAGTTATAGCACTTTGAATTTTTCTTATGGCTGACATTTTGAAACGATCTGATTTTGTCACGTGATAACACGCGTATTTATGAACCGATTTCAATGAAATTTGGTATGTACATAGTACATACAAATGTCTCGACCGAGTTCGTTGGCCAGCATCATCCGCCATTTTGTTTCAAAATGGTGGCCATTTTAAATTTTAAAAAAAATTTAAAATTTAAAATTAAATGCGAAAAAATCAAAATTTGAAAAATATTTTTCTTTTACGTGTTAGAACGTAAAACAACGATTCCAGAACACTTTTTATTTTGTCTATATTTTACAAAATGATTGAGTTATAGCACTTTGAATTTTTCTTATGGCTGACATTTTGAAACGATCTGATTTTGTCACGTGACAACACGTGTATTTATGAACCGATTTCAATGAAACTTGGTATGTACATACTACATACAAATGTCTCAACCGAGTTCGTTGGCCAGCATCATCCACCATTTTGTTTCAAAATGGTGGCCATTTTAAATTTTTTAAAAAATTTAAAATTTAAAATTAAATGCGAAAAAATTAAAAGTTGAAAAATATTTTTCTTTTACGTGTTAAAACTTAAAACAACGATTCCAGAACACTTTTTATTTTGTCTATATCTTAAAAAATGATTGAGTTATAGCACTTTGAATTTTGCTTATGGCTGACATTTTGAAACGGTCTGATCTGAACGATCCATCATGTTGCTTTAAAATGGCATACACTTTATGATATCGTGGAATTTGGTGACTCTCTAAATCGCTTAAAATAAAACCAGGTTGAATAAAAGATGACTAATTTCTAAAAATTCCTATTAATATTCAGTCTTGACAAAAACTAGTATTCAATCTTATAAAATCACTAATTTTTAAAGATTATTTCCACTAATTTGAGCTTAGTATTTTTGAACAATGTAACTTACTTTAAAATAAATAAATAAATATATAAGTATATGAAAGCTACCTTTTCCTCCCGGCATTGCCGGAAGGACTTTTTTTCCTGGGGTACAACCGAATCTTTTTTAGAAAACGTAGACCTGATAGTATAATACGTGTCTAATTTTCCGGCAAGGTCGACTGGTGAATTTAAGTGTTCCCAATCATCTAGCATATGTTGTTTGCATTCGACAGGCACGTGCCTTTTCATCTGATCCGCTATGATCAGATCCTGAAGAGCTTCAAAAGACGTTACATTTAACTCTTTAAGCCAGTTTTCAAAGTAAGCACCTAACTCGAAGTAATAATCTCTCCAAGTAATTTCTTTATCTTTGCAATGCGTGAAAAACAGCTGCCTAAACCTTTCAGCGCTAATTTTAAACCTTTTTAGAAGTAGACCTTTGACATGTGAAAAATCTGAAGCGTTTTCTTCTTTTTCACGAGCAATAAGCGTAGACATAGAAGAGGGTACAACACTTAGTAAATAAGAAACCCAGAGGTGTTCTGGTACCTTCGAAAGCTTTAACTGTCGTTCCAGGAGCACCAGAAACAATGTTACATCATCTGTCTTTGGCTTAAATGTAGGCAACAGCTTCTGGATATCTATTTTACTCTCTGGATGAGACATTATCCCTGCCGCATTACCACCTACCGCTCCACTGGAAACACTTTGGCTTTGAGCCTGTAACTTAAGCTTCTCAAGCTCAAAATTCATCTCAAGCTTTTTTAATTCCAGTTCTTCCGAACGACGCTTTTCTTCTGTTTCTAATTTACGCTGTTCTAACTCAGCTGCTTTTTGTTTTTCCTCTAAGTCTCGTCTACGTTGTTCTTCCTCGCGAGCCGCAATTTGGTTTCTGACTAACGAATTTACGAAATCAACTTCGTACGAGGGAGAGGATTTAATCTTATCACGCAATGTGACAGCGGTCATAGAGGGTTGTACATCTAAATTCATTTCTAAAGCGACCTGAAACAGGTCTTCTTTTCGTGCTTTATTGAGCTCGGACATTTGTAAATTTAGCAAACAAGATACCCACTAATGCTAAAAAGTCGTTTAAATAAATTGTTCCCCAGACGTGAGCTTTGCTTTACAACTCATAAAAACAAGACATCAATAAAACAAAATAGTGAACTTTAACGTTAACAAAATATACTTTTAAAATAATTAAACTTCATTAAACTTTTAAGTATCTTTAAAATTTAAATTATTTTAATTTTATTTTAATTTTATTTATTTATTTTTTTTTTTTTGAAAGAAAATAAATTTAATAGTGGTTAAAAAAGTTTAATAGTGGTACAATATTTTTTACAACTATATATAATCTAAGCTTTTTAATTATATTAATAATATAGTTCTATAATTTTACATACTTATTGTACAATTATATTGATTTATACCTCAGTTTCCCGAGGTAATTCTCGATCACCGCGTAATTCCTCGTCAATGATATTTCACAGAATTTGATTCTTTTTTCTTTTTAGTTAATAAAGCCATAAATGCATTGCAGATATTATATATGTTTAAATTTATTTTAGACATATGTAATATAAATATGTATAGCCAAAATATTTATATTTATTATTATTACCAGTGAATTCAATTCTTTGTGCAATTTTTAAATTATTTTAACTAAAAGCTTACTTCCACAATATCCTAATTAAATAATATTGTTTTAATGTTAATAAAAAATCATTAAATAATATATTTTGTTTAAAATCAAAACTCATTAACATATACAGTGGCGGTCAAAAGTTTCCGGCCAGTAAAAATTTTTTAGTTATTTTGTAAGTATATCCATATGAGAACGAATCTCAAAGTGATAATTATACATTTTATAGACATAATAGTTAGGCACTAATTTATGGAATAACATTTAAATATCAATAAATTTTATTGAGAAAATTAAATATAAAGGACGACGTATGTTCTCAAACGTTTCCGGCCACCTTCTCAAGTTTGAGAAAAAATGGCATTGTAATAGAAAATTACAGTGATTAACAACATTTTGTAATTAGTATTTTATCACCATGCCTTTAGTAATAAATACCACGACGCAGCAATGTGACAATCATACATTTAACGGTTAAATATCATTTATGGTACAATTTTTCCTCATTTCTTGCAATTTTTTGGAATTTTTGACTGAGTTAGTATATGTATAGTTCCGCACACGTTTGTCAGCTTCTTCCCAAAGATTTTCCTTTGGATTCATGTTGTGCATTTGGGCTGACTATTTGAAAAGGGAAACTTTTTTGTCCGAAAGACATTTCTTGTCGAGTTTTGCATACATTCTTTAAGTCATTATCATGTTAAAACAAATAGTTTCGACCACAATTTTTCCTCTAATGAGGCAGCAAATAATCTTGCAAGACATCCTAATAGACTGCATCATTCATCTTGACGTGGATTTCAAATAACGGACCGACAGTTTTTGAAGAAAATACTCCCCACAGCATAACGTGTCCTCGGCCTGCTCCATTGTAGGAATAACATAGGTAGAATTACATCTTTTGTTGTTAGGCCATCGTACATAGTGTCTGTCATCACTCTTAAAAAAGCTTGAAATTCAGTTGATTGTAATATAGTACTTTTGTCCAATTTTCACTTGACAGATTTTGTGTTTTTTGGAAAACGCCAGTTGAGTACATTTATATTTTTTTAAATATGAAACTTTTTTGAACACCGACTTTTCCATAAAGTTCTGCATCACGTCAGCATCTTGACACGGTAGACCGACTTATTTCAGCATTATTTTCATTCCGTAAATTGCGGGATATTGCAACGGAATTTTAAAGGGGGTCATCAATTGTTTTTCTCCTGACAAGTCTGACGACAAGAATAGTAATTTCCCGGAGTTTTCCGGACACCAGAAAGTCCAGAAGGTCATGGCCAGCTTCATATAATTTTTAAATATCGTTCACAGGATCTGCCGATCGATAACTTTACCGCAATATTTCGAGAAGTTTGGCCCTTTAACTACAAACTAATCACTAATTTACGAACAATAATTGTTGAGCTTTCAAATTTTGAATTTAAACTATGCTATTCACGTTGATTCATTCATAAACACGAACAAAAAACACTTTACTGATAGAAAAAAAACTAAGGAATGATGAGTGGCCGAAAACTTTTGCACACTCGAAATTCGAATTTTGCCCCTTTGCATGAAGTGATTTCAGTATTCAATCAAAATGATCATATGGTCAGAGGTCATTCACATATTCCTAACTTTTGAAGCATTTGTGTTTCTTCTTTGCTGAAACCTTCTGTTAAATAAATCAAAGAAACTAACTGGCCGGAAACTTTTGACCGCCACTGTAGGTTTCACATTAAAAAAAATCTTTCAATCTATTTCAAAATTTCGTTGTAGGCATTAGCATTGGAGAACACAATGACTATATAATTGTACTCAATGCTAATAAATAAAATTTTACATATTATAATTTTACAAATTATACACACTTGTAATTAAAATTATGCAATGATATAAAAAGTTGTATTATATTTTTACTGCAATGCTTAAATATAAAGCAAAGAAATGTTCAAATGAAAGACAACTATTTTATGTTTATTTCACAGTAATAAATAAATTGTATATGTAATAACAATTTTTTAATTTATTAAGGCTGTACTTGTATAAAATAAACGGTTGAAATAAAATATAAAAAGGTTACAAAAGTAGTAGACAATGAAAATGTGTTGATGAAGCGCCTTGAAAAAGGAGATGGACAATTTCTATGGCCAAAACGAGATACTGTTGAAAACATAAGAACAAAATATTTTTTTTATGTTCCTATGAAACTAAAAGGTTTAAATCTTTTTTGTTGTGAGCAGCAGTAACGCTTTATATTGAGCTTTAAAATGTTATAAAAAGTTCTGCCAAGAATATCGGATGTTAATTTCAAAACGAATATAAATACTAAATTAACTATGCTTCTTTTTTATAGTAATTAAATATAACTAAATCAGTTGTCATTTGTACAAAAGATGTCCTGATATGTAATTGTCCCGGGTGTGAACGATGATTGCTCCATTTTCGGGGTAATTCCTGATCATCGATTTTTTTTAATTAAACAAACTTTAAATGATATTTTAATCAAAGTCTATGTTTTATTGAGTAGAAATAGGATGAAGCTTTAACCATTCTAAAATTGGTTACATCAATTGTAATAATTTTTAAAATATTTAGATGTTAGTGTTTTTTAATCAGGAATTACACCAGTGCACCATACTACTTTTTTTTTACTATATAGTATTGCTAATTTGACAGTATAATACTCGTACCACTACTGCCAATATTATACTGCAAAATCAACAATTTTGTTATAGGTACTATTTGTATTATATTAGCGGAATATCGAAGTCTTATGTCTTAGATGCCTACATGCTTAATTTCAGAACCGTAGCTGCTATATTAAAACATTTGAAGGAGGAGGTGAAGTTTTAAAGGACTATTAAAGAGAGAAAATTGCTTTGGAGATTATAGGGCTAGGTTTGCGACAATGGGATGAAACTTGGCTATATCAGTGCGATTCTGATGTTCAGATGAAAGTAGACACATCTCATTCAGTGTCTCAAATCTATCCTTTTAAGCTCCAAACCAGCTTTTCACAAGCACTCACTTCCTTCCATACCTTTTTCTTAAAATATGTTAATATAGGAGCTACGGTTTTGACATTGAGCATATAAACATCTACGACACTTCGATATTCCACATCAACCACAGCAGCACAAATAATTTATATACTCTAAGGACAATAATTATTGAAACGCAGTCGTATTAGGTTCTTTCCAAGCTATTTACTAACGCGTCATCTTTCCTTTTAATTAATAATGAAGTTTAGTTACAATTTCTTAAATCTTATAAAGTGTTTCATATCCAATGCTCGACGTATGATTTTTCGTTCTTGTTTTCATTGCAGCGAAACACGCAGGAGGCGAGATGAAGCCAGCGGTCTGGTACATGTCTGCATTTGTTGTGGTCATCTTCTATCTATACCTATCCGCAGTTCAGTACGTTCGTGGACTGCAGGTAGATTTTGGCTATCACAACTATGAACAGATGACCAAGCTGCTACATGAAATTACTAGAGAGCACCCAGATTTTGCCTTCTTATACTCTATAGGAAAATCAGTGCAAGGTATACATTATCTATTATGCATATTATTAATCATTACATGCTATTGAGGTTCCCGTTTTTTGAAATAATGTATTGGATTAAAATGATAAAATTAACATCAATAGAGGTGACAAATAACAGTAACAGAAAATCAAAAGAATACAAAACATCCTCACATATCCTATAATTCTTTCTCATTGTTATAATACAGATGGGCAAATCTAAATCAAATTTAGTATCTGCCGCATTTCATTTTTTACTTTATGTAGATAATATGTAGCATAGAATAAAAGCAATGTTTTTTAAATATTTGCGACACATTTCATAAAATTTTGAAAAAACGCAATACAAAAAGTGCCATAACAATCAGCTTAGATTCTTTTTATGTGTTTGTCTGTTACATACTGGATGCTAGTTTTTTACAGGTAAATTACATATGTTTCGTAACTATTTTGTGGCAACAGAACATGTTGCCACATTTTGAATGAAAATGCATTTTTGTTACAGTATTTTGTGTGTTACTATTTTGTAATGTTGATAAACATAAATGTATCTGAGAGTACGGTAATTCTTATTTGCTTTTTAGTTGTTAAAATATCTTTAAAAATAACTTGCATTAAATATTTATCCATAGTAAATTGTATGTAACTTTTAAATAATATTTTTCATAAACATTTAAGACAACAAAAAGCATAGTATTTCTTGTTTGCTTGTTACAGTACCATTTTTTAAAAAATAAGTTATTTTTAGATTAAGTATTTTATCCATAACTATATTTTTATTTATTATTCTTTAATTATTTTATTAAGTCTTATGCTAATTGTAAACATCTTTAAATTATATAATTAATATTTATTAATATTACAAATAAAGCCATTTTTCCTTTTATGTATATAAAATATAAATATATGTATATAAATTATATAAGTCTGATACAATGGAATTGCCCAGCAATTAAATCCTAAATTTACTTATAGAGATACGGCTACTTGTAAAAATGTTTCAAAAGTTTTCTTCACCATATCAAAACAAAGTATGTGAAAATAGTTTTTTCTCTTGAAATTGCGAAATTCAAATTTGTATGTAATGCTTGCATTCTATAAGCTTTATTTTGAAAACTTTATTCATGCTTAGTAACAGTTAAGTAAAGAATTTCCACACGTTTCACTTAATATGATAATTTGACTCAAAGAAACCAAGGCGGTAGCTAAAAAAAATATTTCTGAGGGGGATTTAGAATCATGAAATTTTAATCTTGACTTATTTTATATTTGTTTTTTACTGATTAAATGGGGATGAATTTTAATAATTTTAAGTTTTCTTTAGAATTCAAATAATTTATTTTAGTATAATTACAACAAAAAACTTTTTTTGAAAATAGAATTATAATCTCAATCTCATTTATATACTTCTTCGATGACGTAACAAAAGTCAATATCCCTTTCTAAATAAATAAGTAAATCGAATGAACTTTAACTATTTCTTAGAAGCTGCATTAATTTTTCACCCTATGTAACCTTAATCAAAAAATAAAGACTTTAAATGTTGTTTTTTCAATCTAAAATGCAGTTGATTTTTCAATTTTGTCCATCTTGACTGAGTGATAATGACATATTTATGTTCATCTCCACAAAATTTCGAAGGGGGATCAAACCCTGGGGATCCCCCTTTTAGCTGCGGCCTTGAGAAACCATTTACATAAATATTTCTTATAATTTTCAATAACGTAACTCAAAAGGAAAATCAATTTATTGAAATAAATACATTTCTATGCATAATATAGATTCAAGAAAATTATATTTAACAACGAATTGAAAAATTAAAATTATTTCTTAGTTATGAAAATTTATTTTACCAAATGAAAGATTACTTAAATTTAATTTGAAAACAAACCTTTTTAAAGCAACATAACGATCATCACTTAAATTTTATGTCAAATATTTTAAAACTCATCTTTTGAATTTATGAGAGAAATGGGTAAAAAAGCGTCAATATAAAATTTTAAACTTTTTTTTCAAAGTCTGTTGATAGATGTCACTCTATATCATGATACCTACCTTGATATATATTTTGATATACATCCGATGTTTATTTTTGAGCTATCAAGATTTTTGATATTTTTAAATTATTGGTTATACATCAGTGTCTGATTATTTTTCATATATCAATATCTGATTATTTTTTATGTATCAATATCTGATATTATTGAAATTTTCGAAAATATCGTGATATTTACGAACATACATCTTTTCTTATTGAAAATATTTTTTTGCACATGCGACTATAAATAGAACCAATATAAAAAAGGTGAAATAAATGATATAAATATGCATTTTTAATTAATAGCATAGCGTCATTCAAAATTTGATATCATAATTTTTAAAACTCATACTTAAAATCCTTAGAGCTATAACTGCTGCGTCACAAATTTTTAAGCCGTTGAAGTTATTTTTTTTTTATTGATCTCTTTACCTTCAGCAATTAGACTTACTTCCATCTAGCCTGAGCACTTATTTTTTTTTTTTTTTTTTTTTTTTTTTTTTTTTTTTTTATTTTGTCGCTTATAACCGTTGACTTCCATGTACAATGGTTTTTTTTTAAGAAATTATAGAAGAAAAAGTGCGTAGAGTAGTTACTGATTAGAGGATAAAGCATTAACAATTTTTCTAAAATAAAATACGAAACACTCTTTTCTGAATCTGAAATGTAAGAAACTCTATAATCGGTTTTAAAATTAATACTTTAGTCATCAATTTCAAACTAAAGTTAATCTTTTAGCTAAACAAAAAACCAGGAAAGTGGAAAAGAGAAATTTCCCCTAGGAATTCACTGTATCATTTTCTTCGCGGGAAGCGCCATCTACCTTCTTAAAGTAAAAGAAATTTTCTATTTATCCGATACGTTAGGTCAAAAAGATGATAAATGCTTATAGAATATTATGTCCATTTTTCATTTTTTTTTCTTTTTTCTTTTTTTTACTTCGTTAAAAATATAAACATATATTCTTCAATTCTTTAGTTAAAGTTATCATTTAGAAAGCCAAATAAAATCATGCACTGGTACCATTTATTGTATATATATTAATTGTGCTAAATAATTTAAAGTCCTGCGAATGCTCCTTTTCATTTTCAGTAACAAGTTTCCTTCATGCCATTTGAATAATGAAATTTTCGTTTAATAAATGCCGACATAAATCGACATAAATAATTCTGATTTTGTAAGAATCGCAATATTTATAAAAGATAATGATAAAAGTTATAATACTTTAGTTTATTGCTCTATTCTTTAAATTTTTATAATATAAATATCTATTTAATGTTTGTATGTAAATATATTTCTTTAACAGTAAAATATTTTGGAATTTTTTTGTGTTTATATTTTAACGGTTTACTTAAAAAGGGCAATTTGTAACAAGTTATATATATATATGACGACCTCAGAAGCCAAGGGGTACAAGTGACAAAATTTCGATTTGGAGTAAATTGAGTTTAAAGATGATGTTAAATTCGAACATCAATAACAATTGAGTGAATTGAAATAGGAAATTTCTGCTTATTGCATTCTTGTCTTTGAACTCTTATTTCAATAAATGTTAAAAAATAAAGTACAATTTTCTTTAAATGTATAATTAATCAATATTGTTTGTTTTTCGAAAAAAGTGGTTTGCCTCTATAACTCAGCAAATAATAAGAAAATCACTTATATTTCTTTACCTGAAATGAAAAAAGCATATTTTTAGGTCGTCTGTGTATTTAGTTTATTTTTTTCAATTTTGGCACTTATACCCCTTGGCTTCTGGGGTCCTCATAATATAAACACGCGTGATAACGTGACCGAAATAATTTATAACTCGTTAGATAATTTAATTATCATAAAATGGAAAACAAAGTTCGATTCGAAATTGCTTCAATAGTCTAGTTTTGTATTTCTTGTAACAAATATATATAATATAAATGTGTCAAAATGTTTAGCGCTTGTTGAGCATAGCAGTTGAGAACAGGCTTAAGTTTCACACAAAGAAATTTGAAGAATAATTCTTCGCCTTATTTACCAGAATACTTCTGCAATTACATAAGGGGTAATACTTTTATTTAAACGTAAATGATAGTTTAGAGCCGTTTTCATTAAACGATAAAATCCAACAGATTTATATGTGTAGCTTACCCAGTGTAGAGTGAGAATCATAAATGTTATACAATATAAACTGCTGATATTTTTATAACATGTATTAGAATCGTAAGTAATGTCTTGAGAAAATAAATTGGTAGTGTTTACAGTTATAAACTCTCAAAATAAGTAAATATTTCATCATGCTACAATATTTTGGTTATTGTGCTATAATATAGCTAGTAATAAATATTTTTTTATCCACTGATGCTTATTCGAATTAATCACCGAAATTTTACTTTGTTAAAATATAAAAATAATTAAGAAAATTGTGGTTTTTTTATGATAGAACCATCTTATTCTAAGGAAAATACGATGTTTGAGAATAATATTTTTCTAAGAAATTTTCAAATGTAAAAAAAAAAAATCCATGAAAATATTATTTACAAACTTTCATTTTGTAGAATTACTATCTATATCTACATACGAACCTATTAATGCCAAAGGTATTTTTCGAAATTTAATAGCTGCACGTGCAGAGAAAGCGGATTTTCAATATGTTCTAACTGAAAATTGATTTTTGGCCAGATGGGAACTTCTTTTTCTCAGGTCACGATTTGTTTTTTGATAATTTGTATTGTTTTATAATGGATACCTATGTATATATCTTTTTTTTCTGTATAATACATATCTATAACTGATATAAAATAAAATAAATCATCGCATATTTCAAATATAATTTATAAAATTTGTATCAAAGCATGATAGAAACATTGTCAATTTTTAATTTGGAACAACAATTTATCAAGTTAACTAACCACCTATGACTTTTTAAGACTATATCCAAAATATACACATAGTGATGTAAATTTCAAAGTTCGCCTTTTAAATAATATATATATATATATATATATATATATATATATATATACACAGAGCTGCCAACTTCTTCGCCTTTTTAAATCATATAAACTTGGTTGGAACCATAAAATACTTTTAGTAAAATGCATTCCAAATATATACAATGTTATGCATGATAATACATAATTTCAATTAGTAACAAAAAATTCTCTTTCTAATGTATTTATTGGACTTAAAATAGCCGTAGAAGTTGGCAGTCATGTATGCATATATATATATACAGTAAAATCTCTAAATAACGGACACCTCGGGAACTCAGAAATTGTCCGCTTTTCGGAGGTGTCCGCTATTGGGAAAACCTCCGAGATTAAAAAATCACTAAGAAATGCTTAATGTTTCATTAATTGACTTTTATATGTCACAAAACTTCTACTACATGATTAACCGTAAATTAAAATTAGTTTTTAAGCAATAAAACTGAAATAAAATATTTCACTCCTTTATTCACTGCTCATCATATTCTTGTGAAAAAAATCTGTTACAAAAGTTCAATTTTGCTTGTAATTACATGTAATTTGCTTTTTCAATGCGACGGTATTGGACTTTATTGAGTTTTGGGCAGGAGAGAGGGGATTGCACTCTTAAATTTTAGAAGCATAAAATCTCAAAATCTTCCGGGGAGATACTTCAGTGCGCTAGAAGATGTTCCTCCTGAGAAACCCCTTGAATTCAACACGTGGGTGGAGATATTTTCCCAGCAACCCCTTTACACTTATCTGTGATTACAAAATTTCTGACACATTGCCCTGATAAGTTTAGAGGCCCTTTTTTCTTTTTCTTTCTTTTTCATTTTTTTTTCTCGTAAAAAAATACTTTTTCATCCTTTAATGCCGAAAATAGTGTTCGCTATTCGGGGTGTCCGTTATTCAGAGGTTAAACATGCAAAAATTTAGGTTTTGGGAGTGGGGATTGGAAAACTGTCCGTTAAATAGAGGTGTCCGCTATTCGGGAGTGTCCGTTACAGAGGTTTTACTGTATATATATAAATATATATACATATATATATATATATATATATAAATAATAATATAAATAATATATAAATATATATAAATATATATATATATATATGTATATATATATATATATATATATATATATATATATATATATATATATATATATAACCTGTTTTCTGGTGAACCTGTCTTGAAAAAAAACAATAAAATCTTAAGACTAGTTTCATATATTTCTAACATTTTAAAATCTTGGTTTAGACTGAAAACCAATGAATGCAGTCAAAAGGTTTTTGCGGTTTCCCAAAATTATGTTTTCTGAGTAAGATGAGAAGAATTGAATCATGAAAATGAACACGTACAATTCGAATTTCAAAATTGGTAAATTATTTGTTCAGATTTGCAGAGCTAAATCAAATACATCAGACAGAGTTATAAATTAAATTTTTTTTTTCAGCAGCATTTATGAGAGTGCAGATATCTACAAAAATATTTCACATTTCAAGCGTCATTACCCCAGAAACTTTCAAGAAATTCCATTATAATTTATGACGCCTTAAATGTGCTATGTTCCAGAAATGAATGTAAAATGGATATTAGAAGAAATCTTTAAATTTCTTGAAAATCATTTATTAATTTTTTTACTATTATTTGTTCCGATAAACAATAACTACTAAACAAATATCACCTAACGAGCATTTAATTATTACACTTTAAACAACGGTATCTTTTAACTTTTTGAAAAAAATAGTCTATTTTTTACACAAACGTATTTTAAATTTAATATATTTATAAATTTATATACAGCAAAAGTATTATGGAAATTTATTTTAGTTCAAGATTCAAAATTTTAATCATTGTAATTGTTTTATAATTATATCAAACATTCGAGCATTAAAAAGAATAACTTTCGAGGAAAAACCCATTTAAATTATTGTTGAAAGACAAAATATTCTGGAATAAAAACGAAATTACTGTATGAAGAAAATCGTGCTTATGCCTAATATTTTTCATAAATTAAAAATTAAATTAATAAGTTTATAATTCAATAATGTAGGATCCGGCTATCAAATGATTTATGCCTTCGAAGACTATTTAAATTTCTATCATTAAATTAAAATTGTTAAATTTCTAGTAGTAAATTTTAAAAAATTTCTAGTAGTAAATTAGTATTATTAATTTTCTAGTAGTGAATTTCTATCATTACGAGTATAAACAATTCCCAGAAATACACTGCCTTGTACATTTTGTGTAAAAAGTAGGGGGAACTGGGGTACATTGATACATGGGGCACATTGATACACCCCCTCTACCGCTCACAGGGTCATTACAGGAAGTTTCACAACAGCTCCAAAAGGTTATGCTAGTGTATTCAACTACATACAGAAAATCTTGGAATGATTCAGCAGTTTGATGAAACGGGACGGGTGATTTATTGTTTTTGTTGTTCAAAAGTAAATTTGAGTTGTACAATTGAAATGGTATTATACAACTGTTCATGTATTTTCAACCGAAAATAATACTCTGCCTGGCAAGTAAAGCTACTCTTTATCAGTTCCTCATTCCTTATTTTTAGATAAATTATGATGTGTTGGATTTGAGTCATTTTATTCAAAATCGCTGTATGGGGCACATTGATACAGTTTATGACGGGGCACATTGATACAGCCTAAATCCTTTAATAGTTCATATTTTCATTATCTTTTATTATTTTTTTTACCATACACTCCTTAATCCAACCTTTTTTTCACGGAAAATTTCTAATATTAGTTTTTATTGAAGTGAAATAGCTCTAATTTCTTTATATTAGAGCATTTTATAGTATTTTTGAAAACAGAAGACGTAGGAACTTACCCAGCATCTAGTGCTAGTAGAACTAATAAAAGAAAAGGACGGCATTCTGGCAAATCTCGAATTTATATCGATTCTCCAGAGAAAAAAGTATTTTCGACATGAGAAATGTTAAGTAAGAGAAACAAACTGCAGAACAGAAAATGATACTTATATTATAAACAGAATTTTTAATATAATTATCCTTTATTTTCTGTTTATGAACCTATTTATAAACAGAAAAACTGGTAATTTTTTCATCTTTCATAAGAAAGAAGATAATGCTGGGGTTGAAGTGCTAGATATGACAAAGTTACCACAGCCAACAATCAGACAAGAAACAGACAGAACATCAAGTCATAATATATTTAATTTTGATTGCTTTAATATTGCTTAAAAATAAATTGTGGGTGATTTGAATTTTTATAAATAAATATAAAATGGTTTTCTAACTCATTTTTTATGAAAAATATGCATTGGTATTATTTTATCGTCATTTTTCTTAAACGTATCAATCTGCCCCGGGGATGGGGCACATTGATACAAATGACTTTTTTTGATTTTTTTAAAATTACATACAAAAATACTACATAAAACAATGATTGTACATTTTTATAACATACTACACAAGTTTTGCTGTCACCTCATGGAAAAAAAAATTGAATTTTCTACTTTCTTGACACCAAAAAAAATCTTAGAAAAAAACTGTATCAATGTACCCCAGTTCCCCCTACCCAAAATTGTTAAATAAAATAGAAAAAATGTTCTTTTTGCTGCTATCAAAATATACATCAACACCGCTTTTGACACAATTTTCCATACATTTTTTATAGGCTAATTGTGGCATGACCTCCAATCCTCTTAACGAAATTTCTTGCATCAGTTCCAAATCTGTCTCAATTGATTCAAGCCTTTCTTGGTGTGGTAATTTAATTTCTGTTACAAGAAAAAGTCATTATAAGCATTATTAGATGTTTATGATCGATAAAATCATTGGATTTTTTGACTGAAACAAATTGCACGGTGATGCAACATAATCTTGTAATTTTGAGTGATTGTGTATCAAAGTGGCGCAAAATACGGGGGATATTTAAGGTATTCTGCATATTAAAATTTATCTGAAACACAAAATTTAAGCTAAGTCTTTGTTCATCTAATATGCCCATCGTCAAAAATCGCAGAGTAATTACTAAAGAAAACATATGCTGTAGACATATTAAGTCGAAAATTGTGATCAATATCCATTTTATACAGTGATACCCTCTTAAAGGAGAAAAGAAAATGCAATGTCTCTCACAATTGCTTTTTAAATGTTAAATTTCGGGTACTTTTTGGACAAAAACTACACTTATGGTTATTTATCTACAGTGTATTGACATAATATACATTTTATATGTATGATATAAAATAAATAAGCTGCTTCATTACCTTTATTCTGTCTTTTCTGAAACCATTCAGTCAATATATTTTACTCTTAATCGCTAAATCAATTTTCTATATCTGCATAAATTTAAAACTTTAATCGAAAACTTTAATAGAAATTCATTGGACTAATTTTGGCTTCAGCGAAATATAACTACACGGAATCAGTCGCTCCCTAATCTATACAGACTTTTAATAGTTTGCAATTCTGCTCTACGAGCGGAATTTGCAAGCAACCTTTAACCCCTTCCTTTCAAGGTTAACTAATTTCGACCAATTACTTCCAAGGACGCATGTAGTTTATTTACAGGAGATATAAACACGTGTGTATATGAGCTCTTTAAAAAGAGACCGTTAATGACAGTATTATTAGATACATGTAAGGAAATATATAATATCGCTATAAACAGCATGAAAAGTTTTTACAGGTGGGATGAGTTATTAATAATTTTCGAAGTTTTAAGATACAATTGTATAATTTTTATTGTTAATTACAGAAAAAATTAAAAGAAATAATAACAATAATAATAAAGAATTTGCAATTACATTTTTAGATTAGCAAAATTTTTAATATTCTAAAAAAATATATTTTACCATAAAAGTCCCCCCCCCCCACTATAAGCTTCAAAATACACACTATATGTCAGCCAAATAAATGAAAAATTATGCTTCCCTCATTTAGAATTATAAAACTTTTAATAATATCTAAATTCAAATTAAGGAATTATTTAATTAAAAACTGTTTGTAACTATTATTTTGAACTAATACAACAACTTTTAATCCTCTCGAGTCTGTATTTATGATAAAGTGTATATTTTTCTTAAAATTGTTTTATGCACTTTCAATAATTAGCAATGCCAATGTTATTTATAATAAATATTAATGTAAGGAAGAACTTGGAAGAATATAATTTTATAAAATTTATAAAATATAATTGTAAGAATTCAAAAATTTGCTTAGAAAAACATAATTTAGTTTTGAATTATCTTTAATCATTTGTTCTTTCCCTCCCCCTCTCTTACTCTTCCCACACATACACACTAGGAAGGAAAAGTTATATGAGTTATTTTACTAAAAATGTTTTGAGCCCACTCACTAATTTTGAAAAGTTAGCCTACTGTTTTGAGACCTCAGTTTTACCTATACGACAATTATGTCTCGAGATATTGTTAGTTCTGCTAATAGATTTAGCACAATTATCCATACTTAATGAAAACTTTAAACTGATTTTTTCCCTGTTCATATTTTTATAACTTGCTTGTTTGATAAACACCAAGGCTTTTTTTTTTCTAATGTAGATAGTGGTTTTATTGTTATTCTTATTATTTTACTCTCCATTTGGAGTTTAATATTTTTGTGTATGGATTTCACATTCAAGTTTATCTTATTTTTATTTTTAAATACTTAAATTGGGAGTTTAATTAATTTCCTTCATTTTTTGATACACATGATAAAAGTAAAATCTTATGCATCTAAAAATCCATACGCAGTTTTATGTAGCAAACACATACAATTCTTATAAACAAGATCCCCACTCTAAGGAATGAGGGGAAGAAATCGAAGCCAAAATATTCATATTTATAAAAAGAGTAAGGATTTTTAAAAAGATAATTAAAATAATAATAAATTTTTGTAAACTTTTCTGTTTTACAAAAATAAATAAATAAAAAATCTTAAATTTTCTTTAATTATTAATATTAAGTATTGTGACACCATATATATATTACAATACTATTCAAAATTGAAGAGAGGGTTTTAAAAATACTGTGTATCCTTAAAGTAAAATCAAGGAATTACTCGTATTTAAACAAAATATATTTGTAAATATTCTTTTGGATTAATGCTGTAAGTTTTAATCTTCTCAAAAATATATTTTACCATGAAAGTTTCTTTTAATGTAATTGCACTTTATTATACTAACTTTTCTAATACAAGCTTTTTTCCTTCTTTCTTTCATGTATACAATTATATATTTTTTATCATTTAGATCAAAATACAGGAATTTTTTAAGCACAAACTATTTATAATTACACTTTTGAATTAGTACGATAAGTTTTAACCACAAAAAATATATTTAAATATATTTTAAAATATATTATTTAAAATATGTTTCAAAATACAAACAATATCAGTCAACTAATTAAACAATTATGCTTCATTTGCTTTTATTTAATTTTAAATTTAAGCTAAAATTATTTGTACTAATAAGTATAACAAAATTGAAAGTAGAAAACTACTAATAATAGAGTGCGAATATACATTTAACAAAAAATAAGTCTCTATCTTAACATAGAAAAGTTGCCTATATAAACGCCACCATCTTAATCCGACATAGATATTGGCTTTCCGGCTGCCTCTAGCGGTTGGATGAATTACGACAAAAACAGTCCCGCCAAACCGGAAAGGATTCCAAGACGTTGAGGGCAGAATGCGAAATTTTCACTTCGTCGGAGGATTACGAGAAAGTTGTCCAATCCAACGGGGACAGAATTAGTCCACATAAGAGACATAGGTCATAGGAATGGTGGCATAAGATTTCTTGACAATGTTGCCTTTTACCTTTATGTCATTGGTCATTTTGAGAATATTAAGGGCATAAATGTATTCTATGTCTTTGTGCTATGAAAACGCTTGCTAGCGAAAGTGTGCATAAAATTTCCAATGACGCACTATAGAACATTTTGTTTTTAGGTTGACAAAATTCATTTTTCAGATTATCTCAGAATTTTACAAAACCGTGTGTTACTGGCAACTGAATGTTTCTTACATTAAAATTCGTAAAAATTTAAAAAAAAGGAGTATATTGATTCGATTAAAAAAAAAAAAAAAAAAAAGCAATTTGCGCAGTTCATTTGATGGAGTTTCAAAAGGTGTATGAGTTTCCTCTAACAAGAAGAAAGCCAATCTTGGTAACTAGATTTTGATTATTTTAATATACATTGTAAAGACAGAAACCTTTAGATTCATTTTTTATGGATTTCATGCAACGCGGCTTAGTTATTGAGGAAGAGAATGGGTGTATAATATTATGACCATATTAGGTATGTTCTTCGGAAAGAAAGGATAAAGTTAATCGTAGCTTAGTTGATAGAGCGTTCGCTCGTTGTCCAATGGGCCCGGATTCAAAACTGTGACTCGCTAAATTTGTGATTCTCAGTTTTTTGTTTTATAAATATACTTGTAATTTAATAAACTTGATTTAAATTCTTAATATCGTACTTTAACTACAATGTTAGCATATTTAAACATTAATTTAACATTTTGATTTTTAAATCCTTATTTTTAATTAAAAAAGATTTTTTTAAAAATCTACCTGTTATTAAATAATAAAAATTCCAAACTTTAATAATAAAAATTTCAAAATGTTTTGTGGTGACCTCTCTTTGCGATGATAAAATAAAAGCAGGAAAGAAGGTAACTGCAAAAGCAAAAAAATTCAAAGAGCAAGCATGCGTATTACAAAAGTTAACAATCTTTTATGTGCAAAAAATAGGTGGTAATTTAATTTAAATTTTTAATATAATAACGCTTGTTACTCTAAAAACAAAGTAATATTATCACAGAATTGCATTCACTTGTTAAAGCAGTACATAGACTATGTTTCTTTAAATTCACGAAACGACAAAATTGTTCAACATGATTGCATGGATAAAGAATATATGGAATAATTTTTACAAATGATTTTAAAAAATAAGTTTTGGATCTATCTATGATATTTTATACAACTACTTTCTTACAAATAAAAAAGTAAATAGGTTAACATAAAAATTGATATGCAATTTTTAATTGACAATGAGATTATTAAATTATAATTACAAGTATATTTATAAAACAATAACATAGAAAAACAAATATAGCGTGTCCCGGTATCGAACACCGGCCCGCTGGCCATCGAGCAAACGCCATAGCAACTGAGCTACGATCAACCATATCATTTCTTTTCAAAATACGTTTTTAACTTGATTTATAATATTATATCTTCGCCCCTTTGTTTCTATAGAACTAAGGAGCGTTCCATGAAATACATTGAATCTTAGAATAAGGGTACTCTGCCCTACAACATTTATTGAAATAATCAAAATCTGTGATTACCAAAATTGTTTCTCTCTTTGTAAGTTTGAAAGTACGACCAGACTATGCTGTTTTATTTGAATTTTACGAGTTTATCGGACATATGTCACAGGTTTGCTTAAGAAAGATTTCTTTTCAAAATACGTTTTTAACTTGATTTATAATATTATATCTTCGCCCCTTTGTTTCTATAGAACTAAGGAGCGTTCCATGAAATACATTGAATCTCAGAATAAGGGTACTCTGCCCTACAACTTATATTGAAATAATCAAAATCTGTGATTACCAAAATTGTTTCTCTCTTTGTAAGTTTGAAAGTACGACCAGACTATGCTGTTTTATTTGAATTTTACGAGTTTATCGGACATATGTCACAGGTTTGCTTAAGAAAGATTTAACCTATTGATTCTTGAAAATAAGTGTCATTAAGTTCGGTTAACCGTTTTTCTTCAGAAATTTAAATTCTGGTTGATCCATGATGTTGTTTATAAATTCTATTTTGACTTTTAACATATTATTCGGCATAATTCAGCAATTAGTATTTTTTAAATTAAAGTGCCATTCCTATTGTATTAGAAACTTAAGAAAACTTCAATAAAAATTTGCAAATCATTAAGTTTTTAATAAACATTTTTTTTAACTTTCTGTGTATGTTAAGTCCAAGTTTTGCATGTCTGCTTTAAACAACTTTTAATTATCCGACTGAGCGGAAACACTGAATACTTGTGATTTTTAATTACAATACTATGTTGTTATAATTTAAGGGAGACCCGTAAGAAAAAATCCAAAATTTTTATTATTGATTTTAAAGTAATAAATTTTGGTGTACTATTTAAGAATCTTTTTGTAAGGAATAATTAGCAAAAACATTCACTTTTTATTAAAAAGCATATTTTTTATGTCGATTTTTATGATTTTTTGTGGAAAAATACACTTTTTAAAATTACTACTCCTCATAAAATTTTCAATATTTTAGTATTATTAAAATTTCTTAAATAGTGTTATAGTTTATTTAAACGACCTAGGAAGATATATATCTTTAATTTTCTATTTTAATCAGCTAAAAAAAAAAGAAAGAAATTAAAAATCCGTAATTTCGATTTTCGTAATTACGGATCGTAATTACGAAACGTAATTACGATCGTAAATTTCCTTAAATTCGTTGTAATTTTCATGTTTACCAATTTATGTAAATTTTCAGAAATAGTTTTTAAAAATATCTCTACTTACTTTTGTTGCAAATTTTTTTAAGATTCTAAAAACATAAACACTTTGTTTCTAAACAATTTTACCACTGAGCCTTAGTACTTTGAACTTAGGCAAAAAAATGGAAAAAATCATTTTCAGGAAAACACATTTCAAATGGCCGCAAGTCCTTCAAACTCTAGTGACTACAATTAAAAAAAACTCATTTTCTACCTGTTCCAAGTGTCCCCGAGTTCTGAAATTTTGCATGGATATTCGAAAATATGTATTTTATCGTTTTCTGAGATTTTTTTTTTTTAACTTTTGATGATTTTTGGCCGAAAATGGGGTTCGGGTCTCCCTTAAAGGACGTAGACATTATATAATATCAGCAGTTTTTACACAAAAATGTTAAAACTAATTCCAATCATCACATTCAGCTGACATCCCTTTCTTCATGTATCTGTGATTTTTATTATTATTAACTGCCCGGACATTTGAAGCATTCGGCAATTATTTTCCGCAAAAGCCGGTTAACTCAGCGTTTAAAAGCTTTTTAGAGATATGTAATTTTGATGAAATTTTGATAGTACCTTTCTTAACTATATGAGGTTCTACATAATGCAACTAATAATTTTAAATTATCCTTGTTATTATTTTTTCTCGAATCATTTGTTTTTTTAAATCAATGACGTGAAGGACTGGAGATAGATATTACAGCGAGATTTCATCAAAACTTTTAAAGCCTTACTTATAATGATATAAAATACACAATAATTTGAAATAAAAACAAAAAAAAAAAATATTAATATTTAAAAAAAAAAAAAAATGCAATTTCTGAAAATTTTCATCCATTTATTTATCCAAAATCACATTGAATATAATAGCGAATATGAATCCTGAAAGTGTCCTGAAATAGTAATAAAATAGCAAATTTATCTCTACTAAAAATTTATCTTTTCACATTTCTGAGAGTCAAATTGGATAAATTTTCAGAAAATTATTAATCTGAAATTATTTTTCTGCAGCCTTTATGAACCGACATATACTTACAAAAGCATTTTACGTTTCAAGCGTCATTATCTCTAACACTGCTACGAAATTCCATTAAAATTTATGATATATCAAACGAGCTACGTTCTGGAATCGAATGCAAAACGAACATTAAAAATACTTTAAGTCCATAAAATCCTTCATTCAATTATGCTATCCTTGTTTCAGAAAAGCAATAACTATTAAAAGAAACATTAGTTTAATGAGTATTTTATTATTACATTCCTAGTATAGCTATAAATTTCTCCTTTTTCGTAATTCTTTCAGTCTTGCAACTAATGTGAATTTCTTTTTCCTTCCACAGGCAGGGAATTATGGGTAATGGTGGTCTCACGTTATCCAAATGAAGAACAGCTTCTCAAACCGAATGTCAAGTACGTAGCAAACATGCATGGGAATGAGGTAAATGTTCTAATTCTATTCAGCCCGTTTTAACTGAAAACAAATTACTATACATTAATAGGATTTTTTCGTTTATGGTTTTATGTCAATTAAAAGTAATTGTTTATACAGTGTTTATTGGAAATACAAGGGGAAAATGATTATCTAAACGGTTATGTATTTTTGCAAATGCGAGAAATCAATAATGCGATTTTTTATGAATTAATTTAATAATATAAAACCAATGTAGACCTCTAAGATACTTGAAACAATTGAATTTTATTTTGTTATTGTTTTTCAAGTTTTTGAAAATGTGAGCCTTTTTGCTAAATTGTTTTGCATTTAAATAGATTATGTAAATTCTGAATGGAACAATAAACTATAAAAAATTTTATATTGATTTACGATATAATTTGAAGTACATTTAAAAAAAATTTTATCCGAAAAAAATATTAATTATAACGTATGGATTTTATTGATATTAATCTATTTAGACCTTCATGTAATGTGAATCCAAAATTACAGATATATTATTATCGTATCCTGCTGAGCAGATTTTGAGGTATTAAATAACTACAAGCATTGAAATCTAATATTTTCACACTATTAAAATTGAATGTTAGGAAATCCAAACTGAAACCTTCATAATACGTAAAATATTTGACCGAAGGAAATACTGCTTCTAACACTAAAATAACATATAAAAAGACAAATATTGTGTCAAAATTCGGTGTTCGTTTTGAATATTTGAAAATTTTATAAAATTTCTGAATGTATTGTTTTTTTTCAATATGAACTATAACATATTCCATAAGAAAATTTATGTAAATAGTTACTTAATAGACTAATTAATCGATTGGCCTCGGTCATATTTTTATTAGATGAGCTGCGACAAACGTACTTTTATTTTTATAAGGGTGGATTATTTTTTCTTCCCCAATGTTACTTGCATTTAATTTCTGAAAACAGATATATTAAACTTTTCATGTCTGTTGTACTCTTAATAGTACATGTCTTTTAATAGAATATTGCTTTAAAAATAGTTTTGCTACTATTTCTTAGAATTTAGACATGAAGGCATGAATAAGTGTTTTTACTTTTATATTATTATATAATTATAGATAATGTAATAATTCATCATAGTAGGTAAGTAAAATTGATACTTACCAAATTATTAGATTTGTGTATTTTCTATATCCACCTGATGCAGAGAGATTTATCCTCACTGTTGTCTGGAACTTCACTTTCATTGGCTCTTAAAATTACACATTAATGAATATTCCTTGGAATTACCTTAAAGGTATTTATATATGCATATAATTTGCACTATTATCACAACTACACAATTAATACGCACTGAAGAAATATAACTGGAACGACTTTAATTTTATTTATGGGAGCCAATATTTTCTGGTCTCATAGCAGAAGTTACATTTTCGAATAAAAACTAGAACACGCGCATCACACGGTACAGAAAAAAATAATAATAAAGTTATTTATAGTTTATCAGTTTTAAAAATATATATATAGTCCTTTCAGCTGTCACGAGTTTTTCAAGATTTAGATGATTGCTACTTAAGCAAATTTATGATGAAATTTAAACTGTCAAATTATTGTGCAACGAGGGATATTAGTTTTTGTTTCGAAACATTTACTTTTGATTATTTATGTCAATCACAATTTACATGTAGTAATGTTAGTATATGTCTATGCATTTACTATAAAACTTCGTTTATACTTAGGCATTTAATAATAATTATTATTTGCTCAATTCGCTCTGAGCCGCTCGTGACTCTTTTTTTTAAACATGTATTTCACTCTTTAAATTTAAAATAACTTCTTTCCTGAATTCTTTCCTCTTTAAATTTAAAATAAGTTCTTAATTACTTTCCTGACAGAATCACGCGTAATAAATCGCAAAAATATTAGAAAGTTGTAATATAATTTAAATCTTATTGTAATATACAGGGTGTTTCGCTACCAGACCGACAAACTTTGAGAGGTGATAGTAGACATGAAGACAAACATTATTAAATAGGAAACCATGGGGCGCAAACGTCTTCCGTAGGAGCCAGACGCCATTAAAGTTTAAGGTCTAAAACTTCAAACGATTATAATAAACGGATAAAAGGGTGGTTTCATTTGCGGTTTTCTTGAATAAATATTCTTTATATCACTTTTCTTTGTAAAAAATTTTAAAGGTTACATTTAAAAATTGTCGATAGAGGGCGCTTTAGACTTTAGAGTAACATACAACTACTTTTTACCTTTATTTTGTGCACGGGGTTGAAATTATTCTAAAGTTTAGACTTTAACTTAAATTTTAATCCCAAAATCGGAAACATTGTTATCGGGTAAATAGCGAAAATTGAACTGTGAACAGAGGAAGGGATTTTGAACGCTCATAATTATTTGACAAACTAATCGATTTAATTGCGGTTTGCGTGTAAGTCATTCCCATGGTAACTATTTTATTCAAAATGACATACAGCATTGGTGTCTCCATTTTTTGTTAGAGGGCGCTTCCGACACACCTCCGAAATTTCAATGGCATTACTATTGGGTGTTTTATTACCAGACCAACATACTTCCAGGAAGTGTTAGGAATGCAAAAACGACTCGGAATCATAATATAATGTAATGTCAAAAATATCTTTTTTACGAGTTAGGGTTAAAAGAAGAGGAGAAAAAAGGCCACTTGATATTTCTACAACACGTTCTGTCGGAACTTCTGGTAAAAGCACATGTTCCTCTTTCGTTGCGCTACTCTATAGCATGATGAGGCTCCTCCACATTTTACCAACGATATTCGCAGACACCACAACGTAACTTGTGGACAGCGGTGGACGGGTAGTGTTGGCCCGGTTCGTTGGCCTGTCAGATCGTCGCATCTACTTCATGATATCAATTACTTTTTGTTAAGTACCTTTATTTTATTACTGTGTAATTGTTCTGAATTTCTTAAAATAAACATTGCTGGGTGGGGCTAGTTGAGTTCAAACCAATTGGTAGCCTTCCCCCCACCACCACCTGGCTCAATCTGAATCTGTATGGACTTCTTCTGCTGGGAACAAATGAAATGTTGAATGTATGAGACTCCTGTACCGTCAGTGGAAGACCTGTCAGCTCCAATTTCTGTAGCTGCCAGAAAGCTATCCGAGATGCCAGGAATCTTTCAAAGCGTAAGAAATTGCATGCGACGCTGCTGCCAAGCACGCCCGATTACTTCTGCTCGTAATTTCGGATACTTTTTGTAGTAAAACCTTTTAACTAAATTACTTTCTGCCACATTAACGTGTTGCTGTTTCACTACCTGTTTCTGTTGCTTTTTTCTCTGCTTCTTTTAACCACAGCTTGCTAAAAAGGCATTTTCAATGTTACATTTCTATGTGATTCTGAGTCGCCTTGCATCCCTAACACTTCCTGGAAGTATGTGGTCTGGTAGTAAAACACACAGGAGTAATGCCATTGAAATGTCGGAGATGTGTCGGAAGCGCCCTCTATAAAGAATGGATACAAAAGAGCTGTAAGTCATTTGGAGTAAAATAATTACCAAAGGAATGAACTACACGCAAACTGCAACAAAATCGATCAGTTTGTATAATGTTTATGAATGTTTAAAATCCGCCTCTCTGTTCACAGTTAAATTTTCGCCAGTTACCCGATCCCAATATTTCCGATTTTGGGATTAAAATTTAAATTAAAGTCTAAACTTTAAAATAATTTCAATCCCATGCACAAAATAACGGTAAAAAGTAGTTGTTCGTTACTCTAAAGTCTAAAGCGCCCTATTTCGAAAATTTTTGGATGTAACCTTTATAATTTTTTTTTTTTTTTTTTTTTTTAATCGTGTTATAAAGAATGATTTTAGTGAAAATCTCTAACGAATTGAGCCTTTTTTCTGTTTTTTTTTTTTTTTTAATCATCATTAGAATTTTTGGACCATAAACTTTAATGGCCCCTAGCTCCTACCGAAGACGTTTCGCCCCATGGTTTCCTATTTAATAATACAGTCGACTCTCGTTAATTCGAACTCGTCGGGACCATAAGAAATTTTTGAATCGATTATCCGAAGTTCAAATTATGGAAAACATGCTTAATATGGTATACTATTACAAAGCAGTTAATGTTATAATGTTTTTTAAACTTATTTCGTCTGTTATCAATAGAATAGGACTTAATACTAAATTAGAATGGATAAATTCATAAACTAATTAAAAGATTAGAAACAAGCACGATGGAAGAAAAATTTAAAGCGACACTGATGGACAGACGGGGCTCTAAGAAAGTGGATATTAAATGCATTGTATTGCATGTATACTCGTTCGGAACAATTTTCACAAAAATCAAAGAAAAAAAGTTATTCAAATGATCTGAAATCCGTGAGAAAGAAAAGAAAAATGAAAAATCAAAATTCTCGTTAGTTCGAATTAAACGAAGTCAAGAGAAAATGAGTTCGAATTAAAGAAAATTTGTAACGTTATTCTGCCATTGAAAATTTCGGGACGTCATGTTTAGTTCGAATTAAGCGAAAATTCGAATTATCCGATTTCGAATTAACGAGAGTTGACTGTATTTGTCTTCATGTCTTCTATTACCCCTCAAAGTTTGTCGGTCTGGTAGCGAAACACCCTGTATTTTCTAAAAATCTCTAAAGTTTCTTCCTTGAACTATTGTCATAGGATTATTCATTAAATAGTACTAAAAACAGCAGCATTCGTTATCTTTCAAATAAATATTCCTTAAACAAAAAATAATCTACGTATTTAGAAAGCTAGTGTTAATGTTAGTAACGTAAAAGTAATTTTGAAGTAAAAATTGAAAGAAAAAATCAAACCCGAAGGGGCTAATATCTGATTTATATGTTTAGTATTTATTCAAATATACAAAAATCACATTATTTAACGGACATGAGCTGTTGCTTGCTTTCGTATTGTATGCCATTTTTGTATACTGTGTGCCAGAATACCTCGGAGATTTTCTATTGGATTCAGATCAGGGCTTCTGGCCAGCCAATAAAGTAGTTTCATGAAATTAACATCAAACCACGATTTTGAAGTTTGGAAACCATATACTGAGGTATTGTCTTGCTGAAAAAAAATAGTCTCCACTCGTTATTAAAGGTGCTTCTGATAATAGATTATAATCTAAGACGTCAACATAACTTGCAGGATTCATTCTACCCTGCGAAAAAACTATTGGAATAGTTCCACCACTTGCAAAACCTCACTAGACCATTACTGAGACATCCCCCAAATGCCTGCTTTGAGAAAAGTTTTGCTTTTTTACCAAGATTATAATAAAAGTAGCGAAAACCACCTGGTCCATTCAAATTAAACTATTTTTTAATCGGAAATATAATATATCCCACTTTTTTTCCCACAGTAATCGCAAACACTATCCTGATTCTCTTATGAACGTTTGTAAAAGGCGGATCGTGACATATGTTTACCAGAGCGAACCTTTTTTTTCTTTTTTAAACACACCGAACAGTTCAAGCATTACATTCTAAGTTCTATTGAAGTTTTATATCTGTAGACGTTTGATTTCTGGGTCAAGTTCGCCTAATTATTATTATTTTCCTGCCGTATAAGAAACAGAGGATGGATTATCTATGTCTTTTCCGTCCATATTTATCGGTATTTTAAAGATAAATGCAAATAACTGTTCTTGATCTATTAAGCTTTGTCGGAATTTAGTGTACAGAAAGCCCTGAACTTTTAAATGCACCCACTTTCACTTTCTCAAACTCCAAAAGCTTTGCAACTAGCGGCAAAACTGAAAAACAGAATATGACGAGCTTAAACACTTACTACGCATTTATATCTTCCAGCTGTTCCGTGTGCGAAACAAAAAACATGTAAATTTTACTTTATAGAATACATAAATACAGTTGTTCTTATAAGTTCGTCCATGTCAGATGGCTATATAAATTCATAAAAATTTCACGAATATGAATTTTCATTATATTTCCATAAAAACGTATAAAAATATTCTTTATTTTTCATTAGTTTCCAACCATTAAATTTCCATATGTTTCCGGCCAAATGTAGCCAAGATTTGACGATTTTTTCCTTGTCCTTATAATTTTAACCACCACTGTATCAAGGAATAATGGAATCTGAAGTTTTAGGTAAATAAGTTCATTAGTTTTTCATACATAGCGATTGCTGAAATCGTCTGATTGCTGAATTGCAGCGCCATCTGTTGAGTGATGTACTCTAAAAAGTAAACAGCTCCAATTTATATTAAGGTCTACCTGAATCAAGTTTTGTGAAATTCCAATCAATTGTTCTTGAAATAGTGTCTTCAAAATTATTGTCACATACAGAGTAACAGACTCAGAGATTTTATAAAAAAACATATTTTTGGGGTTCTCAGACCCCTAAAACTAGCAAATCAGTCAAAAACTAGAATTCAAATACTTACCAGAATCCAGTATTTTCTTGTAATGCATAAGAAAGTTTTAAAAAAATCATCGCTGTTAAACAAATTTTTTCAAAACAAAAAGCAATCTGTTTTCAAAAATCACTGGCGATTAAAAATTTGTGTTGGCTTTCGGAAAAAAATAAGTTGGGCGTTCCGTCTACCTAACCATTCGTAGTTTTCTTGGTTTTTTTTTTATATATGGGAAACTGTGCGAAAACATGAATTAAGGCCCCTGTCCTCGCTAGAGGAAACGCTCGCGAGCTAATGCTATTTCTATGGGGAAGCATGTTTCTAATAACTCTTTCGCATTTTGACATTTTTGAATATTTTTTTTTTGCATTGGATAGCTGAGGTGCATGCCGACAGCGCACCTTTTTTACTTTTTCGATTTTGGTTGCAGATACATTTTTTAAAAAGCACTTTCAGTTTCGAAACCGGTTTTGAAAGTGAAACTAACTTTGTAAAAAATATCTGCATTCAAAATCGAAAAAGTAAAAAAGGTGCGCTGTCGGCATGCACCTCGGCTATCCAATGCAAAAAAAATATTCAAAAATGTGAAAATGCAAAAGAGTTATTAGAAAAATGGTTTCCCATAGGAATAGCATTAGCTCGCGAGCGTTTACTCGAGCGAGGACAGGGGCCTTAAGTTAGTTCCTCTAGAACTTCCCTCCACGGAGGGCGCGAAACCCTAGCGCCTATATCTCCCCCGCAGCTAATTCGCCATCATAAATAACACCGATATCCTTTGGCGACAAATTTCACTTGATGTACCTCCATATTAGCCAAGCTTAAAAAAATCGAAGGCTGATATAAATACGAAGTATAAAAATATACTTTGATTTTTCAAATAATATTGTACGCATGATCGGATATTTATACACAATTATTTGGCGCTTTACAAACATTTGCTACTTTTATTAGAACACTTTTAGAAAAAAATGATTTTCATTCTGTTAATTATATCTCCTTTTATGCCATTCTTTAAGAAATGTTTTATATTTTATAATTTTTTTCAGGCTGTTGGTCGTGAACTCATGCTGCATTTAATAACGTATCTCATTAACAACTATTACACGGATAATTATGTTAGGTGGCTAATAGATACAACAAGAATACACATAATGCCGTCTTTAAATCCAGATGGATTTGAAACAGCCATTGAAGGACAGTGCTCGGGGGGTCAGGGAAGGTAAGCATTTTTTAGTTGTACTGTGGAAATATTAACTTCACTATGTATCGTTGAAAATTTATTTATCAGCAAAAATGTTCGTTTATAAGTGATTTTTATGTAAAGAAATTTTTGTACATTTTTTTCGATTTAATGTGATTTATCTGGTAATGTGTACACATATGTTATGGAAAAAACATACCCTTCAAGTAGCTTCATTTTCAATTTATAAAGCTAATAATAGAGCATGAAAACAAAATTTCAAAATAGTAGGTAATGATGTAAAATTCTCCTGTCATGTTAGGCAGATTTCATTACAAAAAGTAAAAAAACACCTTATTGCAGGCGTCCGGAGAAAAGCACTTCCAGAAAATTTTAGTATATTTTCACTAATCATGACCCCAAGACTCCAAAACCACCATCAGTTCAAATGTTGGCCTATATATGTGCATACAGACATGCCAACCTCCGGCTTTTTAAAAATCAAACAATTATACTTCTAACCAGAAATTTATTGAGTCAGCGAAATTAAGTAAATTTCAAGTGACCCTCTGAGTTAATACTAGACGCTTCTAATTAAATGCACTTTTTGGTTCAAACTACGTTTTCATGAATTAACAAAAGCCGGAGGTTGGCAACTCTGTATATATATCTGAATTTGTCATGTTAACTATCGTATTTATGAACCGATTTGAATTTAACTTGGTGTCTACATAGCGAATACTAATGTCTCGACTGAGTTCGTTGGCCAGCATTATACAACATTTTGTTTAAAAAATGGCGTCCATTTCGTATTTTTAAAAAATTTTAATTTAAAATTATGTACAAAAATTTGGAATTGAAAAATACCTTTCTTCTGTGTATTTGACCTTGATACAAAGATTCGAGAGCAATTATTAATTGTCTCTATCTTAAAAAAAAATGGCTGGGTTATAACACCTTGAATTTCAGTGGTGGATGACATTTTAAAACTGTCTGATTTTCGTTACATAATTACACACGTATTTATGAACCAATTTGGATGTAACTTGTAGTGTGTAAACAGTATATACTAGTGTAGGAACAGAGTTCTTTAACCTCTTTCATCCGCCATCTTATTTCAAAATGGCGGCCATTTAATTTTTTTAAACAATTTTAAAATTTAGAATTAAGTATAAAAAATTAGAAATTGAAAAATACTTTCTTCTATGTATTTGAACTCTATACAAAGATTTTAGAGCTTTTTTGGTTTTGTCTATATCTTAAAAAATGGCTGAGTTATAGCACTTTGAATTTCTAGTGTTCCTGACATTTTGAATCACTCTGATTTTTGTCACATAATAACACGCGTAATTCTGAAATGATTTGGATGTAACTTAGTGTGTCCCTAGTATATACCCATGTTTGAACCGAATTCGTTGACCAGTTTCATCCGCCTCCTTGTTTAAAAATGGTGGCCATTTAATTATTTTTAATTTAAATTTAAAATTAGAAGTTAAAAAATATTTTTCTTTAATGTGTTTTAGCTTGATACAAAGACTTCAGTGCATTTTTTATACTGTAATCTTAAAGAAATTGCTGAGTTATAGCACTTTGAATTTCTAGTGTGGCTTAGTGAATGTTTTCTATAGTTAAAGCAAAAAAAAAAAAAAAAAAAAAAAAAAAAAATACATACATTTTATAAGCCCATGTGGCCAGAAGGCAGACTAAGTTTTAAGTACATTTCAAAATCATTTTAAAATATTGATTTGAAAATTGTAAATAAAGGTAAATTAAGAGAAATTAATCTTATTTAGGTACAATGCCCGTGGTTTTGACCTGAACCGCAACTTCCCCGACTTCTTCAAGACAAACAACAAACAACAGCAACCAGAAACAAAAGCTGTTAGAGATTGGTTAGAACAAACACAGTTCGTCTTATCTGGAAATCTACACGGAGGCGCACTTGTTGCTAGCTATCCTTATGACAACGAGGCCAGCAATAGTAAGTATAAACTTTGATTTATAAATAGAAAGTCTGGGTAATTTAAATGAAAATAATGTGTGTCTATAAGTTAATAGATAAAACAATTTTTAAGTGAATATGATCATTAAATAAATGAAGCCTAAAGAATTATTCTACTCCAGTTAAGTGATTTTAAAGCACTTCTATATGGTAACATTTCAATTCATACATTATTTTATAAAACCAAACAAAATATTTTGAAATGTAAAAAATTTATTACAAATTATTTAAAATCTGCTTACTTCACCTCTCTTGACTGCCTTGTACATCTGCTTACTTTACGAACTTATGTTTGATTTTTTTTATTTTTTAAACTAGTGTATTGAAATAGCTATTAAAATTGCCATTTAAAGTATCATATTTATACATTTTACCGTAAAATATTTAAGTAAGGTACCTTGGGGTAATAACGCCAGGCGGGGTAATAACGCCAAGTGCTTATATTTTGCATAATTATGGAATAATCAGGTAAATGACACCCATGTGCTCTGCGCAAAAGGATTTTGAGTCATATAAATCGCAAAAAAACAGCTTCAGGTTAATTTGTTTCGTTTTTAGGTCTTATTGTTTTTACAAACAACTAAAATTAACGCTTGATCTAAAATTTGCGACATACGTTTTGTGATGTGAAGACTATCTTTTTATCCGGAAATGCTTTGTTAATTACATAAATTTGAAGTGCATTTCATGGACTTTCAAAATGTTGTTGAAGATTTTGGATATCTTCTCGAGATAATTTGTAATTTAAAATGTACTGCGCAATAACTATATCGGGGTAATAACGCCAATCCATGACATTAATACCCCGGTTGAATCCCTACAGTGGCCGAGCTACATCCTAAATACTGATTCAAATAAACACAGTTAAAACTGTGCAATGTTTCTCATATTTCTATTTAAGCGGTCCTTTTTAAGCAAAAAGAAGCTCACGGTCTGATATTCTTTTGCCTCATCCCCCCCCCCCCCCACCCACACCACACCTTTATTTTTCTTACACTTTCACAAAAAACTGAACATTTTTAATTAGCCTAGAATGCAATTTGTCAATTTCTAAGTTTGTAGAGTTTGTATTTTTAGAATTGGGCAATCTACATGCAATTATTCCATCTTATTTCATAGTTTTGTTTGCATGGCGTTATTACCCATATAGGTGGGTAATAACGCCAAATAGCATTAGTCAAGAAAAAACGCCATTACATTTTATGAATACATATCTGTTAAATTATTTTATTTTATATAGATAGTCAATGAGTTGCTGTATCAGATCCTATATTTGTTTGAAAAATACAATCTAAAACTAAGCCGTGAAAATTGGTAGAACCTTAACGTGGCGTTATTACCCCAGGGTACCTTAATTAATAACTGATATTAACAAGTACTATTAATTTTTGGGACATTGAATTCACTATCACCTACCCTGCTACTCACTAATTGTACAAAAAAAGTCTATAAATAAAATACTAGGCAGGTATCTGTTTAGAAAAATGTCTATTCTTTAACGGACCCTTCAAAAATTTTTTCATCTTAATGCAGAACCCTTCGCAAATGTTTTCGCCCTTAAACAGAACCCTTCTCAAAACTTTTCACCTTCAAATAGGATTCATCACAAAATTCTTAGTGTTAAAAATTAGTGTCACAAAATTTTACGATCTCCAAATTCAAAGATTTACAAATTTAACAAAAATTAAAAACAAAATCTGACCTGTCACTTTTACTTGTATGATGAATATATATTTCTTTTAAATACTTATGCCTTACTATCAATGTATAAACATGAGCCGAATATAACGATCATTTTGAAATTCAGAAAGTTATAGCTAGATTTTACACAGATATAAAAAGTTGTTCACAATTTTACAAAAACAGGACTCTGTGCACAAAGTCTGGACAGAATCCTGTTAAGGATTTTAATACAAAGAGTAAACTAAGCAATATTCTATAAATTTTAGAGTACACAGTTAAGAATCAGTAACTTTCGCTGAACAGTCATACCGCGCTTTTATAAAAAACGATTATTTGCCTATTTTATTGAATATTCTCATAGCTCAGAGAAAAGATATTCTATGAAAGTGGTGTAGCGATCATTCAGCGAAAACTTGCCGTCTAGGTAAAAGTGGTTTTTCCTTTGTTGAGTATTTCTTTGACTATGTAGTGGATAAATAAGTATTTGCACACGCGAAGTATTTTGTACAGATATGCAACCAAGACAGTTGTGAGGAAATCTTTTCAAATTTACTTTCTTTACTGTATAAATGTATATGAAAATGGATTCCCTTTCTAACGATAACAAAACCCAATTCAAAAATTAAGTTATATTCCCTATCAAATATATATCAAAGCTATATTCCCTATCATTCATATATAGTTTCCCTATCAAAAGAGTATTTGCATACATAGTATTTTTTTAAACATTGTTAAACATACAATTATACGAATTTTCAGAAAATGTATACCATGCATTTCCTAGCTGACAAATAATATAATTGCTTATGTGACGACTCTTACAATTTCAATTTATATGGATCAAAATATGTCATTTTTTTTATAGATTTGAGTTTAATGTTTAACTCACTATATTGTAAATTACATAACATGAAAACCGGCGGAAAGTTAAATCTAAACTTATTTACTGTTTGTTATTCGACGAATATCAACGGACTTGAAAATTTAAATAGTATTCCTTTTAATCAATTCTATGATATAATTTTCTAAGTTTAATTACATTAATTTTATTCAATTAGCTAAAAAACGTAAAACCAACAAACTTAAAGTATTCAGACCAGGTTTTGATCCTAAGTTTTTGATTAAACGCACCAGTGCTCTTCTTTCTGAGCCACTTGGAACGAAACACCTACTCTTGCATAGTTCAATCCTTTAATTGTTGGTAAGGCTACCTTATCAGTCATCCGTTAAAATTATTATTATACCAAGAGACAACAGAACAGATAATCGACTTTTCCAATTCACGCCTGAAATTTCAGAACTAGTTAAAATTCGATTTGCATATTAAAACGCTCTCGGTCTGTAAAGATATAGCTTTGTAGAAAATTGCTGAAAGTCCGTTTTTAAAGATTAACTCATAGATTTATCATCATGAGTTACTTCTTTCAATTCTCCATGTTTTCAATCGGTCAGAGGCAGGAGTCAAACCTAAAAAATCTGCTTTTCAGGTCTTTTCCATAAAGACATGACTTGGCAAGACGATTGCGTAATCAATTATTAAATATTTCTGGCATTTAAGCAATGAATTCGTTGAGGATTGTCTGAGCTGCCGAATTCCTATCTATCCACAGATTTTTTCATTTTTAAATAACAATAGTGGAAAACACTCAAATTCACCTTCTGTAATTAATCTTTAACCATTTAGATTTTATTTTGTAAACTTATTCCACCATGAAAATATTATTATTTTGATGTTTAAAATGTATAACATGATTTAGCAGTTTTGTTTCTACTTTCACCACTTACAGGGCTGCAACACGCTTGGTCAGTATCCAGTTGTTTGTCAGAGATGAATTAAAGTTTTCTTATTTTCATAAGTTAGAAATGTCGTATTTTTGAGCATTATAAAGAAATATTTTTTCTCTTTATGATTCTCCCAGTCGTTAATAATAATTTGAAACTTTTACAATTTTAAGATATATTTGATAGTTCTTGTTTTTGCATGCTAAAGTAATACCCTAAATCTCAAATGGAAAAAAAAATCTTCCAAACACTCCTGTCTATATAACGGATTTAATTATTTTTAACTGTAAAGTCCAATTTTTGATCGCATCCCGAATTACATTCATAGTGTTCAACTATAAATGTAATAAATGTTCCATATTTTCATTTCAGTGTTTTCAACGTTTAGCTCTCCTTCGGTGACGCCTGATGATGATGTCTTCCGACACTTAGCGTCAGTGTACGCATTTAACCACGAGACCATGCACATGGGTATCCCTTGCAGGGATGGAACACCGGGTTTCGCAAATGGTACAACAAATGGAGCGGCATGGTATCCTCTTACAGGTATTCTTTAAAGTATAATTTGCAATATGTAAAAGTTAAATTTCTACTGCTTACTTCATTTTGAGGTAAATAATTCAAATTCATATAAAAAGTACAAATAAAAGGACTGAAATTGCTTTCAGGCGCATAGATACAATATAATGTATTTAGAATATGTAAAAAAATTCTTGAAATATGTTGAAAATAATTATTAATCTTGTATTTTAAGATATTTTTAATGCATTTTAAATAAATTTATATTATGAGTATGCACCTAAAAATAATTTCAGTACATTTGTATTTTTTATTGAATTTTACGTACAATTTGGTTTACGAAAGCATTACATAATATTTCTTTCTAAATTGATGTAATTTTTTATTCTACGATTTTTATATCCTCTTGCAGGTTTCCTTTAAAGTATAAATTGCTTATATGAAAGTATTATATTACTTCTTTCATTATAAACTGATATGAAACTTTTATTTTAATTTTATTACATGCTCTTACAGGCTCTCTTTAAAGTATAATTTGCAGTTATGAAAGCATTTCATAATCTTTTTTCGTTTAAAATTGCTATAAAATATTCTTTTTCTAGTTTCGTTATTATTTATAAATTATTTATTATTATTTTATTCAATTTTGTATTGTTTTGATTTTAAAGGGAAAAAAATATCAACTAAAAATAACAACTAAAAAATAAAAAAATAGCAACGATTTCGTCACCTAATTTTATCAAGGCTCATTTTTTTAATGGTATTATTCCCCTTAATGGTGTATTATGTTTGCGGGCGGTCTAGCAGTCCGGAGACGTTGCGTTTACCTGTGGCAGAAGAAGTTACGCAGGTCAAAAAACTTCATATTAAAGTCATATTATGTCATTTAATCAAGCATAAAAATTACACGATATTACACTTTGGCTGTCAGAAAACCTATAATTTTCCAGATACAAATTCGGTTGAAAAGTTAATGCCAGACGGCTTTAAATTTGGCAGCGATAGTGCCTGTTTCAAGAGTGGTTTATAGTTATAAAAATTATAAATCATCTTTACTTCATTTTATCAAGGATAAAAATTATAAGATATTTCTCTTTGGCTATCATACAACCTGTAATTAATTTGCCACGCTCAAATTTGGTTGCAAAGTTAATGCCAGACGGCTTTAACTTACGACTTAAACCACTCTTGAAAAAGGCACTCTTGTCGCCATATTTAAAGCCGTGCGGCATTAACTTTGCAACCGAATTTGTGTCTGGAAAATTAAATATAAGTTGCCTGCTTAAAAAATTGTAACATCTTGTAATTTTTATGCTTGATAAAATGAAGTAAAGATAACTTATAATTTTTAAACTATAAACCACTCTTGGAACAGGCACTTTCGCTGCCATATTTAAAGCCGTCTGGCATTAACTCCTCAACCAAATTTGAGTGTGGCAAATTAATTATAGGTTGTCTGTTAGAAAAAGAGTATTATCTTATAATTTTTATACTTGATAAAATGACTTAAAAATGACTTATATTTTTTTTCAGTTTTAAAGTACTCTTGAAATAGACACTTTCGTTGACATGTTTAAAAGTGTCTGGCATTAACTTTGCAACCGAATTTATATCTGTCAAATTAATTATAGGTTGACTGATAGCCAAAGAGTAATATCTTGTAATTTTTATGCTTGATAAATTGACGTAAAGACGACTTATAATTTTTTAACTATAAACCACTCTTGAAACAGGCACTTTCATTGCCATATTTAAAGCCTTCAGGCATTAACTTTGTTACCAAATTTTGTCTGGCAAATTAATTTTAGATTGTCTCATAGCCAAAGAGTAATATATTTTCTATAAATGTGGATCTGGCAGGGTCATAGCAACATTGTTAACGTCTGGAATCAATATCACAAATAGTTAATATAAACAAATGTTACAAACAAAAACCTGCTAAAATGACAAAATTTTGAATTTTTTTTGGCCTGCACAACCCCTTCTCCCACGAGTAAACGCAAGGTCTCCCGACTGCCAGACCGCAGGCAAATGTTCAACACCATAAAAGAGAAGAACATGTAAAAAAAAAAAAAAAAAAAAAAAAAAAAAAAACGCGGTGATAAAATGACGTAATTTTGAAGTTTTTTTACCGGCACAACCCCTTCTGCCACAGATAAACGCAACGTCTCCAGACTACCAGAACGCCCGCAAGCGTTTTAAATCATTAAGGGGAAGAACATGCAAGAAAATGATCCTTGATAAAATGACGTAATTTTGAAATTTTTTTACCTGCACAACCCCTTCTGCCACAGGTAAATGCAACGTCTCCGGACTGCCTTACTGGCCGCAAACGTACTACACCATTAAGGGGAGAAACATATAAAAATTGAGCCTTCATAAAATGACGTATTTTTTGACGTTGCTAGCTCTTGGACTATAATGAAAACTTTATAGTATATTTCATGAATTTATTTTTTGATAATACATAAATTTATGAAAGATCTTATATAAAAATTCTTTTACTTTAAATGAAGAACTAATGAATCCGCTTCGCCTTTCTAAGAGTTATTTCATTATGTAGTATTGTAACATCCATATTATTCGCTTTGCTGTGAATATTTTTTTTTTAAGTAAAAATGTACTGTAGTATTTTCATCCAATATACAAATTAAATTTCTTCTCTACTTTTTCAATGATATTGTTCCAATTTAGTTGCCATTTCCAATTGCCCCAATAGCGGCTGAGAGGTTTTGCCTTCGTATTTGGTAAACGGCAGGTTCTGGATTCGAAACCAATCGCGGCCTTTTGCCTAATCATTCAGAGTTTCCCGTGGTTTTTTTCGAAACTAGGATTATCTTGCATAAATATGTGTTAGGTCCCTTAGAAAGACCCCACAGAGGGCATCTTCCCCTTTGCGCCTCTATCGCTCGTGTTGATAAACCGCCGTTATAAAAACGATGTAGAACCCGTCAAAATTCGACGGAAGAAAATCTTTAAGAAATAATTGTTTCATTTATTTATAATAAATCTGCAAAATTACTTACAGTAAAGAGTATATCTTATATTGATCAGTCTAAATATCAAGCAAATATTATTTTAAGCTAAAATTAGCAAAATACTATAAACTCAATTATTCAAATTATTAAACGAAATAGAACCGAAATTCACCATTATAACAAACGCATTTTAATTTCTATTTTTTTTTTTTCAATTTTAAGAGAAAATAAAGTGATTCTGTTGTCACAATCACAAAATTGGCACTAAAAATTATATTAAAAAAAATTAATACTTCAATTTAAAAATTCATTATTTAAATAACATAGCAAACAATGAACTTGCTGTTAAAAGCTTGTTAAAAAAAAAAAGAGAGAAATGCCAAACAGGGTAGAGTTCTTTCACATGTACATATGTGGCCACCAGGCGAAAAATATTAAAGGAGCCTTTGTGTTCATCCATTTAAACAATTAAAATAAGACATGTGTTTAAAAATTAAATTCAGTAGGATGAAAAAAAAAAGCGAAATTTCAAAATTTGTATTATTTTGAATAACGATGCGATATTGTACATGACTCAAAAATTAAAAAATATATATATTTTGCAAAATATGACGTTTAACATGTGATTTAATTAAAAATTATTTTTATAAATATTTATCAAGAAACATTAGCATAAATAAAGCAATTAAGACTTAAAATTTCAGATTGTAATTTCCTGGTAAGTCATACTGTGACGTGTGAAAAATTAAGAGCTTTCTGCTATGCTGTACGTATATTTATTTTATTATTCTCTTTTAATTTCTACTTAATATTTGTACCTTAAGAAACACATGCATAAGGAAGGCACTAAATTCTCTATTTTACAAATAATTTTTTTTAATTAAAATAGGATCGTCATAGAATATGAATGCCGTTTTCTTGGTGTATTCATTTTAGTTCTTAACAGGTATAAATATGTCACTGCAGAAGAATTGCCGTAGGTCAAAATAGTCAGAAAGCATCAGGCGTAATAAAATTTATAACTACCAGTAAGATCCATTATACATTGTTAAAAATTTTCTGCACTTTGAACCGAAATTTGTTGCTTAGTAGCTACCACCATAAGATGGGGAAATCTTGTTACAAGATTTGGAGCTTCGGTTGAACCATCCTATGGTGGCAGCTGGTAATAGCTGCGAGCACCATATCTTGGTTCAAAGTAGCACGAAATTTTTAACAGTGTATGTTTCTTTGAAAATGTGTTTGTCTTTATAAAAAATTAATAGACTTTTATTATGTCATTTTCCTGGTTCCGTAAATTAACAAATAAAACTGAAGATTACATTAAATTTCTGAACAACATATAGAAAATGTTTCTCTAAATAACATTACAGTGTTAGAAAAAAAAGAATGTAAAAGAAAAAAAGTTTAAGAATGAAATTTTTATTATATTGAGAAATATAATATGGCAAGAAATAGCTTATAACTTTATAAAAATATTTTATTATTTAATTTCTCCAAAATTTAACAATTTCACACGGAAATTCTTAATTCTGCAACAGAAAATAAATTTGCCTCTTCAAATTTTGAATTATTTGCAATGGATAATTTCAATATCTCACATAATCGAAGTATTCATTTAGTGATATTCACCCAAATATTTTAACTAAATTTCCATATAAGTTTTCATCATACTGTAATAAAATGAGCTTTCCCCATATCGAAGTGAAAAAAAAAATTGAAACAACATTGATACATTGTATGTTTATATTATGATATATTATTGCAGCAATATATTTTTTAAAGAAAAATTGTAATTGACAGAGGATTAAGGACCTGTCTACCTATACGTTTTAAATGCGTTCGTAATTGTATTACCACCCATAATTGTCATCTGCTCCGACGACTATAGCTTAAGGGACTGTGCATATATAACATTACCAAATTTTGCTAATTTTTGGCCCCCTCGCGCCCTTTTGATATGATACGTTATCATCCGCCGAATCCCCCCCCCCCCCCGATAATAATATCGATATCAATGTATTTTAAGAATTTACTTCTTTTGTTTGGAATGATGTGTAAAACTATAAAATGGTTAAATTTTTTTCGCTTACTTTTGTAGATTCAAAAGAAAAGAAGTCCATAAAATATCACTTTATATTATGTAACACTTGTTATTATTTAGAGGTATTTTGTAATAGCTTTTTGTTACATAATGCATTCAACAGTAATAATATCTTGTTGCTTTTACCTAGCACGAAGGAGGGGAGTGGGGAGATAGAAACTCTTATCAACAAAACAAGTGGGCTACATTATTTTTTTTCTTTGATTTATAAGGAATCACAAACTTCTTTTCAAATATACTTCGCATACGGTTTCTTGAATAGTGATTTGTATATAGGTACACGTATGAAGAATAAAATTATCACATGCTTGGGGTATTCCACATTTTAGAATGAAATATTTTTATAATAATTTAGTGATTTTCTTAAAAAATTGAATTTTCGTAAAAATGGAAAATATAGTATTTTGAACTAAAAACCATGTTATATATAAAAAAAACCGAATTTTTTGATTTTATCAAAAATGATATCGATAGCAAAAGATAAACCCTCTCCTCTTACTAGGGAACTGCAAGAAGTGTAAGTCACCGATTTTGACGAAAGTGGTATCGTTGGAAATATCTCATCGAGAGTAGTAAAAACTCAATGGAACTACCCGTCGCAAATCGGCCGTTTTCGGGATATCCGAAAATTAGTGTCACGTAACTAGTGCATGCTTAATCGGGGACCGCAAAAAATTTTAATCTCGATTTTAACGAAAGGGGTATAGTTAAAAAGATATCACCATGAGGGAGAAAAAACTCAATAGAACTACCCATCGGAAATTAGCCGTTTTCGAGATATCTTATTTATGTCACGTAGCTAATGCATACTGTTCTAGTGCATACTTGATGGGGGGACCGCAAAAAATTGTTTTTTTATTTTGATGAAAATGGTGTCGTTGCAAAGATATCGTTGTGGGAAGTAAAAAACTCAGTGGAACTACCCATCTGAAATAAGCCGTTTTCGAGATATCCGACAATTTATGTCACTTAATGCAGTTTCCCAGCTGTGTGCATTAGCAATGTGACCCAAATTGTCGGATATCTCGAAAACGTCTCATTTCCGACGGGTGATTCCATTGAGTTTTTTAATCCTCACGATCATACCTTTTCAACGATACTACTTTCGTTAAAATCGAGACTAAATTTTTTTGCGGTCCCCCATTAAGTGTGCATTAGCTACGTGACATAAATTGTCGGATATCTCGAAAACGGCTGATTTGCGACGGGTAGTTCCATTGAGCTTTTTACTGCTTACGATGAGATTTTCTAATGATACCACTTTTGTCAAAATCGGTGACTTATACTTCTTGAAGTTCCCTAGTTAGAGATTCCTACGATATTATTTGCCAGACCCGCCCCTCCCCCCGAAAATGATAACGTTATATTTGCACAGCCCCTAAAGTATAGTTTTCTTCATTTTATTACATATTTTCATAGGTAATTAATTCAATGATATCCCATGATAGGTAAGGATTTTAAATTGCCATTGATATTCTTCTATTAAATCCTATCAAAGGTCGTTAATTCAGCTGTATCCCGTGATAGGTAATGATCTAGACTGGCATGGTGATTATTGTATCAAATCTTATTTCTCGTAATTAACTCGCCGATATCTTATGAAATATGAATTTATGGTTGAAATTTAATTCATATAAAAAATGCAGAATTTTATTGCGTTACTTCAGATTTTAAGAAAATCGAATCAAAAGTTCGAAAATATTAATGCAAGTTTTCTTCGTTGTATTAAATCCTATAATGCGTTGAATGACATCCCATGTTAGAGAATGATTCTTAGTTGCCCTGGGGATTACGTCCTATTTACAATGCAGTCTTATTATTTCCGTATTAGGGAGTTTAATACATATAGTAATGATAAATTTGGTGTTCCTGCATTTTTGCACAAGAGTGGCACAGTTATTGCATCAAGATTTGAATATCTGTAAAACTAATTTTTGCGTAAACATACCTGATTTTCTACGTTTGTTGTATATTTTTTTGTTTTATCTAATTAATTTTATTGCACACTTTTAGGTGGCATGCAAGACTACAATTACGTATGGGGCGGTACAATGGAGGTTACATTCGAAATATCATGCTGCAAGTTCCCGCAAAGAACCGAGTTACCTCGGTATTGGCAGGAAAACCGGAAGGGTCTACTGCACTTTATAGGAGAAGTGCATAGAGGTAAGACAATTACAAAAAAATTCGTTTGATGCCACTAACTTTTGGAAATTTAGTGAAAAGCTTTTTTTCGAGTATTAATCAGTTTTTTAAAGTTGAATAAAGTTTTTCTAGATGCCATCAATCCTCAATTTAACGTTATCATCTTCGTTGTTAAATTTAGGCATCGAAATGTAGCAAAACAACATACATTTTAATATTATGACTTTTAATTAATCATGTCTGTGTGTGAATCATAATTATTAAACATGAAAAGGCTTTCTTGAAAACTGATAGCGTTCGAAACACCTATGTTTTAGGCTAGAGAAACTGATTAATACACTATACAACATACATGTTTTTACCGGTTTTCCCACGTTATACAAATGTTTTTAAAATTTAGTGGAAAAAAACTAAATGCTTTTTTTTTAAATTTCGAAAATGTATTGTTTTCTTAAGTTTTTGAAAAGGCAGAAAGTTTTTCACTATCGTGGGTAACTCTAAAGCAGTTATTGTATTGTGTCAATCCTTGTTATATTACGTTCGTAGCTTATGAAATCTTTTATTACATCCTATAATACCAAGATCCTAAATATATGCGGCATCTTTTTTATTTATTGTTAATGGTGACCACTTCAAAATATATATTTATAGTCAGCTCCGTTTTGAATTCGTCCATATGAATCTTTATTATTTATTTATTTACTTACTTTCTTATTTTCAATCATGTGTTACTGTATTTTATTATGTCAAAAAAATATTGATAAATATTAAAACTTTATCAAATCTTAGTGTCATTCCAATATTTCAGTGTAATTTCTTTTCCTACAATAGCAAAATTTTTTGCACTGTGCCCTTTCCCAATCCATTGTTGTGAGCGTGACTCACTTAACTAAAGGTCCACGCACATAGCACTAACTTCTTGCACTATCTTTGATCTTTCGTGTCGGCACTTTGATGTATAAAGTGCTTTTTCAGTGAACTTTTTTGAACTTCAAGGGAGAAATCCAACTTGAAATCAATTGACAGCTTTACGACTGAAGATGGGGGCGAGATAAACTTTCTCTTCCTTTATCAATTCGGTAGGGTCAGTCCCTCAAAAGTCATTTAAAGAGATTTTACCCTTGTTTCGTTCGGAAACAAAGATTGATTGATTGCTCTTTTAGTGTAATAAAAACTAGTGCTGTTCGCTCCCAGCTTAACAGTCAAATTTAGCTAAAGCACTTTCATATTTTTTAGGTTTTCTTTCATTTGACGAAACCCTATTCGTCTCTGTCGCCTGTCAGCCGTCTGTCACAGAGTCCGTACAGAAAATCTGTATAAGTCAGAGTCTTCAAATTTTGTGCACTTAAAGTGGAATACTTCTTGTTACACGAAAAATTATAAAATTTTGAAAAAAAAAAACTTATTTTCATTAAATTATTTATTTCAATGTCATCAGGTCATAATTGCGATTTAAATTTTAAAAGACAGCCGTAATTTAAACATTTGCTCACAGATATCATAGCTTGGAGGTAAAGCTTCTCGCTTGTAAACAGGAGATCTTGAATTCGAGTCCTGGTGCTAGTAATAAAAATTTTCATATTAAGATAGATTTAATTACAAAAAATCCCACGTTTTTTGGCAATTTAATCATTTTTTGGCAATTTATCATTAGGATTTCACTCATCTGACATTCATTTTTTTTATTAAAATTTCTTTCTCTTTTAAAAACTATCGTGATTTATTAATGATTCTGCATTTTAAATTTTGTTTAAACAGTTTTTTCGTTTTTAGAAATTTAAAATTTTATTTATCTTCGCTAATTTTTATTTTAAGGGAATTTTAGGTTTTACTTAAATAATTTAATTTCATTAAAATAAATACATTCCTTTTATAATTATTTTAAAATTAAATTTCTTGCAGTTGCCATCTACTCAAGAATTTAATAATTACAAATTAACAAATTAGAATTATTAAATAAAATTAAATTGTTTTGAAAGAAAAATTAAACGAAATTCTTTTTGCGATCTGCCATCATACTTACCTACCTGTTTCTTTATTACTTCACTTATTTAGTTCTTACTTTTAACATGTATTTTACGCTTTGTAAATACTTTGTATATTATATAAAATGTATTAATTGTAAATATACTGCATTTTATTTAACGTAAATGTATTTTAAAGACGTTGTAGGTAATGAATATAATACACATTGCCTATAATGTGTGTGATTGAAAGATGTAATTATGTTTTATCCGTTGTATGAAAAATGCATATGGAAGTAATGTATTAATTATGGAGTCATAAGTACTGATTCTAAATTATGATCGTATATTTATACATTGAAACATACAAGTTGTTTATTAATTTTAATACAAAATTAGTATATAAGTTAAATTTTTCTATAAAACTGTCTTGTTTTTAATTTTTTTATAACGTGCACAGTAATTAAAAACAACATATATTGAGCGAAAAATTTCGAAATAATTTGGCAAAATATGGATTCGAACATTCTATTGAACGATTCACTAAGTAGAGTTGTAGAAATGGTAGTGCAAATTGTAAAGTGTATCATTATTCACATGTATGTATATTATTATTCATCAAATAGTAACACGCAAAAGTGCATTGCCTATCTGTAATAATGATAGTTATATGCTCGTGACTAATATGAGGAACATTCATCTCAAAGTTGTAACCGTAAGTTTTTTTCCATTCCTGAACTCCATATAAAAATAAATGCAAACATCCATCCAACTGGACATCCACAATAAATAAAATAAAATAAAAACAAATTTGGGACCGCGGTAAATTTGTTTGAGTGTGTTATGCGTATGCAGGGGGGAAGTATTACGAAAAAAAGTCTAGGTTAAAGGACAAGAAATCTTGATTCCTCCTTCATTGGAAATATTTTCTGCAGTGAGTAGAATTAGAGGAGGGGGCGGGGGATTATTTCAAAATGTTTCATCGGAAACCATAATTTGTGTTAGAAAAAAATGCTGTATTATTATTTATATTTTTAAAATTAGAAATACATCGAAATAATTCGAATGTTTAGGATCCAAAAATATATTACGTATAACGTTGAAATAATTCCGAGAAAAGGAGGGGGGGGGGGACTACTACTAATTAAAGCAATAGGAGCCAAAAATTTCAATTACACTTAAAGTAGAAATATTTTCTGCGATAGTGGAGAAGGGTATTTCAAATAAAAGGAAAGAATAAAAAATTTTAACAGATGGAGAAATTAGGTGTAATTCATTTTATAAAAAAAAATATAGAACTAGTATTTATTTTAAACAATGTTTTTTTAAAACTAATATATTTTTTAAAATCCATTAACAGAATGTATTTGAAAGGGATTTCGAAATCGGTGCTTTAGAGAGTAACATAAAATCGTACGGAAAAAATTGAAGCGGGAAAAAAATATATATGAAATTGAAACAACATTTAAGATTTTCTGCAAGTATCAGCAAAACTGCAAGAGACACTAAAATATATTTACTTACTCCCATGCATAAGAATATAATGCTGAAACTTCAATGATACGATTATAATCTCTATGTAAATATATATATATTTCAAATAGCTTTAAAATGTGGAAAAGAATTTGCTTTCATAATGTAAAAGTTAATTTTTATTTCATGAGTTAAATAATATAACATTCAACTAGCATGCTAATACTTTATTAGACATTAAAAGTACAGAATAATATCTAATTTAGTACAGTAAATTCCTTGCATTTGAACCTATTTCTTACTGTCTGAATAAAAATAAAACGCAGAAATATTCAATGTGAAATTTGAAGAATTGTTTCAATTAATAAGTGAAATTTCTTATGAAAAATGATTATCCGTTTGCTTTTTATAATTGTTTGCCATACTCATTCATAATTATATTACCCATGTTCTGTACAAAACATACATTGCTAAAATGCATAAGTGCAATAATTTCTCAGGTGAAGCTGTTTGACATGTTATTTGTTTAAACAGATTATTGGGAAAATATTTTGTATAAAAGAGTACCAAAATAATGGTTGGCTTGGAAATCATACTACCCTCATAGCATGCATGTTCACAGTGACGTCACAATGACATCACTGTGAGTCACTTTGGTCACATCACATCTGTGACGAAAATGCTACCACTCAGTGACGTCACAATGTGACTAAGATGCGACTTTCTAAAAAATTTTTCACAGTTCGTCACAATGTTAATGTCAAAGTAGTCACAAATGACACATTTTTCACAAATTGGTCACATTGTGACGTCACAAAAAAGCTTTAAAACGGCCATAACGACTTCACATTTTAGTCACTACGACTTCACATCGACGTCACGTGACGTCACATCGACAATCGATGGTCACAAAGAAACAATGTGACTTCACAACGACGTTGCAGTGACGTCACTATGTCTTACGGGTAAAGGTTTAAATTTTTTAGACACTCTTAAAGATGAAATAGATGTAGTTACTCAAAGAATAGATATTGAACATATATATTGATTCCATAGATTGTTTGATTATATATAATTTATTTTAGAAATAATTTCCATGCCCTAAAAATCTGTTCCTTTAACGCATGAATAAAAAATTCATATTCATGGCAATTTGTACAAAATTAGTTTTGTTAATCTATTATTAACAAAACGCATATTTAATTCTTATATTTTCTGAATTTTTTTTTTCTAGGCGTGAAAGGTATTGTGAAAGATTCGAGCAATAATCCCATTCCAAAAGCTGCCCTCAAAATACGTGGTAGGGATATGACCTTCTACACCACCAAACGTGGTGAATTTTGGAGGATTTTACTTCCTGGTTCCTACATTCTGGAGGTAAGATCGAACTTATAGCTTTTGTATTGTAAGCAAATATAATTATTTCATATTTTATTAATATGAGCATGTAACTGTAATAATTGTGATTCATTATTTTCATACAATGCCTTTATACTTATAAATGCTGCCTGTTATTTTGTTCATTTGAAGCCCCGCAACTAACCTTCTCTCTAACTTGGAACTTATGAGAGACTTTTAACACATGTTAATAAAGTTATTATTTTAAAGTCTTTTTTCCCACTAAATTGCATTTTTGACAGACTTCTGTTTTTTGTTAGAGACTTCTGTTCCTCATAAATAGTATGCATTTAATTTTTTCTGTAGATTTTTTCATTTTTTTCTATAATCATTACAGTTTAACGAAATGTGTTTAAAATAATTTGTAAGCGAGAAGGTTCAAATATTTATCAAATCCCCAGAAACTAAGATGCATGTAACATAAAAATTTCTAATGCTCGTTTCAGTATGAATAAAGTTTTTGATTTTTTTCGTTTTGTTTTATTTCTATCTGAAAATAGCAGATAATTTCTCATTTTCATGGGTTGAAATTAGTATGCCATTTCATTAAACTTAAGTTGTAGACTTAATGTCGATCACTAAAAAGATATATATGTTACAGGCCAAACCCGATTTTAGGCCAAACCAGTTTGTCCTAACGCTCATCGGATAAACTTGTTTTTCCTAGGCCAAACCGGTCTATCCTAAACTCCATCGGATAAACTAGTTTTTTCTATCCCGACCCGGTTTATCCTAACCTTCATGGGATAAACTAGTTTTTCCTAGGTCAAACTATTCTATCCTAAGACCCATAGGACAAATTAGTTTTTCCTAGGCCAAACTAGTTTGGCCTAACTCTTATAGGATAGGCTAGTTTAGCCTGCTGATTATTGGTCTGAACTAGTTTATCCTAGGCCAATTCAATTTGGCGTGATTTTATTGATTTCAAAGACTGCCTCAGCGCCAACATTCTTGTTGGTCCTAGGCTGAACATGTTTATTTTAGGCCAATGTACTTTGGCGTGTTTAATTCAAAGGCGTCAAAGCCTGAGAAATAATGGGCTCGCAGATTTTCTATGTATGTATGTAGCTACGCATGTATGTACGTATGTACGTAACGTGATAATTCTTGATAGAAATATCACTTTACTTCAAATTTTGGATGTAGGTTCAGTCTGATAAGGTACGTGATCAGTTTTGTGAATTTATTGGATAAAAAAAAGGATAGGACGAACGGGAGGCTATTCCCCCACAGTTTATTTAGAGAAATGAATTTTTCATGCAGAATTATCAGTTTTCATTTAAAAATTTTGATATAGGATCATTCTGACATGGGTCCTCCGTGATTAGTTGTAGATCTTTATTATTTAAGGGTAAAAGAAAGGGCAGTGTAGGTAACTTCTCATACTTTACATAAATTGTTTTTGATGCAGAATTTATGGATTTGCTTCAAATTTTAGATATTGGTTCTTTCTAAGAAGATGATTCTGTGATTAGGTTTGGGGGTTTAATGGTTAAGTATGAAGGGAAAAATTAAGGTTTGCCCTCTTATCTAGAAAAAAGTAGTTTATCCTATAAGTATTTATATAAAGAAATTTGGAGTAGGAAAAACTGGTTTATCCAATCGGCATTAGGATAAAATTGTTTGGCCCAGGCTATTCTAATTTGGCACAAAATTGGGTTATTCAATTTGGATATTCGAGCCAGATCGGATCTGAATAAAATTAAAAATTGAACAGCGTTTTACATTTTTGCGAAATTAATTAACTGTCGACATATAAGTTGTTCTTGTCACGGCGTCAAGTTTTTCTTCTCCGTGAAGTCGTAGCGGAAATTTGATTCAAAACGATTTGATTCAATTAAATTTTAATTGATACACAATTTTGAATTGACAATGAGTTTATTAAATTTAAATTACAAATATGTTTATAAAACGAAAAAGAAAACGTAGAGCATTCCGGAATCTAACACAAAGTCCACGTATCTATGAGCTAACGCTCTACCGATTCAGTTACGCCAACGTAAGTAGTAAATTACAAAATAAGTACTTAAATTTTATTATAATATTATACCCCCCCCCCTGTTTATCGAGAACTAAGGAACATTATTGTATAAAATCAGTAGATTGTGAGAGTAAAAGGCCTCTACCCTACAACATGTATAAAAATAATCAAAATCTGTAATTATCAAAATTGGTCTTCTCCTTGTATGATGCATGTGCTTCCAATTGCATGAACCCTTTTTTTTTTTTTTTTTTTTTTTTTTTTAATGAGGACGTAATTGGTTCGGTGTCTTTTATGGATATATTGTGTGTAATTTTTACAAAGTAGAGAATAATTTTGAATGGAATCATTATCTTTTTCTTTTGTATAAGCGGGTGTCTCAAAATTTTAATTTAAAAATTGTACTTAACACATTTAATTCAAACTTATTTCAGTTATAGAAAATAAGCACAAGGCATCCCCAAACTGATATCTTTAACAGTAATTTATTCAATTGTTAATGATGCCATGCTTCAAATTAAAATAATTCTGAATCTATCAAAAATACATGTTTCAGACATTTCAGTGTATTCTAATAGTTGCAATTTAAAAGATTTTAAGTTTAATACAGAAAAAAATGCGATAGTGTTGCATTGCGACATGTGTTTTCAGGAGAAAAAATTTACATAAATTATTATAAACTTATGACATATTTCATATTATATTAGTTAATGATTTATTGATTTTTATCATAATCTCAATATTATTTAAGGTACATTTTTGAATTAATCATCATTTCAAAATTATTTTAATTTGTGACTTATTCATGTTTGTCAGTATTTTATAATTATTTCTGTCAATTTTTTAAAGCTTGGCATGATTTTATAATTTTATAATTAAAGATTTGTTGATTTTTAAATTTTGTTAATGACTTTTGTGGGTCAGCAGTACGTATGCACATTGATTTTAGAAGAATAATTAAAATAAAACTTCGGACATTTTTGCAAATTTTATTAACTGAAATTTAAAATTCATTTTAATACAGAAATAAAAAGATAGTAATACAAATAACATGCATTCTGATACAATGCTATCTAGTGATAAATAATATACAATTAAAAAAGAGTATGAATTACGATAAACTTATCAATTATTATAATTAACGAATTATGGGGATTTATCAGTAATTTTTAATAATTTTAGTGACCTTATTTCATTTTTAGTTAACAATTTATTGAATTTTGTCAGTATTTCATATTTTAATGATTTTTTTGATAATGACTTATTTATAGGCATGCACATTTTTAAGTTTTAACATTATTTAATATTTATTCCATCGTCAAGAATGAAGTCTGTAGTTAATAATATTGCCGAATTTAACAACGTAATATTTTTCACAGGCTTAATAATTTACAAATTAATATTAAACAGCTTATTATTTACCACAAGCTTAGTAATTTACAGTTTTGAGTTTTTTGAAAGTTATACATCTTGACTTTTTAAAAAATATATAGTAAGATCTAAAATATTAACTTAAAAAAATGTTGAAAATGGAATGATTAAAAATTTGTACTAGTATGCTACGTAGAACTACAGTACCACAGACTGCTAGAAGCATGAATAATGAAGATGGCTATAGTGTCACTTCAAAATAGAGAGTATTGAAATCGTTCGTAAAATTTCACACAGATAACTGACTTCACAAATAAGCCACACGGTGTCTAGAACGAAGGAATAATAATGACGAACTAAACGTCACCATTGAGTCTAATCAATATCAGAGTGCTTATAAATTTTATTGGAAATACGATAAAAAAATTCCTTGAGTTTCAATAAAATAATTCCTTACATCAGAAAGTTAATATCAAATCAACTAATCAATATAATCAACTAACTTTGATTTTTTTTCCCTACGAATTTCATTCTTGACAACCTGATGTTTTTCCAAATTTAAATTTAATTTTAAAAATGACTAATAATGAATTATTAATATTGAATTTACAATTATTTCATCGACTTTTTGAAATTTAAATGCATTGAAAATAAAAATCTTCTATAAAACTCTAGGTAAGAGCGGAAGGTTATAAACCATCCGAGTCTGAGTTCATCGTCACATCGCAAGAGGTTACTACCCAGAACATCACCATGTATCCAACACGTGTGGTAAGTGACCAGTCACAAGTGTCTTCTGAAGGGCCGTGGGAAAAATTGTTAGAAAATGGTGAAGATATAAGTGCAACTGCAGGCCCAGTTGTTAATGGCGAAAGCAGCACATTTCACAACCAGATGTCTTCCAACGAAAAATTCGGTGAAAGTTACGAACAGTTATCTCCGGAAGATTCCGAGGATAATGAAAATGAATATTCTGGTTTAGGAATTGTTAAAGATGAGGATAAAAATTTAACTGACTTAATTCCTCCGACAGCTGATGCTGTGTCAGATACAGTCAACGTAAAACATCATTTCTACATTCATTATAATTTACTTTGTATCTTTCTAGTCGTTTTACTTGGTTTTAAGGTGAAACTTTAAAGTGAGAAAAATTCAAGTATTCTAAATAAAATGGCTTAAGTATTCTTACTTAAAATATTTAATTTTATTAATTTTAGGATTATTCTAAAGTGTGCCAAACTGTATAAATTAAAATTTGAAGAGCATTCTTTTCGGAGAAGTTTATGGAGTTTTAATTTATTAAAATAATTTTTTCATATACTTTTTCTCAAATCGTGCGTTTTAATTTTAAAACTTATTTTTATGTAGATTTTCATTCAGTGAAAACTGCTAGAATGATTTTCAATATTTTGGATAAATATTGTACATAAATATATTTAATATTCAAAACAGAAAATAGTTGCCTGTTAGTAAATGAAAGCAGTATGACTTATATCTCTAGATAAAGATATTGTTTCAGTTTCTTTAAAATTTCAAGACGCTTTTCTGAGAAAAAAAAATTATTTTTCAAATACCTTTGAAATGTTTGATAATATTTTCATTTCTACATTAAATGGTTGAATTTAAAACTAATTTTTATGATTTTATGTGCATTTATGAAACATATTTACATATTTGGTGCATTAGCTAAAATAATATTTCAAAGAAAAGAATGAGAGATTTTATAATTCAATCCACTGTATTTATTTATAATAATTTGCATAATTCTTTAGTTGAAATTGTGTTAATACTAATTGCTTATTTTTCATAAAAAAATTGCAATTTTTGACTATAAAATTTCTTTTGATGAATATTATTTTTATTAATATTTTTTGCAGCATATTTTATCTGCTTTTAAATTGAATATAATTTTACTATTTCATTTATCTGATATGAGTTAATATCTACAATGTATGGTATTACTTTTTTCTATACCAATGGAATTTCAACAAATGCTGCCACCTAGATGAGAAATGATTAAAAGAATCTCTATTTACATTATTAAACAGTACAGTAGATTTTATTAAATTTGTTTGGATTTCTACTTAAATTTCTTTAAAAATGTTTCTTTTATGTTTGTGCATTCAATTGTATATTTATTAAATATTTGCATATGATTATTAAAATCCGTTTATTACAGTTCTTAAACAGTAACACATTAGTTGTGTGTTTATCTTTAAATGTGTTTTTTTTTTCTTTTTAAATTTATTTTTAACTATAGCATTATTTGCTTTAACACAATACACGGACAACAAGTTTAAAGATTTAAAAACATATGCGGATCAGTTTTATTAAAAAACGAAAAATTAGCTTTTTGGGAAATGTGAATAATGTAAAATAATTGTAAATAACATATAAATATATGTATTGGAATACGATGCATGAAATAATCTCTAATGGCTAAACAAAAAGAAATATGTTCGTAATAAAACTATATAGATGTGTTGAGTGTTTAACACTGTTTCATGGTACTTCGGTGTTTTTTCATTCCTTGTTTCGAGACCTGTGTGCCTTTGCCTGGGTGAAGGGCTAACAGTTAACACTCAGGATGTTCCCAGAGCAGTAGATTACCCACAGGCAATGTGCACTACATCTGCCGGTGGAGTTTTCGAGTTAAAACAGAACGTTATAGATACATAGACATTTATTTGGAACATTTTCTTAACATTCTTAAACAATGTCTCTATATAATAATTCTCCAAATTAAAATTTTAATTGTGATGGCAGTGTAGGGCTCTTGCATGAGTTATAATGACATAAAACAAAGGTAAGACTTTTAATTTGTCATTTATCAATTAAGTGCAACAGATGATTTTGACGAGAGAATTATCCTTTTAAAGATTTTGTCATGAGGAGTAAAAAACTCAATGGAAGTACCCGTCGCAAATCAGCCGTTTTCGAAATGCGTGGCAATTTATGCGACGCCATTTGTTTATTATAATGTACTGTAACATTTGTTCTGCCGTTAAATTTAAAATTTGTGCTATTAAATGGCTTCCTGCACATTTTTACAAAAAAGATCAGCCACCTTTAAATCATACAAATTCCCAGCCTGAACAAGCATACACAAAGTACACGAAACAATAAATACGCACGAAAAACAAGAACCAGAATTAATGAAATGCGATGTACAAGGCTACCATAGGAGAAAATGTTTTTATTTTATCTTGTAACACTTTCCCAAATAAAAATATTTCTCATTTATTTTGAAATACTGAGAGATATGTACTAAGATTTTATTTTAAAAAATGATTGTGTGTATGGAATATAAAAATATTTGCAAATGGTAGTCCTGCATTTACAGCCATTAATATCTATTCATTTCCTTTAAAAGTTTTTTATGCATATTTAATTTCAAAATTAAGTGACATAATTAAACACAGGAATCCCTTAGAAAAAAATATAAATTTAACAATATTAAAAATGTAACGGTAAAAATACATTGTAATAAAGAAGCAAATTATTTGACTTAAACTGTCAAATATTTTAAAAACAATTGAATTGCTATGGGTAATTCCACTGGTTTCTTTCCTCTCCGTGACGAGATCATTCGAGCGAAACTATTTCCATCAAAATTGGCTCGTAACTTTTCTTGAACGTCCTAAATAAATTGCACAGTCTCCTCTACCCTGTAAAATTACTGAGCGATGTAATCGGTCCGCTTTTTACGAATATTTGTAATTAAATATTGAGCGTAAGATTTGAAGTCTACATTGCTCGGATTACATGCCATTAGTATACAGTTAAAAGCCTACTCATCATTCCTGATTAGGAAAATTTAATTTCAACAATCTGCGCCTCATAAAAATTTTAATACTATCCGTTGTCGATAGTCACAAAATATTCTTGTCTACATGAGCATGAAACAATTAAAATAATAAATACTTTAACGCCAAAATTATTTTTGAATGTTAAAATGCTTTAATGGGAATTATTGCTCTAAAAAAGTGTAAAAGAAAATTTTCGCTGTTTTTACATTAAAATTATCCTAGATAGACTCATGATTGTAGCTTGTTAATACAGAAAAAAATCTTACTTCCAAGTCACATTGGTGAAAACACATAATCACTTAATTGCGATATATTTCACACGAATTAATGATAGTCATTTTAATATTTTCGTCTAAATGATCAAAATCAGATGAACTCATCTTTTATCACTGAAATTTAAAAAAAGATTTATACTTTTCTTGTTTAGTAAGTATTAAAATTACCGGATATTTAATACTATGTGTTTTTCGATATCATTTACATTTTTAAATACAATTATTTTACAGTTAACGATACACTTCGCAGAAAATGTTTGCTATAAACCAACAATCTATATCTAAGCTTTTAATCAAATCTTTAAGCGAAATCTTATAGAAAAAAAAATAAAGTAACATGTTACTTCACTATTTTTTAAAGCTTTTTTTAATTGTACATTTTTAAGTATTAATTTATAAAATTTCAATATCATTGACTAAATTTACCAAACACTTTTTGACTATCCCATATTGCAATATTCATAAAAAATAAATATTTAAATAATTATCATATCATTGATTTTTAATGTTTGTTTCATTTTTAGTAAGAAGAATATAATTTTCAATTTAAAAAAATTAAACATCTCTGTAGTTTTGTTGAAAATGAAAGTTATCATGAAAAGTTTGTTTCTGGGCGATAAGTATGAGTTAAAAACTAGATTTGAAGTATTAAGCTTTATATTAACTATTATTCATATTTTAATTAATGAATTAATTTTTTTCTGCCAATGCCTGTATATATTACAAAAATTTTAAAAAAGGGGTATAAATAAACATATGAACTAGCGTTAATTAGTTCAAAGTCTGATTTCGCATGTTTTTTTTTTAATGCAAAAGCTGAATCTTAAAAAATTCGTAATAAAATATTTATTGAAGTTGTATTTGATTTTCAAACTTTTTCTCTTTTATGGCTCTGCGTAAACATTTTTTTTTTATGTTTGTTTTCCTTATAAAGTCCTGTATTGGTTTCCTGTAATTATGTAGCATTATACATAAAAAGACATATTATTTTATTTAATATAAAAAATTCGAAAAGAAATTGGAAATGTGAATTCATTTATTTTCATTTCTTTTGTGAAAGTATGTGGTAGTCAGTTAAATATTTTAATGACTATAACATACATATTTTCGATAAATTAATATTATACACGTCATATATTGTTACTTCGAATGATTTCTCTTCAGTAAAAGCAAATCTTAAGTACCAATTTAAAAGGATTTTATTTTGTACTTTTAATTAATAAATGGTTTAAAATTAAAATTTATTTTTAAATTTAGAAAAGGATGTAAGAAATTAATTTATATTGAGTTGAATTCTTTTAATTCATGTTTATGTATTTTTTAACTAAATTGTACATTTGTAAATACTGTATGAATTTAATTGTATTCATGTTCTATGTTATATTTTATGTGTAAAATTTGAGTGTAAATTCTTGTTGAAATTGAAAAAAAGAAGGGGGTTTATAATCTTTGTGAGATATGTTTTTAATACATCCTTCAAAACCTTCTAAGTCATAATGCATTCCATAAGAGATCTGCGAAAGAAAATTCATTTATAAAATTACAAAACTTACTTTTCAAAATTTAGAGATTACAATGGAGTAGTGAATAAAGTAGTAATTTTTTTTTAACATTTTGCGCTAGAGATATGTAAGAACTTTTTTATTTTTTGGCACAATGTTTACTATGATTTAAAAAACATATTTTGGGGGAAAATAATTATTTTTTAACATATATGAAGAGACAAAAGATTAAATTTATATTAAAAAAATAAGATCAAAATGTGGTGGAGCATTACTTTTTTTTTATTCTATTAAGCTAAGGACGTTCTAAAGAACAAAGGATTAACGTACAGATATTTTTATACTAAATTTTATTTTAAAATAAAATGATAAAAACTAAATTTCAGGACTTTACACTAAGGTATAACTTTTTATCTTGGAGGTTTGCATGGACCGGGATTTTCAATCCTGGATACAATCCGAACAAAAGTTTTCTTGGCTCGGATCTGTATAAAAATTAAAATTTTGACTCCAGGCCGGGCTGCGAATAAAACAGTGAAAACAGGCCCGGCCCATAGGAAATTAAATCAAGCCCGTTTTTACCCCCCTCCCTTAGAAACCTCCCGTCTTTGAAAATTTTAATACAGCATTTAGATTTTTTAAAAGGAATACTGCATATATATTTCTGAGATCATTTTACAGTATATTTTAAAATTAAGCCGTGTTTGCAAAACAAAACTCAGAAAAGCAACAATAATGATTACTTTGTCTTATCGTTTCACCATTGAAATAAAAATTTATTAAAAAAAAAGTTGTTATTTAGAAGAAAAGAAAAATTTATTGATTAAAATCAGGATAATTCATAAGCCGAATTAAATTCTTAAATAGATATGTGAAAATCATCCTCTATAATTTATCAAGATTATTTATCATTGGAAACTCCTAAGTTGATAGGCCCCGTACAAGCCTCTATCTTATAATATAAAATATTTTAAGAATTTCTGTCAACAAATACAGATAAACATTTCACATTTTTTAATAGTCAAATGCCATTGAAATATAACAAAAGTACATTAATTTTGAAAATAAGTTTACATTCTCTTATGTCTATTTTTAAAATGTTTTTTAAATAATATTTAAATATTTCAACTCTTTTGAGTGTTGTCATATATCTAATAATGTACTAATTTTTATGAAATAATTTGATTATATACATGTTTTTTTAATGTTCGCATATGACACTTGCATAACTTAAATGTGTATGCTAATTTTATTAACACTTATGTAAATAATTTTTATTCAAATTGCCTATTATAAGCAATTAAAGTAGCATTCTTCAAATAAAAAAGAAACATAACCTATTGTTTGGTAATATTTAATTATCATAAGTATAATTTAATAGAAAAATTAACTGAAAAATTATTGATAAACAGAGACTTTAGGTCAGTTTGTGCAAACATATTTACTGTGCATAATGTTAATTTTTTAATTAAATTCCGACAAGTTTTATTAAAATGGCACGTGCAATGAGTAAAATAAGTGTTTTTATTTAAATGACTTTAAAAAGGTAGTTACGTGATGTATGGCTACAGCTGAAATTATTTTGATGGAAACTTTTAATTGAACTGCAAACTTCTGAATATAACTTTGATTATCTATTTAAAATTAAATTAACTCAATTATTTAATCAACTAACAAAATTCTAATGTTTTAAAAGACTTTTTTTTCAAGTACTTGATTTAAAAGTACTTGAATCCTTAAAAGGAAATGGCTTTGTTTAAATTTTAATTTCATGACTCAAGAAATAAAATGTTGGTGTTGAACTGTGTGTTGGAAATACGTAGATATGCATAGAAAAAAATTGTAATCATATTGGCAACTTTAAATTATTTTGTTAAGATTGAAACTTTTCAATTATTATTTTTTTCTTTTTAAGTTTGAAATGTAAGAATAAAAACGAAAAAAAAAAATTGTAGTATATTTAGCGACAAGAATGAAAAATTAATCTAATGGGGAGGGGATATGTAAATTTTGTCGATTTATGATTTGCAATCATTTAATTTTATAGTATCAAGCAATCTTATTTATTATCCTGAAAATGGGTAGGTATGGTCACGATTATTTACGTTTTAAAATACCCAACATTTATTTGCTAGTTAATATTTTTAAAAAATAAACTTATAGTTGTTAGTATAGCAAATGTTATCTTGTAAATAATTACAAAAATAACATAACCTAGCAAAAATCCCTGTGTAATCTTTCTTTCATTTTTGAATGTTTAAAAGATTTTTTCAGACACTTACTGTATTGATAGCGAAAAATAATTGTCGCTTGAATTAGATATTTTATTAAAAAATAGCAATGAATAGCGGATAATTACCGTAAAGTTAAACTTATAACAATAATTTTTAATGACAAATTTCTTTTTTCTAAAACATTCCTGCTCTGAGTGTAAAAAAAAGTTACTATTTTCTGAAGATGTATATTTTTGTGTGCCAAAATCCCCTCTTCTTTTATCTTAGGCACTTAAAGAATATCAAATATTTTCGCAGATCTCTTTTTTTCATTCCTAACTCAAATTATATGTTGTAAATTATCACTTTTTAACTGTGTGTCAACCTATATTTTTCTTTCATTACCTCTACGGTTTTGTCAGTTGTGTGGTGGCAGATTTCTGTAGTCTTTACTATCCGAATAACATGTTCTTATAAAAGTTATCCTAGCTATAGAATCTTCCGACATACTTTATACTGTCTGTGTTTGAGTGAAATGATTTAACCTTTTCTCTCTAAAAAAGAAAAACTTTTAACTTTGTGATGGAAATTATGGAGCTGAATTCTCCTGTAACAGTCTTCCATGTTGTCTAATCTGATTTACTAATAAATTAATTTCTATAATACTGCCTCTCTTTCTTTCTTGACTCTACTAATTTATGACGACAAAATGTGGTGATTAAAAAGTAGATTTACACTGACTGACTGAGAATTGTATTTACAAGACATACATTGTGAAAAATGTTAGAAAAATTGTGGATTTGCATTCGTAGTTGTTTAAATATGTTAAGTGGCATTTTTGAATTTTTTTGAAAAGGACGTGTAATTAAGAAACACGCTTAAGAATGGGCAATTGGTTTGGCTAAATCTTTTGGGAAGTTTTTTTTAATGTCTTTTTAAAATTTCAGCTATCGTACATATTTTTCAATGTCATGAAAATTTTTTTTGTACCAGAGTACACTGATTCAGCATATGTATAAAATGTAAGATTTTTTTTTTACTCATTGTTTATACATTAATCACAGAATAAAGTCCGCTTTAGAAGTTTTAAGTTCTAATAAATTGTATGTAAAGTTTCATTCAAATTTTAGAAATCATAATTTAAAACTTATCAGAATGTTTCCTGCTTGCTCCATTCTTTTAAATTTCAATGTTTTTCGAAATCGTTCTCAAGGTCATTTGTAGCTAAAAACTATCTGTCATGACAAATTCAAGTTTTCATTTCCTTAAGTGTCAGACAAATCGTAAAACTTTTTTACTCCAGCAAACTTTAAAATTTTAATGTTTTTGAAGCGCTATTCTGTGTGTATATCTACATGTTGAAAATAGCAGGCAAGTTAATTTTCAGGTTTCTATTCTTTACAAATCTATAGAAATCAAAATTTATAATGTTTTTAGGAAATATTTCGGATATCTTACTTTTTATTTATTTTTTTTCTGTCTGTGTTTGAGGGAAATGATTTAACCCTTTCTCTCTAAAAAAGAAAAACTTTTAACTTTGTGATGGGAATTATGGAGCCGAATTCTCCTGTAACAGTCTTCCATGTTGTCTAATCTGATTTACTAATAAATTAATTTCTATAATACTGCCTCTCTTTCTTTCTTGACTCTACTAATTTATGACGACAAAATGTGGTGATTAGAAAGTACACAGACTGACAGATGTAATTAACTTGTAATGTATTTACAAGACTGACATTGTGAAAAATGTTAGAAAACTTGTGGATTTGGATGAGTAGCTGTTCAGATATGTCAAGTGGTACTTTTGAATTTTTTGAAAAGGATGTGTAATTAAGAAATACACTTAAAAATGGTCAATTGGCTTGGCTGAATCTGTGGGGAAGTTTTTGTTTAACATCGTTTTAACATTTCAGATATTGTATTTATTTTTAAACGTCACGTCATGCACATTTTTTCTACCAGAGTACACGGATTAAGCATATGTATAAAATGTGTACATTAATCACAGAATAAAGTCCGCTTTAGAAGATTAAAAATTCAAAAAATTCTATGTAAAATTTAATTGAAGTTTTAGAAATCATAATTTAAAACTTTCGGAATGTTTTCTACTTGCTTCATTCTTTCTTTTAATTTTTTAATGCTTTTCGAAATCGTACTCAATACGCATTTGTAGCTAAAAAAATATCTGTCATGCCTAATTCAAGTTTCCATTTCCTTAAGTGTCAGAAAAACCAAGTTTTTAGAAAAATTTTCGGATATCTTACTTTTTAGATTTTTTTATTTTTTAAAAAACACTGTTCTCAGGAGCATTTACATTTCAAAGGAAAGATCAATGTCAAATTTCATATTTCTTCTTCTAATAATTCAACGGAAATCGCAATTCAACACAATGGGAAACGCAGTTTTTTCATACATCTCACACTTTTAAATTTCTAATTTCATTTTAAATAACAGTTTGCGAACATTTCCATTTTAAATTTGACCTTCTTGTCGATTTACAATTTTTTAATTCCTCGAGGGCAAGAAAAATCGTAACTTTAGAGCACTTTTTTTTTTCTCCTGCACCGTTTTAAAATTTCAAAAAAAAAAAAGTGTCCGCTCGCGCATTTGCTTTATAAAAGTACCGGTCATGCCAAATTTTATTTTTTATCTTTAACAGTCCTTCTATCTTTAACAATATGAAAATCTTAATTTACAACGTTTTTAGCTCATTTCGCTTTTTTAAATTTCCCTTTTTTAAAAATCCAGTCTTACGGAGCAATTAAATATTATAAGTAATTAACATACAAAATTTCTAGGATCTAAATTCTTCAATATCTTAAGAATTATAGTTTAAAAACTGTTTTGGAACCTGCACACTCTTGAACAGTAGTGGCACTGCCCTGAAATATAATAGCCAACCCTGGAGAATAGACTGGCATCATCAGTGTGTCACCTTAATTTTTTTAAAGAGGCATGGTGGTGTTACTGTAAAATTAGATTACCACTAAAAACAAGCAAATCAACATTCTTTAGCTCTTTCGTAATTTTAGAACACATAAAAAGTAATGAGATTGTCAAGTGTCTTTTAATAAAAGCAAGTTATTTTGAAATTACATTTAATTAAAGAAAACAGGAATATGAAAGTAAAAAGATAATCATTGACCGATAGGTTGGCCGAGGCATTCCTGCACATTGGCGTGTTAGACTTTCAGGTTTTTTAATTTCATTTTTCCACCACATTATCTTTGTATTGAAAATCTCAATTATTTAAAAATAATATTAATGCTATCTTTTTGCAGTGCATAACATAAATAAATATGCGAAGTTATATACAATTGCAGATACAATTATGAAAGTTTTCATAGCTGTAATTTTACATTATTAACACAAGCATCTTTAAACCATACATGGATCATTTTCCAGACTGTATAATACCTTTTGAACAAAAACATATTTCAATTTCAAAACTTTACATTTCTTTTTTTTTCTCATTTATATCTAACTTTTACTTACTAAAAGTAATTATGAATAATGTGGCTACATAATTTTTCAAGGCTTTCAATTATTTTACTCACAATGAAATTTGCAAAGAGTATCGCGGAGATGTGGAATCTTTTATAAAAAGAAATAGGTTTAGTAGATGCATTTTTTTTTTTCAGGGAAAAAAAAAATGATTTTTTGGTATCACAATTTGCACTTGTTAAACATATTAAAACAGGTAATCTTGTATTTTTATATCATTTTACATACTTGATTTTCCAGTTGATGGAGGTGTGAGTTTTCTACATTTGATCCTTAAAAAGGAAATCTTCCAGTTTCTCAACTGAAAATTGAGAAGGTTTTTATAGCTGTAAGAATACAAAATGAATGACTTCCATCATGTGAAATATAATATCATTTCAATGTTGACATCTATCAATGAAAAATGGAATTTTATGTTTGAATAACGAAGGTGAGAATTTATTGTGTGACGCAAATAATTGTTATATACAAAGGTTAAAAAATCACAATATAAAAATTTAAATCTGCTTAAATATTTATTTTTTGAAATACTTGCGGAAAGAATAATAGAAAGGTAAATGCATTTTTAGATTTAAAGAAATTATTAAACAACATTAACAGGCTCTCTAGGTGTGTGAAATGTGACGGAGGTAAGAATTCTCATACTGAGCACCAAAAAACTAATATATTAAAAATTATTAATAAGAATTAGGATACTGATTTAAAAGGACATAATTTTATTGCAATTAAAAATATAGTTAAATGAATTATTCTTATAAAATTTTCACTAACGGAAATTTTACACATATAGAAGAATGACCTACATGAAAAAACTTGCATGGCTCATAAAAGATTAGATATGTACCATGTAAATGTACCAACTTAGTAACTGCACGCTAAAGAATACATGTTTATAGGGAAATATTGTATCTAAAAAGGAAAAAAGTCAATAAAAATGGAATGTAGTTGCAAAGAAATTATTTATCCGATAATTATTTTTGTAGTACCCTCGATTCCGAAAAGAATTCTCTATCTTTAGAAATTTCAGACTGATATATATTTTATACTTAAAAGTTAATATATAAAAAGTTTATTTTGCTGCTTAAGATTTTCGGTAAATTTTCGTGAAGTTTTTACAATGTATTATTCCATATAAAAAGCATTGATAAATGTATTGCAATTATTTTCAGCAGCATATATATATATATAAAATTATTCAAAATGTGTTAAAATATTAAGTCATTGGCACTCAGAATATTTAATTAAAATTTTCCTTTTATAACATGCTTGAAAATAAGAAAGTTCGCATTTCTAAGGAATTCTTTTATAAATTCTGGTGTAAGTTAAATATATCAGATTTACCCCGCGTCGGTAAGTATTAACGGCTGAGGGTATTTGTGGAAGCATATCATGCATATTCGTAAAAGTTTCTGTAAAAAAAGAATTTTTTTTTTTTTTTTTTTTTTTGGAAAACAAAAATTACCAAATTTAACACAGCTTTCCGAAAACTTGAAAAAAAAAATGTTAACAGTATAATACAATTAATATGAAGATATTGAATATTTCATGAGATTTGAGCATTTGTATGAATTAATTTTTAACTATATATTCGAAAAATAGTTAAAAATATTTATTTTGTAGCTTGGTTGTAAGGTATTTATGCATAACTAATTATATAGTAAGTACAGTCAAACATTGGGAAAAATTTCCGCATTATTACAAGGCATTTTCTATAATTTGTCAACAAGATTATTGTAACTTATTTTCACAACTTTTATCAGGATATTTTCCATTAGCTGTTTTAAATAGCTGACTATCAAACTGCGAAGTACAAATTTTGGACTATTTCACGTATGCACAGTTAAAAATTATTTCATATCAGAACTTATAACTTATCAGATATTATCTATCCATTTTTTAACTGATAATTTTTTTTTAATTTTTTTTTCAAGTTTTCAAAATTTGTAAAAAATTAAATTTGTGAAAATTTTTTACATTAATTTTGTCAAATTTTGTCAAATTGTCAAAGTTTGTATTCTATAAACAGAAATTTCACGCAGACGTTTTCACAGAAACATGAACACCTTAACAAATATGCATGCCTAGTTTAAATGAACTCCATCGTTAAACACCACCGTGTACCAAATTGTCATTTGTTGCAGTGGTAGACTATTTTGAGCATTTTGCTGCGTGGGTGATTACAAACGTCATTACTAAACTTATTGTTGATCCATTATTAATCCTGCGACTGAACCGTTACTGAAAAATATGCAGTCAAACATGTTTTATATGAACGCAAAATTAAAGTACAATTCGTAAAGAATTTTCAAAATATTCGATAAACCATGTACGATCGATTACATCGGTTACTGCTTTTTTAACTTATTTCATTATATTTAATTAGTTTACATTCAATACTTCTTTTAAATTTTTTGTAGTCAAAGTAATATTTCTGTTGAATGTGTAATGCGAGATCTGTAAAAGAACAGCAGAATCGTATCATATTGAATCGGGTACTAAAAATTACGAACCTTTTTAGGTAGATTTCGTATGAAATACTACCTATTGCATTCTTTCCCATGTTGGAATTTGAGAAAAAGTTTTGCAGATCTACACCGATCATGACTCCTAGACCCCAAAACTACCATCAGTAAAAAAGTTTATTTATCTATCGGTGTATATCATTTTCTTCTGTACACGATAACTTCTACAATTATGCTCAGATCTTCTTCAAACTTTTACATAAAATCTTGGTTGAGTTCATTAATGGGCAAAATCGGACCAAGGGGGGGGGGGAAATTGGGAGGGTTTTTATGAAAACCGAAAAAACGCGATAACGTCTTAAAAATATATATATCGAATCAGTATAAAGTTTATATTACGTCTCAAAAATGGGCTAAAAGTTTATGCATGACAGGTTTTTGGTAAAGTTAAAAATGGGCTCAAGAGGCGAAAAGAAAAAGGGGAGAAAAAAAATCATATCTTCTTCAATTCTCAAGATATCAAATCCAACTAATTTTTTTATAAAGTTACTCAATATTATCTAAAACTTTGTATTTACAAGTTTTTGATAGGACCAAATTTATCGATGAAAAAAAATAAAAAACGAAAAGAAAAAGGGGGGGAGGAGGAAAAAGAAAAAATTCCATAACTTACTCAATTCTTAAGCAATCAAATATAATTAAATTTATTTTACATCTTCTTAATAATATCTATAACTTTTATATTGACAAGTTTTTCATAGGACCAATTCTTCTAGCAAAAATAAATTAAACAAAAATAGGAGTTGGAGAAAAAAAAACCTCAAATCCAAACTGCTTATATTCTGACTCATTTTCAAATTCATTTTTGATTTTAAACGCATCCAAATGGCAGATCGTCTTATTTCGGAACTATATAATGTGAAGTATAAGCCAGTGCTTTGATAGAGGCAGAATATATTTCAAAAAAAGGCTGCCAAAAGGAGTATTTTGAACAGAATTTCCCGAAGTAATGGCGATAGAAATATTGAGGAAGTATAACAAGTTGCGTTTTTTCTGAGTCATTTTTAAATCTATTTTTGTTCTCAAACACATCCAATTTACAGGTTCTCTTATTTAGGATCTATATAATGGGACGGATTGACCAGTTTTTTTCATAAAGGCAGAATAAATTTCAAAAAAGGCTACCAAAATGGTCACTACGCACGAAATGTCCCAAAGCGATCATGATTAAGAATTGAGGATGTATTCAAATAACAAATTGGTTATTTTATGACTCCTTTTTAAATACAATTTTGCTCTCAAACGCATTTGATTGACAGTTTTTTGTTATTTAGAAACTATATAATGTGCGTATTGATCAATTTTTTCATAAAGGCTAAATATGTTTTTTTTTAAAAGCTGGCAAAGTGGGCACAAGTGAGCAAAGTGGGAAAAAAATATCCCAAAGTAATCATGATAAAAAAAAATGAGGATGTATTCAAATAACAAATTGGTTATTTTATGACTCATTTTTAAATTCAATTTTGCTCTCAAACGCAATCCATTGACAGTTATCTGTTATTTAGGAACTGTGTAAGGGCCCTATTTGTCAGTTTTTTGGTAAAGGCTAAATATATATTTAAAAATGCTAACAAAGTGGGCACTTCGCACAAAATTTCCCAAAGCGATCTTAATTAAAGAATGGTGGATGTATTCAAATAACAAATTAGTTATCACTCATTTTTAAATTTAATTTTGCTCTTAATCGCATTTAATTGACCATTTTTGTGTTATTTAGGAATTATATAACGTGCGTATTGGTCGATGTTTTAATAAAGTCAGAATATATTTCAAAATATGTTTTCAAAATTGGCATTTGAGCCGAATTTCGTTCAAGATGATTTTGATAAAATCAGTTCTTACAGAAAAATGAAAAAAAAATTTTTTTTTTCAAAAGCGGCAAAATAAAATAGTTAAACTGGGTTTATCACTAATAATATTTTGTTTTTTGTTGTTCAAATGAAAACTCTTCGAAATCTACCTCCGCCTACAGGCCAAGCCGACAGGGATTTTATTATTGTGGGTACTTTTGAAGTTTTTTGTTATCTATATGTGGAAATGTATGTACATTGGTTGAAGATATAGAGTTTCGCATATGATTTTGATTAGATGAGTGTAAAAAAATTAAGGTTGAAAATAGTATAATTCAAAATTGATAACTTATCGATTATCTTGTAAAACATCGCAGTGCTACAGTAAAAAAGGGTTAAAACAAGATCAAATAAAACAAGATCAATATTTAATTAAAATAAAATTCGTGCTAGACACGATTTTTTTTTTTTTTTTATATAATGGAAATGCATTAATCTAAATTTAATATACCTATTGAGAGGTTCGTTTTTTAAAAATGTGCAAATGGCACAAGCTTCCACCAACAATATGTTGTAGTGTTGAAGATATTTCAGATAAGATTTAAAAAAACTAGTTGGATGTGCCAATCCCAAAACTTTCTTCTATCTCATACGTATATTTTAATATTAAAAAAAACAGTTACTCATTTTAATGCTTTAATAAATTTAATTCAATGCCATACCAACTTTGATTTTCATTTAAAATTTCTGCTTCAGTTAATTAATCGGACTAAAAACAAACCCCCGTCTCTGCACGAGCCGATGGACAATAGAATGATTGGCAGATTTTTTTTTTTTTCAATTTCGGGAAGCACCTGCTTGCCATACCATAAAATTATTATACACAAAAATTTTAGTTCAGTTCTAGGCCTAACTTCATACGCTTTTATGTGGTGCAATATTGAAAATGACAAAAAAAAAAAAAAAAAAAAAAAATCGTTATTGCAGCGCCTTCTTCAGGCGGATTTTTTTTAATTCAGGGAGAACCAACTAGTCATAGCCATACACGTGCACAGTTTAAAGCATTAAAAAATTTTGGTTCAAATCCATGCATAATTTCATACAGTTTTGATCGGTACAATATTGAAAATGGCACAAAAATCGCGATTGCAGTGCCCCCTTCTGGAGATTTTTTCAAATTCAAGGAGGATTAACTAGTCATAGCCATACACTCACATAAAAAATTTGGTTCAATTCGATGCATAATTTCATATACTTTTGGTCGGTACAATATTAAAAATGGCACAAAAATCGCGATCGCAGCGTCCCCTTTCAGGCGGAATATTTCAAAATTGAAGGAGGATCTGCTTGCCTCAGCTAAAAACATTCACAAAAAATTTGGTTCATTTCGATGCATAACTTCATATACTTTTGGTCGGTATAATATTAAAAATGGTACAAAAATCGCGATCGCAGCGTCCCCTTTCAGGCGGAATATTTCAAAATTGAAGGAGGATTTGCTTGCCTCAGCTAAAAACATTCACAAAAAATTTGGGTCAATTTTATGCATAACTTCATACGCCTTTTGATTGTAGAATGGCGACGTACGGACAGACATACACAAAGACATACACACGGACAGACAGACATTTTGTAAAAACATGTTTTTTTGGAATCTCTGACCCCTAAAACGTGTAAATCTATCGGAAACCGGAAGTCGAAAGAAATTTCGTTTACAATACTTTCTTCTATTGAGGATAGAAGAAATCAAAAAGGTAATAAGTAATATTCTAAATTATTTGTGAAAATTTTCACCTGTTAAATTCACCTGTTTCCCTGCTCATTTTTTAACATTACTGCAGTAAATCAAGCTACTCATGAAAAAAATTATGGATTAAGGGGAACAAGGTACTACTCTGTTATCCCGTTGACCAATTTCGCCAAATTATACAAATCGCCAAACTAATAGCCAAATTATACATATTGACATAATTTTTATTTTAAATAACAAAAAAAAAAAACAAACAAATAATTAGCAGAATATTAATAAAAAATATTAATAAAAAGTCGAAATAAAAATCGCTTAATGACATTTTAAACACGTGAATCGTATTTAATGTCATTAAATGTGACATTCAAGATCATCTATTATTGGCATTTAATTTTATAGCTTGGCGATAATTTTTTCGTCGACGGGATAACCTAGTAGTACCGAGAAAAATAAGCGGAAAACAATGTTTAAGGTTGTTTCAATGCTAATGAAACTTCTCTCTCTCTCTTTTTTATGTCATAAATGATATTATAAAGTAGAACTGTTCAGATTCTGAAAATTTACTTAACATTCTTTGAGTTACACTGAGAGAAGGACATTTAAATTTTAATCTATATCTAAAGTGTGTAAATCTAAAGTGATTTCGTGTATAAAAATGTACAAGAAGGTATCATAAAATTTTAATTATCTTTAAATATTAATTGAGATATAAAGTTGATTTTTTTAATTTCCAAGGATTGTTTATACAGTTAATATCCAGAGTTACAAAATTCTCTTGTTTTTTTTTTAAATCTTTCGAAGGGTTTCTCTTTTTAAATCTTTTTTTTTTTTATTCTCTGCAGATTGGGTTCAAAAACATTTTTTTCCCCATTTGAGGTGTTAAAACAACTTAATGGCTTTTGAATTTTAGGAATAAGAAAAAGAAGCTTGGGGCGAGATCGGGTGGATGTGACAAAATTTCAGATGCACATCGATTAGGTTCCACAACCGCAACTAGATACGGAGGATGAGCAATCTGGGAACTGAGCGTGCAGAACTTTTATATGTGCAGTTCTCCGTGAATAGTTTTCCGCACACTGTCGTAACTAAGATGAGTCGTATTTGTGATCATTTGGACAGTTATACTTCGGTTAAATATGATGAAGATATATGATGAAGAGTTGCACTGTTAGAATTGTTCTATGTATATTCTTAGTGAACTTATTTTAAGTCAAGTTTAAAACACTCTATACTCTACCTTTTGTACTAACAACTCTTTTAACAGAATATTATTTAACCAATATTCAACAATACCTGGTGATTGGGCCTCTCTAATGATTGTCATAACAATAATTTACCTTCTCTACTGGCAAATAACTATTCCGAAGATCCACTGGAGAATAACCTGTAAGTGTGTTTTTCTTTTTAATTTTCTGGAAGTGTATACTTTTTTATTACTAACTTTGCTTATTTTTTGTGCTTTCATATATTTTTTTATGTTCTGATAAAATATGATTCATCTTACCTAATTTTAACTGGCATTATTATTTACAATTTCGGTTTTTTCCTTATTACGAAAGAAAACATAAGATAGGTTTTTTGTTTTGTTTTAGAAATTTTTCTGTATCATAATTATAATTAAATTTTGAGAATATTTTATGTATTAAATATCGAAATAAAGATTTAACATTTTTCATAACCATGAAAGTAAAACATAAGAAGTCCTATTTCATTTTTGAAATTCGCTTAAAAACAGAAATACTCATGTTTATTTAAATTATGTTCTATTAAAAGGTATACTAACACATTTTGCAAAGGGATTATAAATAGATAATTATTATAAAGTATGTTCTTAAAACCTCACCTGTTTAAAAATAATAATTTAAGTTTGATAAACAGCATATCTATTTGTATACACCAGCATTTGAACATCATCTCACTTACTAAATAATGTATTAAGAACTTAATAAAATAATAAAACTTTGTCCCAAAGGCACATTAATTGTCCATTAAAATAAATAAATAAATAAAAATCAAATGCGTTTAATAGCATTTTCATTTTGCAATTCAGCTTTTGTTGACAGATTCAAATTATTAACTTTGCTGTATATCCATTTTTGAATGCTATTTTAAGTTAAAAAACTTTTGTATTTTTCTAAATGATTTTGTCTGGTTAACATTTATGCTGTCAAAGAAGTGCTATGCTGAACATAATTTCCATCGATAAGAACTCAATATACTTAAAGTAATAATTAAAAAAAATAGATTAGGAAAAAAAATGTAGATTAATCTTACTAAATACCAAAGGCCATTTAGCAATTAAATTAAACATCAGCTTTAGTGAACAAATTATTTTTTAGTACCGGGTAAGCAAAAAATCCGTAAAAACTTTAAAAATTGATAAAACCTGTAAATTAATTGGGAAAAAAAAACTGTTTGCAACGTGGCCCCCAACCTAGCATTGGTAGGTCACGGGAATTTTTTTACGACTGGGTGAAAAAAAAAACCCTCATAAGATAACCGATACGTAGCCCTGACGTACAGACATCAAAAGATACGCTAATAATAAACTCAAAATCACCATATCATTTGTCGTAGTTGTAAGTGTTCCGCAACAGGGAGTAAGACATTGCAGGCAAGTCATAAATCCAGCAACGCAGAGTGCAGGAAGTCCGGATGCACACATGATGCCTCTTAGCGGATAATATTTTTCTGTTCCGACAGATTAGATAGACCATATTGATACACAAGGAACATAAAACATCCTCGTAACCAGAAATCTGCCGGCGTCAAATCTGGAGACATAAGAGGCCATAGGAGTCTACTATCCTCTAGCATTCCAATTTCTTCAATCTGCCGAACAAGGTTTATGAGGCCTTTCGCTATTATATAGTCTGTTTTTCTTTCCAGACGTTCTTCCGAACTTTCAGTTTACTTAAGGCAATGGTCTCCGATTCCTAGTTCACGTAAAATAACTACACCAACAAAACCTTTTCCACACACACGATTTACAATGGTGAGCTGGTATTAGATTAGGCGTCAAAATTCCTATAACCGTTTGTTGCATATATCCATTGAAATTGCTTGCACCGGCGTCACCTGCCAGTTATTTTTTAATTATTATTATTACTTTATTTCCTGTCTTAAATAAATTATCCTGTCCTAATTTTGGTCACGAGTCTAATTTGAACAATGCAAGATCCGCAAACTGTTTTTTTTTTTTTTCGATTTTTATAATTTTTTCTATTTTTACAGATTTTTTTGCCCACACTGCACATAAATTTTTTATTTATGAATTTAAAATATCTAAATCTTTTCGCCAATTGTTTGATGCGAATGTATGAATTACAGGATGATTAATTCAATTGGCTCGCCCTCGCTCACGAAGACAGTCATGTGAAAACTGTTTCTCAAAAATCGCTCTCAGGCACCATCCCTAACTATTTCTGCGTTAAATGTTTTAATATTTAACATCTACGCTAAATAAATAAAATTCCCCAAAAACATTTATTTTTATAATTGATCGCAGTCTACAATTATCTAGCGAATGCATTTTAAAAAAATTCCAATATTACATTTAAAACGGAATTTTATTTCAAATTATATAAACATAATTTATTTAATTTTGTATGTTTACAGATTTTTAATTTTGTAATTTTATTAGTTTTAATATTAACTTTGTATGTTTTTATTTTTCTTAAAATATTATTTGTTCTTTACATTCCCCATATTTATTTTTTAATTCTAAGAGTATAAGTTATAGCTATAAAATAGTGAAATACTTTTTTCTTTTCTTTTTAAATGCATATTTTCAGTAAGTATATTAAATAGAACGTGGTTACATCCGTCATCATATATTTTTAAGTTCAGAACAATATTACAATCATATTCAGGACTTCAGAAAAAAATTCGGATTGTTTACCAGGTATCGCTGATCTTATTTTTTCTAAATGTCCTATGAGTTTTTTAATTGAAAATTATTTTCTTTTTACATTATTAAGTAGAAAAAAATTGTTATTACTCTGAATAAGTTTGAGAGAATTTAATAATCTACTTTGACCTGTTTGGATTTTAACTTTCCAACAGGGGAGAAAAATGTTCGTCTTTTACTTTGTTTACTTCGTCGTTTACTTTTACTATGAGACATTCCATATGAAAATATATTTTTTTTGCAATTCTTTTGTTACTAATTTAATTTTGTATATCGCTGTAAAAGTATCTTTAGTTGAAAAGAGAATTGTGTGCAATAAATTTTTATTATGTAAAACTTTTTGAAACACAATGAAATTATTAATCGTTATTGAAGAACTCAAAAATTACTCTATGTGGAATGGTGTATTCATTCGCTCGAATGTTGTGTTCGTTTGTTTGCATATAAATTATAAGTTATAGTACTATATACTACCGATAATTTCTGGTAATGCGTGTAAATATTAGTACACGGTATAAAACTTAACAGAATTTTAATATATTTTAGGGAAAATGTAAATTACACAAAATATTAAGAGTTACCTAAAATACCTTTTGACTATTACTGTTTGTAGACCCGAATTGCTTAAAGATTTTTCTTTAACTTCGATTTGAAATCATTTGAAGATATCAAGAATTTTTTTAGAAATAAATTCATAAAAATAGTTGCACTTATAAAACGTCGAACAAATTGACTTCTAAAGATAGTGGTTATGGAAATGGGATTTTAATTAAGTTCTGAGCTTTGAATCTGAAATTAATCTTTAACGAAAATTAAAACAAACTGAAACAAAATAAAATAAAGCTAAACCAAAACACTAATGTGATGGATATGAAAATGTACAAGTGGATACACATAAAAAAATATTTTGAATACATTGGTCAATAAATGGAGATTTGTTATAGCAAATTTCATTTTTCTTGTCCATTTGTTAGATGAAATCTTTAGCATGGTGTGCGTTGCGTATAAAAATCTATAAATTGCGTAAAAAGAGAAAATTGAATTCGTACCCCAGTCTGTAACTTCTTAAATTGGTATTTTGACAGTATTTAGCTGTTTCTTTTTTAATAATATCAAAAGCTGGAATTGTACAAAAATATTCTGTAAATACTGAAAAATATTTCGTAATTTATGTGCGACGCATGTTTTCTTGTTGTTGTGTGTGACAGAATAAGTCACTTAGAATACCAGTATTAGTTAGTCACCACTTAACTATAATAGCATCATTTAGAAATAATTACATCAGATTATAAATTTATTAATATGTTTCCATGATAGCTGTTGCCATGAAATTATGTACTTACTTGAACAGCATTTAAAACCCTTTTTTCCAGATATAGTTTTATGTATGCAACAGTAACCATTGACAAGCTATAGTTGTGTATTTATCACAAGACCTTTATTTAGCTGGTCTGAATTATTATTTAAATATTGTTCTATGTATGTCATTATTTCAAAAATTACTGATAATAATAATAAAAAGGATTAAATAAGTTTTATCAAAAGAAGTAGAAATATAAAGTTGCTATACTGAACAATAATAATAATAAAGAATAACAAATAATACAGAAGTTTAACGAAAACGTAATAAGTATGTATTTTATGTCTTAATTTAAAATAAAAATAGATTTTATTTTGGCATTGTGATGTATATGAAAATATTTGTGAAAATGTAATGCAATACGACACAGAATCTAAGTAGAATTTACTTATTATTTTCTCACATTTACCATATTCAAAATAATGAATGAATAAGCTAATTTTACATTTAGATCAAATGCGCAAAATCTTAATATTACAACTCTACAAAAAAAGGGCATAATTATCAATGTCGTTAAAATATGCAGAAGTTTAGACACAAAACTAAACAAAATAGACATATTTCGCAATTCAAAATTTGCATAAAGCTTCTATTTAAAATAAAAACTTTTGCAAATATGTAAAGTCATAATATTTAAAAAATACTTGTTAAAAGTAATGATAAATGCAATATTTTTCGTCAGAAAATGTTCTTAGGCTGTTTCCATCAAAACTTATCTGTCACACAGAAGAAAATCGCTATGCTTATTGGTCACAGTTATTTTCGAAAAGTTTGCTGCGCCTTAATTGATAAAATATCCCGATCAAATAAGTCACGTTTTTCCGTTCTAAAATACTGGTAGCGAAAATTGTATGTGACAAACATGACAAGTTTTTCATGGAAATAGCCGTTATAGAAAATAAATATAATTTATTTATTTATTTATTTATTTATTATTATTAATTTTAATTTTATGAATCAATTTGTTTTTGCAGGTAGAAAATGGTACAGTAATTACAGCAAATATCGAAGTTACTACTAATCCATCAAATGTTCATCCCCTGTTCCCTGTAAGAAAACCTACAACTTTAACGACTATAATGGCAGCTATTACAAACAGAATTGCGAATTGGATAAGAGGATAATAATTACCACTCTCAATATGTCAAGTTTTTCAAGGAGAAAGTCCATCTAATCAGTGCATTTGTGAAATAAATTATCAATATTTAAAAACCAATTACATAGCAAAATTTTAAATATTAATTTAAAAAAAAGTTAAAATAGTCTTGTTATGCTGTCGTTTTTGGTTGTCAAGATTAAAAATACAAATGAATTGAAGTCATAAACTGAAATAATTTAGCTAGAGAAAATCGGCTTATTTTGTAGACTACGAGGCGCCTGCACAAACTAACACCTTATGGAATTGATGGCTGATATTTCTAGATTAGGCATCACACTATTCTCATATTTAGAGAGCATTTGGTCTGCCAAGTCATATTTTGGTGGAAAACGCCTGTGAATCCAATTTTAATAATTGTCCGGTAGGATTACCATTGTGTGTTTTCCAGATCCCATTCAACCCTGTTTTCATACCGTTGGATGCAGAAAAAACACAATGATAAACCTAACGGTCAACCACTGAATTCCGGTCTGCAAATGGTTTAGACCAGGATATGATTTAGCAAACAAGTTGCATTTAAGGGTGCAAATCGAGTTCTGTACAATCTCAAAATTTTAGCTACCAACTCAATGAAGTGTTAGTCTTTGTGCCGCTTCCCGGTCTTTTAATGTTGAGTCCTTCGGCTGTTTCAAATATTATCTACTTTATTTGTAACAATATAACTTTTTTATTCTTATGATTTGTTTTTCAAAACACATATTATCTAATTGTATACGTGTAAAATTATTTTAACAGTAAGACAAGGAACTTAATGATTATTTTAATAATATTTACTTAATAAGTTTTATATACTTATGCAATTGATTTAATGTGGATTTTAATACACCTGGTAGAAATTAGCATGCATTTATTCTAATTAAACCTGCTGGCGCAGTGGAAGAATTATGGAATTGTTCAAAGTTTCTGGATACGTATTTTTTTTAAATAAAACATTTATATTAAATGACAGCAAGGGCAAAATGCATGTCTTTTACACATTAAAAAATGCACTGCACTGTGAAAGCAAATGCATTTTTCTCTTTATATATTTATGCACAATTTTTTTGTATTTTATGAATCTGAGCATGCTGGACGTGCTTGTCATAAAAGAAATGTATTTTATTTTTTATTTTATTTCCAATAAAGCATTTTAAAATAATTCTTTTTTCTTGGTTTTCTTATAGAAATCGCAAGTCATGGAAAATTTGAAAAGTCAGAGAATTTCAAAGTTGTTGTGGGAATTTGAAAATATATGGGAACAGTCAGGGAATTTATAAGCTTTCTGAAATTTCATGGAAAATTCTAAGGGAAAAAATAATATAACATTCATCAAAATCGCAAAACTTTTCAAACGACCGAAAAAAAATAGGAATTCGAAAAGGGATTGCAGAAAAATTCGTATTTTTTCCAAAGGCTTGTTGAAAAAATATTGAACTTAATAATCGTATGGAGATGAAATTTTTTGATTTAGTGTAGAAACGTCAAGAAAACTGCCGGACATAATATGCTTGTAGCATAATTTTTTAATGCATGTTATTTAAAATTATACATTTAGAAAATGTTTATTTTCTCTATTTCTGTTACTAGAATAGGTAAAATATTGAAATGTATCAATATACTAAAAACTATGATTTTTATCAATATATTAAGTAATATATTTAACTTTAATACTATATTGATTTAAGTTAATGTATATTTCAATATATTTCGACATATTCATACACAAAACATGAAGGCAAGGAAATTTAAAATTAGCAAGTTTGAAAATTTATTTGATGTACACTTTAAATTATAAAATTTTTTGTAGAATACCATGGGATTGTTAAGACTACCTAAACAGATTCCCAGATCATCCTAAAATATCGCGGATTCCTATGACATTCGTATAATTTTTAACACGAGAAAACTCGGCCGTTGCGTAGTTTGTCACTACTTTTTTGTTTTATCATATTTTTACTCAGATTGAAGCAAATAAAATATTTTTATATAATATCGTAAATTATATATTAATAAATTATATATAATATTTGATTGGCAGTATTCCATGATTTGTGTTATGAAATGCAATTGATGCAATACAATGATGCAATTGCAAAAAATGCAAATTTAGATAAATTTCTTTACAAAAAGTGTAAAAAAAAACTATCCATTACAGCCGTCCGTCGTCCGGAAGAAAGCACTTCCGGAAAAAATTGGTATATTTTCGCCTGTCATGACACCCAGACCCCAAAACTACCCTCCGTTCAAATGTTGATATATATACTATATACGATCTGACCCACACGGCGTTGACCGGATCCGTGATAATATTAAACGAACCTGAATTTTGTATGATTTTATATTTATTTCGAAGTAAGTGGCGGCGGACTGTGATAAACCTGCCTAAAAATGATAAAATAAAATAAACAATTTAGCGGTAAAAATATTCAGAATGACTACAGTAGAAAACGTGGAAGGAATATGTGTCCAACGATTGTGTGATTTTAGTGTTTATATTTATCCATAAAAATTACTATTAAGTCACGCCACGTCACTATTTTTTTTTAACTGGCTTCAAAGAGGAGGTTGGGTCATTCCAAAAATAAAGGCCCCTTTTGAGAAAATTTTTTTCAAAAATTTTTTCATTTAAAATGAAATAAAAATATCATTGAGAGGGTTGTATACATATTCAAGAGTAGAAATTGAATATCAGCATCACACTTTTTTAAAAATATTTATCACTACACTTAGAAACACAGACACATTGGCTGAAAAATGTCCCCTGTCTTACCATATTTTAAATAATCTTCTCATTTTTTCTTATTAAAATAGAGAATTGCTTTTACAATATTAACACTTTGATATAAATGCTCTTTTTCAGTGCCATATAGTTTTTTGTTTATGTATATATTTTTTCATGATATAGGCATATTATGTCCCCCGTGTTACCCTTTTAGGTAGATTTCGTATGAAATACTACCTATTGCAATCGCACCAGTTTATATCTATCTATCTATCTATCTATCTATCTCTATATATATATATATCACTTTTTTATGGACTCGTTAACTTCTATAATTCTTCACCAATCTCCACCAAACTGGTACATAAAATCAAAGGGGATAAAATCTCGGCTAAGTTCGTTAATGGGCAAAATCGGACCAAGGGGATCGGAATAGGGGGCGTTTTTGTGAAAACCGAAAAAACGCCATAACTTCTTAATTAAAGTAGATATCTAATCGGTTTAAAGTTTATATTACTTCTTAAAAATGGGCCAAAAGTTTATGCATGACAGATTTTTGATAAATTTAGAAGTGGGCTCAAGGCGCGAAAGAAACAGGGGTTTTGAGAGAAAAAAATTCATAACTTCGTCAATTTTCAAGATATCAAGTCCAACTAAATTTTTTGTAAATGTTCTTAAAAATATCTAAAACTTTTGTATTTACAAGTTTTTGATAGGACCAATTTTTACCGATGAAAAAAATTAAAAACGAAAAGAAAAAGGGCGATGAAAAAAGAAAAAAATCGATAACTCCGTCAATTTTTAAGCTATCAAATCTGATTAAATTTATTTTACATCTTCTCAAAAATATCTAACACTTTTATATTGACAAGTTTTTCATGGAACCAATTCATATAGCAAAAAAAAAAAAAAAAAAAAAAAAAAAAAAAAAAAAAATAGGAGTTGGAGAAAAAACCTCAAATCCAAACTGCTTATATTCTGACTCTATTTTTAAATTCATTTTTGATTTTAAGCGCATCCAAATGGTAGATCCTCTTATTTAAAAACTCTATAAAGTGACGTATTGGTCAATTTTCTGATAAAGATAGAATATATTTCAAAAAAGACTACCAAAAAGGGTATTTTTAGCAGAATTTCTTAAAGTCATCGGGACTGAAAATTTAAGGAAGTATTCAAATAAGAAATTGCTTTTTTTTTTTTTTTTTTTTTTTTACTCGTTTTTAAATCCATTTTTGCTCTCAAACGCATCCAATTTACAGATCCTCTTATTTAGGAACTATATAATGTGATGCATTGATCGGTTTTTTGATAAAGACAGAATATATTTCGAAAAAGGCTACCAAAAAGGGTATTTGAACAGAATTTCCCGTACTCATCGTGATATGAAAATTTAAGGCTCACCTAGCAAATTGCGTTTTTTTATTACTCGTTTTAAAATCCATTATCGCTCTCAAACGCATCCAATTTACAGATCCTCTTATTTAGGAACTATATACTGTGACGCATTGGCCAGTTTTTTGATAAAGATAGAATATATTTTTTTAAATGCTGTCAAAGTGAGTATTTCGCACAAAATTTTCCGAAGCAATCATGATTAAAGAAGTAAGTATGTATTCAAACAACAAATCGGTTATTTTATGACTCACTTTTAAATTCAATTTTTTTCTCAAATGCATTCAACTGACAGTTTTTTGTTATTTAGGAACTATATAATGTACTGTTTTGGTCGATTTTTTAATAAATTCAGAATTTATATTAAAATATGTTGTCAAAATGGGCATTTGAGCTGAATTTTTCTTAAGATGATTCTGATAAAACTAGTTTTTGAAGAAAAATGAAATAAAAAATTTTTCATAAACGGCCAAATGAAGTTATTAAACTAGGTTTATCTCTAATCATTTTCTTTTTGTTGTTGTTGAAATGAACACTTTTCGAAATCTACCTCCGCCTTTAGGCCCAGCCGACAGGGGTTTTTTTGCATTCTCCCTGTATAAAACTTTATATAACTTGGTAAAAATTACTCTAATATAATAAAATTATAGTGAAACTTATTTATTCATATTAGCCAGTGCATATTATAAAACTGATTCATAAGAAAGTTTTTTCTCTTTTGTTCTGATAAAGGAAATGTCAGTAACATAGGGGACAATAAAGTAAGAAAGGGGACATCCTTATTGAACATAAAAAAGTAACAATTTTAAAAGTGTACTTATGTATTAATTAAAAATGTGTTTCTGATACAGACCAACAAATGCATTAAAAAACAGGATATTCTGTTGCATATAATTTTTAAACTTAGATGTTTTGTCTCTTAACAACATATCAACCAATATCATGGTAACACAAGGGACTAGTAACACAGGAGACAAAATTAAATAAATTATCACCTATGTATTACTATTTTCATAGAAACAATGTAAAGTTAGATGGAATATTTTCTTTTAACTAAGACTTACAATTTAAATGCCAATAAACTAGAAAATTAATAATTAATCGAAATAAATCAATAGTAACAGAGGGGACATACAAAAAACACACCCACCTTCAAAAATCACCTTTACTTAGATAATATTCTTCAAAATTTAACAAATGAGGAAAATGACTACCGAGGATGAATGCTAACTCTGAAAGAACATGAATGACTGCTGTTAACAACATTTAGCTTGCAAATTCTTATTTTAATAGGAAGAAAAAGGTGGCGGTAACACAGGGGCCAAAATTAAGGGACACAGGAATTTTTCTTATAAAATGAAGAAAAATATTTACAAAATATATTTAAAGTATATAGGGATAATATAAAGACTACAAAGACATAAAAAATATCCTGAACTTAAACGATACATATAGTAAAAAAAAATAGGGTTTAAAAAGTAAAAATTGTTCTTGGGACATGGCTTTTTACAGGACACAATTATTGTGAAAGTTATTTGAATAACAATAAATGGAATTTATCTCAAATTTAAAAATTGCATTAAAGAAAAATATCTTTAAAATATATTTTCCAATATTTAAATTTAATTTTGAAATTTTTTTTTAGAAAATATAGCAATACAGTGTCGGGACACCAAAGGGTGCTTTATTTTTGGAATGACCCGATTATGATTTCGGCCTGTAAGTATTTGTTGTTCACTCATAACTTCTTTAAATATGAACCGATTTTGATAATTCTTTTTTTTTTTTTTTTTGAAAGTGCAAGATTCCCGTGAGGTCCCATTTCAATTTCATCAAATTCTGGTTATTAGAACTTTTTTAAAATAAAAAAAAATTAAAATTCCATTTATTTTCGAAGCAGTCCTCGAATTACAAGAGTTCATTTTTCAGGTATTCGCAGGCTTTCGTGTCGAGCACACGAGTCAGATGTGTGTGTACAATAAATACATAAAATTTCACACTTAAAAATTTGACTCATTTGCTGCAGCGTCACTCAACAGCTTTTATAGAATATCTATTTTATGACCAATGACAATGCTCCATAACACAGAAAAGTAACCGTCTTCTTTAAAAGCGGTGGAGTGATGCTGAAGCAAAGGGTAAAATTTTTAACAGTGTACGCTGTAAAAAATTTGACCCATTTGCTGCAGCGTCACTCCACAGCTTTTATAGAATATGCCTTTTATGACCCATGAGAATGCTCCATAACATAATAAAGTAACCGTTTTCTATAAAAGCGGTGGAGTGACGCTGCAGCAAATAGGTCAAATTTTTTACAGTGTAGTTAACTTCTTGCTCTCGGGGCCTCAGTAGCTGTGAGGTCGAGACACCATGCCGCTTTGCGCGCACTTTGCGAGTGTAGGAGGTTGTGGGTTCGAATCCTGCTGGTTCCATTGCACACGTTTTTTGAGTGGAGCTCCTGGCTGTACTTCCTTCGTGTTATAAAAATTTCCTTGCTCTATTTAGTCTTTGTACACGTTTAAAAATCTGAAACTTTTGCTGTATCGTCACTGCACCGCTTTTATCGAATATCTATATTTTGATCAATGAGAATTCTCCATAAAAGTGAGAAGTAATCGTTTTCTTTAAAGGCAGTTGAGTGACATTGCAGCAAATGTTTCAAATTTTTAACAGTGTATATTGACGATAACTTATAAGCAGGCTTTCATGTCGAGCATACAAGTCAGATGTATGTAAGTTGTCCTTGCACTCGTATAATCGTACTTGTTAATCGACTATCTTCAAGTTTTGGAAGTTTGGAAAAACCGTGTCTGTCGATACCCATTTTTGAGGTCTCTAAGAATCGATATGGACTTTAAAGTTTGATGAGTGCGACAACTTTTCGAAGAGTGAGATCTTATCTAAACAAGATACCACATCCCAATAACCTAAAGATCCACAACGATTGCTTTCGAATAGTTGAAAATGAAATAGCCGATTGATCAGCAAATTTAATACTTCAAAGCCCAGCAAATTCAATCATCAATTAGTCAATGCATTGCAAAAAGACATCACATATCAGTAGACCTATTTGAGTATTACTGTATGAATAACTAAAAACTAGAAAATAAAATAAGCTTTAAAAAAATATCAATCGGCTTCAAAAAAAGCGCTAAAAAGAATTAAATAATTCTTTAAAATTCTCTAATGAAAAAACGTATTGAAAAATCAGACATCGAATATCGGCATAAAAACGCTTAAATTTAACTTATATAATTTAATATTCACAAAGCATGGATTTTAGAGAGAATATTTTTTACAAGAAATGAATTTATATATTTAAGATTTAATTTATGAATATATACATATAAAATAGTGAATTACTCTTTGAAGTTGGTGACAAACTGTCTTAAATATAATAAGAATTGTGAATATTTTTGCAGCGTATATAGGGTTCTTTTGATCTTATGGTTAGACAACTTCAAACTCTTGCTTATAGAAAAGTAGAAAATAATTTATTTACAGAACTTCAGAACAACAAAGTCTTCGAAACTCACAAAATTTCTAGATATTCAAAAATAATTGTTCAAATCTATCGTATAAGTGCAGATATAGGTTCCAGAGACTCTTTATACAACGTCTCAACACTAAATCACATCCAAAATAACGTAAATAAGTCTCAAGCAAACTTGCTTAACAAACGCGTTCTTCACTCAATGACTGACTGGTAAATAATAACAACAGCTCGCATCGCTTCTCTTCTTATATAGGCTCGGAGCATGTGCGGGAAATTTCTAGAACCTACTCGAAAAATCCACGGAACAACAAACAGTATATCTAAGGGGGGGTTACCATAAATAGGGAAGGGTTACCATCGCCAACAATCGCCAAGTTTGTCGCCAACTTGGCGATATATCGCCAAATTTGGAGACCAAAATTAGTCGCCAAAAGTGACGCCAACTTGGCGATATCTCTAATATTTCGCAAAGCTGCCATTGACATTCACTGAAAATAATAGACAAGTTTGCTTGATAACAGAGACAATGTAACAAAAACTAATATTAGTAAAGAAATGGAGCTTAATAAGATTATTTACATTATTTTACAGTACAAACACTAACTATTTACAAAATTCGAAACACTACCCCCTCCTCAAAGACTGCACGTCCCGGGCAGTGCAATCCCTGAGTTAGAGGAAAACACTTAAAATAAACAAATAAATAAATAAATAAATAAATAATAACAATAATAATAAGATTTACATAAATAAGAACTAATTACTATTTACATATTTACAAAAGTGACTTTCATGACCATGGTCTGAAATTCAAGTTTCGAATTTCTAATCTTTTTCGCCAAAATAAGGGGCTAGCCGGTTATAATGTATGACCTTTGGCTTGATTTGTATCGATTTTCCTATTTCTTACCACCACGTCATTCAGCCTGTTGACGACTGTGTAAGGACCGTCCCATTTTCTTTGTAATTTTGGCGACAGTCCCTTACGACGTATCGGATTCCACAACCAAACTTTGTCAACTTCGTTGAACTCATGTGCTGTTGCCTTTGTATCGTACCGTGTCTTCATCTTTTCCGTTGCCAGTCCGATTCGGTTCCTCGCTAGACGATGAATCTCCTCAATCCGTGCCTGGAGTTCACCCACGTATTCTTCAGGCGACAAAGGAGCGTCAGGAGGACGGCCAAACAAAAGATCCGCAGGCAGACGAAGATCACGACCAAAGAGCATTTGAGAAGGGGAGTAATTAGTGGACTCATGAGTGGCACTCCTTTAGGCAAGCAGGAAAAGAGGCAATTTCTTCTCCCAGTCCTGTTGGTCTCTAGACACCAGGGGAGAGAGGCTATTTAGGATAGTACGATTGAACCGCTCCACCATGCCGTCCGATTGAGGATGTAGAGGTGTAGTTCGAGTTTTGTCCATGCCGAGTAGTCCGCACATTTCCTAAAACACAGCCGAATCAAAATTTCTTCCTTGATCGGAATGGATTTGAAGAGGAACTCCGTATCTGGAAACCCAGTGTTGAACTAGTATGTCTGCTACGGTTACCGCCTCTTGATTAGGAATGGCGTAGGCTTCAGGCCACTTGGTGAAGTAATCCATGACAACGAGGATGTACTTATTGCCATCAGATGTTCTAGGAAGAGAACCCAGGATATCTAGAGCAATTCGTTCGAAAGGAGCTCCTACATTATAACGTTGCAATCGTCCACAGGTGCGCCTCTTTGGACCTTTACGTGCTACACAGGTGTCACAAGTTCGACACCACTTCTCCACGTCGCTGCGAACATTATACCAGTAAAAACGCTCTCGAACCTTTTGCAGGGTCTTCATTACACCAAAATGACCTCCTGTGGGACTACCATGCAGTTCTTGAAGGACCATAGAAATTCTCGACTTAGGGAGTAGTAGTTGCCATCTACATGTCTTTCCATCGTCAGACTCCCATTTTCGATACAAGATGCCGTTCTTCAAATGTAAGGAATCCCAGAGAGCCCAATAACGTTTAGTCGCAGGATGGTAATGGGCCATGTCTTGCCAGCTGGGCTTCCTGTTGGACTCCTCTTTCAGCTCTAGAATTGGCTTAATTTCAGGATCAGCAAGTTGATCTTTACGCAGGCTCTCGTCACTCCACGGATCTTGCGATGATGTAGACCCAGTTGTAACTTGTCTTACTATAGGACCTTTGACATTAAATTTCTTCTCAGCCCGGTCGCAGTATCTACAATTCTCTGAGCAGGGTCTTCTTGAGAGAGCATCTGCATTTCCATGTGATGAGCATTTTCGATGGCGTATCTCCATATCGTACTCTTGAAGCTTTTGTATCCACCTGGCTATCTGGCCTTCAGGGTTCTTAAAATTCAATAGCCAAGTTAGAGAAGCATGATCAGTTCGGATCAGGAACTTTCGACCGTAAAGATAGTGATGAAAGTGGTCTATGGCTTTCACTACAGCAAGAAGCTCTTTTCTTGTTACGCAGTAGTTTCGCTCGGCCTTTGACAAGCACTTGCTGAAATAGGCGATAACACGCTCCTCGCCGTCGATTTCCTGGGACAGTACAGCGCCAATGCTTTCGTTACTTGCATCCGTATCAAGTATGAACTGTTTATCGATTTCAGGATATGACAGAATTGGAGTGGATGTCAAGGCCTCCTTAAGCTTTTCGAAAGCAGCGTCACATTCCTGTGTCCACATAAATTTTTGATTGGCTTCTGTTAATTTATGAAGTGGTCTTGCAATCATCGAGAAGCCTTTGACGAATTTTCTGTAATAGGTGCATAATCTTAGAAAACTTCGAAGCTGGTGAACATCTGCTGGACGATTCCAATTTTTCACGGCCGATATCTTCTCCGGATCAGTCCTAACTCCTTCCGCCGAAATGATGTGTCCAAGGTAGGCGACTTCATTACGAAACAAACTGCACTTCGAAGGGCTTAACTTCAGATTAGCATCCTTTAATTTTTGTAGCACCCGCCTGAGATTGTTCAGATGTTCATCAAAAGATTTTCCTATGATTATGATATCATCTAAATAAACAAGACATGCTTCATATGACAGCCCCCGGAGAACCGTTTCCATAAGCCGTTCGAAAGTTGCAGGTGCGTTTCATAGACCAAAAGGCATTACCTTGAACTGCCATAATCCTTGTCCCGTTGTAAAGGCAGTCTTCTCGCGGTCGTCCGGATGGATCTCTACCTGCCAGTAACCACTCTTCAGATCCAGAGTCGAGAACCAAGTGTTGCCCGCAAGTGTGTCGAGAGTGTCGTCAATCCTTGGTAGAGGGTAACTATCCTTTTTAGTGACGTCATTCAGTCAGCGGTAGTCTACACAAAATCTTGTAGAACCATCCTTCTTTCTTACTACTACAATGGGAGACGCCCATGGACTTGTCGATGGTTCGATGATGTCATTTCCTTCCATATCCTTAATTAAATCCTGCACCTCTTCTTGCTTGGCAAAAGGTAATCGTCTAGGGTGCTGTTTAATAGGAGAGTGATCTCCCGTGTCAATTCGGTGTTGTGCCATTTTAGTTCGTCCAAAGTCTTCAGATGTTTGGGAGAATAAACTTTGGAATTCCCTAATTAAATTTTCCGCGGCGTCCATCTGTTTTGGATCTAAGTCTGTATTTTGTAACAAATCCTTGACTAAATTATCTGAAGATTTCTCAGAGTGACTGGAATTTTGACTTATGCACGTCACAGGAGCACACGATGCTATCACCTCTCCTTTCTTGATAGTCTTCGTCTTATCCCTGATGTTAACAATTCTGACTGGAATGGTCTTTTTCGAGAGGTCTACTACAGAAGAAGCCACCAATACTCCTGCTTGTGTACTATTGTCTTCTGGATAATCTATATGGCCAAATCGGTAATTAGTTTCATTTTTAATTTCAGCTGGAACTAAAAATTCTGTTCTTAGATCTAGATTGATGTCTTCTTTGGCTATTACTGTTTGTTTACATTCAATTTCATTATTTAATCCAAAAAGACTTATTTCTTCAAATTTGATAACATTTTGTTATTTTTGAAATCAAGCTTGAAGCCAAACTTCTTCAGAAAATCTTGCCCGATTAAGCAATTATCTGTTATGTCAGCCACATATGCCGTATGGTAATATTTCGTTCCTCCAAAGTGTATGGTTTAATTGGCCTTTCCATATATGCCAATCTTGTCGCCCGTCACAGTTTGCAGGGAAACGCAGTGTGGAGTCCAGATGAGTTTAGATTTCAATTTTCGAGCCAAATCTTCTCTTATTATTGTCACATTGGCTCCTGTATCGACAATCATACGGCATTGAATTCCGTTAATAAAGCCTATCACATATAATTCATTATCACCGCCACTCATTTTTGATATCTGGAGGATCTTCAGGTGGGACTTTTCATTCTCTGACAACCTCCGCCCCGCGAGATGGCCAAAATTTAGTTTCCCTGCTGACTGTTTGAATTTATCTCACGTTCGTGGATTTTGGGGCAATTTCTTCGGAGATGTCCTGTATCACCGCATCCCCAGCACGTGAGATTCTGTCTTCTTGAACTTGTTCTTCCGTATTTTAAAGCTTCAAGTTCTTGATTTATTTTCCTAATTTCTTTCAAGACGTCGTTCTCAGTATCTGAGCTTTTGTTCACCGTTGCCCCTCGGACTGAATGACGATCTCTTCGGCTGGCTTGTGTAGCTGCTTCCAACTTTAAGGCATATAGTAGTGCAGTCTTTAAATCCTGTAAATCTGCCATTCGTACCGCTCTTTGCAATTCTGGATCTTTTATTCCGTCTACAAAATATTGCAGTGAGAGCATTTCCCGTACATTTGTAGGACAGTCAATGAATGCTAAATTTGCAAGCCGTTCAATTTCCGAGGCAAACTCTTGAAGGGTTTCACTCGATTTTTGATGGCGGCTCTTCATTTGTATTCTCGTATAATCCTTGAACAATTTTTCGCCGAATCTCATTTCAAGTGCACAACTTAGAGTCTCAAAATTGAGTTGCGTCATATCGGGCAATGTTTGCAGCACGTCGGCGGCTTCTCCTCTTAAAGATGCTGCCAGTTGACAAGCTTTCACCTCGTCACTCCATTTGTTCGCTTCAGCTACAATGGTGAATTGGGTCTTGTAAACTTGCCAGGAACTCTATCCATCGTATATCGACAGCTTGATGTGCACGGGAGAAGCAGTCGGATTCCCAAATTCTTCATAATTACCACAGGACGCTGAAAGCTTCTTCTCAAGATCTTGTACTTTTTTATTTAGCTTTTCATCTACTTCACCTAGTATTTTCTCTTCAACGTTACTGATTTTCTCTTCAACGTTACAAACTTCATTCTGAATTTTCTCTTCTACATCCGCCATTTTTCTTTCCATTTTCTGTTCAACATTACTAACTTCATTCTGAATTTTCTCTTCTACCGAATCTATTCTTCTCTCTACCGACGAGAACTTATCTTCCAAAGTTTTCTTCATTTCTTCTTGGCTTTTATTAACTTCCTCCTTTAATTCTTCCATTCTCTCTTGGCTTCTTCTCATTTCTTCAGTCAACTCTTTCATTCTTTCTTCGTTTTTATTCATTTTATCCGCCAACTCTTCTTGGCCTTTATTCATTTTATCCGCCAACTCTTCTTGGCCTTTATTTATTTTTTCCGCCAACTCTTCTTGGCCTTTATTCATTTTTTTCGCCAACTCTTCTTGGCCTTTATTCATTTCTGTCTTTATGCCATTGATAGCATCTAACAGTTCTTTCAGTTGTCCATCCATTGTTCTCGTTTTCGCCATAAGATCCCGACTCCTGACACCAAATGTTGCAGCGTATATAGGGTTCTTTTGATCTTATGGTTAGACAACTTCAAACTCTTGCTTATAGAAAAGTAGAAAATAATTTATTTACAGAACTTCAGAACAACAGAGTCTTCGAAACTCACAAATATTTCTAGATATTCAAAAATAATTGTTCAAATCTATCGTATAAGTGCAGATATAGGTTCCAGAGACTCTTTATACAACGTCTCAACACTAAATCACACCCAAAATAACGTAAATAAGTCTCAAGCAAACTTGCTTAACAAACGCGTTGTTCACTCAATGACTGACTGGTAAATAATAACAACAGCTCGCATCGCTTCTCTTCTTATATAGGCTCGGAGCATGTGCAGGAAATTTCTAGAACCTTCTCGAAAAATCCACGGAACAACAAACAGTATATCTAAGGGGGGTTACCATAAATAGGGAAGGGTTGCCATCGCCAACAATCGCCAAGTTTGTCGCCAACTTGGCGATATATCGCCAAATTTGGCGACCAAAATTAGTCGCCAAAAGTGACGCCAACTTGGCGATATCTCTAATATTTCGCAATGCTGCCATTGACATTCACTGAAAATAATAGACAAGTTTGCTTGATAACAGAGACAATGTAACAAAAACTAATATTAGTAAAAAAATGGAGCTTAATAAGATTATTTACATTATTTTACAGTACAAACACTAACTATTTACAAAATTCGTAACAATATATTGCCCCTAGTACCATAACTAATATGGTGATGATCATTCATTATTGTGATTGTTTGGCACCAACTTCAAAAAGTAATTTATTATTTTATATGTATAAATTCATAAATTAAATCATAAATATGGAAATTCATCTCTTGTAAAAAATATTCTCTCTAAAATCCAAGTTTGGTGGATATTAAATTATATAAATTAAATATAATCGTTTTTTTTTCCGGTACCTGATATTCGATGTTTGAGTTTTCAATAACGTTTTGTCATTAGAGAATTTAAAAGAATTATTTAATTCTTTTTAGCGCTTTTTTTGAAATCGGTTTATATACATACAGGGTGATTCATAAAAGATGGGCAGAACTTTAAGGGGTTATAGTACACTTAAAGACAAATAATATTAAATAGGAGACTAAGGGTCCCAGACGTATTCCCAAGGAGATAGGGGGCATTAAAGTTTAGGGTCCGAAATTTCAAATGATTATAAAAAATGGAAAAATTGGTCGATTCGTTTGCGGTTTTAGCAAAAAATTTTCTTTATGCCAGTATTTTCTTGAAATAAAATTTTAAAGTTCAATTTCAAAAAATGCCGATATTGGGCGCTTTAGACTTTGGAGTAACAAACAACTATTTTTTAACGTTATTTTTTGTATTTCTTTAAATGATTTCGAAAGCTTAGACTTAAACTTAAATTTTGATCTAAAAATCTGAGTCCTAACGAGTAGTTAAGTAGCGTAAACTGAAATTTGAAATTTGAAACCCTTCTCCCCCCAGAACAAAAATCAGTTATTCCCGATCTTTGTGTCGTAGATTAGGCTCTAACTACTGCCGCGTTTTGCTAAAATTATTCTTTATGTCAGTATTTTCTTGAAAATAAATTTTAAAGAAAATTTTCAAAAATTTCCGATGGAGGGCGCTTTAGACTTTGGAGTAACGAACAACTATTTTATACCGTTATTTTTTGTGTCTCATTAAATGCTTTCTAAAGCTTAGACTTAAATTTTCAGCCCAAAATCTGAATCGTTAGACGTGGTTAAGTTTCTGGGGAGAGGGGCTTGAAATTTCTACTCCTGAGCACAGTTCAGTTTACCATGTCCACACATTGTGTGCTGTGATACGAGGTAAAAAGTCAAAAATTAGGATTATGTTACCAAAGCATATTTATTAACATGTAATTACAATAAATGTTCAAAATTGTGACCACCAGAGGTTATGCACGCAGAACAACGGCGAACATTCGCGAAAACATCAGGCTTTTCGAGCACTTCCCCTACAGCGGCGGAAAGTCTGGCGACCAGTTCCTCGGGGGATTCAATGGGTGTCTCATACATAAGAGCCTTCAATTGTCCCCAAAAAAAGAAATCGAGGGGTGAAAGATCTGGCGAGCGAGCAGGCCAAGCAACAGGACCACCTCGACCAATCCATCTGTTCGGAAATGTGATGTCCAGATAGTTGCGGACGTCTCGTACGTAATGGACTGGCGCTCCATCGTGCTGGAACCACATGACCCGCCGGATGTGTGGAGGAACAACGCTTAACAGGTCTGGCAGCACATGTTGCAGAAATGTGAGGTATGTTTTACCGTTGAGGCGTTCAGGAAGAAGGTACGGTCCGATTAGGTGGTCTCCGAGGATTCCTGCCCAAACATTGATGGAAAAGCGTCTCTGATGAGCATGTGGATACTTAGCATGTGGATTGACATCCGCCCATACATGTGCATTGTGTGTGTTAAATGTACCTTCACGTGTGAAGGTACATTCGTCGGTGAAAAGCACAGTTCGTCCAAAATGTGGATTTAGCGCGTTCTGCTGCAGAAACCAGCGGGCGAATTCAATACGATTTGGATAATCCCCTTGAGACAGTTTCTGGACTCGTTGCACATGAAACGGGAGCAAATGTTCATCCTTCAGTACCCTCCAAGTCATGGACTGTGAGGTATCCACCTGCCTAGCCACTGTTCGTGTACTTGTACTTGGCTGCGCCGCTACTACATCCAGAATGGCTTCTGCAACAACTACTGATTCGTCCTTTTTTGCACGACCTGCATTCGACCGGGAAGCGAGAAATGATCCCGTCTCACACAACTGTCTGTGCAAGCGCTCGAAAGTTTTGCGGTTAGGCAACCGCCTGTTGGGAAATCGCTCTCCGTACATTCGTTGTGCCTCTGCACCATTTCCATCTGCCGCTCCGTAAATTAAATGCATCTCAGCCTTTTCCTTATTCGTGAAGGGCACCATCTTCCGATTCATTACTACAGCGACTTACACTTGACTCACCGTTCAGTGGTTTTTATGCCTGAATCGTGTCGAAATTTTGCATACGTGTTCTTCTTCTTCCCCATTTGACATTTGCATACTTTCTGTCTCCTTCTTCACCCGGTGACTAGCGCCAGGAATGGAGCTTTAACGTTTGCATGAGCGACGTTTCCAACTGTGCCAGTGCCTTTATGAGTGAATTCCGACTATGCAGTCCTTGACGAATGTTGTATTTTTGCCTCGTATCACAGCACAGAATCGTTGGGCATGGTTAAGTAGTGCAAACTGAACTATGTTCAGAAGTTGAAATTTGAACCCCCTCCCCTCGCTACTGAACCACGCTCAGCGATTCAGATTTTGAGCTGAAAATTTAAGTTTAAGTCTAAGCTTTCGAAATCATTTAAAGAAATACAAGAAATAACGTTAAAAAATAGTTGTTTGTTACTCCAAAGTCTAAAGCGCCCCCTATCGGCATTTTTTGAAATTGAACTTTAAAATTTTATTTCAAGAAAATACTGGCATAAAGAAAATTTTTTGCAAAAACCGCAAACGAATCGACCAATTTTTCCATTTTTTATAATCATTTTAAATTTCGGACCCTAAACTTTAATGCCCCCTATCTCCTTGGGAATACGTCTGGGTAGTGTTCCCGCTAGGCCATTTTTGGAGGGCGCAGCGCCACGCCCCTTTTAAAATCGGCAAATCCCGCCCCGCCCTTTCAAACATCGGCAAAATGCGCCCTTCTGATATTAAAATATAATCAAATGTGCCCTGAATCTTTCCCAGAAATCGCTGCGATTGTTCAAGATTTTCCTCAATCCATGAATTAGAGAAACTCCACTTCAAAAACCTCCTGTTTTTTTCCCCATCAACTTGTCATAGCTTCCAGCTAAATTACGTATGCTTTCTATTTTACGAATCCCCTTTTTCTCTGGTGGGTGGAAATCCTGGGTGGTCAGGGAAAATTAGAACTGGACAATAGCATTGTTTGAGCTATGCCCCCTGTTCTTTGCACTGTGATGCTATCTTTTGAAATCCAATTCTGTATCCTTATCTTACAACTTTTCTTTTTTATGTCCGTTCTTTTCTTTCCACCGCTATTTCAGGGAGCAAGATTATGCATCGATTCTGCTATTGTACAAGCATAAACCAACAAAGACAAACAAACACAAACAACAACGAAAAAAATCGTAGTAGGTGACGGCATTTTAATTTCCGTCTAGAGTAGTTAAACTCCCACCATACGCAGGAGCGTGGCGAATAAAAAACTGCGCCCGGGGCAAAGTTTCAATTTGGCGCCCCCTACCCCTCCTTTTTCGTTTAAGGGTGTATTTCGATTCAAACTGCTTGTTTTCCGACACATGAAACTCACAGATTCTCTTATTTAGAAAGTGCACAAGGTGCCGTAAAGGTCAATTCTTTGGTAAGTGTACAAAATATTGCAAAAAAAGCAATCAAAAACGGCAATTTGAATCGATTTTTCCGAAGTGGGAGATAAGGGAACGAAAAAAAGTGTCTTCCAGAGAAGTTAATTGCTTATAAATCAAATTCTAATGAATTGAGCGTAAAAAGACTTTACTCGGCATCTCATACGTCCCTTCAAGAATCCGCTCAGCAAGTTTCATGATTCTATTTTTAAAAATGTGTCTGAAATTGTATCGGAAAATTTCGAGCTGCTGAAGGTGGAAAAGCGTTTTTTCGAATACACCCTTAACAGCCCCAAAATGATGCTGGTAGTATAAATTTGGCGCCCCGCCCCTAAACTTCCGCGTCCAGGCGACAGCTCCCTTCGCCCCCCCCCCCCCTTTCGCACGGCGCTGACCATGCGGCTCTGCTTCTTTCTGTGTTCTTTTATTCAGCAAAATTAATTAATACCATGTGAATGTTATCTAAATTGAACCTTTACCCGGAAAAAAAAATGTGAGAGATAAATAAAACTATATATATAAAAAAAAAACTTGAATCATATTTGAAGTAAACACAGAAAAATAAACCTGCCCTGTTTATACAACGTTTAAATAATAATAATTGTATGGTCAGAATCGGTCTTCATAAAATGATCCCGGTACAAGAAATATTTTCGGGGTCTTGAATTTTTAGTATATGAAAAAAAGTCTAGCCCAGATACTACCATTCTATTCTTCAGAAGTCCTTTTCTATTTAAAGGTATTTTAGTCTTTTTGGGGATCCCTATAAACGCGAGTATTGCGTACTTTGCACTTATCGCACCCTTTGTATGATTAGCCTACAAGTAATTTCGAAGAATTATGCAAACATGCCAAACAAACTATAATTTTTTAACTCTCTTTAATATGCAACTACAAGTGAAGTTTTAACCTTTTAACCGTTGAATAAAAAATTTGATGTATACACTATTTAATAATAATAATAATACTAAAAAGATGCATACACTATTTAAAAAAAAAAAAAAAAAAAAAAAAAAAAAAAAAAAAAGCTATGCAGTAATTGACATGAACTCTCAAAAATATTTTTTTTTCAACCTCCAACTCGTTATATTTTTACTATTTCAACTGAACTTAAAAAATATCCCCCCCCCCTCCTCATCTCCGAAAATTAGAAAATTAAACCAAAAAGTGGATTCTTCCCCAGGCCCGCGATCTTTTGCTGAAAAAAAAAAAAAAAAAAAAAAAAAGTCTTAAAAGGAGAAATATGAACAAGGGCATCCTTCCCTCGCCTTAACTCCGATAGCCATGTCATGCTTTAGTATTTCAGAAAAGCTATATCTTTCTTTTCATTTTAACTAATAAAACTGCGTGTGGTATCAATATATATATGTATCAATGGAAAAGAAAACCTGCTTCCATCACAATCGCTCAAGTTTGAGAAAATAAATAAATAAATCTTCATTCTAGCTTTTTTAATTTACAGATGCACATATTATACAAACAATGAAACTACATTAGTGAATTATGCATGTTGCCTTACTTTTGAACGCAATCGAAATTTGACATATGCGAAGAAAGCACAGCTGTTAGATTGTTTATAGAAGGAATAAGACATGCGTTATTTTGATAAACAACGTAGAAGCCAAAGTGGCACAACTAACATATTCAACTTTGCAGTTTGTCGATATGCTAGCAGTTTTATCATAATTAGCAACTTATGTTCTTTATTTATGCATTTATTTACATACACTTAATGACGCCAGATTAAATGCCTACATGACCCGAAATTTCCAAGATCCAGCCCTCGGGGCCCGACCCATCGAAAAAGTGCAGCTCGGATCCAGTGAAAACAAATAATAAAAATAATAATAATAATAATGGCCGATATAAAAGTTAAAAGTTCGGTTATGTCCATACAAAAAATAATTATTGGGCATTTACGGTATTAAAGCTAAAAGTTAGGCACGAAATTTAGAGGTCTGCACGTACCTGGCCCGTACTCGGTCCGGCGGAACGTATGCGCAATTTCAAAAAGGCCAAGCCGTCAAATAATAATAATAATAATAATAATCGGGCATAATTGCCGGGTGGATAAAAAAAAAAATTAGCTGGCCAACCGGCCTGATATAAAGATTTAAGCAAAGACGATAAAATATGAACTATTTCCAATGAATATGACTTTAACGAGAATAAGTATAAATGGGAGTCACGAGCTGATGCTACTTTGACAATATCAATACAGAAATGTAACTTATCCAATGTAGAGATCGGCACCGGACAGTTACAATATGTCTGACCCGGACAATATATATTTTAGCAGACTCATGCCTTGCTGATATCAGGTTTGCATTGTTTTTCTACATAGTCGAGCTGGGCCGGGTACTTAAGAAGTGTAAAGCAGATCTATCTCCATAAAGGCTGTTTTCTACTTTTTCTATTTTATTTTCAAGTATTTTTAAATAGGACACTTTCAGTTTCGGAACCGATTTTGGAAATAAAAACATATTCTCATAAATCAGCCCCTCCCCCCCTCCCCCCCCCAAAAAAAACCCCGAAAAAATATAGAAACCGCCTTTGTAGCGTTTGACCGCAGCTATACAATGCAAACTTTACCTCATCAGTTGGTTCCGATCCAGTGGGGGAAAAAAAAAAAACGCCTTCCCGCATTCTTGAATAGAGAATGCCCCCGGAAAAGTCCCGAATTAATTAAAATCTATTGAGACGGGGCAGTATGTTGGTGGAAGTAGGGACGGAGGGGGGGGGTGGATAGTCGTCTCAAAGTCTGTTTTCTCTCCTCAATATAGTACATTGCATCTTCTTATATGTACAATAGATACTTTTAAAGGAAGAAAATTTCGGTGAATGAGGTCAGTTTCCTCAGTCAGAAGTGCTGCTCTGAAACTGCTAAACGTCGGTACATCTGGTAAATTCCCTGCTTGTTTTTTCCGATGGTAAAAAGCTTAAATGCTTCGTGATAAAGAAGAAAGAAAGCTGTCAGCAAAAAAAGATTTAAACAAAGTTATTTTTTATTTTACTAAATAGTAACCAATATTTTTCTTGTTATATTTTGATTTAATGGTAAAGGTAGTTTAAAACCTCGACAATGTTAAAATTTAATGAAAGTTCTGAAGCCTGCCATCGGTGCATACGAGTACGAGGTCATCATTATTAATTTTTCGTATTCCATGAATTATGCACATTATTTTGTGATTAAAATCTCTATAAATAAGAATGCTTCTTGAAATATTTCAATTGTAGGGTAATAATGCTGGAGAAATATTGACAACTTAGTTTTTATAAGGTTTTTCTTTTTTTTAGAATGTTGAATCTGCTTAGTATGTTATCCATTCTTAAGATTTTTTTTTTCTTTTTTTTCCTGGTTGGAAGATAAATCCCTATAAATGTAGTTATGCCCATCGAAACTCGACTTTAGATTTGATTTATTTTATTTTTAATTTTTAACATTTTATTCACATTTTGCACCGACTTTTTAAAATTATTAAAATGAATCGTATCTTCTAGTGCAATGCAGTTAATTTTGCGCTCTTTTCAATAAAGTTTATTTGAAATTTCTACAGCAATTTTTTTTTTTGAATTTTTGAAAGCGATTATTAATAATTTTTGGCGCCCAGCGTCGTTTTTAAAATATTGTTAAAAGAAATTCAATTTTAAACTTTTAACCTAATATTAAATTTTGTCTTCCATCATTTTTTATTTCATAACAATTTGAAATTTGATTTTTAACGCAATTTTTGGCGCTTTTTCGCATTCTACAGCTTTTATCTTTATTAAGATTTATTATGATTTCAAACTTTTAAGCACACTATAATAAATATATATATTTTTTCTATTAAGATCAATTGAGATTTTCAGCCTTTTTATTATCATTATTACTTTTGGAACGTTTATAAAAGGAATTCAATTTCAAATTCTTACCAAATATGATAAATTTTGCCTTCTAAATTTTAAACGATTTTAAATTTTTTTTTTTTTTTTTTTTTTTTTTTTTTTTTTTTTTTTTTAGTAATTTAAAATGGGATTTTACTGTTTTTTCACGTTCAACTGCGATTTTTTGACATTCATGAAAAGAATTGGGTTTCAGTCTTTTAACCTAATATACAAACTTTTGTCCTCTGCGATTTTCAAAGTTTTTTCTTGATTGCTATTTTCACTGCAATGTAATTTTGTTGTAAAAGGAATTCGGTTTAACATTTAGCGTAATATAGTATTTAATATCTTCCGTGATGTCTTAATTCTAAGCAATTTTCCATGTTTCATGCCGACACTTTTTTTTTTTTTTTTTTTTTTTTTTTTTTTTTTTTTTTTAAATGCGTGAAACAATTTCTGTTACGATGTTTCAGCTCACTGTACAAAATTTTGTTATCTGTGATTTTTTTATCGATTTTTTTTTAAAGTTTTACAGCGATTTGCCCATTATAGTAAATTTAGGTCTCTTTTCAATAAAATTTATTCGGAATTAGTGCAGAGATTTTGAAACCTTTCGCGTTTTTGTAATCGGTTCGGGCAACGTTGAGTTAGTCAGCCAGTTTAACAAACTAAAATATAGTTTGCATTCACATTTTTGTCAAGCTGTATGCCCCCCCCCTTCTCCCCTCCCCAGAGAAAGTGGTAATTTCTAGTCGATAATTTATGAAGAATCTGCAAAAAATTCTCGCTTTTACATTTCTATTATTTCTTAATCTGGGATATACAACCTTTTATATTTTAACAGATTTCTGATTCTTCAAATGTATGTATCTCCCCACCCCCACCCCCTTTCTGAAATTTCTTTTCTTCGTTTTAATCAGCTCTACAATTTAGTTAAATGTTTAAAATTATTTACGTTAAATTTGAATTCTTAAAATGTTACAATCCCCGTGGCAGAATATGCGCGACACTGCGACAGGCATCGCAGGCTTTTAAGTACACCTGCAGACTCAACGATGCCACGGACGCGATATAACGCATAAATTACGCAAAAAGTCGGTCATGGGGCATAAAAATAGCTCTATGCGACCCTTGCGACGCGTAATTTCGTCAAAATATCATGGAGTAAGTCTGAATTTCGTCCAAAGATCGCGAGAAAAAACGCAAATATTATCAAAGCATTGCGAAAAAATGGCAAATTTCTTTTAAAAAACGCGAAAAAACGACTAATTTCTTAAAAAATCGCGAAAAAGTCGGTTTTTTCAAAGAATCGCGGGAAGAAAGACAATTTCATCATAATTTCGCTAAAAACGGCAAATTTCATTAAAGAAAAAAAAACTCTTAAAAATGATAAATTTCGTCAGAAAATTATCAAAAAAACGCAAATTTCATCAGAAAAATCCCGCAAAAAACGATAAATTTCATCAAAATTGAAAAAAAAAAGGTCAAATTTTGTTAAAAAATCACACATAAAACAGATTTTGTCAAAAAATTGCAAAAAAAAGGGGGGATTTTGTCAAAATTATCCCAAAAAAAAAGTCAGATTTCGTTAAAAGATCGCGGAAAAACGGCAAATTTCGTTAAAAGATCCCGATAAAACGGCAAACTTCGTCAAAAGATCGCGAAAAAACGGCAAATTTCGTCAAAAAACGAAAAAAAAAAAAAAAACGGTAATAATTTTTTTTTAAATAAATGACAGAAAGTTTACATACACACATATATTGCCATAATTAGCATTACAAAAGCACAAAGAATATATTTATATTCTATTTATGTAATACGTTTATGTATAATTATACAGGGTTCATGTAAAAGTCAGGAGAATCTCAGGGGACAATGGAAAAAAATTCCCAATCCTGGGAAAACTGCCAAAAGAGTCTATGCTGGGAAATTGGGGGCAATTATTGCTGTTCATGTGCTTTATTATTATATGTAATGATAAAATGTCATTAATTGTTGATATGGGAAAATTGTACATCCCCGAAAATACATCAGAGGATTTTTTCTTAGAAAATGAGTATGAACCCTATTATAGCATCTTGCAGACTATTTTTGAAAATGACTAGTGTTGCAGACATTTGAAGATAGTTCTGCCACTGGGATTACAATTTTTCGTATTCTAACTGTAAATTTTAATGTATATATAAATCTGTATAAAGTATTTAAATAAATATACACTACAATGTGAATAATCAATCATCTAATCTAATCAACCTCTTCTCCAATTCCCCCCTCCCCCCCTCCAAAAAAAAACTTATTTTTCTTGCAACTGTTTGTTTATTCATTGTGACAGCAAATAACCCGCTAAATTCCACTTCTCCGTCTTATCAAGCACACCAAATTTAAAGTATTTTATTTTTTAATATTTTTTCTGTCTTAATGTTAAAACTTTTACTAATGATAAATAATCAATATCCTCCCTCCTTGCCCCCTCCCCCCAAATAAAATAAATTGCTTTTATCTCTTTGCTCCCCTTCCCTCCACAGCTCACAAAAGCTTATAATCTGTATTTGATGATTTACAGTAATACTAATTAACATCTAAATTCTATTACCTCTAAAACTTCTGTCGTGTCCATAAAACTAATAGTTATTCATAAAACTGATAATTTTATGTGACTAATAGTTTTACAGTATAGGTATGCGAACCAAAATTATTTAATAGATCTTTGAAATATTCAATTAAGAAAAAAATATCTGTAATTTGTTATTAAATGTGATTATAAACAATGATGAGTATGTAATATAACATTTTTATATCAGTTACGAAGCTGTACATTTTCTAAAGAAACGATGCCCTTTTTCGCTGAGAAAAGTGCCCCTTTTCAGCTTCAACTGTGCCCTTTTTCTTACTAGCACCCTGCCCTTTTTTTTTTCTAGAGTGAACACTACGTCTGGGACCCTTAGTCTCCTATTTAATATTATTTGTCTTTAAGTGTACTATAACCCCTTAAAGTTTTGCCCATCTTTTATGAATCACCCTGTATATATATTTTAAAAAAGCTTATTTTATTCCACATAGAATTCCTAAATGAAATATTTTGATTTTCAAACTAATTATGTCACTTTTAAATCAGTTTATGCTATGAATGAATGATTAGCTAAAAGTTTAGTATATAATATTACAATTACAGAGCCATTGTAAAATCTAAGTAAATATTTTTAATCAAAAAGTGGATAATGTTCACTAACCGTAATCTAATTGTAATGTAACCGTAATCTGTCTGTAACCAAACTGCAACTTAACTGTAACCTAATCGTAAAAGAAATGTAACCTAGCTGTCACATTAACCTAACTTATCCGTAATCTAACCGTAAGATAACTGCAACTTAACTTTAATTTAACTGTAACTTAATCTTAACCTAACTTTAATCTAACCGGAATTTAAATATAACCTAAGACTAAGTAAGTAATTGCAACTTGATTGCAACCTAACTGTAACTTAATTATTATTTAACCGTAACTCAATTCTAACTCAACACTAACTATAAACTATCTATCCTAACCGTGCGTATGCTGCAAAGCACTTTAGTTCCTCTTTCCACGACCACAAGGTGCAATATGTTTACGTCGTTACGTTGCTTTACGCCGACACGGATCATCGCCATTTACGATCTTATAATTCATGCGTGAGAGGTTTAAATTATTAAAAAATACATTCCATACTGAATCGGTTAATTTCAATTGAAAACACTTCTTTTTTGGTAATACTAATAACATGTTTTCAGATTTATTTTTTTCAGTTCAGGTAGCTTTTTATGTTTTATATTTTAATGAAAAGAAAAAAAAAACGAATTTGGTTTTTATACATATCATAAATTCTTCAAAAAACAGCTCTTTCTGAGCGAATTTGAAGCTATGCATAAATAATAAAAATAAAATTCTATCACTTAGATAAGCTGAAAACTTATAGGAATATAAATGAGATTCAAATTTGAAAAATTTCTTACATCATTGATATTCACTGGTTGTTTAAAAGAAGAAAAAATGGTTTACGCTACGGCATTCTATTTTGAAATGAAGAGTTATTTTAAATTCAGTATGCATATATTTATTTATGCGAAGTTTTGAAATTATTTTAATATATGTAGTTATCGAATGTTTAGACGAAATATATTTTTTCGGTTTTCTCAGTACATTTATTTTCCATTTTCTATTCAGTTTATATTAAATCATTTGTCTTTGCGTATGTGTAAATATTTATCAGTTTAATACTAGCAAGGTTTTTACCTATTAAATCTAACTTCTCAAGTCGGATAAATATATACATAAAAAATAAATTATGAATGTAATATCACATGCAAAATAAAATCAACATAAATGTCAAAGGGAGCAACAAGAAATCTGAATTATATTTAACCCTTTCCGGAACACTGTGCCCGGTCTGGGATACCTAATTTTTATTCTAAAATTGCGAATGGCACCAAAAATATTTTAATAAAATTTTTCTTTTACTATAAAAGCCTAAATTAAGGAATTAAAAATATCTAAAAAATTCATTTGTGAATTCATGTGTTAGTCTATAATTTCACATTTTACTACAAAATTTGTCCGTTTCGGAAACGGTTAAGAAATCTAAAATTGACGGACTTTTATTTTTTAAAATACTGACCTGATTTAATCATATATTTCTCCTTAACATTAGTTATGTCTTGTACTAGTATTGTCTTCTTTATTGACGGAAATCAATTCTTTTTAGTAACTTTTATTTAGTATATCACACGAATAATTTAGCAAAGAAACTACAGTAAAACTACACGCATCCACAAAATACAGAGTTCCATACGAATAAGACCATGATTTCTAAATTAAATATCTCAATAACGATGATCAATAGAATTATGCGGCAAACGGTTTGTTTATTAGCAAAGCTATAAAAATGTTATACAAAAGTTTTTCAAAAATTTAATTATAAACATCTTTAACAGATAACGCTGCAATCACAATACCTATAAATTTTCTATAAATTGTACTTTGAAGTCCACTTCGATCAGATTGGGTGTTGAATCGTTAGTGGAAGTTGTCGTAGATGTTAAAATCATGTATTCCATTTCCAGTTTTTTGTACTGGAATATCAAAAATTAGAACGCAGTCTTATTCTTAAGTCAACAAGACGCAGCTTTGAAAAAAACGATTTAAAATTTCAAAAGGACCCGATGCGAAAATTCTTCGCAAGCTCTTTGGCAAATTCGACCGAACTAGCAGCGTGTATATGAACCAGGGGTAAATGTTGGACTAAGGCAAATTGTAGTCACTTCTGGAAATATTCCCAAAATTTCTAGAACTGAAAGCAAAATTGAAAGAAAGGTATCCGAAGAATTGGATCATAGACTGGTTTGAAGCGTTCCAGTTCGCAAAAGACATCGAAACACAGCCTATGTATGTTTTCATATAAAATCGAAAGTCAACAGACCATATCCACAAGAGTTTTGAGACAAAGGATTGACTTTGCGAACCAGATTTTCACAGTGATTGATAATGAATATTTTGATACTAGCTGCATCTGGTTAAGAAATGAAACACATTTTCACTTGAATAGATTCATGAATAAACAAAATTGAATATTTTGAGGGTTCTGGAAATATTGGGTTGGGGAAAAAGTAAATTCGTTTTTTCCCAATAGATAGCTTTAAAGTCGCATATCTCGAGTAATACTTACTCAATTAAGCTATACTATACAGCGTTTGAAAGGTGACAGTCTCTAGAAATTTCTAGATATAAAGGTAGCTTCATCTGTTTAACCAGTCAAAAGTTATTGCGTTTTTAAAATAGAGATTTCAGAAGATCATTTTCGTCACATTTTATTTTTTTACTTCCAAAAAGGGAAAAATTTGCGCAGGCTCATCGAAACTTGTGTGGCATTTATGGTGATCAGTGCTTAAGTAAACGCCAAAGTCAGAATCGGTTTGCTCGTTTTCCTTCCGAAAATTTCGATGTGAAAGATGAACCTTTCCCTGTCCGGCCAATCCTTGAACAATTCGATGAAATTTTAAAAACAATCCAGATAGACTGACATATTTCTTCCCACGAAAATTGCTACAGAGCTAAACATCAATCATAAACCACTTTTGAACCATTTACATGAAAATGGATACAAAAAGAAACTCGATACTTGGGTTCCCCATAAACTTACAGTGAAAAATTTAATGGAGAGAGTTCTCATTTATGAATTGCTATTGAAACGGTATGAAATCGAGCCATTTTTGAAACAAATCATTACGGGTGATGAAAAGGGAATCACGTATAACAACAATGTGCTAAAAAGATCGTGATCGAAGCTTTACAAACGGTGGCAAAGCCCGGATTGATGCTTACGAAAGTGATTCTGAGTGTTTGGTGTGATTGGAAAGGAATTTTCCATCATGAGCTGCTCAAACCTGGCCAAACCATCAGTTCAACTATCTTCTGTAAACAACTAATGCGATTGAAGCAGGCAATTGAAAAACCCGGTCAAAATTGATCGAAAGGAAATTCGCTGTCTTCCATCACGACAACGCTAAACCACACGCATCTTTAGTCACTCGGCAAAAACTGAAAGAGCTTTGTTGGGAAGTTTTGATGAACCCACCGTATAGTCCGGACCTGGATCCGACGGATTACCATTTGATCCGCCCTATGCGGTACTCTCTTGAAGGTGTTAAGCTGACTTCAAAAAAGGCTTGTGTAAATCACCTTGTTCAGTTTTTTGCCCAATACTCTCAGAAATTCTACAGTGACGGAATTATTGTTTTACCAGAAAAATGGCAAAAGGTCATCGAACAAAATAGCACATAAATTTTGATTAGTTTTTTTTATTTATATAAATAATTTCACTTTGAAAAACACGAAAAAAAGCGAACTCACTTTTTCCCCAACCCAATATTTATTTGTATGAAGAGAAACCATTGCAATTGCCTAAAATCGCAGTCGCCTAAAATTATAAATGGCTGTTTAAAGTTTTGAAAACACACTGTATTTAAGTTTTTAATAGTAAAGAACGCATTTTTGACTCATATACAGGTCGTAAAATTTATTCTATACTTTTATTCTCTTTATATTATATTTTATGAAGTTAACATGTACATAATACATAGCTTACGTTCTTCACATCTCATTTACAACTACATAAAAAAATTAACGAATGATGAATTAAAATTATAAATGGTTGTCCAAACTTCTGAAATAAATTAGTTTTTGAGTTTCTAAATCTAAAGAACACATTTTGGACTCATTGATAACTAGCAAAAGTTTATTCTATAGTTTCATTCTCATCATTTCATCTCATCTTTAACAAGTTAACATGTGCAGAATAAATAGTTTACGTTCATTACATCTTATTTACAACTACATAAAAAATTTACTAATGATGCATTAAAATAAAAAACATTTGATTAAAATTCTGAAATAAATTGGTTTTTGAGTTTCTAAAAGTAATAGAACGCATTTTTGACTAATTGATAACTCGTAAAATTTATTATATACTTTCATTCTCGTTATACTATATTTTAATAAGTGAACATGAACAGAATAAATTGTTTATGTTCTTCTCATATCATAAACAACAACTATGTTAAAAAAAAAAAAAAAAAAAAAAAAAAAAAAAAAAACTAATGTTGCATTAAAATTATGAATAGGTGTTTAAATTTCAGAAATAAATTTGTTTTGGGGTTTCTAAAAGTAAAGAAAAATTTTTGAAGCATTCATTACTCGCAAACTTTTATTGTATACTTTTTTCTCCTTATATTATATTGTAATAAGTTAACATGTACAAAATAAATAATTTACATTCTTCACATCTCATTTACAACAATATTAAAAGGTTAACTAATGATGCTTTAAAATTAAAAATATTTGTTTAAATTTTTGAAAAAAAATTAGTTTTTAGTTTCTAATAGTAAAGAAGGCATTTTTTTGACTCATTAGTAACTCTTAAAACTTATTCTATGCTTTCGTTATTATATATATATATTACTTTATTATATATTACTTTTTAACAAGTTTACATATACTGAATAAATTGTTTACGTTCTTCACATCTCGTTTACAACTACATAAAAATTAACGAATGATAGTTTAAAATTATAAATGTTTGTTTAAACTTCTGAAATAAATTGTTTTTTCAGTTTCTTAAGGTAAAGAACGCATTCTGGCTCATTGATAACTCTTAAAACTTTATTCTATACTTCCGTCCTCGTCATATTTCATTTTAATAAGTTAACATGAACAGAATTATTAGCGTTCTTCTCATCTAATTAAAAATTATTTAAAAAAACTACATATTGATACATTAAAATTATGAGTGGAATAAATTTTTGAAATAAATTGGTTTTGTGGTTTCTAAAAATGACGGATGCTTTTTTGGCACACTTATAACTCGAAAAGTTTTATGCTACATTTAAATTCTCGTTATATCACATTTTAATAAAATAACATGAACAGAATAAATTGTTTACTTTCTTCACATCTCATTAACAAAAACATTAAAAAGTTAGCTAATGATGCTCTAAAATTATAAATGATTGTTTAAAATTTTGAAATAAACTGGTTTTGGGGATCTAATAATAAAGAACGTATTTTTGACTCATTAATAACTCGTAAAAGTTTATTCTATACTTTCATTCTCGTTATATTACATTTTAAAAAGTTAAGATTTTTTTTAATCTTTTTTTTACAGTGTTTATTTAAATTTCACGGATTCTAATTCAAAAAAGTAGACTTTTCTATCAGAAACAAGTCGAAAATTGTATGCGAAACATACCAAATGAAGTGCATTCGTTAAATAACGGAGATTTTCAAATATTCAGATCTAGATGTAATATGTACATTACTTCGGTTACGGTATAGTAGCCATATTCTTTCGTGTGTCCCTGTAAATACCATTAATTTTCTAATACACAGGAAGTAACTTACAGTTGAATTCAGAAACATATGCCAATTTTATAAATTGTGAGATATTTAATCTAAATAAAACGCGTCCCAAATAATGATTGAACCTTATACCATTTCTAATGAAATACATTTGTGTGGCCCTCTAAATGAAGAAAAAACATTATTTGCAGAACAGATTATACAATGTGAAAATTGTAGTACATTTTTCAAAGATGGATAGCTATTTTATTATTTTCGAAAGAATGCAACATCATTAAAAATACTTAAAACTATTTTTTCCCATTAGCTGTAATGTAACGGAATATTTTTGAATCCCTGTAAGTGAATAAAAATATTTTTTGCAGCAATGATCGTACAAAATTTATATTGTAGAATAAACTTCACAGATGCATATCGATTTTATTATGTTCGAAAGGGTGTATTCATTAAAAAATAAATGCTCTTGAAACTATTTTTTCCCATTGATCATGTCGTAGCAGAATATTTTGATTGTCCGTGTAATTAAAATATACATTCGATTTTCATAAAAATTTGTAATAATTCGATAAAATTGTTCAAAAATTAGAAATTTTAAATTTCAAACGATTCGGTTGGATAAATTTTGCTCTGTTGTATGCAGACGGGCGCACTGACTGAACGACGAATATAGGTGCTACGCAATTACATAATTGTGAACGCACCTAAAAATGACTGGAATATAAAACAAGATGGAAAATGCACGTGAACGTAGCAAATGAGGTGCGTTCGTACGATAATGAAGTTTTAAAAATATTCAGATCTTGCTGATATAGTAGAGTGTACTTCGGATAGAGTATAGTAGTCGAAATCTTTGTGTTTCTGTAAATATGCCGAAAGTAATTTTTATTACACCTCAGCAACTTATATCTTATTCATAAAATGTGAAATTGTTGAATATAATTAAAAAAAGCCCCAAACAATGTTTCCCCGTGTAGCATTATGTAATGAAATACTTTTGTGTGACCCTGTAATTTAATAATAAAAATTCTTTGCATCACAGATTGTACAGAATGCATATTTTAGTATATATTTCATAGATTCATGCCAATTCTATTATGTTCGAATGAGTGTAACATCATAAAAATGCATTTGAAACTTTTTTCCCATTGACCGTAATGTAATGGAATATCTTTGATTGTCCCTGTAAATGATCTATGCATCCGACTTTCATAACATTTGAAATGACTCGAAAAAATTACGTAATAATTATATGTTTTAAATTTCAAACGATTAAAATGCATTTGAAATTTTTTTCCCATTGACCGTAATGTAACGGAATCCTTTTTGATTGTCCATGTAATTGATCTATGCATCCAATTTTCATAACATTTGAAATGACTCGACAAAATTTCGCAATAATTATATGTTTTAAATTTCAAACGATTAAAATGCATTTGAAATTTTTTTCCCCATTGACCGTAATGTAACGGTATCTTTGATTGTCCCTGTAATTGATCTATCCATCCGATTTTCATAAAATTTGAATTGGACAGACAGACAAACAGACGGACGGACTGAGAGACAACAATAAGTACTACGTATTTACATAATGACGAACGCACCTAAAAAAAGTCATATGCAGTCATTTTGAAAAAAATGCTTGCTTTAGCCGAAAAAATTTTCATTAAAATTTATTTTGTATTAAATAAACCGAGAGAGAAATTGTTTTTAATTAAAGAAAAAAAACACAATTAATCTTGTGTAAAAAATCAAGCGTGGCAACTACAGCAAAAAAAAAAAAAAAAAAAAAAAAAAAACTTTGCGGTTTTAAGAATTTAAGTAGAATTAATTTTGTGTATTAAACTGTTTTTCTTTAGCATTGTTTATTTTTTCAGTTATCAGATTTCAGATAATAGAAAAAGAAAATAAAAAAGAATATTAGAATAAATATTATTTTGCTTTTAAACAATAATGTGCTTTAAAATTTTTATGTTGAGACAAGCCAAGAACTTGTATAATCCCAATTTTGAATAAATATACACCCATTTAGCAATTATATAATTTAAGAGGAGTTATTCCCTTCTTTTATACTTACCCATTAAACTTCCAAAACTATTCAGAGATTTAAACAAAATCTGACAATTCTGCTTGAAAAATCCATTTATAAAATTTAAGGGGAGGGACATTAGAACCCCCGTTCCCCCTGTTTATGCTTATTCAATGAACACCTAATAACAGTCACGGAATCACCTCATCATAATGATCCTATATCTAAATTTTGAACGAAAACTCTTAATTCTGCATGAAAATGCCGTTTATATCAATTAAGGGGAGGGGCATGAGCCCCCCTTCCCCCTGTTTATACTTATTGAATGAACACCTAAATACAGCCACGGTATCGCCTCATCAGAATGATCCTATATCTAAATTTTGAACGAAAACTGTTAATTCTACATGAAAATTCCGTTTATATCAATTAAAGGGAGGGGCATGAGCCCCCCGTTCCCCCTCTTATACATATCGAATGAACTCCAAAAACTAACCCGGGAAGCGCCTTATGAGGATATACTTATTTTCCAAATTTTTAAGTGGATCCGATATTTTTATCATGAGTTATGGCGTTACGCACGAACGTATGAACGTACATACAGAACGGACGGGCACATAAGCTCTCAGGCTATGGTAGCCTGTGAGCTAAAAACAAATAACAATAATAATAATAATGTAAACTTTAAATAATAAAATTGTAATTTAACAAATTACAATGACTATATGGAAAATGATATTTTCAAAGACTAAAATTAAATTTTAAAGATTTATGAATAAATTCTATATTTAAATTAATAATAATAATCGTCATTTTTGAGATAATCTAACGAGTCATATATTACGTACGCCATGCATTCAACATTAATATTTCTACACCAATGATAAAAAAATAGTACTTTATAGATAGAAAACTTTAACTGATTAAAATGTGCATTTTTATGGATAGTTTTTGTCAGACCTACTTCTGAACGCTTACACGTACGACTGGATTAAACATTAATATTCTTAGACCCATCCAAAACAAATTTTGAATGAAATTTCAGTTTTACAATTTTCGGAATTAAAAATTTTTAAACTTCTTAATATCGCGCATTTTAAATTTTTACAACGTTGCGTGGAGACAAAAATGAACTTTTAAATGAACTTTGTTTGGAATCTTTATCGCAATTTGTTTTTGAGTTATTATTATTTTAAAAGTTTTTATTGTTTTTTTTTTTTTTTTTTTTGGTCATCGGGGCAACAGAAGTATTCCATTTTGGATATTAATTTTGGACCAATGAGAAAATGAATAAGATAAGATGCGGAATTCAAATAATAAAAACATTCAAATATACTTCAGATTTCCCATTTCACTACCAAGAAGAACAACTATTTACCAAATAGTTAAAAATAAAGTTACATTACTCAAACATACAAGCTCAAATTAGTGGAATAAATTAATATAAGATTCAATAGTTGTTTTTGTCAATACTGAATACGAATGGGAATTCCTAAAAAAAATAATGTAAGAGAACCTGCATTCCTTAGTCCTGGATGTCCTGTTGACCCATAGGTACTGACACAAGACCGATAATGTTAAACACTTTTTATTCAAAATGAAAATAACAATTCAAGCAATAATATTTCTATCAGCTACGTTTAATGGTTTGGGGATGAAAATTTTCTGACAGGAGATTTTTCCTTTCTGTGGATATGCCGCCGCGTTTCTGCAACTGAGATTTAAAGCTGTAATAAAGCATATATATATACAAAGAGGTGGTAATTAAAGTTACCTTGTTTATACTTACGTAGAGTCCGCTCTGGTTGACAGATATCGATGAAAATTCGAATATAAGTTAATATGGATCATGGGGTAGTGAAATCTGCGATAAAAAAGTTCGACATTCAAATTTCGACCACCAGGTGAGAAAGATGGGCTTGAAGACCACGAATCTTAAACTAGAACCGAAAAACTTTTTTTTTTTTTTTTATTACAGCATATGTTCAAAATGTTACATGTGCATTGGATCGAAATTTTTTTTTCACAATGTCCAAACCTACTTATGCGGAAAATATGTTCTCTTGGATGAAGATTAAGGGAAAAATAATTCAAAAAGTTTATTTCAAATTTACTATTGCCGCATTGGGGTTGATTTCTGAAAAAAAGTATAAAAAAATGATTAGTTAAATTTTGGTTCACAATAACAGTTTAAAAATTAATCAAAACCTACCTTTGGGTAAAAGATGTTACAATATAAGCAGACTAACAAAAAAAATGAAACATTAATTTCAAAATTTAAATATGCTGCAATGTGGTTCAAATTGATGTATTTAAACGTTTTTATGTTAAAAAATGAAAGTGGTTTTTTGTAAAATGAAGCATACATTTTAGTATTTTATATATTTATTGCAATGGGAGGATATTTATTTTTTTACACGATTAAAATTTTAGTTACTTATTTAACAGCTTCTTTAATATTAAATAAAAAAATCGTTAACATTACAGTTGCGATAATGACATTAGGTATTGAAAATCGGCATGGAATTCCGTAACTGAATTCGATTTTTATAAAGCCGTGTCTTCTATATGGTCCATACACTTTAGAAAATGCTTCCATGACAGCTTTGACTACTAGTTCTGTAGAATGAGTGTTGATTTGAAAACATATTATAGATAGCAGATATTATTTTCACCGGAATGATTGCTGGATTAACTATTGCTTCGGAAACCATGTCGTTTCTAAATCCTTTAGTTAATGAAGGTTCAACACATTTTCCTATTTAATCAAATCTATATGATAAGTCGCAAAATGTCAAAAGCTGGTAAACTAAAAATATGGATACTATTTAATGTAATAATTAAGATTGCAGCAGACCGTTTGATTTTACTCGCGTGCTTTTTTAGAATACTTTTACTTACATAAATGAAAATACAAAAATATTCTCACATACAGCAAATAATATTCACATTTCACCAGTGAAACTTCTGGGCTTAGTCGCGGTTCCATCCACGTATGCGAAAAGATGACGTAGTGGATGCTCATTGGTGCGTAACTAGCACAAAAACTATTATAGTGGACACCTCAGGATCAGTTCCATATTTCGAATAATACCTTCTTAAACACCTATGTTAACAGATATTCCGTCGCAACCGATCGTTAAAACCTTTTTATAGGTACATTATTGTTAAACAAACAAATGACAAAAATGATGTTTAACAAAAAATGCATGATGTGTTTTGATATTGTTTAGCGCTTTCCCAGAATTTACGTATATGTGGTCAATGTATTTGGAACCAGGCTCTTTTTTCAAGACTTATTAATTAACTAGCGAGCTACGCCCGCTAGCTGGGCCACTATTTCCAAATGAACCTCGGTATTAAGCAGTATATAATAAGCAAAAAAATTCATTTCATAAGCAAGTCTTGGTGTTCGAATCCTCAAGCAAAAAAAAAGTAAATTAAAGAGCCATGGTCCCGTTAAAAATATGTGATTTCGCACGGTGGGCGCCACGTGCACTTGAAAAAAAAAGATTGTGGGTCGGAGTTATGGTCGCTTTGCGCCCATAGTCCCGTTAAAAATATTTGGTTTTGCACGGTTTAGACATTTTTTCGTATTTTTTAGTTCATCAGAAGCAGATTTTTACGCAGATTCAGAATATGTAATTAGTTTTTTTCTACTTTAAAAACTGTCTGCGTGATGGTTTAAGAAAAAACGCGCAAAAAAAGTATGGATAGTCCTGTTTTATTTCTAAGTTCAATATTTTAGCGAAAACTACGGTAAATATTCTACGGCAAGTCAAAAAAATTGATGCGGAAAAAAACGCAATTAGCGCCGGTAGAAAAAGAGGTTTTCGGCTGTTTCTTCTTTTAGCCAAAGGGAAAAAATTCATGTCCTTCATCGCAAGGTGGCGCAGTGTTCTGCTTCGGAGCTCCGTTTGGGAATTGAGACATTTTTCGTTCCGACTCCCAAGGGGTTTTTAATTCATAACTTTTTTAATTTTGGTCCCACGGTCTCGAAAATGCTCGAAACGACTTCCCCGGAATTTTTCCAATCGAAAGACACCTCTCGCGACTTCCAACTCGCCCGCGTTGCAAACTGTAATCGGCTTCAAGCAGACAGACAGACAGAGGCGTACGGATTTTATTAGTATAGAATCTGCTTCTGTTATGACTTTTCTTCAGTTGTCTTCCAGTGATGTAGTCATTACACCCATCAAAGTATAAAGAAAATGGCCATGATTAAAATATTTTACAAATGACTAAAACGATTGACTGACAGTTGGTTTGTTCTGCCACGCCATATCAAGAGCATTCATTCATCGCTTTGTGAGATAATGCCAATAACTTAAAGTGCACCTGACAAGATGGCAGCACCTGCTTGGTCGGAAATTTATTATTTTTCTTACTTAACATTCATACAATATAACATCTCTTCTGCATTGTTGGATTTTAAAAATTATTAAAAAGTTATTATAGTAAAAAATCATCTAACCAAAATTCGGTCTTTTTTCAATTATTTTCGAAAATTCAACCCCCTTGTGTCAGTATTAAATTTAAAAATTATTTTTTTATTTTTTTTTTCTTAATCTCTATACACTAGAATAACTTTTTCGAATAGGTAGGTTTTGATGAATGTAATTTTTTTTTCACCATAGAACATCGATCCACCCTAATGTGCATTCCATTCGCGTCAAGCACGTGTTCAAAACGTATTATAGCGGGTTCAACAGTAGCGCAAAGCGTTTCTTGATCAATTGTAGCAACATGACGAGCTATGCTTGCTTTTAAATTTGGCTGAATCCGTATGTTTCCTCCATACACGCGATCTTTCGGGAATCTACAAACAGAAGTCACAGGAATTCAAATAGGAATGAGGAAACCAGGTTGTCGAAAAAAGTCTCGAAATTACCCGACATCTACAATCTAGGCATGACGAAATACCGCCACTGCTCGGGCTATATGAGGTTTTGCACCTTCTTGCATAAATATGGCAGTCCCTAAACACTTCCGCTCCTCTCTTCAGGATCAAATGATGTATAATTGAAGGAAGGTGCAATAACTGCTTACCGTAATGAACAGAATTTTTAGGACTCTGAGAAGTGATCACCTAAAAAAATAGGGACCAAGAAATCAGCCGTAAAGCCACACCATAGTAATATAATCAGGATGCAAGGACTGTTCATGGACAATAATATGACTTGCAGTACCTCATACGTGACAGTTCCGAATATTCATTGCTCGATCTCAGGTAAAATGTGCCCCATCAGATGATGAAACGTTCCAAAACTATGCATTGTCCGCGGCTATTCTTGCCAAAAGGAGCCTTGCAAATGGAGCTCGTGCGTCCGGGTCTGTGGTTTCAGAGCTTGCACAACGTGAATCTCGTAAAAATGCTACTTTATAATGGATCGAAGAACCTATTGTATTGCAGACCAGTAAAGAAAGAAATCCCGTCGATCACTTGTCGATGAATATTGGGAACTGGGCCCACTTTTGACCACGGCAAGAGCAACTTTTTCGGCAGTTTCATTTGAAATAATTTTCAAATGAACGATACAGTCAAACTTTTCCTACTGTAGACCAAGCGAGAGTCACATCACACGATATTCCTCGAGCACTTGTCGAAGAATATTGAGAACCGGACGCTCTTTGGACCACGGTAAAAACAACTTCTTCTGCAGTTTCATTTGAAATCCTTTTCCATGCTTTTCTTTGCAGCACATCCAATTCTTCAATCTTTTTTATTTTAAACATAATCGTTTTCAAAGCCTGTCTCGATATTGGTCCTTTTCGTAAGTCTTTTAGTGACGATATTCTCACAGTGCAATTGACAAATTACTGCCATTTTTATAAAACAACTTCACCATTAACGCTCGTTCTTTCTTCTATAACGGCATGATGCAGAATGACTTTACGGTAGAGAGTACTGTCTTTTTAAACCACTCGAAATTTACAAAAAGTCCTTTCTCGAAGATAAAAACCACCCTCTATCGGTCGGAATTCGAACTAAAGTTTTTATTGCAGATTTCGTTCTGCATAGCCTATATAACGTACATTCCAAGTTTCATTGATATATGTCAACCAAAGGGAACTAATCAGCACCAATTCATTTCAAGGAATAATTGAATATAAAATATAATCAAATTCCGTGCGTTAGTTCCTGAGATAGAACACACACAAAATTTGTGTCACATTTTGAACAGATTCGCAGACTCGGATACAAACTCGCATAATGACAGGCTGGCTTACAGACAGATATTAGAAAAAAAACATGATTTTTGTGAATTCTGCATTTAAAAAGGATAAATTCGTTGAAAGTCGGAATTCGGAAATTTTCACGAGTCCAATACTTTCTTCTACTAAAGATAGAAGGAAGTAGAAAACGCATGATAAAAAAAAATCATAATTTTAAAGCTCTACAATAAATAAATAAATAAATAAAATAAGATTAAAAAAATAAAAATGCATCTCTCCATTTTATCAAATAAAATAAAATTTCTAAAGATTTTACGAAAGAAATTTTCAACACGAATACATTTTTTTATGAATAACATAGTATCAATGATGCCAGTCCAACTTGGGATCGTGGAAAAAAAAAAATTATAGGATCGCGGTCGGGCTAGAAATTTTTAAAATACTATCTATATCAGAGATGGACCGCAAATTTAGCTTTCATTCCTGGCCGAGCATTGACATGGAAATTTTGGCCAATGCAGACTTCTAGAAAGAATGAGATCCAGTCTAGCCTCGATATGGAAGAAAAAGAAGTCTGGCCCTATCCGAATCTGCAAAAAAGTAAGACTAGGACACGAGCCGATTCTAAAAGAGAGTAAACATGACCCAGCCGAAATTTCGTGGATTTAAACTGGTGCAACACGAGCTGAGCTGTGCTGGGATCGAGTTTCGCATCATCTTATTTCTCGTGAGGATACATAATGTCACTTTGTAAACCTTTTATTAGTCCCCAAGGTTAAGAGGGGGTAGTCCCTTCGTCCCTTTCCTTTTTTAGATCCGCCATTGCATACTGGCTGGACCAATCCCAGATAGAGTATTTAGCTTTTATAATTGGACAGAGCCTGGGTTTGAAGATTTTCGTTCGGTCATGCCTCTAAGAAGAGCGAAGTCCATGCCCAACCTATTAAAAACTGTATGGCAACCTATAAAAAAGTAAGACCCAAACCGCTCCGATTCTGAGAGTGTGAAGAACTGACACAATTGAAATCTATCAAATTGAAGTTGGCGTGGCACGAGTCGGACTGCGTCGGTTTCGAGTTCAGTTCCAACATCTTTTCCATGCAGCCATCTGATGTCATTTTGCAAACCTTTTATTGAGCTTAAGGTGGGATTGCCCATCACCCCCCCCCCCCCCTTGAGTTCAAGATTTTACTGTGATTAAGATTTTACTTAAACATATGTGCAAAAAATTGTTACTTGTAAAAAGATAAACTATACAAAACACTATATAAAACTCGCATACGTTTTTCTGGAGATATACGTATTTTGAACAGCAAAAGTATAGGTCCCTAAGGGAAACGTTTGTACCATTATTTTAAAACAAAACAAATTCTTTACCGTAATTCATTTCTGAATATTTATTATCTATAACCTATTTTCATAATAACCCCAAACAAAGATTCAAAAAATGAAAACTTTTTTATATTAATTAAATTTTTCAAAACTCTTTTATCTCTATTGCTTAAATAATGTGAATGCAAGTACATACACAAACAATTATTTTTTAATGTGATATTTAACTAAACATCTTTTATCTTCTCTAATTTTTCTAGCTAATAAAAGAAGCTATTAAATTTGCACATCATAAAATATGTTGCTACTTATTTTCATGCGTGTAATATACTCCCATTTTAACTTCCAAAAATAGCTCATTTCAAAGTTCATGGAGAAAAAACCAGAATTAGGGAGCGTTTACTAATAATGTGCATTTTTAGTCTGCATGTACATTTTTTAAATATAATAAATGGATCTTATTTCTTTAACTTGTTAATTTTGCGCTGCAAGCGCAAATGGCATTTTATGTAATTTGTTTGAAATATTTTAAATTGTAGATTACTGTTATTTCTGCTTTAACTCATGTTTTTCTTACGAAACAAGAAATAAAAAATAAAGTAAATTTTAGGTAGCAAACATTTTTCGTAAATTTTTAATCGAACAGTTACCAGAATTTTTATAGTATAAATATGTACAAGTAATATATCTGTAGGTGTTTAGAAATTTCGATCCAAACGTGGCTCCATCTGATTATGGCCTCTTTCAATCAATGCAACAATTTTCAAGGGCTAACGATTTGTTATCTTTAATGAATTTGAAGAAACATATCAATAATTTTTTGACCCCAAGGACTCGACGTGATACTTCCAGAAAATCTGAAAGAAAAGCCGTGGACTATGATGGTCTCTACTTTGAAGAATATTCCATGTTGCTTTTGTTATTAATTTGCGCATAACAATCCAACTTTCACAAATTTCCTAGAATTTTTTCCCCAACCCAGTATTTGTATATTTTCACTTATCAATGGAGGTGAAAACGCATTTAGCGGAACTTAATTGACTAAAATTATTTTTTGTTTTTTTGTATATTATTGTTAGATTGTGTAGTCACATTGTACTCTGCACACCAACGTTTATTTTTGAATAGAGGATAGTGTGGTTTTAATTGCGCTTATTAGGGACCAGTTCTAAAAGCAACTTAGTCAGATTTAACAAGTGTTGTATAAAAGTGATATATTATTATTACTTATTATTTTGTAAACATTAAATTTTGTGTAGAGAATTTTATCCGATTTAGTACGACATAGTAGCGGAATTAGTTTATCTAACGTCAGATTAGGCAGTGGGTTAACTGATGCTTAAAAATTATTAATCCATTCTTTACTATGTATTTCTTAAAAATAATGCAAGGAGTTATATTTACTATTTATACAAGATGTTCACAAAAAAAAACCCTCCGGGGGTTGAAAAAAATCCATAGTGAGTTAGGTCAGGAGAGTTAGATTTCAAGTATTTAATAGTTTATCAAATTTTATCTTCATCAGTTTCAGTTTGTTTTTGTTAATACCAGGTAGCGCTGCGCGTCATTGACCTTAAAGTGGTACAGCAGACACTGATTCTATCATTCTACTCTCTTAAAGCAGTGCGATGGCGACTCTACTAAAAGGCTTAGTGTGTTACCTGGCTTATAGAAACTGCACTGTTAAAACTAATGGTGACACATTGCACCTTTTAGGGGGGAAAGGCTTGTCTCTCTGGTGACACCCCTAAAGGAGCCAGAATGGCACCTTTAATTAGGGTGAAAAGATGGCACCCTTAATCCAGTGTGTCCAATAATAAAAAATTAAAAAATATACAAACCGACGTTTGGCCGTCGAAGGATTCGAACTCACAACGTCTGATTACAAGCTCAGCGTTCTAACCGCTCGGCCATCGAGTTCACCTTCATTCACTCATAGCCATAGATTTTACTTGCCGTCACGGAAAACAGAAAGACAAACGTCGCAGCGCATGCGCATGGTTCCAGTCTCCCGATGAGGTGCCACAATGCTTATAATACGAAGTGCATGGCACCTTATTTAGCCAGTAAGAGACCTGTCGGCACTGCAACCACATATTCAAGCCCCTATGGCACCCTAGGGTTCCAAATGCCCCGGGTTCCAATGGACCCTAGGGCCTTTTCACCTCCGGATCCCAAATGGCACCGGTTTGTCACCTTCACTTTTAACTGTGTGGATATGTTAGCGCTATACAATGTGACTTTTGGCGCAAATATGTTGATAAGCGGCTACGGACAAAATCATTCGCCAGTTAGCCACATGCATTTAAAGAAACAGGAAGGGGATCGAACTTTTTTAGACTTCTTTTTGAGGACATTTCAAGAATCCTATTCATGCTGAGAATATTCAAGATATAAGCCATCTTAGGGAAAGGATGTTATGTGGCAATCATTACTACAGACATGTTGGCAACAGCGTGGGAAAAAGTTGAATACCATTTGAAAGTGTGTCATGTCACAAACGTTACACACATTAAAATCTGTGAAATGATAAAAAATTTGATAATCTTAATTTTAAATACATATATAGATGTTGGGTAAAATAAAAGTGGTCAAGACGAGTGTATACTATTATACGTGAATGATTGACACACATACCACGTGTACGCACACAACGTGATCGAAACTGGTTCAGACTTTTGTGCGGACTATGTAAGTGTAAGCCTGATAAGTGTAAAGGCAATGATCAGGGGCCAGTAATAAGTAAAAAGTAATAAATGTCAGTGCTCCCTTTCCCAGGCCACTTTGATTTGTCCCACCCTGCATAATTTTAACCAATTTTGTAAATAAACTTAAAAAAAAAAAACTTCAAATTTTTAAGGACATTCTGCTTATTATGAATCTTGAAAATTTTGTTTAAGAATATTACCGTCTCAGGTGATAATATAATCGCAATTGTAATATAATGTGATATTTTCTGCAAGGTTGTTGACATTATGTTGTATTTAGCACCGATTGTTTCGATCGTTCACTGACATAACAACTCTTACATTTGTTCTACATCGATAGTAATATAATATTGCAATTAACCATTGCCATTCCATGATCAAAAAGTTGTGTTAATGAGTATGATATGTTATTTTTATCAGAATTTTCATGAAGTAACAAAGCATGTGCTTTCTTCACAGACTAACCGCGATAGTTTATTTTGTTCAATTTGCATAATTTAAATAAAACTTAACACAGGTATAAAAAATAATGAAATGATGGAGAATCCTGAAAAAGACTGCATGAAAGTATTGTATTTACGGTGTCATCAAGTGAATTAAATTTGTCAGGGTGCCAAAGATTTTCTTTTTTTTTCATTCTTAAAATATAGCAATAAAATATTAGAAAGTTTTCCTTTATTCTTTGATTGCATAAGATTACCCATTCTCAGTTTCTTAAAATATACAAGAAATAACTTTGTGGAACTTACAAAGTTGACAAAATTATGAAAGAGACCATTGTAGGAGAATTCACATATTTCATATTTTGCATACATATTCAAAATTAAAATAAAATGCAAAATGTCCGAATGGGGTCGAATTGATCCCATCTTAGTACTTTTAGGGTTAACCTTATGACATATAAATTTTAACTGTTGAAAAAGAAGTTAATTTTCGACAGATTGTTAAAATCACTCACTAGTGAGCGTAGTTAAATTTAATAATAAAATCTGTAGATCACACAACCAATTAATGTACTTAATGCGCCATGTTTTTTTTTGCAGAGTTTAATAGATCATCTCGAAATGTGAAATCTACCTATCATGTAAATATGTTTTTATGTATTCGGCAATGTTAATATTTCGCTATTTTATATAGAAAGTAATGTCCTCTATTTACGACATTTAATGAATATAAATGAATTTATTATTTTAAAATTTTCTTTATCATTTAACATTCAAATGTAAAAGTATTTTCATGACATGATTTTATATATTTTGTTGCTTTTAATACTTAATTATCTAACTCTAGTTAAATAAAAATTGTACCAAATTATTAAATAATTTTTTCCTATAAATGTATTTTTAATAAAATTTTAAATTTAACTAACTGTTTAACAATGTTATTGAAAGGACTTTTTACATAGGACCGCATTTTCTCTGAAGCTTTTAACACTTATTAAATAAATGATTTTTTATTGTTTTCTTACTTTTTAAATATGCTTGTATAAAAAAGACTTTTATAACGTCGTATTTAATATTTGCCTTCTTTTAACAAGTGATCATTTACTTCTGATTTTTATTAATTTATTTTTTTTAATAGTCAATTGTAATAAATTTTTTATTGAAAGGTAAAATTGTACCTCCATTAACCATTGATAAAATTAAAAATAAGAGCATTTCTAAAATATGCAAAAAACGTCTCTAATGAATGCTGAAAATTCGATTGCAAAATTAAAATAACTTCTTAAGTAATAAAAATAAAATAATAAAAATAAATTCAGTCTTCATATAACCTATTTCTATTGCATACCCTTAGAAAAAATTATTAAATTAATATGTATTATTAAATTAATAGTTTTTGCTCCTATAAAATTTTTCAATTCAACGATTTCGTCCAAATTAACTTTAAATATCTCTTAAAATAATTCTTCGATTTAAAAACAGTCTGCTTCATCGTGATTATAATTTTTTCTCCTAAAACAATGTCCTGTTTCGTATTTTTGTATTTAATAGGTTCTCCGGGACACATTTTAAAATAAATTTTATTTATAGCATAGTTTTTTCCATTTTTGTGATATTTAACTTTATCATATAAAAACAATATCACATAAAACTTTTAACATTTTTTTTAAAAAGAAAATTTAAAAATGTTATTAAAGCTGGCAGTAACTTAAAATCATTATAACACGAAATATTTTTTGTTGAATTTAAAACTTTTTGATGTCAGTAATCAGAATTATAAGCTTTAATTTTAGATCAGCATTTTAAAAAAATTGATTTAGATAAATATTAAAATCTTTTAAATCAAATATTTTTTAAAAAAAGGTTGTGTAAATTTTTTAAAACAAAATAAACTTTCAATAATTTTTTTTTTCAAATTTGCGGAATAAAAAAAAAATTAAGATGACATGTTTAAGTATGAATCTTTTAACTTTAACAGTTCTTGAATTATAACTATTTAAATTATAAGCGGGTGAAAAACTCATCATAAAGAAGATCGCATTGTCACAAGAAGCAGTTTACATGAAAATCATTGTTTGAAAGCAAGGTTTTGAAAACAAACCAAAAGGAAAATGTTAATGTTTTTGTTAAAACTAAGATAGAAAAAAATGATAAAAACGTCATTTTAAACAGATAAAATCAGAGAAAATTTTAATGCAATAAATGTTTTTAGAAAATTTTAAAACTTTTGTGCCGTTGACCTTCGTAATACCGAAGAAAAATGTCTGATTACGAAATTTAATTGACAGCCGAGGTCACAGCGTAAAATAGATTTTTTAAAGAATATATAAATACTGTATACTAATTTTTTCAACTGTTATTTAACTCTTCTTCTGGACACCGTATAATTCAGCTTTTCATGAGTTAAAGGAAATCTTAAACTTTGAAAAAAATTAGCATAGAATAGATTTACAAATACTCGTATATGTTTTGTTTTTCAGTTTAAAATTGCATGTTAACAACAGCGGTATAACTTTTGGTAAATTAGGTGTTTCAACCACAACCTTTCAATTTACAGAAAGGAAAAAAAGCTAAAGAAATAATCAAAGATTTCAGTAGATTTAGAACAGCCTTTTTAATTCTGTTAATTTTAATGGTTAACAACTCATTTCAATAACCTGTCTGTTAAACCTTATTTCAGTTAAGTTTAAAGAGTATTAGCCTGAAATAATTATTTTAAGAGCAAACAACTCAATCTTTTGTAATTGGGATGTACACAGTAAAAACAAAGTATCCAAATTGGGTTGAAAGATTTTTGGGTACAGAATTGTTCCAATTTGGAAAGTTCAGTTTGTAGCACAAAATCGTTTTAAATAAGTCTGATTTTTAATGACGTTAAAACAATTAAGATATCTTAGATAGTATATACATTATGCCTCAGAAATTTTGATTAATTTAATGTTGATAAAGATCTGCTCTGTTTTGAACCATTTTGGGTTATCTATTTTCGGAACAATACTCTTCCATTTTGGAATCCTTACTGTACCATTTCAGGAAAATTACTTTAACCAGAAATCTTTCAACCCAATTTCGTCTTCAATTTTTACAGTGTACTATATTTTCTAAGAAATCAGGATTGAATTATTTTTTAATTGTTTGTGAAAATTTTTTAATTTAAATTCACTTTTGAAACACAATTTATTTGAAAACAACATATTTTCTCCTATCGACGTTTTTAAGGGTAAATGCAAAAAATGGCGTGCAAAAACTTTGCTGTACATTTTAATAAATTTAATTGAAAATATTAGAAAAATTAAGTTATTATAATGTTATTTTAAAAAAGGAATCCATCAGGAATTTAGCATTATAAAAACATTAAAATTAAATAATATTACGATGTTTAGAAAAAAAAAATCTAACTAATTTAAAATTTCAAAGGCGTTCAGAGCATATACAAACATTAGGTCAATATTAATTAATTCATTGGGTATTTAAATGGCAACATCGTAAATGCGTCCTCATCTAATATCGAATTATTATTAGATGCACATGTTTGTTAACTCTAAATAATTCAAATCAAGTTTCTCAAGATTTTTTTTTTTTATTGCAAACTGTAATATTTTTTTATATTTAAAATATTATTTTATATTGCTAACTAAAATCCTCAAAAAGTATTTTTGCATGAATAATATAATATTATATTTGAAGAGAAAATTTAAACTTTTAAGGAGGTATGCTTTCATATAAATTCATGCCAAGGGTTGGTAAATTAAACATAAATTTTTCAAATACTTTTTAACTCAAATAACTTGAGGGATCTAAAGGTGTAGTTACAGGTCTGTATAAAATTGATTTCGATATTATTTTGTGTACTTATTGATGATGTTTTAATTTTATTATGGAATATTATTTAGAAGAAAATGCTAAAATGTTAATGTTGTTTTAAGTGAAAGTGTCTTAAGCTTTTTTAAACTGTACTGCACACTATGGGGATAGATTCGAGGGAAAATAATGCACGAAATTTACTTTAAAATCATAAGAAAACAGAAATAAGTTTAAAATCATAAGAAAACATGTAAAAAATATTTCAAATTTAATTAATTAATAAATTATATTAAAATTATGCTTTTTTTAGATGTTAAAAAAAAAATAAACTGCGATATATATTCATCAGGTATTAAAATCGTCATAATGCCGTGTGAGTTAATCACACACTTGTTTTTCTTTCATTATATAGATTTCTTTTAAAAATATGTTTTCAGTACTAAGAATATAATTTAATTCAAGAATAGAAAATAAATTTATGAAGATTTTATTCATGTAATACATAAAAAATGTAATTTCAATATTTACAATAACCATTTGGAAAATGATTTTTTTTTCAGACTGAAATTGTAGGCTGATAAATGAATTCTACACTTAAAATAACAATAATAATAAACATGATGACAAAAACGTGTTTTACGTAATAACAGAGTAATATATTACGTACGCCATGGATTAAACATTAATATTCTTGGATCAATCATAAACAAATTTTAAATGAAATTTCAGTTTTAAAATTTTCGGTATTGCAGATTTTTCAACTTTTAAATATCGCACATTTTAAATTTTTACAATCTCGTAAAGTGAAATAATAGAATTTTAAATGCAATTTGTTCAAAAGCTATGTCTTTTTTTTTTTTTTTTTTTTTTTTTTGGTAGTTATTAATACTATTTTTGTCCCTGTGGCAACAGATGTATTCCACTTCTGTTGAAAGTAAAGGGAAAATAGTAGATAACTGTATCATTTAATGACAAAAAAAGCGGACTACATAATAAATGAGTCTTACATAATAGTACGTCCATCATGGATTAAACATGGCTAGTCAGAAAAGAAATAAAATGCGGACATCGGAAGGATTCAGATATCTCTCAGATATTTTTAGAACGAGAGAACAACCATTTTCCAAATAATTATAAAAAATCGATTATTTAATAGTATTTTTTCGGAGACTCCAGTTTAAATATTTGTATTTCTAACAGAGATAAAACCCCTCAAAGACAAAAAAAAAAAAAAAATTAAATATATTTCTTCATAATTTTCTTAATGGAAGACCGACTAGGATCACACCTTTTCACATTTGTTTTAGTTTAATATTTTATACGCTATTGTTATATGTAGCTATTTTTTATCCAAGTGTTTATATATCCTTTAAGTCATGTGTTTGATAAAGCTGTACTAAATGCCTAGCTTTCACCTCTTAAAAAAATTGTAATTTTCAAATAAAATATTCATTAATTTCAAAAGTACTTGAGCAAATTTGATTTAAAAAAAAATTGGGAAGAGAGTATAAATGTAAGATTACATGTGGTAGACATTAAAAAAATTAAATAGATTTATAATAATAATAAAAAAAATCTGAATTTACGAAATGTGTGAAAAAAAATAATGAAACTGCTCACAAATAAAAAGTTTCAATAAACATAAAAAAAAGCAAAAAAAAAGAAAAAGAAAGAAAGAAATGCTGCGTGTTGTAAGTTTTGGAATTATGGATTCCAAATTTCATTAAAATCGGTCAGATAATTATCCCCTAATAATAATTAATAATCCCCTTCCCTTGGAAATTATTCCGAGGGAAGGGGGTCTTAATAATCTTATATTTCCTATAAAATTATAAACAGTCTTGTTTATTTTTTAACTTCATCATGTAAAATAATTGTATTTTCTACAGAAATGATTTTTTTCACATATATATAAATTATTAAAACTATTTAAATGCAAATAGAGCGAAAGTTCCATATCACCAAGTCCTATTGTTACACCAAACACTTCATTTTAAAGGAAATTCTTTAAAAAATATAAAATGAAGTTAATAAAAGTTTTATAATAAAATACACATACATTAAACGAAAAAGGGAAATATTGAAAATATTGCTTTCAACCTTTTCCACTTGAGTGTAAACACTCACTCAATGCTAGTAATGTCACACTATATATATATATATATATATATATATATATATATATATATATATATATATATATATATATATATATATATATATATATATATATATATATATATATATATATATATATATTTATATATATAATTCACATTATGCAATGAAAGTTCAAAATTTTGTGTGTATGTCAAAAGTGTATGTCAAAAAAGTAAACATTGAACTATGAATTAAAAAATTAAAAAACAAACAAATACAGGCAAGAAAAAACAGTCTGTTCTTCTTCAGAGGGAGGACAGACGAAACCTAGCCCCACCCCCCTACTTCAAAAAAATGAAATGTTTTAGGTTTCTGATCGCCCACCAAACCTGCATTCAAAAATAACAACAGAAAAATATATACCAAATTTTCAAAAACAAAACCAATAATATGAAATATATGAAAAAATCTTTACTATATAAAAAATCAGTACAGTAACTTATAAAGTATTTTAAAATGAATGGAGAGTTTGGCAAGCGTCCCCCCTGACTTAAAACAAAACGTTGAAATTAAGAACAATCATACCTGCTTCAAACTCTTGCCTGTAAAAACAACAAAATAACTAGAATGCTCTCTCCATGTCCAAATTGCATAAAACTTTAAAAGCCAGGTCTGCATTACTTTCCTGAAACTCGAAACATCCAGTCATACTCGTTCTAAAAATATAGACTTTACAATAAAACTTTCATAAAGAATGTCAGGGAAGATGCTATCAAATTACAAGCTACGCCAACAGTCCGCAGTGTTGCCAATTATTTTTTACAATAGTTTTTACATAATATTTTAAAAAATTAATTGGATAATTGTTATTAAAAAAAAGATTTGCCGTAAATTTATAAACCTGCTTATAAAAATGTTTTTCATTATTACAAATTTTATAAAAACGAATTAGTTGATTAATTATTATATTTATATAATTTTTTTTTATGTAAGTTAGAGTACCAGTGTGGCATACTTCTTGTGAAAAAATTAAAACTGTTTCTTTTATCATATAAATCTATATTTACTGTATCATTCAAAATAGCAAAAGAAATATCCAAAAAATCAACATGATAATCGTCATCGTTTGCTTTATTTAATTTTAAACAATCTGGATAAACATTATTAAATTCATGAGTAAAATCAAAATTAAAAATTAAAATGTCGTCGATATACCTAAAGATTTTTAAAGATTTATTGTAATTTATTGTATAATTAAATTAAAAAAAAATAAAAACAAATTGGCTGCAGTAGATGAATAATTAGTTCCCATACCTATACCACAAATCTGTTTATATATGTTATTGTTGAAATTTACATAATTATTGTATAAACAAAAATGACATAAACTTAAAAACAAATCCCTATTTATGTTCAATTCATCTTCTAAATTAAATAAATCAAATATATTAATTAAAACATTGAATAATTGATCTATAGGTATATTAGTAAAAAGGTTTTCGAAATCGAAAACCTGCATTAAGTGAGTAGTGAAATTAAGGTTTTGCAATACTTCAAAGCTGTTATCAATTGACCAAAAGTAACTTGAATTTTTGAATTTAACTTTGAGAAAACCATATATCCTTTTTAAAAGCTTTTGTAAACCTAAATTAAAATTTTTATTAACACTATTGGTAGTACTGCAAATATATCTGAATTTTATAGGAGACTTATGAAACTTAGGAGTCAGAAATATAAATGGCAAACAGTGATGACTAGAAACATCAAAAGCATACGAAAACAAACTTTTACACTTTTTCTTGTATGAAAAGAATTTCTTGACAATAGGATCTTTTTTTATATCAATTTTTTCATAAAATTCTGTATTTTTTAATTCATCATTTATTTTTTCTATGTAAAATTTCTTACAAATAATAGCAAAATTATTAGCAGCTTTGTCCACAGGAACTACTACAAAATATTTATGTAAATCATTTATGAAAATTATATCTTCTTTACTTAAAGTCTGATACTCATATGCACTTGAATTTAAAAAGTCCTCCAAAAAATCCTTAAAATGCTCCAATAGTTGAAACTTCCACTCAAAAAATGCCTCCAAGGGCATGCTAAATTTATAACTTTGTTTTTTAATAAAATTATTCACATCATTAATGAAACATTTCAAGGCTTTGTCATAACTAATTATACTATTAATTCAAAATTTTGTACCAAAGTTAATTAAATATCTTACATTTTTGTTTTTAATTATTTCTAAATTACCAGTAATTACATGACCATAATGATCATCAATAAAATTTGCAAAATTTGATTTATTGCAAAAACACTCTATAGACACATCAACCTCCGAAGAAGCAGTGTGCCTATAATTAAAAATTTTACCACTAATTGGCTTCTGATAATTAAAAGCTATTGAAATTTTACAATTCTTAAGAGGAAAGAGGTCATTGACACTCCCCAAAATCTTATTCATATTTAAACAATCATATGCTTTTTGCAGGAATGTAATATTAAAATAATATCTTTCTGTAAATCATCTCTACCAATTAGCCTGAAATTAATTAAATCCCAAACTAAATTTTTAAAGTGCATGTTCTTGAATTTGTATGTACTTAAACATTTCTTAATTTTTATAATAGTGTTAATTTTCAATTTAAACAAATTATTTTTTATATTTTTGACATTATATGTAATCTTAAAATCATCTTCCAACTCTTTCAACCACTTAGCAGGAATAATTAAATTGATATTTTTAGAAAATCTCCTTGAACCCCTTTTTCCTCTCAATATTTTAGTTTTATCATTAAAATTGTAAAATAAATTATACACATTTGCAACTTTTGCTAAATTAATATTGTTAATTAAGGTGTTTAAACCATAGGGATAAACTGCTTTCAATTTAAACATAAAATCATTTTCTCTATTAAGTCTTTCATTTTTATCTTCTACATGGTCCAATATATAAATACGAATATTGCTAAATGAATGAATTCTGAAGTGTGAAATCTCAAATGTTGAGCATTCCTTATTATCATTATACACAGCAGAACGGTGCCCATTAATTTTAACATGCAATTCACCTTCTGTTTGACCAATGTAGCTTTGTTCACAAGTTGAATCCATCATGTATCCATCGCTAAGCTTTCTAAAATTCATCTTCATTAAGATAGTCAAATCTGATTTTTTACTTATTAAAAGGCAAAATTTTGATGAAAATTGATATGTAATTTAGAAAAAATCCGTAAAATATTAAGTATTCAAGAGATTAAAAAAAAATCTTTCACAAAGTTGTTTATAGTAGAATTTTAAGGGATAAAAATACAAAAGCAAGAAAATATCTAAAAAATTGAAACACAAGGAGCATTTAAAAATTTCGTTTAAAAATATATTTATTTTTTAAATACAAATTTTATTAACCTTGGAAATTTGTTTGAAGGTGTTCTATATGCTTTAGATTAAATGTATATATGCACATAATTTTATATTGCTATGATGGAAAAAAATAACGTCCACCGTCCTATTAACAAAATTTTATTTTGAAGAAAGAACTTATATGTCTAAACTTAATAATTTAAACGAATGTCATGACGTGGTTGTCGAAATTCCAACCAGCGAGGAGGACCGATGTGTTTAGACATTTTTTTATCTCATTTATTCATTCATGATCAGTAAATTAACTAACTGCCTGGTATTATTTATCCTCTATAATTTCACTGCATGAGATATCAAAACAAAATTTTTAGATCAAGAACACAATTTTGAAAGTCAGAAAAGTTATTTTTCAACAGTCATTAAACATTGTTCCGGAAACACTCTATTAATGCAAATGGCTATTGTAGGCCTAATCAAAATATTCCAATTATATAATACTAGCAGGTTAAGCACGTTGCGCTGGTCTATTTTTCAGAACAAAACATAAATCAAACAAAATACTGAATTTACATTTTTAAAACAGCATGGACCTTCACCTCGAATGTTCTTTCGCATTTCTGAAAACCATACAAACGCCATTGTGTTGTTGTATCAGCTTATGCATTCGACAAAATTTGGGCTTTTAAAAAACAAATATTTTAGCTGAACATTTATAGTACAGTTTGATAGGTAAATGAGGTAATTATGACAACAGCGATTTAAATATTGTCTTTTCACCATACTTTTAAATTAGCGAGGAATTTGATCGCAGAGATCGACCATTGAATTTAAACAATTTTAAGGTGATTCATTTTCATTTGATAGTTTCTGAACTCTAAATCTCTCAGCTTGACGATATGGGTTTCTGTGTGGAAACCCTAATACATCCTTACTCAATTTTATATTAAATTTCGTAACGTACATCTTCTCTTGACAAATCTATCAGAGTTTTCCGTCTTTGGAATCCAGCAGAGTAAAAAATGTCAAATAAAGTTTTCCTGAGAAAATTAAGATGGATTTTTTTTAATATGAGTGAAATTAATTTTTTTTTTTTGGCACGGATTTCATAAATGCATCATGTTGGCGCGATTGAAACAAAATGACCATTTAATGCCTCACATGGTAATCCAGCTTTTTAATTTATTAATAAACTATTTATTTGCTGTCATTTTTTTTAAATCATACAAATTGTTATGTTCTTTACTTTTCAATTAAACTTTTTTTATTTTATATTATTACTTCCTGTAATAGAAAATAATTACGAAACAGAAATGTAACTGTCATTTAAAAAGTAAGTTTTAGTTAAAGTGGCTTCAGAAATATATGGCGCCAAAATGGTGTTTTTATATGCCATTTATACATTTTTCTTACAACATGGGTGTGTGCAATCGCACCGAATTGAGTTCTTTAACTCGATTTTTATAATATTAATTGTTTTTTTTATATAATTTACGGTACTACTTGAATATCCTGTCGGAGAAAAAACTATTGCCAGACTATAAGAATAAATGCCAATAACATGCACTGTTAAAAATCTACTGCATTTTGCTGCAACGCACTCCCCTGCTTGTATAGAAAACGGTTACTTGGCCGTGAAATGGCGCTTTCTCATTGGTTGGAATAGAGATATTATATACAAGTAGTGGAGGGCGTTGCAGCAGATTTTTAACAGTGTGCAATTAGCATTACACAGGATACACGTATTTGATATGTCATAAAGGGATTTTTAATTCGACTTTTATTTTGTGTTTTTTATGTTTTACTGTTCTTTCGTTATTTAAAGTATATTTATGTAAATTTCTATAATTTGACGAATAGTTTGGCAGTTTGTAAAGATTGGTGAAATTGGTCGACATGGTAATAAAATATCACCCAATTTACATTTGAAAGTATCATTTTTCACAAAAAACCCCTGCACAAACTTTATACACCCCTCGGGTTTGGCACAATTTCCTTCCAACAGCAATGTGGCAAAATCCTCGTTTTAAAATACCGAAGAAATATTTTATTATTTTCCATTATTTTAAAAAGGAAATATCAATAAATAAAAAAAGTAACTATAGAACAAAACAATTTATAGAATTTAAAAAACGAAATTGAAAGTAAATAAACAATTTATTAATACATAAACAGCTATAGCTGGGATACTACATCAGGCAACATAGCACCATTTTGGCGCCAGTCAGATACCTCGTTGCGTATATAACATCTGTGCCAAAACTTCCTTCTGTGCCAAAAAACAATAATCGTTATTTAAACGGCATGTTTCAATGCTAAATTATAGTGAAAAAAAAGTGTAGAAATGTCATACATGCACTACATTGTCTTGATTTTTCTTTCTGGCGCCTTTTTTGCAAAAACTCTTTTTCGAATACCAGTTACATACATTTTTTTAATAAAAAGAAAAAAATAACAATAAGTAAAAAAAGTTTAATTAATAACTATAGATCAAAACAGTTTATATAATTTTAAAAAGATTATAAAACAATTTATTATTAAATAAACATCATCATCCGAACTACCATATCAACCACTATAATGACACTTTGGTGTCAGTTAAATATTCCGACGTATATAAGACAATGGCGCAGAAACAAATCGGGCCAATGTGGAACATATATAACATCTGTGCCAAAAAAATTCAATTGATGTAGCTAAATTATTTTACACTATCTGTGCATGTGGAAGACATTTACCCTAAAATTTATGTATTATTTTTCCTTTTTATGATATTAACTGCTATATATATTTAAATCAAATGTAAAATGTATCCTAAAAATGCTCTCATACATAAGAGAGAGAGAGAGAGAATATAGTTTTTAGCGACCAACGCTCCGGCTTGTGCGTTTTTGGCTTAGAATCGCGTTGTTCGGCGACAAAACTAAATTGAAACATCCAATCAAACGAAACACATACAATTAACATGTAAAGCTATTTTTTTAAATTAATTCTGAGAGTTTCTTATGTAAGACATATAATGGAAGAATTAGATTAAAAACATATAAAAAAAAGAAAAAAAGTATGTTTTATCTAATGAAGTTTCTGAGATGCTGTTTACTTTTAGTCTCGCTCGAAAGAGATAAATAGCCAAAGATTGTAACACATTAAAATTTCCTTCACTGAATTACTTTTTAAAGATTAAATTACTTTTTAAAGATTGCGAATATTCTGTTTTTGCTAAAGAGAAATATTTTCCTTTCATAATATTATTTCGAATTAAACTGATTTTTTTTCTTTCTACAGTTATTTATTTTAAATTTAACAGGGTTTTTTCGAGATGTTTATATTATTTTCTATTAGAGATGGTCATTTCAATTTTTTTATTAATTATAATTATCGCCAAAAAATAACCACTGGCAACCCTTTCGTCAAAAATGACCAAAAATACGAAATTTATTTCCAAAAATCAGAGTTATCCCTGTATATTCGTATCACAAACATCCGCAAAAATAGTTCCCATCGAATAATGTATTCTGAAAAAAAATCCAGCGGGTGCTTTTTTAAAACACTCGAGCCGAAGTTTCAGAGCTTACTGCTTTGTAATAAATATGATATGCTGCCGCTTTCAAATGCTAATACTTTGTATTTAAAGCACAGCTATAGCGCTATGCAAAATCAAATGTTTGTATCAAAATCATAATATTATGCATCCTGTAATTATTTAAATATACAAATAAATAAACGTTTTTCACATCGTAATTCTACATACATACACAAATTTTAATTTATTATAATTTACTACGCAGAATAAATGTAAAGATTTTTTTTATTTCCCTTAATATAAAAATATAACTTGTGTCTCTTTTACAAAACATCTTATTAAGCTGAAAAATAAATTCAGATATAATAGTTTTTAATGATTATATCCAATTCTGTTACGTTAAAATTTATTATTAAATTTAATTTAACTTTTACCTGATTCCAACAAGCAAATTTTAATATATTTTTCATTCATTGCTGGAACTGTATAAACAAGGAAATTTTTATGCGTTATAATTTTTCTAAAAAACTCTCTTTAGAAATATTTTATTACTTCTGCTTTTGATTATATAAAACATGACATTTTTGATTTACATTTTTAAATGTCTTATTTTGAAACATATTAAATGAAAATAAAGCTAAATGAATATCTAAGAATAAAAATAACCGAAAGATAAAACTTTCATAAATATTAAATGCAGAATAAATTGCATTTTTAAATTCATGTTTCTAATTTTCTTATAGATTATTACATGATTTTTTTTTCTTTATTAATTTAAATAATTGGATATTTTTATGTTTTCAAAAACGAATAAACTTACCAAATTTAACTTGTAATTTATTTTTAAAATGTAACAAAAAAAATAAAATAAAATAAAAAATAACCGAGCTAACATGATTTTGTTCTGTATTTTGCTAAAACTTATATTTTCTAAGATGCTTGAAAAAAATACATTTTTAAAAAAAAATTCCAAATGTTTATTATAATGTATCAAAGGTGCTTTGAACTTATACTTAAATTATGAAATACGTAACATTTCCATTTTTTAACATTTTTATAATTGCTTTATTGCGTAAAATTCTACTTAAAATTAGACTTTCATAGGAAATTTTGCAGAAACATCGGAACTCAATATTATGTCGACATAAATATTTCAAAATAAAACTATAAATAGTTTATTTAAAATTCAATTTTTTACAAGCTATCAGTATCAACTTAAAAATGATGATTTATTTCATGAGTGTAATTCAAAACATTTTAAAAATATCTTTTGTGATGTAAATATTTTTTGTGTACTGATATTATGATGGATTATACGTTTTGATTAAAGCTTCGGTCAAAACGCAAGTCAGTGAATTTATAATAAAATATATACAGGGTGTCCAGCGAATAAGTCCTTAATTTTAATATATATATTTTTTCAAAAACAAAGAATGATAGAGTTATGCTTTATATGGTTTGTTCATTAGATAAGCTGTAAAAATCTTACACAGAAGTTTCGAATAGTGACTATATTGAAAGGATTGTGCTCTAATTGCAAAGAATACTTGACTTGACCAATTTCCTGTTTTATATTGCTTGCAGAGAACGAGTTTTTCGGCATACAGCACCATATTTTAACGATTTTTCGAAGTAAAGTTTTGGAGTACCAAACTTTTGTTCATTTCTGTGGGTTGTGACCACTCTTTATGTCCCGGATGGTCTGAATATCTAAAGGAATCTGTAAAAAATGGGAAAAAAATCAATATCAAACACATTTTTACACATACATACGTCTCGAATGGTCTGACGCCCTAAAGAAATGGGAAAAATATTAAAAAAGTTAATATCGAACACAATTTTAAGCAATATTACACAAATGAAAGACACTGACACAGCCACGTGAGCGGCCAATTTTCGTCAGCGGCCAGTAACTATGTTCCGAATAGTACGATTCTCTAGAGAAATGGGGAAAAAAATTTTAAAAAAAATGATGCCGGACACATTTTTAAGCAATATTAAACATAACACACCTCGGATAACACACCTATGCCATATTTTGGTTGGTGCCTCGGATGGGTGATCAAGCAATATTAAACAAATGAAAGTAACTGAAGCCACAGCGGCAGCGGTCAAATTTCAAACCCCGACACAACTTGCTTCCTGAATAATCCGACTCCTTTGAGTAATGGGAAAAATGGAAAAATTGAAGCCGAACAAATTTAAAAGCAATATTACACAAATGAAAGACACTGATGCTACCACGGTAGCAACCAATTTTCATCCGCGAACACTATCTACGTCCCGAATAGTGCGACTCTGAAAAGGAATGGGAAGAAAATTAAAAAAAAAAAAAAAAGATACCGGGAAAAAAAAAGATTCCGGACGCACTTTTACGCAATATTGACCAAATGAAAGACTCTGAAACCACCGCGGGAGCGTCCAAATTTCAAACCCCAACACAACCTGCGTCCTGAATAGTCAGACTCTCTAGAGAAATGGAAAAAATGAAAAAAAATGATATCGGAAATATTTTAAAGCAATATTGGACAAATGAAAGACATTGACACCGCCACGGGAGCGGCAAATTTTCCTCCCGGCCACTACCTACGTCCTGAATAGTGCAACGATCTAGAGAAATGAGAAAAAAAGGATACCGGACATATTTTTAAGCAATATTGGACAAATGTAAGACACTGACACCTCCATGGGCAATTTTCGTCCCCGTCCACTACCTAAGTCCCGAATAGTGCAACTATCTAGAGAAATGGGAAAAAATGAAAAAAAAATTCATTCCGGCTACATTTTGAAACAATATTATACAAATAAAAGACACTGACACCGCCGCGGGAACAGCCAATTTTTGTGCGCACTACCGGAACAACTTTCTACGTTCCGAATAGTCCGTCTCTTGAGAGAATTGGAAAAAAAAAATATGCCGGACATATTTTTAAGCAATATTACACAAAGAAAGACACAGAAACTGCCGCGGGAGAGGCCAAATTTCATCCACGAATTCTACCTACGTCTTGAATTATCTGACTCTCATACTTGACTGTGTTTTCTGATAATTGTCAAATGCTTAATAAATTATTTAAAAAATGCTTTCATTCATCATATAAAAGTAACATTCCAATTTCTTTGAAAAAAAAATCATTTGCATTTTATCAGTAAACGTAGTACTTCGCACAGTTCTCAAAAAGTCAGTATTACTTTTAAATACACTTTCTTCCAAAAATCATTTTGCAAAAAAGTTCCCAATGATTATTCTTATAGAAATCTAAAGTTCATCTTAAAAACTTTTGTGTACTTTATAAATACAAGTAATGCAAGAGAAGCGACTTACAACCAAGTTATAATTCAACATTATACCTTGGTAATGCATAATTATATGTAACTATCGTAAATATGCTCGGATTGCCATGAAATTTTTAGATGTTCTTGACGATTAAGCTAGTACGAAACCTATTGAAAATAAAGTTTCTACAGTGATTAGTTTACTTACAGTGAAAGTTAAAAGCTTTTCGTTACATTACGGCTTATGGGAAAAATCTTTTTAAATGAATTTTGAAAACGTCTTGTCATAATACATTCTGTCAAAAATATTCAAATTTATATGCATTTGCAAAATGTATTAAAATATGCGTTTTGCAAAGTATGCAGTGAAAATAATTGTTATTGTTAATTCACAGGACCACACAAAAGAATTCCATTACACAATAATAATGGCGGGAAATATTTGTGACATATTTTAATTATGTTAAACGATTTCATATATAATAAAATTGATATACACTGCTGAGACTTAATATCTCATTTATAATATGAAGTGCATAGCATTTGGAGGGACACATAAAATATTTCAAATTGTATATTCTATCTGTATATGCTAGTATATTCTAGTACTGTATATTTCCAATGAAGGCTGATTGATAAATGAAATGCATTTTTAATTATAATATGCGCTTTAAAGTTTCACCAAATGTGTGCATATTATACGGTATGTATAAATGCTATACTTGATCTTCATGTATATATAAAAGAGCTGGGAAAGGTTACTGAATATAAGCGTAATTTACTTAAAGGTGGTTTAAAAAAAATATGCATTTTTTACGTTGAACTATTTTCATTTTACTAAGAAATGTTTGTAAAATTTAGATTAATGATATACCGGCTCACGAAAAGAATTAGCTACATGGTCACCTATGGAAGACAACTTCTTGAAATGGGATTTAAGTAGATTTAAAAGTATTTTTTTTTCAACTAAATTTTAGCAAAATACTAACGTTTAATAAAGGAACTAGGTAAACTACAGGGCTGAACAAAAGTATTCTAGTATGTATCTATCTATTAGAATAAATTTCTGAAAAAGAAATTTCAACGAAATTTCCCCACTATGTAGCATATATACACTATATTGCCATTGATTATGGGACACTTGCGATTTTAGACATTTTACTAAATATCTAGAAATATACATGAGGAATCATCTCGAAAATCTTAGTGTATAAATATAATAGTATAAGTCATACATCTCCGTGAAGATATTTTTTTCCGAAACTCCATAGGGGACCGTCAACAAATTAAAAAAGAATGAATATCTTTTGAATAACCCTGTCAAAACTAATGTAGCAAAAGCGCTCAAACTCTAGATTATGATTGAATGCCTTATTGTAATACATTGTGTTCATTTTTATGCAAATAGCATGCATACTCGCAGAGTAATTAAGGTTTTTATAAAAATGGCCCCAAATTTTTCTAAGTTTTTCCCTTATAACTTTCAGCGTTCTTAATATAAAATAATATTTTTTTCAGAAAATATGACAAACAACATTGTACCCAGTACCCTGTAATCAGAATTAAAAAATAATAAAAATTGTATGAAAAATGAGTAGGTTTACTAAATAATTGTTTACTGCGCATGCATATCAAAATTTCATTTGCATATTATGTTAGCTAAATGTATAGAGCAACTTTTGTAAAAGTCTCAAAATTATAGCTTGAAAATTCTGAAAGTAATCGTCTATAGAAAAAGGACAAAATCCGTTGTTTCCAAAATGAAGCAAGAAAATGAGGGATTTTATCCAAAAGTAGTCGTAACATCCCGTATTGTGTATTCTATATTGACACTAATCAATGAATATATGGATACAACCCCTCTTGTTTTTGCTTTATTTTGAGAATAATGGATTTTCAACTTATTCAATTGACGATTATTTTAAGAATTTTAAAGTTATGATTTTGTGACTTTCACAAAAGTTGCTCTATACATTTAGCTAACATAATATGCAAATGAAATTTTGATATCTTTGACGCATGCGCAGTAAAAAATTATTTAGTAAACCAACTCATTTTGTATACAATTTTCATTATTTTTTAATTCTGATTACAGGGTACTGTGTGCAATGTTGTTTGTCATATTTTCGGAAAAAAATATTATTTTATATTAAGAACTCTGAAAATTATAGGGAAAAAACTGAACATTGGGAACATTTTTTATAAAAACCTTAATTACTCTGTGAGTATGCATGCTATTTGCATAAAAATGAACACAGTGTATTAAAATAAAGCATTCAATTATAATCTAGAGTTTGAGCGCTTTTGCTACATTAGTTTTGACAGGGTTATTCAAAAGATATTCATTCTTTTTTAATTTGTTGACGGTCCCCTATGGAGTTTCGGTAAAAAATCTTCACGGAGATGTATGACCTATCCCATTATATTTATACACTAAGAGTTTCGAGATGATTCCTCATGTATTTTTGTAGATATTTAGTAAAATGTCTAAAATCGCAAGCGTCCAATAATCAATGGCAATATAGTGTATTAACCGGCATATCGAATACAGTGCTGTTCAAAAGTATCGGGATACCTGTTTGGCTATGGACAGTAATATTTTTCGTCCTAAATAACGAAGTTTTGTTAAAGATTTCAGGAATTGTTGGAACAGTGATTATTAATCTATGATTAATGCATGGTTTTTCTTACTTGCTTGTTATAAAATAGCTTTCATCTACTCCAAAGCATCCTCAATTCTGAATGAAAATAAGTCTGATATTTGTAGCGGAAATCTCTCTTTTCCCTCTTATACCGTAAGTGCTCATCTAAAATCTGGCATCAACTATTGTCTTTAATTGCATGGGTCTTTTCGTTGTACAGATTTTTTTTTCATTTTTACCCTTTAATATTGTAATTTATTTGGATTTTCTTATTAAAGCGTTGTGTAAATAGTCGTAGTCAGTAATTTTTTCGAAGAACACTATATTAATGTTGATTGGGGTTTCGATATTGCTTCTTAATAATGCTATTATTTGGTTATTATTCCTTAAATCATGGATATATTCTTTCAGTAATTCTGCTATTTTCTTTCAGTCATTCCCGCGTAAAAAATATCAACATTATTATTATTATTATTATTATTTTACAAGATCGTTTACTTATACCGTCTGCGTCAAAATTATCGTAATTTTCTGTGTCATTTCGGCTTAGCTTGAAGAGTATTGTATTCAGTAGTATTGTTACGGGTTTCCCTAATTTATTTATTTCGCCTCTTACTTTAAGGGAAATTCCGCTTAAGAATGGGATAGGGGAAGGGGGTGTAAAAGCTAGTTACTTCTGTGCTGGTTGAAATGTTTCGATGTTTTCACTACCTTTTCGTACTAGTTTTTGGATTTTTTTATTTTTTTTATTTTATTTTCGGTATTGGTTCCTATTTTTTCAATTAACTAATTTTTAATTTAATTTCATATGAACATATGTGATGAGCACCGTTTATAAATGTATTTAGTTATAAATATATATAAGCGATAAGAAAGGTGGGGGAAATAGTAATAGTTTTGAGTATTTTGAGATTAGCTATAGATTTTCTATAAACATTCGTTTCAAAGGACATAGGTATGTATATTAGATCAGATCCCATTTTAGGGTTTCTTTATTATGAAGATATCTTTCCCTTTTACTTCTGTGTCTGTCTGTCACAGAGGCTGTCGTTTTTTTCAATATCGTATCAAACTTATTTAAAACTACACTGAAAATTCGTGAAAAACTTTTAGAAGATTATTTGAAGCAATAATTAACATTTCTAACTGAAATCGTTTTAGATTGTCTTTTGAATATGTTCTGCCGATAAAAAAGATTCTCTAAAAAGGGTTGTTAAAAATTACATAATTTTTACAGAAATTTATTAATTGATGTTTCTTGGCAACATAAGTAAACTCACTCACAAATAAGTTCTCCATAGTAGTAAGAATGTGTCGAAAAAAATACTGATTAAACTACTTATATATGTAAAAAAAAAAAAAAAAAAAAAAAAAAAAAAAAAAAAAAAAAAAAAAAAGATCAGTCAAATTTATCGGTGAAATTACAGTAAGAAGTTTATAAAAAATAAAATACTTTCAAAATTTGGCGTGAAAAGACAAAAGCGCCACGCGATATGGCGAGCAGTATTTTCATGTAACTGAAAATTGTTTATTAATAGATTTTTAAAATGCGTGTAAATGGTTTTTAACGAATTTAAACTTAAACAATGAGAGAGTTTCATACAGACATTATATTGTATTACACATCTATATAGTGCTTGTTCAACAATTATTTAATTTTAATAATGTAAAAATAATTTTATAAGTAAAAAAATTTTCATATTAAAAAAGATATTTTCATATATTTAAGAGTAAACCAAAATAAAGGATAGATAAAAATACTGCAGTAATGCATTTCAATATTGGAGAAGTTTCTGTATTTATGGCAGCAAAAGTGAATCGACAGTGCACAATTGGATTAAATTTTGAGATTGAAACAAATTTATTTAATGTCATTTTTGTTTTAATTTATAAAATGTCACTGTTAACTTTCATTATAAATAAATATATATATATGCGAAAAACTATAGCTACAACAAACTAAAACCTACAAATTAAAAGTTATTGAAATAATTTTCCTTTTAAATAAAGCAACATGAAACTTTTTACCTCAAAAAATATTTGACAAAAAAAGTACTTTTGATATTCTATTTCGTCGCCAGTCGGTGATAATTTGCCAAATAAACGAAATGTTGAATATTGTTTTATGAACTTTCTATCGAGCTTCCACCGAATATTTTTATAAACATACATACAAATGCTCCTGAAAAATAAATTATTAATCCCACATGCTTCATAAAAAATCCCAACATGCATAGAATGACACCAAGTTATGTTTAGCTTTTGTATGAAATCCGAGTTATTTATGGGAATCGTAGCGTGTACAGAAGGACAGAAAAATTGAATGCATTAACGCTTTTCAGTTTTTTTGGAAATCGTTAAAAAGGTGGAGGGGTTTCATATAAAAAACAAAAAAATTATAAAAGCTATTAATTAAATATAAAATTATTATTCTTTTCCTTTATGATTGAAAAAAAAATCACATTCGAATAAAAAAAAATAGTTAAAAAATAAGAATTAAGAAAATATGTACGGTCTGATTAATCTTTAATGAAGATTATTATTTTATGTTTTTAAAATTTAAATATAATTCTTTCTTATTTACTTATAATTATGTAAGTTCAAGTTAGTACATTACGTAAGGACATTATTATTTTCAGTTACTTTTAATCTATTATACGACTATTCTAATAAAAAGACGAAAAAAATATCTTTTCTATGGGAACATGATGAAAAATTAATTTACAACTTTTATTTAAAAAGAGTTAAAAAATATTATTTTGTCTTATAATATCTTGTGTTTATTTTATCTTATACGTTGAAAATATTTAACTGAAGGTGTATAATCTGTAAGTGTCATATGCAAAAAATCACATCAATTTCTATTTTTTACGTATTTTCAAACATATTATATGCATTTTGGAAAAAGAAGAAATATTTTTTGTAGTTTATTGATTTTTTTCTTTTACTTTAATCATTTTTGGACCAATATACAGCAAAGTGTATTTCATCTATTCTCTTCGAATTAAATAGTATTTCATTGAAATTGAAAAATATTCATTTTCTTATCAACCCATTCTTTTTTCTATAATATAGAATTTCTAAAACTAAAAATATGTTTCTATAATACCATAAATGAACATTATGTATATGAAGAATCATGTCAACTGCTCTTTTAACAAAAACAAAACATTTTGACACATTTACAATTTTTTTTAACGGAAAGATATCAAATTGAAGGACTGGATATAGAAGAAATTTCTAATCGAACAGTGTTTTCTATTTTTTCTGATATATAAATGACCTATTGAGTTATAAAAGATTTTTATCGTGTGACAAAGACGTTTTTGACCCTTTGTTGAATGATTAGTAATCTTTTGCGTGGAAATTCGGTTCGAAATTTTCCAGTAAACAGTATATTACGAAAAATCTATAGCATTTGCAAGAAAAGAAAAAGTTATAATCAGACAGTTACTGAAAAAAATGTCTGCTTGTTTTAAGCATTTTTGAAAAAAAAATATAATAAATTTTATGTAATAAATTTAATAACATGTTAAACGCATGAAAACAACTTATGTGCTTGTATATTTTTTTCTTATTTAAAAAAAAAGAATAAATAAGCTGTGCTATTTTTTTCCCAGCTTACAAAAATGTCATTACAGTCACTACTATTTACTGAATTTATTCCCTATCAAAAGAAGAACATTCAACAGTTTTTGTTTAGCAAAAAATAACTTCTTCTAAATTTCTTTAAAAAACTTTTAAAAAACAATAGAATAATTTACTGCCATCAGAATTATTAGTATTTCTTACAAGAGATCTCAAAAGATACTTTTCGGATTTTAACTTAAAAATTTTCTCTAAGTTTATTCATTTTTCCACAATTAATTTTCTGACTTTTCATAAAATAGATGTTAAATTATTTTAGCGATATTCTTCTAGTTTTTCCTAGATATAAAAGAATGCATTCGCTATACCTATTTCTAACACGAAATGTCTTTTCATACTATCATAATTTCTAATGTGCAATAATTTCGTAATTTCTAATCAATTTTACACATAAATATCATATTCATTTTATAGCTTCATATCAATTGAAAAATGCTGGCACAACTGGACCCACGAGATCAATGGACTGTTTTAAAATATATGATGACATTTAAATTTTAGCTATTGTGAACATTTTCATCCAACTGTAGTTCTTAAATCGGTCATAGCTCTGCTTTTTATGTGAAAGGTTCTTCATTTTTTTTAAAAATAACTTCAATTTTATTACTATTTTTTAGACTTTTATTAAAATACGTTAAGTATTTTTTATTAAACAATCACTTTTTAAAAGACTCTACATAAGAATACATTATTATTATTCGATGTGTTTACACTTTTTTAATCCATGTTTCAAATGTAGCCCGTATTCCAGTAACCCTGTAAATTTTACAAGAATGGGATAACTGTTAGAGAGGCTAGGGCTTACTGCACCATCTAGGATTCTGTTATCCCCAATGGTTAATAATATATTTTGGAAGTTTCTCTTACTATGGGAAAATGATTTATCTATTGTCGTTTGAAGATAAGTAAAGGGAATAATATAATATATTTTTAAATGTACTGTATAAAGAAAAGTCTATTAGGATTAAACCAAGTTTCTCAAGTGAGATATCTAAAACTTCAAATTTTAGGATATATATGAAGGCATAGACAGTGAGAAATTTTTAAAAACTATCATAACCCATAAAAAATAGTTCTGTTTGGATAAAAAAATGAGGTTACATTCACCACAGATTTATTGGACTTACATAAAACATTCATTGAGGTTAATAAAAAGGATAATTAAATATTTGAACTTACAAACCCGTTTCTTTACAGATTTATCTGGTTTATTTTTTCCCTAAAATTCCCAATGTACCTTTTATACATTTTTATCTATACCAGAGTACAGATGTACTTACATAATTCTTATGTTTTTGTAAAATAAAATGTAATATTTTTACATTTGGTGCTTTCCTTACTCATTTTAATAGCAAACACTATAACTTTTCCCTTACATTACTTTTTAGTTGACATGTAATTTAAATGATCTACTTATATTAAATTTTCAATAGTTAATAACATTTTTTAAAAACAGGAACTGGTACATTATATAAAAAAAATAGTGTTTAGATTAAAGACCCACTTGATCCAGTTTCCAAATTTTTATGGTGAAAATGTACCCATGAAAAAAGAGAGATAAAAATATATATTTTTAGATATTAACTGTATTTTGAAAATATTTGTCTGCAAGCGTGGACCTAACAGAACAGACAGATTCAGATATTTATTAAATTAAACTTTTTTTTTTGACGCTGGATTGCCAGAATCTTCAGCATCACATTATAAAATCATGGTCATGTAAAATCAAGCTGTACCATATAACCATACTTTAAAAAAGTCTTATTGCTCCTATCAGAACTTATAATTAATAATCCTCATGATTATTTTACTTGACAGATACAAAAAGACGCTGAAGATATCATTTTTAAAATTGTAGTTAGAACAGTACTTTTTTTCCTGCATAATGTAACCACTGCAATGGAAATAAATGCATTAGAAATAACCATTGTATTATAAATAATATTTCATAAATGAAATAAAATAAGAAGATAATTTTTTTAATAAAGAAATTCCCTAAAAGTACATTTTTTAAATCAATCAAACTGATTGGTAAAGTTATCACACGAATTCCCGGCCTGGGCAATTTTTCGCTCAGTTGGAAATATTTAACCATTTCCGGCGCACTACTCTTTAAAGTTGGAATTTAAAAAAAAAATAATTAGGCAATCTATTTAGGCCTAAAGGAGTACACAGGTATTGTTTCGTAAAGATTGCACAAACCATTTTAATTATACAGCTGTTGCCGAAGTGGTAACCTCCCATAAATAAAGCATTGATAAGCGCAGTGAGAAGAGCATTGCTGTGAAGCGCGTATTACAGTAAAACATTTTACCTATTATTTAAAAACAGTGGAGTTTGATCTCTGTGGTGCTGCCATCTAGAACTCATAAGAAAGATTTAAAGCAGCCATTAAAGTAGTTTTTGAAATATTCACGGAGTTTTTGTGTCTCTAAACAGGGGAAACTTTAGGTGTTGCCGACCCGGCAGCATTGCACGTTAAGGGGTTAAAACCTTAGCTGTTCTCGTGAAAGCGCTACGTTCCATGGCACGTTTTTTCTTTAATGTGTCAATAGTCATTTTTATATATATGAAAATACACTCAAAATCTCAACTTATAAACTATCAGTATTAATCAGGTGTTAATTCATGTAAATAAATTGTCTGATCCAAATGCAATTATTTAACTAAAAGTAGCATTGCCTAATACATTATTACATACAAAACTCTATGGTTAATTATATATTCTTAATTTGTGTTATTAATTGAGTTAATTTTTTTATTTGTTTAGTTTATTTCGTCTTTTTATTTTCTGAACGCAGCATTTTATCCTCTATTGTCTATTTATGTGCATTTCTAATATAAAGCAAAGCATCAGTATCTCTTTAAGGAATTTCATCATATCTCCTTTAAATGTTCGTAAATTAATGGGTGTTCTTGGATGGTTTTCTCCGGCTACGTCATTAATCAAGCTTTAATCAGATAGCTTTTGGTAACTTTGGTAAATTGTTCTACTAGTTGTTAATATAAACGTCAATTTCATTTTGATAATTCGTCGTTAATAAATATTTCCTTAATGACATTCTACTTGGAAATAAGAAGATTATTATATTCATTTCCAAAGATGATAATGAGAAACAAAATTTCCTAAAGGCACATTTATTGATTTGCCTTTTTGTAAATTATTTACACGTCTCATAGTTTGTTCCCTATAATTCAAATTACTGTTAACTGATTCATGAAATTACACTTAAATGCAGCATTCAGTATTTGAAATAATGGCAAAGTTACAAATAAATCCATATGAAAGGTAAAAGAAATACATCACTTTACATATCACTTGGAAGTGGATTTTCTTTTCTCTCAGGGTGAGTGAATTATTCGGCAGTCTTTAAAAAATTTAATATTAAAGAAGATATATATAAAAACTTATTTATTTATTTTTACTAGTCAGCTATATTTTAAAATTTTTGAAAATACTGCATTGTAAACTCTGAACAAAAATCTATTATTTATTATTCTTTCCTCTCTGATTTATATTTCTGAATATTATGGAAAACAATATGAAAAAGCATCGTTTTTAAAGTAAAGAATTTTTCTTGAAATCGTATAAATTTTGTCAGAACAATTTTTAACTGTACATCACACTTTTCTTGCTTGCAAAATAAATCTTTTGCTGGTTAGTTTTTCTGAAAAATTCCCACTCCTGTACATAAATGAACTTATTTATTTTGATCTAGTCTTTCATAAATATTCTGATGCGAAATTAAGCTTAGCCTTTATTAGACAGTAAAAAGCAATCTTGATAAATTGGCTATTTATAGACATTAAGTTATATTTTTAGATCCTTTCGAGAAACATAAAATGTAAAAACAAATCACGTTGACGTTATACGAATGACAAAGTTTCAGACAGTTTCATTTCTAAGCAAAATTGCTCTGAATTCACGGATTATTGAATAGAAATGGTGAGATTTCGGATTAATAATTTAAACCTTTCGTAGTTTACCTCAATATTATGGGTTTTTTTGTGGTCCAATCAGGATACAACCAAATTTGATGTGTTAACTTGATATCAGGTAAATGTTCTTTTAGCATTCCTTTAAATTTACGATATATCAATCTGATATAGGGTAAACATTTTTGACTTTTTGTGTTGAATATCATTATATAACACTTGTTTTTCTTCCATTTGGAAGTAGGTCAATTTCATTGTGAATCAAATCTTACAGTTTGTTGGAGGTTTAGCTGATAAATCAATATTAAACATGAAAAATGCACATCTCAATCTTTCTTAAAGCTGTGGGATATATTCAAATGTTTAAAAAGTAAACTTGTTTAAACTTAAAACATTCTCCTGTCTTGTTTGTCTTGTTTGATTGAATAACCTATTGATCCATTTACAAAAGAAACAATCCACAACAGCAACCTGTTTAATTAAACTATTCACATTTTCTGGGAGTTTATCCGTACAAACTTCGATGGAACTTTTAACGAAAACATAAATGTAGCAATTTCATCTGAAAATAGTGACTTGAAATCAAGCGAAGGGGCAATGTCAGATTTGCACTGTTTTCTACAAACGGTACGATTTTGCTCTAATTCATTTTCATTTATTACCATAACAGTTTTTCATAACAGTTCTTTTTCAATTTAATAACAAAGAAAGATAAATTACCTCCTATAAATCTCTCACGTAAACATTATTTTTGAATTCAACTCATTAAATTTTCACAGAAAATTATCTAAAAATTGCAAATAATGAAAATGCCATCTACATATCAAATCTAAATTAATGGATTGATTTTCAATTTTCTAAGTTTTAATTCAGCTGAATATCCTGAAATATGAGGTTTCATAGGAAATCCCCTTTATTGTCTGTAATATTTGCTGCTAAAAACAAGGTTTTTAATAGTTGTGATCAATCTAATTTCTCATTTTAACATGATTCGAATATTCTGAGGAAAATCTGGGTCAAGAGATATTTCTGTAATCTTAGTAATCTTATTCATAAAAGAACGATATGCGGTATTGTCTGAAACAATGTCCAGACTGGCAAGAATGCAAATATGGTTAATTGAGACATCATTTACCCTCTTAATAAAATCAGAAGTAGAGTTTATAGCAAAATCAGGTGGCGAGAGAATAGTTTTTATATAACGAATAAAGGTTTTTTCAATATAGTTGGTACAGCGGAACATAAAAAAACAATGGAATGGAGGAAGGTATCTTTTCTATTGACATAAAAATGGGCAATAAAACGCGGAGTAATGGCAGTTTTATTAAAATATATTTTAACATAAGTTTCACTGTGTCAAGTCTCATTAGTAATCAGAGCCCTAGGCTTACTGCAAATATTATTTTTTGGACCTTCTTATTGAATTCTCAGCATAATCAGGTGGCGGGAGAATAGTTTTCATATAACGAATAAAGGTTTTTTCAATATATTTGGTACAGCGGAACATAAAATAACAATGGAATGGAGGAAGGTATTTTTCTATTGACATAAAAATGGGCAATAAAACGTGGAGTAATGGCAGTTTTATTAAAATATATTTTAACATAAGTTTCACTGTGTCAAGTCTCAATATTAATCAGAGCCCTAGGCTTACTGCAAATATTATTTTTTGGACCTTCTTATTGAATTCTCAGCATAATCAGGTGGCGGGAGAATAGTTTTCATATAACGAATAAAGGTTTTTTCAATATATTTGGTACAGCAGAACATAAAATAACAATGGAATGGAGGAAGGTATTTTTCTATTGACATAAAAATGGGCAATAAAACGTGGAGTAATGGCAGTTTTATTAAAATATATTTTAACATAAGTTTCACTGTGTCAAGTCTCAATATTAATCAGAGCCCTAGGCTTACTGCAAATATTATTTTTTGGACCTTCTTATTGAATTCTCAGCATAATCAGGTGGCGGGAGAATAGTTTTCATGTAACGAATAAAGGTTTTTTCAATATATTTGGTACAGCGGAACATAAAATAACAATGGAATGAAGGAAGGTATTTTTCTATTGACATAAAAATGGGCAATAAAACGCGGAGTAATGGCAGTTTTATTAAAATATATTTTAACATAAGTTTCACTGTGTCAAGTCTCATTAGTAATCAGAGCCCTAGGCTTACTGCAAATATTATTTTTTGGACCTTCTTATTGAATTCTCAGCATAATCAGGTGGCGGGAGAATAGTTTTCATATAACGAATAAAGGTTTTTTCAATATATTTGGTACAGCAGAACATAAAATAAGAATGGAATGGAGGAAGGTATTTTTTCTATTGACATAAAAATGGCCAATAAAACGCGGAGTAATGGCAGTTTTATTAAAATATATTTTAACATAAGTTTCACTGTGTCAAGTCTCATTATAACCAGAACCCTAGATTTTCTGCAAATATTATTTTTTGGATCTTCTTATTGAATTCTCATCAATCTCAATCGAAGTTTAAGACAAAACATTGTATTTGTGGCAAAATAAATGTTCTGCGAAAATATGTTCTATGGTAAATTTTCATTTGCCTGATGTCTCGAAAAAATTTGTCATTTGAATATTTCAAGAGCCTTGTAAAAATCAACATTTTGACGGAGAGGTGCTTCGGTGACTGTGGGTTATGATCGGTAAAACTATAGTGGAAACTTCCGTAATTCTTTTGAATGGTTTCAATTTGCAAATTTTTATTTCATGTAATGGATGCTACCATGTATAAGTAAGAACTGCAGACCATTTTCAAAGTTATTTCAATGCACAATTTAATAGCCTTTCTCAATACTTCATGTTTCGTTTGTTGAATTTCATGCCAGTTTAAATATATAACAGGTATATTTGCTTTCGAAATAATTATTGGTTGATAAAAAATGTGTCAGTATGCTCTTTTTTAAAATGCAAATGTCGTAGAAATAAAATGCAAAATACATGAATCGTAATTCAAATAAATAAAAATAATATTGCGCAACTAAACTAATGACATTGAGTTCACACGCTATGCACACTAATTGCATATTATCGCCTTATATATTTATGGAATAATATCCTTCGAAAAACAAATTAAGAAGGTGATATCCTCCTACCACTTTTCCTCCCCATAATTGGGCCCTAATCATCGGACCCCTTATGATAATCGGAAAACTAATCAAGGATACGCCTTATCATCTAATAAACTTCTATTTAAAATTCAATGAAAGTCGAATAATTTTGCATAAAAACCTATTTACATAATTTAAAAGGAGTTATCCCTCGTTCTCTTCTCTGTATTTAACTACTAAATACCCATACTATTCAGAGATTCCCTTCATCAGAACGATCCTACTTCAAAAGTTCAAATCAAAAGAGATAATTCTGCACTAAAAGCCCGTTTATCTAAATTAATGGGGGATAATCCCCCAGTACCCTTTTTATACTTAACAAAAGAACCCCACCGTTAATCAGGGAAACGTCTTATCCAAATAAACATGTCATGAATATAAAATTGAAGCAAATCGGTTGATTCTGCATGTAAAGCTATTTACCTAAATTAAAAGAAGTAATTCCTTCGATCCCTCTTTTATACTTATCCACTTATATACTTAATCCGGGAAGCCCCTTATCAGAATGAACCTATATTCAAAATTTCAATCAAGTTGGCAATTTTTTCGTTAAAAATTCATTAATCTAAATTAACGGCGGAGGTTTTTTCCAGTTCACCGGCTTCATACTTATCCAAGGAATGCCTAATACTCATCAAATGCATCATATATCTGAAATATATGTGAGATCTGATAAGTCAGAAACACACGGATACTCGGCCTTTGCTATCCGGCCCATAGTACTACACACAAGGACGTCTGTGTCCCTTACTCTCCAGATACGAACTCAGCCTACGCACTCTGGACCTCTGTCCTACACACTTCTAGGTATGAACCCCAGATACGAACTGCACACTAGGACCTCTGTCCTGCACTCCTCTAGGTACGAGCCCCAGATACGAACTACTCAAATCTCAGACAAGACTTGACCTTCTCAAATCACTGCCTTCCCGAATGTACACCCCCTGTGGAGCTTCTTCATTGGACGCATTCCCCATTGCTTTCTTGATTCGTGACATATTCCTTGTTTGCTCATCATCCACATACCTTATTGACGGATGAACATGCCTCTCAGCAATCTCCTCTTTCTCCCATCACCACCTGCACATGACACCTGTCAATACTCATTTTAACAAAGAAAGAATGTCACCTTGAAAATTCCAGTACACAGCCAGTACAATACACAAAATATTAAGATAGAGAAATAACGGAAATTCCAATCTTTAGCAGGTGCTGTCTCAGAACCTGATACCCCCACCTTAGCGGAAAATATGCCTTTTAAGGGGCAATTTTCCCAAAACATATAGTAATATCACAGAAGAGTTCAATAGTCTCTTTGCAGATTTCTTCATTATGCTTATTACATAGGTATTTCCAGGTGTCTGAACATTATCTACTGACATCTCTACTGAACCTCGTACTAATATTATTATTACATAAACAATACACATGTTAATACACTATTATAAACACAAAATTCAAAAATAATTACACATACACAGGAAAAAAAATTAAACACGTGATGACATCCCTTTAAGGTTGTCCACATATTTGTTCATTGATACTGATGTGCTAACAATTGGTGGTTCTTCCCAGCTTGGACAATATAGCCTAGAAATTGCATCAGCATTCAAATGTTGAGCTCCTGGACGATGAGAAATACTCAGGTTCCAGCGTTGCAAGGGAAGAGCCCATCTAGTGAGTTTGGGTGATCTTGGGGTTGTTTCGGTGAGAAATTTTAATGGATTATGATTCGTAATGATCTCAATTTGAGATCCATAGGTCCACTTTTCAAACTTTCGCAACCCAAAAAGAACACTCCAAGCCTCTTTCTCTATACTCGGCCAAGCACGCTGAGCCTCTGATAATTTCTGACTGGCAAAAGCTATCGGTTTAAACTGACCCTTTTCATCTTTTTGAGTAAGACAACATCCTACTGCCAGATCGGAAGTATCAGCGTGGAGCTGATATTCCCGGCCTACGATAGATGTAGCCAAACTCGTCACTTTACATAACTTATCTTTAAGAGTATTAAATGTTTTTCCTGCCCTTTCATCCCATGGTACAGTATTTTTAACCTCCCCTTTAGTTAATTCGGTTAAAAGTATAGCAATTTCTTCATAATTTGAAATATAAGATCGGTAAAATCCCATTAATCCCAAAACAGATCTAACTTCCTTTTTTGTTTTTGGTCTCTTTAAGTCCCTTATTGCTCCTATTTTCTCCTCATCAGGTGCATGCGTTCAACCCCCAATTTCATGACCTAAAAACTTAGTCAATTTCTCTCCAAATTTACATTTATCCAGCATAATCGTAAAGTTTCTATTTTTCAGCTCTTCATTGACAGCCCTAACATGCTCACAATGTTCTTCCCAGGTGTCAGAGAAAATGATTACATCATCAATATATGCTTCCGCATACCTCCTATGACCTTGAAGAACCTCATTTATATCTTTCTGAAATGTGGCAGCCGCCCCTGATAATCCAAAAGGCATAGTGCGCCACTGATAAGTTCCGTTATGCGTTGTAAAAGCTGTCAAATGTTTACTCTCCTCAGCCATTTTAATTTCCCAATAACCCCTCAATATATCAATCGATGATAAATATTTAGCCGCCCCTGCTGTATACATGATTTCTTGTGAATGTTTCATCCGAAGGGTTACCGATTACCGAAGGTTACCTGAGTTACCGAATTTAAAGCTCTATAATCTATACAAAGTCTAACAGTTGCGTCCTTTTTCGCCACGCAAACAATTGGATGACTAATTTCAGCATTTGACACTTCGATTAAATTTAATTCTGGTAACTCCTGTATCTGCCTATCCACTTCCTCTTTGTAAGCTACCGGTACGCTATATAACTTTGGTTTTTTCCTTGTCACCCCCGGTTTCAGATCAATACGATGATCCCCTACTTCCGCTGGTCGTACAGGACCCATAAACACCTCTTTATTCTCCCTCAAAATGGACTTTATATCTTTAACTTGACTATTAGATAACCCTTTTATTTCGAGCTTCTCTATATCTCGTTCTATCTCTTGATCTCGGTTCAAAATAGGAATTTCCCCAACTTCTCCAAATTTCTCATCACCTTCGAAAACAATATTAACTAAATTACATTTAGCAATAAATTCTCTTAATTTAATTTGGTGCACATGCTTCTTACTCCCGTCGGCTAACTCAACTATAAACGAATGCTGGTTTCGTTTTTCGACAATGGTTGCCGGCCCTTGCCACCTAAAATATAACTTATTAGTTGAATCGGGGATTAACAGTATTACTTTATAGCCTACTTCAAACTTTTTTCATTTGACATTAAGTTATAATGATACGCCATTGTATTTTGTTGCACCTCAGACGATAATTTTGCCTCATTTGTGGCTCTTTCTAAACGTCCCGTAAGTTTATTCAAATACTCATGAATCGGCATTGTATCTAACTGCGCCTTCTTATTTTCTCCCTCCCAGGATGACTTGAGAATCGATAAAGGAACCTCCGGCGCTCTATCATATAATAACTGCAAAGGTGCGATTACCGTCGTAGAATTTGGGACTTCCCTATACGCCCATAATATAAGTAGTATTTGTTCATGCCATATTTTCCCTTCTTCCCTAATAGTATGATGTAACATACGTTTAAGAGTCGGATTAAAACGTTCCACAAGACCGTTAGACTTTGGATACTGTGGGGTCGAAAATCGTGGACTAGCGCCTAACCTTTTCTCAAATTCTTTCGTTAAGTCGGCAGTGAAATTGGTTCCATTATCACAAGCGATTACATTCGAAATTCCTGTCCTCATAAGTATTTGAAGCAACGCATCACACGCGGTTTTAGCAGTTAAACTTTTTAGATTGATCGCATCCTCCCATCTGGTATGTTGATCAATTAAAGTTAGTATGAACTGATGCCGTTGAGAACTTTTAGGATCAATAGGCCCAATTAAATCAACATTAACTACATGAAATGAAAGTTCTGGCCGCGATACTGGGGAAATAGGAGCTCTATCATTCACTTTAACCCCTCTAGACAATTGGCACTCTAAACATGACTCACAAAATTGTTTAGTTTCTTTCGCCATCCCCTCCCAATAAAATTAATACCTGTTTCTCTGTAACGTTTTCTTGATGCTCTCCAAATACCGAAGTATGCGCTAATTTTAGGATTTCTTCCCTACTTTCTTTGTTTACTACTAATTGCGCTATAGTTTCGCCTTCCAATTTCTCTTAATGATACAATAAGCCATTTACAATATAATAATCCACTTTTTCCGTGTTAGCTAATTCCCAAGCTCTCTCTAACTCTTTACATTCCAATTGGGATTTCTTAAACATATCTGAATTGCTAACAATAGCTTTATTATTTTTTTCCACTTCCGTATTTTCCATATTCTGAGTTTGTACATTTTCCGACCCCGCTTCTATTGCATAAACATTACAATTATCGCTACTCATACCTTCTATTTCACTCGAATTATCAATAATAATTTCTGAACTTTCTAATTCTGGTGATTCTAGCAATGGCTCCACGCGGTTGACACCTGACAACTCACTAATCACCTCGGGATGTAAAATTACTTACTCATTAATATTATCGGTCACTGCACAAAGTACTTCCTGATGAATTATATTAGTTTGTCCGAATTAAGGAATAGCTAATGGTAATTTAACCAACGGTGATTTAACTGCTTCACCAAATAATCCTTGTAAATAAATACTACCCGCTCCTTTTAATTTCTCTTCCGGTACCAAATCTTTATGAACAACACTAATATCACATCCAGAATCAACCAATCCATTTGCTTTTTGTCCATTTACACTAACTTCAATTTTCTCAAGTTTATTTAATTTCTCCCCAATAACATCAGTTCTCTGTTCGACCTTTGCCGATATTCTCGTCACAATAGCTCCATTAGGTAACTCTTTGTTTGCTTTTACCACAATCTTATGTACACCCGCCTTCTGATCTCGCCCTTTATTCTTTCCCTCATTACCCACTTTATTACAAAAACGTTGGTAATGACCTTTCAAACCACATTTAAAGCATTTAGGAGCTGAAGCATCACCAGGTTTCTTAAAATCTATTTTCCTATCCGAAAAAGAATTAGATTCATTACTCCCGTTTTGCCTCCAATTACCACTAACTTTACTATCCTCCCTCGGTCTCATTTTTTCCTTGTTTACATACCTATCTTTACCTTTCCAACGTTTATACGTAACTGCATAAGACTTATTTTTATGGTCAAAATAATGATCACATTCTTTAGCAATTTTAGAAGCTTCTAACCATTTACCATGGTGAGTTAACCCAATATATGATGCAGTATCCTCTCTAACGTACTTACTAACTTATCAGTAACTATTAACTGGTTGACCTTTTCGTAAGAGTCAGCACCTCTAATCTTACAATAATTTTCCCATGTTACTATTAAACGCGATACAAATAATACATGAGTTTCGTTCTGGTTTCTCTTAGCCTTCTTAAAATTTTCCAAACACGCCTTCAATTTCGGCTCATGTTCCTTTAAGACTAACTCCTTTAATTCCTCATAATTCTCCATTTGTTCCGTAGTGGTATAAATTAACAAATTATCCGCCTAATCTCCACATATTTAGTAGAATTTCAGCCTGCTGGTTTTCCGGTACATTTTTAGTTTTGAATGCCCTTTCTAAAATGTTGAAAAGTAAATTCAATCCCTCAGTCCCTTCTGGTACTTTGATAGATAGAGTTTTAACACTTTTGATCAATTTTTCTATGTTACTTTCATTATTAGATTCCCTAGATAGATTAGAGTTATTGGTTGATCCTTGAACCCTTAGCCTCTCCATTTCTAATTCATGTTCCATCCTTAATTTTTAAACCCTCTCTTCTCTTTCTAACTTTTTGCGTTCTAACCTTTCCTGTTTTTCTAACTTTTCGCGTTCTAATTTTTCCTGTTTTTCTTGTTCGAACTTTTCGAGTTCTAATTTTTCCTGTTTTTCTAACTTTCCGCGTTCTAATTTTTCCTTTTTTTCTAACTTTTCGCGTTCTAAACGTTCCGTAACTATAGTGGTAGATAATTCCGCAATAACCCCTTCGTCATACTCATCATTGTCCATTATCTTTTTTCTAAGCTGAATTCTGGTATCATCTTCCCCGAATTCAACACCTAATTCTTCGGCTATCACCTGAAGATCCACCTTTTTTAGTTTCAATAAGAAAGCCATACCTTCACCGATTGTTATTACCATCCTACAGTACAATAATATTTACACCTACCAAATTAATATTTCCTAACTTTCTAACTTAGTACAGTTATACCTCCATTTATTAGACTAATTTATACACTTCAGATAATCAGTGTATTTCTAATTAACCTACTGAATAATCTAATTTCCCTCAACCATTGATATCACATAATTTACTTCCAATAAAACAAAAAGGTAAAACAGTAATTCGATTTGGCTACTATGCAATATAGATTCCATTTTATACACTTAGATAATATAAAACTTACATAACAATACTGATACTTTGAAATCGAAGAAAAGTATTGATGTCAATAAAAAAATCCACATAAAGAACAATTGTATAATATGCACATATAAATTTCTACAATTATCCTCACTAAAATATTTCCAGATTCAATACTGGTTCTCACACTTAAAATAAATATGATCTTGAGTATATTTGTTTTGATCACAAGATCTTCACTTTTATTTTTCCTCACTGTGGCCCTCTTTTGAGCCTTTTTTTTCACTACTACTACCCAATTAAAATTCTAAGCAAATGTTGTTATCAACTCTTCAAACTTAAACAATATTGCTTCTTTTAAATATTACTTTAACAATAATTTAAATTTAAGTAAATTTAATTATTCCTTCCAACTACTATTCACACAATGCATTAATTTTGTTTACTACCATTATTAGTATAAAAAATATATATATATATATAGAAAGTCAATATTAGCTCAAGTTATTATGACCTTTCCTTAAAACAATAGCCAATATGGTTGTTAACACTTCCTACCTATCTGAACATAATTATTTAATTGCACATAAATTATGTATACAATTTACTTAAATTACTATTAATTATACCACAACACAAATTGGATCGAGATGTCAGCAGAAGGAAATGATCAAAACACCTTACCTTATACTTTATCTGCTGGGGTACTCTTCTATTCACAGATAGTACCACGATGTAGCGATAATATGGCACAACACTTAGTTCAGTTCTCTCTAATACTGATACGGCACAGGCACAACACTTTAGCACATACTCGACGATCCGGCATTACCACGCAAGAATACCACTGGGTACTCCGGCACTAACACACTGCAACACCGCTCGCTGGTCACTGGTCTCAGAGGATTCTATCCCGACGCTCCATCAATTTGTCGGACGTTCCTCTCAGCCCGCACAACTCTGAAGAAAGTCCGTGGTAGTTATAGCTGCCACCACCGATATTATTAGGTGATATCGATCACCCACTCTGAGGATTATGTAAATGAACACTGACGCTATCAATTAACTGAACTAACAGTTTATTTATACTATAAATACACAAGAAATACACTATTTACAATTATATACAATTACAACTCGGATATAGATGATCCGGTTCAACATTAAATTAAATACTGTAAAAAGTTGGCTGTGTACTGTTCAGATTACACCTTCTCCCTCACACTCAATGCACGTTAGATTCACTTTATAGGAGGTCAATTTCTAATCTCCCAACACAGGGATACTCGGCCTGCGCTATCCGGTCCAGAGTACTACACACAAGGAGTCTCTGTCCCTTACTCTCCAGATACGAACTCTGCACTAGAACCTATATCCTACACTACATCTAAGTACGAACCCCAGATACGAACTGCACACTAGAACCTCTGTCCTGCACTCCTCTAAGTACGAGCCCCAGATACGAACTACTCAAATCTCAGACAAGACTTAACCTTCTCAAATCACTGCCTTCCCCAATGTACACCGCCCTGTGGAGCTTCTTCATTGGACGCATTCCCCATTGCTTTCTTGATTCGTGACATGTTCCTTGTTTGCTCTTCTTCCACATACCTCACTGATGGATGAACACGCTTCTCAGCAATCTCCTCTTTCTCCCATCACCACCTGCACATGACACCAGTCAATACTCTCTTTAACAAAGAAAGAATGTCACCTTGAAAATTCCAGTACACAGCCAGTTCAATACACAAAATATTAAGGTAGAGAAATAACGGAAATTCCAACCTTTAGCAGGTGCTGTCTCAGAACCTGACACTATGTGAGCTAAAAAATCTATAAATATTTTAAACAATCCTGTAAATTTTAATGTACAGATACCATTTGTTTGTAATGTAAATATTTTTAAAGGATTTAAATGTAACGAATTACTTTAACTGTACAAGTTTAATTTTGATATTTTTTCCAATTTTTTATATTTTTTATAGATTCAATTTAAATTTTCCTATACTGATTCTCTGTAGTTTTTTTTTTTTTTTTGCATACTTACATAATTATTTTCTCTCAAATATAATGTAAAAATTCACTTTTTTCTGAATAAATTAAAATGTCTCGTGCATAAAATAATGTATATAAAACTTAAACAAGCAAAATTCTTTGCTTCTACTAGGCATTCAATATATTTTATATCAAGTAATAAAATAAATATTTCATATATATATATATATATATATATATATATATATATATATATATATATATATATACTTGGTGTCCAATAAATTACTGACCCATTTTAAATGTAAAAAAAAGGTTTGAAATAAAAAAGCTCGGTTTGCTGCATTGTTATTAGATAATCAATGTATTTTTAAAAATGCACCCTCTTGAAATAGTTCGAATTTTTGCCAACAGATGGCGCTGGAAGTAACAGGCAATATTGCCAAATTACTGAAACAATGGTGCTTTTCAAATATAATTTTTAAAAAGGTTTTGAATCAGTTCTGTTTTAGGTTTCTTGTTTCAAATCAGATATGAGAGGAATTTTCAGAATTCTTACCCGTTCTTTTCGTCATGAAGAATTGTTTAGAAAGGAGGTAGGAGTAAGAGATGACGCAAATTATAATTCAGGATATATGATGTTCTTTGTGATGAAATTATGAAAAGGAGTAATTCACAGGATATAAAACAAGTACAATGCACTTTTTAAACCTTCCATTTCAGTGTAGATGTGGTGTGTCATGAGGGGAAAGGGAAGGGAGAGGTGTGTGTAAAAGTCATCTAAAAATATCTCGTTATTTTTTAAATTTTCAATTAAATTTAAAATTTCTACTTTAAATTTCTAAATATGACTATAATGTAGGGTTGAATTTGATTTTCGGAAAATTTAACAATATTTCGTTTTAGGCAGATTTCCGTCTTAGCTGGTGGTTTCGTTTATTACTTTCTTTTTTAAAACCAATATTTTTTAAGTTTAAACTAAGATTTGTTATAAACGGATTCCTTCATTCTTAGGTTTATTATATTTTTATGTACCAAATTATAAGTCACTGCTCCGTTTTTTTAGACATTGAACTTGCCCCAACACTATTTGCGTACCACTGTTTTAACCTCTGAACTGATTTCTCTACACGACGCAAGAAGAGTTTGCTTGATCCATCACTTAAAGCTTTTTGCAACCACTATTTTTTTTGCATCACTGGTGTGCAAAATTTAAGGACGAAGGGATTTTGAAGCGATAATTTTTTACGCGAATATACAACAGGAAGTAATATAATTCGAATAATTACTACCCTTGCATAACAGCTAGTCCATATAACATCTCATTCAGGTCACACAATGGTCACAGTCATTACGGCGAAACAAAATATAGGAGATTCCATGCGTCTCTTTTATGAGTCTGTAATGATTACTTTATGTGACTCTACTGTCAGGTCACTGCGACTGCTGCTTTGTGACGAGTCACCAGGTGACTTTACATTGTCGTTTTATTGAAACTCTCATGCGACTGTCATTTGGAGGCTCAATTTCAAAGTCATTCTGAATGTTGCATTATGATAAATAACCAAATAACGACACATTAATGTCACATGGTGACTTTCTGTCACAGGACTTTATCAAATGGTAATAGAGACCCTACTGTGAAGTAACCACTGTGAAAAGTGGTGAAAACTCGCCATGTGACTTTAATGGGACATTATTTGGTGATTTTTCATAATGCAATATTCACAATGACTTTGAAATCGAGCCTAAAAATGAGAGTCTCAATAAAACGACACTGTAAAGTCACCTGCTGACTCGTCACAAAGCAGTCGCAGTGACCTGACAGTGGAGTCACATATAGTAGTCATTTGAGACTCATAAAAGAGACGTATGAAATTTCCTATTTTTTTGTTTCTCCGTAGTGACTGTGATTCTTGTGACCATGTGTGACCTGAATGAGAGGTTATATGGGTTATGCAGGGATAGTAGTTATTCAAATTATATCACTTCCTTTTGAATATTCGCGTGAAAATTATCGCTTGAAAATCCCTTGAAAATTGGCATTTTAGGACTCCGTCCTTAAATTTTGCATACCAGTGTATTTAATGGAAGGAATGTTTAGATTAAATATCACAATCTTTTTAAACTTAAAAAAGTAGTGTTTATCCTATATTTTCAATTTATTATGCGCAAAAAGAGAAAGAGTTAATTGTTATTTTTTTTCCTTTTAATACTATTTATTTATTCTAAATGTGTAAAAAGTCAATGCTTATTTAAAACTATGTTTTGCTGTTTTTTTAAAATACTATAGACGTTATTCAATCATAAATATTTTTTTAAATATCTTTCCATTCAACAAACTCTATTATTGCAGGTGAGTCGAGAGTCGATTCAACGTGTCGACTGAAATTCGATTCTGCAAAATGAGCCGAAAAGCTCATGCGTTTGAACACTAAAATAATATCTGAATTTCGGCCACCTGTTACTTCCAGCGCCATCTGCTGGCCAATATTCGAACTATTTGAAGAAAGTGCATTTTTACAAAGTTATTGATTTTCTGATAACAATGCAGCAAACCGCGAATTTTTACCTCAAATAGCTTACTTTATTTTACTTATTTTATTTTTTATTTATTTATTTATTTTTTGTTATTTACATTCCAAATGGTTCAGTCATTTACTGAACAACCTGTATTTACATATATTATTTCCTCAGTTCTTGGAAAATAGTAATCTTCTTAATCTATCTTTTGTATATCTTCTTAATTTATCTAAAACCAATAAATTTGAATTTTATATATTATATAAATATTTATAATAAATTAACAGCATTTTTAGTATTGTTAGGAAAAGGAAAAGGAAAACTTTTACAGCACTAGGTAGCTTGTTTATTTTAGATTATTATGTTTGATTTTCATAGTAAAGCATTAAAAAAAAGTTTTATAGAAATGGTAAATATGTATATAACCTCAAGCAAATATGCCATGTAAAAAGAATAAAAATAAACATGTATATACATTTAAAAAATTCCACTATTTATTTAAACATAGCTTAGTTCAAATATTTAAACAAATATTGTTTAAGCGATATAAGAATATACACTCATTTATGTTTAAAAAAATTATTCCACAATACATTGCTAAATATAAACTAAATGAACTAAATATATTGCTAAATTTTACTTAGAAACATTCTAGACACTATGTGTGTGACTAAAAAAATAATTTAAAAGAACTTTCTTCCTTTTTTCTTTATAAATAATTTCTTAATTATTTTTCTTCTTTTCTACATTTTTCTGATTAATAGAACTTCTAACAGGTGGTATGAAAAAAAAAAAACACACACACACAAAGACTTTATTAAAGAATTCTACGAAAAAAATATCGTACTTTTATGGGCATAATATATCGATAGCTTACTGAGATAAATTTGCTAAAAATGAGTTATTTTTAAATAGTATATGTCTATAAATTAAAAAGAAAGGAAAGGAAAATGAAATAAAAGAATTTAAAATGGGGCACACCAAATAAGTGATACATACAAGTAAATTTGCACATTGTTAAAATTTTTCTGTGAATAATACTTTTTCTTAAAAATCTTATGGCTAAAAAGGGGAAAAAAGTGAAAGTAGTTTAGTTATACAAGTTTTTTAGGATCGAAAACTACACACAAGAATTTAAGATTTTTTGAACCATTATATATTACTAGAAAGTAGACCGTCAAAATGACGTGTTTCCATTTTTAAAAGGGTGATAAAACATTATAACAACTTTGGTCAATCGTAGCCACTTTAGGCTTAAACAATTTTGAAAAATACAAAGATTGAACGTGAGGGAAAAATCTAAAAAAAAATCAGTAGAAATCTGCATTTAAAATTATAACAAAACTATCTGGTGGATGGGGAGGGATTGTAATGAACAAATGGTAAATGCATAAATTTTAAAAGAATAAAGTAAGGTAAACTATCAATTATAAAAGAATGCGTTGTGAAACTACAGCCAAAAAATATTTTAAAATACCGAGAGAAAATAATAAAAATATCCAAAATGTACAATTTTTTTTTTCATTTTGGCCATTTCCAGACGAATATGACAGGGTAGTCAAATTATTAATTGAATGGGTAAAATAATGGCATAGAATATGCAGCTAATGAATTTCACTCACAAAAATTCAGTAATTATTTCACAAAACACATGCTAATTAACATGCATTAATAATGGGAAACATGCACTAATAATGCTATTTTAAAACATTTGTGAATTAACTATTTTATACCATTAGCTAATACTTAAAAGAAAATACTTTATAAGATCGAAAACAAATATCAACAATAAAGAGTAAACAATCGTGATTCGTTATGTGACAATGAAGTCATTCATGGCTGTAAAAAATAAATAAATAAATAAAAATAAAAAAAATAAATAAAGCAACACGAATATAAAATTTCTAACAATATTGTATTTAAAACGCACCTTCGCTTTTCTTAAATAAAAAATTTAATTAAACACTGTTAAAAATTTGACTGTTTTGCTGCATAGTCTTTACACAGCTTTTATAGAAAATGATTACTTTACGGTATTACACTGTTAAAAATTTGACCCATTTGTTGCAGCGTCACTCCACAGCTTTTATAGAATACCTCTTTTATGACCAATGAGAATGCTCCATATCACAGTAAAGTAACCCCTTTATATAAAAGCAGTGGAGTGATGCTCCAGCAAATGGGTCAAATCTTTAACAGTTGCTGCAGCATCACTCCAACGCTTTTATAGAAAACGGTTACTTTGTGTGTGTTACTTACAGTGTATTCTATAAAAGCTGGGGAGTGATGATGCAGCAAAAGTGTCAAATTTTTAATAGTGTACTGCTAAAAATTTGACCCATTTACTGCAGCGTCACTCCACAGCTTTTATAAAATGTCTCTTTTATGACCAATGAGAATTCTCCATAACACAGCAAAGTAATCGTTTTCTATAAAAGCGGTGGAGTGATGCTGCAGCAAATGAGTCAAATTTTTAACAGTGTGAATATTGTGTTTGAAATAGGGAAAAGATTTCAAAGCACAGTAAAACGTAATGACGTCATTTACAGCTCAAACTGTAAATCAGACAAATGAAAACGCTCCATTACGACTCTGGAATGTTTGCATTGGACAAAAAATTGATAGCCTTTAAAATCGGAGATAACTTTTCACAATGGAATTTGTCATTGGTCACAATAAGTGTTTTTTCCCGTGGATGGGTTGACCCCGGAATCCTTATACACGGAGGGATTTTATATGTATAATAATTTTGTGGCATGAAATGTTGAATGATATTTTCAATTTCATTCGTTTTGAAACTTCTTTGTAAACTTTTTTATTCATATTTTTTTTCGATCGAGATTAGTTTAATGCTTTTAAGTACCGTTATCAGAATAATTTAAAAGAAGCCACTAATCCACATGCAAACGCATTTCAAACAGAAAATATATTTACTCATGACGATTAAACAATGGAATAAGTGTTTAACCAAATCGCACTGAGGGTGTCCTTTACTATATATTTTTAAATACTTCATCCTTGAATTCAAGATTGTTCATTTATAATAATTAAATCCTTACATAAACGTCAGTATCATTAAATTTAATTTAAAAATATTTTAAAATATAAATTTTAATCAAATTAAAAATATTCAAGAAAAATTATTTAAAAGTTTTTAAAAATCTAATATTTTTTACTTAAGTTTACATTTTTCGCAGAGATATAAATACAAATAATAATTCTAAAGAAAAAATGGATAAAACATATTTGAAGTACTATTAAACTTCAGAAAAAAATGTGTATTATTTTTTTTCCCTTTAAAACTCACTTTTTGCCCTCAAAAAAGTATGTTCGAAGTAAAAAAAAGTAAAAAAACTTTTTAATTCCTGAACAGTCATGTCGATAACTTGAAAAAAATTGTCCATAGACAAGAAAAAAAAAGAAAAAGAAATGGGGGGGGGATTAACTACTTTTACCTCTGACATAAATAACTTTTTTAGGTTTTTCTGTCTTAATTTTAATTGTTTTTTCTATGCCAGTTTAAGAGAGGAGCAAAACACAGTATTTCCAAATTTATTTTCGAAAGACTATTCCGGAAAAAGAAATATAGATTTATGTTAAAAATTTTCATTGCAATTCCGCTGAAAAATGTTTATTCTTTTTCAATTTTTCGGTGAGTATGCGGTTGGAGGTTGGGAGGAACATATAATGCATCAAAAAGTGACTATTAGAAACAATTTTCTAAAAAAAAATTCGAATTTCAATTTCAATTTAAAAACTTTCAATTTAAATCTGTGGGATTTCAACTCTCAATGTTCTGCATACGAACCCATTGATCTTATCAATTGTACTATAACTTCTACTGCTAAATTCGCTAATTAAGATGTCTCAGGACACTTACAGCTTCTAAATTTTCGAAACTTTAAATTTTTTTAGATGGCAAACTGCTATCTTCTATGAACATTTTAATATAATTGCTACATTGAAATTCTCATTAGAAAAAAATTTATAACTTTTATAGTTACAAGGTAGAATACGTCAAGTTCCGAAAGAAAATATTTAAAAAGAAATTTCTTTATTGATTTATAATAAGCCTGCAAAAATATTTACAATTAAAAAATGCACCTTAAACTTGTAATTTTGACTCTTAAACAAAATATACAAAATGCTGCCATGATCGCATCGATACTTGATTTCTATATCGGAATACACTGATTTGGTGAAGGAAAGCAAATAATATTATGAATAAACGTAATACACTGCAATGCTTAACATACATTTAAAACAGACCAAACTGGTTGCCAGAGGCAGCTAGTAAAATATATTTATTAAGCATTATACCTTAAAAGTATAATGCTTACCTTATGCGTACCTTATATATGTATATATAATGCGTACCTTATATATACAGGGTGTCCCTAAACAAATGGTATATACGCTAGGGGGTGATAGAACACATCAAGACGAATAATAGTAAATAGGAAACCATAGGTCCCAAACGTTTTCCAAAGCAGATAGCCGCCAATAAAGTTTGGAGTCCAAAATTTCATATACACATAAAAAACGGAAAAATTGGTCGATTGATTTGCGATTTTCACTAAAATTATTCTTTATGTTGGTATTTTCTTGAAAATAAATTATAAAGATAAATTTCGAAAAATGCCGATGGAGGGCGTTCTAGACTTTGAAGTAATGAAAAACTATTTTTTGCCGTGATTTTTTGCATCTCATTAAATGGTTTCCTAAGCTTAGACTTAAACTTAAATTTTGAGCTCAAATTTGAATAGTTGGAAGCGGTTAAGTAGCAAAAACTTAACTGTGTTCAGAGGGTTTAAATTTCAAATGATTATAAAAAACGGAAAAATTGGTCGATTGATTTGCAGTTTTCACTAAAACTATTCTTTATGTCAGTATTTTACTGAAAATGAATTATAAAAATAAATTTCAAAAAATGCCGATAGAGGGCGCTTTAGTCTTTGGATTAACGAAATAATCCATCCTAATGCTATTTTTTGACGTTATTTTCTGCATCTCATTAAATGGTTTCGTAGGCTTAGATTTAAACTTAAATTTTGATAGTTGGGTTAAGTTTTATAAAGTTTGATAGTTGCTCAAAATCTGAATAGTTGGGAGTGGTTAAGTAGCACAAACTGAACTGTGTTCAGAGGGTTTAAATTTCAATCGAAACGGAAAACTATAAATAAACGGAAAAATTAATCGATTCGTTTGCAGTTTTTGCTAAAACTACTCTTTAAATCACTGTTTTCTTGTAAGTAATTTTCACAAAATGACGATAGAGGGCGCCTTAGACGTTGAAATAGCGTAACACTATTTTCATCCGTTATTTTTTTAAATCTCTTTAAATTCTTTCAAATGCTTAGATTTAAATTTTGAGATCAAATTCTGAGTCGTTGCGAGTGTTTAAGTAGCGCAAAAGTGAACTTCGAGGGGGGGGGGGGGTGGTAAATTTCAACTCCTGCACTGCACACACTTCAGTTTGCGGTTCTTAACCCCTCCCAACGATTCAGAATTTGAGTTCAAAATTTAAGTTTAAATCTAAGATTTGGAAAACATTTAACAAGTTTTGGAAAGCATCTAATTAGAAACAAAAAATAACGGTTAAAATTTGTTGTTGGTTACTCTGAATTTTAAAGCGCCCTCTAACGGAATTGTTTGAAATTTATCTTTAAAATTCATTTTTAAGAAGATACTGACTTAAAGAATAGTTTTATTTTAAACCGCAAACGAATCAACATATTTTTCCGTTTTTTATTACCATTTGAAATTTGAACCTTCTGAAAACAGTTAAGTTTGTGCTACTTAACCACTCCCAACTATTCAGATTTTGAGCTCAAAATTTAAGTTTAAGTCTAAGTTTACGAAAATATTTAATCAGATGCAAAAAATAACGTAAAAAGTAGTTGTTCGTTACTCCAAAATTTAAAGCGTCCTCTATCGGCATTTTTTGAAATTTATCTTTATAATTCATTTTCAAAAAAATACCAACATAAAGAATAGTTTTAGTGAAAACCGCAAATCAATCGACCAATTTTTCCGTTTTTTATAATCATTTGAAATTTAAACCCTCTGAACACAGTTAAGTTTGTGCTACTTAACCGCTTCCAACTATTCAGATTTTGAGCTCAAAATTTAAGTTTAAGTCTAAGCTTAGGAAACCATTTAATTAGATGCAAAAACTTACGGCAAAAAATAGTTTTTCATTACTTCAAAGTCTAAAGCGCCCTCTATCTGCATTTTTCGAAATTTATCCTTATAATTTATTTTCAAGAAAATACCAACATAAAGAATAATTTTAGTGAAAACCGCAAATCAATCGACCAATTTTTCCGTTTTTTATGTGTATTTGAAATTTTGGACCCCAAACTTTAATGGCGGCTATCTCCTTTGGAAAACGTTTGGGACACTTGGTTTCCTATTTACTATTACTTGTCTTGATGTGTTCTATCACCCCCCAGCGTATATACCATTTGTTTAGGGACACCCTGTATATATATATAACGCGTACCTTAAATAATTTTTATTACTATAAACATACTATACAAAACTTTTTTTCTAGTATATGGGGGAAAAATTAGTGATGTGTAATTTTTTTTAACAGAAAATATGTTATTTTTATCAATTTCCACGTAAAGAAAAATTGCGGCCTTGATTTCTTTTTCTGTTTTAAATGTAGACCGGCAGGACGCACGTCAAGAAAAGATACTGGAGAGGATGCGAATGCGTTAAAAATAGATTTATTTAGTTTTAAATTTGTTTTTCATTTCTAATGTGTGAATAAAACTTGAATTACAATTTTTAAAATAAACTTATAGAGAAGCAAAATTAAGATAAATGGATATAATAACAAAATAGCACTAACAAGGAAGGTCTCCATACGGGCATACTCAGGAAAATCTGAAAAAAATACAGAATGTTCTTCTCATATAGTTATATATGTTTATAAAAAAAATTTCGGCGGAACCTCCTTATAACGTCCGTAAAAAAATAATAAAAATTTCGTTTATTTGGCAATTTATCTCCGGTTGGCGAAAAAACGAAATTTTGAAAAATACGCTTTTACGCTTCGAATACTTTTTAAAGAAAAAACTTTCTATGTTCAATTTATTTAAATAAGTTTAGTTTAAGTAATTTTAGTTTTGCATTTTTACTTTACTTTAAGTGTAATTTTCTGTATACGTTTATATGTACTTATAACAAAATAAAATTAATATATTTTATCATTTAAAACAGAATTTAAATTGATTAAAATTGTTCCAAATTGAAAAATACACTGTTAAAAATCTGCTGCATTTTGTTGCAACGCACTCCCTTGCTTGTATAGAAAACGGTTACTTGGCCGTGAAATGGAGCTTTCTCATTGGTTGGAATAGAGCTATTATATACAAGCGGTGGAGTGCGTTGCAACAAAATGCAGCAGATTTTTAACAGTGAATGACACGGTCAATTCACCGTGCTATGGAGCATTCTCATTGGTGAGAAGAGAGATATTCTATAAAAGTAGTGGAGTGACGTTGCAGTAAATGCTGCAGGTTTTTAACAGTGAAGTCAATTAAAATCAATTTTCAGATTCGTTAAAATTGTCTGCTTTTGGCGAGGAAATGCACTGCTCGCCAAATCCCGCGTCGCTTTCAGCTTTTCACGCCAATTATTCCAAACTATTTTATTTTTTTACATATCTAATAATGTAATTCCGCCGCTAATTTTCACTGATCCTTTATTACCTACACGAGTAGTTTAATTCGTATTTTTTTCAAAAAATTCTGAGTATGCCCCCAATGGAGACCTTCCTTGTAAGTTATAATATCTGTTTTATTGCACCTATAATATGCAATGCTTATGGTTTGCAGTTTGAACAAAATACATTCATGTGTTCTTGGAGCAGAAAGTTTTAATAGTTTCAAGATCGTATTCGTGTTTTTGTGTCCTTGGCCCGAGGGATTCATCATATCTTTTATATTTAGTCGAATTTCAGAGATCCTTTTGAATTAATCGTTGAAACTTGTGCTCTTCTTTTGGTTATAGTATGTAAAGTTCTTGGTAAAGTATTAAACTCTGATTGTTGTTCAATACGTTTTTTTATTAGTTCTAATGCTAAATCCTTCAAAAGCAGATATCTGCTTCTATATCTGGTTGGTAGATTAGCAGTTGAAAGTAAGATAACTCCAGCATTTATTGTAGCAACATTCAATGCAGAAAAGAAAATTTCCACGGCAAATCTCTTTGTTATTCTGGCAATTCAAAAACTTGTTGCCATTTCATCCACTGCATCCACTGCTACTTTAGTCATATTATAAAAAGATATAATATCCAATTTTTTCTTTTCTCCTCTAGTATCATATATAGTATCATCGTAATAGAATGTTGAAAGCATAAAAACAGTTCTTTTTCCTTTTTAGAAATATAAGAAATGAATGTTTTACCTTTTTCGAAACCAAATAGTGTAGAAAATATTTCCCCTCCTTTAGAAATAATAAAAGTAGGAATAATTTCTCTTTTGTTTTTCTGCATTGTTCCTACTACTGTCAGCTTTTGCTTTTAGAAGATCGTCAGCTAGTTTATAAGTCATATACCAGTTGTCTACAATAAGATTCCTTCCATATTTATATAGTGGTTGAATAAGTCTTTTCACTATGTCAGATAGATTGGGACTCACGTTGAATCTAGGGACATCTGGATGAGTATCGCTGTTTATTTCCATATTAGAAGTATAAAAAAGCTTTTGAGTTGACCAGTGCAAAAAATTTTTATTCTGTGCATTGCCAGTCTGTACTGCATATATTGTCGGAACCCACATCAGCCTCGAAATGATTCGGTTTTTCGTCAGTAGTGATGTACTCACCTATACTATATCAATCTTTGCATTTCGAAATAAATTTTCCAATGAAATCTCTAATTGCGGCTATTTTGTCAAAGTATTTTCTCTGTGGCATGTCTAACAATTTATCGAATCTTATAGAACATAAAATAAATAAAAATTGCTTATTTCATTATCTGTACAGTCACTAGTCTAATGGTTCTGTACGTTGAGGACTTGTGAAGGTCATATAAATATAAATGTCTCATAACCGCATTCGATCAATTCCGTTTTTTTTTGCATCTCGTTCACGTTTATACATGTAAAGCTATCTCAGAAATACATAAATTGTATACTCTACCATTATTGATAATATTGTATTATCAATAAATTCCAATTACTTGACGGATCAGTAACATTTCTGAATACCACGGCCTGGAAGATGAGGCGTAATATTATGTGAACGAGCTTTTACGTTGTCTTTTTTTTTTACATCATTTTTCCATCTTTTCCAATAAAACCATCAGAATCATAATGATTTTTAGAATCGTCCAGTTCATCATCTTCTTCTGTATCTGTGTTATGCGCGCTAAATTTTTCACTGTTCGAATCATTCTGAATATGCGAATTTCAGTCTACATCACTTTCAACTATTTCTAATAAATCTCGAAGCCATTGCATTTCCTATTCATAGGGACTCATTCTTTTTGCCATAATGCACTTAGAAAATATTAAACATCTAAATTCGAATATTTTAAAACAAATACTCATGCTTGTTAGTACAAATATTTACTGTTACACACTAGAAATAATTTTTTCTAATAAGTATTCCGTTAGAAAAACACTAACTCGGACAGACACGTGGAGTGCGTCATACCCCAATTGCAGCAAAATACCGACATATATTTCTCTGAAACACGCGTGCTACAGAAAAAAGTTTCTGAAGGTGAACCACTTGTAGAAACTCTGCTGTTGAATGCGGCACATAATTTTATTTTCACAAATTGAGAATATTCAATTTTTTTGTATGAATGGTGTATAATGTACCCCATTAGCTTTCCGGCGGGTTAAGACTCATTATCAATGAAGAATCTTTTCCTATTACTTTTGAAACAAATTGTTGTTGATGTTTTAAAACTTCCATGACAAATTTTAGAGGAAAAAAATTACCTGCAGTAAAAGTTTGAAATTTTAGAATATTGAAAAAATATCTGCTTAAAAATAAAGGAAATTACTAATTTATATTTCCCCTTAACACGAGGGCTGAAGTTCTCGTAATTTAGGACATACAGTATCCCAATAAGCTATACAGCACGTGAGTACTTAGTGTCACATAGTTCGTAAAATTGGTAAAACAAAGTGAATTTATTTTGTATAAAAGTATTCTTTATAAAACAAAATTCGCAAATAACCACGTTCTGTTGTTCAGTAGAATGCTGAATTGTTCTGCATTTTTTATTTCATTAATAATTAAAACTTTTAGGATATTAAATCCGCGATTGTTAGGTGATTACTGAATATTATAAATTCAGCCCATCTGTCGAGGACATTTAACCCCGCTTAGGGATAGTTCTGGCACCGCCTTTGCATTGATCCATTACAAAACTTGTAAAAATGACATGAGAGCATCACCACCTGTTAGCCGATTTATCCAAAGCACTTATAAAAATAAGATATACGAATGACTAATAGAGTCTAGTGTTTTACGATATCCCGTGCATTTGTCTTTGAGTTAGAGCCATTGAGAAAATCTTTTAAAAATGCAGTATATTAGTTTTATTTGTTATGCGATTTACACAAAAAACTAATCAGTATCAATTTATATTCTTCATCTTCATTAATAAAAATTAAAGTTTTATTAAATGTCGTGTATTAGTCTTTGTCGTGTAGAGAGTGTCTTTGAGAAAGAGTGTCAATAAACATATACTTTTAAGAATTTTTTGCATTTAAGACCATCTAAATTGTATAAATCCATCGGAAACTGGTCGTCATATTCTTCACAAATATGAAACTTTCTTTTTTAAATGATGAAAAAAAGGAAGAAAAAAGAAAGAGAGAGAGAGAGAATGAGACAGCTGTTTATAAAATTACAAAAGATTTATTTTGTAAATTCATAAATACAAATTTTCATTGGAATTTTAGATTGGAAATTATAGCACGACATTGTTAGAAATTTGGGAAAATTTCTTATATTTTTAAATCTATCTATTTTCTGACCAATGAGAAGATCTATAATTACCTTTTGAATATTTTTATTGCTCAAAAGCAAGAGAGTCTTTAAAAATAAAGTTAATTTTTTAGAATATTATTAACAGTGAATTAAAGAAAGGATTTGTATGAATAGTGCTCACATAACAAATTCAATAATATTACTTTAAAATAAAGAAAAAAAATAGTCAGATGAGGCAATCTTAAAACTTTCTTATATCTCATGCATGTTAATACTTGGAAGTTCGCTGCCATTATACCTAAAATAAATAACAATTTATGTCTATCTTGAGAATTCTAAAAGTAAAAAATTCCGTGTTTTATTTCTTGAAATAGGACTTTTGCGGATATCGGAAAAAAGTAGCATAAAAGCGCCTTTTGTTGTGCGATTTACACTAAAACCTAATTAATTATAATATATATCGAGTTACATCTGAATCTGAAGTTTGACCAAAACCTTTCCATTAGTTCTTTACGCAGAGCTATAGTGGGAATCGGTAAAAAAATCAGCATAGCAGTGTGAATGTTAGAAGATTCACACCAGAATGTAAACAGCATCAATTCATACCAAGCAATAACCGAATTTTAGGTCTGGTGATATTTCGTGCATTAATTCTTGAGAGGAAGCTATTGTAGAAATCGGGAAGAATGCAGAATAAAAGCGCTATCTGTTGTGCCATTTCCGACAAAACATAATCAATAATAATATTTATCAAGATACATCTGAATCTTGACCAAAATTCGTACATTAATTGGCATAGAGCTAACGTGGGAATCGGTAAAAAATAAGCATAGCAGTGCAATTTCTTGAGCGATTGAGACCGAAACGTAAACAGAACAAGTTCATATCATGGATTTGCTGAATTTGAAGTTTGATAATAACCCATGAATGAATTCTTGAAATAGAAGTTCTGCGGAAACCGTATAAAAGGCAGCTTAGCAATGCCGCCTCTTAAACGATTTACTGCGAAATATAAACAGCATCAATTCATATCGAGGGCTAATTGAATCTGAAGTTTTGGTTAAAATCCGTGAAATAGGTCTTGTGATAGAGCGGTTGAAAAATCGTAAAAAAACACAGCAAAACAGAGCCACTTTTTGAGCAATTTACACCAAAAACTAAATAGCTTATTTTTATATCAGGGACTATCTGGATATAATTTTTTTATGAAATACTCACATTACTACTTGAGATAGAGCATCCACAAAATACATGTAATGTACATACAGACAGACTAACGGACTCACACAAAGATAATTTGTAAAATCGTGGTTTGTTTTTTTAATCTCAGATTTCTAAAACATATAAATCCACCAAAAATCCGATTTCGAAAATTCCCACGAATCTAGCACATTCTTCTTATAATGATAAAAGAAGTAAAAAATTGAAATCAATTATTATTAAAGAAAATATGTATGTAAAAATCATAAATACAGTCAATCATTTGGGCGAAATTGTCAGGATAAACACTGAATGCTTACAAAAGCGTGTATTTAAAAAAAATACATTTTATACTTTTATTAATTATCATAATAAATTCAGAACTAATATCAGAACTAACATATAATTTACAAATTATGAAAGAAAAACAAGATTTGCTTTTTTAGATCTTTTATAAACTGAAAAGAATATAAATAAGATTCGTCATCGATGCGAGAAAATTCCTCTCATCATTGATATTCCTGCGTGTTTCAGAGAAAAAAGTTTTTAGTTTACGCTAGGCATCTGCATTTTCGAAAGTACTTAACATTCAGCTTTCAGCGTTTATATATGTGAAAATTTGACTTATCATTAAAATATGCAGTTATAGAATATTTAAATTGCATATACTTTTCCCTTTTTCCCAGTATGTTTATTCTTCATCGCCCTTTCAATTTATCTGAAAGCATTTATGGAAAGTAGGTGTCTATTATTTATCTGTTTTATTAACACGGTAATGTGTGTAGGTTTATTTAGCTACACTTTTATGTATTTAGCAAATTTCATCATGTATTATTAAACTAAAAACTGTTAATTTGGTTTTGATTAAATAGCTTAATTTAATGTGTAGCAATTTATTGATAAATTTCTTACTATCTGCAAATAAATCACCAGAGTATGTTATTTATGAAATTATTAATGATATTTGAAAAGAACTTAGCTATCCACTACTTCTCTACTGACATCGCAGTACGTGAAATTTATGTACAATTTTACGTATGCAATTTATACAAGTTGTTTTGATGGGTTTTGCATGAGAAACAAAGTTCACAGTCGTGTGTTTCATTACACACACCATATTTCGGAATGTACTTAATATTACACTCTGCGTCACTGATCGTAATACTATGCATTTTTGACCTTTAAAATAATGTCTTTGAAAATAAATTGCTTCAAAATAAGATTTTCATTTAAAAAGTCATATTTTATTTGTTATTTTTATAAGCTCAACCATAAATATATAGAAATCGTCTATTGGTAGGCAGTGAAACGTGAAGTACTTGCGGAGCCCGATTGAGGTTATAAGGGGACCCTTTTTATCTTTTCGGGGGGCTTCTCAAAATGAAATAGTTGATTTTGAAAGGGAAGAGGGATTAATAAGGGAAATGAATATTATTAGATATTACGCTACGATTGCAATGTTAACCAAAATATATTTTTAGAGAAAATAATTGTGGCTACTGCCATTTTAAGATTTCTTTTTCGTAAATAATGTAATTCAATTTCGGACCTTGAATAGCAGTGGGCTCAAGACAACGGTCTAGTGGCCTATGCGATAAACAGGCCCTGGGTACATGAGCCAAATGTGCATGAGAGGAAATACCATTTCTACAATCGATCGAACCACGGTAGAAAGAAAACTACCAGACTCTCGAGAGAATCCAAGTGGTTGGTCGCCTGTCTCCCAGTGAATATTTATATGAAATTTAAGTCTAGATTCTCAAATTTTCTAAGAAGACAATACTTCTAAGTCCAGTCGTCGAATTGCAAATTAGACACACAAACATTCAGGAACTTTTTGCTATATTCGTCAAAGGATCGCTAAAAGGGCATGAAAAAATTGTGAATCGCGAAAAAAAGTGATTTCGATCGTAGGATTGCGCAAAAACGTACAATTGTCGTCACATTATTACAAAAAATCGTGTTTTGTCAAATGATCAGAAGTAAATACTTGAAATTTGCCAAATAAAGGTGACATATACACATGTAGCGATGCGTATTAATGTAATTAATAAACTCACATTCTTTAAAGGACTTTACATACTTTATTTAACATATTGCGATGCGTAGTGTGTACTTATGGCAAAACAAAGAACAACTAGAAAGAAACAGACGAATTACGTTTCTATGGTTACATATAATAGCGAACAAAGTATGATGCCAGATTCCAAAAATAAATTACAAATAAATCTAACATATCCCCTGACATTGAAGGGACAACTTCAGTAAATTATACAGATTAACATTACAAATGCTTAAGCAATATGATACAATACAACAATTTTCTTTAAACACTGAATAATACAATTATGAACATACAGCAATAGAAAAGCTAAAAAGAAAAATGCATAAAGAAACCCTCTTTTTTTCAACATTTCGTAATTAATTCTCTGAAACCTGTGGCTATAATGCAATTTTTGAAATACTTCTTTTAAGTATTCCCTTTGAGGTTTAATTTCTACAACCCTAATCTTACCATATGCACCAGGGAAAATATTTATAATGCGTATGTATTTATTTGTAGGAAGGTCATCTTCCTTCATCAACAATAAGGTTCCTTTGTATACGTTATTTTTTTCAAATTGCCATTTGGAAGGTTGTTGGAGCGTATTTAAATACTATTATTTATTCCAACGATTCCTTATCAATTGAACGTATTTTGAAATTCTATACCATCTAGAGAGTCTATTTTCGTTTACATTTATTGATTCTGGTTCAACGATGGCTGTCATAGGCCTTCCGATTAAGAAGTGGCCAAGCGTTAAGGCCTCCAAGTCATTCACGTCTGAAGACAATGGAGTAAATGGTCGTGAATTTAATATTGACTATATTTGTGCAATTCTTCGAACGTTAGCTTTGCATTACCTACCTTTCGCTTTAGATGGTATTTTACCGATTTTATTCCTGCCTCCCACAATCCGCCCAAATTAGGTGCTCTGGGTGGAATAAATTTCCAAATGATATTCTCTTAATTCACTAACTTCTCCTCATGATGTCTTAGTAGATCATGAAGTCTCTGTATCTCAATGTTAGCGACGACAGAATTTTTTGCATTATCTGAAAAGATTACAGCGCACATTCTGTGCTATCAATGAACCTTTTTAAGGTGGTAATGAATGCATCTGTGATCAATTGTTATACTAGTTCGAGATGCACTGCTTTAGTTACAAAGCAAACAAAGATTTCCAAATACACCTCATTAAGAATTCCTTTTCTCTGTCCTTTATATATTTTATAAAAAAGGGACCACTAAAATCTGTTCCCACATAAATAAATGGTGTGCTAAGATGTACTCTCTCTGTAGGAAGGGAACCCATGATTTGTTGTATAGTTATGGGGTTGCTTTTACTACAAGTTGCAAACTCATGCGTTATTTTTCTAGCTAAATTTCTCCCCCGTAGCGGAGCAAGTTTCTTTTTCTGAAAAAGAAAGGACTGTGCCACCAAAGTTCACAATCAAATAATTTGTCTAAGGTTTGTCCTCAAGACACAAGGTCTGCTGGGTTGTCCTCTGAGCGTATATGCTTCCATTCAAAAGAATTCAAGAGACATTTTAATTACTCTATTTAATTACATTTTTATTGTCGAATATCAATAAAAAACATACAAATGTTGACAAGATTCAATTTATTCACTCAATAATCATTTGCGAGCATAGAAAACACAAATATAATGCATGTAAAAAATGGAATGTTGGATCAATCGCTTTTATGAATTGAAAATATAATATACTCTACATTTCAACATTGGCCGTTTTTCATCTATAATCAGCATCATAAAGTTGTTAAACAATTCTACCCAAAAATTAAAAAAATGCAATGACAATGCATCATTATTATATATCCTCATTATATATATTGCATCATCATATACTTTTGAACCCTTTATATGTATTTCATCCGATCCTTTGTAAAAAGTTGTAAATAAATATCAGATTGATAAATTAGTTTTATTTGAATTAATATGATTTTTATATTCTCTTTTACGTACGTTGATTTGTGATTTTCTATTTAATTTGGATACGATTGAGTAAATTAATCAATATATTGAGTAAATTAATCAATACATCAATACATCAATACAATTAATGTTTTTTTATTATCCATAGTCGACGTTTTTTAGATGACTTATTAGCATAACTTTAAACAAGTTGGAAATTGCAAGTGAAGCGTAGCAAATGAGGTGCGTTCGAACAACAATAACGAAATTTTAAAAATATTCAGATTTTGCTGTTACAGTAGTCAGTACTTCGGATAGAGAATAGTGGTCGAAATCTTTGTTGTGTTCCTGTAAATATACAGGATGTAACTTTTATTACACCTCAGCAATGTACATCATACGCTTTACTATCTGCTTTCTATTATACAGGAAATAACTTGTAGTATTCCTCAGCATGTATATCAATTTCATAAAATTTAAATAGCCAATTAAAATTAAAACACGCACTAAAAAATGTTCTACCTATAACATTATGTAATGGAATACTTTTGAGTGGACTTGTAAATCAATAGCAAATGCTTTTTACACCACAGATTGTGCGAAATGTATACTAAAATATGTACTTCAGAGATGCATAACAATTTTATTGTGTTCCAATGAGTGTAACACAATTAAAATGCATTTGAAACTTTTTTGCACATTGACCGTTATGTAACGGAATAATTTTGATTGTCTCTGTAATTGATCTATATCTCCGATTTTCAAAAATTTGAATTGACGCGACAAAATTATGTAATATGTATATATATAAATTAAATTTCGAACGATTCGGTTTGGTAGTTTTTACGTTGTTATATGCGGACAGACCGACGGACAAACAGATGGCCGGACTGAACGACAACTATATGTGCTACGCATTTACATAATTACGAGCGCACCTAAAAATGATAGGCACATAAAATTTCTAGCGTAGCTGACATTTTAAAACAATCTGATTTTTGTTATGTGATAATACGCATATTATTGAACCGAATTAGATGTAAATATGTGTGTACATAGAACACATAGTACATCTATGTTTCGATCGATTTCGTTAGACAACTTCATTTGCCATCTTGTTTCAAAATCGCGACCATTTAAATTTAAAAATGAAATTAATTTAAAATTATGAAATAAATAAATAAATAAATAAAAGATTTTTTTTTCTTTTTTCTTATGTGTTTGATCTGGCTAAAAATAATTTGTAGAATTTTTTGTTTCGTTTATATGTTAGAAAATGGCTGACTTGTAGCACTTTGAATTTCTAGTGTTGGTAACATTTGAAACACAATAATGCGTGTATTTTGAACCAATTTTGATTAAGTTCGGGCATTCATAGAACATACCAATGCCTCGATCGAGTTCGTTCGCCAACTTCATTCGACATCTTGTGAATTATTTTATAAAATTTAGTTTTATAATGGTGTAAAAAAAATAATAAAAAATTGGAAAGAGGTTCTTTCTGAAGTGTTTATTTTCAAAATATTGATTCCGGAGTATTTTTTGTTTTGTTTTTAACTTAAGAAACGACTGAGGTATATCAATTAAAATTTCTTATATATTTTAAAAAATCAATTTTCTTTCGTCAAAACTCTTATATATCAACCAATTTCGATGCGATTATACAAGCGTACATGGATTAAAATTTCTACCACGCTCATTGGTTGGTTTCATCCATCACCTTGTTGTTACAATATAGCAGGAATTGCACTATATCGCAGAATATGAAGGCCTTATAAATAGCTTTAAATAAAACAAGATTGAATAAAATGTGACCAATTTCTAAAAATTCCCATTAATATTCAGTACTGACAGATAAAAGTATTGAATCTTCTGAAATCGGGTTTCACGAATTCCAACTTCGTATGTTTCCATAAATAAATTTATTTAAAATAAATAAATAAATAAATAAGGAATATAAAAGCTATATTTTCATCCAGGTATTAGCCGGAAGGGCTTTTTAAAAACAGTTTCATTTATCTTACAAGCATATTTCAGATAGTGTTTTTGCTAAAATAAACTATGTCAAATAAATTTTATGTTAAATACTGACTTTAAAAAATTAAACTTATCAATATTTAAAAAATAAATAAAATTTAAACTTTTTAATTTATTTTTTACATGTTTAAATTAATATATTTTAACACTTGAACAAATGTTTTTAAAATTGAATTTCACGAATCAAAAAAGATTACATTTTTAAAATTTTAGAAAATGGAGATCAATAAGAAATTCTATATGATAAAAAATATTACCATCCAATAAGACTTAGTTCTATTTTTTAACTGATCATTTTGCTTCTAAATCTTATACTGTCTGAATTAAATTTATAATGGATAATTACATAAAATGTTAATATATTGTACTAAAATTTTTGAGCGACTTTATAAAATTAAATGTAATTTTAAAATACGATTGTGCCTTTGGATAGATGTTAATTATATTGGCAAATGAAAAATTTTAATTCGCAAAAAGTGATATTTAAAAATGAATTTTCCGAATGGGTTACTATCGCATAATTTTAAAACATAGCTCTTTTCGTAAACCAGAAAGTATGTTAATAAGCATGTTTTGCTGCTTCGTATTTTGATTTTAAATTCCGGAAGCAGAACTTTAAACTTAGCAATAAATGATAAGAATAAAAAGAATTTGTAAAAAAGATATATGTAAACGAGATTTTAAAAGTTTTAATAGCACTGTTTTAATGAATACGAGCACAACATTCAAAATATAATAAAATTAAGTATGGTTTTCAATGATCGTTGTTTTGTATTTTAATTTTCGAAACCAATGAAAATTTATAAACATCAATCAAAAAGATGTACATAAGTAAAATTCTGAAGCGGATTTTTTTTTCAAAGAGTTATTATACATATTTTTCAAAAATAATAACGAACTTCAAAATGAACTTGGATATAGATCAAATATTTTTACTTATATTTATTTATTTATTGTAACGACTAGAAGAATTAAAAAAAAATATATGGAAGTCGCAAAAGTGATGTACGGAAATAAACTTTTTGGAAAGGGTTAATAATGTTAAATATTTATACGTAAAGATGACATTTTAAACGAAAATGCACCTACACACTATTTTTTGCCATTTGTTTGTTGGTATTTTGATGTACGAAGTTGATTTATAAAATTAAACATTACAGATAAAAGAAAACTCGCAAAAGTAAGTTTTGGAGACGAATTCTTTTCAAAGTTAATATTGGAATTTTTAAAATTTTATCGTGTATGTCAACGTAAAATTAAATACAGTCTGGTATTTTTAGTTTTTTCCGTATCTTGCACAAAATCCCGGCAACGTATTTTAAAAACTTGTAGAAATCACAAAATTCGTAAATTAGAAAACTACATAAAAAATAATAATACAGTTTCCCTATTTAAAGCGCAATCAATCGCGACCCAGAAAATTTTCCGAAGAGGAAAATATTCCGCCTTACATAAATATTACTGCATGTCTATGGACTCGCAGGAACTTAAAAATCTTTCCGAGTCATACAAATTGTCGACTTACAGAGGTGAGTTTGTGAGGGAGTGACCTTTTGTCATAAAGGCACTCTAGTGTTTCTGAGATCGTGACGTCAATAATTTAACATTTTGTAGGCGTAAAAGCGACACCTATCCTCTCTTTTACTTTAACTTTCTAGAGTGTGTGTGCTCTTTCGAATTCCGCAGTTAACTCGCGGTTATTAGTAATATGTTAATGTGAAGTATCTCAGTTTGCAGCATATAAAAGCTTGGGGGTGAGTTTGGGTGTGTGTGTGTCTGGCATTAGCCAGCAGCCAGCGAGTGCGGACCTCTGCCATTAGACAACGAAGTGGATGATTGTTTAGCGAAGTGCTGACGAATAGAAAGTAGCAACGGCCTCCAGTAAAGTGGAAAGTAGTTTGGATAGTGGATTTAAGAGTCGGCCGTGGTAAGAAAGTTTAATAGTAGTTCCATTTTAATTATTGGTGAAATAAAGAAATATCCACAGCCACGGGCTGTTTAACTAAACTTTGTTCAGCAGCTCAGCCAGGAGACAGTGTCAAGTGTTAGGCGGTGCCACGACTGAGCTAGATTGGGGCCTGTGAGTATGATTTTAGCTGTTCATAGTGTTCTCAGTGTGTAAAATTTTAGACTTGCTCCACTTCCCTTCGGCCATTATCACTTGAATAAACTTTGTTGTTTTAACCTAAACTACTGAGTATGTCTGCATATAACGTTACAAACGACACCCAGCGTGGGTTTGACGTTACAAATAGCGCCCACCGTGGATTTGCCGTTACAAATGGCGCCCAACGAAACATCAGACATTATGAGATAGTGCCACGTGTGTATTTCACCGGTGAGGGTGATATTAGTGAATTTTTAGTTAAATTAGATGATTATATTTTGTTCAATAATATACCTGAAAAAAGTAGATACGTAGTGCTTAAATGCTCGTTAAAGGGCGAAGCACTTTTGTGGTTGGAAAATATAGGAAAGTTTTTGATTAATGAAGAAGCGAAAAGATTTGAACAAACTGTGATCGAGTTAAAGAAGGCATTTCCTCCCGTTAAAGATAAAAGTATTTTGAGAAAAGAGTTCTATTGTAATAAGCAGAATATTTATGAGTCGGCGTCAAAATTTTATCTTCGTAAGCTTGAACTAAAAAATAAATTAGATTTAGATATCACATTTGAGGAATTGTTGGACATTGTTTTTTCTCTTTTTAATCCAAATATAAGGACTTTATTGAAGTTAGATCACCGATTAATTTTGCAGAAATGCATCAGATATTATCGAAGTACGAGACTCGGCATAGCTCGGATCAACGGGATTTGCGTAGCCCTCGGCAGAGACCTGTCATGGATAGTAATTTGAGAAATGAGGGGGGACGTAATTTTGTGAGAGGGGGGCAGCGATTTCCGGATAATAATGTGCGTAATGGAAATGATGGATTTGGTCGTAATATGTCGAATACGAGTAATGGTAATAGGAATGGTGGTGGTGCTAATAATTTTAGAAGTGGTGAGAGAAATATGTATGGAAATAGACAGAATAGTGGTTATAATCGTAGTGGGGGAGTACGGGACAGGAATGTTTCTTCGCAAGTAAGGAGATTAACTTCGGATGAGAATGTTGAAAATAGGTCAATGCAAAAGAGATGTGTTCAGAGGTCGGGTCAGTTAAACTGGTAAGTGACTGTATTTGGGAAGGTATGCAGTCACAGGTCAAATCGAAAAAGCCTTCTGTGAGTTTAAATAAAATTACTATTAATCCGGTTGAGTTACCTGAAGTGTTAATTGTGTTAGATGGTATTGTCGTTAAAAGTGTCTTCGATACAGGGGCAGATAAGTCGTTCATTTCTTTTGATTGTTATCGGAAATATTTTTCGTATAAGAAGTTGAAAAGGTCAAGTCTGGTGGTTCAGTCGGCACAGGGAGTAGCTTGCGATAATAAAGGTTCAGTAGAATTGGAAGTTGAAATTCGTTCGGTTAAGACATGTTGGGAGTTTTGTGTGTTAGATGGATTAACAGTGCATTGTATAGTTGGTGTGGATTATATGAAGGATAGAGGAATTAGTTTGGATTTCTTTAAAAAGTCGTTAATAGTGAATAATGATGAGAATGTGAGTAAGAAAGAGCCTGTTTTAGTGTCAGTTAATTTGGAGGAGTCGGGGTTAAGTGAAATCGAGAAGGAGGAATTTAATAAGTTTTTGAATGAATTTGGAGAGGTTTTTTCAGATAAACCGAGTTTAAGGAATGAAGTTCATATTGGTTTTGACGCACTAGTTGCTAGTAAACCATTTCGTTATGATTTTATATCTAATATTTTTAAATCTTTTTGTGAAAAGTTGGAGACTGAGGTCGGTATGGAACTTACTCAGTCTAATATGGCTGAACGTGTAAATCGTACATTAATTCAAATGATTTCTTCATATGTTGGTTCTCATCATGCAAATTGGGACCAGTTTCTTCAGCATTTTGCGTACGCACTTCGTACAGCAGTTCACGAGTCAACGGGGAAAACGCCTGCTGAATTGTTTTTGGGTAGAAAAGTCATTACTCCATTCCAAAGGTTAGTTATGGTGTCGGATGCGGAAAGTCAGTACATGTGTCAGGATATTGAGAGGTTGGTTAAGGAAGCTCAGGTTCAGATGGGAAAAGCGCAAGAAAAGCAAGCTCAGTATTATAATATGCGTAGGAGGGAGTTAGAAGTGAAAGTTGGAGATTTTGTGTTAGTAGAAAAGCATTGGTTAAGTTCAAGTCGTCAAAAGAGAGTAGCTAAGTTTGGTCCGAAGTTTGTAGGTCCGTTCGAGGTTTTAGAAGTTCGAAATAATAATTTGGTTGTTGATGTCAATGGTGAAAGAATGACGGTTAATTTGGATCAGGTTAGAGTTTATAAGTTTAGAGAAAATGGTAGTGAAGGTTCTCATGTGTCGACTGGTGTTTCGCGAAATTCCCGATCCAATGAGTGTCCCGAGTCCAGCACTTCTTCATCTAATTCTTTTCATCAATATTCAACAAGAAAAATTGGTCAAACAGCTCCAAAAACTGTTCTTGAAAGTCGAAAGCCTATCAATCCGAGAGCAAAGTATGATAATAAAAAAAAGAGAACTGTGTCAAATACATCGGACTCTGTGTGCCATAAAAGACAAAAAATTATAAACTGTCCAGTTCCTTCACTTATGAGACAGCAACCTCGCAAACATAAATTATCTAATAGTTCACCATCTTCAGTGATTAATCCCCGGAAAAGATTTCGTATGGACACTCGACAAACTGTTAAAAGGACTTTAAAGTCGGAATTTTTGCCCAATAAGAAACAGCGTAAGTCTGGAAAGAAACGTGGTCTAGGATCTTCAGTAACTTCAGGTGCATCTAGAAAGAGGAGACAACGCTCAGATTACCGGCATCAACAGTGTGAATCTCGCCATGGAGTGACCCCAGCAAACCGGCCAGAGCAGAGTCGTCGAGCGGAACCTACAAGTATCCCGCGGCATCCATTCCGAACCAGGCTGCAGGCACGACAGTCAACTGTGGCGTCACCATACAGTTCCGATGACGAAAGATCCTTCGTACAAGGTTTCTGGGACAAGAGAAGAAAACCATCCTGTAGTATGAAGCCAGCCAGCAGCGAATCATCTCTATGATTGGGTGATAATGTTCTTTATTAAATTTCTATTAGAGTGCATATATGTGGTAGCAATGTGAAAGAATAGAAAGCAGAAAGACTGTTTGGTACTTTTGGCCATTTTTGGAATTTTTTGACGGACTCACGATTGGTGCTTAATTGTGTTCAAAATTTGTTTGCAAAATTGTTAGTTTTATGTATATTTGAGATTTTGGTCTTAACTGCTTTTAAAAATTCTGGATCTATTGTTAAATTGTTGTGTTATTTGTTAAAAATGTTACTATATTGTTATATTGTTCATGTGTTATAAAATGTATGTTAATGTATGTTTAAATTTTCAGAAAGTACAGATAGTAATTTGGGTTATTTTGTACACGCGCCGCGGTTCAGACGCGCACGTGTTTTGCGGTCAAGAAGTCCTTGACACGCGTTTCTATCTCTTATACTAACATTTAATGAATTAACTTTCTTCTTATCGTTCGTGTTTTATGAGTTGCGTTTTGTACTTTAGTTGGGAATGGTTTCCGGAAGTTGCGAAGTTTTAAGCCGCGTTTGAATTTGAAATTGTATTGTATTAAAAATTGAATGTTAATGTGATTTTCTTGCAGGGAAGTATACCTGTGTTATGTATTGATTCTGCTATTTTTCTTTTAGTTAATACAGATGAAGAGCATGATGACGTCATTTTGTAAATTTTTGATATTTGATTGTTGCATAAGCACAGCGATATGCCGCTGTACGTATGTGCCCCAATTATTGTTAAAGTGGAGTTAAGTTCTGAAGAATTTTGGGAGTTAGTTCATTGGCTAATGGGTTTGTAGATATTACGTAGTAGCAGAGTTATTTTAGTATGAAGTAATTGTAATTCTAGATGAAGTCGGAATTTGGATGAGGAAAATTTTTGCGCATTGGGTTTTCTGGACTTGGTGCGAATTCTAGTATATTAAAAGTTGTGGAGAAATTTTTGGTAAAGTTATAGTTGTATTGCAATATTGAGGAAAATTTCGGAAGTTTAGTATTTTGAGAAATTTTAGCACTCCCAGTGGAGTGGGCTGTTTTGAAAGGAGTAATTAGTTTTGAAAATTTTACGAGTTTTTGGAAGTTTTACGGAGGCTATTTGTAAGATAGAAGAATGATTGGATTGAATATGTGAATATTTGAGGCAAACTGAGTTTTTTTTTGGTTGTGATGGGTTAAAGTTAATATTTTAAAAGTTATGTTTCGGCGCTAAATTTCACCCATCACTGTGTTTTATTACGGCTCGAAATTTATAACAAGAAAAAGTTCTGGGCATGCATTTGGCCCAGCCCTTTTTCTCTGCGGAATCCGAGGGAGTGACCTTTTGTCATAAAGGCACTCTAGTGTTTCTGAGATCGTGACGTCAATAATTTAACATTTTGTAGGCGTAAAAGTGACACCTATCCTCTCTTTTACTTTAACTTTCTAGAGTGTGTGTGCTCTTTCGAATTCCGCAGTTAACTCGCGGTTATTAGTAATATGTTAATGTGAAGTATCTCAGTTTGCAGCATATAAAAGCTTGGGGGTGAGTTTGGGTGTGTGTGTGTCTGGCATTAGCCAGCAGCCAGCGAGTGCGGACCTCTGCCATTAGACAACGAAGTGGATGATTGTTTAGCGAAGTGCTGACGAATAGAAAGTAGCAACGGCCTCCAGTAAAGTGGAAAGGAGTTTGGATAGTGGATTTAAGAGTCGGCCGTGGTAAGAAAGTTTAATAGTAGTTCCATTTTAATTATTGGTGAAATAAAGAAATATCCACAGCCACGGGCTGTTTAACTAAACTTTGTTCAGCAGCTCAGCCAGGAGACAGTGTCAAGTGTTAGGCGGTGCCACGACTGAGCTAGATTGGGGCCTGTGAGTATGATTTTAGCTGTTCATAGTGTTCTCAGTGTGTAAAATTTTAGACTTGCTCCACTTCCCTTCGGCCATTATCACTTGAATAAACTTTGTTGTTTTAACCTAAACTACTGAGTATGTCTGCATATAACGTTACAAACGACACCCAGCGTGCGTGCACCGTTACAAATAGCGCCCACCGTGGGTTTGACGTTACAAGTTATATCATAGATATATATATATATATATATATCATACATATATATGTTATATATATATATATATATATATATATATATATCATACATATATATGTTATATATATATATATATATATATATATATATATCATACATATATATGTTAGGATATGACGATGGCGAACCTTCTTCTACTCACTAATAGTCAACAGTGGAATGAGCTGAGCAGTCGCTCCGGCAGTTTGACCAGCAGTTGAAGAGTTTATTGGGGTATTTCCCCATAAGAAAGTTCAGTCAAGCAGTCTTGAAATTAATTTTATTAGAACTCATAAATAAGTTAAGTTCTTTCTCGCCATCCTCTTGGCACTCTCATCGAATAACTTCCACTTCACCAACTTCGTGATTAAGTTACGTCATCCCATCTTACAATTTATCGGGAAAAAAATGCCGGGCGTCCAGGCAGTTGAAAGGAAAGATACATTCTGATCTCCTAAAAACCCAAATGAGAAAGCCACATTTTCACGACAAACTAGCTCCTCCTCACTCCACGTCAATCATTTCAAAAATCCAACCAGGATTAATCTGACTCTACGTAAGGCCAATCACCTCTGATTGGCCTAGGAGGCGTGAACCTCGGGTAAGGATTATATCTTGTCTCGCAAATAGACAAGCCTTTTAACATATCCGCGCATTAACGAAGATCACGTCATCAACAAAAAATAAAATTAAAAATCTCGAGAATATTCTAAAAAGGAAAGATTACGAAAAATTTTCCCGCTATTTTGAGAATCAAGCAATAGATTATTAATAAGCTAAATAAAAAAGAAAAAGGACTTTAGCTGTTAAAAAATTAATATATTACGAAACTAAGATTAAAAATATGTTCCACAATTTTAGAATTAAAATCTCAGAGAGAGCAAAATGGCGCAATTTTTTTAAATTTTATTACATATATATCTAACCATGTATACACACACATATAAACGCGGCGTTCTAAAGATTAATATACGATTCTCAATTTGATAAAATCCATTTTTTCATATTTTTGTTAGTTCTGTAGATTCGAGCTTCTGAAATCAGGGAGAAGAAGTATGTTTTTTCGCATACTTACCGTAATTTCGTGTAGATAAGCCGCAGATCAAACAATTCATTTTCGACCCAGAAAATCCATTCAGTAATTTAAGATAAATATATACCGCGATACAAAACGTTACCTTTTATTTTTCAAAATTTTTGAGTCGAAACAGAATTGTTTGAGCTGCGGCTTATCTACACGAAATTACGGTATTTTGAAATAGTTAATATTAATATTTTTGAAAGAATTACGGCGTTTTAAATGCAAAAATAAAAATAATTGATAATTTATCTGTCATTCCCATTTCAACATTAGTTTCGAAAACCGTTAAAAAGTGCTTATCTAGTGTTTTTCTCTCTTATGTTAGCCGTCTATGGAAAACCTGCGAACTGAGCATACGTGAAACAGATCACTGATTTGCTAAAAATATAATGTTTTTTGAAAATTTTTAAGTTACATCTGGGATAATTATATTAAAAATGAGCATCAGGTTGTTTAAGAATTTCATTTAGAATTTTTTTATTTCATATCGCTCCGCGATAGATTTTTCCTAAACATTGTTCACATTCACAAACAGACAAATGGCAAACCAGTTTTCCATTTTTCTGTTATTAATATAAATATAATAGCGGGTTCAAATATATATATATATATATATATACACTATGATTTGCATTTAAAAGTTTAACAAATTTTCTTTCTTTTTATGCAGACTATGCCAGTTAGGTGCTTTTTATCTGAAAAATATCAATTACGTAATGAAATAAAGTTTTGAATGTTACTAAAAAAAAGAGTATTTTCATGTTACTACTATGTCAACTGTAGACAAAACATACAAACAAACAAAAAAAAAATCAATAATGTGTATTTACAAAAATATTTTAATAATGTTAATTTGAGTGATATAATCGCACAGTTTAATTATATGTTTTTCTAATTTGTTTTATTTATTCTATTTTATTTATTTTTTTATGTAGTTTTTATTTTTGTGTATGCAATATCAGCTAGATATAAATGCCGAGATGTTTTTATCTCGGCATTTATAACATCTGCCGAGATAAATGTTATAATTTTATCTCGGCTATAAAAATTATAACATTTTTTTATAGCCGAGTTAAATAAAATCGGCTATAAAAATTGCCGAGTTAAATAAAACATTTTTACACTAAGTAAAAATGTTTTTTTGATAATGAAGTTGTGCGTGATAAAATAAAATTCAAATTTGAAAATTAGATTAAAAACCTTAAAAAAAAAGTAAAATGCAATGCAGTTTTCAAACAAATGTCATTTTGAAAATTGAGTATTTTTTCTATCCTGTAGAAATTGTGCGATGTTTCAAATTAATTACGTTGCAGCAAAAAATGGAATATAATGAATGGGTGTTGCCAGTATTAATTTAATGTCAGAGTTCATCAACGAAGCCTCTTTCCCCTTAGGAGCAGGGTGATCGTCGATGCCACCGGATTTCTGTGAGGTTCACCCATATCCCAGCATTCTCTGAGGAATGGCAACTGTTTGGCACATTTATCGCTTATTTGGCCTTTCTTACACTCAAAGCGAACAGGGACGGGTGGGTGCTGATTTCTACGGCGAGAGGTAAAACACATGCAAAGTTATCGCCAATCGAAAAATTCGCCAAGGTTGCCGGCAGTTCAGGGTCACACTTGTCCCAGAATTCTCGGCATGCCTCGGCTCGCCTCCGTTGACCGGTTTTCCCAATACACTTGAGATAGCGTGCCACTACAGAAGATCTTAGAGAACACTGGCGATTTCAAAAGCCTAGTAAGAAAGGCATGCAGGTTTCAGCAGAAAACAAACATGTTACTGTTTGAGTGAGACTTATTGTGATTGTGAAAGCATTCAACTTCAGGAGCATAATTTGTTTTGTTTAACACTAGTTTGAGATTTTCTTTCATTAACTCATTTATTACCAATTTATTCATTTTTTAAACATAAAATTTAATTAAAAGTAATATTAAATGAAGAATAATTTAAAAACATTCTATTTAAATTCCACGAAACTAAATTAAAAAAGTATTTAGCTTGTCAATTACACAAAATATTAACTATCTTGATTAATTTTAATTTTTACTGTTATCTGTTTAACAAAATAATAAAACCTAGCGAATTATATACTAAAATTTTATTTAATAATTGAACTTGACTTGCATGAATGATAAATATGAACATTGGAAACAAAAATAGACTACCTTTTATAGTCGATTTGCTTTTTAACAAAATATAATGAGATTTTTTACAGAAATTGCCGTTCATTGATATAGAAAATATTTTTTTTCTTTATGATACCATAAGAGTTCCATCATGAAATTTGGCACAAAAGTTGCTAAAAAGGTGCTAAATATAATATTTTTTTTAAAGAAAATCAGAAATTCCGATTTTGTATTTTTAAAAATTTTATATTTTTTTACATAAAAAAATATTTTAAATAATTTGGTCATGTTATACAGGGTGATTCATAAAAGATGGGCAGAACTTTAAGGGGTTATAGTACACTTAAAGACAAATAATATTAAATAGGAGACTAAGGGTCCCAGACGTATTCCCAAGGAGATAGGGGGCATTAAAGTTTAGGGTCCGAAATTTCAAATGATTATAAAAAATGGAAAGATTGGTCGATTCGTTTGCGGTTTTTGCAAGAAATTTTCTTTATGCCAGTATTTTCTTGAAATAAAATTTTAAAGTTCAATTTCAAAAAACGCCGATAGGGGGCGCTTTAGACTTTGGAGTAACAAACAACAATTTTTTAACGTTATTTTTTGTATTTCTTTAAATGATTTCGAAAGCTTAGACTTAAACTTAAATTTTGATCTAAAAATCTGAGTCCTAACGAGTAGTTAAGTAGCGTAAACTGAAATTTGAAATTTGAAACCCTTCTCCCCCCAGAACAAAAATCAGTTATTCCCGATCTTTGTGTCGTAGATTAGGCTCTAACTACTGCCGCGTTTTGCTAAAACTATTCTTTATGTCAGTATTTTCTTGAAAATAAATTTTAAAGAAAATTTTCAAAAAATTCCGATAGAGGGCGCTTTAGACTTTGGAGTAACGAACAACTATTTTATACCGTTATTTTTTGTGTCTCATTAAATGATTTCTAAAGCTTAGACTTAAATTTTCAGCCCAAAATCTGAATCGTTAGACGTGGTTAAGTTTCTGGGGAGAGGGGTTTGAAATTTCTACTCCTGAGCACAGTTCAGTTTACCATGTCCACACATTGTGTGCTGTGATACGAGGTAAAAAGACACAAATTAGGATTATGTTACCAAAGCATATTTATTAACATGTAATTACAATAAATGTTCAAAATTGTGACCACCAGAGGTTATGCACGCAGAACAACGGCGAAGAATGGAACGGCGAACATTCGCGAAAACATCAGGCTTTTCGAGCACTTCCCCTACAGCGGCGGAAAGTCTGGCGACCAGTTCCTCGGGGGATTCAATGGGTGTCTCATACATAAGAGCCTTCAATTGCCCCCAAAAAAAGAAATCGAGGGGTGAAAGATCTGGCGAGCGAGCAGGCCAAGCAACAGGACCACCTCGACCAATCCATTTGTTCGGAAATGTGATGTCCAGATAGTTGCGGACGTCTAGTACGTAATGGGCTGGCGCTCCATCGTGCTGGAACCACATGACCCGCCGGATGCGTGGAGGAACAACGTTTAACAGGTCTGGCAGCACATGTTGCAGAAATGTGAGGTATGTTTTACCGTTGAGGCGTTCAGGAAGAAGGTACGGTCCGATTAGGTGGTCTCCGAGGATTCCTGCCCAGACATTGATGAAAAAGCGTCTCTGATGAGCATGTGGATACGTAGCATGTGGATTGACATCCGCCCATACATGTGCATTGTGTGTGTTAAATGTACCTTCACGTGTGAAGGTACATTCATCGGTGAAAAGCACAGTTCGTCCAAAATGTGGATTTAGCGCGTTCTGCTGCAGAAACCAGCGGGCGAATTCAATACGATTTGGATAATCCCCTGGAGACAGTTTCTGGACTCGTTGCACATGAAACGGGAGCAAATGTTCATCCTTCAGTACCCTCCAAGTCATGGACTGTGAGGTATTCACCTGCCTAGCCACTGTTCGTGTACTTGTACTTGGCTGCGCCGCTACTACATCCAGAATGGCTTCTGCAACAACTACTGATTCGTCCTTTTTTGCACAACCTGCATTCGACCGGGAAGCGAGAAATGATCCCGTCTCACACAACTGTCTGTGCAAGCGCTCGAAAGTTTTGCGGTTAGGCAACCGCCTGTTGGGAAATCGCTCTCCGTACATTCGTTGTGCCTCTGCACCATTTCCATCTGCCGCTCCGTAAATTAAATGCATCTCAGCCTTTTCCTTATTCGTGAAGGGCACCATCTTCCGATTCATTACTACAGCGACTTACACTTGACTCACCGTTCAGTGGTTTTTATGCCTGAATCGTGTCGAAATTTTGCATACGTGTTCTTCTTCTTCCCCATTTGACATCTGCATACTTTCTGTCTCCTTCTTCACCCGGTGACTAGCGTCAGGAATGGAGCTTTAACGTTTGCTCCAACGTTGCTTTAACGTTTTGCTTTAACGTTGAGCGACATTTCCAACTGTGCCAGTGCCTTTATGAGTGAATTCCGACTATGCAGTCCTTGACGAAAGTTGTATTTTTGCCTCGTATCACAGCACAGAATCGTTGGGCATGGTTAAGTAGTGCAAACTGAACTATGTTCAGAAGTTGAAATTTGAACCCCCTCCCCTCGCTACTGAACCACGCTCAGCGATTCAGATTTTGAGCTGAAAATGTAAGTTTAAGTCTAAGCTTTAGAAAGCATTAAATGAGACACAAAAAATAACGGTACAAAATAGTTGTTCGTTACTCCAAAGTCTAAAGCGCCCTCTATCGGAATTTTTTGAAAATTTTCTTTAAAATTTATTTTCAAGAAAATACTGACATAAAGAATAATTTTAGCAAAACGCGGCAGTAGTTAGAGCCTAATCTACGACACAAAGATCGGGAATAACTGATTTTTGTTCTGGGGGGAGAAGGGTTTCAAATTTCAAATTTCAGTTTACGCTACTTAACTACTCGTTAGGAATCAGATTTTTAGATCAAAATTTAAGTTTAAGTCTAAGCTTTCGAAATCATTTAAAGAAATACAAAAAATAACGTTAAAAAATTGTTGTTTGTTACTCCAAAGTCTACAGCGCCCCCTATCGGCATTTTTTGAAATTGAACTTTAAAATTTTATTTCAAGAAAATACTGGCATAAAGAAAATTTTTTGCAAAAACCGCAAACGAATCGACCAATTTTTCCATTTTTTATAATCATTTGAAATTTCGGACCCTAAACTTTAATGTCCCCTATCTCCTTGGGAATACGTCTGGGACCCTTAGTCTCCTATTTAATATTATTTGTCTTTAAGTGTACTATAACCCCTTAAAGTTCTGCCCATCTTTTATGAATCACCCTGTATATCCTATGAAACGGCATAAAAATCTGAAAACAATGACTTAAATTTCAACTCTTTAGGTCAAATAGTTCTCAAGTTACAGTAAATTAAAAAACACCAAAAAATACAAATTTCATTATTTTTTTAAAATTTCAAAAATTAATAAATAAAAAACAAATGGGTAAAAAATCCGCAAATTTGTATTTTTTATCTACTATTCTTGTACAACATCTGAGCCAAAAATTAATAAAATCCAAAGACCTGAAATTTTGTCCATTGGTTGGTTTGATGTGGACTGACCCAAAGATGAACACTTTGGCCAACTATCCGCAAGGCATCATCAGCACACAATATCCTTTGCACAATAAACGGAACAAACCCAAAGCAGTTAAAGTTAGTTACTTTTTTAGAAACACACAATATATTCACTAGGAAACGAACCTCATTCGGAGTCGGTGATCTCAAATATGTGAACCAATCCTCGAGGGGTAATCTATCTTAATAACTTTTGCAACACGAATTAACAAATCTGGCGTTTACAAACTACCATATGTGCTTTATTTGAAGATATTTAAGGAGAAATTTAGAATTTAAATTACCACTTTTGAGAGCACCGATATGTTCTAATAGCCGATAGATTATTAATATCAATAACTTAGTAAAATCTCTGGCAACGACAAGCATCACTACGACCGTGACTGCCTGAAGCCATCTCAGTTAGATAAGATGAGTCTTTACCCCATAATTAGTTGTCAATGCAGTAGACTGGCCAAAGACCCATCAAGTAGGGGACTATTTAGTGGTCTAAATAAAAAAAAATCTCAAAATTAAGCACTCATCTTAACATTTCAAAGCTTGCAGAATTTCACTTTGAAGATGCCATTTGAAGCATCTTAAAAAATAATAAAAATCATAAAGAAAAATAATTTCAAGTTGAATGGTTATTTAAGTTTTTTTCTATGACGATTTGGGGTTTAAAATATATCGGACATTACCTTTTTTTTCTCCAACAAATTTACATTGGTTAAGGTTTTATTATGAAAAATCTCTTTGCGTTGTACTAAACATTTGTTTATAATTTTAAATAACCACCAAAAACAAAATTTCAAAATATCACCATTAAAAACAAAAGTTCATAAATTTAAAGTTGGAATATAGAAATCATAAAAAATAATATAGAAACTTTTATTACTTTCAACATAAAATTAAAACATGTACTTCATTCCATAATATCGAATCTAACAGTTTAAATTTAAAAAATGTTACAAAATGCATTTTTATAGATAGATTAAAGCATTTTTTATTTTAAAATTTTATTTAAAAATGTTCATAAGAACGCAAAAAAGTTCCTTTCGATATTTTTTTATCCTCTCTAAAAAAGTTAATCATTTATTTTTTTCCATACATGGATGAAAAAGCTGTCAGAATTTAATTACAGTTTAGTAACAGCTGGCTTAAAACTGCCTCACAAAAAACTCCCAAACTTTTAATAACACATAAATAAGTACAAAATTTATTTGTAAAAAAGGGGTAACAATACGCAGCATAAAAAACTAGTAATCCAAAAGACAACAAATATATGCCTGCATTTTTTTTTTTTTTTTGTATTTTTTGTTGCTGTTTTTGTTTGTTTACTTATTGGAAGATTAAGTAAAAGTTAAATAATTAAACAACTAAGCGAGTGTCATTATATATATATATAGTTTTTTTTTCAAAAATTGATTTTTTCCCCTTAGGTAGTAAAGGAAATTCTTTAATTATTAGTTCTATTGTTCTGTTTTATCTATTTTATCAATTATTAATTTATATTAGAGGATTTTTAAGAATATAAAATCATTAAAAAGTTGGGATAGTATTAAAATCAATTAAGAGCTAAAAAAAAATAAATAGAGCACTGAGAGTGTATAGAAAGCTTACGTCAAAAATCTATTTTAGAAAAATACGAATATGATATTATTTTTAAACATGTAATTTCTGGCATAAAACAATTGTTTAATATCTCTATTCTAAACAAGTTGAGAAAATTTTAGAGAACGTGTCTGTAAAATCATGATGTCCGTTAATTATTCAGGTTTCATTTTTATTAAATGTACGAACATTTGAGGTAAACTAATTTAAAATATAGCTTATAAATTGATATTAAACAGAAAAACATGTCCTTTATGAACTCTGACATTAAATTAATACTGGCAACACCCATTCATTATATTCCATTTTTTGCTGCAACGTAATTAATTTGAAACATCGCACAATTTCTACAGGATAGAAAAAATACTCAATTTTCAAAATGACATTTGTTTGAAAACTGCATTGCATTTTACTTTTTTTTTAAGGTTTTTAATCTAATTTTCAAATTTGAATTTTATTTTATCACGCACAACTTCATTATCAAAAAACCATTTTTACTTAGTGTAAAAATGTTTTATTTAACTCGGCAATTTTTATAGCCGATTTTATTTAACTCGGCTATAAAAAAATGTTATAATTTTTATAGCCGAGATAAAATTATAACATTTATCTATTCATAACATTTATCTATTCATATTCCTTCTTCCATGGTCTATTGCTGTCTGTTTATAACTTTTATAACTTGTATTGTACAATTTAAGTTTTTTTTTTTTTTTTTTTTTTTTTTTTTTTTTTTTTTTTTTTTTTGTTGAGTTGAGTGCGGATTTGTGTTATAAAATATTAAGAGGGAAGTAGCTTTAAACTGAAAATGGATAAAAAATGGAATAAATTTTGTTGTAATCCATTCAAAAAGCAAGAACACTAGGTAAGTAAAAATTTAAGTAATGCAACATTGTGGGTGACAACATTAAAATATGGCATTGAAAAAGGCATGAAAATCTCCACTCATTGCCGCTTACAATTAGGCAAGAAAAAGCATCCCTCAAATTGTGAAAATGACATTGATACTGATTTTTCGGACATTCCAAATGATAACAATCCAAAACCAGGTTGTAGTAAAGATGATCCTGAATTCATGGATGTGGAATCTGGTTTTGATAATTTGAATGCATCATTAGCATCTATTGGAGAGTCACCTATTATTAAAAGTAAATGTAAAAGTAGTAAAAGGTACTTTTTTGAAGAAATTGTGGGGTATGTTGCTTTTGCCTATGAGAATGAGTGGTGGGTGGCATGTGTTCTCACAAAAGATCAGTTCGAAGATGTTAAAGTTTTTTTCCTTCATCCATGCGGACCATCTCCGTCATTCATTTATCCTAGAAAATCAGACATTTTGACAATACCAAAATACTTTATTTTATACAAACTACATCCAATCAGTGCAACAGGCAGAACATAGACAGTACCCAAAGAAATTGAGCTCCACTGTGCCAAACTGAGTACGTAATTTGTTTAGTAAAAATATTTATTTATTAACTATCTAAAATTTATTATTTGTCTTTTAATAAAACAGGCCATTCTTAAAATTTTCCAATTTGTATTTGTTTCCATGTAAGTAACACTTCGGGCTAGACTGTGCAGCATACCTTGAAGTATTTTTTCATTACAGATTTACATGAACATTGATACAGAAAATATTTTTTTTCTTTATGATACCATAAGAGTTCCATCATGAAATCTGGCACAAAAGTTGCTAAAAGTTGCTCTGGCTAAAAGGATGTTAAACATAATTTTTTTTTTTTTTCAAGAAAATCAGAAATTCCGATTTTGAATTTTTTTAAAATTTATATAAAATTTTTACAAGAAAAAAAAATTAAAAATTAAGAAATTTGGTCATGTTATATATCTTATGAAACACCATAAAAAACCGAAAAAATTATGCAAATTTTAATTCTCTAGATCAAATAGTTTGGAAGTTATAACCGATTAAAGATTACAAGACTATACAAATTTTGTAAAATTTTCAAAATTTCAAAAATTCATAACTTTAAAACGAATTGTCGAAAAAAAATTAAACTTCACAATTTTAATCTCATAAGTAAGTACAATAAACTGGTAAAAAACCAGAAAAATCTAAAACATTAACATAAAAAATATTTTTTTATTGGTTGATTTCACATGGAATTACTCCTTTTGTATTTTTAAATGTTTTTCAGTATTTTTATTTTTTGTATATAAATATTTTATTTTTTTAGATTTATTCAAGTCTGTCTTAATTTATTTTTTCAATCTTTTAATAGTTTTTTAAACTCAGACGTTAAATGTGTATTTATTGCAAATTAATATTAATTAACCAAAATAAGTTTTAGTTACCTTGATTCGGCATTGCATGACGCTGCGAATATTATTTTGGCACCGTGAATTACATGATGATTGATATTGTTTTCAAAGACTATATTTTGGTAATTCCGATCTTATTTCTAATCTAGTGTCAAAATCCATATTGTCTTTTTTAATAATATATTTTTAAAATATTTTTAATAATATATTTTAATAATTAAAATAATAATTTTTAACTGTATTAATAAAAAGCGTTTTGATCTTTTGTGTTTTATCTCTGGCGATTATGTTGTCATTAAAGATTGACCGAAAATACGTTTACGGTTTCTTTTATGGTCCAAGATTAGAGTTTCGACAAAAATTCATTTTCGGGGATCAAAATTTGACTGAAAAATGCTTTATACATTCCTAATACCTTAACTACTTAATCGAATAAAACCAGCTCTTCATCTTATGGTTGTTTCTTTAAAACAAAGTCATTAAAAGTTAGAAATTTTCAACATTTATAAATCGTTAACTACTTAATCGAATAATATCGGCTTTGTAACTTATGGTGATTTTATCAAAAAAGGCCAAACATGATATTAAAAACAAATTATCATATTGTCGGTTTCAAAATTTATTACAATTTTTATATAAAGATGAGCTCTACGATTTTTTATTTCATGAATTGAAATAAAAATGCAGTCGAGGAACTACTTCTGCTTTTTCTTTCTGTGACATTTTTGTAATAATTAATTCTGTTATAATTAATAGCCTAAAAATTATAGGATGCTCTATTTTTTTAAGAGTGACACTGAACAGTTCCATATAATATAAAAGTAATCACTCCTAACTAATTTTGAAGGGAAAAGCATATAAAATGTGTAACCGTCTATTGAGTGCTATAATGACACTAATAAAGTGATATGAATAAATTAAACTTGAAAGTAATTTAATGTATAGGATTAACTTTTTATTATCGTCTTATTTTACACTTAATCAATAATGTGAAAGTGTTCAAGGAAATATTTCTATAACAGATTTTATGAAAAATATTTTAATGTGGTTGTAATTTCTGTGTGATACTTTATTATTAATCTATCTTAGTTTCGATATGCTATCTTAGTATCAGGCATATTATCTTGACTCCGTATCAGATGTGATGTTTATTTATTGTTATCTGACTTTTGGATATTTTTTGGCAAAAAATATCTTTATTACATATTTAAAGAAAACTTTAAATCTGAAAATAAATTCAAAAAAATTGGTTGCCTGTCGACTTTGAGTTGTAAAATAATTTTAATGTGAATATTCATTCGTATAGTAGGAAGAAGGATGAAATAATAGTAACAATTTAAAACATTTATTTATACAAAGAATTATATTTAAAACATTAATTTATACAAAGAATCTCGCACTGAATTTCATATTAACAAAATTTTATTTTTACCTTTACACATACATACGTATTTATATACAAATATACATACAATAACTTGCAATACACTGTGTTTGTTAAACACATTTTACTTCATGTTTATTGATGTCAAATGTTGAATTTTGTAAACAGCATATTAAAGAATTTTTCAATGAGCAGAATATAACTAAAGTAAAATGGCTTTCACTAATCACATATCATTAGTTTCCCATAATATACCACCGAATTACGAAATAAACTACACTTATTTTCTTTGTACTTTATACTAATAACTAATACATAACGTATTTCGTCTTAGTTTGATACTATCTAAAATTCCTATTAAGCACCGCCCCTTCCTTGCAGCGAATTCACATTCACGTTCAGAAAATGGTCCCACAAGTGACCGGAAAAAGTTAAGAGAAAAGTGAGCGCGTATCGTGAGCGGAGCGTAACGTAACGTAACGCAGTTTCTTGAAGTGTCTCCCGGCAAATCAATTTACAAGACGTTGTCACGTCAAAACATGTTTTTTTTCTATAAAAATAAAGCAGTACCAATGCATATTAAAACACAGGATTTTTTCTTTACCCTACATACCCAAAGTATTACAATAACGTGGGGTGAGATTTATCCCATGCATGCACTGTAAAAAAAAATCAAGAGGTTACTAAAAATTTTTTAGTAAATTTGTATTCCACAGAATTTTTTAATAACCATTACAAACTTTTTTTTTTGCAGGCGAAACAAGCATTTCTTTTGTAAACTGAACAAAAGAATTTTTTGTATAACTAACTGAAAAATTTTTAGTATGAGCCACCAAGCAAATTTTAGCAATTGCTCCAAAATAAATTTTAATAACCATTACGTAGGCTCGAAGGGCAGGAGCTTCCTTCGAGCTGCATCCAGACTTCTGGAGCGGTAGATTTTCGGATAAACCGCAATAGATGGCAGCACCAAGCATTGCTACTGCTCCGATAGGATATTCATAATCACTTTATTAACGAGTATTTACACTGCATACATTCGAGGCGTATTTGGCAGTGGCCGGTATCGAACCGGGACCTTTTATCCTAGAGTCCGTTACTATAACCACTATGCTATCAAGGCCACACCAAGGGAGCTTTAGTAATAGCTATTAAAAATATAAAATTATTAACTCTATTCGTTGTTAACTTTTTCTAGTAATTCTTATAGATTTTCTTGTAACCGACTAAGATTACTAAAAATTTTTTAGTAATTACGAGGATCACTAAAGTTTTTTTAGTAGAACGACACTTTTTTTTTACAGTGTGCACTAACGTTAAAGAAGTAAACGAGTATGCGTACGGGTTAAACCATTAAACACCATTGCTTCCGTTTTGGGAACATTACTTTGTGATTTTTTTCTCTAAAATGAATATTTTATATTTTGTCAAAAGGCTTATGTTAATCTTGTTTTGAAAATATGACATGATTTCTGCCATTTTTAAAAAAAGCTTCATTCGTATTTTTCATTTTTTAAAACGTGTTTAGAAAGACGAAATTTAGCTTCTTGACCGCTTTCGCAGGAAATATATACATAAAAACTCATAAATGAAAATTAATTTATTTAAAACATGTTTATAATTATCTATCGTGTAACATTGCATAGATCCATACTTAATAAGTATATTAGATTGATAGCACTTCATAAAGAAAAGAATTGAACCCATAATGGGAGTAATGGTGCTTTCGTTAATTTTAAAAACCAGGCGGAGCGCCTAAAACAAAGAAGACCCAATGAGGTGCTTTTATTTAAAGCACAAAATTGTGCATGTAGAGGCTTTATAAATGCTTTTCTTCCATTTATTGAAAACTTTTCTTCAAAATGTTACACTTAAAATCTGTTTCTTACTTTAATAAATATCTTCTTTTAGTCAATATATATATTTTTAGCAGCCTTTTTTTTTTTTTTTTTTTTTTTTTTTGCATCATATTTGCCGAATTTAAGGTAGACACCTTCAGAGAGTCTTCGTATCCTAGAACTTATCTCACAAATTTTAGATAGTACGTTGAATCTTACGTGATTCTTTTATCGACAAGATCTACAAATGGAAAAAATTAAATTTTATCGATTGTTTTTCATTCAGATGATTACCGATTTTCTGCTCTGTAACAGTAGGTGCCATCTCCCGGATTCCTTTATAATTAAACGTAATATTAGCACTTGACTTTATTACTCAGAACACGTTTTTAAACTTATATACTGTCGATTTTCAAATAAAATGCCTATTTTAGGAGTTATTATGAAAAATGAAAAATCTTATGTGTAATCCCCGTGGTCCTTGAATAACTCAAGAACTCAAGAACTCAAGAACAAGAAAGGAGAAATGGTGATGGCCATTTTTCATCAACTCGCTAAGTATGGGAGTTGTAGTAGCTTATCAAATACATGCGGAATGTAAACAAATCGTATACAGGTAGTAATTCTATTTGAAATTGTTTTATCATTGTGAAAAGTAGAAAGAAAGAAGAAGAACGATCCTGTTCAGGACATTCAAATGACGAGTTTTTGGATGGCATGAGCCATTTTCTAGAAAATGTTGGGGGGAAGTTTCCTATACAAAATGAAATGTAATGCTGTTTAAAAATTGTTTAGTCGCCTTTCATGTAAAGCAGAAAAAAAGATAATGTAATGACAAAAAATAAAGACAAAATATATATGTAATGGAAATGCCTATGAAAAAGTTAAACAGGTACATTTATATATATATAAATGTACCCGTAAATGTACATGTTTTTTAAGCCTGTAAATGTAATTTATCTAAATTTTCCATAAAATGTCTAATTCAGAATGATATAGTTCTTTTTATTTCTAAAAAATTTAAAAACAACTGTTATAACTATACTGAGTCAAAAGTATAGTTTTGTAAAATAAATAAATAAATAAATATCCCAATTAAGCATCGTTTCTCCGCTATAAAGAAATATACTGTTTTTTTTTTTACAAATGTTTACTAAATAATATATAAAATATATTGTTTTTTTAACATTTATTATATATATATATATATATATACTGTATTCTCCTTAAATTTTAAATACGTATCTTTTTTTAATTAAAAATTAAAAAAAATTTCCTTGCTATCTTATTGATTTCTGATCTCGGGAATTCCATTAAACTCAGAAAAGAAAACACATTAAAGAAGTGCATTTCATTTGTCTGCCTAACACAATGAAGTTTACAAATTCCAATCTTCCAATATTCAGAATGAACGAGATTAATGACAACAAAACTTATTTACATAATAGAAATAACTTCCATAGCTAACATAGAAATTGTACTCGCAACAAACATATTCTAATGCTTCACCTCTGATACTGTACATCGCATGCTAATAACTACGATAAGTTTGTACTTATAGAACAATAGAGTAACGCATAATATATTTGATAAGAAATTAGTTTGAAGTTTCTTTTTATATTCACAGAACATAAGAAAACTAGTGATTTAAAAACTTACGTAAACATTCTCCAATATAAATGCTTTTCGGTTTGCGGCATGCATTTTAATATTGAGGTCATTTTATTTCATGTACCGAAAAAGAAAAAAAAAAAAAGTTATTTGTTTTAATACATATACACATAAATGTATACCTAGCTATACTGCGTCATTTTAAATATTTTGACATTAAATATGATATTTTACATTGTAATATCTCTCTAAAATTATTAAATAAACCACGTTTGTTCTACTAAGCTAAGTAATAATACAGAGCATTTATTTAATGGTTCTTTTTAATAATATTTTTGTAAAAATATATATATATATATATATATATATATATATATATATATATATACTGATCTTTCTTTTGGAAATGATATTAGATATATATATATATATATATATATGTGTGTATATAAAACAAGCTTGAAAAGAGAAATAAAAAAAATAAGCTTGACAAAATTTTGAGAGTATAATTTGTATTACTAAAAAGTGTTTTTTCATAAGAGTGGTCCATAATACAAATAGCAGACACAAACCCGATATTTAAAACCACAAACACAATATGAAATGATATCTGATACTTTTTTTAAAATTGTTAAAAAAAAAGTTTATTTTATATTTAAAGGAATTTATCCTTTAAAATTATTTTGACCGTTATTATAAAATTAATATACTAATAACTTATGTTTGTATGACTATATAATACATTTTCATGTGTCATTTTTTAAGGTTTAAAATGTAAATAAATCTGATATCTAACAATCGACCAATGACTTACAAACTGTAACATATGCTGTTGAAACTTAAATTTTAATGGTATTTTCAATAAGATAGACTTAATTTGTTATTACGTTTCTTTAAACAATTCAATTAACTGATTTCAACTTTCTTTAATTTAAACAAAATTTCTCATCTTTACCTGAGACAGGGGATTTTAATTTCAGGAACCATTGATAGGCCCTCTCCCAACACCATTAAGTAAAATTGAATAACTATAAATTTTAAAATCATGGCCGTAATGTACGATAGGCAGTATTTAACTAAATTTTTTTATGTATAATTTTCAGAAAAAAGTATATGATGGTTGCGTTACTAATATAATTTAAATAATACCACATTAGATTAAAAAAAAAAAAAAAAAAAAAAAAAGATTGCATCAAAATGTCACCATTGTGTTCTCAAAACTTCTTTTTTTCATTCAATATGTTCTTGGCTATCTAGTGATGAAATAAGGTACTCAAAAATAAAAATAATTCTGAAAGACTAAAGGACATTCAATTGCAGAATTGTAAATGAATATGTTCATTTTTACTTTAGATTTTTGGTTATTTGTCTTTTAATGCTGATTAAGTGTCAATACCGATTGTGTTATTAGAATAGTTATAACAGTATTACAACAGTAAGTATTGTAACAGTATTATAACTATAGATTAACTGTTAACATGTTACTGCACCACATGCCATAACTGGTTCGTACATAAAAACATTTTAAACTTCATTATCCTCGTCAGTCCTGATGTCACTGTAAAAGACATTACAATCCATTCTTTAAATTTATATAAATGTTTCTAGACTTTTTAAATAAATGTGTACATATCACGAGCATTGAATTACAGACTGGTATATACTGGGAAATGTTTTACTTTAATATTTATTTTGTAATCTCTTATGGTACTTGTTTCAGGACTGAGGAGTTTAAGTGCCATGAATAGGGTCAATATGATTTCTGTCTCTGATTATATAAAAATTCAAAGCATAGAATTACACCTATTTTGTCCAGGTCAAATGGCTGCAGAAGACAAAACATTACAATTTGTTCTTTGAAACAAATGCAATATCGGTCAATCTATTAAGGTGGGATTTATTACTTTCTTCTATCTTCAATAGAAGAAAGTATTGTAATCAAAATTTTTTCGACTTCCGGCTTTCGGCGGATTTACACGTTTTAGGGGTCAGAGATTCCAAAAAATATGTTTTTACAAAATGTCTGTCTGTCCGTGTGTCTGTGTGTGTGTCTGTGTGTGTGTGTCTGTATGTCGCCATTCCACCATCAAAAAGTGTATGAAGTTATGCATAGAATTGAACCAAATTTTTTGTGAATGTTTTTAGCTGAGGCAAGCAGATCCTCCGTAAATTTTGAAATATTCCGCCTGAAAGGGGGCGCTGAAATCGCGATTTTTTTGCCATTTTCAATATTTTACCGACCAAAAGTATATGAAGTTATGCATTGAATTGGACCAAATTTTTTGTGTATGTGTATGACTATGGCTAGTTGGTCCCCCCTGAATTTGAAAAACATCCGCCGGAAGGGGGCGCTGCAAGAGCGAATTTTATGCCATTTTCAATATTGCATCACTTAAAAGTGTATGAAGTTAGTTCTGGAACTGAACTAAATTTTTTGTATACGATTATTTTTTGGTAAGGCAAGTAATTCCTCCCTGAATTAAAAAAAAATCAGCCTATCATTCTACTGTCCATCGGCTCGTGCAAAAAACGGAAATTCGTTTTTACTCCGATTAATTGATTGAAGCAGAACTTTAAGATGAAAATCAAAGTTGGTATGGCATTGAATTAAAATTATTAAAGCATTAAAATGAGTAACTGTTTTTTTTAAATATTAAAATGTACGTATGAGATAGAAGAAAGTTTTGGGATTGGCACATCCAACTAGTTTTAATTACTTCTATAATATACTAAAAATATATGAAAGACTTAAGACAATAAAAATAATTAATTTTAGCACATTTTGTTTTTTAATATATCAATACAATATTTTAAAACCCTAATTGTTAACATATCGCATATAGCCTAAAACTACAAAATTTAGGTGAAAATTTGAAATTTAAGTTATATATATATAATCTTCCGATTATATTAGACCAATATGTAAATTTCAAATACTTATTTCATAAAAAATAGAAAAGAAATTAGCAGTAAAGTGTTAATAATTTATTTTGCTTATTCCAGGATTGAAATGTAGAAATTTTCTCTACAAATAAATCTTATATATATATATATTTATATATATACATAAACAGGGTGTTTTCAAAGTCCCGAGCCCATTTTGATGTTTAATAACTCATAAAATAATAAAGATAGATTAAACTTAATAAGATAAATGGTTAGATAGACTCAAAAAGTTTCATGATCCTTGTCAATGAACTTCCACGTGTGCCCCCTTCGTCGCACGGAAAATATCAAGTCGATAGTCTGGGGATGACGACATGCTTGCAGCTACCTGTCGTGAAATTGACTATCGACTTGATTTTCTCCGTGTGACGAAAGGGGAACACGTGGAATTTCATTGACAAGGATGATGAAACTTTTTGAGTCTATCTAACCATTTATGTTATTAAGTTTAATATATCTTTATTATTTTATGAGTTATTTAACATAAAAATGTGTCCGAGACTATATAAACACTATAAATTCCGAATATTTTGATGTTTGTGTTTTATTATTATTATTATTATTATTATTATTATTATTATTATTATTATTATTATTATTATTACAAATCATAAATTTTTATGAGAATTTATGCCATGAAAGAAAGAACTTTTGATTGATTAATTAAATATTGATATTTTTATTGCCAATATAAGACCTGTAGTCAGACATGGTATTAATATTTGCATAATTAATAATTAAAATACTTTACTTTATATACTTAATATATTCGCATAATTATTTCCATAACTTTCAAATAAAATATATTTTTCTATTTCTATTAATTATATTAGAGCTTTTATTAAATTTTTACAGAAACAAGAATTATTTTAACTTATTGCTCCGCATATACATTGGCCTCAAAAAATTAAGGTACAAGATGTTTTTTGAGGCTTACCAGTAAAAAAAAAAAGGTAGTCAGATTAAACTTCATAGTTTATACAAAAGACAGTAAAATACTTTGTGAATAAAGGAAAAATATGCAATTTCCAAGCTTTCGTAATTTTGCATATGGGTCTTTCCACGTCAAATGAGCAAAAATTTAAAAAAGTCGTGGCCCCATGGTAACCGATTTTAATAAAATTTGATACACAGGTTTTATTCATGTTCAAATAGAGCTCTGCAAAATATCTTGACAAAAAATAAATTATTTTAGCAGTTTTGGACTTTTAAAAAACTTGTGATGTAGAACGGCATGTGTACAACCGTCCAATGTTGCAAGTTTAAAGTTCAGTATCGCGAAAAATATTTAACATAAATGAATTTGGCTTGCAATTTCATAACCTCTGAATAATTAACTTTTTATTTATTTATTTAGCAATAGCAATCTGGTAATAACGTAATTAATTTTAAATGGGCTGTTATAATTGAAAATTTGTGAATTTTGAGAAAATTCGAAACATTATAAAAATTTAAAAAAATGATAAAATAAGTGAGAACGTGGTACATGATACAGTATTATATATGAAGATTGAATTCCCCAAGTTTGATAATTATAATTTAATTCCTTCATCTTCAAAAAAACTTAGAAACTTAAAAAAAAAAATCGTATTTTTTCCTCTTATTTATGCTCAAATAATAAATAAAAGACAGGTTCATCATAAACCATTTTGCACATACGTAAAGATTAATAAGTCCATAATATGCTCGACAAATTTTAATAGTGCCTTTTGATTCCTAACATTGAAAAAAAATGATTTCAAAAAGGTATTTTTGTTCCATTTTACGCAGAATTTCCTTTGAATTAGAGCGCTTTTTTAAAAATACTGTACGATTTCAATTTAAAAATAGTGCTGCCATCTATTTGATTTTAACAATACTAGATAATTAATTCTTCAATTCTCATAGCTTTTAATATAAGTCTGAAGAAAAAAAAGAAAAAAGGGAAGAAAAGAAGAAAAGGCGAGAAGTAGCATTTGAATATTTAAAATAGACACTTTTATCTTTGATATCAAGTAATTTGAAATGATATAAGAGATTTCCTTCATGACTAAAAGAGCAATAGAAATATTGCCTTTTCCCGTCCTTTTTTTTTCCTCATTAACTTTTTTCACATTAAGGGGACAGTGGACCTTTATTTGAGCAAAATCATCTATAGCAAAATCGTCAGAAAAAAGGTCTATTTCTTGGGTATAAAAGTACCTAAACAAATTTTTCTTATTAAAATATCATTTATGAAGATTTTAAGGAGTAAATAATAAAGATAAATTTATTTATATAACTTTAAATCTGTTTTTCTTAAAACTAATTTTTCAGCGTTTTTAGATTTTTGAATTGCTCCTTGCGTCTTAATTTTTGATCAATATTTATAAAATTGATAAGAAAGTATCCTGATATTATTTAAAATTGTGTAAGCTTTTTAAAATTCGTCTTCATTAAGATAGTCACATTTTATTTTTTAGTTATTAAAAGGCAAAATTTTGATGAAAATCGATAAGTAATTTAGAAAAAAATCTGTAAAATATTAACTAATCAAGAGATTTAAAAAATCTTGCACAAATTTGTTTATAATAAAGTTTTAAAAGATAAAAATGCAAAAGCAAGAAAATATTTCAAAAATTAAGACACGAGGAGCATTTTAAAATTTCGTTTAAAAATTTAAATTTCTGAAAAAAAAATTACAAGTTTTAATAAGGTTGAAAATTTTTTGAAGGTATTCTATATGCTTTTGGTGAAATGTATATATGCACAAAATTTCATATTGCTATGATAAAAATGAATAAAATAAATTTTTAACGTCCACCATCCCCTTAAGGAATAAAAAAGGCGTATATGAAACTTCTTGTGTTCAAAATATATATTTTTATCTAAAATGTCAAATAGTTTTGAAGTCATAACACCTGTCCTAAATTTTTTATCAGCAAAAGAAATAGTGAATTTTCTTCTTAAAAATTTTCCTTTTTTTTATTTTTTTCTCAGTAAGGAATAAAAATTCAAATCCTGAATTACGCCAATCTCTTACTTAGTATCCATTCTTATTTGAAAATAATTTATGATATAGTTTTTTCATTCCTAACGCTAATAATACAGATTGAAATTTAAAGCATGAAAACAAGAACTCGATTTTGTAGCAGCTTTTAAAGTGAGTTTACATACTTAAACAATCTGTCCTGTAATCTATTATTTTGCTTTTCTTCATAAATAAACATGTTGTATTCATGTGCCAATTTTCATTCAAATCTGTGACATGGCAGCCACAGCTAATTTGCTCATTTTGCGTGGAATAACCCATATAAGTTTTGTTGTATTTCAACTACTCTTGTCAGTTTTGTTCACAACAACAAATAGAGTCTAGAAATATCTAGAAGAAGTCGTTTGTCCGATTCTTTAACGTGGCGGGCGGTAGGATAGATGAAAATGGGGCTGTCACAGGCCGATTCTGCTAGACGGTAGTGTAGTCTAACGGGTCTGGAATCAGAATGAATCCGAAGATTCTGTGTTTGGAAGATATGTTTCAGGCCACCCACGTGTTACAACAGTTGCAGAAGACCGGTTTCTATCTCTTTCGACCCGAAGGAGAAGACGCACTACTGAGCCGCAACACATTGCAGACCACTATACAGCACCAGGGAGAAGAATCTCCGTTACTATGTTGGGAAGACGTTTTTACAACGCAGGTCTATGCAAGGCGAGCATTTGTATGTGTCCCCCTCAACAGACGACAGCGAAGGGCCCGCTTATGTTGGACAAGGGAACATGTCTTCTGGATTAGAGAACAGAGGGCTTGTGTACTCTTCACAGAAGGAACCAGATTCACACTAAGAGCAATTCAGGACGCCTTCTGATCTAGAGAGAACAATGCACTCGATACCATCAATCAAACATTGTCGAAACATACAGGTACAGAAACGGTAGAATCATGGTTTGTGCAGGGATTTTACTCGGAGGCTACACTGATCTGCATATTTTCCTTAGAGGGACTGTGACTGATGCGAGATATTGGAATGGGATCCTTGATTCATATGTGCGCCCATATGCCCGTGCTATTGGCAATGGTTTCATTCTAATGGATGATAATGCCATACCGAGGTGTGGTTGTTTTAGATTATCTTGAGAATCAAGGTTTAGAGAGAATGGAATGGCCTCCAAAGGAGGTTTGGAGAGAATGGAATGGTAACATTCTCCAGCCTTAAATCCTATAGAATATTTCTGGGACTATCTCGGAAGACAGGTTGCGGTTTAATGTCCTCCTCCAAAATCATGAAATGTGCTGGAACAAGGCTTATTCCATGTATAGTTAGCGCTACCTATTTCAGGGTCCGACAATTTAATTGAAAGCATGGAAAGTCGATGATGTCCCTGCATTTAAATTCTGGGTGAACATATTCCGTATTTTAATCAGTTTTCAATGTTTCTGTCACATTTTACAGCACAATACTGCGATTTACTGCTTTCTCCAAGAATGGAATTTTCCACCATGAATACTTTTTTGTTGAAATTTCATTTATACAATTAACTTAAGTAAATTTCTATGTTGCATTCAATTAATAACAGCAAATATTAATACATTTTCCATAAAATTCTGGAACTCCATTAAACAAGTATTTTTTTATTTATGTTTTGACAAAAATCCTCTTTTTCGTGATATTTATTTAACTCCTCTTCTAATAACATTCAAATTATTTATATTTCCATATTTCTATTAATTATATCATGTCATTTATAAAACCTTTAATGTGACAAGATTATTTTTGACATATTCTACATTCATACATATCTGTGCGTGCGCATTTCTCCTTAAAATTTAGGTTAAAGTTTTCATTTAAATGCTATATTCTTCACTTTTCTATTCACTTTCGCTTTTTTGAAGCTTTATTTATGCTATGATATGCAAAATTTATGATAAGTGTAATTTCCATTTTTACCGGATTTCGACTAGCAAATATTAATGCATTTTCCATAAAATTCTAGAACTCCTTCAAACAAGATTTTATTTATTTATTTATTTATGCTTTGAAAAAAATAGTCTCTTTCGTAATATTTCTATTAACTGTGCTTAAAGCAATATTAAAAGTGACGTTTTGGATTTGGATAATAATAAATTTTATTTTAAAGCACAGAAATGAAAATAATGCAATCTGAGTACGTATAAAACGTAGATAAGAGATTTGATTTTTTATATAATACATGATAGAGATAATTTTTAAAAGTTCTATTACCAATTTTAATAATTTTCAGCAGTTAAATTTTAATTCAATTTTCTTCTTTGTATTTTTAAACAATATAAGGTACCCTGGGGTAATAACGCCACGTTAAGGTTCTACCAATTTTCACGGCTTAGTTTTAGATTGTATTTTTCAAACAAATATAGGATCTGATACAGCAACTCATTGACTATCTATATAAAATAAAATAATTTAACAGATATGTATTCATAAAATGTAATGGCGTTTTTACTTGACCAATGCTATTTGGCGTTATTACCCACCTATATGGGTAATAACGCCATGCAAACAAAACTATGAAATAAGATGGAATAATTGCATGTAAATAGCCCAATTCTAAAAACACAAACTCTACAAACTTAGAAATTGACTAATTGCATTCTAAGCTATTGAAAATGTTCATTTTTTTGTGAAAGTGTAACAAAAATAAAGGTGTGGTTTAGGATGGGGGGGGGGGGATGAGGCAAAAGAATATCAGACCCTGAGCTTCTTTTTGCTTAAAAAGGACCGCTTAAATAGAAATATGAGAAACATTGCACAGTTTTAACTGTGTTTATTTGAATCAGTATTTAGGATGTAGCTCGGCCACTGTAGGGAATCAACCAGGGTATTAATGTGAAGGATTGGCGTTATTACCCCGGTATAGTTATTGCGCAGTGCATTTTAAATTACAAATTATCTCGAGAAGATATCCAAAATCTTCAACAACATTTTAAAAGTACATGAAATGCACTACAAATTTATGTAATTGACAAAGTATTTCCGGATAAAAAGATAGTCTTCACATCACAACACGTATCTCGCAAATTTTAGATTAAGCGTTAATTTTAGTTGTTTGGAAAAACAATAAGACCTAAAAATGAAACAAATTAACTTGAAGCTATTTTTTGCGATTTATATGACTTAAAACCCTTCTGCGCAGAGCACATGGGTGTCATTTATCTGATTATTTCATAATTATGCAAAATATAAGCACTTGGCGTTATTACCCCGCCTGGCGTTATTACCCCAGGGTACCTTATTAAATTTTTTCAGACCTTATTTATCCTATAGGATACGCAACTTATTTTTTCTCGTATAAAAATAGCGTTTTAAAAATGATGAGAATGAAACTAACGTATAGAAAAGCTAAATAAAATACAATTTGTTTATTACAGCGCTTTATAAATGAGATAGGGGAGACCGGGGGCTAGTAGTGACATTATCGACATTTTTTATATTAGCAGTAAGATTTGAACTGAAGCGAAACATTTAGTGTATCATATTTAGTGTATTATTTACTGTATCATTGTTTAACATATTTATAAAACTACTATTAACATTATTAACGTTTTTCCTAAAATGAATTCTGCGTAAGCATGAAATTTGTCACTACTAACCCCCGGTACGCGGCAAATTGTGACATGCTTGGGGCACATTATGACACATACATGACACATACAAGTGCATTGTAACATATACAAATTATGTAAGAAAGGCGATTGAATGGGATCTGTTAAATGAAGAATGAGAAAGGTATTTATTTATAACGCTCTTAACACAATAAAACACTTTCATGTTTTAATAATATTGTAAATTAAATGAAAATAAAGTAGTTAAATTGTTAACACTTGTAAACTCTTAATCCTTTATAAAGATACTTTTAGAGACACTTTACCAATAAAAAGATAAAAAAAAAACTATCTTAATCAGGAAAGAAATATAAAGTAAGCCAACGCTAATCTTTAACCATATTGATCTTTGATTCGGGAGTGTAGGCAACGTGTAGGCCTATATCCTATATTTTTAACCACTTATTGCCATCGCTTGTTTCAGCGTCTGATTTGCAGTTAATACAAATATTATAAGGCTTATTTTTGGTACATTTGACATGCGCCCATCTTTTAGATGTCATGCATTGCACCCTATCTTCTCTGAGTCTAGAAAGTTTGTATTGTTTCAAGAAAATTAGGCATAGGCAACTTTCGTCATCTTCAGAGTTATTCAATACTTGTTTCTCCCTTTTTTTCAATAACCTAGGTATAATTTTTATGCACTGTTTGGCCTTTCCGTAGAGTTTCTTTTTTGCTTTTTCTTCTTCAATTTGTTTTCTCGTTCTTTTGTTTTTGCTCTGCTCGAATTTTCTCTTTTACGAGTGTGCTTGTTTGAATGGCAGATTTCAAACATTTACGAATAGATCGCTTGCCTTTTCGACATCCTGCTTTAAGAAGGGGTCTTATTTCTGTAAGACTTACCACTGACGCATTGCTGTTATCATTTGTCATACATTGTAAAAAAAAAAATTCAAGAGGTTACTAAAAATTTTTTAGTAAATTTGTATTCCACAGAATTTTTTAGTAACCATTACAAACTTTTTTTTTGCAAGTGAAACAAGCATTTCTTTTGTAAACTGAACAAACGAATTTTTTGTATAACTAACTTCAAAATTTTTAGTATGAGCCACCAAGCAAATTTTAGTAATAGCTCCAAAATTACTTTTAATAACCAATACGTGCGCCCGAAGGACAGGAGCTTCATTCACGCGGCCTACAGACTTCTGAAGTGGAAGATTTTCTGCAAAACCGCAATAGATGGCAGCACCAAACATTGCTATCTACTCAGACAGGATTTTCATAATCCCTTTATTAACGACTACTTGCGCAACATACATTCGGGGCGTATTTGGCATTGGCCAGTATCGAACCCGTGACCTTTTAGCCTGGAGTCCGTTACTATAACCACCCTGCTATCAAGGCCACACGTAACGAGTTTTAGTAATAGCTATTAGAAATATAAAACTATTAACTCTATTCGTTGCTAACTTTTTTCTAGTAATTCTTACAGATTTTCTAGTAACCGACTAAGATTACTAAAAAATTTTTAGTAATTACAAGGATCACTAAAGTTTTTTTAGTAGATCGACCCTTTTTTTTTTACAGTGTAGAATCATCCAATTCAATGATATTTATTACTTCTGGACATGGTCCTGCAATCTCACCACATCATTGATTAAAGTTATTGTTGAAGTGTTTGGTTTATTAATAGTTACTTATTTACTATTTTTTTTCATTGTCATTCTGGTCTTTAACGCTCTCATTTTCGATAGATAACGGTCGATCAGTAACTGAGGAACAATGGACATCATCTGTAAAAATGTTCCTATTAAATTCCCAAATTCCACTACAACGAAATCCTGTTTGAATGTTTTTTGGAGTGGCAGCAATAGGAAGGGCTATTTTAACAATACCTGGTACGTCGTACATGGACACAGTGCTTCCAGGGTGCGATTTTAACTTTCAACATACAGCCTGATTGTAGAATTGTTTGAAGGGCCCGTAAACTGACACATCAAGGGATTTTTTCTAAGAATGGTCATTCGGTTTACATTGAACAGTTCTTGGGCTTTCATTAAACTGCACTTTCCGGATTTAATTTCTATTGCAGCTCTTTCATAATCTACTAAAGTAACTTTAGCTCTTTCAGTACGCCTCTTGTAATTTCGCACCATTTTTCTTGAAATATAAAAACGTTCATTAAAAATTATGCTGGGGTAAATAGTGACACTGTCACAACGTGCCTCTTAGACTTCGACACAACTAGCCCTGCGTTACGCCATTTTGAACTTTATTCATTAGTTTCCGAAATGTTGGCATGATTAACAAATGAAATCTATAGAATAATAGCTCAAAATATAAGCATTTAAATAATGTTAGGGAAGTTTACATACACTGTAAAAAAAATCTGTAACCTTAGTAATCTAAATTAACCGAAATCTCTTATGCTTACTAAAATTTTATGTGTACACTGTACAAGAAAATGATGTCAATCTACAAAACTTGTAAGAAAAACTAAAACCATCTGTAACTTTACAAAAGAATTTACTAAAATTTTGGTAATTTTACTAAAATTTTATCTATAATGCCCGTTATCGTCACTTAAAAAGTTCTCGGAATACGATTTCCCAAAGAAATTCTTAGTAACCTTAAAATTTGTTTGATTCAAAGTGCAAATCTGTATCTGTTACATGAATTTTTATTGTGGCCGTTACATAAAAAGTTCTTGGAATACAATTCTACTAGAAAATTTTTTTTTAACTTTCCCAATTTTTTTTTACAGTGTACCTCAGTATCGCTAATGGCAATGACGATTCATATGTAGGTCACAAAATTTACTTTTACGATAGAATACAAGATAAATATTTTTATCTCGAAAATAACGCGACGCTATACTTCAAAAAAAAAAAAAAAAAAAAAAAAAATACGCAGCACATTAGAACAAGCAACTTCTTCTCTCACATGACACGACAAGTGCTGCAACCTATTGGCTCAGTCAGGAAGCTCGATGGCACAACTTGCCCCTGGCACAACTAACCCCTACATGTTTTATGAAAATGGATTGCTGAAAAAATGTACAATGTGCACAAACACCGTAAAACCCTATTATAGTTTTCTTTACCCAGTATTTCAACCGATATAATTGGTGTAATATTGTAACATTACTTATTTTTTTCAGTGAAAAAAAATATATATATATAATTTTTCTGTATGGTAAATTTACCATTTGTGCTTTTGTACTAAAAAAAATATTCAGAAAAAAAGAAAATTAAACGTGTAATTGTCTGATATTTTTTATTGCTTCCAATAATAAAAGAATGAAGCAAATAAAAAAAAATATTCTAAAAAATTATTTAAAAAAAAAAATCTTAATTGTGTCTCGATGTACCATCAAATTTCATGTACAAGAAATATTTTTTTTTAATCTCTTTTCAATCTTTTTTAATTGTTAGTTTGATAATATAAATTCGTAACTGAAGTTAAAAAGTGTATATATAAATAAACTTTAGGATCTAAAGGGTTTTCAATTTTCCAGCGTTGTAACTATATAATTTAAATATCGTTGCAAGTTTCTCACGAAGCGTAATCAATATTATAATAAAATGTACATATTTTTAAATGAAAAAATTGTTTCTGTAATTTTTATTTAAGATGTTTAAATAACTGTCTACCAGATTTTAAAAGGAAAAATATTTTTGAAATAAAGTCCTTTAGGTAATTAAAAAAAATAAGGATAAAAATTTTGAAAAATTCAACTTTAAATGTAAAAAAGTAAAAAAAAAAAAAAAAAAAAAAAAAAAAGAAAAAGAAAAAAATATATTCATTTTTTACTGTTGTACAAATATTTTCAGTAAACTGAAAAAAAAAAACATTTATTAATTTAATTTAACACCTCTTTAAAAAATTTTTAGCCGAATTAACATATTATATAAAAAATAAATTTCATTCTATGTTGTAATGTAAATCAAACATAAAAACCATGAAATTTTTTTTTCTTATTTTATCAATAGTATTTTTTTATTAACAGTTTTAAAACTGTTTTTTTTTTGTTTTAATTTTATAAAATGAAATAAGAAATTTTACATCAAATAATATTCATAATACTTCTTATTTTAATCTCCGAAAAATAGTAGAATAAAAAAATTATGAGTTTATATATTAATAAACCTGAATAAATATATTTTATATAACTAAGAGCTTTCAAATTTCGATACATTTATATGTTATTGGATTCAAATTTGAGCATAGATTATAATGCAGTTACAATAACTATAAAAATACAGGTTTTTCTCTGGTAAACACACGTTATTTAGATATCTGTAGCTAATTTTAATAACCGGAACTGCTTTAAAATTTATAAGGGAGGGGGGAGCAATGAAGACAAGGGAAAAAAGATTCCAAGAAAAAAATGTTCCAGTAAGGGCCAGTAATCACCAGTAAGGGCTATTCAGTTTGACATGTTATGTTCGGTCATCAAAAATGCTGTGCAAAGAAGGCAAGATGTGATGCAAGAGAACGGTGATCACATTAAATTCCTCATCTGGGAAGTAAATATGAAGAATAAAACATGGCATTTTAGCCAAATTAATAATTTAGTTTGTTTATGATGTTTTCTTTCCATATACAGCGCCAATTTTTCTGATTTAGGCGGTCATTTGGACTATTTGTTATTCATTTATTTATTTTTTTTTTGTTGAAATCTTTTTTTTTTAATTGTTTTATCAGTCCATTTACACAAGTTTGTATTATTCCAGTTATTAGAACGAGCTATATACGACTCCAAGCAGCAACAGTTAAAAAATAAAAAAATAAATAAAAATAAAAAATAAAAAACCACTCCGCATAAAATTTGTAACCATAAGCTTGTTTTTGGTTATTACAAAAATTTTAAGGTGTATTCTTAAATTATGTAGTTCATCTTCTATCTTTCATTTACGTAATATTATACGTATACTTATGTAGTATTTATATGTTTATAATTAAAATAAATATACTTCGTTGAAGATTATGTTTATAATTTTATAAACCTTCTTGAAAATTGTGCGTGATTCGGATTTAGCAATTTGTTGCATTTTGATAAGCCTCCGTACTCTCCCAGAAATATTTTCTGCAACTAACAAAAATTCTTCTGATAACAGAAATGTGTGTGTGTGTGGGGGGGGGGGGGGACTGTTTAAATGGAACCGAACCAGATATATTAGTGAAAGGAGACGAGCACACTAACATATGGGCGACAGTTGAACTGTGGGGCTAAACTCTAAAATAAATATAAGGTGGTCTGGTGTAATAACGCCAGGTGGGGTAATAACGCCACGTGCTAATATTTTGCATAATTATGAAATAATCTGGTAAATGACACCCATGTGCTCTGCGCAGAAGGGTTTTGATTCATATAAATCGCAAAAAACAGCTTCAAGTTAATTTGTTTCATTTTTAGGTCTTATTGTTTTTACAAGCAACTAAAATTAATGCTTGATCTAAAATTTGCGAGATACGTTTTGCGACGTGAAGACTATACATATCTGCTAAATTATTTTTTTATAGATAGTCAATGAATTGCTGTATCAAATCATATATTTGTTTGAAAAATACCAACTAAAACTGAGCCGTGAAAATTGGTAGAACCTTAACGTGGCGTTATAACCCCAGGGTACCTTATTTGTTTCATGCAGATATCGTTTGATCAAATTCTTTTAAAAGCTTTTATTGTTAAAGATAATTTCGGGAAATTTTTATGTTTAAAGGTTCATTCAAAAAAAAATATTTTTTCATCCTCAACAGCTCGAAATTTTCTGATATATTTTCAGACTCACTTTTAAAAGGTAAACATGAAACTTGCTGAGGATATTTTTGAAAATACTTACATTTTGATATTTTTGCAATGTGCTTCTTTTTTTTTTACTCAATTAACAAGAGTTTAATTTATAAACAGTTATTTTCTAAGCATAATGATTTTTTTTTTGTTTAAAAAAATATTTTTATTTTTTATTTTTATAAAGAATTTAAAAAAATCGACTTTATTTAACTTTATTCAACTGATTCAACTTAAAAAATAAACTGCGAGCATTGCTGATTAAGTGAGAAAAGAAATTTTTAATTCAATTTAAATTCTAAAACGCTTTTCTTTTTAAAGTAAAATAGAAATCCCAATGCATAAACATTTGGTATGGATTGCCTCTGACTTTAACGGAAATTGCTTGGTTGTAACTGTATAATTTTAATTTCATCTATATAGATTTACTCGTATATATATCATTGGACTAAAGTTGGAATTTTAAGATACCTCGAACAAGAAATATAACATATACAGTGAAACTCGTTTAAGATACGAATCAAGGGACCGAGAGCATTTCGTATCTTAAGCGGGATCGTATCTTATCCGTATTTCATAGATTCTCGAATAATAATGCATATTAAAGACCGTGCACATTGTTATTAACGTGGTTTTAGCCATTTATAACTCTTGTTTTATCCATTTTTACTTGCCCATCATACGTACTATAGGGTAAGTCTTGCACTCGTTTTGAAAATCGAAAAAAAAATTTTGGCGGATTTACACGTTTCAGATACTGGAAATTCCGAAAAACATATTTTTTTGAAAAAATTTTTTGCCGTCCGTCCGTCTGTCTGTTTGTCTGTAAACGCTCTATCTCCCGAACAAACTGGGATAGAGACTGTTTAATTTTGTATGTACTTAGTATGTAAGAATGGGACGAAGCCAATTTAATATCAGTAACCTTGATTATCCGGAACTATTTTTTTCGGACTCCCGAAAAAATCATTCTGATGAAAGGTATATAAAAATTTTCGATTTTTTTTTATTTTAAAGAGTGGATGTAAAAGGCAATAAAATAACACAAATTTTGCATAATAAACGAAGTCTATCGAATTATTAGTTGCCGAGATATGTGTAATCCTGTTTTCCTTATTCTTTGGTTTTTCATGACCCCGTATTTTAATCAAATTTTAATTCAAAGATATATTTTAATTGGAAATGAGACGCTTCATCCGACGCAGTAAATTGTTAGTTAATATGATTATTATTTTTAGAGTTATAAGGATGTTTCTTTTACGCAATCCGGTACTACTTGAGTATTTTGGCGTTTTATATAATTTATCGAATTTGGCTCATCAACAATTCATTAATAAAGCATGACTATGTATATTAAAACTATTTAAATCCGCGTTTAAATTTCATTTTCGAATTGCAGTGTTTTATAAATATTTTACACATGTTTTATTTTCATATTTTATATTATGCATATCCATGATGGGTAAGTATTACGGTGGCCCCCAACGACTAATTTACCCACACAACACATACGTTCAGATTACATCCAGTTTTCCTCTGTTATTTCCGAAATACGTCTATAGATGTATTTTGGACCTAGCCATTGGGTTAAAGTACGTCCAGAATTTGTTGAATGTTTAACATAGAAGTATCTACAAAATAAGAACTTCAGTTCAGAAACGTTAATTGTATGAAAATTCGACTAATCCAGTTTTCACCAATTCCGGAACCAAATCTTGACCTATTTGTCCCAGTTGATGACATAAAGTAGATGAAAACGAGACCAATCCAATTTTTGCCATTTTCAGAACAAAATCTTAACGTTCTTACCATACATTCGACATAACTTGGATGAAAATGGAACTAATCCAATCTTCGTAAAATTTCGAACTTAATCTGAACGTTACAGTCGCCATTTTAAAATGGTGGTATAAACAGGAGTCTAAGCGCTAATTTTTATTGCATCTGCATTTTGATTATATAAGTAATGTGTAACCAGTGTACTGCAAATTTTCATCTTTTATTAGTTTTTTTTTTCTTTTAATATAAGGTATGTACATTTAAGATTTTGTTTTTTACATGTATCGTAGTGACATGTACACTTTAGATAAACATTACTGTAACGATTTTAAAGTTTGTTAATTATTTTATTTATCAATAGCTTTCTGGAGATATTTTGATAGATTGATACCGCGTTTGGTTACGAAAATGAGAAAGTTTACAATGAATTTTCTCGATCTAAATACAATTTTGTAGACAGAAAACAAACAATTATTGGGTAGAAATAACCTTTAAATAGATTTTGGACAAATAAAAACAAAACTCTTTGAAATTTATTATATTAATTGCTACAAGTGATCAATTTCTTTAAAAAATTGCTATCCAACTATTTATTTTGTCTGTTTTAAGTTTATACAATGTAATTTTAAAAGAAAATCTCAATTCCTTAGCTAAATAATAATACAAAATTTATTGTATTCTGTGCATGCCTTTTTTTTTTTTTTTTTTTTTTTTTTAACTAACTATGAGAGTAATAGTAATTTATACGATTTTAGAAATCATACATATAAATAAGCAAATGAAAAATTAATTCTTTTGGGTTTTAGAAGCCTCTACAACTATAATTATGCCAACGTCATAAAAAAAAATTTATATATTCTACATATAAACACAAACATGCCCATATATATGTAGCTATATTATTAAGTAGTGTTTACTTAGGGAACGGTGTTAGCCACTGATTGAGGCATAAATAAAGCAGAAAATGGGCATTAGTTCATTAAAAAAAGGCTTTATTTAAGTTGATAAGGATAGGATGTATACCATATTTACTTGTGTATAAGGCTCACTTTTTTCCCAAAAAATTAGGGCAAAACTCCTAGGTGCGCTTTATACACGGAATAAATTTTTACTGTTGGATGCATTCAAATGATATACATATGAAACAAGAAATTATTCAAAGAAGATATTAAAACTCAAAAAATGTTACTTAATTGAAGTATTACTGCATATTTATTTCATTCCTTGCAGTTTTTTATACAACAGAGCTAATGACATTATCTAAATGCTAATTAGCAATTCTCTTTACCGCCACTCATTCCTATTTCCTGTCATTCTCTTACAACTCAAAGTCTAAAAATGAATTTTCGTCTTGTTTTCTGGTCTGGTGTAATGTTTGTTTGGATTTTTTTTACTGAAATTCATTTGTCATTCTTCATTAGCATATCAAATTTACGGTGCACCTTATATATGAGATTTTAAGAAATTGCCATTTTTACTTGTAAAGTAGAGGTGCGCCTTATACACATGTGCACCCTATACACGAGTAAACACGGTATTAATGTGTTTAGGCTGTTTTCGACTTTTCTACTCAACAAGCACAAAACATTTTGACGCATTCATTTTTAGCAGAAAGATATAGGCATCATCCAATGGTAACTTACATTACATTTCGAACTGTTTTGAGTAATTTTAGTAATATAACATACACAAAAACATATTTAAAATATAAATTTGACATGGTTTGGTAGTTAAACTTATTCAAGCTCAATTTAGATGAAAATTACCTAATTTTAATGTTTTTTAAATTTTATTAGTTTTATTTACTATGCTAACTGCCATCACTCAAAAAAAGGAATGTAAGTTATCATATTAAGTGTAATTTTTTTTTATAATTGTTTAGGTAATTTTCATCCAAATTGATCCTTAGATAGGTTTCCTTGACAAATCATCTTAATTTTACATTAGAATATTTTTTAGTGTTATATCACAAAAATTACTGCAATAAATTGTTCTAAATATAACGTAAGTTACCATGGAATGACTCATAGAATTGGAAAACCTGCCAATGGAAGCGATTTGGAATTGAACCAAGTTTTTCATTTCGTAATCAATAAATTAGAGTTATAAGCATTTTTATCATGTGGCAAATGTGTTTTTCACCCCTGTTTGTGTGGTTATACTTTTGTGCAGAAATTTGGTTCACAAAATTGCCCTTTTTGATTTTAGAACAGTTTTAAATAATAATTTAAAAAAAAAAATCATAATGACTGCTCATAATTTTTGATCTAATATTTTTGCAGAAATGTGCCAAAAAAAAAAAAAAAAAAAAAAAAAAAAAAAAAAAAACTGCGCCTGGGACAAAGTTTTAATTTGATGCAAATTATGAGCAGTCATTATGATTTTTTTAAATTATTATTTAAAACTATTCTAAAATCAAAAAGGGCGGTTTCATGAACAAAAATTGCTTTGATAGTTATTACTATTCTCAAAAGTTTATTTTTTGTTTATGGACTTTCCTTTGGGAAAAGCACAAGATAATCCCAATAAATCGACATTTTAATCCTATTCATGGATAATTTTCTTATACTTTACAAACAACAAATAAATAATGCAATTCTATTTTATTTAAATATGATTTTCTTTCTAATTATTTTAAATATATTTATAAATTGACAGTTAAAAGTAGAAATTGTGAAAATTTTTTAAAAATGTGTTATAAAAGGTTTTACAGTCGAACCTCGATTTAACGAACTGATTGGGACCCACAAATCCGTTTGTTAAATCAAAGCAATTTGTTAAATCGAGTATCAATTTTTGTGAAGAATATGGTATAAAAATATCAATACAAAATACCCTTAGATATACAGATTTTAAAAAAGAATGATTATTGTTTACTAGGAGTTTAAAAATTATGTGTTAGGATATCAACGTTTAAATTATCTAAATTCTTTAATATTATTTGTTTTTAAAACTTAATATATAATACATGTATACTTATTGGCAATTTGAAAAGAAATCCTTGATAGTGCTTTGTTTTGGGTTCATTGTTTTGACTTTCCAAAGTTCTTTGTAGATATTTTCTAACTTTCTAAGAACAACATCATCAATTTCATCTGACAAAAAATAATTTTTTGAAGTGTTCAAGCTGCAATTCTTGGAACGTCACATTTTTTATTTGAATTTCACTCTTTTCGTCATCTTGACTGCTTTCAGAATCTTCATACTCTTTCTGCTCACTATCGCAGGTACTTAGCTCTACATATTTGTCATATTTCTAGTTGAAAAGGAGAAAAGACTGCCTTTTGAATCCACCAGAAATGAGAAAAAAAATGTAAAGCTTGGATTAGGACGTGAAAGATTCAAAATTTTATGTGCAAAAAAATCAAAGTTTTAGTTTTATCTGCAAATGCAATTTTTTTTTCAGCGATTGTTGTTCGTTAAATCAAAGCTAAAAATTCGTTAAATCAGAGCATTTTAGCATCATTTTTGTCAGGACAGAAAAAAATATTCGTTAAATCGGAGAATTTGTTAAATCAAAAGTACGTTAAATCGAGGTTCGACTGTATTAAGTATTTGATTTTGCTGAATAGTTTGGTATTCGGCCTAACCGAATATTCTCTAAGATGGCCGAATACCAAATAGATACCTAATATTCAGTGCATTCCTAATTTAAATTTTTTGACATTTTTATTGGGGGGGGGGGGGCATAACGGATGAAATAAACAAAACCCGAGTACAAAGCATGTCAAATTAAGCAAATTTCTTCGAAGGTCGCAGAAAAATACTCTAATTTTATCAAAAGATCGTGTATAATACTTGAATTTTGTCAAAAAATCATGAGAAAATATGCAAATTTCATCGAAACATCGGAGAAAATATGCGTATTTTGTCGAAAAATACGAGAACTTTGGTAAAAGACCGAAGAAAATATGCAATATTCCTCAAAAGATCGCGGAAACTATGTGAATTTTCTCGAAAGATCACGGGAAATATGAGATTTTTGTTGAAACATCGTGGAAAGTACAGCAATTTTGTAGAAAAATCGCAGAAAATCTGTAAAATTTTGTCAAAACTTTGAAAAATTACGTGAATTCTGACGAAAGATTGGGAAAAATATGCAACATTTGACAAAAGATCATGGAAAATATGTGAATTTTGACGAAAGATCACGGGAAATATGAGATTTTTGTTGAAACATCGTGGAAAGTACAGCAATTTTGTAGAAAAATCGCAGAAAATCTCTAAAATTTTGTCAAAGCTTTGAAAAATTACGTGAATTCTGACGAAAGATTGGGAAAAATATGCGACATTTGACAAAAGATCATGGAAAATATGTGCATTTTGACGAAAGATAGTAGATAATGCACAAATTCTGATGAATAATCGTGAAAAATACTGAAAAAATCAAGGAAAAGATGCAAGTTTTCCCAAAAAATTGGGAGAAATATGTTAATTTTCTTGGTAAAACGGCATATTTTGTCGAAAAAAATTGAAAAAAATCATGAATTTTGCTAAAAGATCACGAATAATGCAAATTTCATTGAAAAGACTGTGAAAAAAGTGCGCTTTTCATCAAATGATTGAGGAAAAATGCTAATTTCATTAACAAATTGCAGAAAAACGCAAATTTTTCAAAACGTTGCGAGAAGATACAAATTTCATCAAATATCCGAGAGGCCGTGAAAGTTTAGCTTTTTTACTTGCTGAGCCTGTAGCATGTCTGCATATATACAAGTTAGGGTTCATTTCATAAATTTTATAAAGAACAGGATGCATTTTGTCAATTTTAGATGAAGCAGGGTACTTCACTCTTAAATAATGGCTTAGAGGAAATACTATTACTAATGCCCATGTATGTTTTTCTTATATCATTATATACTTATTAATTTATTGTTTTATAAATCTTATACACAGGGATACACAATCTAAGGCCTGTAAGTTTTCTCAATTTATAACTGAAAAAAAAATGTGCACAGACTGAAAGAAAAAATTCTGAATTTTATCAAGTTGCCGCAGGAAAAATTAAAAATTTCATTAGTCATTTATAAATTGCAAATTTCATTGATTCGGTGCAGACAAGTGGCAAATTTCAATGATTGGAGGGTGCAGAAAAATTGTGAATTTTATCATTAAGGCTCCAAAAAATTGCAAATTTTGTTGAACAGTTGAAGGAAATTCTCAAATTTCATTGATCAGACATGGAAAACTCATGATTTTTTTCAATCAGGTATAAAAAAAAAATGGCAAACTTTGTTGATAGAGCAAGGAAAAAGTAAATTTTATTGATGATGTGAGAAAAATTACAAATTTTATGGACCATTTCCCGAAAAATTGTAAATTTCAGTGTCACAAAAAAATTTGTGAATTTTATCGATTAGAAGCGAAAAAAATCTTAAATTTTGTTGATCAGTTGTTGAAAAAGTGCATGTTATGTCTGTTTATTGTGAGAAAAAATAGCATTATTTTGCAATTTGCTGCAGTGGGAAAAATTGCAAATTTTGTAACTATCTGTATCTTATTTTCTTTTGATTAAAAAAAAATTGTATTGGCTTGCAGTTCCTTTTCATTTTACACCTGTACAGATTAAATTATGTTATTTTAAATTTATTATTATTTTTAAATATCTGAGTAAAATTATTTGCAGATTGATTACTTGTGTATTAATTATAAATCCAACTAATAAAAATTATTTTTTAAATGTAGTTAGATGCACTAACTGTGCGTTTTTAATTTCATGAAGTGTTGCAGAGCATTAACCCTTTCGTGTTTAAAAGCGCGTATACGCGCCCAGAATACCACTTAATTTGAATTGCGAAATGCCATACATACACCGGAATTTTTAAATGAAAATTTTAATTTTACAAAGAGCATAAAAAAAAATTATATATTATGAAATAAATTTGTTTTTAAATTCCGGTGTCATTCAATCATTTTAGTATTTTATGAATATAAGTGCTGTAACCGTCAAAGGGTTAAAGATGAAGTCATGCACTTAGTAGTTTGAGATGGAGCTGCTAATATTACAAAAGGGTGCAATGATGAAAAATGTATCATGTACTATTCATACTATGCAACAGGTAATAAAATCAGGCTTATTATCGCAACAAGCATTGTAATAAATTTAATTATTAGTTTTTTATTGCATCTACTGTATTTTCAGTTTCTTTATCCAAAATAATAGTATTTTCTGTTTTCCTATATATCAAAAAAGTATTTATTTTTATTTGTATAAATGTGAAACTAAATTTTAATCTGGAGTTATTTTATGAAGGTTTTTGTTCTTAACTTTTTCTATATTTTGCAGACACATTGTTAAATACCGAGTAAATAGTTTTATGAATTACTGCATACATTATACATTGATCAGGGTTGCCACGCAACCTGGAGAACCGGGAAAACACAGGGAATTTTAAATCTCCTCCCAAAACAGGGAAATTTCAGGGAATTAAAAAAAAAAATCCTAAAAAATCTGGAAAACACAGGGAATTTGGTAATGGCAAATGATATCATTTCTAATTAGCCTTCATACACGCATATATTTTTTCGCAACCGACATGGAATAAACGCGTTGCAGTACAGGGAAAATACAGGGAATTTTTTTTCAAGATTAGAGTGGCAACCCTGTTGATATTCGAATAACTTTTTACAGTCTATCGAATCACTTATATCTATCAGTTATAAATTCATATGCTAAAAAATGAAATTCTTACAGTTATTCGGTACTGACTGAGTACTTGTCCAAAATTTGGCTGGGTACCGAGTACTTGGTACGGCTCTATTGCCAATGATGGGAGATGGATTAATGTGAGTCGATTTATCATTTCATCCAAGACAGGATGAAATTACCACAATATGTTTATAATTATCAATCATCTTGAAGAAAATTTTTAGTTTAAACTGCATTAGTGTTTCAAATATTCTTTAGAAAAATTCTAAAATAACAAATAATCATTTACAAAAATCAGTATTACTAGGTTATCCCGTCAACCAAAAAATTATCGCCAAACTATAAGATTGAATGCCAATAATGGATGATTGTGAATGTCACATTCAATGACATTAAATACAATTCACGTGTTTAAAACGTCATAAAGTGATTTTTATTTCATTTTTATTTGAATTTTTATTAATGTTCTACTAATTATTTGTTTTTTTGTTATTTAAAATAAAAATGTCAATATGTTTAATTTGGCTATTAGTTTGGCGATTTGTATAATTTGGTAAAATTGGTCGCGGGATAACAGAGTAGTACCCAAAAATCATTATAGAAGTAAAATCAATGTGTGTATACTTAAAACTAAAATATTTTTTAATTAAATGAAATTTGTATAATTAGAAAATCATACTGTGTAATTGATATATTAATTACGTTTTATTGCATATGAAAATAAAGTTTTTTGGATAATTAACAACTGCGCATAATTAATAAATACTATACATATAATTTATTTCCAATTATATATATTTAATTATGTATTAATTACTGTAAAACTTACAATTTAATCATTTAAAAAAAAATTGCATGTTTTCGTTTTCAAGTAACAGTATTAAGGTCACCGAATAATAGGTAATATTTTCAGAATTTATGTTGTAAAAAACAAATTTTATATGCAAGCTGTTCATTAAAAACATATTTTTGCTTTTCTTTGATCATCATCTATTTGAATTTTGGTATATTGTCAAGTCTGGTATTTAAAATTAAGAGTTTAAACAAAATTTGCTTTACTTAGTTTTTTTTTTATGATAAAAGGAAAAAAAAAATTGTATCAAGATTCCTAAAACAAATGTCTACTTATAATAATTTCATAATTTGTTCTATTCTGTTTTCCAGTTTTAAAATAACAAATTTTAATGATAGTTTATAAAGTTATATTTGATGTTTATTTTTCAGATGAGTTTTGCTTTTGTAACATTCAAATTGACTCAAGAAGTAGCTGTAATTCCATTAACCTGTATAAAATATCTTTATGGCCACCCAAACATTTAAGTGAGAGAATACTGAGAAGGTCGATAAATGGATTACAACATCTGGAACATGGGACTCATATCCTGTGAAAATAATGGGGATATTTGGTAAGTTAATTTTATATTATGATGAATTCATAATTGGATCGTTCTAAAAATAAATATCTCTTTCAGGGTTGTTTGAACCGCGGTTTAACCAAATGTTCTTTTTTTCAATTTGTTTTTGTTTTTTTTATTCTTTTAATTTTTTTTTTTTAATTTTTTTTTAATTTTACACATTATTGAAAAATACAAAATCCAAGTTATGCAGAAGCTATAAGCAAAGCTGTAAAAAAATGATGAATTAATAAATTTCTAAAAAGAGGAACAATTTTATTTAAACCAATTTTTCATATAAGCTATAAATCTACATGGCAGAATAACTAGTTTTTCTAAAATTAGCTTGTTAGAGGAAAACTTCGTTTTCTCCCCCCCCCCCTTTTTTAAGGTTTAAATAAGAGAATACTGATACTACTATATATATAAAGCCATTAATTGCAAAACATATATATATATATAACCAGAAGCACAGATTTGAGCTAAAAATGCACTTTTACTATTTAAATTGCTTGATTGGTTAAGATTTCATCATTCTTAAAAACCTCAAATATAACATTTTAAAGTAATTATCTCCATTCTCTCCATTTCTTTTTGTTATGCATACTAATGAATAATTGACAATGAGTTTTTTATTTTGTTCTGTGTTTATACTAATTATGAATTCATTTTATTTATTTGCTCAATAGTAATAAATCAAATGTAATTTGAAATTTTCCGAATTACAGGATGAATGTTTAGAGAAATATTTAAAAGTTAAAATTAAACAAAAAATGTCAGTAAAACATATTTTTTTTATTTTTTAACCCTTTCCGGCGCACTGTGCCCAGTCCAAGATACCTAATTTTAATTCCAAACTTGCAAATAGCGCCAATAATATTTTATTAAAATTTACTTTTACAATGCAAGCTTAAATCAAGGAGATTTAATTTCTAATGAAATCGTTTGTGTATTCCAGGGTCAGTCAATAATTTTTCATTTTACTAATAGAATTTGTCCATGTTGGACAGGGTTAAACAGCTTGACTATAGTATAAAAAAAATGCAATAATGTAAAGTACAATATATAAGGATGCTAATTTAAAACTCACCTTATCTGAGTAAAATCAAATTTTGGGAAATAGACAAAAGTTTGTCTCTGGCTTTATGCTGTCATTCACTTTCAAATGCAAAAGTACAAAATGTAAGCTCATGGTTATATGAACATGAATTATTAATTTTTTTAAATTTTAGAATGTTTTCAAAATGAAGAAATAAGAGTGTTGAATACTTTAATTGAAAAAAAGGCAGTGCAAAACTCATGGAAACTGATAAGTATAATGAAATAGTCCCCTTGCTTTATGTAATGTTATTATGGTTATAAAACATTTTTTTTCTTTAACCAGAGGTAGAGAAATGTATCATACATTACTTACATTAGTAATTTTTTAACAGGTCAAGTGAATTTTTAGTTGTTTAAAAAACTGTAAGCATTAGAACAAATTGCCAAAAAAATTTTTTCCTTCAATAGCCTCATTTAGAATGTCCAGAGGAATGAAACCGGATTCACATGAAGTGGAGCTGCTCCGCTATCATTCCTGCTTTAATTTTGTACCCATTTACAAACCCAAGCATAAAGCAGCATTAAATTCCTCCTTGCAAGTTTTCGTGGGCAGGTCTCTGTTAAAGAATATTGTCTACTTGTTTACTTTTGGCCTCGTAGGGTGCAGTTTCGCTATGACCAACACATCACATAATGTGCAGGAATTGGTACGCGGCCACTTGTTTTAATACCTGTACGAAACATTATTATGAAACTATTTTGGTATGCGGCCATTTGTTTTAATATCTGTATATATGAAACAGTTCTTCGAATTTAAAGTTATACAATCTTCAGTTTTATAATTAATTTTGCAATGATAAGCGCTAATTATGGCATGAAAAATATAACACTGTTTTAAAAATGTAACCCATTTAAGTTGATTATCGATAGTATGAGGTTTATATATTTTTATGCTACCTTCGAAAATTTTTTGGAATTGCCTTTAAAATATAAGGATAGCTAAAATAATTAAAAGAGTGGATATGTATACTTTTATAACTTGTATTACAAACATACTCACTTTGTCTCAAAATGTTAACTTGTAATTTATTTGCAATATTTAAATTTGTATTAGTTTTCCATAATAATTAATTTGTCTTAGTTTTGTGTAATAGTTTTTTTTTTTTTTTTTTTTCCCGAAGACTTTTTTTTTTCTTTTCCTTGATTAAAATACAAACTTGTATTTTCTGAGCTTTGCTTACTACTAATAACATATCGCTATCCTATTTAAATTACAGTGGTATTTTATTTTCATTGAACTATGCTTTATTTTATTCTCTTATCAAATTAGCATAAATTATCGTAATCTTTTATTAGTAGTTTTACAAACTTTTATATAGCTAATAGTTATGTTCTTTTGACATTAGATGTGATTTTTTGCTAATTTATAAGGAGAGAATAATATATACATTTATTATGTTATTCATCTTAAAATAATAAATAAATAAAGAGAAGGATATATTTTTAAATAAATATATTTTTTATAGAATCTCATGATTTGTGTTGCAGCCTCAAGATTGGACTTTCATAAATATTGTTGCAGTTCATTCATTAATGATAAAAAACATATTAATTCAAAAATGTTGCAATTTTTTTCTGGAATTTTTTTAAATTATTAATTTATCTCTCATTTTCTTGTAGCTGTTTTTTTTATGGACAAAATATATTTTGGTCAAAATATATTTTTGTGCATAAAGTAGCTACAGAAGTTCAAGCAAGGTTAATTTGAGTATGACTAATTTTTCTATATGAATGAGTTTGTGGTGACATGAATTTATAAGTTCATCTCCTTTCAATTAAAACAGAGATGAAACTCTAATAAGATATCTAAAAATCTTTCGATATTGCTGAAAACTTTTCAAAGCAACTGCAAAAATTTTAATGTAACATTGAAGCGAAGTAAAGAATTTTTATTGACACCAGAAGCCAATCTACCTACCGGACCCTACTGAAAAATGAAAGTAATTTAATACTTTCTAATACATTTGAAAAGAGTGTTTATAAAATCAATTTGTCAGTCTGTGCTGCAATTAATGTAAACTAAAATTTCCGTTTATGTTACTAAAATTAACTAAAACATGTTTCTTAGTGAAAATGAAGTGTGTAGCATTTATAGGAACAATGGGAGAAAAACCTTTTGTGGTAAATTTAAATGATATTACACTATTCCAAAAATGAAATTTATAACCATTTAAAAAATGCACTAACCATGGTTTCTGCATAGTACGGTGTATAATAAAAATGAGATGGTCTCTGTCTGAGCTCAGTTTTTATTCAAGTCCTCGAATGGGTATAATATTACAAATTTATAAATTTTTTTTAATGAATTTTCAGGGACATGAAAATCGCGAAACATTGTCTTGAAAGAGTATTTAGAATTAATACTTATTTCTATGTAAGAAGAAATATTTTAGCAATAATATATTCATAAAACACCAGTATTCAGTTAAATATAATAAAAACTTTAAAACTCCGAAAGTATCAAAAAGTGTTAAAAAACATGATGGATGAAACTTACGGAGTTTTAAAATTTTTATTGTATTTAAAAGAAATATTTTAACGAAAAACTGTTTAAAATGTTACTAACACTTTTATGCAATGTACTTTTAGCATCAGGTTCTGATGAAACAAAATTTTTTGGTCTTTCAAATCATCAAACTTCGATTAAGAAAAAAAAAGTGCTGAATATTGATGTCAAAACATGTATCATTAATTTACACAACCACTCTAAAAATTCAATTAATGGCTATGTGAAAAAAATGATTTGAAGCATATTTTATAATGTTACACTATTTCAAACATAATGACATAGATATATATTATTGAGATTTATTATAAGATGCTTACTGTAGAATATTCTATGCATAATTGTTATCATTCTTTTTCAGAGCGACAAAAAATTTTGTTTGTAGTATGATGGTCGTACTGTATAATATAAATTAGTTTAGTATAAATTATACATATTTATTTAATATATTAATTAATTTAAATTATGTACATTTAAACAAAATATTAATATTAATTATAGATATTTAAATAATAATATTACTTAATATTGATCATTCACATTTAAATATGAATATTATCTATGTATGTTTAAATATTAATATTAATTAATTATGTATATTTAAAATCATTATCAATTATATATTTAAATACTAATAATAATATAGGGAAAGGGAAAATTAACTATGCTAACCTTTCACTACTTTATAATGACAAATGAATGGGTAATTAGTAAAAAGAATAGTAAATTAATTGCGATGTTTATATATGAAGATAAGATTTAAAAAAATGATAATTTAAGTATAAAATTAGTAGAATTTACTAATATTTTTCAACAGTAATATAAAATTGTATTTAGCGTAAGTTTAGGATACATTGTATTTTAATAAATGTTCATGTAATTATTTTTTTAAAGCTTGAGTAACTTTTAAAAGTATCTTAATTATTAAAAATTTATTTGAAATAAAATTTTATGCAATAAAAATTATTACATTTTATTCATGTTAATTTTAATTTAATTTTGTTTTTTTAATTGTAAGTATAATTTAGTTTAATTATCTAATTGATCTTATTGACAATGATCTTTTTTGAATTAGTTAATAAAGAATAGTTATAAACATGTCAAGATCAGTTGCTTTGTATTTTTATACAATTATCAATTGTATAAAAATACAAAGCAACTGATCTTTACATGTTTATAACTATTCTTTATTAACTAATTCAAAAATGATCATTACAAAACTCCACAAGAGATAAAATAGCAAAAAATGTACAATTTAAAACCTAACAATTAAAAAATTTGGTTTTAACCAACATACTATACAAGGTTTATCTTTCAACAAAGCCCATTGGAAAAAATTTGCCAGTTCCCCTAAACAGATTAGCGCGTGAGAAAATGGGCGGAGAAATTTGAACGGACACTTGCTTTGTACACCCGAAAGGAATCATGGGTACATGCTGGATTACATTCGTATTCACTATCAACCTGGACCCAGAATTTCCCCCGAAACCCGGGTTGAAAGCAGATTCGGTATTCTTCATCAACCTGACTGAACCGGTTTGAGGGGGAAATCCAAGGTCAGGTCCAGAAACCTAACCTTGCTCTACAGCGGGGTTCAGGTTCAATTTCTCAAGATTTCAGCAAGGAGAGAGATAATTTTATCGAGAGAAACGCCATTTTACAATGGCGGTATTTGCGTACTTAATATAGGTGGTGTCAAAATGTAGAAAATATACTATCAAATAAAGCAGAAGGACATTATGTAAAGGTATATAATCTCATATATCTGTATTACCTTCAATATTTTTGTTTGATTTATTTATATTTACGTATAAATACTCTATATATTGTATGTTGAACCGTTTGTTTACATAAAAATCTGTGGCCGCGAAAAGTATTTGCTTTAAAAATAGCCAACATTACGTAGACAGACGATTAATAAATTGTTATTTAAGTAACAATTGTCGCGTCTGTCTAAAGTTTGTTTAAAGTCATTTACTTTTTGCAATTTTATTGTAAAAAAAAGAAAAAAAAAGAAAGAAAGAACGAAAAAAAAAACCCGAATGTATTTTAACAGTACCGAAATAAATGTCGTACTTACATAAGGTCTAACTAAAATGCGAGATACCGTTCTGATTTGCATTTTTGTTTATCTAGAGAAATACGAAGATTATCTTTAAATATCCATACATTATCTGTAGATTTTTTATCCGTACGTATAGTAAGTTTAACGAATTAAAGTTTGGTTTTATTGCGCAAAATATTTGTTGTTTATGTACAAACTTAGATAAATGTATATCATATCTATAAATTAGATATTTTGACTTAAAATTTAAACAATTCATTTGGATTTTATCAGTTTATTGAAGATTTTTAGAAGTTTTGTTCTTTTTAAAATTATGAATCGTAATTACATGAAATACCTGCTATCATTAACACTAAAACATTGTTGTTATTATTGTTTGTATCCGAAGTTTTGTGAAATTTCAAGTTTTTAATTTAAATACATCTATTTTTCAACTACATTTTAATTTTTAAATTATATATAGTATAAAATATTGCATTAGAAATACTATTTTATACGAAAATAATAATAGTAATAATAAATCATTTTGGCTACTTAAAACACGAGCCTCACAATTTTTAAATAAAATTGAATTACCTCCTGAAATTGTGAGATTTCTTTTAGAGATCACTTATAATTTTTACTCCTTAATTAGCTTAAAAACAATAAATTACTAAAAAGTTGAAATACAATGATAAAAAAAAACTTTTTTTTTTTTTTTTTTTTTTTTTTTTTTTTTTTTTTTTTTATAACCTCATACCAAAAATAATTTTATCAGCTCTTTCAGTAATGCTGACTATTTTAAGGCAAATAAATTGTTGGCGACTATGAGTATTTATGAAAACAAACAATTCAACATATAATGTTGGGAATATATGTATAAATATAAATAAACTAGTTAAAAACAGATAACATATGTGTATATATATGAGATTACATACATTCTTCTATTTTTGGTAGCATTTTAAATTTAATTTTTATTTCTATATCTTATACAGCATCTTGAGTACTTTAATTAACACATGACACATACACAAAAATAAATAAAAGAATAATAATAATAAAGAGGGAATGGGTAGGATGGTGCTAATGGGGACTTATTCTTCTCCGCAAATTCACAAACAAAAGACAACTATTTTATTTATTATGTAATGCAAAAATATATGAAATTATTAATAATAAATTCGATCTGTTTTGATAGATTGCTATCATTACTTTACCAATCTAGTCTAGAAATCTTTCATTAATCAATCGTAATATATATATATAATAAAATCTCTTTTCTTTCTGTACTAAATAAAATTCTTATTACATCTAACTAAATGATATTTAAATGAGTAAAAAATATAAAATAATAAAGCTAGAAAAAATATATAAAATAAAATATGATTTTTTATAATTTACTTTGAGAAGTTAATACGTTCTCTAAAATGGAACACTGGATCCAAAAACAGGTGCGTGCGTGCATGTAATAATATTTCATAATTATTTATTTAACACTAATTTATCAAAAAATAGTCAAAGAGAATCAAATGAGCTTAACTCATTTGATTCTCTCTCTCTCTCTTTTTTTCTTTTTTACGAAAGCAAATTTGATCTTGTATCTGAGAATGACAATTCTCATAAACAAAGAGTGGAGAAGGGGGGAGGGGCTCTAAAAACTAGTCAATGAAAAATCAACTTTCTGTAATACTTCACATTTATATGACAGGTCAGTGTTCGGAATTCATTTATCATTATTTTTAAAAGGACTTATTCGATTCTGTGTGTTGAGTTGAATGGAAATTTATATGCTAGTACTTTTAAAAGGTTTAAAATTTTTCTTTTCTTTAAAATAACTTCTTATAAAATATCGCACTGTATACAGTTTAAAGTTACAAGAAGTGTGGAAATTTATTTAGCTATTAGTTAAATAAAAAAGGTTGATCAATCAATCGGAAGTGATAACTATATGCGCCCATGTGTCGTGCCTCTGCGGCCTGGTCCCTAATGCCGGGGCAGTGCCAGAATCTCCAGCTCATCTTTTTCTGCAGTTCTTTTAATATTATTTCACTACTTTTTTCTAGTCTATTTGGAATATTAATCTAGCTCAATTAAAAGTAACCGTTTTCGCTGAAAATCGAAACAATAAAATTATTATATCTGGATAACATCTATACTGATATACAGGCTACTTTTTTTCATTTTTTCCTTTTTTTTTCTATTTTAATATTTTCCTTATTAGAAATTACTTAATTACTAATTAAAGCTATTAATAATGGAAATCAACAGAATAACTGTTGGAATAAAATTTTAGTTTTTATCCAAGTCAAATTTCATTAGTTTTTATCCAAATGAAATTCCATTTTTAAGCAAATGTGTAAAAATTATTTTGAAAAAGAAAAAAAAAATACCAACTAATAAAAAATACTAAATAACTATTTTTTTTTTTTTTTTTTTTTTTTTTTAGCCATTAACACGATTCATATCATTTACCTAACTCATTTATCAATTGAAAAAAGAAAAAAAAGTAATTGAATCAATTGTTTAAAAAATATTAAAACTTTCAATAAATTAAATTTCCATATTTAGTGGTTGCAAGTTTTAATTTTCTCCATATATTTTGTGGAGAAAAAAAAAATAAAAAAAAATAAAAAATCGCATTGAATCTTTGTTTTTCCTTCTTTTTGAACGCCCCCGCCCTCATTTTTTAAACGCTTTTCATACAAAACAAAAATAATGTCGCGACGCGAAACCGAAAAAGACGGGAATTTTTAAACCAATAGGCATACTTCTTTCAACCGGGGTCCAGGAACTCCGGGTTCGGTAACTTTTCATCCGAAGTCGATGGCGAATACGAGTTTTCAACTCTCGGTTAAAAGTCCCAACTCGGAGTTACTGGACCTGTGGTTTAGCTCTCGGTCGAAGTTCTTCATGAATACGACCGTTAGTGCCCTAGGAGATAGCAGGGGTGAAAAATGCCCTAGGTTGAATTTCTCTTAAACCGGATCTACACATTCTAAACAGGTCAGAAATACAATGATGGAATCGATGTGAATTGAATGTGGATTCGAGTGGATATTCTAAATGACCCTAATTAGGTACATTTTGTAATTTTCTAAATTATTGTGTTGTAAACATGACATACGTTCTGTGCTATACTAATCTTTTTAAATATACTAAATTTTACAGAAAAAGTATTAGAATACATTATAGAAATACTGTAATAATATACATTCAGTTTTATCTGTCATGAAAATTTTGTCATAATAATTTTTAACTTTATCTCGAAACTTGCTGATTTGTAAGGATTTCTGAAAATTCATCACTCCTGATATTAACCATATGTATCTACTTTGAAAACAGTACAGTGAAAACTGCTGAACTGAAACTGTGAGAGATTGAAATGACATTTTAATTTTAGACAATTTTAAGTTTTTGAAAGTATATCATTCATTTATGATTGTTGAAAGCTTGGTTTAAATTGACAGGTATCAGGTTTAATTACAAATCCTTTCAATAATCCTGCCAATAAGTGATAAGCATGATACTTATAAGTATCATGCTCTTGTGTTTTAAAACTATCACACGAAGTTTCTGACTGCATTTATTTTATTGCCAGGTTATAGAGTGTCTATATATTCTGGAAATCAGGAATTTTATAATTTTTTTAAAAAATAACTGAGTCCTACTCATCACCTACATTTGCCAGTGTATTTCAAAGAGTTAAAAATTATATTAAAAAAAAATGCTATCAGTTACAAGGTTTTAGCCTTAAAAACATATATTGGCTTGTTGATTCCTTCGAAGTTATCCCTTAGAAGTGAATTGCCATAATGGACAAAATGTTTTTCAGAATTTTGAAAAACGTTCAGTCCTTTTTTGAAAATATTAAATCTAAACTATGATAAACATAAAGAATTAGTAAAGGAAAAAATAAAATTTCTGCTCTTCTTTCAAAGCTGTCGAGTCTGAATTAAAGCAGAAATAATAAATTTCTTATATGAGTACTTTTTTCATACAAAGTCTTCTATTTCCATTTATATATTATTAAGCATTTTTTTTTATAGTTACTTTTATCTTTTTCTCCTAGGTAGTGTTAAGAATCATGTTTTGTGAAGTGGAACATCAGATTGAAAAAATTGTTGCAAATTGTTTGCAGCATGCTCATGTTTTGTGTTGTAAAACATGAGATTGGAAAAGTTATTGTAAATTGTTTGCAGCATGCAAGAGGCTGATTGGAAAATAAAAATAAATAAAGTTTTTTTTTTAGCTCACATTTTTATTGTATGTTTCTCTTTAAAACTAAACGATCTTACACAGTAATTCTTTCAATGTTCCTTGATTTTTTTTTTTTAAATAACACTGAGAAAATTATTAAACATATTTTATAATAAATTAGATTTAACCTCATTTTGTCCATAATTTAGATTAACTAATTATATTGCACACAATTTGACCATGGCATTATATTTTTTCAAAATTTATCTAAAATAATTTAAATAGTTGTTTTTATTTAATAAAACTTTTTGTACATTTTTTGGATTTAATTGGAATATCTGACATTAAATAAGAAACTTAATTTTATCATTCACAAGATTTTTTTCTCATTCAGTTATGTTGAAAATAAAGAACTTTGATGTTAAGTAACATGTGAGTGCCACATATCTGTGAGACACCAGTATCTGACACTGAACTTTCCATTTAGGCAGCTTCAGTCATTGGTAAATTGTAAAATAAGATATAAAATTACTGATTTTATTTAGAATTTAAAAGAAAAGTCTAGTATTCACCAAATGTGAAACCTTTCAATTGATGATACTGTATGCTAATGGATAATATAATTTTTTCTAAATACAACTGCAAAATTATGAGACTTTTAGTCATCGCTAATTTCTTTTAAAAATCTTTGCCTTATTAAATGTCAGACATCTGTTATTAACCCATTGGAGATGCTTGATCATCGTATACATGCCCCTTAAGATGCTCAGAATCTTGCACTATTCTTACCAGTTACTTTTTATTGTAAAGTTTACCTTATGTAATCAGAGCATTCTCAAGATTCAGTTATAGAATTTTTTAAATACTGATGGTAAAATATTAAAAATTAAAAGGCTCTTGCTGTCATGGGGTTACATAAAGCGAAGATTTCTGTTAAAAATTAGTACAATCTAAAAATAGTAGCTGTTGTCTGCTATGCAAATAGTACATTTTTTGAAGAATTATCATCAGTGATAATATAAATAAAAACAAAGATTTTTTTTTCTTTTTTCCAGGAGAAATAGTACAGTCAATCAGAGTAACTTTGGCCAAGAGAGAAAGAAAGATTAAATGTTCTTCATCACTTGAGTAAATGGCAAAAATTTGGTCTCAAAATATAGATATTTGTTCTAGTAATAATTTGTTCTAGTAATAGTCTAATTTGTTCTAGTGTTGGCAATTCATTGGAAATAATTCGTCAAGATTCCACCATGGCAGAATGGATAGCAAAGTTACCCTGATTGACTGTTTATAAAATAAAAATGTGAAGAAAAGCAGAAATGCATAGATATCCAGAAATGCACAAAAAGAAAACTGGTATATTGGTAGGTATCTTGCATTTTTTATTTCCTATTTTGTGTAGAAATAAAAAGTAGTATTTTTTTTTTTTTTTTTTTTTTTTTAAGATTTTATAGAATTGAAAGTTTTAAAAAGCTAAAAAAAGTTTTATTAGCAATAATATATATATTATTAAATAAATGCTTTAAAAGCCACAATAAATTTGCTATCCTTTAACTATTTTTTTTATTATTTGACAAAAAAAGAAATATGTTATTGAATTAAAAGATTGTTTTATTTATCTAAAATCAATGGATGTGAAAAAAATTATACATTAGCGTTGGCAAAAAAAAAAAAAAAAAGACATTTAAGGTTTTTTTTTTTAATATGAAATGGAAAAAATGGATTTATTTTTTTCTAGGTATTTTAAAAAATAAAAATGCTTGACTTTATTTGCTTTTGCTTTTTAATATGATGCCATCTTTTTTATGGGGAGATAACATATATTCGTCTCGTTTTGATTTAATGCATGTGTTTTTGATCTATATAAACATTCATATTGCGGCTAAAAGGCGTCTATATTTCGTTTGCATGTAATAAGAAAAAATTCAAGATGTAATAGGGGCAAATTTTGTACGTAGTATAGACATAATAAGAAAAAAGTTTTGACGTCCAGTTTACGTAAATTTTATGTTCATTCTATGCTCATTTTGCGGCCCAAAAAACGTACTTTTTATGTAAAGAGGGGTGACATTTGGACATAATTTTGACGAAATATTGACTAAGTCTGAACGTAATAAGAACAAATTTTGGACGTCCAATTTACGTAAATTTTATGTTCATACTATGCTCATTTTACAGCCCACTAGACGTACTTTTTACGTAAAGAGGGGTGACATTTGGACGTAATTTTGATGAAGTTTGGACGTAATATGAACAAATTTTGGACGTCCAGTTTACGTAAATTTTATGTTCATTCTATGCTCATTTTGCGGCCCGAAAGACGTACTTTTTACGTGAAGAGGGGTGACATTTGGACGTAATTTTGACGAAATATTGACGAAGTCCGGATAACTTTTGGACTTAAATTGGACACGTCCATTAATCCAAATTACGTACTTTACACGTAAATTGGACGAATCTGTGTTGTGTGGGTTATCCATTCTTTATCCAAAATTTGAATTTAAGATATTCATTGAAATAAACAATAGTTTTATTTTTCGCCAAAATTTTATTGAATATCTATTTGTACAGTAAAAAATTAAAATGCTCTTAATACTCTTCGCCAAATTAAAAAAAAAAAAAAAAAAAAAAAAAAAAAAAAAAAAAAAAAAAAAAAAAACAATAAATGAAAATTTTGTTAATTTTTAGAAGACAGTACCTAAAATACATTACATACTTAATGGGGAAGAATAATAAATTTTCGTAATATTTTTTGAAAGACAAACTAAATGTAGGCAAGGAACAATAATTATTCGATACATTAAAAAAATCATGGTGTAGTTTTAGTTTTTAGAGAAAAAGTTTTTATCATAAATTGGTGTAACGTAGGGCGAGATTTTATTAGGAAGTTTTCTGTCTTGTTCATGTGGTTGAAAATTTTTCAACGGAGGGACCAGTATCCATAGCAGAGGCATACAATCGAAGTAAGCTGAACGAGCTTATTGCTATAGCGGATGATGGTATTGTTGGTACATCTGTTTCTTCATCCGCGTCGTCTTCTACTCTTTCTGAAGATTTAGGTTCATCGGAACTTTTGACGTCCATGATTATATCCGCAATAGAACGAACTTTGCTTGTCACAACCTGATCGTTATTTTTGACAAAAAGTCCCAATCTTTGGTTTCTTTTTGATACTCCTCTTATTCTGTGATGTTAACATTGTGTAACATTCTGTGATGTTAAGTGTTCCAAAAAAGCAAGTGACAAAAATAAATTCATAAAAAAGGCACTCCTGAGGACGATTTATAGTAATAAAAATAGTATAATAATAATAAGCAACACGATAAGCGATACAAAAAATAATAAGCAGAAAAAGCATAAAATTATAGACGGAGATTTTGTAACGGTTGGATGCTCGTGCTGGGAGTTAAATGCAGACATACTGAAGAATTAAGATAAAAACACAGTTTATTAAAAATAATAAGGGCTTAGGGGAAGTGGAGCAAGTCTTAATTTTCCCAACTGAGAATACTACTAAAAGATTGAACTCATACTCACGGCTCCGGAAACTAGCTCAATCGGGGCAACTCTGATTACTTCTCACTGTATTTCAGCTAAACTGCTAGATAAAATCTAATAAAACAGCCCGTGGCTGTAGATATCCTTTATTCACTTGAAAAAATCAAATGCAATTACTATTAAATTTCTTACCACCGGCCCACTTCTCTAGTCGAATACCAAACCTCCCTCACAACTCACTGGAGGCTCGATGATACTTTCAATCTGCTAGATTCCAGCGGGAAACACACTTCGCTGACTAATATCGCTCGAGACATGCTCTCTCCTGGCTACTGCCAGAGACACCACTGCTAGCTGACTAATGCTCTGCTGGCTATCGCCAGAGACACACCACACACAATCAAACTCCAAGCTTTTATATGCTGCAAACTGTAATACTTCAAATTAACATATTACTACTAACCGCGAGCCTAACTGTAGAATCCGAAAGAGACACACACATTCTAGAAAGTTAAAGTAAAAGAGAGGATAGATGTCGCTTTTACGCTTACACATGTTAAATTATTGACGTCACGATCTCAGAAATGCTAAAGTGCCTTTATGACAAAGGTCACTCCCTCACAACCCCCCCTCGGATTCCACAGAGAAAAAGGGCTGGGCCAAATGCATGCCCAGGACTTTTTCTTGTTATAAATTTCAAACCATAATAAAAACAAAGTGATAGGTGAAATTTGGAACCGAAACATAACTTTTAAAATATTACTCTTTAACCCATCACAACAAAACCCTCAGTTTGCCTCAAATATCCACATATTCAATCCAATCATTCTTCTATCTTAAAAATAGCCTCCGTGAAACTTTCAAAACTCTTAAAAATTTCAAAACTAATTACTTCCTCTTTCAAAGCAACCCACTCCACTGGGAGTGCTAAAATACATCAAAATACTAAGCTTTCGAAATTTTCCTCAATACTGAAATACAACTGTATCTCTACCAAAAATTTCCCCATAACTTTCCTAATGCTAGAATTCGCACCAAGTCCAAAAAACCCAATGCGCCAAAAATTTTCCTCAACAAAATTCCGAACTCATCTAAAATTAAATCTACTTCATACTACCATAACTCTGCTACTACGTAATACCTACATACCCATTAGCCAAAAAACTAACTCCCAAAACTTCTTCAGAACTAGCTCCACTTTCACAATATTTGGGGCACATACGTACAGCGTCACATAGCTGTGCTTATGCAATAATCAAAAATATCAAATTTACAAAATGACGTCATCATACTCTTCATCTGCATAAACTAAAAGAAAAATAACAATATCAATATTTGACACAGGTATACTTCCCTGCAAGAAAATCACATTAACATTCAATTTTAATACAATACAATTTCATATTCAAATGTAACATAAAACTTCGCAACTTGCGGAAACCATTCTGAACTAAAGTACAACCGTAACGCATGAACCACGAACGATAAGAAGAAAGTTAATTCATTAAATGTTAGTATAGGAGATAGAAACGCGTGTCAAGGACTTCTTGACCGCTCAATTTTAATACAATACAATTTCATATTCAAATGTAACATAAAACTTCGCAACTTGCGGAAACCATTCTGAACTAAAGTACAACCGTAACGCATGAACCACGAACGATAAGAAGAAAGTTAATTCATTAAATGTTAGTATAGGAGATAGAAACGCGTGTCAAGGACTTCTTGACCGCAAAACACGTGCACGCCTGACTCGCGGCGCGTGTACAAAATAACCCAAATTACTATCTATACTTTTCTGAAAATTAAACATACATTAACATACATTTTATAACACATGAACAGTCTAACAATATAATAACATTTTAACAACTAACATAACAACTTAACAATAGATCCAGAATTTTTAAAAGCAGTTAAGACCAAAATTTCAAACATACATAAAACTAACAATTTTGCAAACAAATTTTGAACACAATTAAGCACTAATCGTGAGTCCATCAAAAAATTTCCAAAAATGGCCAAAATACAAAACAGTCTCTCTGCTTTTTATTCCTTCACATTGCTACCACATATATGCACTCTAATAGAAATTTAATAAAGAACATGATCACCCAATCATAGAGATGATTCGCTGCTAGCCGGCTTCATACTACAGGATGGCTTTCTCCTCTTGTCCCAAAAACCTTGCACGAAGGATCTTTCGTCATCAGAACTGTACGGTGACGTCACAGTTGACTGTCGTGCCTGCAGCCTGGTCCTGAATGGATGCCGTGGGATACCTGTAGATTCCACTCGACGACTCTGCTCTGTTCGGTTCGCTGGGGTCACTCCATGGCGAGATTCACACTGCTGATGCCGGTAATCTGAATGTTGTCTCCTCTTTCTAGACGCACCCGAAGTTACTGAAGATCCTAGGCCACGTTTCTTTCCGGGTCTATGCTGTCTCTTATTGGGCAAAAAATCAGACTTTAAGGTTCTTTTAACAGTTTGACGAGTGTCCATATGAAATATTTTCCGAGGATTAATTACTGAAGATGCTGAACTATTAGATAACTTGTGTTTGTGAGGTTGCTGTCTAATAAGTGGAGGAACGGGACAGCTTATGATCTTTTTCTTTTATGACACACAGAGTCTGATGCATTTGACATTGCTTTTTTATTTTTATTATCATACTTTGCTCTCGGATTGATAGGCTTTCTACATTCAATAACAGTTTTTGGAGCTGTTTGACCAGATTTTCTATTTGCATACTGATGAAAAGAATTAGATAAGGAAGTGCTGGACTCGGGACACTCATTTGATCGGGAATATTGCGAAACACCACTCGACACATGAGAAATTTCACTACCATTTTCTCTAAACTTATAAACTCTAACCTGATCCAAATTAACTGTCATTCTTTCACCATTGTCATTAACAACCAAATTATAATTCCGAACTTCCAAAACCTCAAACGGACCTACAAACTTTGGACCAAACTTAGCTGCTCTCTTTTGACGACTTGAACTTAACCAATGCTTTTCTACTAACACAAAATCTCCAACTTTCACTTCTAACTCCCTCCTACGCATGTTATAATACTGAGCTTACTTTTCCTGCGAATTCCCATTTGAATCTGAGCCTCCTTAACCAACCTCTCAATATCCTGGCACATAAACTGACTTTCCGCATCTCACACCATAACTAGCCTTTGAAATGGAGTAATGACTTTCCTACCAAAAAACCAATTCAGCCGGCGTTTTCCCCGTCGACTCGTGAACTGCCGTACGAAGTGCGTACGCAAAATGCTGAAGAAACTGGTCCCAATTTGCATGATGAGAACCAACAAAGAAGAAATCATTTGAATTAATGTACGATTTACACGTCCAGCCATATTAGACTGAGGACGATACGGAACAGTAAAAGAATGATCGATCTCCAGCTTCTCACACAGGGCCTTAAATATATCAGAAATAAAACAAGGGCCATGATCAATAACTACCCTAATTGGTGCATCATATTTAGAAATAGAATTATCAAAAAATGCATCGGCAACTGCAGGTGCAGAAGCCATTCTGAGGGGGACTAACTCTACCCATTTACTAAAATAATCAACTATAACTAGTACAAATCTATATCTTTTAGGATTAGACAATGGATAAGGACCGATTAAATCTACACCTACACATTCATAAGGAAAATTTACTTTAATAGGAATTAATTTGCCAGCTGGACTTACATTTTTATAATTATAACGTTAGCATGTGCTACAGCTGGAGACATAAGCGCGCACTGCTTCCCGCATTTTAGGGAAGTAGCAGGATTCACAAATTCGAGCATAAGTTTTCGTGATTCATAAGTGACCTGCTAACGGATTATCATCAAATTCTTTCAAGATGGCCTTACGAAGACTAGCCGGAATAAAAACTGTTAATTCACCACGTGAATTTACAATTTTAGAATAAAAAAGAAGACCATCGATAAGCTTAAAAGATTTGGACCATTTTTCAAACATAGGCACATTTGCACTCGGGACATCATCAGGATTTTCCAGGTAACGATATAAACTGCCAAACTCTTCATCTTGTTTCTGCTCCCTTATTAACTGCTCTCGTGACCTTAACACCAACGAAGACAATGCACAACACTTAATTTCCTCCGTGACCTCTGAACCACCATGCGGGTTTCGAGACAAAGCGTCCGCTACCGCATTTTCCTTGCCAGCCCTATGTTCTATAAGAACATTATACTCTGCTAACTTCAAACACCATCTGACCATACGAGAAGAAAAACCCTTTCCATTAGTTAACTTTGTCAAAGCTGAATGATCCGTAATGACTTTAACTGGTATATTAGTGAAAAAACAACGAAATTTATTCAAAGCCGAAATTACTGCAAGACACTCCTTTTCTGTAATCGAATAATTTCTTTCCGCTGCATTTAAAATTCTCGACGCAAAAGCTATAGGTCGACCTTTCTGTGCTAACATAGCTCCAACCCCCACTGCACTCGCATCGCAATACACTTCAAACTGAGACGAATAATCGGGGTGAGCCTAAACAGGAGGGGAAACTACTGCTTCTTTTAATAACTGAAACGATCTCTAAGCCGCCGATGACCATACAAACTTCACCCTTTTCCTTTTTAAATTATACAACGGTTCACATAATTCTGAAAAATGTGGAATGAATTTGGCGAACCAAGCCACCATCCCTAGAAATGTCGCCACTGCTTTACTATTTTGGGGGGGGGGATTCATTGGCGTAATTGCCTCAATTTTTTCATTATCTATATTAATACCTTCACGCGTAATTTTAACTCCTAAATACTTTATCTCTTTTCTCAAAAATTTACATTTTTCCAACTTAACTGTTAACCCAACATCTCTTAACAACGTAAACACTTCCCTCAATAATCTTAAATGCTCTTCAAAAGTAGCTGCCATTATAATTATATCGTCCAGGTACACCAACACACCCTTAACAAGCAAATGTTTAAGGATAATATTCATGGCCTTCTGGAACGTTGCCTGTGCCCCCGATAAACCAAAACTCATTCTCTTAAAAGCGAAACAACCGTCCCGAGTAATAAACGCAGTTTTAGGTATGTCCTCAGGCTTCATTGCAATCTGAAAATAACTTGACGTAAGATCTAACGTTGACATATAATTCGCACTCGTTATATTAGCCAAAATGTCATCAATTACTGGAATAGGATACTGAGGGTATTGCATTATCGCATTTAACTTTCTATAATCTACTGCAAATCTATATGCCTCTGGATTATCTAAACTTTTCCCATTATTTTTACGACATAAAACTACTGGCGATGCGAAAGGAGACTCAATTGGCATTATAATATCATCCGCTAGCATTTTCTGAATATGATAATCAATTATACCTTGTTTAACTTTGTCATAACGATATGGTTTACTAGCAACAGGTGCCTTCAAACCAGTATCAATCTCATGCCATGCAACATGCGTTAAACCCGGTTTATCAGAAAAACCCTCTCCAAACTCATTCAAAAACTTAATAAATTCCTCCTTCTCGATTTCACTTAACCCCGACTCTCCCAAATCAACTGACACTGAAACAGGCTCTTTCTTACTCACATTCTCATTATTATTCACGATTAATGACTTTTTAAAGAAATCCAGACTAATTTCTCTATCCTTCATATAATCCACACCAACTATACAATGCACTGTTAATCCATCTAACACACAAAACTCCCAACATGTCTTAACCGAACGAATTTCAACTTCCAACTCTACTAAACCTTTATTATCACAAGCTACTCCCTGTGCCGACTGAACCATCAGACTTGACCTCTTCAACTTCTTATACGAAAAATATTTCCGATAGCAATCAAAAGAAATGAACGACTTATCTGCCCCTGTATCGAAGACACTCTTAACGACAATACCATCCAACACAATTAACACTTCCGGTAACTCAACCGGATTAATAGTAACTTTATTTAAACTCACAGAAGAGTTTTCCAACCCCTGAACACATCTCTTTTGAATTGATCTACCTTTAAAATTCTCATCCGAAGTTAATCTCCTTACTTGCGAAGAAACATTCCTGTCCCGTACTCCCCCTCTCCGATCAAAATCACTATTCTGCCTATTTCCATACGTATATCTATCACCACTTCTAGCACCACCAAAATTCCTATTACCATTACCAGTATTCGACCCATTACGACCAAATCCATCATTTCTATTACGTAAATTATCATGCATAAATCGCTGTCCCCCTCTCAGATTCATATCCCCCTCATTTCTCAAATTACTATCCGTGACAGGTTTCTGACGAGGGCTACGCGAATCCCGTTGATCCGAGCTATGCCAAGTCTCATACTTCGATAATATCTGGTGCATTTCCGAAAAATTCTTCGGTGCTCTAACTTCAATATTGTCCTGTATATTCGGATTAAAAAGAGTAAAAACAATGTTCAACAATTCCTCAAATGTGATATCTAAATCCAATTTATTTTTTTGTTCAAGCTTACGTAGATAAAACTTTGATGCTGATTCATAAATATTCTGCTTATTGCAATAGAATTCTTTTCTTAAAATACTTTTATCTTTAACGGGAGGAAATGCCTTCTTTAACTCAATCACAGTCTGTTCGAATCTTTTACCTTCATAATTAATCAGAAATTTTCCTATATTCTCTAACCACAAAAGTGCTTCGCCCTTCAATGAGCACTTAAGCACTACGTATCTATTTTTCTCAGGTATATTATTGAACAAAATATAATCATCTAGTTTAACTAAAAATTCACTAATGTCACCTTCACCGGTAAAGTAAACACGTGGCACAATTTCACAATGTCCGACATTTCGTTGGGCGCCATTTGTAACGGTTGGCTGCTCGTGCTGGGAGTTAAATGCAGACATACTCAGGAATTAAGATAAAAACACAGTTTATTAAAAACGATAAGGGCTTAGGGGAAGTGGAGCAAGTCTTAATTTTCCAAACTGAGAATACTTCTAAAAGATTGAAATCATACTCACAGCACCGGAACTAGCTCAATCGGGGCAACTCTGATTACTTCTCACTATCTTTCAGCTAAATTGCTAGATAAAATCTAATTAGACAGTCCGTGGCTGTAGATATCCTTTAATCACTTGAGATAATCAAATGCAATTACTATTAAATTTCTTACCACCGGCCCACTTCTCTAGTCGAATACCAAAACTCCCTCACAACTCACTGGAGGCTCGATGCTGCTTTCAATCTGCTAGATACCAGCGGGAAACACACTTCGCTGACTAATATCGCTCGAGACACGCTCTCTGCTGGCTACTGCCAGACACACCACTGCTAGCTGACTAAAGCTCTGCTGGCTATCGCCAGAGACACACCACACACACTCAAACTCCAAGCTTTTATATGCTGCAAACTGAGATACTTCAAATTTACATATTACTACTAAACGCGAGCCTAACTGTAGAATCCGAAAGAGACACACACACTCTAGAAAATTAAAGTAAAAGAGAGGATAGATGTCGCTTTCACGCTTACACATGTTAAATTATTGACGTCACGATCTCAGAAATGCTAAAGTGCCTTTATGACAAAGGTCATTCCCTCAGAATTTCACCAACAACTTTGTCGTCCAATCAGGAGAGGGAGCGACCAATGAAATTTCAGATCCATCCACTGCCCAAGTGTAATGGTAAAAGAAATAAAAGCGGTTGTTGTTTTTGTATTTTGTTGAAAAAGGAGCCAATTCAGCGTGCAAAAGCAGTGGAAAAGAACGTATTTTAGAGAGAAAAAACGTAAAAAGAAAGTATCTTATGAAAATAACTAAGACTTTATATATTCTGTCCCAAAGAAACGTGATAAACGGTAATTTCATAAGCACCATTTCGTATATTAGGCGGTTTTCTTGACATCAAGTGACCAATTTTCTTCGTATATTAAGCGGGATCGTATCTTATGCGTACGTATTTTAAGCGGGTACTTTTACACGGGTTTAATAGGCAGTTTTCAAGGGAATGAAGATAATTCGTATATTAAGCGGGATCGTAATTTAAGCGGGCGTATCTTAAACGAGTTTCACTGTAAACTGTTTTTTGTGAAACTTATATCTTTAACTCTTTGAATTTAAATGCATAAGCACAAAATTACATAGAAATTTTTTTAATTAATCTCTTTCTCTCCACATTTTTCAATAATTTTACAAATATTTTGTGCATGTTTCTGTAATATTTAAGCAACCTGTCTCAAGTCTCTTATATCTGACTGTATTAAGATCTTTAGTAAAATATAGATAGATTTTTTTTCATTATTGTTTCTCGTCTCAGTTGATATGGAACGTTTTTAAATACTTTGTTTTTCTTTATGTATAAACGCATTTTTTGACCCAATGAGTTAAATTTATCTAAGAGAGAAAAACATAGAATGACAACAATAACAACTAAAAAAAATGACTCTAGCCAAAACCTTAACCCTCTCGCTGCGTAATTTTTTTATCAAAATAGGTTCAAAAATTGCGTATTTTTTTTATTACATATTTCAAATCTATATATATTTTAGAGTTAAAACATACAAAAAAATTTTGTAAAAGAGGTTTTTTTTTAATATAGAATTAGATCATAGAAAAAGGATGTCAGAATATTGAAATCGAAGAATAATGATATAAAAGCAAAATTTTGAAAATTAGTCTTGGTTGAATTATGATTTATTTTATAAAATACAATGGTAAAACGTATATACTAATAAAAATATGCAAAATACTTACAAAACATATGTTAGAAATGAAGTTTTGTATGATAAATTTCGAAGCAAGGCTCGAGGCAAAGTCCTACCTCACAATCCTTACACCAAATTCGCGTTTCTTTTCGAATTTTTTTTCCACTTTCAGTTTTTTTTGAACAACAGACAGCACACTGTCGACGAGGCTCTTTCTTGATGGTATTTGGGGGTATATGGCTAGCAAAATGTCGAGCTGTTAGTCTCATAGGATTGTGAGTTGAACTACATCTGCCATGGTAAACACTGGAATTTCCATCTGAATATTTCTGAATGCTTAGTTCAATAATTTGCAAACGGAATTCTAGAAGCGTTATATTTTGTAATGGGTTATCCTTTTTATAAAGGATATAAGCATTCCACAGAGATTGGTCCATGAATTGTCGGAAAATTTTTATGTAATATTTTCCTTGTTGTTTTCTGAGGGTGGGGTAATATGACATTTCTTGGTCACATAAATCAACCCCACCCATCGTGTTATTATAATCACAAACAACATTTGGTTTCAGTACAGTTTTGTTTGATTTGCATTTCACTAAACGGGAACTTGCATTATGAACTGTACTCATCAGAAACACACTTTTTTTGTCTTGCCATTTCAGGGCCATAACTTTACCCCTTTGGTAAGCAAGTACTTCACCTTTAGGTATTTTCTCCTTTGCGAAATTCGGAGGAAGGTCTTTCCTAATCTTATTTACTGTGCCATATGAGTCTGTTTTTTCTGAAATTAAAATGTCTGCCAATTGTGGAGACATGTAGTAGTTGTCCATAGTTACACAGTAACCTTTTCCAAGGAATCTGTCCATCAGGTGCAAAACAATTTTACTGGACACTGGATAATTTGCAAATTTAGGGTTATATACAGTTCCATTACCTGTGTATATGAGAAAGTCTGAAATGTATCCAGTTTCAGCTTCGCAAACCACAAAAAACTTAAGACCAAATCTTGCTCTTTTCTTAGCGATGAACATTTTCCAGCTCAGTCTGCCTTTGAAGCGCATCAAACTCTCGTCTATGCTGAGATTTTTATCTGGTGTATAAAGATTTCGGAATTTGTTTCTGAGATGCTCCATGATCTCATAAATTTTATTTAATTTTGGCCACGGATGACTATCCTTATCAAACTCTTCGTTATTAGAAAAATGAAGAAACTTCATTAGCAAAATAAACCTATCTTTTTGAATGATTTGTGGAAAAATTGGGGTTTGTAATATCTGGCGTTTAGACCAATAATACTCTTGTTTCGGCTTTTTTACGATTCCTTGCAGAAACAAAACGGAAAAGAATAATCTAAGTTCTTTCTCATTTGTATCTGTCCATTTTTTCCATCTTGATCTTTCTTTAGGAACTGCCTTATTTATATACTGCTGAGCGTATCTGTTGGTCTCTTTTACTATTATTTTCAACATAACATCGTCAAAAAAAAGTTCAAAATAATTCAAAACAGTTGCATCATTTGCCATAGAGAAATTTGGTCCGGGATTGCCAAGAAAAGGAAATGGAGCAGGAGCTGGTGGCACATTTTGCATGTCAATTTTGCACCACTGTCGAACGTTTTGAATCGAAAATGAATTTTCAGATTCATCACTATCCGCAGAGGAATCCGATAAATTCTCATCAGTTTCGCTATAACTATCTTCAATATAATTGAAATCAGAGTCAGAACTACTATCAGTGTCGGAAATATCGTCAGGAATATAGGTTATATCACGTGCGAAACGCTTCCTGGCAGACATTTTTCAGCTTTGAAAAAGCGCGCGCAAAATGCTACAAAAACTTCCTGTATATTTCGCTAAAATATGGACAACTAACGCCATCTGTTGGCCCACATCTAAATAAACATTCAAACATCACATAAAAGCGGAAATGAAACCTCGAACGGGGAAATAGCGGGTTGCACAATTCAATAGACGGCAAAAATGCATACCCGCGGAAATCGCGGGTTGCGCAAATTTTGCTACTTTTACGTTGCCCGTGGAAATCGCGGGATGCGCAGCGAGAGGGTTAATACTGAGATGTTTTGTTTTTCTGGTTTCTGTTTTCAGTAGGAGCAGCGGAGGAAAGTTTCTATCAAGGGTTGGCCGGTCACGTGAAGTGAAGGACTTGTTGCTTGAAATGGTTCAGCGCTACTTTTTTTTCAACTGGAATAGTATTTAAAATAAGGCTTAAAAAAATTAAAGTCTGTCAAGGTTTTCTTTGTTTTGGGGGTGGGGAACTCGGGGCACTTTACTGTTTATGATAAATGATTAAATTATATTTAAAATGAATATGTTTAATATAGAAAACTAAAAGTATTTTTAATATACCAAGTAAATAACAGAATTTTTCATGATATTTCTTTCCTCTAATTTGCAGTAATAAAAAAGATTTCCTTATTATTTTCTTGTTCAAAAGACGTTGTTTTGTTTTAAAGATTGCTTAGCATTTTTCGGTAACGAGATATATATAGATTTAAATAAAGCTTATTTTAAGCGTTTAAAGTTTTACGTATTTAAATAATTGCCATACATGCATTTTTAAAGGAGGTACAAGATAAATGGTAGTTTTAACAGGTTTAATTTATATTCTATGCATCTAGTTTAAAATCTAATAATTCATCTTGTTATTTCCTAAAAATTAGCATTATAAAGCTGTAAGGTTAAAATATTTTGATTTATTATACAATAATATTTTAAATAAATGTTTTTTTTTTTTTTTTTTTTTTTTTTTTTTTTTTTTTTTTTTTTTTCTTACTTTACTTTTTGATTCTTTACTCTTCATCGAAAGACTTTTTTAAAATAAAATATAAATAAAATCCCAGTAAAAAATTTAGTGAATAATAAAATTTTCGAAAAAGAATTTATGCTTATACTAAATATTTTGTCTTTGATTATAACACGTTATTTTTTTTAAAATTTTGATAATTTAGTAAACTAAGTGCTACATGAGACTACGTTAACGTAACATTTAAAGAAAAGCAAATGTATTAACTAAACAAATCCACATATGAAGAATAAAAACATATTAAATAAATTAAATAATTATTGCTTTTTCATAACCAAATATTTTTGATGACCGAAATTTGTACAATTAGGTTTATTTATATATGATCACTTCGATTTCTTTCATAGGTTTGAAATTTTATGTGTTTTCTGTGAGCTTAAATGTTAAACAATTTACTTTCTTCTTCTACTGCTTTATCAGTTCTATGTTGTATTTTTACGATTATTTTTTTCCATGAATGTTTATTTAATTTGACTATTCTTGTCAAACAGTATTCTTTAATGTTGCTGTATCAATAAATATATTTGGAGAAAAATGTCGTTACTAATATTTCTCTTCAAACATCACATTGAGATGTCTAGAATAATATAAAAATCAGATTACTTTTCAATTCCAAAACACTTCACATCATGGAAAAAAAAATATTAAAAAAAAAATTATAACGTGACGAAGCATAAAAGTTAAAAAATAACTATGCAAAAAAGTCATATTTTAATCTTTAACATTTATTGCGATATAAATAATAAAAAAACAACATTATTTACTAATCATACTGCAGTTTTGACATTACATACTTTTCTGTCTATTTTGTTATTCATAATCTCTGTATTCTTTTAAAATATTTGAATGTTTCTGTAGTTTTTTTTTATTATGATTTGACATTTTCCCTAATATATATGTTTTTTCATTATACAAATCTTCCTCATTTCTTTTAATGAATATCATAACGTAAGTTTTGGCAGAAAGCTCTCGTCTATTTCTAATTGTTAATCTTATATAAAAACTATAAAAAAGAAAATCATTTCAATTTTTCTTCTTGAATGTGAAATGACATTCATCGACTTTCATACAGATGTCCATTCTTGTTGTATTGTAAAAAAAAAAAAAAAAAAAAAAAAAAAAAAAATCAACTTGAAAACGCTCTTTTTTTATATGGAGTATATTTTCTCTCTAGATAAATCACTTTTAAATAAAACCCTCTTTTAAAAAGTATGGTTAAATAGGATATCATATAAAACTTCTGTATGCAAATACTGAAGTTTGTGTTTCTTGTAAAAAATGAAGCATAAAAATGCTCTTTAAATTTAAATTATGCAGTCAGATTTTTCAAGCAAAATTTTTTCTTAGCAGTTCAATTCTTGACGATTTTTGATGCTAAATATAATAAAGTTTTCGGAAAAAAATTCTCATCATGAATGGTATTCGTGCTTTATCTGTAAAAAAAAAAAAAAAAAAAAATTAATAATTTTCATCAGAAATGTGACGTAATTTTTTTCCTCCCATTGGATTCTTGAAATTTTTCATATCATTGTTATTTTAAACATGAGAATTTTTCCGGGATTTCGAGATTTAACGCTAATAAAGGGAAATTTTTATTTATATTTAAAGAAAATTTAAGAAAATTAAAGAAAGACTAAGAAAAAAGAAAATTTCTAATTCATTCGGTATTAAATCAAAAATTATGATGCATCAAGAAAATAATTTGAAAAAAAATAAAATAAATAAGAGGTACCGAGTGTTCATTTGCGAGATATAATCAGCGTATTGGCAGTGAAAATACTCTTTGAATCATCTGTCATATAGAGAAACATTCATACATACTTTGGTATTTGTTTTATGCTTTTAGAGGTACGAAATAAAATATATCGGCTATTTTGTACTTGTGTTTTAAAACAATATTGATTTTCAGTTTAAATATACTTCTGCATTGCCAAAAAAATATAACAACCCCATTAGAGTATTAAATTTTCCAATGCGTCAGTCAACATTTTTGCATTTTTAGTTCAACAAAAAGCTGAATATTTATAGTGGCATTTGGTGAAAAGCGTTGAAAAGAAACCCCTTTAAAATTAAGTATAACTTTATTAAAAAAATATTATTTCACAAACACTTGATTATAGAATGTTTTCTCATAATTCTATGACCAAGAAATGAAAAGCGCTGTATTACATATAAAAAAGATTCCTCAAAAAAGAAAAAAAGTATGAGTGATTCTCTACAAATACGCCAAAATGAAATTTATGAGGGAGTAATGAATTTTAACAAAATTCCCATTTACCTTTATTTACCATTATCTGAATTGCTGTTAGGCTTAGTAGGCTTTAACTATATATAAATACTCATGAGGCTAAGATCCTACCACATCTCTTTCTCACAAATCTGTACTAGATGCTGTTAAATATTATATATATGGGTGATTCTCAAAATAGGGGACATTTTATGTCTTTCGGCATACAAAAAAAATTGAGAGGTTTTCTGTCATGTTTTTATATTTAGATATGTTTGTCTTAATATTATGCATTATTTGCACTCAAGAATTACTCACTTTTTAGTTAAAAACACCTTAAAATATCAGAATAAATGTTCAAAATGTCATTAGCATGGATGTCCACAGCAGCTGTGCCTTGTATATACTAGTTTTTTAAAGAGTTAATATCATGTTTATAAAATAAAACAAATGTTATTCTTTCTTTAAATTAATCAAAGAGAGTATTTATCCAATAAATTTCTTTTTAAAAATAAAATTATACTATATAAAAAAAGAATTAAAGTTTGTCCTCCATATTCTATTTTCAAAACAAGGTCATACAATAACAGCTGGTTAATAATCAAAATTTCATTTTCACATATGACAATAGTTTGAAAATATAAAGTTTCTTCATGGCAACAAGTAGCCATTTTATCCCAGCCTGAAGATAGAAGCATGTATTGTATTTTAAGAATAGAAGTTGAATAATAAGGGCGTACATCAATTGTATGTCATTAGAATGGATAATAATTTTCATGTTTATTTTATAATTAAATTTTTTATTTTACTTATTTGCATAGGACTTTTGTGTTTTAAAAAGCCCCAGAAAGGACTATTGCATTGTGATTATATTATGGCTCATAATCTTATTTAAATTAAAATTTGTCATTAGCATGGACAAATATCAGTGTCATTAGCATGGTTTTTCTGTCCATGCTAAAGACTCCTATGTGCATAAATGTAACCATTGCTTATATTGTATCTTTTACAAAGTTTAATTTTACATATAAATTTAGGTATTACATTTATTATCCATAAAATATGCATTAAATCTGTAGGAAAATCACTAAGACAGATTCTTACATTATCAGTGTCAGAATGTTGCTCATGTAAACAAAGTTTGCTCTTTGGTAATGTTTTTATTCTCCTTATATGTATATATGTAAAAATGGAAACCATTTGCTGAAAAGGAAGGCTAATAAATATAGAAAAAAAATATTTAAACAGGAAGAAAATAAAAATTTCTTAATATATTTATTCCATGCAATTTGTTTTGTCATTAGCATGGCTCAAAAAATACTAATTATTTTTTTAAAGTTAATTTTTAAATATTTAGCTCTGCTGACTACATGTAAAGTATACCTAATACTATATTAACAACACCTATTTTTTTCAGAAATTTTGCTAACAATAATTTTTTTAAGATTTCACTTTTGAAATTGTCCCTTCTTTTGAGAATCACCCATATATATATATATATATATATATATATATATATATATATATATATATATATATATATATATATATATATATATATATATATATATATATATATATATATATATATATATATATATATATATATATATATATATTAATTACTACTGATTTAAAAGTAGTTATAAATAGTCAAAGCCAACTAAGTCTAATTGCTCAGATAATGGTAAAAAGTAAGTGATCATTTTGTTAACATTTATCCCATCGACACAGTGTTTCTCTTACCACTCTTTTTTTGAATTATTCAGAGAGAATCACCCATATAATTAACATAGCGATCTTTGCAGGGGAATTCAATTTTTAAGTGACAAGAAGTAAGTGCTAATTTTCATTTTATGTGTATAATAAATAGTTAACGCTAAAGCTTTAAACATCTTCATGATTATATTAATACACTTTTTATCATTGTTTAGCTAATACTGTTTAAAATAATGTATTTATTCAAACTTGTATTACTTTTGTTATCATAACTACTAATAACATAATTCTAACAACAATTTTATTAATGTGTATGATGTGTTTCCGCTCGACTAACATAGAAAACATGTGCTTGCAATCAGCGAAACAAAAAAATGTTCTTCAAGGGATACAATAAATATATAAGGGATATATAAAAGGAACTTAATAAACCAAGTGTCATTTTTTTAAAATTTACAATAAGTTTACTATATTTGGAGTCAGATCATAGTATTGTATCGTGTTAAGATGGTTGTTTGAAGTATTCTGCTCTACAACAACAGCTATTCTTTGCGAAACATTTTAGAGATTGAATTAACAGCTCTTGAATACAATTACTTACATAATCATTTAATTAGATTACGACAAATCATCCTTCACAATAACGTTGGAATGTTTTTAGAACTCCTTTATCATAAATATAATATTTTACATTATATAGATAAATATTTTACATTTATCTATATCAGAACTATATAGAAAACAACAATTGAATTGTTTTAGTTATAGATGAATAACAGTATTTTTAAAATATTCTTAGTTTATTAATGCAGTACAATATTTAAGTTATATCTAGATAATCAAAATGTGAAATATTTGACTCCATTCTGCTTTTCATTCACCTAAACAAATTCTATAAAAAAAAGTGAAAAATCTTACTTTATGCATTGATTATGTCACATTCTATAATAAGATCTGCCTATATACATTAATAGCATTTGCCAGCTTTAAAAGAAAAGTGAGTTTCAAAAATATGAAAGCAGACATGAAGTAATATTTAAAATATTAGTCAGCCTTAATACTATGATATTTAAATGCGACGTTAAATGATCTTGAGCAGGCCTAAGAAATATCAAAAGGCGCTACATTAAAGAATATTAAAATGGTCAAAAAATTAAAAAAAAAAATAAGAAAACAAAATTTTCTGCCTTTATTGAGATCTATAATATAAAAGGAAAATTAATCCTATTTCTTTTGTGCTACGCGAAAAAAAATCTTTTAAAATACTAGCATATTTTTTACTTATCTGAATTTTATATTAAATCTTAGATTTCTTCTATGATGCTAGTAGTTGTCTCTATCCAAATCCTGTAACTTTTTTCTTTATTTTTTTCATGAAGTGAATATTGTCAGTCTTATATATTTTACTCACACTTTTTTTATTGTTTTATTTGTTTATTTCATTATTAATATTGTGAAAACTGCTTTATAAAGCCGATAGCTTTAATAACTGTTATTTATTTATTTTTTGAAATCTTGTAAAGAGTTTAAATGAAAAAACTCTAAAATGCTTTTTGAAAAATATTCTACTGTTCAGTTTTTCTTCCCGCATGATTGTTAGAATTAATACTGGAAATAAGAAATCAGACTAACAATATTTAATTGAACATTATAGATGTGCGTTATAGAGTTTTTATATAATTTCGTGCACATATTTCATTAAATGGCAACACGTAAATTTTCATAACAAAGTTTCTTATTAGTTACACAAAACGTGTTTAATTTATTGTGCAGTTTAATATATCTTCATATAGCCTTAAACACTTTAAAAAAGATAGATTTTTCTAAAACTTTGGAAATTTATTATGAACATGAACAATAAATCATACAGTTATCATACGAATTAAATAATTTCAACTGAGTGAAACTGGGTAACACAATAGGAAAATTTTTCGCTCAGTTTGAAATATTTAATTCGTATAACTTTACCGATTAGTTTGATTGTGTTGAAAATGCAATTTATCTACGTATCCATCGTTCTATAGCATTTCTTTACTTGCGGCCCACGCTGTTGAGCTGTTTAAATGACAAACAAGATGGTATGACCTACAAGGTTATCTGAACAAAAAAATGCTTACAGGTTGTCGTTCCCAGTTAGCTTAAACGGTAAAGAATTGGTTTCTGGGTATCGGGGGTATCTGGGTATCTGGACTCGACTCCCTGCCTGGGCAATTTTTCGCTCAGATGGAAATATTTAATTCGTATGAAAACTTTAACAACCAGTTTGATTGTGTTAAAAATGCAATTTTTCTTCTGTTTATAGCTCGTTTTCATGTTGTAACTTAAATTAATTTCATTATATTATAGTCTACGTGGAAAATAATTTTCAGTATATTTTAATAATTTTGCGGCTTTTTAATCATAATATAATTTATACTGATCAATAGCACTTAGAACATGTCGTGAACGTTTATATGCAGTGACACGATGAAAATTCAGTTAAGGGACAATCAACGAGAGATAAGTTGAGAAGTGAACTTTAAATTGTGTTATGTTTCTTTGAATTAAACTAATATTTTGCAAATTTTTGTGATATGAATAAATATTATGAATCACATACAGGCCTTCAAAAATAGTTCGATCAAATTTCCAAATTAAATGTTTCGTAATTTGCTAAAGAAATTTTCAACTGTAAATTGTAACTGCACAAATTACTGAAAATATTCTTGTATATTGTATTCCTGTGTAGTTATACAAATTTATAGATTTTCCTATACTTATGATACTGATATTTTACTGTTTATCAGTTTCAAAATTTAGGTTTTCATAGGTTTAGGTGCTTTAGATATTATTAGCTTAAACATCGCGTTTTAGCTTTTAAGTTGTGAAACTTTGCTAAAGTATCCCTAATGCGTAGTATTTAGTTTTCATTCTTATTTGTGGTATTTAATAATATGGCTCTTAAATGGCCGTGTGTGTGGCTATTTTAAAATTCTTCTCTTTTGTGGAAATAAAAACATGTGGCACATTGTTAAGTTTTAAACTGCAGAAAATCGTTTTTTTTTTTTTTTTTTTTTTTTTTTTTTTTTTTTTTTTTTGTTGTTGCTTTTAATTGTGAATTTTCAAAATTATAAAGAAAGTATGGGACACCTACTTATGTTTTTTTTTAAATGTATAAAAATATTATATTTTCATAACTTATATTAATTAACTTATATCCTGTAATTAATTGCCATAATCCTAGGACGATATAATGTCATCACATTAATGATAAGAACATTTTCTTGTGATTAAATGCAAAATAATTATATTTAAATTTCTAACCAAGTAAAATTAACTGTTATATTGCTACATAAATATATATATTTTTTTCTAAAATTGCACGAGAAAAAAAATAATTATTTGGTTAAGAGTATAATCAGATAGAAAAAACTACTTTAGCAAGAACAATAAAAAAAAACTTTTTAATTATATATCAAACTTAAAAAAGATAATTTTCTGAGAAAAGAAAATTAAACAAAATGATAAAACGAACTGAAAAATATAATTATTAATTTTAAAAGATACAAATTAATATAATGTTTCTTTCGAGAAGAAATTTTGTTTAATAACTATACAAAAACTATACAAAATGTAACTGAACAGCTAATATCTCACGTATAAAAACATTTCATATTTATTTACTTAGAAGGTGTCACAAATAAAAATTAAATTAAAGAGTTGACATGTTTCGGTTCATTAATAAGAACCGTATTCATAACATATAAAATCAGTAGAAAATTAAATGACACTGGATATAAATATAATTTAAAAATCAAAACAAAACATTGCGCCCGCTATGATCCTGAATATAGCCATTGCCAACACGGCATATAAATATAATAAATTTTTACCATATATTAAATTTAAAAAGTATAAAATTAAAATTAAAAAAGTAGAAAAACTAAATGACTCTGGATATAAAGGTAATTTAAAACCCCCAAAACATAAAATATTGCGCCCTCTATGATCGTGAATAGCCAATGCCATCGCGGTTCCTCCTATTAGACTCATCCTTTAAATATTTATTAAGTAATTCTAACCACAAACTCGGAATGTCATAAGAATAAGAATCATTACAAACTCTATCCCTCCTAGAATATATCTCTATGGATTCACGGATGATTAATTTTCGGAATAAACTGGAAATGAACACTAATCTACTATCTTTAAAACAAATTTTAACCCCCCTCTTTAAAAACAATCTTGATAACGCAGTCTTATCCCTACCAAATTTTATGTCACATTCATGCTCTTTCTTTCTAACCCCAAACTTTCTACCTGTCATACCGATATAAAAATTAATATCCCCCTCTTCATTCTCATATGGAATTTCATATACCCCTGCTAGATCATCTTGTGGAACCGGATCAAAAGCTCTGTATAGAAGATGTTTTAACTTAGGAGGTGGCTTAGCAATTAATTCTATTTTAAACTTTTTTAATTTAGCTTTAAGCCTCTCAAAATTACCCTTTATATAAGGAAACGATAGTCTTTTAACCCCAATCTCTTCCCCCTTCTCACAGGCATTATCAACCAAATTACAATTAACCTGAGAATTATTTTTATCCCTATAATTTTTAACCAATTTATTAATTTTATCCTTTTTGTAACCATTCAACTTAGCAATATTAAAAATATAATTCAACTCTTCATACAAAAATTCATCAGAACAAATAATAAACGCACGATTAACCATGAACCGGAATGTAGAAAACTTATACCCAAAGGGTGAATACGCAGAAAATGGAATAATATGCTGACTAGCTATATCTTTCCTGTAAACTTTCCTTTTTAACATAGAACCCTCTCTAATAAGCCACACGTCTAAAAATGAAATAGCACGATCATTTTTCATAGCGGGCGCAATGTTTTGTTTTGATTTTTAAATTATATTTATATCCAGTGTCATTTAATTTTCTACTGATTTTATATGTTATGAATACGGTTCTTATTAATGAACCGAAACATGTCAACTCTTTAATTTAATTTTTATTTGTGACACCTTCTAAGTAAATAAATATGAAATGTTTTTATACGTGAATGAAAAAAGGTGAAGTGATTTTGTTTTAGTTTTTGAAAAAACGAAAGCTAACAACAGTTTTAACATAGCTAATATCTCTTTAAAACATTTTCTAAGAAAAATAATGAAATATAAATTATTCAATATAACCTATATTGTTTATGTTACTTGAAATAATGAGGATTTTGCTACGAAGAAAACTTAGCACAAACGATATTATTCTACAAATTACTTATCAATTATGTTTTAGTTGTACTTGCTTTTTATTGGAATGCAGGGAACAAATCAACGAGAAAATTTTGTTAACTTGTCAGTGTTTGTAAGATTTTTTTGGTAGAATTTATCGTATGAATTGCTTAATTTTGCTACATAATTAGTCATATAACTTTTCGAAGATTTATGTATAATATTTTTTCATTAATTAGTATATAAAAATGCATTCTATTTTGTTATGCAAAATTACACATTTATAAATTTTAATATTAAAAAGGCAAATCCGTTGTGACACTTGAATAGTAAAATATAATAATATTTTATATATTTTCATAATAAAGTTGACAGATTTCATTGGTTTGTCTTCTAGAGTTAGGTTTGTTATGTTTAAGGCTTATATGCATTTAATATAATTGAAAAATTTAAAGTAATAAACAGATTTTGAATAGAGGCTCATCATTAAATTTTGTTTTGGTAATTTTATTTTACTTTAAGACTAAAAAGAAAGGTAAACAAAAGTTATTGACTTTTTTGACTATTTGATCACAGTTATTGATTGTTTTTCATTATTATGCTCATGTTGGATGTGAACTATGTTCAACTGTCTTCGCGTATTCCCTGAAAGTTCTTTAAAGTAAAGAATCTAATACAGTAAATGATTCACGCTGATTGTGTTTCAGTAATTTTATGAACTTAAATAAATTTGATAGCACAACAATTAAATTAATAAAACAGTAATGTGCATCACAAGACAATATTCATTACATTCTAATGAAATTATTAATAAAATTCTAATGCAATGATTTGAATAATATACCTAATGCTGTAATTGAATGGGAACGATTAGCAATGCCGATTCCTTATATATCTCTTACGAGCATTTTTTTTTCCCAAGCAAATCGATAATTCCTGCTTGTTTTCTAAAAATCCGTTTTACTTATATTCATAAACTGTGTAGAACCTCCCTAAAAATGTTTTTCTCCTGAGTAATAAGTGAAATCATGGTTGTGATCAGAAAGAAAATTAGAAATTGAGACAGTTTGTCGTAAACCAGAGAGCATAAAAACACTTTTCATTACTGATGGAAATTTCTAGGCTAGATGTGCCAGTAATAAATAGATGGATTTATTTCAGTTATTTCAACACATTTTGATTCATAATGAAAAATGTACTATGAGGTTAATAAAATATTGTTTTTAGATGGATACTATATAGATACAATACTATGAGAACTATAACGTAGTAATTATAACAGGTAATTAAAAAAAGTTGGATTTTAACTTAATGTTTTCAACGTTTTTTAGTTTAACGAAAATCCGGTAATCAAGATCTGTTATATGAAAGGTGAGTTCCCAGTGATATTTCTTTTTCCATATACATCCCAGGGAACTACCTAACAATTACCATAAATATTAAGAATACTACATTTTTTTTATTTTACGTGGAACTAGAATAGTAAGTCAATACAAAAAATCCCTGTCGGCTGGGCCTATAGGCGGAGGTAGATTTCAAAGAATGCTCATTTCAACAAAAAAATATATGATTAGAGATAAACCCAGTTTAATAACTTCATTTGGCCGTTTATGAAAAATTTTTAATTTCATTTTTCTGAAAAAACTGGTTTTATCAGAATCATCTTAAGAAAAATTCAGCTCAAATGCTCATTTTGACAACATATTTTGAAATAAATTCTAAATTTATTAAAAAATCGACCAAAACAGTACATTATATAGTTCCTAAATAACAAAAAACTGTCAGTTGAATGCATTTGAGAAAAAAATTGAATTTAAAAATGAGTCATAAAATAACCGATTTGTTGTTCTTTAATCATGATTGCTTCGGAAAATTTTGCGCGAAATACTCACTTTGACAGCATTTTTAAAAATATATTCTATCTTTATCAAAAAACAGGCCAATGCGTCACAGTATATAAATCCTAAATAAGAGGATCTGTAAATTGGATGCGTTTGAGAGCGAAAATGGATTTTAAAACGAGTCATAAAAACGCAATTTGCTATGTGAAAACTTCCTTAAATTTTCAAATCACGAAGATTTCGGAAAATTCTGTTCAAAATACCCTTTTTGGTAGCCTTTTTTGAAATATATTCCGTCTTTATCAAAAAACTGACCAATTCATCACATTATATAGTTCCTAAATAAAAGGATCTGTAAATTGGATGCGTTTGAGAACAAAAATGGATTAAAAAACGAGTCAGAAAAAAACGCAATTTTTTATTTGAATACTTCCTTCAATTTTCAGTCCCGATAACTTTCGGAAATTTTGTTCAAAATACCCTTTTTAGTAGCCTTTTTTTGAAATATATTCTGTCTTTATCAGAAAATTGACAATGCGTCACTTTATACAGTTTCTAAATAAGAGGATCTACCATTTGGATGCGTTTAAAATCAAAAATGAATCAGAATATAAGCAGTTTGGATTTGAGGTTTTTTCTCCAACTCCTATTTTTGTTTAATTTCTTTTTGCTCGACGAATTGGTTTTATGAAAAACTTGTCAATATAAAAGTTGTAGATATTTTTGAGAAGATGTAAAATAAATTTAATCAGATTTGATATCTTAAAAATTGACGGAGTTATGGATTTTCTCTTTTTTCAGCGCCCTTTTTCCTTTTGTTTTTAATTTATTTCATCGGTAAAAGTTGGTCCTATCAAAAACTTGTAAATACAAAGTTTTAGATAATTTTAAGAACATTTACAAAAAATTTAGTTGGACTTGATATCTTGAAAATTGACGAAGTTATGAATTTTTTTCTCTCAAAATCCCTGTTTTTTTCGCCCCTTGAGCCCACTTCTAAATTTATCAAAAATCTGTCATGCATATACTTATGGCCCATTTTTAAGAAGTAACATAAACTTTAAACCGATTCGATATCTACTTTAATTAAGAAGTTATGGCGTTTTTTCGGTTTTCACAAAAGCGCCCCCTATTCCGACCCCCTTGGTCCGTTTTTGCCCATTAACGAACTTAGCCAAGATTTTATCCCTTTGATTTTATGTACCAGTTTGGTGGAGATTGGTGAAGACTTATAGAAGTTATCGTGTCCATAAAAATGTGAGATATATATATAGATGGATAGATAGATAGATACGTAAACTGGTGCGATTGCAATAGGTAGTATTTCTTACGAAATCTACCTAAAAGTGTAAAACATTTTTGCACAGTGGGCTGTATACAAAAACCAAAATTATTTATTCGCACTGAAAAGAAATTTCAGACTTCTAAAAGTGATTGTTTCATGTTCAAGCTCTTTCGTATACCTATTTTTGTGCCATAATAATTTCATTAAAAAAATCTTGATCTAGTAAAATTCACGTAAAAATCATATATACAATACACAAAAGAAAAAGCATCTTTTGAACAAAGATTATGAGATATTTTCCCAAAGTCCCAAAATACCTTGAAAGAAATTCACCGTTGAAAAGTGTTAAAGAAGATATACAAATGATAATCTTAAAAAAAAGAAGAAAAAATTCTCTTGAAAATGAGATTTGGCAACATTAGTGTAAACGTAAATATTTTTTTGCGTCCCTGCATATGATGCATATGTGTGTAAAGACACAAAATAGTGAGTTGACATTTAATTTAGTAACAAAAAATAATTATACAAACACTTGCATGATTTTCTAAAATTTTCTACACTAGCTTGAAATACATTCAGTATGAAAGAATATTTTTGCAAATCACTATGCATTCACAGCAATCTATACAGCTCTTTGTGTAGTCCTATATTTTGTTAAACTATAAACAAGCAGGTCTTCGTACATTAAGTTTACATTTGTATATTTTTCACCCAGCTGGTTTCTATGCTTAATTAGTAGGTGATAAATCACGTATTAAATATTCTATAATTTCAAGTGTAATTTCATCGCTGAAAATATATTAAATTGTACAATACAATATGCTTAAAATACTACAATTGAACATATCAGTTGAACCACATACCACAATTAAAAATGAAACTATTTTAAATGTTCCAATATACAAAATATAATTGTAATATCTATTTAAAATGCGAGGGTGTCATAGTAAATTTCATAACTGATATAAATTATAATAATTCCGTATTTGCATATACATATATCCAATTAGTTGAATCCATTTACATTTACGAGAATTAAATCAAGAACAGGCGATAGACGGATAACGGATATTGCAGACAGACTGATCAAAATCACAAGCTCCTTCCAAATGTGTGGCAAAGTGCTATATGTAATATTATAATAATGTGTGTCAAATGATTTATAACATACCATTTATGATCTAACATTATCCATAATCCTTTCAACTAAAAAACTTACTCATAATGTAACATTTGGGTCTGAAAATTGTTCACATTTTTTAATTCATTGCCTAACTAATTTTCAATAATCATATCCTGAATTCAAACAAAATACTGACTGAAACAAAAGTGAAACAAAATACCGTCAAACAAAATACCAAAAAAGCCTCTTGCATTGCTTTGTGAATAATTGATTATTTGGAATAAATGGTCACACTTTTCGTTATTGTACATGTTATTGTTTTGAATATTCATTTAAAGTTTATTTGAATTCATTATCTAGTATGTTTGGCTACGATTATGGATACAATCCTGTTAAGAACACCTACAAATGCACCATCCACTTCAGCTGATGATGATGAGTCAAAGAAAAAGAAAACAAGTTGGAAATTGCACGTGAAGCTTAGTAAATGAGGTGCGTTCGTACGATAACGAAGTTTTAAATATATTCAGATCTTGCTGTTATAGTAGATAGTACTTCGGATACAGATTAGTGGAAATTTTTTCTGTGCCTCTGTAAATGTAAAGGAAGCAACTTTTATTACCCCTCAGCAACGTATATCGACTCTACACAATCTGCTTTCTTTTATACAGGATATAACTTGTAGTATTACTCAGCAACGTATATCAATCTCAAAAGATGTTAAATAGTCAATTACAATTAAAACGCGCACCAAAAATATTTTTCCTATACCATTATGTAATGGAATACTTTTGTGTGGCCTTGTAAATTAATGACAAATGTTTTTTTACACCACAGATTGGGCAAAATGTACATTATAATATGTACTTCATAGATGCATAACAATTTTATTGTGTTCGAATGAGTGTAACACCATTAAAATGCATTTGAAAGTTTTCCCTATTGACCATAATGTAACGGAATACTTTTGATTGTCCCTGTAATTGATCTATGCATCCGATTTTCACAAAATTTGAAATGACTCGACAAAATTATGTATTAATTATATACTTTAAATTCGAAACAATTAAAATGCTTTTGAAACTTTTCTCCCCATTGACCGTAATGTAATGGAATACTTATGATTGTCCCTGTAATTGATCTATGCATCCGATTTTCATAAAATTTGAAATGACTCGACAAAATTATATAATAATTATATATTTTAAATTTCAAACGATTCGGTTGGGTAGTTTTTGCGTTCTTATATGCGAACAGACAGACGGACGGACTGAACGACAACTATAGGTGCTACGTATTTACATAATTACGAACGCACCTAAAAACAAACAAATGTTAGTTTATTTTCACTGCATTAGCTTTTAACGCAAACTGATGTTCAATAAAAGTTTTAGTTTGTAATTTGAAAGTATTTTACCTTCTGATTCTGTCTTCTTATTGCCTACAAAAGAAAAAAAAAATTAGTTTATTTTTACAGCATCAGATTTTATCGCAAACAGATGTTCAACAGAAGTTACAGTTTATAAACTGAAAGTATCTTACCTTCTGTTGATGCCATCTCAGACCCTATAAAAGAAAAAAATAGTTTATTTTGCTGAAATTGACTTGAAAGAACAGATGATAAATAAAAGCTTCAGTTTATAATTTGGAAGTGTTTTACCTTCTATTGCTGTCCCCTCAGACCCTATAAATGAAGAGAGATAAATGTTAGTTTACATTTTCTACATTAAATTTTAATGCAAACAGATTTTTAGTAAAAACTTAACTTTAGTTTATAATTTGAAAGTGTTTTACCTTCTGCTGTTGTCTCCTCAGATCCTATAAAAGAACAAGCAAAAGATGTAAGTTTATTTTGCTGCAATTAGATTTCAACGCAACTACATGTTCAATAAAAGTTTTTGTTCTTATTTTGAAAGTATTTTACCTGCTATAGTTGTCTCCTCACTCCCTACAAAAAAAAAAAAAAAAAAAAAAAGACATTAGTTTTTTTTTATTGTTTTAGATTTTAACGCAAACAGATGTTCAGTAAAAACTTTAGTTTATAATTTGAAAGTGTTTTACCTTCTGTCATTGTCTCCTCAGATCCTATAAAAGAACAAGCAAAAGACATTAGTTTTTTTATTATTGTTTTATATTTTAACGCAAACAGATTTTCAATGAAAGTTTTTGTTCTTAATTTGAAAGTATTTTACCTGCTATAGTCGTCTCCTCACTCCCTATAAAAAAAAGAAAAAAACATTAGGTTATTTTATTGTTTTAGATTTTAACGCAAACAGGAGTTCAATAAAAATGTTTGTTGTTTTTTTAAAAGTATTTTACCTGCTATAGTTGTCTCTTCACTCCCTACAAAAAAGAAAAAAAAGACAGTTTTTTTTTTTTGTTTTAGTTTTAGATTTTAACGCAAACAGATGTTCAGTGAAAGTTTTTGTTCATAATTTGAAAGTATTTTACCTGCTATAGTCGTCTCCTCACTCCCTATTGAAAAAATAAATTTAGTCGTTGGGGACCACCGTAATACTTACCCATCATGGATATGTATATGAAAATAAAACATGTGAAACTATTTATACAATGCATTGCAATTCATAAACAAAACTTAAATATTGTTAATATACATAGTAATGCTATATTAAAGAACTGCTGATGTACCAATGTCGACAAATTATATAAAACGCCAAACTACTGAAATAGTACCGAACTGCGTAAAAGAAAAATCCTTATAACGCCAAAAATAATAGTTCTATTAACTAACAATTAACTGCGTCGGATTAAGCGTCTCATTTTCAATTAAAATATACTTTTGAATTGAAATTTGAATGAAATACAGGGTCATGAAAAATCGAAGAATGTGGAAAACAAGATTACAAATATCTCGACAACTAATAATCCGATCAACTTCGTTCTATATGCAAAATGTGTGTTATTTTATTGCCTTTTACATCCATTCCTTAGAACAAAAAAACTCGAAAAATTTTATATACCTTTCATCAGAACGAATTTTTCGAGAGTCCGAAAAAATAGTTCCGGATAATCGAGGTTGCTGATATTAAATAGGGTTCGTCCCATTCTTACATACTAACTACATACAAAATTTCAAGTCTCTATCTCAATTTGTTCGGGAGATAGAGCGTTTACAGACAGACAGACTGACAGACAGACAGACAGACGGACGGCAAAAATTTTTTTCTAAAAATATGTTTTTTGGAATCTCCACTATCTAAAATGTGTAAATCCGTCAAAAAAAACTTTTCGATTTTCAAAACGATTGCAAGACTTACCCTATACTACGTATGATGGGTAAGTAAAAGACATTCGTTTTTTTTTTTATTGTTTTGGATTTTAACGCAAACAAGTGTTCAATAATTTTTTTCAAGTGTTTTACCTGCTATTGTTGTCTCTTCACTCCCTATGAAAAAGAAAAAAAAAACACATTAGTTTTTTTATTGTTTTAAATTTTAACGCAAACAGATGTTCAATAAAAGTTTCTGTTGTTAATTTGAAAGTATTTTACCTGCTATAGCTGTCTCTTCACTCCCTACAAAAAAGAAACAAGTTGGAAATTGCACGTGAAGCGTAGCAAATTAGGTACGTTCGTACGATAACGAAGTTTTAAAAATATTACTTTCATATATCAATCTCATAAAATTGTAAATAGTGAATTACAATTAAAACGCTCAAACAATGTTCTCCCTATACCATTATGTAATGGAATACTTTTGTGTGGCCTTGTAAATCAATAACAAATATTCTTTGCACCACAAATTATGTATGATGTTTATTATAATATGTACTTTATAGTTGCATATAAATTTTATTAAGTTCGCATGAGTGTAACACGATTAAAATGCATTTGAAACATTTTTTTCCCCATTAACCGTAATGTAATGGAATACTTTTGATTGCCCCTGTAATTGATACATGCATCCGATTTTCATAAAACTTCAAATAACTCGACAAAATTATGTAATAATTATGTATTTTAAATTTCAAACGTATAGAATATATTTGAAACTTTTTCCTAATTGACCATAATGTAATTGAATACTTTTGATTGCCCCTGTAATTGATCTATGCACACGATTATCAAAATATTTGAAATAACTCGACAGAATTATGTAATAATTGCGTATTTTAAATTTCAAATGATTAAAATGCATTTGAAACTTTTTTCCCCATTGACCGTAATGTAATGGAATATTTTTGATTGTCCCTGTAATTGATCTATGCATCCGACTTTCATAAAATTTGAAATAACTCGACAAAATTATGTAATAATTGTGAATTTTAAATTTCAAACGTATAGAATATATTTGAAACTTTTTCCTAATTGACCGTAATGTAATTGAATACTTTTGATTGTCCCTGTAATTGATCTATGCACACGATTATCAAAATAATTGAAATAACTCGACAGAATTATGTAATAATTGCATATTTTAAATTTCAAACGATTAAAATGCATTTGAAACTTTTTTCCCCATTGACCGTAATGTAATGGAATACTTTTGATTGCCCCTGTAATTGATCTATGCATCCGAGTTTCATAAAATTTGAAATGACTCGACAAAATTATGTAATAATTATGTATTTTAAATTTCAAACGATTCGGTTGGGTAGTTTTTGCGTTGTTATATGCGGACGGACAGACGGACGGACTGAACGACCACTATAGGTGCTACGTATTATATAATTACGAACGCACCTAAAAAGAGTATGACTTAGTAAGTAACATTTGCTTAGAGATAAATTAGCACTTTCCATTTTTTTCTGTTATGTTTTGTAACACCAACAATGTTTCACATGACTAAACATTAGATTAAGGGTACAGTGAACTCTCAAAACTATTTTTTTAAATTTTCAATGATTTTTTTTAAATTTCTGGAAATAGTCAGAGTATGTATATCTCTTATTTCACAATTTTTGTAAAAAAAAAAAAAAAAAAAAAAAAAAAAAAAAAAAAAAAAAAAAAAATTCAATAGTTTCTGAGATACAGATTTTTCTTTTTCTTTTTCTTTTTTTTTTTTTAATTAACGAAAAATGACAATATTTCAAAATGCTCCATGCGAATTTTTGTGTGCCTAAATTTTCTAATTTTTTGTTTAAAATGATCTCTACGTATGTGTTAACAAATGTTACTAAGCATTTTTAGCATATTACATGTAAAACATTAAAAAAATTATTTTAACGTAATTCTTTTGTACTTTTTGTTAAAAAATCATTAAAAGTTCCATGTAACTGAAATTTAAAAAATTTAAATGCGTCTAAAAAAGTTTATTTTTAGTAACATTTGTTAACACATACATAGAGAGCATTTTAAACAAAAATCAGAAAAATTGGGCATAAAATTTTTTGCATGGAACATTTTGAAATCATGAAAACGACGAAAATATTCATTCTGAAAAAGAAAAGTTTTAGTAACTTCAATGGTAATAATTGCTTGATATTTTCCTACTGACACAGATTTAGCTATATATAAGGGATAAAATATCATTTCTAGCTTATATGTAAGTATTTTATGTTTTTATGGTAATTTCACATAATATATGTGGCTTCGACAGTAATGTACACTGTAAAAAATTTTGCCGTTAAAAAACGGAAATAGTACTGGTAATTTAGACGCCAGTACTACTTCCGTTTTTTAACGGAAAAAATTTCCAGGAAAAGTTCCGTTTTTTCACAAAATATTTCCGTTTTTTAATATTTTTTTATGCAAAAATTTTCATTTGAAGGTTAAAAGAATTTTTCAAGGACAAACTAACATCTTTGTGATTTTTATTCTTTATTTTAGAAAGACACGTTAACATCAGGCACACATTATATATATTTAATTTAAATAACAGTGAAGAAATGTGACTTACCTTCCATGGGGATCGAACCCGGGTTGTCTTCGGTCGTAGCCTGCAGTGTAATACCATTACACCATGATTACACAAAACACATTTTCAAATATCTTTAGTTATTTCAGATGCATTTCATAAAGTAAAGACAAGATTTTGAACGCGGATTTATTTCTGTAGCGATAATATATATATATATATATATATATATATATATATATATATACCGGGTGTTCCAAAAATAACCGGTAGATTTTAAAATTCAATAACATAAAAACGGTGACAGCTATTAAAAAAATTTTTGCAGGAGGGTTATGTATAATGCCATAAGTTTTATCTCCGTGATTTTTGATCTTAGTTCGGAAACCAAACAACAGATGGCGCTGACGGCGATTGGCGTTCAGTCGAAGCCGAAACTGAGCTCACTCAGCATTGATACAAAGGAAGGAGATTAAGGATATGGAGTGCGTCTCATTCGATTTGATTTCAATGAAATGCATTTTTGCCATAGATGTAACAGATTCTTCGATAGTGGAATGCAGCGTTCAGAAATGGGTATAAATTTCGCAAACAGTATTTGAGTTTGCAGGATATTTTACATTTATAAAGTTTTATTTGCCCGGATAAAATTACTTTCTTATGGCATGATTTAAAGAATATTTTATGCATCGTATTTTAAAACTACACTGTTAAAAATTTGAAACCTTTGCTGCATCATCACACCTCCGCTTTTATAGAAAATGATTACTTCACTGTATTATGGAGCATTCTCATCGGTCAAAACAGAGATATTCTATAATAACATCGAGTGACGATGCAGCAAAAGTTTCAAATTTTAACAGTGTTGGTGACGATGCAGAGAGTCACAAAAATGACCGGTATATTTGAAAAATCAATAAAATTTATGGGCAGCGTTAGAAATATACCGTTTGTTGCAATATGATTGGGACAATAGTAAATTTTCAGGTATACAACTTTCGGAATCACTTAAAATTTTCAACAACAGATGGCACTGCAGGCAATTTGAAAGCTGTAATAGAAAACGCAATCTGTGAATTTGCCATTCTGTAAACCCTCTGTCCCTGCCCGCGAAGAAACTCGCAAGCTAAAGCTATTCACTGTAAAAAAATTTGACCCATTTGCTGCAGCGTCATTCACTCCGCCGCTTTTATAGAAAATGGCTACTTTATTGCGTTATGGAGCATTATCATTGGTCATAAAAGACATATTCTATAAAAGCTGTGGAGTGACGCTGCATCAAATGGGTCAATTTTTTATAGTGTTCTTTTGGAGAGGCATTTTTGTAATAACTCTGTCGCATTTTGTCATTTTAATTTTAATTTTTTTTTTTTTTTTTTTTTTTTTTTTTTTTTTTTTTTTTGCACTGCATAAGTAAGGTCCCTCTCAAGATCACTCCTTGATTACATTTTCGATTTTGGTTGCAGATTTTTTTTATAAAGTTAATTTCAATTAAAAATCGGTTTTGGAAGTAAAAGTAACTTTATTCCGGCTGTTTCAAAAATGACGGTATATTTGAAAAATCAATAATACACCGTTTGTTGTAATGTGCTTGGGACAATAGTAAATTTTTAGACAGACAAACTTACGAAATTACTTACAATTTTCAACATCAGATGGCGCTGCAGACTGAAAAATCTAAAGAACGATATTTTCCCGATATCCACCATGCGCAGCAATAATATGGCGTAGTCTCTGAACGAAATTACCAGTAACGTTTATAAACGTTTCAGGAGGGATGGCTTCACATACAGAAGAGATGTACTGCTTCAGTTGTTCGACTGTTCCTGGATTGTGACGGTACACCTGGTCTTTCACGTGTCCCCACAGCTAGTAGTCACAGGGGTTCATGTCTGGCGATAAGGGAGGCCAATCCACGCCGCTCCCTGTATGTGTGGGATAGCCCAAAGCAATCACACGATCATCGAAATGTTCATTCAGGAAATTAAAGACCTCGGCTGTGCGATGTGGCCGGGCACCATCTTGCATAAACCACGAGGTCTTCGCAGTGTCGTCTAAGGCATTTTGTACCGCCACAAATTCTCGAAGAATGTAAAGAAAGCGTGGTGCAGTAATCGTTTCGGATCTGAAAAATGGACCAATGAGCCCCTTGGAAGAAATGGCGGCCCAAACCAACACATTTGGAGGATGTAGATATGATGGGACTGCAACATGGGGGTTTTCAGTTCCCCATATGCGCCAGTTCTGTTTATTTACGAAACCGTCCAGGTAAAAATAAGCTTCGTCACTAAACAAACGCTGTCCACTTGGATATCGCCGACATCAATCCTTTGCACCATATCATTAGCAAATGTTACTCGTGCATCAATAGAAGAAGCGCTGAGGGGTTTCCGAGTTTGAATTTTGTATGGATAGAGGTGTAAACTCTGGCGCATGAGACGGTACGTGGACGTTGGCTTTATTTGGACCGCAGCTGCAACACGGCGAATGGAAATCTGAGGCCGCTGTTCGATCACCTTCTGCACAAGCTGAGAATTACTCTCTGTTGTTGTCGTACGCGGTCGCCCTACATTTCCAGCACGTTCATCCTTCACGTCTCCAGTCCGTTGAAATTTTTCAAACAAATTCTTTATTGTATCGCTTTTCGGTCCTTTGGTTACATTAAACTTCCGTTGAAAACTTCGTCTTGTAGCAGCAACACTGTGTTCTAGGCGGTGGAATTCCAACACCAAAAAAATCCTCTGTTCTAAAGAATAAACCATTTTTACCTGCAAACTTGCAGTCTGTGAACAGCATACGCTTGCAGCAGAAAGACAACTTACAGAATAGCGAACTCAGAGACTGAGTTTTCTTCAATAGCTTTCATCACACCTGCAGCGTCATCTGTTGTTGAAAATTGCCAAAATAATTGAAAATAATCAAGAAATATAATAAAGGAAAGATCTTGAGAGGGACCTCAGCTATGCAATGCAAAAAAAAATTATTAAAAAATGTCAAAATGCGATAGAGTTATTACAAAAATGCCTCCCCATACACTGTTAAAAATCTGCCGCATTTTGTTACAACGCACTCCTCTGCTTGTATAGAAAACAAACGGTTACTTAGCCGTGAAATTGAGCTTTCTCATTGGTTGGAATAGAGATATTATATACAAGCGGTGGAGTGCGTTGCAACAAAATGCAGCAGATTTTGACCAGTGTAGAAACACTGCAAAAACGTTGACCCATTTGCTAGAATGTCACTCCACAGCTTTTATAGAATATGTCTTTTATGACCAATGATAATGCTCCATAATACAATATTGTAACCGTTTTCTATAAAGGTGGTGGAGTGACGCTGCAGCAAATAGGTCAATTTTTTACGGTGTAAGAGCAAGATTGTAGCAAAATATCTTCAGCAACATTGTTAAAATTTGAAACATTTGCTGCATCGTCACTGCATTGCTATTATAGAATATCTCAATTTTGACCAATGAGGATGCTTCATAATACAGTGAAGTAATCTTTTTCTATAAAAGCGGAGGTGTGATGATGCAGCAAAGGTTTCAAATTTTTAACAGTGTAGTTTTAAAATACGATGCATAAAATATTCTTTAAATCATGCCATAAGAAAGTAATTTTATCCGAGCAAATAAAACTTTATAAATGTAAAATATCCTGCAAACTCAAATACTGTTTGCGAAATTTATACCCATTTCTGAACGCTGCATTCCACTATCGAAGAATCTGTTACATTCATGGCAAAAATGCATTTCATTGAAATCAAATCGAATGAGACACACTCCATATCCTTAATCTCCTTCCTTTGTATCAATGCTGAGTGAGCTCAGTTTCGGCTTCGACTGAGCGCCAATCGCCGTCAGCGCCATCTATTGTTTGGTTTCCGAACTAAAATCAAAAATCACGGAGATAAAACTTATGGCATTATACATAACACTCCTGCAAAAAATTTTTTAATAGCTGTCACCGTTTTTATGTTATTGAATTTTAAAATCTACCGGTTATTTTTGGAACACCCGGTATATATATATATATATATATATATATATATATATATATAATTTAGCCTTTAAGATATTACATGCATGAATGAAAGTATTAAAAATTTTTGTTTCCTTCTATTTTGGAAGAGTTTTAAAGTTCTATTGTAATATTATTCATATTCATTTATTTATTTTATAAAAGGATACTAACACACTTTTTTAAAAAGCATATATTTTAACAAATATTTTGTGTGACGATCTATTGTAAACTCAATAAAGATAACTTAATAAAAGTTACTATGGGTTATCAAAATTAATTACATTTATTGATTATTATGACTTAGGTAATCGCCAAAATAATAATAATTTCGGTAATATATTTCGATTTATTTTAAATTTTATGTGCGAACTTCTTAATTTGATCAGATTAAAAAGTATTATATATTAAAATTAAAAGTATGTTTTTTCCCACTAAAATATCGTACGCACTTTTTATACTGTGAGATAAATAAACATTATTTTAAAATCTTACTGAAAAAAAGAATAATTTTACAACTGTATCAAACTTAAAAAGAATTAATAAATTTTATTATTACTATTGTTATTTTAATATTGTAAAAATATGCTCCTTTTCATTATTAAAACAGAAAAATAGGGAAATATTGCTATAACGTTTTTCTCTATTTTCCTCATACAGATGGCACCACGACACTTATCGGTTAAAAATACCAATGTTGTGCTGTTTAAAAACGGAAGTTTTACACTTTCGGAAAAATTAACGGAGCAGTTCTGTGATTCGAAACCGCAAAGTGGGAAATACGGAAATACTACTGTTTTCTCGAAAAAATGAAACTATTCCCTAAAATTTTAGGGAAAGGTTTGTGTATATTAACGGATATTTTTTACAGTGTACGAAGTATCCGAATTTTAAAAAATCTTCTCAAAAATAACTTTTTGCATTATCTAATGATTTTTTTAAATTTTTCTAGAAATATTCATGTTACAAATACCTTTTATTGTATAAATTTTTTGTTAAATATATTAAATATTTTTAATAGATTAAATATATTAATATATTTTTTTATTTTACGCTAAAATGATTGGGGACAAAAAGCAATTCCTCTAAATACATCGTAAACAAACGCTAAAAAAAGTTAAAAGTTACAGTTAAAGATTGTTTTGCGAAATCACAAAATTAATAAGTATTCGGTGCAATATAATAACATTTTGTACGGTAAAACTAAAAACTAGGCTAAATTTCACGAATGCGAATCGGCAAAAAAAGTAAACAAAGGAGCGTGGCAGAATGAACTGATTGGAAAAAAATTCTTGTAACTCCAGTAAAAATAGTTGAAATTGAAAAATTCTTTTTGTGTTCAATAGCAGGGAGTTCATATTATGTTATTATGCTAAAAATAAAAATTCGACAATTTGATGATTTTTTGGGATTTTGAAAATCCATTGAACCCTTAATGCGAAATATTTATCCACAGGATCAGGTCAAGATCAGAAGAAAAATGAAGAAGATGAGATAATGACTCTGAGTCTTAACGACCAATGCACTTCCGCTGATGGTGATATTTAAGTAAAATGTAAGCCAGAATGACCATGATTCTGTTTAAAGAATTCATCTATTTCATCCAGTATCGACTTAATTATAAATTAGTATGTGTCTACTTTTAGTTTTTTCCATCTTTTTTATACTCGCAAATATAATGTTTCACATTAATAAACACATCATTAATGGTGAATATTTATCTTTCATTAATTAATTACATGCCATTATCTCGTGCAGTATTGCATATTGGAGTGCTTTCTGTTTCATTTCCTTTTTTTTTGTGACAATATCTAATCAATTTAAATAGAAATTAAATAAAATTGAAAAGAAAATTCTTTCTTTTGTGAAAATCCGTCAAGGATCCATTCCTGTGAATGGCGGATAACCAAAGGATTAATTTTGTACACCTATTACTTGTAGAGAATTTATGTTCTTTGGAAAAAAAAGTGGGGAGAACGCTCATATTCTCGAATATTAGGCTCTCTTTCACCCATAGAACTAACTTTATTTTGAATTGAAAAATTAAATTTAAATTAAATTTACATTTAATAATTAATTAAATTTAAAAATTCAAATTTAATTTAATTTACATTTAATTTACATTTAACAATTAATTAAATTTAAAAATTCAAATTTAATTAAATTTACATTTGAAAATTGCTACATACTTAATTTTTATTAAATAATATCTATAGTAGGGATGTACAATATATGACCCGTGGATTAACGTATGGCCCGCGAATTTCGTTAATTTACAACTGAAAAAAAATTACAATTTTTGTGCATAGCACGATCGAAAAAATAGATAAATTAAATAAATAAGTGTAAATTTTGTCAATTTACCGTGGGAAAATATAAAATTTCGCCAGCCACTTAAGAATTGCAATAATCAATTCAAATAATAAAGTGCAGAAAAATAGGGAATTTTGCAGATGATGCTTGTAAAAATCGCCAATTTCGTTGTTTAGCTATAGAAAAATCACAAATTTTTCTCATGGGGCTCAGAAAGAATGGCAAATTTCGACAATCAGACACGAAAAAATCGCGGGTTTTATCGATCAGGTACGAAAACAAAACGCGAATTTTGATGGTTGAAATGAGAAAAATCGCGCATTTGTTACTTGAGAAAATAATTTCGTCAGTCACTTATAAATTGCAAACTTCAATGATTGAGCACGATAAAATCGCGAATGTAACGAATCAAGTGCAGAAAAATAGCGATTTTTGCCAATGAGGCTTGTAAAAATCGCAAATTTCGGTTTATCAGGTATGGAAAAATCACAAATTTTTCCCATGCGGTTCGGAAAAAAATAGAAAATTTCGCCAATCAGACAAGGAAAAATCGCGAGTTTTATCGATCAGGCACAGAAAAGTCGCGCGTTTTGTTGATTAGTTACGAAAAAACGGATGAGATTGTTTGTCGGATGAGAAAAATCCCGCATTTCGTTGATTGGGAAAATATAAAATTTTGTCAGTCACTTAAGAATTGCAAATTTCATAGATCGAGCATGGTAAAATCGCACATTTAATTAATCAAGTGTAGAAAAATAGCGAATTTTGCCGATGTTGTTCGTAAAAATTGCAAATTTCGTTGATCAGGTATGGAAAAATTGCAATTTTTCCCATGAGGCTCGAAAAAATAGAAAGTTTCGCAATCAGACACGGGGAAAATCGCGAGTTTTATCGATCAGGCACGGAAAAAACTCGAATTTTGTTATTCGGATGCAAAAAATCGCGCATTTCGTTGATTGGGAAAAAATAAAATTTCGTCTGTCATTTAAGAATTGCAAATTTCATAGATCGAGCACGGTAAAATCGGGAATTTAATTAATCAATTTCAGAAAAATAGCGAATGTTCCCGATGAAGCTTGTAAAAATCGCAAATTTCGTTGATTGGGTATGGAAAATCACAAATATTTCCCATGGGACTCGGAAACAAACAAATTTCGTCAAGTAGACACGGAAAAATCGCGAATTTTATCGATTAGGCACAGGGAAATCACGAGTTTTGTTGATCACGGCACGGAAGGCACGGAAAAAAACACGAATTTTGTTGGTCGGATGCGAAAAATAAAGGATTTCGTTGATTGAGAAAATATAAAATTCCATCAAACATCTAAGAATTGCAAATTTCATAGATTGAGCACGATAAAATCGCGAATCTAATTAATCAAGTGCAGAAAAATAGCGAATTTTGCCGATGAGGCTTGTAAAAATCGCGAATTTAGTTGATCATTTATGGAAAAAACACAAATTTTTCAAATAGGAAATGCAGCCACTCAGACACGGAAAGATCTCGAGTTTTTTCGATCAGGCACTAAAAATCGCGAGTTTTCTCGATCAGGCACGGAAAAAATTCATGATGCACAAAAAAACTGCAAATTAAATCCCTCGGCTGCGGAAAAATCGCATATTTTCGTGGTTTATCACGTAGAAAAACGCGAATTACATTGATCGGGTACGAAAAAACCGCAAATTTTGTCGATTAGAGACAAACAAAATGTAAATTTCTTGGATAAGGTACAAGAAAAATCACAATATTTTTTCATGGGGCTTGGGAAAAAATAGCAAATTTCGTCAATCAGACACGGAAAAATCGCGAGTTTTATCGATCGGAAGAAAACGCGAATTTTGCTGGTCGGATGTGAAAAATTCCGCATTTCGTTGTTTGTGAAATTATAAAATTTCACCAGTCATTTAAGAATTGCAAATTTCATAGCTTGAGCACGATAAAATAGCGAACTTAATTAATCAAGTGTAGAAAAATAGCGAATTTTGCCGATGAGGCTTGAAAAAATCGCGAATTTTGTTGATAAGGTATAGAAAAATCACAAAATTTTTCAAATAGCAAATTTAGCCAATCAGACACCGAAAAATTGAGAGTTTTATCGATCAGGCACGGAAAAACGCGAATTTTGTTTATCTGGTGCGAAAAATAGCGCATTTCGTTGCATAGCGCATTTCGGGCAAAAAAACCGCGTCAGTATCATTGATGATGTACATAAAAATTGCAAATAAAATCCTTCGGCTCCGCGAAAGTCGTGTATTTTCTCGGTTTATCGTGTAGAAAATGCGAATTACATTATTAGGGTACGAAAAAATCGCGAATTTTGTCTATTAGAGACAAAAAAATCGCAAATTTCGTGGATAAGGTACTAGAAAGTTGCGAAATTTGCGAGAATGCGAGAAAAAATTGAAAATTTTCTTAATCGGCCGCGAAACAATCGTGAGTTTTTCAGTTTGAAAACAGAAAAAAATAGAGAATTTCATCTTGCCTCGTAAAAAAATCCAGATTCCGTTAAAGTTAGTTAAAAAAAAAAAAACGTGAATATTGAGCACAGAAAAATGCGTATTTCGTCTGTTAAAGACAGAAAAAGCACAAATTTCGTCTATCGTCCACCAAAAAATCGCAATCACTGGGTTCCAAAAAATCGCAAATTTCGTTAGTTGGACTGGTAATGTCGCGAATTTTGGCGATCACACGCGGAAGAATTACAAATTTCGCTGATCAGGCTCAATTAATTCGCGAATTTCATCTATCGGATGCAGAAAAAAATCGCAAATTTGAACAATCGGCTTTGTAATAATCGCGAATTTTGTCGATTAAGTTTGTAAAATTTGAGAACTTTGTTGATCAGACGCGGAAAAATAGTAAGATTCGTCGATCTATTGCGGAAAAATTGCGAATTTTATCGATCATGCGAGGAATAAGCTCAAATTTCATCGATCCGCTTAGTAAAGATTGTGAATTTTGTTAATCAGACGCGGAAAGATTGTGAATTTTCTCGATCGGCTTCGAAATAATCGTAAATTTCGTCGCTCATTCGATGAGAAATTGCGAATTTCATCGATTACTTTCGTCGCAAAATCAGTTATTCTCAAAATGAAGCAAAAAGATGAGGGGCTGTATCCATTTATCCATTGATAATTGTCAATATAGAATACACAAATTAGCACGTACTACTATATTTAGATACAATTCCTCTTCTTCTTCTTCTTCCTTTTTCTTTTTTTGGAAACAATTGATTTTGAGCTTATTCTCTCGTTTATCACTTTCAGAATTTTCAAGCTTTGTTTTTGAGACTTTCATAAAAGTTGCTCTATACATTTAGATAACACAATATGCAGATGAAATTTTGATAGCGTTCATGTATGCGCAATGAAGAATTATTTAGTAAACCTACTCATTTTTCATACAATTTTTGTTATTTTTTAATTCTGATTACAGGATATTGTGGACAATGTTGTTGGTCGTATTTTCGAAAAAGAACATTAATTTATATTAAGAGCCCTTTGAATTATAAGCAAAAAACCAAGCAAAAAAAAAATTTGGGACTGTTTTTATAAAACCTTAATTTTTCTACGAATGAATTTGCTATCCGCATAAAAACGAATACACTTTATTACAATTAGCCACTTAATAATAATCTATAGTTTGAACGCTTTTGCTAAATTAGTTTTAACATAATTGTCCAAAAGATATTCATTCTTTTTCAATTTTTTGACTGTCCCCTATGGAATTTCGGGAATGAATCTTCAGGAAAATGCATGACCTATATTATTATATTTACGCACTTACTTAGAGTTTCAGAATAATTTCTCATATATTTTTCTAGATATTTAATAAAATTTCTAAAACCGCAAGTGGCCGGTCACCTTCGGCCATTTAGTGTATAACTAGTTCAATAATAAACAGCATGTTTCCTTCATATGTGCAAATAGGATGAACGAGTGTTGAAACACTTATTTTAGTTATAACTTACTATTTCTGCAAAAGTGTGAAAGGGCCCCAAAACTAAATTAGATTTTTTTGAACAGAATTTCATTTGGATTTTCGGAACAGAAATTCATTTAGTGACCTTGGAATCTTTTCCAAGGGAGGCTCTGTTTATAGATCTGATTACCCCTCCCCCTCTTATCTGCCCTCTATCTACGGCTTTGACGAGAACACTTTTAAGAAATTTTAAAACTTTCCAGTTTAGGCTGCCTACCTTTTAATTAATCCTCAGAATCCACTTGTGGTACAAATACACGAGATGAGGGAGGGTCTGGAGATTAAGTGGTTTTGGATTAAGGCGCACGTTGGCGTCAGGGGTAACGAAGCTGCAGACAGGCTACCAAAAGCAGGAACTGAGCTTGATGTTACCGACACCCATGTTTGCCTTCCACCAAGTGTTGTTAAACACTATGTAAACCAGGAATTCATGAGGACCTGGCAAGACCGGTGGGAAGGCGAGGCTCTAGGCAGAAGCGTCTTCGAAATCTTGCCGCGAGTTTCAGAGAGACGCGCCTGGACATCTCCACTTATAAACTGGGTGGTAACCAGCCACGGCCCTTTTCCAGCTTACTACAGACGTTTCCGGATCAAGCCCTTGCCTCGTTCGTGCCCGTTCTGTTCATCCCCTACTCCGGCATCCAGTAGACACATCCTGTTGGAGTGTGTGGGAACTCAGCCACTGAGGGATCGTCATTGTCCGAGACTCTCAATCCTCTCGGTGCGGAACTACTTTGTGGTTCCAAAGCTCAGGAAGGCTCTCGAGGCTTTCTTGAAGGAGGTAGAGCCTCACCTCTGGTAGGCCTACCTATTCCCTCGTGGAGGAATCTCATAGTAGGAGGTCGTCTTTCTGGGGTGTTCTGCGTTCAATGGAATGGCTTAATGTGTTGGCGAAAGAGGGCAAGTACCTTATTGTATATATGTAAATGGTATTCATTTTCATTTTTCATATTCATTCCTATTTTAGTCTAACATGCGCATACCGGTGTGGAGACACCATTCTTATCTAGATGTAAACCGCTCCCGCGGTTCCACCCCGATCAACAGTTCCCTGTAATGTTGATTTAATAAAGGGAGTTTTGAAATAATGTGTGAGTTGTCTTATTTTCAGGGAACATAGCCCATGTTGAGGGTGGGGTCGACGGGGCTTGGCGGGCCCTCCTGCTCATGATGAAACTTGATAACGCACCCGGAATTTCCATCTCAAACCTAGGAGCACGAGCGGCAGTGGCGATGTATGCGCCAAGTGTGGGGCAATAGAAGAACAAACGCAGGGCCAGATTTCAAATCCCCCGCGGAAGTTCTAAGTTGACCGGGTGTAGGTAAGGAACCTTCAAGCTGAAGTTGATCTATTTCAACTCGGTGAGAACTAACGTCGTTAGATTTTCTAGGGGAAGTAGCGATCCCTTGTTGAAGTGATCTGATGGTTTGGAGTTTGCCTCTCACGGTCCGAGAGTTTCAGCAAACGTGCATATCTGGTAGACGGCCAAAGTGGGGCTCTTGAGCGCCGTGGCGGCCCCGACCAGAGCACAGTGTGATGACCAGTATTGGTCGCGTACACCTACCCAATTACTTACCTTTTAATTATTATTTTTACTTAAAAAAATGAAATTATGATACAAAATATTAATGGCAAGAAAAAAAAGCAATTTAGAGAATTTACTCTAGTCCAATGCTTGTAGTTTTTCATGCCTAAAAAATATTTTTGAAACTAATCAGGAAATAATTGTCAATGTGAATGAGAGAAGGGAGGATAATGATTTTGGTTTAATCTTTCACTAAAAAATATCAGGAGTTATTGGTCTGCGTTGATGTTCTTTTACTGATAATGCTCATTACTGAGGACCCCTACTAACTAACGGTATGTGACAGCTATGATAATTACCCCGAATGTCTTTAAAAACCATATTTACTGACTAATAGAAACAAGTTGGTGTTCACTTGTCGAGTGAGAAAAAAATTACCAGGCTTTCATAGTTGAAACACCTGCGTATTTTTTTTTTTTTTTTTTTTTTTTTTTTTTTTAACTAGACTGCAGTGTGTCAAGATCTTTATCAGTGAGCATGTGTTGTCTTTCTGTCAAAACGGGAGACGGATAAAAGTTTTCGATTAGGGAATTCCAGGTAAAACTAATGGATGCCTCTGAAAGAGCTAATGTTAGCGTATCCCAGTATTTCACTAGTGGTAATTATAATGAAACAGCAAGTGAACATCCCTTTCTTCCCAATTTCTTTTAGTTTGTTTATTGAGTACTCTTGTTAAAGAAAACTAAAATGGTTTCAAATATCACTTCTTTATTTTATAAAATTGTTCTTTTTCTGTGTTTTTTTTAATTTAACCGTTTTATAAATCAGGAATATCTGGATCCCCTCTCGTCCTTAGCGTCCCCTTTGAGAAAAAAAGTAAGGAGACGCTTGAAATAAAATAAAAAAGTCGGGGGACGCCGTCCCCCAGCGTCTTCTCTCGACTACACCACTGGTTCTTTCATTTATGCCAAAGCAATTTTTTCATAGATACCCACGATTTCGAAGATATTTCCAAAACACTCTAAAAAGTGGGAAGGGAACACCCACGGCTCACTTCCTATTCATGAGGATTTTTACCTATTCATTAGTAGACATCAATGAAGAAATGCGCCAAATTTCATCTCTGTTGCATTTATTATGGTAGACTACCCTAATCTGATTGAAATAAAATGATTTTCGTTTGTGAAAATCTGTCAAGTTTCCGTTTCCGTGACTGGCAGATAAACGAAGTTCCATTGCGTATAAAGGTCATTTGTAGAGAATTTTATGCTCTTTAGCTTAAGCTGGCATAATTTGTTTTATATAAACCAATAATGTTTGAGATATTTTCAAAAACCTAAAAAAAGAGAAGGGGACTTTTTTTGCCCCTCCCTCCCGCTCACTTCCTATCGATGAGGACTTTTTATCTAATCATCTGTAGCTATCAATGAACAACTGTGCCAAATTTCATCTCTGTACCATTTATTATGCCAAACTTTTCTAATTTGATTGGACTATTTGATGAAAATTGGAATCCTGATTCACTGGATCACCGTTGAAGACTTATGACGAACAGTTTTTTTTTCAGGAATTACAAGTTTTATTTTAGAACAAAGGCATTTTTGCAAACATTTTCCTTTTATATATATATTTTTTTTCAGAAACTTACTTTTATTTTTTTTAATTGTCTGTCACATATGATCTTATATTTATATTACACTACTTTTTTTTTACCGAATTTGTTGGTGTCTATTAGGATATTATGGGGTTTTTAGCTGAAAAGTATCATTTTTTAAAGAGTAAAAAAAATTAGTCTCTTTTAATTTGTGTGAAGTTCTTACACAATTTCATCAAACACATGTACTACAGAATCATTACATATACACATTTGTATATAATTTAGTTACAGATAATTATTGCAATGCAAAATGTTAAAGTAAAATTAATGTGAGTTGGAAAGCCTGTCGTGTGTTCTATTAAATGTAATCAAGCATTTCTTTTTTTAATTTTATTTCAGCATATCATATTTCAGTTTCTTTTTTAAGAAAATGAACTATCGCTTCAAATAAAATTTAAAAATTCCACGCATTTAGAAAAATAATTATTGAAGATGTTATTTAAAAAAACAATTCGCAAAATGAATAAATGTTTTAAACACGTAAAATATATAGTATTTAAGTTTGTAGTAATAGTATAGTATTTAAATAATAGTATTAAGACCAGTTTTTTTTAATAGCTGTTATTATAAAAGGTCGGGCTTTTAACCTATTGTTTAGTTAGTTATGTTACATAATTTTTTTAATAAGTATTGGTTATCAGGTTAAAAAAACTTTATGCCTGATTGAAAGAGGTTAATTAGATGTATTAGGTGTATGTGCATGATTTGTTGTCTATGACGATGGCAGATATATACAGTGAAAATTGTGAGAAAAATGGTTCATGAATTCATGTTCAACGCCTGGTGATATCATTTAAAAATTCATGTAATGTAAACAAATAATAAAATACGGCACATAAGACTAGTAAAAATATCGGATTTTTCGTAAAAAAAGTAAAAATTTTCATCGTGTGGTGTAAAACCACTTCCTTCAAAGATATTGAGTTTATGTAATGTTGAGGTTAGTTTGGTAATATATACTTTTATGTTAATGTACTTGGAAAGGGAATGTTATAACATTTACAAAAATAAGTACATTTTCTACAATGCTATTTTTTTTTTCACAAAGTTAGAAAGCGTTTATGATTTCATTTTATTTGACTTCCTGATGTTTATCTTGCTTACTTCGTATTAAAATTAAACTGTCTGACATTTTTGGGTCTTTTACACTGGTATTTAAAGAACCATGTTATATTATAATCCAAGAGTAAATTGATTTGAATGTATTTTAATAGTACTTTGCTATCCTATGCGTTTATTTCACTAACAATGAAATTGATGTACACCATTAGTTCTCAGAATATGTTGTATACATCATTTACAGTTCATTTAAACATGCACAGAAAAATACGGTGAAAGTATAATCTATAAGTCATAAATTGGAAAGTCCATTTTCAGTTGTTACAATGTTGTTATTATTAACATTTTTCAACATAGTTAAAAAGCATTTATGATTTCGTTTCTTTGACTTTCTGCTGTTTACCGTGCACATTTAGTATTAAAATTAAATTGTCTGTCATTTATGGTTCATTTACAAGTATATTCAAATTAATCTTGTTACATTATATTCCAAGAGGAAATTTATTTGAATATATTTTAATAGTGTTTTGCAATCACAAGCGTTTGCTTCAGTAACAATGAAATTTATGTACACCATTAGTTCTCACATTATGTTATACACATCTTTTATAGTTCATCTACAGATACACACAAAAATTTTCAGTCAATGTATAACCTATAAGTCATGAAGTGGAAAGTCCATTTTCAGTTCTGTTATGTGATTTTTAATTTAACTTCTTTTTATTTATATTACTAGGTGTGTATGAATTCTAGAAATCATACAAACAAAATTCTGAACAGTTTTGCAAACAATGATATTTACAGATCTATGTATTTCGTACTGGGCTGCAAAAAATAATTGCGATACTTAGCCGATTATAGAACACAGATGATAGTTACTGAAATTGAGTATTAAAATGTATGCATTATCGAAAGCTTTAACCTAAAATCTTCTTTTTTGATTTTCTTACAGTACCATTATGTTAAAATATTCCGATAGCGTCTGAAAAAGTATCATCATTTATGCTTCAAGCATTAATTTCTTCTCTTTTTTGTGCATTTCAAAAAAGAAGATTTTTTCCGCGAGGTATGTGTGAAATTTTGAACAAAATCATCATCACTTTCATGGAAACACTTCCTTGTGATTAAACGCATTCTTAAATGTAAATAAATTCTTACAAAAATGTATTTATGCATCGTTGCGAATTTTTCATCTAAGTAATGCGGATTGTTATATCTTACATACTTGCTACCTTATTTTTCTCTGTATTTTTTATTACATTATTTGAGAAAAACGAAATATAATGCAGTTGTTTATTTTAGGATATCCATGGAAAGAAAAAAAAAGCAAGTTTAGCGAGGAATGAACAAAAACTTTTTAATTTTGGGCCATGTTTGTAGAAGATTATTTTCCGAGAAAGGAAAAAAATTTATAAAATAATAATAATTTTCAAAAAAATAATGATTAATTTTAATAAGTATAAAGTAAAGGGTACTTTTTATAAAGTAATAACTAATAAATAAAAAGATACTTTTCGTAAAAGGATAACTAGCATATAAAAAGATACCTTTTATAAAAGAATAACTAAAAATAAAAGGATATTTTTGCTAATAATAATAATAATAAAAGAATATTTCTTTTATGTTTACAATAAGATTTCACCATTATATTTAGAGTTTGTTTTGTTTTTGTTTATTGTTTACTTATATGATTTGAAACAAGGTCTAAAGATTCAACATTTTTTTTTTTTTTTTTTTTTTTTTTTTGAGAAAGAGTCTCAGCATTCAAATTTATGCTGCTAATTCTAGCATTTTTTTTTTCCAATTTTAAAATTTTAAAGACAAAAAATAATATATAATTTTTCGATTTGAAAAACCTGGTTACCATTTGTTATTTCAAAACTCTTGTGTTCGAATTGGGTGACTAGGTTCCTTGATAAATTTCTTCTATTTTATAAGGGTTTTGTAATAACTATAAAACATAGATTAGTTAAATAATGTGTCATCATAACTGTGTATCAATAATTTTATGGATTTAAATAATTTATTTAATTAAAAATGTAGTCGATATCTAAAATTTTGCAGGTCTTCTAATGTAACAATTTTAAAATGTTTAATCACATATTAATACTTACAAATGTTAAATATAGTATGTTTCTGTAAGTTTGTAATGGAGTTAGAATAATATGTTAATATAAAAAGCAAAACACAATATTGTGCAGTGTCATGTTTCAGGGCAAAAAATGATCCACCAATATGTTTTTATTAATGACGTCAAATATACGGTTTGATTTATTTCTTCTGAATACAAAGTATGAAACATAATGCTTATTCTAACATAGATATCTGATTCCCTATTGTGATGAAAATTAAAATCGAATGATAAGAATTTTTTATAATTAGCATTTTGTCCACTCAGTTTGGTATAATTATATCTCATAGGTAGCGAAAAATAATTTTTATACAAAACCTGAAAAACATGGCTTTAACCCTTCTGTGTACTATTTTTTTTTTCATGAATATATATATATATATATATGTGTGTGTGTGTAAGTATGTATGTATTTAAATCTTTGTATCAGTATAATAAAGGGAAAAATAATAAATAAATAAATAAACTAATTTTCAGCTAAAATTTGATATTTTATGGCGTATACCCTACATACACAATTAGGGCTTTTAAATATTGTGTTGCCATATATTCGAATGAAATGGGAATAAATTAATTAATTATTTTCTGCTTAATATTTTGCAACTCTCCTTGCATTAATAGTTATAATTATTAAAAAATATATTAAAAGTTGAATTTGCCTTATCTTGTCTTACTTAGCTTTTGCGAAAATGTTTTGTTTTGTTTTGTTTCCGATAAATAATTTCTAATTTTTTTGTCAAATGTAGTCATCTAACATAGACAAAACTGTTCCATATTAATTTTCGTCATAATAGCAAATCAGATATCTATGTTAAAATAATCATTATAAGTGTTACTCTATTCTACGGACTGTTCTTGATCTATTAAGACGCTTATATTGGAGAAATCCATTGCACATAATGAGAAATACAGTATTTTTAGGTATGTGCTACACTGTAAAATATTTTGATGCAAAGGAACCCGTCCATCAACCGTGTTTAGAGAGAACCCTTATATGTATGTTTATATGTAACCGTAATTTAACGGTATTCTGACTATGATTTTGGCCATGTTATTGCCAGAATACAGTTAAATTTATGGTTATATTAACACTTCCTATAAAAACGATCTACAAATCGGTTACTGTGTTGATAATTTTGACAGTGTAGATGTGGCACACGGCAAAATGAAGGGTTAAAACAGCTCCCGGTGATATTAAAAAAATGTATATCGAAAAGCAGATTATTTTGCTTTTATAATAAAATATAAATTTTATAAGAAATTTTTATAGCTCATACGCGTTTTAAATGTTTAATTAAGGTAAATGTGTCATTCCACTCTGAACGGATATACACTTTTATGAATTTCACTTAGAAAATCGTACAATTTCAAAATCTAAAGAAGGATTTTAAAAAATACATTTTGTTAGCTGTCTGAAAACATTTATGAAATTTTTTTACAGTACAATAATCAGTTCTGTCCCATCGGAATATCACTTTTACGGAATCTATCAACTCTAAGGTAAATAATTTTATATTAAAAAAAGCATGATTAACAGGCAAATATACATTATATTCTTGTATTGTATTGAACATGATTTTGATATTGTATATTATACAATTTTGATATTATATAACATGCAATTATTTGATATTGTGTATTATACAATAACAACAGTACTAATTTTAATACGAATTAACATTATTTTGTTATAATTGCATGAACAAAATTATTAATGCTGCTGAAAATGCTTATTAGAAAATTGATAGTACTGGAAAATCGATTTAATCAGTACAGAGAACAGTTTCATGCATTATACAAGCTAATAGCAAACATTTCCGAAAATTACAAGCAGCAAATAAAATTTTGTTTTTGTAATTTATTTTTTAAATTACACAAACAATTTATTTTCAGAGGAAAATGGAACATTTTAGAAATAACTTGGTTGCTGTATATTTGTGTTAATGATTATTGTACATTTTTGTAGTTTAAAAAATGACCTTTTTGCTTTCTAATGACATTTGAAACATGTTTTATGTTTTATATTTACAATATTGCTTTTTCTGTATTTATAATATTGCACTGTACAATTCATTTGGATATTTTTAAAAATTAAGTAAAAAGATTCATGTAAGACTTATGATTACTATTGTTATTATTACTATTATTATTATTGTTGTTGTTGTTGTTGTTTGACAAGATATACAGTTCACTTTCTTTTGGCTGAGATCTTTAGTACATGGATGCGTTTTTTGTTTCTGTTCATTTTATGCAAAAACTGAAATTTTTATGCATTAAAATATGCACTTTTACATGCTATTTCAAAATGTGCTTGTATGAAAGGGAACACTCAACGCTTTTATTTATTATACCCAATAAAAAGTATACACAGATGGTTCTTTAATTATATATTCATGAAATAACTTGGGAATTGTGTTAGACATAAGCTTGATACCTGGTATACTGAAACTAGTTCGGGGTACATTATGAAACATATCACATCGCTTAATAATGAATAGACCAGGTGTAATTCTATGGGAAATATGCGAGTTTTAAGAGTCGTTTTATTATAATCAACTCTTTCTAACAAAACACAAGCAGCTTGCACAAAATTTGTTTTAGAACTCGACCAAATTTGATGAAAATTGAAATAATCACTGTATTATGATGAGAATTATGAGTAGTATAGTAATGACAGTTCCATGCCACCGGGCGTCGGGCGTTGACCTCTAAGAGGGGTTGAAGGTCATCGGGCGTTCGAGCTGTAAGAGGGGGGTGGGGTGAAGGTCATCGGGCGTCACGCAAGGTTAAGATGACGTCATCTTAGAGGATGAGTATGTTTTAGATAAGATTTTATTTTTTATTTTAAGTGGGAATTTTAGGGAGTTAGAATTTTTTTCGGCGTATTATAGTACGATGATGTTTTTTTTTTTAATTTTAATGCGGGGACTTTAAAATTTTCGGGGCACTTTAGTTTTAGGATTTATTTATTTATTTATTTATTTATTTTTTAATTTCAATGCGTTGACTTTAAAAATTTTCGGTGCACTTTAGTTAAAGGATTTATTTTTTTTTTTTTTACTTTAAGCGGGAATTTTAGGAAGATTGATTTCTTTTTTTTTTTTTTTTTTTTTTTTTTTTCACTATGCCTTGATTCGAGAGCTAATTTTTTGATTTTAAGCGGGAGATGATTATTATTTTGTTGTACTCATGTACAAGAGGTATTTATTTATTTTATTTATTAAAATTATTTAATTTATTAATTAATTTTTGAGTGAATTTTGTGAAGATAGAAATTTTTAGGGAATCATTTTTTGTGATTTAATTTTTTTTAAAAGTGTTGAATCGGTAATCATTTTATGATAGGATATTTCAGAAAGACTCCCATACAGGGCACTCATTAAAACTTAATTTTTGTAATGAGATGTATTCGCGCGCGTCGACCTAACTGCTAGGAATATGTGGCTTTCTTCGAATCTTGGTGAAAATTAAGGGCAGCGAGTTGGAATTTTTTGCGTTAGTTGGAATTTTTTTTTTTTTTTTAATTGTGGACCCACCATGAACACCCGTTTTGAAAAAAATTCAAAACGCCACAATTAATTTGAAGATATTAAAGCTCCACCATCATTTTTCAAGGTGATTCCTGAAAAGAAAAGAAAATACATTTTAAATTTTTTGGTCTATCATTTTAGGAGAAGAAATTATCTTTTGAAAATGAACTTACTTTGTTCTGCAAAACACATTTAAGATTGAAGGAGAAGATTTTAGGCTCATTTTTCCAGGTGATTCCTGAAAAGAAAAGAAAATACATTTTAAATTTTTTTTGTCTATCATTTTAGGAGAAGAAATTATCTTTTGAAAATGAACTTACTTTGTTCTACAAAACACATTTAAGATTGAAGGAGAAGATTTAAGGCTCATTTTTCGAGGTGATTCCTGAAAAGAAAAGAAAATACATTTAATTTTTTTTAATATCATTTTAGGAGAAGAATTAAGCTTTTGAAAATGAACTTACTTTGTTCTGCAAAACACATGCTTTGGTGACTCCAGAATGGCTCACAATGAAAAGGCTTTCACAGCTTGAAAACTTTAAAGATTTTTTTTTTTCACACTTTGAAGAAATTTTTGTTTGAATAAAACAGTTCTTGATTCAGTTCATGAAAAGGCTCTCACAGTTCGAAAAATTTGAAGATTTTTTTTTTTTCACAGTTTGAAGAAATTTTTGTTTGAAGAAATCAGTTCTTGATTCAGTTCATGAAAAGGCTTTCACATTCGAAAACTTTAAAAGATTTTTTTTTTCACACTTTGAAGAAATTTTTGTTTGAAGAAATCCGTTCTTGATTCAGTTCATGAAAAGGCTTTCACAGTTCGAAAACTTTAAAAGATTTTTTTTTTTTCACACTTTGAAGAAATTTTTGTTTGAAGAAATCAGTTCTTGATTCAGTTCATGAAAAGGCTTTCACAGTTCGAAAACTTTAAAAGATTTTTTTTTTCACACTTTGAAGAAATTTTTGTATGAAGAAATCAGTTCTTGAATTGAATAATTTGAAAAAAAAATGATGAAGAAACTTTTGTATGAAGAAATCAGTTCTTGAAATGAATAATTAAAAAAAAATGATGAAGAAGATTTATTTATGGATTTTTTTTTTATTTTGCAGTGGCTATGTGCATAGGTGTGTATCCCATCATCCAATACGTACCTTTTACCATCAAGGGGAGACAGTGCCACTTTATTTTGTTTGACTGTATAAATATGATGACGCTCACTTTGGATTCGATATTGAATTTCTCTTGTTATTGATGAATTGAATAGGACATCTTTATAATTTTCATGTTTAATCTTCTTGGATACCACGCTTCTTGAGACCCCCTTGGCTGTTTTCTTCGCACCCTCAGATGAAAGAAGCGAGTACATTTTTGCTCGCAGCCCCACAAATTCATATGCCGGCTTAGAATTCAATTCATCTTTGAAGCAGCCAATCTTCTTTTTATTTGTTGTGCTATAGAGGGGATGAGCCTGGGGATAATCTGATGTGTCGAACAATTCTTGATGATCTTTTATATCTGCATAAATGTCGGGGGTCTCTATATGATAAGTTAAAGAATCGGTGTCAGTGAAGAGGAGCTTAGCATTAGCTCCATATTTGGTTTTCACAAAATCATAGTGAAATTTATACATATGGAGCTTGCTAAGCTCCAGGATGACGAAGCCGGCATAGACTGGCTTGTCGAGGGTGACTAACTGTTTCAGCCTTTGAACACCTACTAAATTTTCATCGAATCTTTTTACAGAATTATATGTTGGTGCTGCCACAAGTTTTTTAAATCTTTTTTCTGAATTCACCAATTGGATATCCACTCGCCTTCTGACGGATTCCATGGATTTACCATACACCGAGTTGTTCATTAGTTTGAAAAAATCTTTTTGGAAAGGAGAAGAGGCCAGTTTTCTTTGTTCTGTATTAAACTCGATGTATGGTTTAAGCCACGCCCTCTGTTTAAATTTCAAAATTCGATGAACATGTTTTAATTCCATCCCCAGGCTCAAATAATACTTTAGATTTCGATAGTAAACAATATAATTCTTCTTATCATTTAGATTTGGCACCAATTTTTCTGTGGCAACGTACGGCATATTTTTTACTAATTCACTTGTATATGGAGACAGCATTTCTTTTTCAATTTTAATTTTTTCAGCTGCGAGTGGGTAGTCATTGTGATGGTCATGTAAATGAGGTGGATAAGTCAAATCCACCTCGAAGATGTAACCATCATCACCATGATCTTCCAATGAGAATATCCAATTGGTGTCGGCTTCATGGGTGATCCATTCAAATTCGCCGTACGGTGGGGTTCACTCATCGAGTGCCCGTAAAGATTGTTAGCATCCCAATACATTATAAATGATTTTGCTTTATCAGGGTCTGGGTGTGGCACTGCCTCGTTATTTGCACATGCCCAGCGTTGGCTTATCATCGATATACCCCCACGAATGCCACGTTCAACCAAAAGATGCATGTCGATGTCTGTGAGCAATTCGAGGGGCTGCTGGCTCATTTTCAATGAAGCTTGCCATGCAAGACTGGGTGCAGTCACAAAATGGGCACAATCCAACCCATAAAACTGCACACACAGCTTGCGAAAATTTTGGAACATGTCCGATAACTGGAGGACGTCTGACTTCACGTATAAATCGTGATAGTCCCCCAGTGTTTGAAGATGGAACGTGTCCCAAACAACTTGAGCATGTGCATAATCTTCTTCTGATATATGCTGCTGCGTTAAATCGCTGAAAAAGGCTTCACGTGGAGGTAATGAGGTTTCCTTGAATTTTTCCATGGAAGAGAAATATTGATAGGGATACACACCTTTGCGCAGCAGCAGATCGATGTTGGTCATATTATATTTTAAGATCTTGAAGTCTTCCACTCGTAAATTGGCCACCAGCTTTTTAAGAGATGCCGACAAAAATTGGTAACTGTCGATGAATTGAAGTGCTACTCGGCATTTATTATGTTGCTTGGTGAGTGAAAAAGAAATGTATTTTTCCATATTGTTGGCAATGACATTGAATTGATGATCTTTAATTTTTCCCAGACCCTGCATAATAAGGTGAGCGTCATAATTCTTCAGATTGTGGAAGACGACTGGAATCATTTTTCGAAGACGATATTGAAGATTACAAGAAGAATGAAGTGCCCCTCTGTACTGTCCATTTAAATGGTTATGATCTTTGACTCTGTCATTATTCAAGGGTTGGTGGCATAAATAGCATTCTTTCGCATTTTTGAAGTCTTCTTCATCTTGTGCAGTCATTTGAATCGGTACGATATGAGTTAATTTTTCTGCAAGTTCATCTTTTTCTTGAATGATGTCTTGCAAAAATTTTTCTACTGCATTTTCCCCTCTATAGCACTTAATTTTTTTGTGGCATTCACCATCTGGCCCCACGACAACATAGGCATACCCGCATGCCTCATGCATATTAATCTTATTCAAGAAAGATTTTCTCGAACTGAGGTCTGCCGTTGCAATGGGGACCAAGATGGATTCGAAATCAGCATAAATTATGTAGGGAACAGGATGCTGGTAATGTGGTTTAGAAAATGTCATAATGCTGTCTTCAGGGCGTGGCATTCGAATCCGTTGTGGTTTAAAGTTCTTGCAATATTGCGTATGAATTTCTAAAAGATCTTCACTGCAAAATCGATGCAAGCATCTAAAGCAGTAGAATGAAGCACCGTCATGACGTGTACGATCACCCATGAGCCTCGAAAAATTTCTTATTAAAGTGTAATGGTAATTCGCTTCATTACTTAAGAGTAATAAATTGTAGCATTCTTTATCATCTCGTTCTGAAATTTGCAGTGGAAAGACTTCTTCATTTTCATAACCAAAGACATTGATTCGCATGTTGTTCAATTCTTCAATCTTCTTTATTTGATTGAGGGGCACTGGGCACTGCACATCACCTAATTTAATTTCGCCTTCGAAGGGTGCATAATGCGAGACTCGATAAGGATGAATATTATCAATTTTATGCTTCTGAGCCAGCAAAGACCAAACGAAACATTTTTGGTCTGTATTTTGAATATTCAAGATTGCAACCTTGTTTTTCAACTTCTGAGGAGTGGGGATGTAGGAACTTGCTGCCAGTGGATGATACTTAGCTACCAATAATTCCAAATTTCTAATACGTTCCAACACCCAACCGGAACCTAGTTGCGTAAACTTTTCAAATGATTTGATCATTTTTGCAAAGGCTGCTTGTATATGCTCAGAAATTGTCAAATCAGTCATTTCAATGTGGCAAAATGATCTGAAATGAGATGAAATGATTTCCATCTCCCCCTCCTGGGTAGTGCGACTGAGATCCACATGAACAATGGTAAACCATTTTATAGCCTCTTTCATGCTGAGTTGGAAATTGACTTTTTCTTCTAAATGCATGCGATTCTCATTGAAAAATATATTCAAATCGTATTCATTCATTTCATGAGATTCAAAATTGATAATAGTTAAAGACTCATTAAGAGCATTCATGCGATTATTAGTGCGAGATCTTTTAGCAGGGGGTGCATTAGGTGAGGTGCTTTTTCGTTTTTGTGCGTGATGATGCACGGTGCGTTTATGTGATATTAAATTTTTTTTGTTAGTGAAGCTTTCGGTACATTCATCACATGGATGACTGATGAGAGGTTTTTTATGTGTTCTTTGATGTTCAAGGAATTTATCATTACGAAAAAAACTTTTGCCACAAGTCTCACACACATATGGTTTTTTCACCAGTATGAATTTTCATATGCCTTTTTAAATCATAAGCTCTCGTGAATGTCTTTTGACATGTTGGGCAAATCTGTAAAAGATAAAAAGCCATACTTTAGTTTGCTGAATAATAATAATAAAAAATTAACTATTTTTAAACCCATTTAAAAAATCCCCCTTTAAAATTTAAACAATTTTTTTAAACTAATAAAATCATTAGTTACATTTAAAAAACCCCTTCTCTTTAAACACTTTCTTAATAGACTCTTAAAAATAGGAAAATCACTTAATTATTTTAATATTACAAAGATTTTTTTTCCCACTCATGAAACAAAAAAAAAAAAAATCAATCTAACCTTTCCAAAATAATTTTTATAAAACTAATTTTCATGCAATTGAAAAAGTTTAGTATGCCAATTGAAATGTTAAGAAAATTAATTTTCATTACTTGAAATCATCACATAACAAATTCATGAATAGGCTTAAATCTTACAGAATTTTTAAATTCTTATGAACTAAACTTTTTTCAAACATTCTAAAATAAAAAAAAATTAAACAATAAAATCTCACCTTGGATGACTTCGATAATCCTCCTGGATTATCAAGTGTGCTTGATGAAGCCAAAAGTCCCATGGCTTCCCGTGATGTGAAAGGTCCCTGGACGGTCAAAAGCTGTTGCAATATTGATGAGCGCTCCTTTTGTGGAGAAAATTCAGGGGTGTCCCACAGTGGCTCATTGGTGAAAAAATCAGCAGGTAAGTTTTCCCCCATATCATCATAAGAAGGAGAGCACTCATTTGGCTGAAAAAAAAATAACATCACATGAGTTTCTTGATAAATTTTACCTTCAAAACAATCAAAGCAAATTTATACTCAAAAATTTTTTAAACCATTAAACTTTAAGTTAACCATTTGAATTAACATTAAAAATAATCTAAATTAAAACACCTTTAAGTTAACCATTTAAAATAATCTAGTTTTAAACGATTCATTAAAACAAAGACTTAATACACACCTTGGAAAATTCAAGTGGGGGTTGAGCAGATGTGGATGCATAATGTCGGTTTTCAGCAACTTCCAATGTTCTGATAAGCTGGCTATCAGTTATCTCTGATAACCGCTAAAACAAACAAACAAAAAAAAGTTTTTACAACATTTTCTATTTAAAAAAAAAAGTAACACTTAAGTGATCATATAAGAAATTTGTTTACTTTCTTTTAGTTAAAAGTTATTAAATTAAGAAAAAAATGTTAAATTAATATTAAAGTTTAGTTGTGTTAGTTTAAAACCGAACCTGAGATTGTAAAATTTTTATTGAAGTAGCATATATTTATGAAAATAATTACTTAAAAAATAAGGTTTTAAATCAAACTATTATATTCTTCAATTTAAATACGTTAACCGTTAACTATTAAAACATCATAATAATAAATTCATTTTTACAAATATATATTAAAAAAAATACCTTCAATGATTCCTTCATTTTGCTTTTTCGTTTCCTTTCGTTTTGAAAGGTTGCCTCAATCACCTTCAGTTTTTCAGGGGAAAAAGGGAAGTCCACTTCCCACTATGTGAAAAAAAAATAAATAAATAAAAAATAAATAAACAGTTTAACATTTTCAACGACTATTCATAAGAATGACTCATCTTTTTGTTAAAACATCCCTTCACCATTTAAAATAAACTTTTATAAACGAAAATTCATCCAAATTATTCTATTTAAAATATTTTTCTGAAGCTTTTAAATAACATTTACTTTCTTTTCATTCAAAATGAATTATCATAATAGGTTATACATGACAAGTTAGGTGAAATGAATCTTTTACATAACATTTTCAACACTTAAAAAAATTAAGTCATTCAAAATCAAACGAGGTGCAAGTGTTTTGAATAAAGACATGTTAAGGATAACTTAACTTTAATAGGAAAAAATATCACATGTAATCATATTTAAGAATGAGGACGTGTTAGATTATTTCTTCCTTAAATTAAGTTAAATAATTACTGTTGTAAAATTTAATTCCCTTTAATGAAAAAAAATATATATCCTACTTTTTTTTTCTCACAAATGCATTTAAAATAAAATAATGTTGCTATTAAGATCTGAACAGAAAAATAATATTCCAAAAGAAATTTTTTTTTTCAATTAACAGTTTATCAAGAAAATGAATTCAATTTAAAATCAAATAAAAACTTGTATAAATATTTACAAAACATTAAAACATTCGTAAATCATTAACAAAAACAACCATGTTAAAATATACAATAGTAGACATTACAAAATAATCTTACTTGACTTTGGAAATCTGACGATGAAGAATTCATTTTTAAAGTATTCGTTTGAAAGTAGAAAAGCGCGAGTAAAAAATAAAACCGTCCTAACTTGTTAATTTCTAACACGAGAATAAATTCACATCTAACGCTTATCTGATTTATCTGAAAAGGCTATCTTATCAAACCCATGACGTAACGGGAATTCCCGTTATCAATGAGTCATGGGTTTTTCCCGTGACGAGTACAACATTCTTAATTAAACTGCTAATAAATTAGATCTCTTATTAAGTTTAACATTCATAAAAAATAATAAAAAAACCATAACAAATATTCTTTTTGGATAAAATGGATTCATTTGAGTGTCATATTGAATAAATAGAAAAAAGTATTAACAAATTTTGCTGAATTTTAAGGAAGGTTTTCTAACGTGTTTATAAACTCTGAAGCAATATTATTATTTAAGATTCTTTACAAATAAAACATTTTTCTTCCGCTTTATGAAAAAAAAATAAGTTTCTCAATATAACTTTAAAGATGTTTAGGTATTTGAACAGTTTCATTTAGATATATTCTTTTAAAAATATAAATGAATCATAAGTTTTTAAGTGAAATTCCTTATTAAAATGAACTGTAATACATGTAAAAGCAATAATATGAATCTCTTTTCAAACATATTAAATCTTAACTGTTTTCTCTAACGAAAAAAGTATATATTTGAATATATAAATAATATACTAATCCTTTAAATAAATTTCACAATCAATAAATAAAAACTGTTTTAAATATTTAGTTTTAAAAACACGTAAAAGCAATAACATGAATCTCTTTTCAAACATATTCAATCGTAACTGTTTTCTCTAACGAAAAAAAAGTATATATTTGGATAAATAAATAATATACTAATCCTTTAAATAAATTTCACAATCAATAAATAAAAACTGTTTTAAATATTTAGTTTTAAAAACATGTAAAAGCAATAATATGAATCTCTTTTCAAACATATTAAATCGTAACTGTTTTCTCTTACGAAAAAAAAGCATATATTTGAATATATAAATAATATACTAATCCTTTAAATAAATTTCACAATCAATAAATAAAAACTGTTTTAAATATTTAGTTTTAAAAACACGTAAAAGCAATAACATGAATCTCTTTTCAAACATATTCAATCGTAACTGTTTTCTCTAACGAAAAAAAAGTATATATTTGGATAAATAAATAATATACTAATCCTTTAAATAAATTTCACAATCAATAAATAAAAACTGTTTTAAATATTTAGTTTTAAAAACATGTAAAAGCAATAATATGAATCTCTTTTCAAACATATTAAATCGTAACTGTTTTCTCTTACGAAAAAAAAAGTATATATTTGAATATATAAATAATATACTAATCCTTTAAATAAATTTCACAATCAATAAATAAAAACTGTTTTAAATATTTAGTTTTAAAAACACGTAAAAGCAATAATATGAATCTCTTTTCAAACATATTCAATCGTAACTCTTTTCTCTAACGAAAAAAAATATATATATTTGGATAAATAAATAATATACTAATCCTTTAAATAAATTTCACAATCAATAAATAAAAACTGTTTTAAATATTTAGTTTTAAAAACATGTAAAAGCAATAATATGAATCTCTTTTCAAACATATTAAATCTTAACTGTTTTCTCTTACGAAAAAAAAAAAGTATATATTTGAATATATAAATAATATACTAATCCTTTAAATAAATTTCACAATCAATAAATAAAAACTGTTTTAAATATTTAGTTTTAAAAACATGTAAAAGCAATAATATGAATCTCTTTTCAAACATATTAAATATTAACTGTTTTCTCTTACGAAAAAAAAAGTATATATTTGAATATATAAATAATATACTAATCCTTTAAATAAATTTTCACATTTAATTAAACTATTCAAATAAAAAAAAACTTACTTCATCATCATCTGAAAAGGTGTTTGAAGACATCGCTTGACTATAATCCATGAAGAAATACGATTTTCAACTAAAACTAAGACTGTGGAATTCGGTATATCACAAGAGCGAAAAAAATATCAACTGAAGTCGATCTCTTCTTGCTGTCCCTTTTTATCACAAGAGCTGATTCATCTTATCTGATAAGGGGTTTTTCCAAAGAGTGAATCACTTGATAATATGATATGACTCGATTTCTCATCAACAATAAGAAAACTAATTTTCAAAGGGACTTAATTACAAATTAATCTTAATGAATGGAATTTTTAATTGTAATTACGAAGCTTAAAAATAAAATTATCTTTCTTCTTTTTTTTTCAATTAAGTGTTATTCATAAAATGTTCATTTTGTAAACTTTCTTTTATTGATTGCTTTAAATAAGTAAAAGCATGTAAAATCTTCATAAGTAATTAAAATCATAATCATTAATTAATTAGTTGATTATAAAAAACAAAGTCTTCATGGGTTAATAAAGTCATACATGATTAATAATAATTAATTCTTTGATTATAAAAAGGGTTTTAATAGCTGATTAACAATAATTCACTTAATGAATATAAAACTATTCATGAGAAAATTTTAATTACTTTGCACTTAAATTATGCAAACTGAGAATTTTTTTTTTCAAATCTTTCATTTAACGTTATTTGTTATACTTTCTCATAAAATTATTATTACTTCTCTTATGTTTCAAAAATGTAGCTGAAAGGGAAAATTAAAATAAAACAGAGACAGGTTTAAGGAAAAATAACAAACATTTTATTAAATCTATTTGATAGTACATAATGTTTCTTGCTTATTTACAAAGATTGTTTCTAAGTAATTTTTATAAAAGTCTGATTTTAAAGCAGCAAAAAATGCATGTGTGAAATGACATGTACATTCTGATGTTACATTTTTTACAAATTGGTAGACATTAAAGTTCAAAAGGGCACTGTCTTTATACAAGAGATATTTTTCTCTTAAACCAATTGTTAAACATGAGTGATCCAATTGTGAATTTTGTCCTATTCGACAGCCATAACACTCAAAGACACGATCCAATGATCGTTCAATTTCAGAATTTAAGCAGGATAAAAAGTTTTTCTTGGCACAATCAGAGTCAATATGGGAATGGATACATTTTCCCGATTTTCGCAGGATTGAAACAGGTATCACTCGTGTAAGAAGCATCTCGATGAAACAGTCTGTAATTTCAGAACAAAATTCAGTGAGTTTTAAAAATTGATCTCGTGATAATCGAATTCCATTGGGTTTGAAATGAAAATTCTTATCATCCGTTTTGAATATCTGTTGAAGAAGACAAAAGTCTTCATCGACAAAGGCTAGAATGAGTTGATTATTACAAACCAAAGACTCTTTCACAGAATAAAAGTGGAACTTTGTCACATGTTGTTGGAAATGATCGAACGTCGTTGAGGTCATCACAACCCCATTTTTTGTTGGGTAGAGTTTACCGAAAGCACCTTCTTTGAAATTTCGAATATGCAATTTCAAGTTACAGTTTTTATCCATTTTAATTTGTGCTAAAGTACACCATTCTAAATTCCAGGAATTTGAATAATAACTTTCTTTGAAAGTTCGGGTAAACCACTCGTCTTTATGCGAATCATCAAGTTCAGGTCTGTTCATCGGCGAGCAGTGAATAGATTCATCATCATCATCATCAGAGATAGAAAACAAGTCTAAATTTAATGCAGGATCCTTCGAGAAAGAAGCAAAATCTAGTCTTGGTTTTTTCAAATCCAGGGGGTGTGACACTAAATGTCGAAAGGTAAGACTAATTCGAACACCTTTTATGTGAGATTCTGCTCCAATCCCATGTGTGAACAGTTCATTGCTGGGTGGATTCATATTATAAAGAGAGCCATGTTCTAATTTTATAAAAGTAGAAGGCACATTCGGTCTTTTGAATTCGATAGTTCTCTGTGCACCAAAACTCAGTACTGAAACAGGGAAGACAGCATTCAAGCAGGATTCATCATGTTTGTGATGACTAATGCCAGTCGATCCATCTTGGTAGAAATTAAGTAACACATAGTTGAACGTGCAGGCAGTTTCTTTTTCAACTTTGTCACGCAATTCTATCATCAGGGGAGTCCATGGAATACCGGGCACACTGGTTCCGCTGAAGGCATAGCTGGTATTGGCATCTCCATAGGCTAAGATCAGACGTTTAGGCTTAACATCTTTTCCAAACAGACGAAAAGTAGGTCTGAAGAAGGGTAATGTCCGCAACTCAGACAAATAACGATCCGCATGAGGTTTCTCGATGAAATCACTGATGTACTCCACATTTAATCCATTATCCGTAAAGTGAATGGAAGGCATTTTGAAGACAGCAGCAGCAGCAACAGAATGTATCCAACTAGAATAGCTTAACTCCAACGAAAAGAATGAACACTAATGAGCTGCTCAGGGCTTTATACTTGTAATTATCGCTTAATCTTATCAGCTGATAAGATTAGGTCACGTGATAGGATAAAATCACGTGGTATGATATCACTGATGACGTTGAATCAAGATATCCCAAATGACATAAGGCAACCTCAATCACGTGATTTGATAACACTCATGACGAAAGGGGGAAACCCTAGTGATAAGAACTTAGATGATTTTTTTTCCATTTCTAGTCAAGTCACTGTGAAGGAAGCAAGTGTTTCAGGTAAGTATGTCTTAATTCATTTTTTTTCATTTCATTTCTTAATTGAATTGTATATTTTATTCCCATTATTTTTTTTTTCATAAATCTTAATGAACCTCCCATTTAAAGTAAAACACACACACACATTTGAAGAAATAAAGACACAGAAATAAAACAAATCTATTTATTAAAACGATTTAAACAATACACTTTTAAAAGTTTCTACATTCAAATGACCTAAAAAGTGGTCACTAACAGAATCTACATTCTTTAAAAACATCGATAGGACATCGTCGAAATTTACAAGCATTAAAATCATGTCCCCTAACTGTTGAAATTTTTCTCGATTGTTTAACATAAAACAGGAATGCAAACTCACACTAGGATGTCTAAAAACACAACCAGTACATTCAAAAATTTGATTAAATATATTCACAATAGAATTCTCGATACAATAAATCAATTTAGACCACAAAACATATTCATTTTCTTGAGAACCTCGTTCACAATTTTGCTTTAATAAAGCAGGTAAATGTTTTTCATACATATGACGAATCAATTTCTGATTCAATGAATAGGCTTTTTCTTTCAATTGTTCAAGTTGAGCATTGTTTAATTGGATGAGAGATTCATTTTTTAACATTTTCAAACACATAACAGACTGATCCTCATTCAAAACTAAAAGTTTATTATTGGCGAAAACGATGAACTCGTATATTTCAAATTAAACGCAAATATTTTATACTGGAATTCATACCAAGTGCGAATGTCTAGTTCGATTCCATTCTGAGTTGGAATTCCTTCACTCGAAAATTCTCTAATTTGAACAGAGTATTGAGCATTCTGTAATTGCAGTCCTAAAAATATATGGTTTGCAGGTTCTTTTCGAAAAATGTAATTTTCAACTTTCACAATTGGAGTTTGAATGATATTTTGTTGATCAGGCACAACGATGAAAGGTTCCTCTGTTAACTTTTGATCAGGAGTAGATTTCTGAAAGTTGAAGTCAATGAAAAATTCATTCATTAAATCTTGAGTAGCTTCACAGCAGGAATCAGGAAATGATGTTTTTTCATCAAGGGAATTAATAGGTTCCACATCGTCAGAAGCAGGATACAGCGTAACATTTTCCAAATTGAATCTTGAGTCGTCCATTAAAGGTTGACACTCGGAGGGGCACAGCATTTTCTACAAATCCTTCTTACATCAAGCGTTAGCAGAAAACTGAATAAATTGCGAAGAACATTCACTCAAAAAGGAGTCTGATAATTAACAAGTCCAATCACATTCTTGAAAAACGATGACGTCATGGATTAGTCATAGGAAGCACACACCCGCTGCAGTAAATTACACAAGCGGTTAATTAACACACTTCGCTGATAATCTTTTTGTTGATTCCGTTTAACAGTTTTTCTGCGAAGCGTAGACTTATGAATTTTTTGATGTTTTAAAAATTCTGCTTTTCTTGAGAAAATTTCGTGACACACCTCACACGTTTTCGAATGGATCTTCACATGTCGACGTAAATCACTTTTTTGAATGAAACTTTTATCACAAGTCTCACATTTGAAAGTTTTCTCGTTCAGGTGAAACTTCATATGACTAACATTCATAAACTTCCGAAGAAAGGTTTTGTTGCAGGTTTCACAAACGAAATCCGGTTTCTCTTCTTTTATTAAAAGTTCTGATGAAGAGGGCTTCATATCCGAAACAGGTTCCATTTCTTGTTTTACCTCGACAGCGGAAACTTGACTCATATTTATTTATTAAACAGATATCTTTACTGTGCAACAGCAAAACTTCGACTAACGAAAAAATTATTTCAAACATATATATATCAAAAAATTACTGCGCACGTGATAACGAAATCATTCGTGATTGGTTAAAAAAAAATAAGCGAATAGGATTGGTTACGAAAAAATCCACCGAATACTTCTGAAAATAGCCTTTCAAAGGTATGAAGTCGTGGCTGAATCGGTAAGTGAAAAATCTATTATTCAATCACGACTTCATTTTATAAGATCAAACCCCGGCTAAATTTTTCGAAAATAAATCAGGCATTTTTAAAAATCACCACCAGATGGCAGCACCAAAAAAAAAATTAAGTCCCGCTTAAAAAAAAAAATAAATCCTAAACGAAAGTGCATCGAAAATTTTAAAGTCCCCGCATTAAAATTAAAAAAAAAAATCATCATACTATAGTTCGAAAAAAAAATTCTAACTTCCTAAAATTCCCGCTTAAAATTTAAAAAACACCCTCATACTATAGTACGCCGACAAAAAATTCTAACTCCCTAAAATTCCCGCTTAAAATTTAAAAAAAAATCTTATCTAAAACACACTCATCCTCTAAGATGACGTCATCTTAACCTTGCGTGACGCCCGATGACCTTCACCCCACCCCCCTCTTACAGCTCGAACGCCCGATGACCTTCAACCCCTCTTAGAGGTCAACGCCCGACGCCCGGTGGCATGGAACTGTCATTACTATACTACTATTATGGCAGAGACCTATGGCAGAGAATTAGTTTCTACGATTAAAACTTTTCTTTCAGAGCAGCGTCATTTTTTTTAATTTTTCTATTTTTCTACGGATTTTTTTTTTCCGAAACTAATTAAAAATTTTAAAGCTATTTACTATATATAATAATCTCATACACATTGCCAAAGATTATTTTTCGAAATCGGCTCAGAATTTTAAGAGTTAATCTGGTATTTTCAACTAAAAAAATAGTTAAAAATTGCAATTTTTCGGTGAGTTAAAAAACTGGCTTATGTGCATTTTTTCCGCAGTTTTATGAGACTCACGAATTAAAATATATTTAAACATTTAGGAAAGATTTTGTTACATATAATAAACCAGCATAAAATATTAAAGTAAAAATAATACGTAGATTTCCGGTTGTGTCTTCTCTTAAAAAAATTATTTTAAAATTTGAACCAGAAAAAGACATCTTTTTCATCTGTTAAAGCTAAAAACCTGTCTTAGAAAGTGTGGCATTTACATGTTTGAAATATTTGTTGATAACTTATCCTAGAAAATTGAATTTGATGAAGTTTAAAGAAGCGAAAGTCCCCCTTAAAATATTATAAGTTACGATAGATTCTTACGGATATAAATTTAATATTTTTGATGAATATTATATTTAAATCCAAAATACTTCTACACAACAGTTTAAAAAAGCGAATTTTATATCGATGCACGAAAAAAAATGTCTGTTATAATTGCGATCATGTGGCAAGAACCTTGAAAGTTAGTGTAGTGCTTACATATAAGTCGCATAGAACGGACGCGTTATATTATGAAACACACTTCTTTGCTCAATAATGAAAATAATGAGTAGTATGTGATGTATGCGAGATTGTAGTTCCATTTTTTCAGAGACCAATTTTGATGAAACTTGAAATTCATATTCACTGTTTTTGCTCAATATCTTTGGCAGACAATGTTTTTCTGCCACTAAAACTTTTTGATTTTAGAGCAATAGCAATTTTCTGAAAATAATTTGTTTTTTAGAAATGTTTTTTTTTCTGAAATGAATTATTTTTTTAAAATCTGTCTGCCGCATATGATCTCATATTAATACTAAACCGCAATATATATATATACCGGGTGATCCAGAAGTTCCGGGAGTTTTCAAATGCTAATAATTAACAAACTAGAAACAATAGAAGTATGCGGTTTTCACAGAAATGCTTAGAAACTTATGGGATTTGTATTTTTGATGAAACAAACAAATTATGTTAGTTACACTTTTTGCCAACAGGTGGCGCTAAAATTGACAGTATTATTTTTATGGTATGATATAGATCGCTAAAAAGAAAGAATTAGTGTTCAAGAGTTACAAATTTTCAATATGACGCCCATAGCTTATAAGTACCGCTGTGAGCCGACGCAAAATAATGTGCACAGTATCCTCAAAGGAGAAAGAAATTCCAGATGAAATTTCAAATTTATCGTGATATTACAAGTGTACTGATTCATTATGAGCTGGTGATTTCCACCGAGTATTGGCATCGAATTCTACTTCATTTACGATTGCAAGAGACATTTGGGATCTCCTGCTTCTATTACGATCTTTCAATTAGCCTTTTTCTCAACCCTTTCTTACCATGGCATTTCACATTTCTAATGGCCATCGAATTTTTTTCTATTTTTACTTCCGTATTGTACGATAAGAACACAGCTCGACATGCAAAGAAAGCATGTCTAAACATGGCAGTTACTCATCAAATTTTGTATCAAAATTCCCTTTCAATGCAATTACAACCACTTTAAAAAAAGTGATTGAACATAAACCACCCTTAAAACGAAATCTCATTAACAGCCTACAAAAGATATTTCGCAATGAGCTCATACTCATGTGTCTATAAAGCACATTTTATAGTTACATCCAGTGTTGTACAGCAGCGCCACCTGTTGCTAAAAATTGTAACTATATACATGTAAAAAAAAATCATGCTAAACAAAATCCCACGTGTTTCTGAGCATATATCTGAAAACCGAACCTTTGTATTGTACATAGTTTCCAAATTATTAACATTTCAAAACTCCCGAAACTTTTGGATCACCCGGTATATATATATATATACATATACATATATGTGTGTATGTGTGTGTGAAAGGATTATATAATACTACAATTCAATATCTTTAATGAATAAAGAATAACCCAATATTTAACAAACTCAAACATGACAAGAGGAGTTAGCAATATTGAAACAGTAACGAATAAAAATGGAGATTGTGGTACGTGGTTTGTTCTCAACAGCAATACTACGTAGACACAATAATTGCGATTCATTTCTGATTATCTTTAAAATGATTTCTAGATTGCCGGATTAATCGTGTCCATAAAAGGTAAGTCAAAGAAAAATATTATTAGACCATTAAAAACAGAAATAGGAATGAGAAAAACTTACAGTATACAATCGGCAACGTGTAAATATATTGTTGCTTATATAGGGTTCTTTTGATCTTATGGTTAGACAACTTCAAACACTTGTCTTTTAGAAAAGTAGAAAATAATTTATTTACAGAACTTCAGAAAAACAGAGTCTTCGAAACTCACAAATATTACTAAATATTCAAAAATAGTTGCTCAAATCTATCATACAAGTGCAGATATAAATTCCAGAGACTCTTTATACAATGTCTCAACACTAAATCACATTCAAAACAACGTAAATGAAACTCAAGCAAACTTGCTTAACAAACGCCTTGTTCACTCAATGACTGACTGGTAAATAATAACCACAACAGCTCGCATTGCGCTCCTTATATAGGGGCACAGCATGCGCCGGAAATTTCTACAACCTTCTAGAAAAATCCAGAAACCAAGGAAAAACATTCAATGTATCAGTAGACCTAAGGGGGGGTTACCATAGAGAGGGAAAGGTTACCATCGCCAACAATCTCCAAGTTTGTCGCCAACTTGGCGATATATCGCCAAATTTGGCGACCAAAATTAGTCGCCAAAAGTGACGCTAACTTGGCGATATCTCTAATATTTCGCAAAGCTGCCAAAGACATTCACTGAAAATAATAGACAAGTTTGCTTGATAACAGAGACAATGTAACTAAAACTAATATTAGTAAAGAAATGGAAATTAAGATTATTTACATTATTTCACAATACAAACACTAACTATTTACAAAATTCGTAACATTACCCCCTCCTCAAAGACTGCACGTCCCGGGCAGTGCAATCCTTGAGTTAGAGGAAAACACTTAAAATAAATAAACAAATAAATAATAACAATAATAATAAAATTTAAATAAATAAGAACTAATTACTATTTACATATTTACAAAAAGTGACTTTCATGACCATGGTCTGAAATTCCAGTTTTGAATTTTTAATCACTTTGGCCAAAATAAGGGGCTAGCCGGTTATAATGTACGACCCTGGGTTTGGTGTGTGGCGATTTTCGTATGCGTACGACGACGTCATTCAGCCTGTTGACGACTATGTAAGGACCGTCCCAGTTTCTTTGTAGTTTTGGCGACAGTCCCTTACGACGTATCGGATTCCACAACCAAACTTTGTCACCTTCGTTGAACTCATGTCCAGTTGCCTTTGTGTCGTACCGTGTCTTCATCTTTTCCGATGCTAGTCTGATTCGGTTCCTCGCTAGGCGATGAATCTCCTCAATTCGTGCCTGGAGGTCATCCACGTATTCTTCAGGCGACAAAGGAGCGTCAGGAGGACGGCCAAACCAAAGAACCGCAGGCAGACGAAGATCACGACCAATGAGCATTTGAGAAGGGGAGTAACCAGTGGCACTCCTGTAGGCAAGCAGGAAAAGAGGCAATTTCTTGTCCAAGTCCTGTTGGTCTCTAGACACCAGGAGAGAGAGGCTATTTAGGATGGTACGATTGAACCTCTCCACCATGCCGTCTGATTGAGGATGTAGAGGTGTAGTTCGAGTTTTGTCCATGCCGAGTAGTCCGCACATTTCCTTAAACACAGCCGAATCAAAGTTTCTTCCTTGATCAGAATGGATTTGAAGAGGAACTCCGTATCTGGAAACCCAGTGTTGAACCAGTATGTCTGCTACGGTTACCGCCTCTTGATTAGGAATGGCGTAGGCTTCAGGCCACTTGGTGAAGTAATCCATGACAACGAGGATGTACTTGTTGCCATCAGATGTTCTAGGAAGAGGACCCAGGATGTCTAGAGCAATTCGTTCGAAAGGAGCTCCTACATTATAACGCTGCAATCGTCCACGAGTTCGCCTCTTTGGACCTTTGCGTGCTACACAGGTGTCACAAGTTTGACACCACTTCTCCACATCACTGCGAACATTATTCCAGTAGAAACGCTCTCGAACCTTTTGCAGGGTCTTCATTACACCAAAATGACCTCCTGTGGGACTACCATGAAGTTCTTGAAGGACCATAGAAATTCTCGACTTAGGGAGTAGTAGTTGCCATCTACATGTCTTTCCATCGTCAGACTCCCATATTCGGTACAAGATACCGTTCTTCAAATGTAGGGAATCCCAGAGGGCCCAATAACGTTTAGTCGTAGGATGGTAATGGGCCATGTCTTGCCAGCTGGGCTTCCTGTTGGACTCCTCTTTCAGTTCTAGAATTGGCTTAATTTCAGGATCAACAAGTTGATTTTTACGCAGGCTCTCCTCACTCCACGGATCTTGCGATGATGTACACCCAGTTGTAACTTGTCTTACTATAGGACCTTCGACATTAAATTTCTTCTCAATCCGGTCGCAGTATCTACAATTCTCTGAGCAGGGTCTTCTTGAGAGAGCATCTGCATTTCCATGTGATGAGCCTTTTCGATGGCGTATCTCCATATCGTACTCTTGAAACTTTTGTATCCACCTGGCTATCTGGCCTTCAGGGTTCTTAAAATTCAATAGCCAAGTTAGAGAAGCATGATCAGTTCGGATCAGGAATTTTCGACCGTAAAGATAGTGATGAAAATGGTCTATGGCTTTCACTACAGCAAGAAGCTCTTTTCTTGTTACGCAGTAGTTTCGCTCTGCCTTTGATAAGCACTTGCTGAAATAGGCGATAACACGCTCCTGGCCGTCGATTTCATGGGACAGTACAGCGCCAATGCTTTCATTACTTGCATCTCTATCAAGTATAAACTGTTTATCAATTTGAGGATATGACAGAATTGCAGTGGTTGTTAATACCTCCTTAAGCTTTTCGAAAGCAGCGTCACATTCCTGTGTCCACATAAATTTTTGATTGGTTTCTGTTAATTTATGAAGTGGTCTTGCAATCATCGAGAAGCCTTTGACAAATTTTCTGCAATAGGTGCATAATCCTAGAAAACTCCGAAGCTGGTGAATATCTCCTGGACGACTCCAATTTTTCACGGCTGATAACTTCTCCGGATCAGTCCTAACTCCTTCCGCCGAAATGACGTGTCCAAGGTAGGCGACTTCATTGCGAAACAAACTGCACTTCGAAGGGATTAACTTCAAATTAGCTTCCTTTAACTTTTGTAACACCCGCGTGAGATTGTTCAGATGTTCGTCAAAAGATTTTCCTATGATTGTGATATCGTCTAAATAAACAAGACATGCTTCGTATGACAGCCCCCGGAGAACCGTTTCCATAAGCCGTTCGAAAGTTACAGGTGCGTTACATAGACCAAAAGGCATTACCTTGAACTGCCATAATCCTTGTCCCGTTGTAAAGGCAGTCTTCTCGCGGTTGTCCGGATGGATCTCTACCTGCCAGTAACCACTCTTCAGATCCAGAGTCGAGAACCAAGTGTTGCCCGCAAGTGTGTCGAGAGTGTCGTCGATCCTTGGTAGAGGGTAACTATCCTTTTTAGTGACGTCATTCAGTCGGCGGTATTCTACACAAAATCTTGTAGAACCATCCTTCTTTCTTACTAATACAATGGGAGACGCCCATGGACTTGCCGATGATTCGATGGCGTCATTTTCTTCCATATCCTTAATTAAATTCTGCACCTCTTCTTGCTTGGCAAAAGGTAATCGTCTAGGGTGCTGTTTAATAGGAGAGTGATCTCCCGTGTCAATTCGGTGTTGTGCCATTTTAGTTCGTCCAAAGTCTTCAGATGTTTGGGAAAATAAACTTTGGAATTCTCTAATTAAACTTTCCGCAGCATACCGTTGATTTGGATCTAAGTCCGTATTTTGTAACAAATCCTTGACTAAATTATCTGAAGATTTCTGAGAGTGATGGGAATTTTGACTTATGCACGTCACAGGAGCACATGATGCTATCACCTCTCCTTTCTTGATAGTCCTCGTCTTATCACTGATGTTAGCAATTCTGACTGGAATGGTCTTCTTCGAGAGGTCCACTACAGATGAAGCCACCAATACTCCTGCTTGTTTACTATTGTCTTCGGGATAATCTATATGGCCAAATCGATAATTAGTTTCATTGTTAATTACAGCTGGAACTAAAAATTGTGTTCTTGGATCTAGATTGATGTCTTCTTCGGCTATTACTATTTGTTTACATTCAATTTCGTTATTTAATCCAAAAAGACTTATTTCTTCAAATTTTGAGAGCATTTTATTATTTTTGAAATCAAGTTTGAAGCCAAACTTCTTCAGAAAATCTAGTCCGATTAAGCAAGGATCTGTTATGTCAGTATGGTAATATTTCGTTCCTCCAAAGTTGATGGTTAAATTGGCCTTTCCATATATGGATATCTTTTCGCCCGTCACAGTTTGCAGGGTAACGCATGGTGGAGTCCAGATGAGTTTAGATTTAAATTTCCGAGCCAAATCTTTTTTTATTATTGTCACATTGGCTCCTGTATCAACAATCATACGGCACTGAATTCCGTTAATAAAGCCTACCACATATAATTCATTATCGCCGCCACTCATTTTCGATATTTGAAGGATCTTCAGGTAGGGCTTTCTGTTCTCTGGTCTTGAGTTCATCTCACGTTCGTGAACTTTGGGGGCAATTTCTTCGGAGATGTCTTGTATCACCGCATCCCCAGCACGTGAGATTCTGTCTCCTTGAGCTTGCTCTTCCATATTTTAAAGCTTCAATCTCTTGATTTATTTTCCTAATTTCTTTCAAGAAGTCGATCTCAGTGTCTAAGCTTTTGTTCACCGTTGCCCGTCGGACTGAATGACGATCTCTTCGGCTGGCTTGTGTAGCTGCTTTCAACTTTAAGGCATATAGTAATGCAGACTTTAAATCCTGTACATCTGCCATTCGTACCGCTCTCTGCACTTCGGGATCTTTTATTCCGTCTACAAAGTACTGCAGTGAGAGCATTTCCCGTACATTTGTTGGGCAGTCGATGAATGCTAAATTTGCCAGCCGTTCTATTTCTGAGGCAAACTCTTGAAGGGTTTCACTCGATTTTTGATGGCGGCTCTTCATTTGTATTATCGTATAATCCTTCAAGAATTTTTCTCCGAATCTCATTTCAAGTGCACAACTTAAAGTCTCAAAATTGAGTTGCGTCATATCGGGCAATGTTTGCAGCACGTCGGCGGCTTCTCCTCTCAAAGATGCTGCCAGTTGACAAGTTTTCACCTCGTCACTCCATTTGTTCGCTTCGGCTACAATGGTGAATTGGGTTTTGTAAACATGCCAGGAACTCTTTCCGTGGTATGTCGACAGCTTAACTTGTACAGGAGAAGCAGGCGAATTCCTAAATTCTTCATAATTACCACTGGACGCTGAAAGTTTCTTCTCAAGATCTTGTACTTTTTTATTTAGCTTTTCATCTACTTCACCTATTTTCTCTTCAACGTTACTGATTTTCTCTTCAACGTTACAAACTTCATTCTGAATTTTCTCTTCCACTTCCGCCATTTTCCTTTCCATTTTCTCTTCTACCGAATCTATTCTTCTATCTACCGACGAGAACTTTTCTTCTAAAGTTTTCTTCATTTCTTCTTGACTTTTATTAACTTCCTTCTTCAATTCTTCAGTCAACTCTTTCATTCTTTCTTCGTTTTTATTCATTTTATCCGCCAACTCTTCTTGGCCTTTATTCATTTTTTCCGCCAACTCTTCTTGGCCTTTATTCATCTTTTCCGCCAACTCTTCTTGGCCTTTAATTATCTTTTCCGCCAACTCCTCGTGGCCTTTATTCATTTTATCCGCCAACTCTTCTTGGCCTTTATCCATTTTATTTGATAATCCATTAATAGCTTTCAACAACTCACTCAGTTGCTCTTCCGTTGCTCTCGTTTTCGTCATAAGACCCCACTCCTGACACCAAAAATTGTTGCGTATATAGGGTTCTTTTGATCTTATGGTTAGACAACTTCAAACTCTTGTCTTTTAGAAAAGTAGAAAATAATTTATTTACAGAACTTCAGAACAACAGATTCTTCGAAACTCACAAATATTACTAGATATTCAAAAATAATTGCTCAAATCTATCGTACAAATGCAGATATAGGTTCCAGAGACTCTTTATACAATGTCTCAACACTAAATTACATTCAAAACAACGTAAATGAAACTCAAGCAAACTTGCTTAACAAACGCCTTGTTCACTCAATGACTGACTGGTAAAAAATAACCACAACAGCTCGCATTGCGCTCCTTATATAGGCTCGCAGCATGCGCCGGAAATTTCTACAACCTTCTAGAAAAATCCAGAAACCAGGGAAAAACATTCAATGTATCAGTAGACCTAAGGGGGGGTTACCATAGAGACGGAAAGGTTACCATCGCCAACAATCGCCAAGTTTGTCGCCAACTTGGTGATATATCGCCAAATTTGGCGACCAAAATTAGTCGCCAAAAGTGACGCCAACTTGGCGATATCTCTAATATTTCGCAAAGCTGCCATAGACATTCACTGAAAATAATAGACAAGTTTGCTTGATAACAGAAACAATGTAACTAAAACTAATATTAGTAAAGAAATGGAGCTTAATAAGATTATTTACATTATTTTACAGTACAAACACTAACTATTTACAAAATTCGTAACAATGTATATATATATATATTAGACTATATCAATTCATAGACACTTTCAACTATGTTAGAAAGGATTAAGCCAAGTGCCTATATGATGTATTTCGTGAATTGGCCAATCGCATCTGGCCAGTTCGCGAATTGGCCAATTGCATCTAGCCAGTTCGCGAATTGGCCGGCCAATTCTAGAAATGGCCAGTCATTTTTTAACGTTGCTGGCCAATTCGGGGATTGGCCGGCCAGTTCTAGAATTGGCCAATTTCGGGTTTTGGCCGCAACATATATATATACAGAATATACTGTAAAGTGAAAAGACAATAATAATAGAAACAAAATATATGTATGTTATTATTATTTTAATTAAAAATAACTATAATTAATAATATTAAACAAAACATTTTATGTAAATTAATGGAAATAAAAGGTGATTTTATTAAAATTATTGAATTAGGTCAAATGTTAAAAAGAGGGATTTTTAATAATTGTTTAATGGCGCCATCTTTTGATCGTTTGGAATATTTATCGTTTGATTATATAAAACGTTTTAACAAGACCAAAATTGCAATTGGATTTATTAACACTTTGAAATTGCAATGTATAATAAAACTTACATTCTGATTAAAAAAAAAAAATCTCATGTTTTTTAATTACTACACAACTAGTTGCTAATCAGAAAATAACGTATATGTTTAACAATAAATCGTCATTATAGAGGATATTTTAGATACCTTAAATTTTTTGCCTTCTAAAAATCAACTGGAAATTTTAAATGCTACAGATTAAAGAAACACAAATAATTGAAAAATATACAAAGAATATTCGATTTACAAATATAAAGTAATAAATGTTTGGAAAATAACAAAATATCACAAAACTGTGATTATTGTTGTGATACAGGGCTGTAAAAATTCCACTATTGATAATTTGCCAAATAATGCCACGAACGGGAATAAGCTCCCGTAAACTACAAACACAGGGAGACTAATGCCATTTATTTCCCACTTTTACAAGTAACAAAAGGGAATTTTCTATCTTTATGGCGTTAATTCATATGTATAATGACATATTTTTTGATTAATTTATCATTTTATGTACATTTATAAAAATTATTATTTAAATTGTTACTAACAAGTGTTAATGTAAACTGATCGGAAAAATATTCGTAGAATTTCGTGTTGTCGCATTATGGTAATGATTCATCATTTTGAAATAAAAATATAAGTAAAGATTTCAGTTTCAAAACATTAGAAAAAGAAAGTAGTAGTTCTTAAAATCATGAATAAGCTCCCGTAAACTACAAACACAGGGAGACTAATGCCATTTATTTCCCATTTTTACAAGTAACAAAAGGGAATTTTCTAGCTTTATGGCGTTAATTCATATGTATAATGACATATTTTTTGATTAATTTATCATTTTATGTGTCGCGAATTAGATTATTATTTATAATTGCTTTAGTGTCCGCACTTTCATGGTGACTCCATGGTCGTGGTTTTATTTTTCGCAGATGCTCACGAGCAATGATAAAAAAAGAGTAGTAGAATTTATTCTGGAATAAAGTTTGTGTTAAGTTTTAAGTGAAATGTTTTTGAAGCTTCATTTTTTTTTTTTTTTGTAAGATATTTAAATTATTTTTCACACGTAAAACGACGATGTCTATATTATCGGGTAGATTTTATAGCTTCGATTTCGCATTGTTTGCGATATGTGGCGTCCGAACTAATAGGGACGTGTGAAAAGTAACTGTTTTTTATTTGTTATCAGAAGTTGTCATTGAGAAAAAATGGATGCTTTGAAAATCAAAAGAACTCCTCTTAGATCTGGATTTACGAAAACTTATAATGCTTTAAATGAAGCTTTAAACGACGCAACTCCAGATACTAATTTAATAGAGAATTTAATGTGTCAACTGGAAGATAAAAGCACAAGATTGCGAGCTGTAGATGAAGAAATTTTGAATTTTATGTTGACAGAGAAAGTTATAGAAAAAGATTATTCTAAAGAATTTGAAGCTTGCGAAGAGTATACAGAAAAATTTATTGCTATAAAGCAAAAAGTAAAGACATTTTTGGTGAAGCCTATCGAAGAACAACTCCGATCGCAGAATTATACGGATGTTGAAAGAACACTGTCGCGACCACTTCGCTTACCAGAAATAAGTTTACAGCCGTTTGATGGCGATGCAAGATTATGGTTAACCTTTTGGAATTCATTCAGTAAAATTCATGAAGACACCACTTTAGATGACCATTTGAAATTTGTTTATCTTTTACAGGCGATAACACCGAAATCCAAAGCAGCACAGATAGTAAATAGTTATCCGGTTTCAGCTGATAATTATCCAAAAGTAATTCTACATCTGAAAGAAAGGTTTGGCAGAGAAGATACACTTATTGAGATATATGTTAGAGATCTTCTTCAATTAGTTTTAAATAATAATCAATCATCAAGCAAGAATTTCTATTTATCGTCGTTATATGATAATCTAGAGACAAAACTTAGGTCTCTAGAATCATTAGGTGTCACAGAAGAAAAGTATGCCAGCATACTTTTCCCACTTGTAGAATCTTGTCTACCTCATGATGTCCTTAAAATCTGGGAAAGACAGCGTGAGAAGACTGCTCAAGGTAAGAATCAATTAAATTCTATCCTTGATTTTTTGAAAAATGAAGTTATTGCGGAAGAGCGGGTTCTTTTGGCTCATTCCAATCTTGGTTTTGAAAACCCAAAGAAATATCATAAATTTAATAATGAATATAATTCAATGCCAACTGCCACAGATTTATTTATAAATAATAAGTCTAATAAGAATTTAGTTAAAAAACGTGAAGATTTATGTATATTTTGTGACAAGTGTCACTTATCAGAAAAATGTTTTAAAGCTAGTTCGCTTTCTTTTGATGAGAAACGTAACTTAATTTTGAAGAAAAAAGCTTGCTTTGTTTGCCTGAAGAAAAACCACATTTCACGCAATTGTAACTCTAAAATTAAATGTTCGAATTGTGGTAAAAGACATTTTTCAATATTATGTCAAAATGTTTTAAATGAAGGTGGTAATGTGTCGTTAGAAAGTCATAAACATGAATCAGGGAGTAGTGACACTGTTTTAACTACTCAAGCTTCGGATCCTACTGTGTTACTCCAAACTTTGAGTGTCCGTGTAAAGCACAATGGAAAAGAGAAAATCGTGCGTGGAGTTATTGACACAAAATCCGAACGTTCCTATTTATCACGAGATGTAATTAAATATTTGAATTATAAAAGTATTGGGAAATTAAATTAATTCACACATTATTTGGTAATATTGAAACAAGTGAAACAAAGCATAATAAGTATCGAATTCACTTAAGTAGCATAGACAATAGTTATAAATGTGATATGCATGTTTTAGATGTTCCTGTTATTTGTTCTAAAATACGAAAAGTGCCAACTGGGCCTTGGTTATCAGAATTAAATAAATGTGGCATTAAAATTTCTGATGTTGAAAATAGTTCATGTGAAACCGAAAATGAAATTAAATTATTGATTGGTTCTGATGTGGCTGGAAAATTACTCACCGGAAATATTAAAGTTTTAGAAAGTGGTCCGGTTGCGGTAAAAACCCATTTGGGATGGACTCTAATGGGAAAAATTCCAAGTATTAAATCAGAAACAAATAAGGCTGCTATGATTATTTCATCACTTTGGAACAATTGTTCCGTTGCTGATTTGTGGAAGCTGGATATTATGGGTATAACGGATCCAGTTGAATCCAAAACTAAATCTGAAATTCATGAAGAAACTATGCAGCATTTTAAGAGTAATATAAGAATAGATTCAGAAGGGAGATACGAAGTAGCATTGCCATGGGTGCTAGATAAAGCTTGCTTACCTAACAATAGAGAATTGGCCGAAAAGCGGCTTGCTACAACGAGGAAAAAGTTAATTAATTTAAATAAAATTGAGGTATATAGCGAAGTATTTGATTCGTGGATAAATGCAGGAATAATTGAAAGGGTGGTTGATAATAAAGAAACTAAAGTGCATTATTTGCCACACAGACCTGTATTTAAAGAATCGAGTGAAACTACTAAAGTTAGACCAGTTTTTGACGCTTCGGCTCATGTTAAAGGTTCCCCTTCTCTAAATGATTGCCTAGATAAGGGATTAAATTTGATTGAAATGATTCCTTCTATATTGCATCGGTTTCGGAAATATCCTGTTGGTGCAGTATCCGATATAGAGAAGGCATTTCTACAAATTAGTATTAAAGAAGATGATAGAGATTATTTGAGATTTCTATGGGAAACATTCGTTTTGAATCGCGTAGAAGAAATCAGATCCTTAACTCAAAAGAACCACTGGCGACACATTGCAGGAAAATTTAATCCAGCAGATATCCCTTCCAGAGGTTGTTCGATTGAACAATTTTTACAACTAAGATGGTGGGAGGGACCGGATTGGTTGGCTCAACCTGAATATACTTGGCCTCAAAGTGTCGAAATTCCCGATGAAGAAATTATTAACTCTGAAAAACGGAAAAGTGTCATTTCAGCAATGAACAAGGACACAGAATCTAGTGATTGGTATTATCGACGGTTTTCATCTTTCAAGGAAATTATAAGATTGATCGCCTGGATTTTAAGGTTCTTAAACAATTTAAGAAATCCTAATTTAAAAGAAGTTTCTGAACTTACGTATTTGGAATTAGAACAAGCCAAAAGAAAATTGATAATTTTGATTCAGAAAGACAGATTCAACGAGAAAAATAATCAGAAGATAAGTAGCTTAAGACCAATCCTAGATGAAAATGGTATTATAAGAGTGAAAACGCAAGTTATTTATAGAGAAGATGCTTTCAATTTTAAATATCCTGTTCTTTTGCCTTCTGACCATCCTGTAGTCCACCGCCTGATCTCCTGGAAACACCAAGAGCTTTTGCATGCAGGAGTGGCTCTTATGATGACATCGTTACGAGAAGACTACTGGATCGTAAAAGCTAGGAAAACTATTCGAGCAGTAGTACAGAAATGTGTAGGATGCAGAAGATTTAGTGCCCAAAAGATTCACCGGAAATTTAACCTACCTACCGCTGCCTGGTGGGAGCGATTGATACAAATGGTGAAACGCATCCTGAGAAAAGTTCTAGGTAGAGCTTCATTATCCTACGAAGAACTGCTCACAGTGCTCTGTGATTGTGAACAAGTTGTGAATGCTAGACCTCTAACTTATGTTACTGAAGATGTGAACGATCTAGCACCGTTAACACCATCAATGTTTTTACAGGACATAAGATCTTCAGATGTGAGAGATTTTGATGCAATTGACGCGTAAGAATTAAATAAAAGAGTTAAGTATAGGCAACATGTTCGAGAACACTTACGTAAGCGATTTCGTATTGAATATTTAGGACAATTGCGCCAGCAAAGTTCTTTGCAAAAGAATGTCAAGCAACTTACCGTTGGTGATGTCGTACTCGTAGAGTCTGATAAGAAACGTGCCTATTGGGCTTTAGCCCGAGTGCAAGAACTTATTTCTGGTAAAGATGGCCACCCAAGAGTTGCACGATTAAAAACTGAAAATGGTGAACTTTTGAGACCTGTCCAAAAACTGTACAATTTAGAGATTCCAAAAGAACTTTCTAGTGATCCAGTATTAAGAACGAGAAGTGGCAGAATAGTGACTGTCCCAAAACGTTATTAACTTTAAATACTGTTTCAACAAAAAACTTTATTCTTATTTTTTAGTATATTTCATAGTGTTAATTTGAATTTGTAATAATATGTTTAATTTTATTTGAATTTTGCAGAAGAAAATGTTTATTTACCTGTTTTGAGAAATGTAATATTGTAAGAATTGTATCTTATCACTGTAATGTAAGTATTAGTCATATTTTATTTTATATTTTATTGTACCCATTGTTGAGTTTAACTGTCGAAAACTCAAGGTGGGAGAATGTCGCGAATTAGATTAATATTTATAATTGCTTTAGTGTCCGCACTTTCATGGTGACTCCATGGTCGTGGTTTTATTTTCGCAGATGCTCACGAGCAATGATAAAAAAAGAGTAGTAGAATTTATTCTGGAATAAAGTTTGTGTTAAGTTTTAAGTGAAATGTTTTTGAAGCTTCATTTTTTTTTTTTTTTTGTAAGATATTTAAATTATTTTTCACACGTAAAACGACGATGTCTATATTATCGGGTAGATTTTATAGCTTCGATTTCGCATTGTTTGCGATATTATGCACATTTATAAAAATTATTATTTAAATTGTTACTAACAAGTGTTAATGTAAACTGATCGGAAAAATATTCGTAGAATTTCGTGTTGTCGCATTATGGTAATGATTCATCATTTTAAAATAAAAATATAAGTAAAGATTTCAGTTTCAAAACATTAGAAAAAGAAAGAAGTAGTTCTTAAAATCATGGTATAATATGAATGCAAATATTTTTTACATAATCATTGTTTTATTATAAGATTATAGTATACTATTTTTGGTTAAAAAACTTATCAAGGTCAATATCGAAAAATTCTCTGCTGTGCATTATAATTTGTAGAAAACGTTACAGACTGATGCACTTGTGTGTATATCGCTTAATAAACACGCTCTTAGACTGATTTTTTTTATACAGGAAACATTTATGCTCGTGCTAACCATCTACTTCAATGACTGACCTTTTTTTTTTTAGTCTGAGAGATATTTTTTCTACGCAGCTATTCCATTGAATTTTTTCCCCCTAAAATAAGTAGATTTTATTTTTTTAATCTTATATTAGAAAAACATACGTTTCATTAAATTTTCATGAGTTCGCGAAAATTGAAAAATAACAATAAAAAAAGTTAAAAAATTATTTCTATTTTGTAAAAAATAAACTGTTAAATCTAAACATTGTTACTATCTTCACAGAATTTGACCACTTAATTGATAAATGTTTTTGGAAAAAAATATGTAATGTACATATTACTAATGAAAATAATAATAATAATAATAATGTTCATTTTTTCAGGCCTTTTACAGAATTACCGGTTTTTCCATACAGAAATTTTTGCAGAATTAAATCAGATAAAAGCTCATATTAAATAAGTCGAAATCTAAAATTAAATGTTACTGGAGAGAGCAATCATTTATGACTGGCGTATAAAAGCACGTACGTATTATGTGCAATCATAATCAATCAGAAAACAATCGCTTGATTCAGAGTTTATTTTTTGAAAAGTTCGATTGGAAGATCACCTATCCCTGAGATGGGAAGCAAAAGCTTCATTGCTTAAAAAAAAAAGAATAAAGTAAGTGCACGCAAAATTTTAATTCATATTTAAAATATAACAATTTGATGTTTACGAATAAATTTATGCACTTACATGATATAATTTTAATTTAATATCATTAAGCACTTTATACAAATCGCAATAAATAAATAAATAGTATATACCGGGTGTCTCAAAAATGACTGATGGAATTTAAAATTCAATAACTTGCAAACGGTGTCAGTTATTTTAAAAATTTTTGCAGGAGGGTTATGTATAATGTCAGGAATTATTTTTACTGTAATTTTTTATTTTAGTTCGCATCTCAAACAATAGGTGGCGCTGAAGTCAATTGAAGGCCAGGTCAACGCTTCACTCAGCACTGATCACCTGGCCTTCAATCGCCGTCAGCGCCACCTAATGTTTGAGATGCGAACTAAAATAAAAAATTACGGTAAAAAACTCCTGACATTATACATAACCTTAACGAGTGTGTTATATATATATGTGTATAACACTCGTTAACTCCTGTCATAAGATGCTGTCACTAAAAGATAATATTCACGTGATTTATTGTGCATGTGAAAATAAAAATTCTTTGTTTTAATTAAATGAAGTAGATTTCCTCTGAATAAAACAGATTTATTTCAACAACTACACAATGATTTTAACAATAGTCTATAAGTAAAGAAAAATAGAGATTTTAAATTGTTGCTTCTGCTAAAGAAATATTTTTATTTTAAACGAGAAAATTTCGTAACTGAAGATATCAAATCTTTTCTAACAAATGACGAATATTTCAAGTCAAATTTAGAAAAAAAGATTTTAAATATATAAAATAATTTCTTTTTTAACCAGAACCATATAAAAATTTTAATTGAATTGAGCCATATAATCATAATTGAATCATAATTGAATCATAATTGAATCATATTTGAAGAATATAAAAAACGAAAATACTTAATTTTCTTAGTCACACCAAGACATGTATTCCAGAATATGGCATATGACTAAAATATACATCTTTTAGTGATCAAAAACATTGATTAGGATGGCACAAATCACTGAAGTTACAGTGAACTGATTGTGATTTTTAAGCAGGCCGTTCACAACGTATGATCAAAAACCAATTAAAAAATCGTTTTATTAACTTTTTGTATTTAAACTTCATCGTTTAAAATAATTGAATAAATTATCAAAGATCTCTAGCGAAGATTACAGGCATTGTAAATTAGTTAACCTTGTTTGATGAGGTTACCATCACCCAATCATTAAGGCTCAACGCCGCGCCGCTAATATTTTGAGATCGTAGATAGTATGCGGGTTCAACTACATCTGGCTTTGTTGCAGACTCTTTGTAAGGCTCCTGCTGTAATTCTCTTCTGTTGTAAATTTACTTGTGTTATTTCGTCTTTGTTTATTGTTGAAATAGGTATGTATGGTTTCTTTAATTATTCTTCATTGTCAATGGCCATAATTGAGGTACACTAAAAATAAAACTGTGAATCATGTTCTCTCAAAATAAGAAATTTTGGAGGAGATAAAATATTCAAAATATTCCATATGCTCTATTTGTTATCTAATTTTCATAATACTAAGAATTATCAATATCATCGTGTTATCATTGAAAATTCAGTATTAATATGTATGCAGTAAAAAAAAGAAAAAAAAATAGTAGTTAAATAACTTTTTCTTTCATGAAATTTCAAGAAAAAGTGTAAGCACAGATAAAGTTGTCATTATTTTGTATTTTTTAGTATAATTTTAATGCTCATACAAACTTCTCTTCGAATATTATGAAGCTAACATTTAATAGGAAATTAGTCTATCGATTATTATCATTATTATTTTTTCAAAATTTCACTTTAAAATCTATTCAGGGGAAGGCTATGTATCGTACATGAAATTTTAAATTAATTGATAGAGAAAAACAAGGCATTTTCTAGAATATTTTATATGTTTTAAATTGCTTTAATGTCACACGGCCATTCCTTATGAATTAATACCCTCCACCAAAACAAACTAAATTATAGCTATTTGTCATAGTCATAAGATATAAATTATAAAAGACAGCATCATTTTTGAAAATGCATTAGGAATGTTAAAGGTAGTTTATTGTTGAAATATGATGAAAAAATGCTGAAAATTTCATGAAAAATAAAAATCTTTAATAATCTTTTTACTCAATTATGTAAAAATCAATGCACAGTTTTATTTTATGTAAGCATACTTCCATAAATTCTCTTAGAGATTTTAATTGTTATGTAATGCGCATGGGGTATTTTAAAATTTCTTCATATTTTTCTAAATATTCACGATAATTTCTTATTTATTCCTCCATTCTTTTCTTAATTTTTATGTGTGTTTAATGAATGCCGTAATGCATATAATGTGCTTCTGATTAGTACTTAAAGTAAATATGTATATATATATGTATTAAAAGCACTTGAAGGTTCCTTGTTCCCTTTACAAAGTACAGGTTCCTAAATTAAAAATTAATACGCATGGATCATTTTTAATGAAAATGATTAATCAATGTTATGTATATTATTTAATAAACAACTTCTTTAATTTCACACATTGTTGTGTAAAACTGGTTTATTTACTTACAAAACTTTAGACTATTGTATCTGGTAAATTTCCGTATAATTTTTAAAAAATGATAACTTTGAACGTCTGTTGTCCTCTTAATGCTAGTAGACAAAATGGAAACCAATGTTTAGGAATGCAAAAATAGTGCTTTAAAAAGTAGCAAAGAGCCGTTTTGAATCTACTATTGAGATTCTTCTTCAGTGCAAGACACAGCTAGAAAAAGCAAAGTTGAGCTTGGCCCATCTTTGCTTTTTCCAGAACGAAAAACAATATTTTGCTTTTAAGTAGGAAATTAAAAAAGGAAATAAAGAGATAACTTTAAAATTGCTCAGAAAATTTGAATTAAAAAATATTTATCAAACTTCATGACAAGCTGCGTTACTTAATGTAAGAAAGACTTTCTAACTTGAACTCTATAACTTTTTGAATGGGTTCTAAGTACCCCTTTCCTAGTTAAATTCTTGAAAATTAATAGTATACATTAAATAGTTGTTAAATCTTATGCACTAAAATTTCCTGAAATTTTCTCAAAATGCTGAAAAAAAAAATGATTAATGTCTGATTAAAAGTAATAAACTGAAGAGGAATTTACAACAAAAGTGCTCGAGTGTTTGATACTTAGCTGCGAGTTCTTGAGCCAAACTAGTGTTTCTTAGCACTATGCATACGTTTTTGACAAAGATTAATATTGTCATTTGTAAAATGCATTTAAGAATATATAGCAATATTAAGGTAAAATATGAGATTGTAAATTTGGTTGAAAATTGAGATCTGTGCTACAGCAACAAGATTTTTATTTAAATACATGAGATAAAAAAGAAAGAAATAACATATTTCTGAGAAAAAATTAGTTGGCTGTGGCTACATATTTACTCAAACTCTCCTACTAAACTTCTTGTTTTTATGTAACTTCCATTACAAAAATTAAAAGATATATATTGACACAGTGCACAGTGAATTAATTCTAGAAACAATTGATATATTTTTAACTATCATGACTTGCAGTCTGCAAATTATTTTCAGGTTAATTGTTGAAGCTTACATTATGTATATGAAACCAATCATGTGTACAAGACTTATCCTGTTCTAAACCAAATGCGTCGACAAGCTTAGTCGGTCAGCTATTATCGAAATTACGTATATTAAGCTTTTAAATCCAAAAAAGTATTAACAGAAATAAAAAAAACAACGATAAAAACTTATTGTGTTCTTTTGCTGAGATAGAATTCACTTTTCATATATTATATTATATTAAATTAGTGTCATTTATCGATTTTTTATTGTTATTATATTTATTTAGGGTCGTTTATCTATTTAGTATTGTTATTATATTTTTTAGTGTCGTTATTATTTTCACCTCACTTGATATAATAATCTTACTTTCCAGTTATATAATCTACTAAGCATCTTGATTTCATATGAAGTAAATGCCGTTTGAACGAAATATTTAGACAAATAAATGTTATCAAATAGATTAAAATATCACGAATTATTTTTAAAAATGTGATTTAAGAAATTACATCGACCTTTTTGAAAATGACGGATTTTAACTATTCGTAAGGATAGCTAATAGCTTAATTTTGGGTCTATTAAAATAATCTAAATTGTTTAGAAAAAAAGCATAGTGAAAAGTTATCTCTGTTTTTAAAGACTATCTATTTTCTGACCAATCCAAATGCTTCACGGGAGTGTATAGTGCTCTCATTTGCCAGAAAAGGAATAGTATTTAAAACCAGAGCTAATTATTCACTATATTTAAACAGTTTACTAACTTTTATATACAAAAAGAAACCAATTTACAATCACATGTAACTCGTCCGTATATAAATTAAATTAATTAAATTACTTGATTACATTTATTTTAGAAAAAAATAATCTATGAACATATATTAAAATAAATTAAAATAAAATGGGGATACCCATTGCACAAAGTAAAATGTTTGAACGTTTCCCATATTTAATAAAAATCAGCAAAACCATCATTTTACGTCGATAAAAATGTAGCTAACGTAATAACTGATGAAAACACAATGATAAACCTACGAATCTACCATTGGTGGTATTAATTTTTGGCTTATGTACCACTTCACTTCAGGCAGACATGGATCATTAGACTCCTATTTCTACTCTTCTATAAAATAAAAGTGTTTTTTTTTTCTTGCGATTAATTTACTTTCGGTATTTGGACTATTAGAATGCTCATATATATTAATTTTAAGCTTTAAGTCATACTTCAGCCTTTTTCAAATCATCAGGTTAACTGGGTCCTAAGCACACTTCGATGCACAATCACCCAGTGTAAGCAAAATTAGATTGAACTACTTAATATATGCTATATATACTTCAAATACAATAAATGCTATTGTTGAAAGAAAAGAAAAAGTAAAAATATAGGTATTTTTTAATCTACAAAAATTTAATATAATCACGAATGCAAATACATAATAACCTCTTCCGAGCTATCCGAGATTCTCAAAAGTGTTCCATTATCTTTAAAACTTCAGAACACAATTTATTTTCTAAATACAAAAAATAATTACGAAAATAGGTTTTTATAAGATACCTGTAAGTTCTGGAAGCATTTCTTAGTACCTTTTACGATGCATTTATTAGATCTCTTTATTTGGAAAATTGTGTTTTTTTTTCCTAATTACACCAATTCTCTAGTTAACACTTTCTGCTCCATAACTCACTTTTTGAATATAATCGTAACAAAATAATTTTACTTTTCATATTAAGGTTAATGCTGTTGATTTAGCTTTTTTTTCGATTAAACATGTTTTATGAATATCAAAATATTTACTTGAGAATGTATAGCACTTTAAAAAGTGACATTCTGGCTTGAGAAAACCGATCACTGCACTGTAAAAGCTACTCAGAACCGTATCTTAAAATGAAGGTTAAATAAAATTTAGAAAAATATTTTTCTAAATTCTTTCATTTATATTTGCTTGTAGTTTCGTAATTTTAGGTATTTTTTATTCAACCAGTTTGGATGCATGCTCAATGTGAAAGCACCCAACATGGAAGACAAGGATGTTCTTTTTATTTTGGTACCTTCTCTTTGACATATCTAGCTTGAATAGCCTAACCGGTAACTATGCTATTGCCGATATAGCTCTCAAATCATTGTTGCTCGCAAGCTCTACAGCCCCGCCAAGGCGAAATACCAAAAGATAGGCATTGGAAACATATCGACTGAGTGAGGCAGATGCAGTGAACAGACGTGAATGGTGAAAGAAACTACGTTTGACTTTTAATGGACGAAAACCTCATTTGTGAGGAAAATCCTGATAAAGAAGAAGACATTTTGCTTGAAACATTAATATTAATAACAAGAAATTCTAATTGAAACATTAAAAATAAATAATTATCTGAGGGTTTTAAAGGTAAATGGACGCTTTTCGGAATCTTTCGTGTCTCGGAACATGTTATTGTATATATTTTTAAACATTATTTTTATAAATTCTTTTATTTATATTTGCTTGTGTTAACGTAGTTTTTAATTTTTTCTGTGAGTAGCGTTGCTAGTTCAACGGGAAAACTCCCGATCTAATGGACCAGGGTGTTCTTTTTCATCTGGCACCTTTCTTCTTTTTTCTATACGGCTCTGGTGACCCTACCAGTAGTCAAGCTGTTGTCTGTATAACTCGTCGGAACATGCAATTGTTAACGCCCCGTCGACGCAGAAAACACTATCGGAGAGGAAATGGAAAGGTATGGACTGAGTGTGGCAGATGCGGAGGACAGACGTAAAGTGAATGGCGAAAGAAACTACATTTGACTTTTGGTTGGGGAAATCCTGAAGAAGAAGAAGAAAAAGAAATTATTTTTCAAATTTGAAAAAAAAAATAAAATTGGTTGGTAATGGTAAAGAAACGTGTTTCGGAATCATTGTTGCCTCAGAAAATGTTGGGCCACTCTTGGTTTCGACATTATATTTGCAGTTTTAACCAATTCATAACAAGATCTATTATTCAAAACTTTATATATATATATATATATATATATATATATATATATATATATATATATTGTTTGCATAATTTGTGACTGGATGGTCCACTTTCACACCCACTTAAACTGATTTCATTTACAACTCTTATTTATTTTATTGTATTACTTTGGTAGTATAATTAAAGTTTTAACCAATTCTTAACGACATCAGTCATTCAGACCGTTTTTTTAATCTTTTTTGAGTGGGTGGTCCAATTTTGTATCCACTTAAATTGATTTCATTTAGAACTCTGGTTTATGTTATAACATTACTGTTTCCTTTCCTTTTCTATATAATGTAATGAGTTATTTAAATGAAAGTTATACATTTTAAATGGTGTTAATGATAGCAAAGATTAAAGAATTGTGATTAAATAAATATTGCAAAACTGATAAGTTTTTAAATTGATTTATATAAAACTAATCTTTAAAATTTAGCTAATGCGCCTTCTTGAAATTTTCTTCTAATTCTTTATTTTACTGAAATTAAATATCAGCAAAGTTAATAAACAGTCAGATTTTACAAAATTTTATCAAATATTATAAAGTTCACCAGAAAAAAGTTATGAACATCTGAAAGCACAATAAAAAAACTTTAAAGCATGATGGATTTAACTGGGAATATAATAAAATAAGTACCTTATACGACTTTTTTTAACATTATCTATTTTTAATTAATAAATTTTGGATTACAGATATTTTTATTCTATTTCCTATTTTTTGATTAAAATTTTTTATAAATAGCCATATAAGAACAAATATTTTATATTCAAATGTACAATTACAGTGAATTGTTCAAGAGTAATTAAAAGTGTAGAATTTTTTATTTAATCTACACTCTACGAGAGTTCCCATGTGTGGATGTCCATTCCATTTCGCATAAAAGTTTAGTTGTGGGATTTTTTTTCATTTTGATTTCATATCTTAATAACTGAATTTGTTTTTTTTTTTAAATAATAATGAAAAAAATGAATTGTAACGCTTATGTTGATTTCCTCATGAAAAAAGTACTAGCATCACATAAATACGCAGAATACCTTCAAGATTATGTGGCGAAGAAATTGAGAAATTTTCATAATTATATAAGTTAAATCCTTTACAGCAAAACATTTTGATGATTTGTGTATTATTTCTTTTCTTTATTTTTGTATATTATTTCTTTTGTTTTTTGTGATTGTTTAAATTTAGATTTGTAATAATTAATTTAATATTTTAAGGAGACTTGTAATTTTATATCCTCATTTGTGCATCTAAATTACTAAACGCTTAAAAATCTGAAATCTCCTGAATTCTGTAATCTATATTGTTCTTTTGTTTGCTTAAAATCAATGAATAAATATTTGCAAGATTATCGGTTCAAATTACAAACTTTTAATGAAAAAAGCTATGAATTATTTGCCTGTGAAAACATAAAACTTTCAATAACATGGAAAGAAAGATAACCAAACATAAATCTGAGCAATTGATTGACACACATTTAAGTAATACAATACCGTTTTTTCAGGAATGCATGTGCACCATGGGTGCAAGTTTGGAATTTTGCCAGGACTGAAAATATTTTGAATCACTCCCGCCCCGAGTGAACAAATATGCACATACACGATTCATGCTTTTTCCATGACCATTTGACGAAATTCGTTTTTTACCACGATCTTTTGGCAGAAATTGCGTTTGTTTAGCAATCCTTTTACAGAAATCGCGTCTCTATTGCAATTCTTTGACGAAAAATTACATTTTTTTTTTTTCGATCCTTTGACAAAAATTCCTGACTTTTTCGCGATCCTTGAACAAAAATTTTTGACTTTTCCGCGATCCTTTTACAAAATTCGCGTCTTTTCCACGATCTTTTGACAAAAGTCGAGTCTTTTCCTCGTTCGTTTGACAAAATATCGCGTTTCCACCGCAATTCTGACAAAAATAATGTTTTTTCCGCTATCATTTGACAAAAATTTCATCTGTTCCGCGATTCTTTGAAAGAGACAGTGTCATTTTCGCGATCCTTCGATAAGAATAGTGTTTATTTTGATATTCTTTGATGAAATACGCGTCTTTTTTGCGATCTTTTGTCAGAAATAGTTCTTTTTTCCGCGATCTTCTGACAATAATCGGGCATTATCAGCAATCTTTTGAAAAAAATTGTGTGTTTTTTTTTTAGATCTTTTAAAGATAAAACGCCTTTTTCTCGACCTTTTGAAAAAAAAAATCGTATTTTCTCTGCAATTCTGACAGAAATAGCGTTTTTTCCACGATCATTTGAGGAAAATCGCGTCTTTTCCGCGATTCCTTGACAGAGAGTTCGTCATTTTCTCGATTCTTCGACAGAAATAACGTTTTTCTTGAGATGCAAGTCAGGAATCACGTTTGTTAGCAATTTTTTGACGAAAAACGCGTGCTTTTGCGATTTTTTGAGTGAAATAGCGCTTTTTTTTCTGCGATCTTTTGACAGAAACAATGCCTTTTTCCGCGATCATTTGACAAAAATCAAATCACATTTTATTCATAATTTTTGACGAAAAATCTTGTCTTTTTTCGAGATCTTTTGGCAAAAAAATGCGTCATTTTCACGATCATTTTTCGTAGTCGAAGATTTTTCGATCTCGTTTCCGTCCTCGGGAACTTTTAAAAGACGGAATTCCGTCCTGTGGACGGAAAACTTGCACCCATGATGTGCACCATATATATATATATATATATATATATATATATATATATCCTTCTATTCCCCAAAACCTTCTAATTTGTTATATTTTTGCTTCTATTAATGTCATAGAATTTATTTTAAACAGGAAACTACTTATAATAAATGAATTCTATTAAATAACGCATAGAAACTAGATGCATTTTACAAAATAGATTTTTTATTTATAAATATGTTTATTTCACTTACGCTTTTTTAAAAAATTCCTATATGCGTGTATTCAAAGAATTTATGTTTTAGACAGAAATTTAGATTGCATGTTATCAGGAAACGACTGTCAAGAAATAAAGAAAAAAATTACATTTCAGAATTTCTGATTTTAAATCTCAATTTTAAAATGAAAAACAAATATTTTAAAAATGCACACATATTTGCGCTAATGATGTAACAAGTTATATTATTTATAAATAATTGAGAGAGAAATTTTATAAATAATTTTAATGTCACATGTGAAAGTTTATGTATGAAATGCGCAATGCAGTATCCATTATTACATGAAAATATTTATATTTTCGTTTGTATTAACGTTTCGACTGAAAAAATTCTTCTACTTTGGTTCCTTTCTTTTTCTTCCGAAAGCAAAAATTAATCTTTATCGCATATATTCTTCCATATATGTTTCATTATATAGAATTTAATTTTTTTTTTTTTTTTTTTTTTTTTTTTTGCAATTATTGCACTTTTCTCCTGTTAAAATGTAAAACTCTGAAGTTCTTGAGCAGTTCTGATTGCTCAACAATTAATTACGCTTCAATTAGATAGCTTTCGAAATGTACATTTTTAGAGCCACAAATGTTTAATTAATGTGGGAGATTTTTCGAAACATTTCTTAAACAAATCTTTGTTTGTTATCTTTCCCAATGATAAAAATGAAAGTTTAGCTAGATTTTAAAAATGCATTCTGTAAAAATATCCTAACGTCATCTTTAATTATCGGTTTTCAAAAATTATCTACGGTTGTTAAACTGAAAAAGTTTTAATTAAAACTTTTGTTGTGTTAATTGACGCAGAAAATAATAATTAATTCCAATATTTTATACTTGCAATAATGACCGAGTTAAAAATAAATATAACAATTCAACAACTTTTCGTTTTATATTACAATTGTGGAACTATCACAATGGGGATTTAATTTTTATTTCGATTTGGTAGAAAAGAGAAAATCCAAAGTTCTCATCTAACATTTTTAATTCATGTTTGAAATAACTCTTGAGTAGAAATATGAAATTCATATTCATATTCATATTTTATATTTGTTAATATATTTTTAAAGATATGCGTAACATTTGGTGCTTCATACATTATCTCTGTTTTAAAACTGATTAATAACTATTCATTTGAATTGTTCGTCTAATTTTTAAAAAAAGTTTCTGTTTTGCTAATTTTTGCATTTGCAATTTAATTTAATACTCTTTAAATTTTCTATATGCATCAGAACCGCACAAATATATGTGATGGTAAAAAAGTACTATATTTAACTTATGTATTCTTTAACATATAGAAATCTTTTTCTCTTTCATTACTCGGAGACTAAAATAATGTTAATTTACACTTAAGTATTTATAACAAAATAAATTTTTAAACCTGCTTTAAAATATACATGAATAAGGGGAGTATTCTAGTATTGGTAATTATTGTCCTTTTTTTCTTTAATGTATCTATATATTTTTAATTTAAGCCTAATTTTCAAAGTTTCATTAAATCCTTTTTCCGCAAAATAAACCCATATAGAATTTTGACATTTATTGATATATTTTTATTTTATTACAGTAATTTCGTATAGTATTTTTAGCTTTCTTTTATAAAACATTTCTACGAATGTACAAGGAAAGATTACAAACGAAATATTCTAGTATTAAAAAGGTAAAAGCTACACATCTCGTTATGCAACATATTCGTGATATAAATCGATAATGTCGTAAAAAATGACACAAAATAACTAAACATTATGATATTAAAAAAACCCAAAGAATAAGGCACTATGTATCCGTATTTTGAAACGATTAAAAATGAAAGTTTAAGTATACGTAGAGAAAAAACTGATTAATGATAAATCACGCAATTACATTTCATGAATACATATCTGTTAAATTATTTATTTTTATATAGATAGTCAATGATTTGCTGTATCAAATCATATATTTGTTTGAAAAATACAAACTAAAACTGAGCCGTGAAAATTGGTAGAACCTTAACGTGGCGTTATTACCCCAGGGTACCTTAGTAGCAGATAAAAATTAGTAAATTAGTCTGAAATTTTGAAACAATTTTCTTTTTATAAATGTTAGAAATAGTCACAAAATGCGAAATAAATTCCAAAAATCACATTAAAAAATTCGTTAAAAATTAAAAAATTGCTGCACGAATTTCCAAAAAGCTTTATTGAAAAAGGAACTAAATTTACTATGTTCGTTTAAAAGAATGAAACCGTATTCCTTTTACTAATATGAAAAAATGGCCTCTAAGCATAAAAAGAACGCTAAAAAATTAAATAACAAAATCTAATCAAAAAATCGAAAATCGGGCTTCGAGGTGCAAAACTTCATATACAGAAGTACCTTCCCTCCAAATTTTTTAACTCTACGTGCAGCGGTCTCTTCAGAACAACGCTGACACACACAAAACTTGTCTGATAAAACTTTCAGAATCCAGTTCAAAGCTACATTCACTAAAAACACTACACAAAAATTAAAAACATCTTTATATTCAAACGAAATAGTGTAAATGTTGTAAAAATGTAAGTATTTTATAAAATGAACGTTTAGCTTAAGTCTAAATTTCCTTAACGAATTCAAACCAGCAAATTATACGATATACCTATAAAGACCTATATGAAACTTTGTTTTTGTTGCTTTTTGTGATAACATTCTATTAGGTTTTTACTCAACTACATATACATATTAACACCCTACACGAAGATACATACTAAATTCAATCAATATTTAAATTTTTGTTTCGTAATTTTTTAATTCTATTTTTTCTATATTTTTTAATGCCCCTATTCCTACTAGATGGCAGGCCTACTTTTCTATGAATCGTTACCCCTCATTCTATATTTCTAACTTCATACAAAAAAGAAATTCAGTCTCACTGATTAGTTGTTTTCGGTACCTTTGACAATATATATTTATGGATTTTAACAAAAATATTGTTAAGAAATTAAAAAATAAATAAAACATAATCAATATATTTTTGTTGCGTAATTACCCTGCTTAAATATTCAATACCTTGCGTTTTGAAAAATGTATCACAAGCTATTGTTAATGATAGCAATGATAGCTTCCAGAACACATTTCCGTAAAATACTGAAAGTAACCCCCCCTTCTGAATATAAGCCCCCTCTCCCTCTATATGCGGAATTTATCTTTTGAAACAATGAAATTAATAAGTTCCACCCCCTTTCGAAGTTTTATTTTCTGATATTTTGAATCCTTCTGTTTTTTTTATTGTTTCATCTCTGCTAAATGCAATGCTTATGCAATTTATTTTTATCTAACCATTTAAAATATTATTGTACCAGAATAGCATGTTCTCTAGATTATACTATTCATATTTTCCTTCATATTTAAATCCTAAGACTGAATAAATAATTATATTAAGTAAAAATTTTATAATTTCTCCTGATATTTCATTCAAATCTAAATTAATTATTTAATGATAATTAGCTTTAATTATTTATTGTTGTTATTTATTGAAAGTATTTGGGTTCTATGGAAGGGAATTTTAAAAAATCAAATAAAAATGTCATTTTATTTTCCAAATTATATAAATTCCAAATATACTACACCAACATTCACCATATCTTTTGCGCAGAAGTTTCAATTATGAGCTTTTCTTTAAATCATTAGAATTTCCCATCTGCTGAAGGAATGCTTAGTTTTTGTAGTTTAAAGTATTTCTTTCGATTTCATTTTAGACAATAAATAAACAGTCACTTTAATAACAACATGTTTCCTGGAACACATAAGTTTATATTATTTTTGAAAAGTATACAGTGATCTAATCGCAATGAGATTGTGGATATATCGTTAAAAACTCCTTTTTAATGTACTTTTTAACAGTTTTGTATAACTCTAATTTTGACTCTATCAATTAAACTTATACAATTGACCTAAAACTGATAGAAGACAAACATAGAAGTAAAACAAACCTCATGTGATAGTGCTAAATCAAAATCCGCACAGGTATAAAAACTTTTACTAACAACTAAGAATCAATAAATCTACAGAAATACGAAAAAAAGAAAAAAACCCTCTCTGTTATTAAATAATAGCTTTATAGGCCGCCACAACAGCTGTAAACGAATATATTGTGTCCTTTGTACCTTTCCATTTTCCATAAACTCTCTGAAGCAGACAGTTTTTATATCAAAGGATTACTTCAGTTGCTAATGTTGAAATCAGTGAAAAAAATTATAGAATAAAATACTATACATATGATTTTATTTATCTTTAAAATCCAATCACTTAATAATTAATTTGTGTGTTAAAATATTTTTGATGATTTTATTTTTTTATTTAAAATATTATATGTATTGAAATTTTATTCTTAATTTTAAATAGCCTTTAATGTTGCAATATATATATATATATATATATATATATATATATGCATTACAAATTTTAAATTTTTTTCCCGCCAAAACTAACTTTTATACTATTTTAATTTTCTTATAATAATATTCCGTACTTACTTCAACTTATTAAATTAACATCTTGTTTGTAGATCTAATCTATTAATCTTAATGGAAACGATATAAATTCTTAATACACCTTAAAAAACATTTATTCCAGTATGCGTAAATTTAAAAAAGATGGCTCTAAATTAAAAATATTCTTAATTAAACTTTATTTCTTAATATTTCAAATAAAACTCATTTTTCTATGTTTTTATCAACCCTTTTTAAGAAATTCTTATTAAATTTATTCCAAAACCATACCTTTCAAAAAATATCATTATTTTATTTTATCTATTCATTTATTTTCCCTCAGTCAACATTTGATATTGTGCATATCAATAAAATCATTTCTTTTCTTTTTCTCCTAAAATTAATCGTCTATAAAAATCGTCTGCCTAAGATATTTAAAATTCTGAGTCAATTATAAATTAGTCAAATAATTTTTTTTAAATAAAATTGTTGTCTGTCAAATAGTAATCTCGACTCTGGGTATGTGTTATGTTTACATAAAAGAATGATGGTTTAAGACTAAAGAATGTTCTAGAATTTTCTTTTTAGATTTAAAAAGGGAGGAAGCCTCGAGAGGTGGTAAGAAGAAGGATTTCTTGGGTTCTCTCTTCCATGAGTATGGCTGGATGTAGTAAATGATGAAATATTTTTTTGGGTGTTTCGGTAAAAGATCGTCTGCAAAAGGAGCTTTTCTCTCTAATTATAACTACAGTTTAATAAAGTGAATTGCCACAGCCAAGGAGTGACTTATTGGATCTTTTACATCTTTTTCTCGCTGGCCATGACTTCCGTGCGGAGCAAGGGAAACGTGACGATGATGTTTCTGTCCTCCTAAGTTTAAAATGTCACATATATATTTAAACCAAATTTTTATTTTTAAAATATCCATACAAATTTTTTAAAGAAAGAAAAGTTTAAAATTATTAGCTTCTTAATTTATGAAAAGATAGTTTTATGTTAAATATGGGGTTTATAAAAACGGTGTTTAATATAATATGTTGCATTTAAAACCTTTTTTTTCTAGTCTATAAAAAAACGCTCCCTATTTTTAATTCAAATATGTTTTTACATACTCTTCAAATGTCGAAAATGAACGAAAGTTATTAAAAAAGTTTTTAGGTCCAAATCCTTTTATTGAGAAAACATGTCATATATTAAACGATATTTTTAGGATATCATATTTCGATAAATTTTCTTTTGTCGTATAAAAGTTTAAATTTTTCTTCTAAAACGTTTCTTCTAAACCTACTATATTTTTACTTTATCATTTTCTACAAGTTTTTAACCAGTCGTGAAGTTGATTTTTTTAATCAGTCATCAAAATAGCTTTCAGCATTCGATATAACAGTGTATGTGGCCTTGGGTTCACAGAAGAAGAAAGCCAGCATTCAGAAGGCAAATAAATGGTAAATCAATTCAGGATTTTCGGCAGTGATCATGATAATTTCGCAATATAGTTAATATTATTTAATCGCTAGTAATCGGCTTATCTTTTTGTAACAGACCAAACAGCATATTTTTGGATCCCATGGGATATGAAAGAGAGTTGGGGAGCATAAATTTTAGGTGTCAGAATCGTAAGACAGTAAGAATTAATAAAGATAATCGTTATTATGTTTCTTTGTCATGATCAGAAGATAGACCATCTCTGCTTGATAATATAAATTTAGCCAAGGAAAGATTAATTAATGTTAGGAACACGTTGCTTTCTGATAACATTTATCAAAAGTATGAAAATGTGCTTTTAAGGTAGCTTGATGATAAGATTATTGAGGAAATCCCACAATCTGAAATTAAACTTTATGAAAACTATTACCTCATAGACTAAAATTATGTATAGACAAGAAAATTTGGTTTCTTCTAGTCTATAGTTATTATTTCAGATCAAGAAATTGCCAATTTTGCATTACCAATTTAAAAATTGCCATGCAGGTCCTCAGATTCTTTTAAATTTGCTTAGAGAAAAATACTTAATTTTGAACTGAAGATGAACCGTGAGCTTTGTTTTATTAAAATGCACATGATTTGTTACAAAACATGATATATGATGGTTATATAAATGCATTTATTTTATGTAAAGTTTTAATTATAATATATAGTCAAAAGGTGGGAGAATGTTAAATCCATTGTATATGTTTGTTTATTTTTATTTTTTATCCTCTCACCATTAATTCTCGTGACACTTTTCAAATATAACGAAATGTGGAAAGCAATTGTATTTTTTAATATTCTGAATACTTTTTAAGCACAAGGGTAAAAGGTTTTATCGTTAAACAAATTATAGGGGCGGAAGAGGTGAATTTATTTCTTTTCTTACATTTTAAATCAATAATTTGCGTCTACATTATATTTCAAGATCTGGGTTGTTAAAGTAACATCTTTTTAACCGATTTAGGTAACAACTACTTTATACGATGAAGTAACTCAGCCAGTGATCCAATACTTTTAAATGAGTGAGAAAATTAATTGTTTATTTTTAATTTGAATATGTTTCTTTTTCTTGTTAAATTAGATATCTTAATTTATAGAATTTTTGTTTTATTTTGTAAAATGAATTCGGTTTTTAGATCTAATTGAAAAAATATGCTTGTGTACAAGGAATAAGTGGAATTTCTCCCTTTTTTGACACTTTCGGGAGGAATTCAGGGATAAAAAGTCTTTTTAGGCGCAGTACAAAAATGTTTGTCAAAAACTTAGGAATAAGTGACAACATTTATCAACTTTTATTTCGTTTACGGATCGCTTTTTTAAGCATTTAATTTCAAAATATCACCATTTTTCTTCTATTCAATATGTTTCGTTTTTCCTTACACATTGGTATCAATATTATAAAAACCCATTGGCTTAGTGTTCAGAGCATCTGTCTGAGTCACCGCAGGTCGAGAGTTTGACATCCGATTGAGCACAGTTCACTATGCCTTTCAACCTCGAGTCGACAAAATGAGTATGAGGCTTGCTTGGGAACTAAATTACGAATGTCTCGTGTTAAACAGAATACCTGCCCGGGACGTAAAGTGCATATTACATCGGGAACAAGGGTCAAGAAATCAGGGATGGACACTGTCGGTACAGCTCCTTCATGAATTGTAGTACCACGTAGTATTGTTAGTCATGTCAAAACCGCATAGTAATTCAATATAAATTCAAATTTTATTTTAATGTTAATATTGTTTTTTATAATATTAATGAAACATTAATAAAAATCAATGTAGCATTAAAGTTGATATGTATGATCTGCAATATATATAGCACAGTAGAATTTTAAAAAATATTATCTGGCAAATTATCCATAAAGACCATTTGCAAAATGATATTTTTAAAGGAATTTTAAAGGATATTTTAAATGATATTTTTACAAACTTTTAGACTTATAAATAAATTCTATATCTATAAATGTAATAATAATAAACATTATTTTTATGATGATCAAAGTGTTGCTTATGTAATAACAGAATCGTATATTACGTGCAACAATGGATTAATCATTAATATTCCTGGACCAACCATAATTTTTAAAAAAAAAAAATTTTTACAATATTCCGTGCTGCAAAATTTTAAACTTTATCTAATATTTTTAAATAAATAAGAAAATTAATTGTTGTTTATTTAATATTTGAAAATGTTTCTTTTTCTTGTTAAATTAGATATCTTAATTTACAGAATTTTTAGTTCAAAATACTAAATATTGCACAATTTCAGTTTTTACACCGTTGTATAGAAAAAAAATATACATTTAAATGCAATTTGTTTGAAAGCTGTGTCTTAGTTTGTTTCTAAGTTATGATTTTTTTTTTTTTTTTTTTTTTTTTGTAGTTGTTAATACTTTTTTTGTCATTGTGGCAATAGAAGTATTCCTTTTTTAAACAATAAATATGAACCATTCTGAAAACGAATTAAATGAGGCTATTACAAGGACTCGGATATAACACTAGTATCTCTGACACAAGGCAACAATTATTTACCACATGGTTTAAAGTTGGTTAGAAGTTTTTCGGAAGTTTGCGGGAAAATAATAAATATTCATGCAATAATCGTCTGAGTAGATTGCATTGCATTATCAATGCATTGCATTATCAATGAAATATCAACTACAGCGGTTCTTTTCCCTTATTTTGAGCGTAACATATTGTGTTATATAACAGGATAATTATTTCTTAATCTGAAACCAACAACTAATCTTATGAGTTTTTAGTTAAATCATTTTAGTGATTTTCACCATTACCGATATCATTTTCATGTACTTTTAGCAATCCCACCCCGTAACCTCAAGAACTTGTGCCCCAGGTTGGGAATCGCCGATTTAGAAAATATAGACGAATTTGTCTAAATATATGTATGTAATATTATTAGATTCTAATTTGTCTTCTGGAAGGAATTTGAATACATTTCGGTTTATTGACGGAATATACTCACGGGAAATTTTGAACTATGTTATGCATTATCTAATTGAACGCAATTTTAGCACATGATGCAGTCAGTGGCCATTCGACAAGGGGATCAAATCACTTTTATGCCAGAGAATTTATAAAATTTATTTGATTTGATTTAATTATTAAATGTTAAACAATTAAACAAAACGAAATTGAATTTATTCAAATACTGGTAGCAAACAAATTTGAAACCCCCGAGGCGCCACTATTGTGAGCAGTATATGCACCAAAACTTATTGATATTGCACAAGGTATCGAAAAAGAATCTAAATTCTTTTCAGACTTAAAACTGAATTCAAAATTTGAAATTGTTCCTTGTAAAGCTTAGAAAAATATAACAAAATATTTAATGAAAAAATGATAAAAAGATCATCAATTAAAAAAAAAAAAAAAAAAAAAAACATTTTGTGCTTGCGAATCTAATAGTGCAGGTCAAAACATAAGAAACTATGAAAAATAAAATTATCTTTTTTTTTTTTCGAGAAAATAAAATAAACAGGAGGTAAATTCAGTTAATGACTAAAAACAAACTTGTTTAGAAATAAGAACATCTAACATGTAAAAAAAAAAAAAAAAAAAAAAAAAAAAAAAAAAAAAAAAAAAATAGAAAAGTAATAACCTTTTGTTTGTCGAAATTAAAATGAAGATACAAATACACATTTATTCTTTATAACCAAATGAATTGGCATTATAGAGGACAACACAAACAATAATAATAAATCATCTTAAAACAATAATTTAATGACCTCTAACCTAAATTCACCCAATCACAAATTAAGGATTTCAAAAATTAATGAAAGATATAAGTCCTCATTTTTTTTTTTCAATGTTTTAAGTTAACACGTTGAGTGTCACGGTTACTGACACTGAATAATCATTTAGGTTGCATTAATTACTGGTGACTGACAGGTGTGTATATACTATAAAATATAAAAAATATATATACAGTAGGTTAACATCCCCAGTAATCGGCATGTACCAATGATTGGCACGTCCTACAAACATGTCCTAAAATATGATTTATATCCGGTCTTTTACAAATACAAGACCATAATACCAGTTATATGCTCATTTTTTTAATAGATTATAGCTTTGATTTATGCTACTAGATGCCAATAGTACCTAATGTGCTGACTAATATGCTGATTTCATACTCTCAAAAACCTGAAATATGGCATTTTCATCTACAGTAAAATCATTTAAAGCGACTGAATCCCATGCAAAATATAAAGTTTTATTTTTTATAAATAAACATGTGCCATTTACTGGATCACAAGGGGTCATACATTGGTGCACTAGGTGCCAATTGAAGTGAAAATTGAAGTAAGTTTAAAGACAAATTCTTAATGTGCCAATTACTGGGAATGTTACCCTAACTCAGGGTTACATTGTGCAAAATTAGGTTAAATTTGTCCCACCTTTACAAAATTTTCATTCATTCTGCGATGGTGGAAAACTGGCGATTTTTTTCCAATGAAATTTTAAACTCACACTCGATCTGCTGCCTATATTTCGAGACCGAAACTTTGCCGTAAACGCAAGTAATTTATCACATATAATCTTTTTTTTCCCCTCTAGGATCAAAGTACCTCTATAGGTCAAAATTACTCTGGTTAAATGCTTTATTTTAAATAGTTATTACGAAAGCATAATTTATTTTAGATTTATATGCTATTTTACACTCTCAGTAACCATTGTCTGATGCGACTTGATCAAAAAGTTCAGTGTCGATCATTGGTGACTGGCATGGCACCAACGTGTTAAATAATAATGAATTTTTTTCAATTTCTTGGCCACAGTGTCATAAATGGTGCTATTTGTTGGTATGCGTTTAAAGGAAAATATATTCAACTTTTGAGAAATTAACTCAAAACCTTAAAAAATGATCTAACTGCTAAGGTATTAGACACAGAGAAAGAAAAGAATAAGTGATTTCCTTTTCCCACTTTTCTTGTCAACGTCACAGTATTTGTTTCATATAAAAGTTTCATTGAAATAACTCATATTTTTGGCTGAGAAAATAGTCGCATAAGTTCCAAGTATCATGCTTTTTCTTCTGTGTTTTATACTATCACACACTGGTGGATCTTTCAATTCATAAACACAACAAAATGGGCTGTAAATGATTTGATTTAACATGAAATAAATATTTCAAAAATATGCATTAAATTATTTAATTTCTATAAAGGACGTTCAATACTAATAAAAACATTAAAAGATCTTAATAATTTTTACTTGTTTCGATTGAATTTACTCAATTATCATCAGAAAAACAAAATACAAATAAACACAAAGATGGAAAATGACAAAATCTTTGAATGAATGAATCTTTGTGTTTATTTGTATTTTGTTTTTCTGATGATGATTGAGTAAATTCAATCTAAACATGTAAAAATTATTAAGATCTTTTAATATTTTTATTAGTATTTGTAGTCCTTTATAGCAATTAAATATTTTAATGCATATTTTTGAAATGTTTTAAATGGACGTATAAGAAAACTTCTATTTAAAATTAATGAAATAAATATTTACTACTTTACACCATTTGTCACTAAAAAAAATTAAATTTAAATTAAAACTAGTGTTTGGACGTAATAACTTTTTTTTTATCAATATTACACATTCAAGAAACTTTCTTAGTAATGCGAAGACATTAATGATGAGCAGAGTAAAGAAAGGCAATGAAAGCAAATAACTGTTAGCTGAAGTAGAATCAATGAACTGTGCCTTTATCAGATTTCTCATTTCTTTTTCAATATTTTAAACTGCTATTTCTTTTTATTTTACATAGCATATCTTAGGTCAGAGTCTTAACAATTTTTCTACGCACTTTTTGTATTCCTTCGCAGTTTTTTCTTCCCAAAAAAGCTTTTTTTTTAACCGGTTACGTAACAGCGATTTATTTTTTCTTTAATTCAAACATTTTTGTTTCGTGCCACTTTTTAAAAATGGTAAAATTGCCTTTGCTTCCGTTTCTAAAAATAATTAATTAAACAAAAATTTCACTATTTTTAAATGTCGTGATAACCAAGGAATCACTTGTGAAAATCACAAGAAATCACAAAGGTGCCCCCAGTCAACATTATTCCGCAAATCAATTTGGTCCCAAGAGGAGAAAAAACTGAAACAAAAAAAGCAAAGGAACAAAGGACTTGGTTTCCTTTTCCGGTATCCGGATAGAGAATAAGCTTTTCTATTCAAAACATTTTGTTTAATTTTCTTTTTTAATTTGCAAGGCATAGTTTGAAAAACATTGCCATTTGCTTTTGTCGTAGCATAAGCTCATTATAAAATAAAATAAAATTTAAAATATTGTATGTGTAACGCGAACCAGCCACTCCAAAAATAAACTCTCTCGCGTCATGTGACGTGAGCTATTCTGAGTAAAAATATGTAGTTAACTCTTTTCAAAATTGCAGTGAGTCACTTCTGTTACTTTGATTATGTGCAACTGTAATATGTAAAAATCGCTATTTTGTATATATTTTGTTTTTGTGCGCTGTTCTGCACCGTTTATGAAAAAATAAAAATATTTATAAAAGTCACCACACCGATATATTAATATTTTAATGCGTGAAATTGCTGTTAAATAATTTGAGCCATCCTACATATGTATTTTTCCGCTATGAGATATTAAGATTCCGGATTTTATAAAACCAATAATTTAGTATTTGCGGTTATAAATAACTTAACACTTTCATTCCCCAGTCACCCCAGTCGTTTAAAAATTAAAAAACAGCAAATAGTATAACATATTAACAAATTATTATTAATATTATTACATTTATTTCAATTGATAAAAGGCAAAAATTTCGACCTCAAAACATGTAAAAATACGTTTAATGTGACGGTTTATTTGTTTTAATTCTCTTGTTTTAAAAATGACATGTATTACATGTCATTTTCAAAACAAGACAAATTAATTTTTTAATTTATTTTAAAAATAACTAATGTTTCGTAAATGTTATAAGAAACTGAAAAATAAATATTACGTTACTGTCTAGAAGTCAAATTAATTTTGTTATTTAAATTTTTTTTATAAAACTATAGAAAAATTGTTGATGTTTCCTTTATCTGGTAATATGGAACAGAAAAAAAATTCCATATGTCATTTAATATTGCATTCTTTACTACTTTTGATAAAAGAGAGAAAATGCAGTCTTGGGACATTAATTAGCAACATTATTTTATTTTGGAATCTTTCTTCCTTTTATATAGCAATAAAAGATGACAAATTTTCTCTTTTATCTTTTAGAGAAACAGTAAAAATTGGCTAAATCCTTCAGAAATAATCATTATTCTTTTTGTAAACCTTATCAATATATATTTTAATGCCATTATCCCCAAAACATTTTTCTAATTTATTAATAACTTTAGTTTAATATTTTTAGAAATAATTTTGAGTAAGACAAATTTAAGTATATATATATGTGTGTGTGTGTTTCATTTTAAAACATACATGCAAAGGTTTATTGAATTTGGATTAATTTTCTTTGTGGGATAGTATGCGAGCCAAAAAAGCAAATTATTAAAAGAATTTTAATTCTCTTTATCTGTTAGGTTTGCATCTAAGTTCTCCCCGTTTTAATAAATAATTTTTTCCTACCGGAATTCATATTTATGTATATACATTCTTATATATACTCATAGAGTTAGTTTGTATTAAATTTCAGATCATTAAAGTAGAAAGTTGAGATGAAAGAGAATCTTCGACACCTTCTTCTCTTTGCTTTTAATCAAGACTGCAAGAGCTGCTCGTGACATTTGTGTTTTGTATGGAGAGGATACAGTAGCTGAGAGAACCGCTCCTGATTGGTATGCCAAGTTCAAAACTAGAAATCTGGACCTCAAAAACGAACCTCGCCCTGACCGCCATGTTAAGTTCGATGAAGAGCGATTAAACCAACTTTTGCACAAAGATTTTGCGTTAAACGACAAGGTAATTAATTAGCAAAGAAAAGAAAATTCCCCCCACATTGTTATAGAGAAACGTCTTCAGGATTGGGAAGGTTGGGAAGTGTGGTGCATTGATTCTGCAGGCTTTAAATGCCACCACAAAAAACAAAGAGCAATAATCTCCACTGGCCTTTTTCGCTAGCGCTCAGTTTATAGACACGAGCAAAGATTTCTTTAGCGAATCGTTACTGGGACGAAAATAATGTATTCACAGTTATATGAAGCAGCGCAAATCCCGGTATATTAGCGACACTGCTTGTGAAATAAGATCTTCTTCAACGTAAAACGATGCTCTGCGTAAGGTGCGAACAAAAAGGGATTATCCATCATGAGTTGCAAAAACGGAATCAAACGGAAATGTAGAACTGTATGTTTAACAGGCTGAACGTCCAACGCGGCTATTCAAGAGAAAAGTCCTAATAAGAGCATTTAATCGTTTTCATGCAATAAAACAACCGAAATCATATCGTCAATATACCAAAAAACAAAACAAAAAACAAAAACATTTAAACTGTGAAATATTGCTGTACCTCTTTAAAACCAGTGGATTGCCACTTCTTTCGATATTTTTCAAATGGTATTTCTGGAATTTCGATTATTAGTAATAAAGAATTGTGAGTTTGGGTCGAGTACTTTTTCGTTTCGAAACCGGGGGACTTCTACAAATATGGCATTCCAAATCTTGTTGACAGCAGAAAAGAAGTTGTAAAGAACAGAGGATAATATATTGTTGATTAAATTGTTATTATTTTTTATTTAAAAAAACCTTTAAAAATTTCTTTAAGAAATACGGGAACTTATTTGTCAACCCAATTGAAATTCCATGAATGACATTACATTTCAACTTTTTCGACTGGGTAATCTCTTAAATATTTTATTCGGTTGACATTATTTTTTTAAAAATAAGTTTCCTTCACGCACACAATTTCAAAATGTTCAATTAAACGAGATATTTTTTACTTTCTTTTATTATTAGTGCCAAAAAACAAATGTTACAAAGAAAGATAATGTCCAGCCAGACTTCGTATACCAGTTCAAACCGGTCCTCCTCAGTCCTGAGAAAAATTTTGCGTCTCACTACAAAAACTAGTTTAAAATTATTATAAAAAATTTCCAAAGATACATTAATATACATATCGATGCTTCCAAAATGTACAAATTTATGTTTAAAAAAGTTTTTAAAATTCCAGAAGCATTTAAATTAATTTAAAAGGTGTTTTTTAGCGTCACCTCCAGATGATATAAGGCCTGAGGAGGTTAATAAATGAAACTATGTGTAAATTAACTCGATCAAAAATTCAAAATGTAGATTCCGGTAGAAAAAAGATATTTTAAAAACGGCAGAAAATTAGTAGTCAGCCAATTAATATTCTGTAGTTGATATTTCATTTTAATTATATGAAATTTAACATAAATTAACTCGATCAAAAAATTATAGCAATAAAGTTGAAAAAAAAATATTTAAAAACTGCGTGGACACAGCTGCCAACCTCATTATTGTTCTTTTTGTGAGTTTTTTTAATTTTTTATATAGAGGACAGTGGGGAACGATGGAACATTATTTTTTCTTTTTATGTATCATTGTAAACATTTCATCAGTCACAAGTTAGATGAAGCTATAATGTCGCAATCTTCAGAGAAAAAAGTAGCTGACTGCATAAAATTGCAAATGTATAAATAAATTGATTATTTCAAGAATCAAATGTAAAGTTGCTTCATATACTTTTTATGCCTTTCTGTATATTAATGACTTGTTTATGCATAGATGTAATAGTATCCTATTTATGGAGTATTATACTATATATTAGTCGTAATTTAAACTGTTCCTAAAAGCAGAATCTTTGTACATGCAAGAGATTTAACGTAAAACATGGATGAGGGAGGAATGGGACATGCCATTTTGAAACAATGAGTGTAAATTGATAATATGCAAAATTTCTAAATGACAGCATATTAAAAATCCCTTTGAAAAGGTATTCACTTGTTTCAAAATATAAATAAATGGAAGTGATGATTTTTTAATATCACCACTTCACATCATTTGTTAATATCCCTGTCTGAAATTTCTGTATTTTCCTTCCACTAATAAAGATACTGGAATTTCATATAGTAGCACGGACATCATCAACCAATAAACTTTGTTAGATTGTATATATAGCAAACTTTATACTAATTCTCTCTCATAATATACTGCTTTTCGGCTGTCCCAAACCTCCCTTTTATTGGGAAGATATGGGACACATTTTGAAAATTACGATTTCTATAATTATAAAATTGCTTCTGAAAGTTATGATTCCATATAATTTAATTACATTAGAAAGTGTTTCATTTAGTATTATATCAATCAAAATTTTTGTTTTAGTGACAAACAAAGCTGATTTTAAAATATTTGTTAAAAGTGCCCCATTCTCCACTCTCCTCTCGCTCTCTCCCTTTTATTTTATTTTATTATATATTTTTTAGGTATTCTTTATTTTATACTTATTCTAATCTTCTTTAATAAAAAATATATAATGAATATATAATAACAAAATTTGTTTTCTATGAAAACATTTTTACATAATTTGAAAACAAAGATTTTTGTAATTAGGTTATTTTCATGTAGGAGATAATGTGCAAGTCAAAAATGAAAATTACAAAAAAATTATTAATTATTTTTATCTGCTTTATTATTAATGTTGCGAAGTATTGCTTTTAACCTATTATTTATTTTAAATTTATTATAATGTTTTTAAATTATAAAAGTATAGGCAAAGTTTTTTCAAGAAAACGTGTTTGCAAGATTAATAAACAAAGGTTTATTGGATTTGGTTTAATTTAAGTTAAGAGATAAAGTGGGAGTGAAAAAAAGAATTATTAAAAAAATAAGCGTTCATTCTCTTTATCTACAAAATTGTTCTTGTTCCGAAGTCTGATGTAAAAAAAATTCTTTATTTAAAAAATACTCCAATCTTCTTTATATGAAATATTGCTAGTTACACATAAAAAAAATAATCACAAACTGGAAAAATAATCTCCAAGTTTCTTGAACTTCGTTTAGATCATAAAAGGTTATTTATAATTAAATTGTTATTTTAAGATTTTTTTTCGTTGACAATTACAGCATTGCTAGGGAAAATTTTGAATAATATAAATTTATAATATATATTATAATAAAGATAAGTATAATAAATATAAATATAATGCATAATATAATAAATATAACATAATAAATTTGTATAGATATTAGTACCTAGATTAAATTACGTTTATCGATTTACATACAATAAGATAATCACATTTTTCGGTTGATATAATTACGGGGATAGTGTGGAATATGTTTAAGAGGAACATTAAACATACCAGAAAAAAAGGCCAAATTTTTTAATGAACAATCAATAGTACAATAGTTAAAAACTATCATTTTTTTTTCACTTTTACAAAATTTAAAATACAACTCGCTGTTTGGGTTCCACCACACTAAAAAAAAATGACGCTATCGAAGCTGAGTTAATCGATAATTCCATGACAAAACAATGCTCTGAATTCTGAAATACGAGAAATACTCAGTTTTTAACTAAATTATTTTTTATTTGTTAAATTTTGTAAATTTTAAGAGGGTTATTGAAATTATTATTATTATTTCCTTTATTATGATTTCGAACGAAATGCTCCTTTCAGTAATATTTTATAACATGAAATATGGTGAACAGCATTTCTATTGTGTTCACGGAAAAATCCTTAATAGCCGTCGTAATGAGATTCCTAAAACATAAAATTTGTTGTTTAGCCTTCGAAGCCATAGAAAGGACGAATTTGTAAAATAAAAGACTGTTCAGAAGCAATTTGGCAACCATCAACAATGTATAAATACAAACATCACATATAATCAAAATAAACAAAGATAAAACATCTTGTGCTCATATTTGAGTATATGCATGATTTCGGAAATGTGTATTTAAATGTTTCATGTATGAGTAAATTTGAAACGAAGATATTTTGATTATGCGATATACTCATACTTGAGTTTTTTCGCTCAGTTTTAAAAATGTCCTTTTTAGAATGCACAGTCCACGATTTACACATTATTTATGTACTTCGCCCCTCTTCAATGATATGAATATTTTCTATATAATATTAAATATTATGTTATTGCCATACGATATATGTAAAAATAAAAAAATATATATAAATTATTGCAATGCTTGCACGCTGGATCTACCTATTCCGCTGTAAAAACTAACGAAAAGCCCGCGCAGATGACACATATTATAGAAATGATCGTTCATCTTTAATAGATTTGTCTTTAAACAAAAATCTAGTTTATATTTCATACTATCCGATATGCCATTTTGTAGATAAAAGTTCGATAAATATCCTCTAAACTTCTCAACTAATCAGTATAGACACAATCTAAATAATTTTGCAATAAAAATAATTGATTAACATAACACTGGCCGTGGTAAATAGCACTAGAAAAGAGATTAAAAGATAATTAGGATGATTCTATGAAATTTATTAGCAAAGCTCTTGCTAATAAGATTTGATTTCACCGTACCACTCCAATAACACTTTTCCAGACAGCGCTTATCCTAGTACATCATTTGATATGATGCTATTTTGCAATTTTACGTTAGTTTAGAGCATCGTAAAAGCCAGATATTTAGGTAAAAAAATCTTTCTGTATTAACATTTCAAATGTAATAAATGTTTGATGGGATTGATTTAAAAAATCTTAAATTCAAAATAGGTCAGCCGAAGAAACTTTTACATTAATAATATAGCTGTAATTTTTTTTGTCCAGATTGATGAAGTATTCATAAGTAATTGAAGATTTTGAAATAGTATGTGTTTTACTTTAAAAAAGTTAAATAAGATTTTATTTTTTTAAATTAAAATTTTAATTAATTTTAAATAATTTTGTTAACATATTTAGGAGTTAATACAAAGTTATCTAGTGATAAATTTATTTATTTGTTTGTAATGAAGAAATGATACTTTAAATGTGATTCAACATTGCAAGATAATACTTAGAATATAATTTTACTACGTAATTTTTACTTTCTTGTATCTTTACAAGAGGAAAGTTATAAATTCTTAAAGGCGTTAGAATTCCAGATTTTGACGGATTTGCACGCTTTAGGAGTCAGAGACTCCAAAAAACATATTTTTACAAACTTTGTCTGTGAGTCTGTGAGTCTGTATCTCTGTATGTAACATAAATTTTTGGGCGTTCTGTCTCAAGAACTAATGAACGGAATTTCACAAAAACTTTAGATTCAATAAGACCGTGATATAAACTGGATTTGATAAGTTTTTGTGCATATCGCCCAACAAGTTTCGCTGCTATGCAGAAATTTTCAGGATTCCCACAACAGCTCTATCTCGAGAACTAATAGACGAATTTTCATAGAATTTCAGGTTCATTTAGTCTTTGATAAAGTATGGTCCTGATTACGTTCTGATGTAAATCGCTTGAAAAATGGTGCTTTCATGTGACATTGTTAATGATTTTGCAATAGCTCTATCTTAGCATCTAACGCACAAAGTTTCATTATACTTCAGATTCAGATCAAATTCAGATCATTATAGCTCAGATTTAGATTTGATCCCTAATACAAATTAGTATTTTTTAGAATTTGGAGTAAATTGTTCAACAGGTGGCACTGCTATGCGGCATTATTCGGGATTATCCAAATAACTCAGAAACTAATGCACGAATTTTCATTGAACTTCAAATTCAGTTAGTCCCTGATATAAATTAGTATTCATTAATTAGTAGAATCAGTGGCTCAACAGGTGGCGTTTATATCAAGCTTTTTTATGATTTTCTTCAAATTTCAGACGAGATTAGAGCTTTAAATAAATTGTTGCTGATTAGTTTTTAGTGTAAATTACCTAACCGCAGACTTTGCTATGTTTTATATTTCTAGAAGTTTTAACGTGTGTGAGACAGAAGAAAGTTTTGGGATTTCCATATCCGACTAATTTATTGTAAGAATCTTTATACATATATTCATTGAAGTAAATTTATAAAAATGTATATTTCTCATTAAAAAGGGTTTGAATTAAAGAATATTGTATCGCAATAAGCAACGTTACTGTACTTAATTTTTTTAATAAAAAATTCTGTGTAACGGCTGGAGGAAATGTTGACCATTTTTTTTTTTTTTTTTTTTTTTACAAAATATATATTTTTTACTTTTTAGTTATTGAATCTAGAATAAATATGTATGCATTATTGTATTTGTTACAGAATTAAATGTCAAGATAAATTTGAGGCATAAGTGCATAACATAAGAAACAAAAAAATAATAATTGATTTTAATCATGGGAATATCATGGGTCAAAGCTCTCCAGTAGGTGTCTTAACCAACATTATTTTACATTAAAATATTTGCCAAGGGAAAGAAAATGAATTAAAAAAAAAGCATAGTAAACTTACACCGCGTATTTTAATTATTATAAAACTGTATTTAGGAAAATGTGATGAGTAAGAAAATTGGTTAAATGTAATTCAAGACCAAAAAAAAAAAAAAAAAAAAAAAAAAAATCCGTCTTAAACACCGACATTTTACGACACTTAACTTCACAACACTAGTTTCCACATTGTTTGGATTCATCTTAATGTGTTCATCTCGGTGTTAATTATTTACACACCTTTCTAAGTGTTTTGTTCAATGTTACGTTATTTTGCACAAGCATTAACACTTAGCATTTCTTAAGGCTGCTGCTTTCATCCTTTTTAATCTTTTACATTATTCCTATTTACCTCCTATGCGTATTATTTTAATAAAATGAAAGTTCCTATCAACTTTCTAATTTATTTTTCGTAAAATATTTTCATGATTCTATAACAGTTTTTATTATTTTCTTTTAGTCATTTTTAAACATTTCTCTTTAAATTTGATGTAGCTTCATGATGTAGTTATTTTAATGCAGTTTCACTGAATAAATATGCATCATTTCAGTAATATAATCATTGAGTAATATATTATAATATAATAATTCAGTAATATAATCATTAGTATTTACAACGTATAAAAGAAATATTTCTAAAACACTTAATTAAGGAAGCATTGGAAATCTGGCCAACTCTCCCTCTCATTTGTTGGATGAAGCCTCCCCACAATGGCAATTTAAAAAATATAGCACATAGATACAATCAGGCTAATTTAATTTATTAATTTAATTAATTATTTGTGGATGGAATGAACGCTTAATACATTTGCATTACTTAATACCTATTTATTTGTAGTCATACAACACATTTTACCTAAAAAAAAATAGCAAAATGTTTTAAAAAGTTCATTTTTCCAGCTCAAAACTTTTTACAATTGATATTTTTATATTTGTTTCAATTAACTGCATGAAAGAAAAAATATTGTTAGAACATTTCGGTACCTTTGATTGCCACCTAATTATAAAATTGCGAAATGTTTTTGCATAGGGAAACTGAAGTGCAGTTCAGGCCTCTCTTATGGTTAACCCTACTTCGGTCTTCCATAATGAAAAAAATCCGAACTTAATGAACAAAATATTAAAAATATCAGTGTATTCAAAAGATTTTCCAAAAAAGAAATTCTGTTGCAATAAATCATTCAATAATAAGCGTCTCCATAACTTCCTGCATGTTACAAATAATAGGGGAGACCGAGGCACATTTTCTAATTTGCTTTATTTTTTTAAAATAAGTCGCAAGAATCCAGCGGTAAAAACTTTTTTTTTCTTTTTTTTTTGGCTGAAGTGGCAACATTTTACACACCATTTTCAAAAGTTATAGGTTAGTAGCTGCTGTCACTTAGTCAAAAGAGCTGTTTTCTTTTTCAACGCTGAGTAAAATTTTAGGTCTTTGTAATAACGTAAAAGTAGTACTACGGCTAAACCTATAGTTCTGACATTGCATGCGCTAAAAAAAACATTTCTTTCTTCATGTAATTATGCATTTATTTTGGAAAAAAATTACTTCACTTTTCGTCCAGGTAGGCTAGAATTTCAAATATACCCACAGTGCAGGTTTTCCAAAAGGATAAAGGGAATGTTTTAAAACATGTTTTTTGTTAGGATAAGCGCCACCTCCTAAATCAGCTAGTCTTTTTGTATAAAAAATGTATTTGATATGTAGTAATATCGGGCAAATAACCATATATAGTAGAAACTCGTTTGATCATTTAGTCATTTCACTAAAACTATCAATATAAAGAAGAAAGTAAATTCAAAAATACAATAAAATGTGAATTATTTTAGTGATTTTTTTGAATTAATCCATTTTATATTGATTATGCCTTTGTAGTCATAAGCTACGATATTGATATAGCAATGTGTAGGAACCCCTCAAAAAACAAAATAACTGTGCTTAAAGTTACTCTACATGCATTAACACCATTCAGTATTATGATGGTCTGTGAGCTTTCGGAAATTTTCCCACTTAATCTTGAAATATTTAGAGACTCTGATTTTATGCCATCCTACGTTTCTTTCAGGCCAGTTCCAAACCCAAAAAATCTTGAAAGAACGAACAATGCTGAAAAACTTGTAATTTCCCCCCAATATCCATCCTCTCCTTCCCCCTCCCCTCCAAAAAAATACTCGGCTGCAAGCATTTAATCTTTCTGTACCAACGCACACTACAACAGCCAAAGAAGCTGTTTCTTAAGTTCTACTCAAATTCTCCTGTTTCTTTTAAAGAAGACATTCCTTCTACATTTATCATAACCTTCTCTATGCTAGAAAAAAATCTTTTGCGAAGGTAGCACTGACGAGACAAATACAGTTTGGAAAGAAAAATATATATGATATCTATATCAACGGATGCTCTCATTAAAAATCGACTGAAGTTGAAAAAGAAAGATTAATCTAAAAACAGGGAAACTCAAAAAGGAATCAGATACAAGAGGTAAGAAATAACATAATCCAATCCCAGCCACGAACTTTCGTTTTGAAATGTAAATTGGATTGAATTTTTTTTTTTTTTTTTTTTTTTTTTGCTGTTATAGTACTGTACATTTCATTTACAATAAAAAATGCTTGTTAATTAAAAAGCGAGGTTTATTAATAAGATTGTATCATTTATATTATAGCTGGAAAATATTTCCCTGCACATTTCTAATATGCTGGAACACTTGCCCGCATACATGGCACATTTTCCAACGTAACCATTTTCTGTTAAAAAGTATATTTAGTTTTATGAAAAAAGAATGTGCTAGTTTGTAGAGCAAGGTGTAAAAAATACAACATGATCCTGTTGATCTCAAAATAGATAAAGATAAAAATACAGAAATAAAATTGTAAAAATTTCGAAATTTTGTCCCGGTCTCATCTACTTATGTTTTAAATGTCGAAGTATTACTTGACGAGCAATATTTCAAATGAAAAATGGATTATCTTTTTAAACTATGAAGATGAAATAAGTTAAACGTAAGTGTCTTGAACGTTTGTTTAATTTACCTGAATTGGAAGCTAATTAAAAGGCGACAATTTTTCATTTTAAACCTCAGTATAATTCATCGCATTTTCTGACACATATTTGTCAGAGATCTATTTGCGACGAACTAAATCCCTCAAATAGGAAGAGTGTTTTATTAGATTTAATGAATTAAACTTATGTAGTATTGTTATATAATATTAAAATAATATTTACTTATAAATTATGTCGTAAAACTCAGTTGATTAATAAATTATGATTTTACATATTATTTTGAAATAGAATTTGTCATTCCTGGGGAATGAAATATGTGTTAATAATGAATTTTTTTAAAATGTATGTCTTCATATATCATGTGATAGAATACTGAGTTATGGTAAATTATTTAGTTTTCAGCGTAAATATTTTTCTGAAAAAAAGATATTTAAATTTCCCTGTGCATATCCCGTTTACGGAAGATTTTATTAGAGATACTGCAACTTTTAAAAATTCTCAATATAATAAAAAAAAACGTTTATTTTTCAGATGTAAAGTTATAGAAATTTCTATGTTTTGCATAATTTAATCGATACATTGTACAAAAAAGATGTAAGCTACAAAAATAATTTTTGAGATTTATTGATATTTGTAGCTGTACATAAAGATTAAAATACAACAATTATACTAAAATTTTATCTGTAAGCAAGTTTCAGTTGCATAAAAAGTTCTAGGCATCCCAATTTCCAAAGAAATTCGCAGTAATATTACAGATTTTTGATTTACAGTGCAAATATGTATCTGATACATTGATTTTTGTTGTTGCAGAAAAAATCTTAAAAATCCTTAAATATATATATACAGTGGCGGTCAAAAGTTTCCGACCAGCAAAAATTTTTCAGTTAATTGTAAATATACCCATATGAAGAGGAATCTCAAAGTGATATTTCTACATTTTATTGACATAAAAGTTAGGAACTTACTTATAGAAGAACATGTAAATATCAATAAATTTAGCTGACAAAATTAAATATAAAGGAAAATGCATGTTATGAAAAGTTTTGGTCACATTCACAAATTTATAAAAAAGTCGTATTTTAATAGAAAATTACAGTGATCAAATTAGTAAGTGAGTAAATGTACATTTACAATTAGTATTTTATCGTATTACAATTTTATTAGCTTTAATAATAAGTACTGCGGCGCAGCAACGTGACATTTATACAATCAACAGTTAAAGATCGTCTATGGTACATTTTCCCCACATTTCTTGCAATTTTGGCGAAATTTCGGCTGAGTTGGAATGTTTATAGTTCCGCAGACTTTTGTCAACCTCTTATCAAAAATTGTGTATTGGATTCATGTTGGGCGCTTGGGCTGATCATTTCAAAAACGAAATTTTTTGTGCGAAAACCATTGCTTATCAAGGTTTGCAAATATTATTTATGTCGTTATCATGTTGAGAAAAATAGTTGAGACCAATTTTTTTCTCTAATAAGGCAGAAAACAGTTTTGAGAGATATTCTTATACATTGTATCATTCACCTGGCTGTGGATTTCAAATAACGGACCGACACTTTTTGAAGAAAATACTCCCGACGGCATAACGTGTCCAACGCCATACACTGTAAAAAAAAAGGGTCGATCTACTAAAAAAACTTTAGTAATCCTTGTAATTACTAAAAAATGTTTAGTAATCTTAGACGGTTACTAGAAAATCTGTAAGAATTACTAGAAAAAAGTTAGCAACGAATAGAGTTAATAGTTTTATATTTTTAATAGCTATTACTAAAACTCATTTGGCGTGGCCTCGATAGCATACTGGTTATAGTAACGGACTCCAGGCTAAAAGGTCCCGGGTTCAATACCGGACAGCGCCAAGTACGCCCCGAATGTATGTAGTGTGAGTACTCTATAATAAAGGGGTTATGAATTTCCTCTTGGAACTGGTCGCAATGTTTGGTGTTGCTATCTCTTGCGTTTTTGCGGAAAATCTATCGCTTCAGAAGTCTGGATGCAGCTCGAAGGAAGCTCCTGCCCTTCGGACGCACGTAATTGTTATTAAAAATAATTTTGGAGATATTACTAAAATTTGCTTGGTGGCTCATACTAAAAAAAATTTAAGTTAGTTATACAAAAAATTCTTTTGTTCAGTTTACAAAAGAAATGCTTGTGTCACTTGCAAAAAAAAAGTTTGTAATGGTTACTAAAAAATTCTGTGGAATACAAATTTGCTAAAAAATTTTTAGTAACCTCTTGAATTTTTTTTTTTTTTTTACAGTGTACTTCATTGCAGGAATAACATAGGTCGAATCATATCTTTTGTTGGGAAGTCAACGGACGTTGTGTCTGCCATAACTTCCAAAACTGTTTCGAATTCGATTAATGGAAAAATAGAACTTTTTTCCAGTTTTCATTTGACAAGATTTTGTGTTTTTAGAAAAATACTACTCTGTTACGTTTTTATTTTTTTAATTCTGTAAAATTTTTAACACCAACTCTTCCTGAAGTTATGCATCACGTCAGCATCTTGATACGGTATACGGACTTATTTCAGCAAAATTTTCATTCCGTAAATCGAAGTATGTTGCAGAGGAATTTTTATGCGGATTATCAATTGTTTTTTTTTCCTGCTAATTTTGTCTACAGGAATAGTAATTTTCCGGGATCTCCCGGACCTCTGAAATTCCTGGACGCCACTGCCATCTTTATATAATTTTTGTATATCGTTTACGGTCGATTTTACCGATCGAAAACTTTGCTGCAATACTTCGAGAAGATTGGCCTTTTAGCGACAAACTAATCACTCATTTATGAACAATAATTGTTGAACTTTTAGATTTTGAAATCAGACTATGCTATTCACGTTGATTCATTAGTAAACACAACCAAAAAACAGTTTACCGATAGAAAAAAACTAAAGAATGATAAGTGGCCGGAAACTTTTGCGTACGCGAACTTCGAATTTTATCCCTTTGCATGAAGCATCTTCAGTATCCAATCAAAAAGATCACGTGGTCAGAGGTCATTCACATATTTCTAACTTTAGAAGCAATTGTGCTTCTTCTTTGCTGAAACTTTTTGTTAAATAAATCGAAGAAACTAACTGGCCGGAAACTTTTGACCGCCACTGTATATATATTACAATTTTTTTTCGCCATTATACTATATTAATTTCCTTATAATAATATTCCGTATTTACTTCAACTTATTAAATTAAAATCTTGTTTCTAGATCTAATCTGTTAATCTTTATGGAAACGATATAAATTCTTAATTCGCCTTAAAAAACATTTATTCCAGTATGCGTAAATTTAAAAAGATGGCTATAAATTAAAAATATTCTTAATTAAACTTTATTTCTTAATATTCCAAATAAAACTCATTTTTCTATGTTTTTATCAACTCTTTTTAAGAAAGTCTAATTAAATTTATTCCAAAACCATACCTTTCAAAAAATATCATTATTTTATTTTATCTATTTATTTATTTTCCCTCAGTCAACATTTGATAGTGTGTATATCAATAAATTCATTTTTTTTCTTTTTCTCTTAAAATTAATCGTCTATAAAAATCGTCTGCCTAAGATATTTAAAATTCTGAGTCGATTATAAATTAGTTAAGTAATATTTTTTTAAATAAAATTGTTGTCTGTCAAATATTAATCTCGACTCTGGGTATGAGTTATTTTTACTTAAAAGAATGATGGTTTGTGACTAAAGAAAGTTCTAGAATTTTCTGTTTGTATTTAAAAAGGGAGGAAGCCTCGTGACAAGGATTCTTGGATTCTCTCTTCCATGAGTACGTGTGGATGTAGTAAATGGTGAAATATTTTTTGGATGTTTCGGTAAAAGATCATCTGCAAAAGGAGCTTTTTTCTCTATTATAGCTACAGTTTAATAAGATGAACTTGCAGCAGCCAAAGAGTGGTTTATTGGATCTTCTACATTTATTCATTTTGTTTTTTTCTCGCTGTCGATGACTTCTGTGCGGAGAAAGTTAAACCTGGCGATGATGGTTTTGTCCCCCTAAGTTTCAAATGTCACATATATATGTATATGTACATGAAATATTACTTTTTTTCAGTGTAGGATCATAAAAGGGGAATGATTTATGGAATAAATAATATGGACTTGTATTTAAGCAGAATACTTGTACTTTAATTCTTAAAATTAATTTAGTCGTATGCGAAAAATAACATTTTATTTCGAATTACTCTTTTTAGACAGGGAAATGTTTTTGATTGAAAATAACGCCACTAAATTCATTCACTGAGGAAAATGCTACTTTCGTTTAGAATAACAGTATACGACAGATGTGACATACGCACATTTTGCAAACAGAGATTGGCCCGAATTTTATTTAAAATCATCTCGATCCATCAATTTCTTATTATTTTTGTAAATTTATATCGTATTCATTTACAAAACCATTTTTCCATAACTCTATGTGAGACACATAATTCGAAAATGTAATTTTGATAATGAATGATAAGCCTACTTGTATTACTGGTTTAATATGTATTTTTAAACTTTTCACAAGAAATTTAATAAAAATATTATTTAATATATTTTTACTGCAAAAACATTATATTGAAAATTTTCTGTAGAAAATCAAGGACATCATACAATGCAAATGCAACATGCTCGTCTGCGAGTTTCAGAATATATTTGTCATTTATTCTTTGCATTTCAGCATTTTTAAATTAAGAAGAATAAATTTTGTTTCTTTTTTAATTATAATACATTTTTCTTGTACTGCTTGTTCGAACTGTTCAACTTATTTAAACTGAAATATTCTCAAATTCGCCCCACGAATTCCTTGCTTTAATGTTTTTATTTTTTGATTAAGTTGCAAATATTTCATAAAATATTAAAAACAGCAGAAATGGATTACAAATATTGATGCTCTTAAGGCAATTTATGTCGTATCGCAACTTTGGGAATTTCTTCGAGCTAAAATTGTAGAATTTTAGTTTAATTTTTTGCCTAGTTTTACATTGTATAAAAATCAAAATATATGTGTATGAAAAAAATTGATTTTTTTCCTTTTAATAAAGAAAATTATTGTTTAAGAAAGCTCGAAATCCTTCATCTTGTTAAAAATAACCAAAATATCGATTTTTTTAAGCTATTGCATAGCTTTTATCACGGGCTTTGAGCGCGGCGACCGAATCCAAAAATTCCGTAACGCGGAAAATCCTAACACATCGGTAACGAAAAAACCTAACACTCGGGTAACGCCGTTTTAGCTCGGCAGACTTCGGCATGGTATCGTTCGGTAGACTTCGGTAGACATTGACGCGGTATTTTTCAGATATTTAGAGAATATCAAATCTCAAACTTATGTTTCTTATTTCAGTTACCATAAATCTATAGTTTCAATGATGAAAATTCCTGATAGAATGTGTATAGAAAAAAATCGTCTTAAGATAAAATAAGGTAGGATAATGTAGCTTTTGGTGATTGGAGACCCGCCCAACGGTGAGGATCGAAAAATTTCAAATGCTTATAACTCGCGATCTAAATTTCGTAGCGCGGCCAAATTTTGTTTGGTAATTTATTATAAGAGAGTGTTAATTTTTGGTGACAAGAGACCCCCCCACGGCGAGGGTCGAAAAATTTAAAATGCTTAAAACTCGCGATCTAATTTTCGTAGCGCGGCCATATTTTGTTTGGTAATTTATTATGAGACAGTTTTAATTTTTGGTGACAGGAGACCCCCCCCCCCCCGGTGAGGGTCGAAAAATTTGAAATGCTTATAATTCGAAATCTAATTTTTGTATCGCGGCCAAATTTTGTTTGGTAATTTATTATATGAGAGTGTTAATTTTTGGTGACAGGAGACCTCCCACGGTGAGGGCCGAAAAATTTAAAATGCTTATAACTCGAGATCAAAGCGTGGCCAAATTTTGTTTGGTAATTTATTAAGAGACACTGTTACTTTTGGTGACAGGTGATCTCCCACCTTGGGGATCGAAAAATTTAAAATGCTTATAACTCGCGATCTAATTTTCGTAGCGCGGCCATATTTTGTTTGGTAATTTACTATGAGACAGTTTTAATTTTTGGTGACAGGAACCCCCCCACGGTGAGGGTCGAAATATTTAAAATGCTCGCAATCTAATTTTCGTATCGCGGCCAAAATTTGTTCGGTAATTTATTATGAGAGATTGTTAATTTTTGGTGACAGGAGACCCCCTACGGTGAGGGTCGAAAAATTTAAAATGCTTATAACTCGCGATCAATTTTCGTAGCGTCGCCAAATTTTATTTGGTAATTTGTTATGAGACAGTGTTACTGTCGGTGACAGGACACTCCCCTCGGTGAGGGTCGAAAAATTTAAAATGCTTATAACTCGCGATCTAATTTTCGTATCGCGGCCAATTTTTTTTTTGGTATTTATTATGAGAGAGTGTTAATTTTTCGTGCCAGGAGACCCCCCACGGTGAGGGTCGAAAAATTTAAAATGCTTATAACTCGCGATCAATTTTCGTAGCGCTGCCAAATTTTGTTTAATGATTTTTTTATGAAACAGTGTTAAATTTTGGCGACAGGAGACCTCCCACGGTGAGGGTCGAAAAAGTTAAAATGCTTATGACTCGCGATCAATTTTCGTAGCGCGGCCAAATTTTGTTTAATGATTTTTTATGAAACAGTGTTAAATTTTGGCGACAGGAGAGCCCCCCACGGTGAGGGTCGAAAAAGTTAAAATGCTTATAACTCGTGATCTAATTTTCGTAGTGCGGCCAAATTTTGCTTGGCAATTTATTATGAGACAGTGTTACTTTTGGTGACAGGAGACCCCCCCCCCCCCCGGGTGAGGGTCGAAAAATTTAAAATGCTTATAACTCGCAATCTAATTTTCGTATCGCGGCCAAATTTTGTTTGGTAATTTATTATGAGAGAGTGTTAATTTTTGGTGACAGGAGACCCCCCACGGTGAGGGTCGAAAAATTTAAAATGCTTATAACTCGTGATCTAATTTTCATAGCGCGGCCAAATTTTGTTTGGTAATTTATTATGAGACAGTGTTAATTTTGGTGACAGGTGACCTCCCACCTTGGGGATCGAAAAATTTAAAATGCTTATAACTCGCGATCTAATTTTCGTAGCGCGGCCATATTTTGTTTGATAATTTATTATGAGACAGTGTTACTTTTGGTGACAGGAGACCCCCACGGTGAGGGTCGAAAAATTTAAAATGCTTATAATTCGCGATCAATTTTCTTAGCGCGGCCAAATTTTGTTTAATGATTTTTTATGAAACAGTGTTAAATTTTTGCGACAGGAGACCCCCCCCCCCACGGTGAGGGTCGAAAAAGTTAAAATGCTTATAACTCGTGATCTAATTTTCGTAGTCCTGCCAAATTTTGCTTGGCAATTTATTATGAGACAGTGTTACTTTTGGTGACAGGAGACCCCCCACCGTGAGGGTCGAAAAATTTAAAATGCTTATAACTCGCGATCTAATTTTCGTATCGCGGCCAAATTTTGTTTGGTAATTTATTATGAGACAGTGTTAATTTTGGTGACAGGTGACCTCCCACCTTGGGGATCGAAAAATTTAAAATGCTTATAACTCGCGATCAATTTTCGCAGCGCGGCCAAATTTTGTTTAATGATTTATTATGAAACAGTGTTAAATTTTGGTGACAGGAGACCCCCCACGGTGAGGGTCGAAAAAGATAAAATGCTTATAACTCGTGATCTAATTTTCATAGCGCGGCCAAATTTTGTTTGGTAATTTATTATGAGACAGTGTTAATTTTGGTGACAGGTGACCTCCCACCTTGGGGATCGAAAAATTTAAAATGCTTATAACTCGCGATCTAATTTTCGTAGCGCGGCCATATTTTGTTTGGTAATTTACTATGAGACAGTTTTAATTTTTGGTGACAGGAACCCCCACACGGTGAGGGTCGAAATATTTAAAATGCTCGCAATCTAATTTTCGTATCGCGGCCAAATTTTTTTCGGTAATTTATTATGAGAGATTGTTAATTTTTGGTGACAGGAGACTCCCAACGGTGAGGATCGAAAAATTTAAAATGCTTATAACTCGTGGTCTAACTTTTGTAGCACTGCCAAATTTTCTTTGGTAATTTATTATGAGACAGTGTTAATTTATGGTGACAGTAGATCCCCCATGGTGAGGGTTGAAAATTTTAAAATGCTTATAACTCGTGATCTAATATTCGTAGCGCGGCCAAATTTTGCTTGGCAATTTATTATGAGACAGTGTTACTTTTGGTGACAGGAGACCCCCCCCCCGGGTGAGGGTCGAAAAATTTAAAATGCTTATAACTCGCAATCTAATTTTCGTATCGCGGCCAAATTTTGTTTGGTAATTTATTATATGAGAGTGTTAATTTTTGGTGACAGGAGACCTCCCACGGTGAGGGTCGAAAAATTTTAAATGCTTATAACTCGAGATCAAAGCGCGGCCAAATTTTTTTTGGTAATTTATTAAGAGACACTGTTACTTTTGGTGACAGGTGACCTCCCACCTTGGGGATCGAAAAATTTAAAATGCTTATAACTCGCGATCTAATTTTCGTAGCGCGGCCATATTTTGTTTGGTAATTTATTATGAGACAGTTTTAATTTTTGGTGACAGGAACCCCCACACGGTGAGGGTCGAAATATTTAAAATGCTCGCAATCTAATTTTCGTATCGCGGCCAAATTTTGTTCGGTAATTTATTATGAGAGATTGTTAATTTTTGGTGACAGGAGACCCCCCACGGTGAGGGTCGAAAAATTTAAAATGCTTATAACTCGCGATCAATTTTCGTAGCGCGGCCAAATTGTGTTTAATTATTTTTTTATGAAACAGTGTTAAATTTTGGCGACAGGAGACCTCCCACGGTGAGGGTCGAAAAAGTTAAAATGCTTATGATTCATGATCTAATTTTCGTAGCGCGGCTAAATTTTGTTTGGCAATTTATTATGAGACAGTGTTACTTTTGGTGACAGGAGACCCCCCACGGTGAGGGTCGAAAAATTTAAAATGCTTATAACTCGCGATCAATTTCCGTAGCGCGGCCAAATTTTGTTTAATGATTTTTTATGAAACAGTGTTAAATTTTGGTGACAGGAGACCCCCCCCACGTTGAGGGTCGAAAATGTTAAAATGCTTATAACTCGTGATCTAATTTTCGTAGCCCGGCCAAATTTTGCTTGGCAATTTATTATGAGACAGTGTTACTTTTGGTGACAGGAGACCCCCCACCGTGAGGGTCGAAAAATTTAAAATGCTTATAACTCGCGATCTAATTTTCGTATCGCGGCCAAATTTTTTTTGGTAATTTATAGTGAGACAATGTTAATTTTAGTGACAGGAGATCTCCCATGGTGAGGGTCGAAAAATTTAGAACGCTTATAACTCGCGATCTAATTTTCGTAGCGCGGCCAAATTTTGTTTGATAATTTATTAGGAGACAGTGTTACTTTTGGTGACAGGAGACCCCCCCCTCCTTACGGTGAAGGTCGCAAAATTTAAAATGTTTATAATTCGTGATCTAATTTTCGTAGAGCGGCCAAATTTCGTTTGGTAATTTTAATAAGACAATGTTAATTTTTGGTGACAGGAGACCCCCACGGTGAGGATCGGAAAATTTATAACTTGTAACTCGCGATCTAATTTTCGTAGCGCGGCCAAATTTTGTTTGGTAAATTTTGTTTGGCATATCTTTTATCGCGGGTTTTGAGCGCGGCGAAAGAATCTAGAAATTCCGTAACGAGAAAAACCTAACACTCCGGCTAACGTCGCTTGAGTTTGACAGACTGCGGCACGGTATCCTTCGGTAGACTTCGGCAGACATTAAAGCAGTATTTTTCAGATATCTTGAGAATATCAAGTCTCAAACTTATGTTTTTTATTTCAGCTACCATAAACGTATATTTTCAATTATAAAAATTCCTGATTAACCTACATGTGTTTTAAGATAATAAAAATATTTTAAACGATATTAATTTCTCATTTATTCAATAAAAGAGAAAAAAAAAATGTTTTGTTATCGGTGATCACGCTCAAAAAGTATAACTTGAATTAATATCAAAGACAAAAAAACTGCATGAATAAAAAGTAAATAAATAATTATGATTGCATAAGTTGATAAAAAATGCTATGCAATAGCTTTACCGCGGCAGTCCCCGAGTGCCACACGTCTTTTTTTTATGTTGTACGTTGTTATTTCCTTAGTACATTCTGAGTTCCTATTACACATAAGTTTCGTAAAAATCGAAATATTGTAACTATAGTTTAAAGCAGTTCATTATAGAGCTGTCCCTTTAAATGACTTGATAATTACATTTAAAAGTGAATTCTCTAAGTTTACGTTTTTTGGACGAATAGGCATGTTCAATGTGATAAAATTTTTGTGTATATTTTTCATTTGACATTAAAAATTTTTGGCTGTTCCTTATGGTCTATTAGATAAAACTAAAAATCGTATTTGCTCTTTAGAAAAAAGTTTTATTTTTTTCATATAAAATCTAAATTAAATTTTTTAGTTTTTACTTGTTATTCTACATGTAATTGCACGTTTTATTTATTTTTTTACTCCCAAGCAAATTAACTTATAAAAAGCTCTTTATTTATAACTATACAGTAAACTTCTTCGAAAAGTTAAACAATAGCATACAATATTCAAAACTGAAACGAAAAGATACATTTTAAAAATTACTTAAATATTTCACTTTAACTTAATGTAAAAATTGTCAGAAAACAAATAAACTTTTTTTTTTTTTTTTTTTTTTTTTTTTTTTTTTTTTTTGTATTTTTTTTTTTTTTTTTTAAATTTGGTAACAAGTATCGGATGTAGCTAGTAAAGCTATTTTTGCAGTAGAATAAAGTAAAAAAGTAGAGAATTTCAGTTTACCCTTCTTTTTATTTCCCAAAAATATCCCAAATAGATCTATCTTCAGTCTCAAACTGTAATAATAGACAGCAAATCTCATTTAATGCATGACACTTTCAAGGGCTAGAGCTAAATACGATGTCATACGAAGAGTAGAGTAATTGGGGTGTGAAGGGAGAGACCGAGAAGACTGATCACTCCTATTATTCTCACCATGGTAAAAGACAAAATGTGGACATTTTCTCATATTAGGTAGATTTCGTAAGAAATACTACCTATTGCAATCGCACCAGTTATATATATATATATATATATATATATATATATATATATATATATATATATATATATATCTCACTTTTTTATGGACACGATAACTTCTATAATTTTTCACCAATCTCCACCAAACTTGTACATAAAATCAAAGGGGATAAAATCTTGGCTAAGTTCGTTAATGGGCAAAATCGGACCAAGGGGGTCGGAATAGGGGGCGTTTCTGTGAAAACCGAAAAAACGCCATAACTTCTTATTTAAAGTAGATATCGAATCGGTTTAAAATTTATATTACTTCTTAAAAATGGGCCAAAAGTATATGCATGACAGATTTTTGATAAATTTAGAAGTGGGCTCAAGGGGCGAAAAAAACAGGGATTTTGAGAGAAAAATAATCATAACTTCCTCAATTTTCAAGATATCAAGTCCAACTAAATTTTTTGTAAATGTTCTTCAAATTATCTAAAACTTTTGTATTTACAAGTTTTTGATAGGACCAACTTTTACCGACGAAAAAATTAAAAACGAAAAGAAAAAGGGCGCTGAAAAAAGAAAAAATTCCATAACTCCGTCAATTTTTAAGATATCAAATCTGATTAAATTTATTTTACATCTTCTCAAAAATATCTACAACTTTTATATTGACAAGTTTTTCATAGGATCAATTCGTATAGCAAAAAGAAATTAAACAAAAATAGGAGTTGGAGAAAAAATCTCAAATCCAAACTGCTTATATTCTGACTCATTTTTAAATTCATTTTTGATTCTAAACGCATCCAAATGGTAGATCCTCTTATTTAGAAACTGTATAAAGTGACGCATTGGTCAATTTTCTGATAAAGACAGAATATATTTCAAAATAAGGCTACCAAAAAGGGTATTTTTAACAGAATTTCCGAAAGTCATCGGGACTGAAAATTGAAGGAAGTATTCAAATAAGAAATTGCGTTTTTTTCTGACTCGTTTTTAAATCCATTTTTGTTCTCAAACGCATCCATTTTACAGATCCTCTTATTTAGGAACTATATAATATGATGCATTGGTCAGTTTTTTTATAAAGACGGAATATATTTCAAAAAAGGCTACCAAAAAGTGTATTTTGAACAGAATTTTCCAAAATCGTGACTGAAAATTTAACGAAGTGTTCAAATAAGAAATTGCGTTTTTTTTCTGACTCGTTTTTAAATCCATTTTTGCTCTCAAATGCATCCAATTTACAGATCCTCTTATTTAGGAACTATATAATGTGATGCATTGATCGTTTTTTTGATAAAGACAGAATATATTTCAAAAAAGGCTACCAAAAAGGGTATTTTGAACAGAATTTTCCAAAATCGTGACTGAAAATTTAACGAAGTGTTCAAATAAGAAATTGCGTTTTTTTTCTGACTCGTTTTTAAATCCATTTTTGCTCTCAAATGCATCCAATTTACAGATCCTCTTATTTAGGAACTATATAATGTGATGCATTGATCGGTTTTTTGATAAAGACAGAATATATTTTGAAAAAGGCTACCAAAAAGGGTATTTTGAACAGAATTTCCCGAAGTCTTTGTGATTTGAAAATTTAAGGAAGTTTTCACATAGCAAATTGCGTTTTTTATGACTCGTTTTAAAATCCATTTTCGCTCTCAAACGCATCCAATTTACAGATCCTCTTATTTAGGAACTATATACTGTGACGCATTGACCAGTTTTTTGATAAAAATAGAATATATTTTTTAAAATGCTGTCAAAGTGAGTATTTTGCACAAAATTTTCCGAAGCAATCATGATCAAAGAATTAAGGATGTATTCAAACAACAAATCGGTTATTTTATGACTCATTTTTAAATTCAATTTTTTTCTCAAATGCATTCAACTGACAGTTTTTTGCTATTTAGGAGCTGTATAATGTACTGTTTTGGTCGATTTTTTTAATAAATTCAGAATCTATTTCAAAATATGTTGTCAAAACGGGCATTTGAGCTGAATTTTTCTTAAGATGATTCTGATAAAACCAGATTTTGCAGAAAAATGAAATTTAAAATTTTTCATAAACGGCCAAATGAAGCTATTAAACTGGGTTTATCTCTAATCATATTTTTTTTTGTTGTTGTTGAAATGAGCACTCTTCGAAATCTACCTCCGCCTATAGGCCCAGCCGACAGGGATTTTTTTTATAAGTGATCCTATGGTTGTAGAATAGGATTCTAAACATTTTCAATTACTTCGCATTGTCCGAAAAGCAATTTTTAGCTCTACTGGTATCAATCGATTTAAGGTTTTCCGACAGTATTTTTCAGTGAGCTTTGTCCTATCTATGAAGGGTTGATTAATTAATTACGATTAGATATTCATTTTCAGACTTTGCAGGTTTTATAAACACCCGTACTGGCTATGGAATACCCACTGCTTCACAACTATCTAAATTCATATACTCATTTCTTTATAGTGCAATGTTCATTTTGTTTTAAAGTCTGTCATCCGCTGTATGTACACTGTTAAAAATTTGCAGCATTCTTTCCAGTCTTTAGACCGTTTTTATCAAAAATAGTTACACAACAGGTCATTTTATGGTATTCTGATCATAATATTTTACATTTTATGATCAGAATATAGTTTAACTACGACTATGTAACCGTTTATCCAAAAAACAGTTAAATCATACAATCAATAAATAAAGTAAAATAATATAGCAGCTTAAAAATCACTCGGAAATTGTGAATTCTATGACGATTATTTGATTCATTATTTTTAAAATTTATATTAAATTATTATCATTTAAAATCAACCTTGTAACAGAAAGTTACTGCTTCTTCAAACAGAGTTTGCCTCTCTTTTATTTCCCCAAACAGAAAATCTCCTAACTGAACGTGTCGGCTACTTTCCTGCCAGTAGTTTCACCATGAATTCACAGATTTATTTTTAACAATGTATATTGTGCTCACGAGGAATTATTTCTGAAGAATTCGTTTGAAATTGTGTTTTTTAGCAATACTGTAAGTTATTATAGAACATAGTTAGAAAAAAGGTTAGATTATTTTTAAATTATTAAAATAAAAATTTAAATTGGTCTATAAAATTGACAAAAGTTAATTTAGAAAAACCCTTTGAATTTGAAAGTTAAAAATTTCGCAAAATATACAAACTTCTAAGCAAGATATATATATATATTTTTTTTTACATTTACTTTTTTTCATGTTATTTATTTCACAATTGCATTTTTAAAAAATATATAAATTATTTGTATATGGATTAGTGATTTTTATATTTTATCAAGTTTCCTTGGAACAGCAAGCTATACTTCATCTTAATGCACGTTTAAATTACAAGGTAAACTATATAAAGTCTCATAAAAATTGAAAACATGAAATTTTCTTTGACAATGTGTATTATGTATAGCTTGAATCTATTCCTTTTATTTTTCAGTTTGATAGAAATATAAATAAAAATTCACATTATTATATTCATTAATCTCCTCAAATAAAATTAGCAAAATTTTAAATGTAAAATAGCATAAGAAAATATAAATAACCCATTTTAGAAATTAAAATAAATAAAGATAGAAGAAACTTAAATTTGGAGGGGGGAAAGATTAATACATTTTTGTTGAAAAGGTCTATTTAAATAATAAATAAGAACTTTCTTTTCCTAAGAAAGCATATTGTTTTTCATCTGAACTGCAGAAAGTTTTTACAAATTTATTGAATTTTTGATAAAATACATGCATATTATTGACTTTTCTATTTCTTAAATTATTTAGAAAAATATTTCAAACAACAAAGACATTTTCTTGTAGGTCAAAAGTACATTCTTTTATTTTTACAATTGAATAAGCCAAAGTCATATTTTTAAAATTAAATTTCAAACAAAAGACATACTGAATATTGAATTAATCACATATATATATATATATATATATATATATATATATATATATATATATATGTCATGATACGACGATGGCGAATATTCTTCTACTCACTAAAAGTCAACAGTGGAATGAGCTGAGCAGTCGCTCCAGCAGTTTGACCAGCAGTGGATGAGTTTATTAGAGTATTTCCCCATAAGAAAGTTCAATCAAGCAGTCTTTAAATTAATTTTATTAGAACTCATAAATAAGTTAAGTTCTTTCCCGCAATCACCTTGGCACTCTCATCGAATAACTTCCACTTCACCAATTTCGTGACTAAGTAACGTCATCCCATCTTACAATTTATCGGGAAAAAATTATCGGGCGTCCAGGCAGTTGAAAGGAAAGATGCATTCTGAGCTCCTAAAAAGCCAAATGAGAAAGCCACATTTGCACGACAAACTAGCCCCTCCTCATTCCGCGTCATTCATTTAAAAAACCCAACCAGGATTAATATGAGTCTACGCAATAAAAATGATCACCTCTGATTGGCCTACGAGGCGTGGACCTCGGGTAGGGCTTATATCTTGTCTCGCAAATAGAGAAGCCTTTTAACATCCGCGCATTAACACAGATCACGCGATGTTAAATAAAAAATAAAATTAAAATCCCTAGAATATTCTAAAAAGGAAAGATTGCGAAATAATTTCCCGCCTTTTTGAGAGACAAGCAATAGATTTTTAATAAGTTAAATAAAAAAGAAAAAGGACTTTAGCTGTTAAAATATTAATATTTTAATAAACTAAGAGATTAATATTTTAAAAGATTAATATTTTAATAAACTAAGATTAAAAATATGTTCCACAAATTTAGAATTAAAAGCTCAGAGAGAGCAAAATGGCGCATTTTTTTTTTTATTACACACACACACACACACACACACACACACACACACACATATATATATATATATATATATATATGCATGGAAATAAGCTGAAAGTAATGTTAAAAAATAGGCAATTACACGAAATTTATACATTATTTTATTACTTTACTTGAACTATTTTCTTGCCTATTAAGTAATGTCTAATATTGATTACATGCTTATTTTACTTAAAATTTGCAAGATGCCTTTTATAAACATTAAATATATAATGTCTAATTTAAGAGTGTGATTATTTTTTAAGACAAATTAAAATAAGACACTTTGTATTCAATATTTAAAAAAAGAAGTAGTATCTTGCTAGAAATATAATCTTTACCGTTTTCAATTTAACTTTTTAAAACTTTTATGTGCATTTTAAAGCATTATATATATATATATATATATATATATATACATATAATACTTCTGGAAAATAAAGCACCTTTAGAATAAGATTTTAATTTATTTACTGTTCCACTCTACATCTTTCTTCTGGGAAGGATAAATTCTGATTCCTACTTTATTAAAATACATCTTTCATGTAATGCATCTTCAAGCAATGAAATTTGTTATCATCAAAACATTTTCCCTTTTCCCTTCTGAATTCTTTGCTTCAGAGGTTTTTTTTCTTTACGGAACAGGAAATTGTAAAAATATTCAAAATAAGCTATAACAAAGAGTAATTTCTGATACTCTTGAGGCGATTATATCGTATTTATGTTTTGCTAAGAAGTATGAATTAGGATTTTCAGTACACTGTAAAAAAAATCTGCAAAGGTACTAAACCTTTTCTAGGAAACTGGGATTCCAATAACTTTTCCTGTAACGGTAACAGCAAAAATTCAAGTTTCAAAATCGATTACATGAATTTTTTCTGTTATCGTTACATGAAAAGTTCTTGGAATCCCAGTTTCCTAGAAAATGTTTAGTACCTTCACAGATTTTTTTTACAGTGTAGGTTTTGTATAACATTATCCTACAGCATAAGTTCGATAATTATGGAAGCCAAGATTTAATAAATTTAATTTCATTTAAATCTGTAGGTGTCGCATAAAAATATTTTGTTATTTAAAATTTTGTTTAAAAATATTGATAATATTTTGTACTTAAATTTGAATTTTTTGTAATTTTTTTTCAATATTTCAAATATAAATTTTAAATTAAGAATTTGAAATTCTTTTTACATATACAATTTCAGCAAGTTTCTGAAATGAAAACTCATTTAGCATGTTTAATTTTTGATTTTTGAGCATAGAAAAAAAAAGGTTTTTTTCAGTATTTGTTAAAAAGAAAGAAAAAAAGTTATATTAATAAAACGTCGCATATACGAACAAAATAATTATTTTACGAGAATTATATTTTAAAAATATTCTTTCAAAAGTAAAGATACGAAAAGTAATTTAAATGAAATGTAATTGAAAATATTTTACACAGTGTGGAAATTTTATGTTATATAAAAGTACAAATAAAATAACTTAAATAAGTAGTATAATGTAAATGCATCAATATATATATATATATGTATGGGATATACTCTCGCATGTGGGATACACTCTCTGTTGCACCTTAATTGGACTGTATTTTCCCTCCGCCACTCATTTACCGGAACTCTGCGTAGAGATTACAAAAGAACCGAAAGGTAGCGAAGCTGTGTGACGAGAAATAAAAATAAGAAAAGTAAATAGAATGTTTTCAACGAAGGCGGTGAATTTTTTGGACTAAAACTAAGTCGAAGATTTCGACGCTATAAAAATGATGATTTTAAGATGAAACTTTTAAAGAACTATAAAATATTTACGACGTATTGTTTGTTTTAAAGATTGTTGAGAAAAATTAAGAAGAATAAATCGATGTTTTATTTTTTATTTGTTTGTTTTGTGTGTTCGTTAAAATAAATGTATGTGTCCGTCAGAGTTTAGTTTTTATTTTGAGTAAGGACTCGTCCATCCTATAAAAGTGGTGTCAGAAATGTTAACCCATCATATTTCTTTATTGCCTGAATTATTTTTTTCTTCAGATTCAAGCCGAATATCATTTTACGGGTGAGTTCATTATTCTATATTTTATATTTAATATGAAGCTAGTCAACATCAAAGAACTGGAACTTGTATTTAAAAATGAACGTACTAATAAAATAAAACTGCTACATAAATTATTGTTCGACACTGATGGTAATCGATTAAATAGAAAAAGAATTTGTGATTTCACTGGCTTTCGATTTCCAAACGACCAGCACTGAATTGAAAAATAAAGTTACGAATGTTCAAGCAGATTTTTCTTTAAACGATTTAATCACAATTTGCAATTTACTCTGTATTTCTAATGAAGTTTCTTTAAATGAACTTGCAGCCCGATAAGTTACATATCTTTCAGACTTGAATTCACTGCAAGCTAATATTATTCAGAACGAAAGTGATACCGATTCGGAACCTGAAATGTCTCCACATAACACTACATTGAGTAAGAACACTGCAAGTAATACCGAAACATCAAATTCTGATAAAAGCAAGCACTTTCCACTTCAAATTTTTTTGCCATCTACTATTAATTTTAATGATGTTGAAAGCGTTATACCGCCTTTTGATGGCAGTTCTTTTCAAGACATAAATGTTTGGTTAAGTAATTTTGACGATGTCGCTAGCATGCTCAATTTATCAGAATTTCATAAATTTATATTTGGCTATTTCCATGAGTACTTGTAGTGTAAGACACAGGCTACGATTTTTGGCTACCAGTATTATGGAACAAAAAATGTGATTAATTTTATTGGCACATTCTCATTAATTGAATAAGGCCAAGCAGACTTTTCGAAAATAACGGTGGCTAACAAGCATACCAATTAATAAGTTATGTAACTTACACTACAGAACCCATGGAATTAGCCATTTGCTAAACGATCTTTACACTGTAAAAAAAAAGGGTCGATCTACTAAAAAATCTTTAGTGATCCTTGTAATTACTAAAAAATTTTTAGTAATCTTAATCGGTTACAAAAAAATCTGTAAGAATTACTAGAAAAAAGTTAGGAACGAATAGATTTAATAGTTTTATATTTTTAATAGCTCTTACTAAAACTAAGTTGGTGTGGCCTTGATAGCATAGTGGTTATAGTAACGGACTCCAGGCTCAAAGGTCACGGGTTCGAAACTTGCCACCGCCAAATACGCCCCGAATGCATGTAGTGTCTCGTTAATAAAGGGATTATGAAAATCCTGTCGGAATGGGTAGGAATGTATGGTGCTGCCATCTATTGCTGTTTTGCCGAAAATCTTCCGCTTCAGAAGTCCGAAGGCAGCTCCTGCCTTTCGGGCGCAAGTAATGGTTATTAAAAATAATTTTGGAGCTATTACTAAAATTTGCTTGGTGGCTCATACTAAAAATTTTTAAGTTAGTTATACAAAAAATTCTTTTGTTCAGTTTACAAAAGAAATGCTTGCTTCACTTGCAAAAAAATGTTTGTAATGGTTACTAAAAAATTCTGTGGAATACAAATTTAATAAGAAACTTTTAGTAACCTCTTGAATTTTTTTTTACAGTGTACGAGGAAAAGCGCAGCTGTTAGTACAAAGAGAATTTCATATTAACTCTTACGAGAAACTTAAAGAACTCTTATTTTCAGAATTTGGCATTACTTATTATTCTGCCGAGTTACATGACATGTTAAATAAACGAAAATTACAAGAAAATGAATCCTTTGAAGAATATTTTCTCCTAATGAAACAATAATGTCCGCTCGGTAACATCGAAGATTCAGCACTCATACAATACATTATTAACGGTATACCCGACCCTATTTTTAGAAAATCAGTATTATATGGCTGCCAATCTATAGTAGAATTTAAACAAAAGCTGAAAATTTATGATAAATTTTGGCATGACTATGAGAACACTAAATTTCGTAAATCCAAACCAGAAATTCCGTTCAAAGAGAAATCTTTTCGTCCAAAACATGATCTTCTCTGCTTCATTTGCGGTTTAGCTAACCATAAAAGTAGCCAATGTAGGCATAAAGACAGATTACCCCATTATAGTTATTGCGCTGTGCATTTAAAATTACAAATTATCTCGAGAAGATATCCAAAATCTTTAACAACATTTTAATAGTTCATGAAATGTACTAAAAATGTATGTAATTAACAAAGTATTTCCGGATAAAAAAATAGTCTTTACATCACAAAACGTATCTCGGAAATTTTAGATCAAGCCATAATTTTAGTTGCTTGTAAAAATAATAAGACCTAAAAATGAAACAAATGAGCATTAAGCTGGTTTTTGCGATTTATATGACTCAAAACCCTTCTGCGCAGAGCACATGGGTGTCATTTACTAGATTATTTCATAATTATGCAAAATATTAGCACTTGGCGTTATTTTCCCGGATGGCGTTATTACACCAGACCACCTTATGTATATATATTTTTTTTTAAATTCTGAAAAAATTGGAAATTTTCAATTTTTTTGAATTTTTAGGTGGTTTGCGCTATAGGAAGATAAAGTCCGAAATAAACATCTTTTTCTTTTGTTTTCTTTTGTTTTTCTTGTATTTACCAATCGCAACTTTTCAGTGCTATAGCGATTCGGAAACAAAAACTTTTGTTTTTTCGCACCACTCTAATATACACATATAAGCCAACATTTGGAGCGAGAGTTTTGGGGTCTGCAGATCATCATCTTTAAAATGTACCCCCGAAAGCCTTCAATGGTAGCTCTTTACTTTTTGTAAAGAAAGATACTTGAAATATAAATTTTTTTTCTCTAAAATTTACAAAAATTCTATTTTATTACTCAAAAAAAAAAAAATTTTTTTTTTTTTTTTTTTTTTTTTTTTTTTTTGTAAGGGAAGCGAATAAGGTTAATGGAAAAAGAAAAAAAATATTTTATTTCTGATTATATATATATGTTACAGGCCAAACCCGATTTTAGGCCAAACTAGATTGGCCTAGTCCAAACTAGTCTATCCTAACGCCCATCGGATAAACTAGTTTTTCCTAGGCCAAACTAGTCTATCCTAACGCCCGTCGGATAAACTAGTTTTTCCTAGGCCAAACTAGTCTATCCGAACGCCCATCGGATAAACTAGTTTTTCCTAGGCCAAACTAGTCTATCCGAACGCCCATCGGATAAACTAGATTTTCCTAGGCCAAACTAGTTTGGCCGAACGGTCATTAGGATGAACTAGTTTAGCCTGCTATTCATTGGTTTGAATTAGTTTATCCTAGGCCGAATTAGATTGTCCTAGGCCAATTCAATTTGGCGTGATTGTTTTTAATCTAAAGACCGCCACGGCGCCAACTTTCTAGTTTTGATCTAATTTAGCCTAGGCCAATGCAGTTTGACGCGATTTTCGCTCACAGACTATCAAAAAATGAGAGCTAATGCGCTCGCAGATTCTGTGTGTTTGTGTATGTAACCATGTACGTATATATGTACGTATGTACGTAAGTATGTACGTAATGCGATAACTCCTGATAGAAATATCCAATTTGCTTCAAAATTTGGACATAGATTTATCCAGATAACGAACTTTCCTGATTTATTTCAGAGGTTCATTGGATAAGAATAAGGGAAGAGGAATAAAAGGCTAAACCGCATCCACCCCCCCCCCCCCCACTCCTTAATTTCGTTAAGTCAGTTTTCATGCAAAAGTATCAGATTTTATTAAAATTTTAGGTACAGTATCAGTTTGATAAGGTACATCCATGATTAGTTGTGGGTGTTGATTGTTTACATCTAAAGAAATTAGGAATGGGGGGTAACACTCTTAATTTATGTAAATAGATTTTTCAGGGATAATTTACCGATTTGTTTCAAATTTTGGATGTTGGTTTCTTCTGATTAGGCGTTTACCTGATTAATTTTGGGGGTTCTGAGTTTAAATATAAAGATAGAGCGGATTATTTTTTCAATCGGATAGAAACTTTTGGTTTTATGAAAAGATTTTTAATTCGTAACAAATATTGATTTTCACACACATCACTTCACGCGAAATTGTTCATATTTAAAACGTAAATATCCAAATCCTTTTAAAAATAAGAAAAAGCTTAAATAAAGCATGACACTTGAAATTTAGGATACGGCGGGGAGGTAGATTAAGGAGACGCTAGATTCTTTTTTAAAAAGCTCAGCGTTCTTTTTAAGTTTTAGCTGCTAATTAAATGCTACCAATTTTGTGAAAATTTTTGAAACATAATATAACATGATGTTAAATATTTAAGAAAAAAGATGCCGCGTCAAATACCACTATTTTCTATTAGTAATTTTTGTAAAAATGTTAATTTCTTGTCGGAATTGTTGAAACTTTGTGATAGTTTATAACATGTGATAAAAAATTGTATAAAAAGTCCCATTACGAAAGGGAAAGAGGGGGGGGGGCAAACAAAATCAGGAAATATAACGGAAATTCTAGGTTGATCTATTTGAAACTTTAAGATAGCTTATGACATATGATATAAATTTATAAAAATATATTTCGCATTTAATGCCACTATTGAAGAATAGTGATTTTTTCAAAAATCTCAAATTCTTGTTTTGAAGCACCGCGACATCGAGTAACATATCTACTGATAGATTCTTTAACGGAGTTTTCTTAAGATACAGTTTTGTTAGTAATAAGGTGCGCTCCCTGGTGATGGAATGTGGAACTAATGCGAGCACCCTGGTGTTGGAATTTGGAACTAATATAACGCGATTTAGGTATTTACGAATGTTGAATCGAAAAGAAAGAAACATGATGAGAAATACTTAAGAAAAGGGATTCCGCATCGAAATACCACTATTTTTTAATAGCAATTTTTGTAAAAAAGTTAAATTCTTTCCGGAACTTTTTGAAAAATCCGTAACAACGTCTTTCAAATTCTAATTCAAACTGAAATTTGATGAAAATCTGTGTATTAGTACTATTTCAGATATTTGAATTATCGCAGAAGTCATAAAAAAACTGGATAGAAGCGCTACCTATTGAGCCATTTACTCTAAAAACAAAAGAATATTAATTTATATCAGGGACTAACTGAATTTAAAGTTTGATGAAAATCCATGCATTTCTTCTTGAAATATTGCGATAATCATGAATAATGCCACATAGCAGCGCCACCTGTTGCACGATTTACTCCAAAAACTAAAAAGTACTTTTGTACTTTTTTATATCAAGGACTAACAGAATCTGGCGTTTCATGAAAATCCATGCATTAGATCCTGAGATAGAGCTATTGCAATAATCACGAATAATACCGTATAGCGGTGCTACCTTTCAAGAGATTTACTCCAAAACTACAGAATACTAATTTATATCAGGGATTTACTGAATCTAAAGTTTGATGAAAATTCGTGCATTAATACTTGCAACAAAACTATTTCAGGAATCGGGAAAATTGAGCACAACAGCGCCACCTATTGAGCAATTAACACAAATACGTAAAAAGATTTAGTTCATATCACGGATTTACTGATTCGGAAGTTTGATGAAAATCCGTAAATTAGTTATTGAAATAGTGTTAATGCAAATCAGTAAAAACACACTTTAGAAGCGCCATCTGTTGAACTACTTACATGAAAAAGTAATCAGTATCGATTTATATCAGGGACTATCTGAATATAAATTTTTATTAAATTCCGTCTATTAGTTCTTGAGATACAGCTATTGTGAAAATTGTGAAAAATGCAGCATATCATAGCCATGTTGAATGATTTACTTCAAAATAAAAACACCACCAACTCATGTCATGGACGAACTGTATCTAAAATTCGATGGAAATTTGATTGTATTAGCTATTAAGATAAAGCTGATGCGTAAATTGTAAAAAATGCCAAACAGTACTCCACCTGATGAACGATTTACACCAAAAACTAATCAACATCAATTTAGATCAGAGACTACTGAATATAATTTTTTATTAAATTTCGTGCATTAGTTCTTCAGCCGCGTCCCCACAGACTGCGGCAGCGTATAGCAGGTGTGCTGCACGCGTACTGCCGAATGCGCTCTTCCTTTTCGAATGAACTTCGAAGCGAACGAAATTCGAACCATATCCCCGCTGCCCACGCCAGTCCGATAGCGGGCGAAGCCAGCAAGTTTTAACTAAGCCACGTTATATTAGTTCCTCATTCCAACACCAGGGAGCGTACTCTATTATTAAGAAAACTGTATTTGAATGAAACTCCGTCAAACAACCTATTAGTAGACGTGTTACTTGAGGTCGCGGTGATTTAAAACATAGAATTTCCGTTATGTTTCCTGATTTTGTTCGCAACCACATCCTCTTTCACGCCGAAATGTAACTCTTTTTTTTTATAAAATTATATCATATGCGATAAACTATCACAAAGTTTCAAAAAGTTCCAGCAAGAATATAACATTTTTACAAAAATTACTATTAGAAAATAGTGGTATTTCGATGCAAAATCCTTTTTCTTAAATATTTATCATCATGTTTTTTTCACTTCGAAGTTCGTTCGCTTCAACATACGTCCGTTTCAAGATTTTATATAAAAGAAGGGGCCCGATAGCGGGCGAATCCGGCTGGCTTGAACTAAATCATGCCCAAATTCCAACACCAGAGTGCTCGCGTTACATTAGTTACACATTAGTCCGTTATATTAGTCCTACATACGTACGTACATAAGTATGTGCATACGTACGTACATGGTTACATACGCACACACAGAATCTGCGAGCTCATTAGCTCTCAGGCTTTGATAGTCTGTGAGCTAAAATCGCGTCGAATTGCTTCAGCCTAGGCTAAATTAGATCAAAACAATGAAGTTGGCGCCGTGGCGGTCTTTAAATTATAAAATCACGCCAAATTGAATTGGCCTAGGACAATCTAGTTCGGCCTAGGATAAACTAATTCTAACCAATGAATAGCAGGCTAAACTAGTTCATCCTAATGACCGTTCGGCCAAACTAGTTTGGCCTAGGAAAAACTAGTTTATCCGATAAGCGTTCGGATAGACTAGTTTGGCCTAGGAAAAACTAGTTTGGCCTAAAATCGGGTTTGGCCTGTAACATACACAAAAGTATGTAGATATATATAGTATTAATGTTTCACACTTTTTTATAGAATGAGAAAAGCAAAGGTGGATATAGAAGGTTAATATGAACTAATAAAATAACGTATTTTATAATGACAATTATTCGTTTTATAAAGTTTAAAGTAAACTGTAGGGGAAAAAAGAAGAAAAAGAACATTTTGTAAAACTTAGTTTTTGCAAAAGCTAGTGAAGTCTAGTATTAAACTGTCTACTAAACTGTTTACAAAAAATTTATCTATGATTTTATCTATGCACTTTAAAGAAAAAAATGTAAATTCACACAAAAAAAAATTGTTAACGTTCTGGAATCTCATTGCTTGCAAAAGCTTAACAGATCTCGGGATAGTGACATAATTTTTTTTCAGTTACATAAAAAATCTTGCATTGCAATTTCCTTCATACAAAAATAATAGTAAAATTACCGATTTTTTTTGTTAAAACGTGAACAATAAATTTATCTCTTTTTTATGTTGTTTTTGTGTGACATTATACATAAAAATTCCTAAATACCCAAATACCCAGTTCATCCTACATCCCAGTTCCTAGAAAATTCTTATTAACCTGACAATTTCTTTTTAATAAATTTTAAAATTTTCATTTGCGTAATATATACATTAAATGAGCATTTTCAACTATTTGTATAAACCCCCCTTTCTTTCACATCCAGACCATTGCAAATACCATGCCGTATTACACCTCTTTTCATTTCATCTAATGTCATGCAAACTAAATAATATTGTATTAAAAGCTTGAATTCGGTTTTTATAGTTTTGCTTGCTTAAATGAATGTTAACGCACTATATTTCCAGTATTAAAATATTTTCCTCTCAAAAAGACATTTCTGGAAGTATTCAACTTTCAGCAACTAAAATTTTAAAATATTTCCTTAGAATACTTGAGAACTGAATGACTAATCTTTCAGTAAAATTAATGAAGGGCTACTGATAAATTACTGGAAAGACTAGAATGTGAAGCTTAAGTTGTTGACTTTTAACCGAGATTAAGTAAATTGGATAACTCTCTTATTCTAGAGTTAATTATCAGAAACTTATAATAATAAAACTTTTCATCTAAAGAGGCAAAAAGTAATAATTTACTAGCAAATATAATTTAAAATATTAATATTTGTAGATTAAAAACCTGTATGATGAATTAAAAAAAATAAATGCTTTTTTTTAACATTAAATTAATCTATTAATTGCTCAGAAATATAAACTTTTCTCATACAGAATGCTTATGAATTATTTATTCTACTAAACGGCATAATATAATGATAAGCATATGTTAGTTGATATAATAACCTATACATAAGAAAAAAATACTGCATTAAGCTAAAACTTATTCATTATTCGTAGCATTATATCATTCCTGATCAAGAGAACCTGCCAGCCGGATGCGTTTGAGAGCAAAATGGATTTAAATATGAGTTAGAAAATAAACAATTTATTCTTTGAATGCTTCCACAATTTTTCAATCACTATCATTCCGGGAAATTCTGTTCAAAATGCCCAATTTGACAACATTTTTTGAAATTTATTGTGTCTTTATTAAAGGTTGGGCCAATATTTCAAGTTTTAAAGTTCTCATATAAGAGAACCTTGCATTTAAAAGCAAAGATGATTTTAAAAATGAGTCAAAATATGAGCAGTTTGGATTTGAGAATTTCTCTTCAATTCCTATTTTTTAATTTTTTTTAATATAAAGATTAACCTTATAAAAAACTTGTCATTGCAAAAGTTTTTGAGAATATATAAAATAAACTTTATCAGATTTAATATATAAAAAATTGAGGAATGTATTGATTTTTTCTCTTTTTCTACCCCTTTTTAGGTAGATTTCGTAAGAAATACTACATTATTGCATTCTTTCCAATATTGGAATTTTTTAAAACATATTGAAGATATAGATCGATCATGAATCCTCCCCAAAACCACCACCGCTGACATTGTGCTTTTCGTGACCAGAGGTCTGTCTTCATTAATATTCTGAATAGTTTTTGCTCCTATAAAACCTTCTTAATGAACGTTTTTGATCAATTTTAACATTAAATATCTATTAAAATAATTATTAGATTTAAAAACTGTCTGCACCAGCGTATTTATCAGACATTTTTGTGTAATACCACTAATTTTCATATTTTTATGTGCAATAGCTCTCTAATTTATTTATTTTAGGTCATTTTATACATTCGAGTGTCCCGGTGTGCATTCTGCATTTATTTTTTCAATTTGACTAATTTTTGAGGCCTTATTTCGATTTTAAGTTAAAAAATTTCAGCATTTTGAGCGATATTTTTTTACAGATTTTAAAAAAGAAAATTATTTTAACCTGTTGGAAACTAATAAAAGAGCTCAAAGAAAAGGTTCCCGAAATTAAAAAAATATTGACACGTTGATATTTCAAAGAGAAAAAACCTTCGAATGAAACTTAAATGAATATTACATAATTAAAGCAGGGAAATGTTGAAAATTGCGGCATAAAAATATATTCCCAGGAATTTTAAAAGAGAAAAATAATTGTAAAATAATAAATTCATCCATGTGCATTAAAAAGCGTAATTAGTGAAAAAAAAGTCAGATATAAAAAATAAAGTAAGAGAGTCCAAATATTAATATTTCCTTTCTAAATATAAAAATATTTTCGGGTGAAGCCTTACATTTGGAAAGGGACCAATGAAAATCTCGCAAATACCACAAAGAGGCGGAGCCAGTTCTGTCACTAAAAATCGCCAAGCTTTACTTTCGACTTGGTGGTATATCCCCAAATTTGGCGAGAACAATTATTCGCCAAAAGTGACGCCAACTTGGCGATATCTGTAATATTTCGGCAAGTTTCCATAGAAGTCCATTGAAAACAAATATGTTTGTTTGCATGCAGAAAATCAACAAATTGAGACATTTTAATACAACAAAAACTAATCCTAGCTCATAAATAGAGCTTAACCACTCAATTCATTCGTACGGGCAAGAAGAGTTAGCTTGATTCATACCGTATAGCTTTTTGACACCACTAAATTTTTAAAATAAAATTTCATACTATTTAATGTCAGATATATTTAGAATAGATGTTACGAAATTTTAGCTTAAAATCAAGTGGTGTACATTAAATATTTTCAATTTATTGTACTTAAAAAAGAATAAGTGATTAATAGGATTATTTATATTATTTTTGAGTAGAAATACAAACTATTTACAAAATGCAAATTTATGTTACAATATATTTATGTGAAATATATTTATGTGAACTGACAAATAAATCCATAAACCAAAAATTATAGATTTAGCTTATAATTATATTTTAAAAATTATTCATTCAGATTTAAAAATTGCGATTTTTGAGCAATCTCGGGAACTTAGGAAACGATTTTAAAAGTAATGGCACCAAACTGACGGTATTTGCTCCAAGTCAAATATAGGCTATTTTTACTGCAGGGCTTAGAAATATGAAATTTAACATGTTAACTACTCATAAGATATAAACGTTCTTTAGGAACATTTTCTAAAAATCATAAAATTCTGAAGGAGTGAAAATGCACGAAAAGCGTTCTAAATTACGATTTTTAAGTAATCTCGGAAAGTAATAAACAGATTTTTTTTTTTAAATGACATAAAAATGATTGTGATATTTCTTCCTCCAACTTAGGCTACATCTTACGTCGGTGTCATTACCCCAAAATTTGTACGAAAAGAAAAGATATCTAAAAAATAAGTTTTGTGTTACTGAAAGGCGAGCTAACGAACCGATTTAAAAACTAATGATCTCAAAATGAGGGTGACTGTTAAAAAACGATGTAAAAGAACCTTGGTCAGATTTGTAAATTGGAAGTATTTTATGTCAACAAACACGAATTCAAACAATTGTAATTTATCTATCGAAGAAACATTTCAAATTGAAAGTGAATTGAAAATTATCATTTACAGAAACATAGAATTGTATGTTTAAAATGAATTCTTCTAAAATTAGTTGCTATATTTTTGACGTTTCTAACTACATAACATGAACTGTCTTTTAAACAAAAAATCAAAAGAAAAAAACCTTAAGGACTGATTCTGCACTATTAATGTTAGATAGCAAATGTTTCAGTAAGTATTGAAATTAAGAACACAGATTTCCAAATACACTATATATTTTATGTCGCTTTATCTTTTCTAATAAAAACACGAATATAAATATATTTATGTGAAATATAATCGTATATGAGTTTTCTCAATCTGGAACTATATGATATATAGGGTAAATACCGAGAGATAAAGATTTTGCTTACAGTTTCCTTAGTTCATTCTATATTAGCTTATTTTCAATGTTTTAAGTAATTTTTTAATAAAAGAATCAAAGACGAAAACAAACATTATATCTCTTGACGACGACTAATTTGACTTTAAACCATTCAATCACAGAAATACGAATGGGAATCCAGTAATAGGAAGATCGCCCTTGTATTTTTAAATTATAATTCAGATTTTTAAAAGCCGATAAAATTAGTTTGCTTTCAGAAATTTGGATGTCTGGACGGTGGCTGGAGAGCATAGCTTTCTAGTTCATGTAAAAAATTGTTATATTTTTTTATTTGTTGAAAAAGCGTACTTTTGAATATAAAATTACATTTTAAAGACTTATTTGAATGTTTTCATGATGAAATAGAAATTAAAGTACAAGTACCCAGCACAGTGAATTGAAACTAAAAAAAATCATAGAAATGATGATTAAACACAAACAGTGTTTCTTTTATTTATAAAAAAGCCCCTAATTAATATTTTATCATGTTGGCTAGGGATTTATCGGCTTCAGTTTTCAACACTTTTTAAAGCTTATACTGCATTATATCTTCTATACGCTGTACCTACAATTTACCAGGGTGAAAAATGAACGTTTGTTGATTGTATTTCTCTCCGATTCGCAGGAGAGAAATACAATTTTTTTGTTTTATTTTTAGACTAGAAGTAAATTATATATGAGTTTCAAATGAGTAAGTTTGGTCAAATTTAAGCATTTTAAGTAAATGATAAAAACAAAGTAATTCTCACTGATGCAGTCATGCAAGTCACTCCAAATCACTTTGTTATATATAAAAAAATAAACCTATATATCTTATTTATGTTTATCGTTATTATTTCTTTTCTAGGTATTTTGAGGAATTGAGATTAGATATTTATCAGTTAAAATAGTTATTTACTTCTTTACAGTAGAACCAGAATGTAACATACTTAATCTGAAAAATCGAAGAGAAAACTTCGAGTAAGCCCAAGATGGTTTTTGTGAGCGTATGATAATTAGAAACAATCTTCAGTGATCATGCTACTGATAATAATAATAATACAAAAATTTAGAAAAAAGAAATCATTTACAAGATATTAAATTTCTACGCATGTAAAGGTAAATTTTTCCTGCATTTAAATACCACAAACACAATAATAGAAATAATAAAGTTATCACATTAAATGATGTATATACATTTCATGAGAAGATTAATGCACTTTTAAGTAAGTTAAGAATTTGCAGCCTATCAGAATTTTAAACACAAACAATATAATAATTTATATTCATGATTATAGACAAAGAAATAGCTTTAAAAACTAACACTTCTTTAAAAGAAATTTATAATACGTTTATATATGTATATATACACGTTTATGTAAGCAATATTTCGCAAAATATTTTTTAAAAATTAATGTTCATTAACATTTACTTACAATTCAATTTTTTAGTGTTTTATGGGTTAACATAGAAAAGCTGAATTATTTTGATGAATGGAACCATATGATTAACATGATGAACAATAAGAATGAATAAAAGAGATTTTTTAAAATCCTAAATGTTTCGTTTGAAGAAACCAAGCAGTGTAGAGAGCGAACCTGTTTGTGTAAAATTTAAATAACAAAAGGAAAAAAAATACAGTTTAATTTGATGAGAAACTCTACAAATGTTTTATAAAAATCTCATATTATTAAATAGTTTATGGTTATTGCGAGTTGATTAGGTTCAATATCAGTATTTTTTGGTTGAATAGAAATTTATTAATGTATCTACTTAAGCTTAGAAAACTACTATAAGCCACAATGAGATTTTAAATAAATTGATTTAACAATATCTTACTATGAAATGAAAAAAAAAAGTAGCTAATGTATGTATAGAAAATAGCAAATATATAGCCAGTACAAATATTTATAATATTAAATTAAAGCCATACCGTTGGATTTTGTTTCGATAATTACGCAAAAATTTGAATTTATGAATTATTTTTTTATATATTAAATAAGTATTATAAATGAACGTTTAAATAATCATTATACATCATATATATTATAAAGCAGAAGTTCTGAAACTTCCAAACGAGTGTTTTCAAAAACTACCCGATGGATTTTTTTTGCAGATTGTATCATTTGATAGGAAATATTTTTCCGAAGGTTTATGATTCAAATTTACAGGGATAACTCTGATTTTTCATAGTAAATTTCGTATTTTTCCGTTATTTTTGACAAAAGGGTTGCCAGTAGCTGTTTTTGGCGAAAATTATAATTGCTAAAAGAATTAAAATTTCTATATCTATTAGAAATATTACAAATATCTTGCAAATAATAGCAGAAAATAACTACTGATAATATTAATAATAATAAAGAAAGACCGCTTAAATGAGGCGTAATATTATAAAAATATATTTATCTTGAAAATGAAAAAAATATTTGTAATGCTTAAAAAATAAATTAACGCGAAATGTAACAATTGGTTCAACTTTTGGCGACTTATCCCTGGTGTTAGAATAAAAACATGAATTTGAAAAATTGATTAAATGAATTTTGAATGATAGTTATTTTCCTTTTTATTATTTTCTTTCTCTTTTTTATCGAATTTCCGTATAGTATAACTTACAGCAGAAAAAGCAGATCTGATTGTAAAAGACACTGTAAGTTGTGAGTTACTATGCGTTTCTATACCATTTTCATCTTGCTTTTGTCGCCAAAGAATGTGTTTTTAAGCCGAAAATGCACTACTGACTTAATGCCTGACTTAGGTTCTTAATGGTCGCAATAATGTTTTTTTTTTCAAGTGAAGAAAATTTTTAGAGTATATTTTAATATTCAATCGTAAATTATATAGATATGAGTATAACTCTTTTATTTCTTTTTGCAAATGTTTTCATTGTTAATTTAATTTTTCTTGCGCCATTTCGTCAATTTCACTTACAGGAAATATTTCAGTTTTAAAATTTAAAAACTGAAGAAGAAAAGATTACCCAAATCGATTAAAAATCTACCCCCAAATTCCAAGATTAAATGTCAATAATGGATGATCGTAAATGTCACATTCACTTGACATTAAGTATAATATAAATACTAATTATGTCATAAAGTGATTTTTAATTCGACATTTTATTTCTACTTTTATATATGTTCTGCTAATTTGTTTTCCGTTATTTAAATGAAAATTTATGCTAATCTATATAATCTGGCTAATAATTTGGCGATTTGTATAATTTGGCGAAATGGGTCGACGGGATAACCAAGTAGTACTGAAGGAAAAATTTTGCAATTCAAAGTAAATTTATGCAATTATGCGTTATTACTATAGATAAATTCAACATTTTGAAATGAAAAATTCCCGCTGAATAAAATTTACAAGTTTTTTTTTAATTGACCATTTCCTCTTCAATATTTCTTCAATCAAACTTTCGCTATTCTCTTTCGCGCAGGCTAACAAAAATGTATTTTAAATATTTTATTAGATAAAACGTAAATAACATTTTTCTATTTTTTAAAAAAAATATTTTTAAAATCTAATTCTACCATTATGTGTCTTACAGGACAAAATAGCAGAATTACATTTAAAAATGGTTTTATCTCTTAATTGTATGTTATTTGTTTATTTGGGTGAATTTACTTTTGTCACCAAACAATGCAATTTTATACCAAGAAGGCATAAGCCGGAGCGATGTTCACAATTACTAAATTCTCTCACTCTCTTTTAAATGTGTGAGAGCATTTTTAGGATATTTTTTTTTAATGTTTAATTGTAAATATATAAATAGCAATTATAGTAAAAAAAAAATGAGTATGTTTAAATTTTAGTATAAATGTCTTCCTCATCCAAACTGTAAAATAATTTAATTGCAACTTTTTAAAGTTTTGGCGCAGATGTCATATACGCACCACATTCGCACGATTGCAACAAAATGGCGATTTTATGCCACACATGGTAAACCGACTATGGTTGTTTATTTATTAATAAACTATTTATTAACTTTCATTTTGTTTTTTAAAATAATATAAATCATTTTGTTCTACAGCTATTAATTAAACTTTTTTTTTTTTAAATAATACAAAATAATTAAAAAATATTTACGAAATTGGTAATTAAAAACCAAGTTCTCCAAATAGGCGCCAGAAAAAAATTGCGCCAATGTGGTGCATACATGACATCTGTGTCAAAGTTTTTTCTTATACATAAGTAGGGAAAATGCAGTATAAATACCGATTAAATTTTTTTTCCAAATGGAAATTTTGTCACGGATTTGGTCATATACTCATCGAGGTATCTCACTGGCGCCAAAATGGCATTATTTGCCTCATATGGTAACCCAGCTATAGTTGTTTATCTGATGATAAGTTGTTTATTTACTTTCATTTTTTTCTTTTTTGAAATGATATTTGTTGTTTTGTTCTACAGTTACTTTTTATTTATTGTTAATTGCTGTTTAAAATGATAGAAAATAATAAAATATACATAAATTTCTTTGGTATTCTAAAACGAGGATTCTGCCACATTGTAGTTGCAAGATAATCGTGCTAAACCTATTGCGTATATGATGTCTGTGTAGGAATCTTTTGTGAAATATGAAAAGTGTAAATTGGCTTCTACTTGATTATCACGTCAACCAATTTCGCCAAAATATACAAATTTACATAATTTTATCTTAAATAACAAAGAGAAAATGCTTAAATACGAAAGAGCAAATAATTTTGTTTTCATTTTTCAGGAGGAAATTTTGCAATTATAAAGTAATTGTAGTAGTGAGAATTTTAATGTTTTTTTTTTTTTTTTTTTTTTTTTTTTTTTTTTTTTTTTTTTTTTCTATCGTTGGCAACTTTCTGTAACGAAAACAGTTTTTTTTTTCCTGCTATTGTTTTGTAAGAGCTGGTTTTGTCAAAGCCATGTTAAGGTGGTATTCAAATTTTTGAACCCTTCCCAATTACCACCCCTTGGGCCGATTTTGCTCATTTGCAATTCCCACTGAGATATTAACCATCTCAATGTACTTGACGAGTATGAAGATGATTCTTGCATAATTGTGCCTTTTATCGCACGGACAAAATTTAATATACATATAAAGTTTTTAGGTGGGAGTAGCTTTGGGTTCCTGGCTTCACATAATGAAAAGTTGTGAAGAAATTTTTCAGAAGTTGTACCGTGGTGACGACTGTAATAATTAATATTTCTTCAGATAAGGGGAAATTTTAAATCCGGTTGACATAATGGTCTCATTTCGCTTCCAAATGTGCACTGTTAGTAATAAACTAAAATAGTTGGTATAAACTAAGTAGCTGGTTTTTGTCAAACGTTTAAGATAATTTAATATCACAATGGTGTCTAAATCGTTTTCAACAATGAGCAAGGAGCTGCTGGAGGTCCAAATTATTTAAAATGCAAATTTAAATTCACCAGTTTGTTTCATCCACGGTTGATTTTGAAATATTGACCAGCGCAGCGGGCATAGCCTGCTAGTAATAAATAATTACATGAATATATAAATTTGTATGCATGCTTATTAAAAAAGTTATTGTTTTTAAGAAATATAAAATATTCATTAACAGACAACATATTCTTTCAAATTATTTTAGAGGAAAAATATTTTATTAATTTTTTTAAACTTTACTTAAGAAAGGTGTTATAATAAAAATAAATGACATTGACATGTTTCGGAACCGTCAAATAAGTTCCATAATCATAATATAAATAAAAATAAAATTTCAAAATATTTCACGCTCAATACAAATGACACGTGACAATGAGATATAAATAACAAAAAACACGCGCTCTATTGTAAAAATATTAAACTAAATTATAGACCATGATCTAAAATCTAAATAAAAATAAAATTTTAAAGATATTTGACGGTCAATACAAATGATACAGATATAACACCTTTCTTAAGTAAAATTAAAAATTTTTATTAAAATGTTTATAAAAAAAGGTGAATGTTTTATAATCTGGTGATTTAAAAAATCAATTGGATTTATTAAACATTTTATCATAGGGAAAATATTATGAAGCATTAGAATCAAATTTCTTTGTTCATCGAAAGAGTATTTATTTATAACTGTACAATTTACTGTCGAAACAATTTTAATTGTATTTTAAATAAAATATCTTCATAAAATTTATTTTTTTCTTAAAACGTTTGATGCTGTTAGAAAAGTATAAAAAAGTGACACTAAAAGATATCCTTGATGAATAATTTCTTGATGTGTCATGCAGTTTAATTTTTTTATATTTATATTTTTTTACCTTTAAAAAGAGAAGAAATTGGATTTTTTTCCCTAAGTCAATGCTTTTTTTCTTATAAAAAGGATGTCATTTAATATTTAATATTTTTTATTTTCATTTTCTAATCTTTACAGTCTTTCAATTTATATTTTGAATTAAAATTTTATTCATTTTATTAAAATTTCCCAGAAGCATTTACACTTCATTTCTTGAAAAGAAAGTAATTTCTGGAGTAGTTTCAGATTCCTTCTTTGTATGTTTCGTTGAGTATTTCCTTTAAGAATATTAATTCCTTTTCCTTTTCTGTTACATCTTTCATCAATTGCATGATCAAATTGAGAAACTTGTGTACTGCAAAATATTTTCAACTTCCTCTCACAAATCTTTTGCTCAAAAGTTTTTTTTTTTTTTTTTTTTTTTTTTTTTTACGAATTTTGAATTTAATAGAATATTGAAAATAGTAATAACAGATAGTGACTATAAGATTCTTTAGGCTATTTTTTACCTCTAAATTTTGCGAGTGTCATTAAAAGAGAATTTTTTAATGGTATTCAGTTTCATTAGATTTTAATAGAGATTAAATTATAGATAAGGTACCCTGGGGTAATAACGCCACGTTAAGATTCTACCAATGTTCACGGCTTAGTTTTAGATTGTATTTTTCAAACAAATATATGATTTGATACAGCAACTCATTCACCATCTATATAAAAAAAAATAATTTAATAGATATGTATTCATAAAAAGTAATGGCGTGATTTCTTGACCAATGCTATTTGGCGTTATTACCCACCTATATGGGTAATAACGCCATGAAAACAAAACTATGAAATAAGATGGAATAATTGCATGTAGATTGCCCAATTCTAAAAATACAAACTCTACAAACTTAGAAATTGACAAATTGCATTCTAAGCTATTGAAAATGTTCAATTTTTTGTGAAAGTGTAAGAAAAATAAAGGTGTGGTGTGTGTGTGGGGGGGGGGGGAGGATGAGGCAAAAGAATACAGACCGTGAACTTCTTTTTGCTTAAAAAGGACCGCTTAAGTAGAATTATTAGAAACATTGCACAGTTTTAACTGTGTTTATTTGAATCAGTATTTAGGATGAAGCTCGGCCCCTGTAGGGAATCAACCCGGGTATTAATGCCAAGGATTGGCGTTATTACCCCGTTATAGTTATTGCGCTGTACATTTTAAATTACAAATTATCTCGAGAAGATATCCAAAATCTTCAACAACATTCTGAAAGTCCATGAAATGTACTACAAATTTATGTAATTAACAAAGTATTTCCGGAAAAAAAATAGTCTTCACATTACAAAACGTATCTCGCAAATTTTAGATCAAGCGTTAATTTTAGTTGCTTTGAAAAACAATAAGACCTAAAAATGAAACAAATTAACTTCAAGCTGTTTTTTGCGTTTTATATGACTCAAAACCCTTCTGCGCAGAGCACATAGGTGTCATTTACTTGATTATTTCATAATTATGCAAAATATAAGCACTTGGCGTTATTACCCCGCCTGGCGTTATTACCCCGCCTGGCGTTATTACCCCGCCTGGCGTTATTACCCCAGGGTACCTTATAATATATATATTATAAGGAAAATATGTCCACGACTAAAGCAAATGTCATGTAGAATATCGAAACACTTTTACTGTACTTGCTGATGAGTTTGATAAGTATACAGAGGTGTGAAAATTATTGTAATAATAGTGAAATTTACAATAAAACCTCGTTATATTAAAGAAATAATACATTATTTAAAAATATATATATTAATACATATAATATTAAGTGTGCATAATCTTGTTTTTTATTTAACCTTGGTTTTTATTAAAATTTTCAGACAAAAACAAACAAAGAGAAAGAAAGTTTAAATGAGAGTTGAGAGAAGCTCAATCATACTCTTCCAATATAAGTGTGTGTCTGGGACGTTTTCTGATAATGGGGTCGAATCCTCATAATCTAGAAGCTCGATGACAATTTCGTTAGGCAAATTATATGAAGATTCATAAATTTTTTTAGAAATTTGATTAAAACGCCTTTTTAGTGAAGTTGTGTTTAATTCTCTACACATAGTAGAGTTCCGAAAGTATCTACAGCCATTACGAATATGCCGAAGATTTTTGTTATCAATACTACAAAGATTATTCTTACTGTTATTACAAGCAGACTCCCAAATAGGACAGGCGTAGGTTAATACACACCTAATGCATGCGTTATAAAGGTTTGGTTTATTATGAATTGATAAAATTTTACTTTGAAGGAGAGCAGAAAGAGCTTTAGAAATTCCGGCGACTTTATCCCTGATATCAATAAAGTGCTTTTTCCAAGTTAAACGACGATCAAGGGTGACACCTAAATATTTAGTGAAGTAAGCCCAGGAGAAGGTAGTACTGTTAACAGTTAAACGATTACGATAGTCTTTTTTTCTAGAAAAGTATACAGCAGCAGTTTTATTTTCATCAAGTTTTACACGCCATCTAGTACACCAGTCAATGAATTCATTGATGTATTTCTGTAAGATTTTGTAAAGTGTAAATGGGTGATGCGCAGAGGCATACATTGCCGTGTCGTCCACGTATAGGGCAAAATAAGTCATCAGTGTTCTCTGTATATCATTGAAAAAAATGTTATATAATGTAGGGCCAAGAAGCGAGCCTTGAAGAATTCCCGAGAGAATTCAGTAGAGTGCAGATAGTATTTTATTAATGCGGACACAAAAAGTGCGGTCGCTAAGGTAAGAATATATAAGATGTATTAGTCTTGCATTAATTCCAATCTTAATTAGTTTGTATATAAGGCCATAATCCTATACTTTGCCCAGCGCCTTAGCGATATCTAGAAAAACAGCTGCAGCTGCATTCTTTCTGTTGAGGTTTTCATTAAGAAATTTCGAGACACGAAAGAGTTGATGGGTAGTGGAGTGTTTTCTTCTGAAACTAAACTATTCAGGGATAAGTATATTATGTTCATCGAGAATACCACTGAGCTGTGACCTTATGATGAACTCAATCACTTTATTTAAGGAAGATAGCAAGAAGATTGGTCTATATATATATTGGTCTATAGTAAGATATTGTAGGATAGATTGAGGTTTCGGAATAGGAGCAATTATAGAAGTTTTCCAAGGTTTTGGAAAATAGTAGAACTTAATAATAGTATTAGTAAGAGAAGTAATACAATTGAAAGGAATATTTTTCAAAGCATAATTAGCGATGTTCTCTATATCAGGGGCTTTCCCGTTTTTAAGGTTTTAATAGTATTAAATATTGTATTGTGCTGAACTTCCAGGAAGGGTCCATGAGGGAGGTGATAAAAATTTATTAACAGTTTCGTGAACATCAAAGAAATGAGCAGGGCTAGCCAAATAAGAGTTAGGTGAGAACTGCTCGGCATATGATCTAACAAGAATCTCGGCTTTTTCGGTATCACTATATACCGTTGTGTTAAAGCGGTTAAGGGGGATGGGTGTGAAATTATTATTAAGTTTTTTCTTAATTTTCCAGAGAGAGAGTTATCTTCAGGAGATAAGGATTGGAGAAAATTACTCCAACTTTTTTGCCTTTCTTTGTAGATAAGATTCTTAATTTTGTTGTTCAGGTGATTAAAATGAAGTTTTAAAGAAGGATCACGAGAATTTTGAAACATCCGCCGGACGTTATTACGCTGCTAACAGATATTATAATATAATTAGGAAGCATAAAAGAACTATTATGATTAGCATATTGATAAGTAGTCTGTTTTTGAGCATCAGTAATTAAAGTTTGAAAGTTAGTAACAGCATTTATCAATATCGTTAGTATTCGTAATTTCGAGAAAAGAAAGGTCCGAATTAAGAAGAAAATTGCGAAATTTACTCCAATCCACAGCCTGGGAGGGGGGAGTGGAGGGAGGGTCAACACGGTCAATTTTAAAACAAACAGGGATGTGATCAGAACTAAGGTCATTAATGGCAGTAGTAGTAACAGGGAAAGCAAAATTTTTTGAAATAGCGAAATTAATGATACAAGGACGGGAGTTACCATACCCAATGCGTGTTGGTGTGTTAGGTGTGAGTAAACTAAGATATAGGTGCGTGGCCATGTTGTGTACTGATATACCATGGTGAGTGGTTTTCTATAAACAATAGTTAATAGTTTTCTAATTAAATAACTGTTTCCTTTAAATATATCCAATTTCATTTTTTTTTCTTTTGTGGTATTAGGTTAGGTCTCACAGCACAGGGACCTATGAATATCAAGAGTAGTTCCGAAAATTCCGCTATGATCAGCCCAGATCACCTATCGCGTTCCGTCTCGAGACGAACATTAAACTGGAACTAGCTCCATGGTCGTCAGAGGGCTAGCTACAAGCCCAACTAGCACAATCCTTCCTTCTTTTCAAAATCTTAATTTAATGTCTTAGTTTAATTACTTTTGCTTTTAAAAATTTCTGTGTTTCATTTTCAATTTTTACTTTCTTCTGTCTTTAAAAGAACAATGTATTCGATTCGTGAAAATTTTCGAAATCCCTTTTTGATGTATTTACACATTTTAGGTTTCAGAGAAATATGTTTTCACAAAATGCGTACTTGTGAATATGCCCTTCTGACTGTATGTGACAAAATTTTTGTGAGCACTTTATCTCAAGAACTAATGTACAGAACTTCACAAGATTTTATATTTAAGTAGACCGATGCATTACTCTAGATCTCATTAGGTTTTGATGTAAATTGCTGGTCAATGGACACTGCTCTGCTATATTGTTCATAATTTGTACAATGGCCATATCTCAAGAACAATGTATTTTAATAAAGCTTTGGATTTAGTTAGTTATTGATATAAAATGATGGAGATTACATTCTGGTGCGAATCGATCAAGTGGTGGAGCTGCCATAGTGCATTATTCGTGATTATTGCAATGGCTTTACTTTTAGAAATAATGCACGGAATTTCCCAAAACTTGAGATTTTATGAAAACTTACTAAAATCTAAATCTGATTAGTTTTTGTTGTATATCGCGCAACACTGGGCTGCATTGCTTAATTATTTACAATTTCTAGAATAGTCATATCTCAAGAACAAGCGCATGGACTTTCATAAAATTTTACGTTTAGTTAATACACAATATAAAATGATGCTGATTACGTTTTGGTGCAAATAGCTTAACAGAAGGCGCAGACTTGGTGCATTATTCGTAACTATTTCAATAGATCTATCTCAATAACTGATACACAAAATTTTCTAAAACTGCACATGTAGTTCGTTTTTAATATAGATTAGTGCTATTTAGTTTTTGGTAATAGTCGCCCTACAGATGGCACTGCTATGTAGCATTTTTCACGTTTTCATGATAAATGTATCTCAAGAACTAATGAATGCAAATTCATCAAACTTCAGATTCTGTTAGTAGTAGATAAAAAATAATTTTCGTCCAACATGAGATTCTGTTACGCAGGTTTTTTCTAAGATTTTGTAATAGCTCTACTTCAAAAAACTAATGCACGGATTTTCACAAAACTTCGGATTGAGTTATACTTTGACATAATTTGTGGCTGGCTAGATTGTGGTTAAAGCATCTAACTGGTGGCGCTGCAATGCTTATTTTTTTAGTATTAACATGCATAAGATAAAAGAAAGTTTTGGAATTGCCACATCTGACGACTTTTTTTGTGGTATCCGGTCAGTTATCTTGGCACCGAGGCCTAAGACGGACAAGCGAAATGCTATTCGCCAAGGATTTTGCAGAGATCGGAATTCCCCGTTTATCCATCATTTCACCATTTTTATACCCGCGAAAATATGTTTAAACAGTATATTTGCTTTTTATAATCAGAAACTGTTTGAAATCATAAAAAGATACATTGTTTATGCTTTTAAAATATCATCAAGACAGAAAGTCTTGAGTTTTGTTTTCAAGTAAATCAAGAAAAAAAAATAATAACTTCAAACTGTATGGAAAAAGTCCAAAGGATATTCAATTGCTTATTTTTTGTTAGTATACAAAAGCTTCAGAATTCGGTACTTACTTATTTTCCCCTAAAATTCCCTTAATAAAAATTTAACTTTCATACAAAATCATTGCGAAAATTTTTAAGAAGGATTTTTTAAAAAATCTTTTAAGGAATTTTTTCCTTTTGTTTAAATTGTCAATATATTTTCATTTTCTTTTATTTTTACAAGAAGAAAGTTTTGGATTCGTGAAAACTTTCTGTTTCCGATTTTCGATAGATTTACATGTTTTAGAGGCCAGGTATTAAAGAAAATGTTTTTACAAAATGTCTGTCTGTGAGTTTGTGAGTCTGCGATTTTGTTCGACCCTGTCGGTCTGTATTTGAAATAAATATTCTGGGCGCTGTATCTCAAGAACTAATGCACTGAATTTATTGAAAAATTATATTCAGGCAATTCCTTATATAAATTGAGGCTTATTACTTTTTGGTCCAAATCGATGTATAGGTGGCACTGCTATGATGCATTTTTCACGATTTACGCAACAGCTCTATCTTAATATTCAAAGCACAGATTTCCATGAAACTTCAGATTCGGTTAGTCTTTGACATGAATTAATGTTGTTGTTCATTTATGAGCAAATAATGCATCAGGACGTGCTGCTAACTTGCTTATTTCACGATTTCCACTATCTCAAGAATTAATGCACAGATTTTCAACAAACTTCAGACATTTATATCAGTCCGTGATATAAATCAGTTCGGTTTGAGTAAATGATTTTAAATAGATTACATATTCAGTGATATGAATGGTAATATCAAACTATTATTATTATTATTGTTATTATTATTACTATTATTGTTATTATTATTGCTAGAAAATCTGCAGATCAGGAGCCTCAACGTTAGCTTTGCACATCATTCTTTTAAATACGCTGTGGGTAATATTCAACTTCCTGGAAACTGTAATTTAAAATTTTCAAATTACGTAATTATTTATCAGAATAAAAAAAGAATAAGATGTTCTCCGCCAACAAAAGCGTTAAATTAAAAATTTAGTTAAGTTAGGATATTCTGAAAATATCATGATCTATTATTTTTGTTTTTTTTTTATTATAACATAGTAGATTTTTTCAAGGGGGCTCCACTCCCCTGAACCCCCCGTAGTCTCATTAAATTAAAATTCGTAACTATCTATTAATTGTGCTAATGGTTATCATATATCTTGCATCTCTTTATACATTTTGATTTATAAGGATAGGTAACAGTTTGGACAAGCATTTTTCATTATCCTCATACTTCTATATACCTGCCAACTACAAACACCTAAATCTGATGTATCAGAAACTTTTGTAAGTGTGAACTCAGTAATCTAGAGTTTTACTATTTTGTTTCCGGGAAAAAAAAAGTTTTGATTGCATTTTGCGCGAGTTATCGCGGAACAGACAGAAGAACAGACTGACAGATGCAAAACAATAAATTTCGTGTCTCCAAAGTAAGCCTTCACTAAAGTTTCGGCAATGATGTCATTATTCATGAGTTATTGATATCCATGTTTCTTGTATTTTTAACGACTACTATAAAATACCTGTTTTGTTTCAATTATGACGTCATATTATACCAAATGAAATATTTGTTAAAAATATAATTCTTTTTTATTTCTTTTACTTCTAATTATGTCCCCATTTGGTCAGAAAAATTCTTATTAACGAAACAAATATCCGTGTTTAATACTTAACAAAAAGTACTACCTTATTTACTCGTGTATAAGGCGCACTTTTTTCCAAAAAAATAGTGCAAAACTCCTAGGTGCGTCTTATACACAGAATAATTTTTTACTGTTGAATGCAGTCGAACGATATACATATGAAACAAGAAATTATTCAAAGAAGATATTAAAACTCAGAAAATGTTGCTTAATTGAAATATTACTGCATATTTATTTCATTCCTTGCAGTTTTTTATACAACAGAGCTAATGACATTATCTAAACGCTGATCAGCAATTCTCTTTACCGTCACTCATTCCTATTTCCTGTCATTCTCTTACAACCCGAAGTCTAAAAATGTATTTTTATCTTGTTTTCTGGTCTGGTGTAATGTTTGTTTCGACATTTTTTTTTTACTGAAATTCATTCGGTCATTCTTCATTAGCGTATCAAATTTATGGTGCGCGTTATATACGAGATTTTAAGAAATCGCCATTTTTACTTGTAAAGTAGGGGTGCGCATTGTACACGCGTGCGCTCTATACAAGAGTAAATACGGTATATTTATTTTTATTTTAATTCTGACGTCATATTTATTTATTTTTTCTTAGTTTAGTTTCTCCAATGGAAATTGCTCAACTGAAACTTATTGCTGTTGAAAAGTTATTATTCCAGATTTTAATATTTTTGGCAACGATAAAGACAACTAGTTAAATTTAAACTAAAAAATCTCCATTGATTCTGTATGAAAATTTTGAATTATTAAAGAAAATATTTGAATAAAATTAATAAAACATAGCCTATGTCCTTTTCTGGGCTATGTTATATTTATACGCAAAGATACAAAGCCATTAATTGATTCATCAGTTTTGATGTTGACGTTATTTAAATTTCAGTACACGCTTTTAAATTTATAACATTATAAAGATAAGGATGAGGATGAATGGTTGCTTAGCAACCATTAAGAGAAAATAAAGAAACTGAAATAAATGCATTTGAAATAAGTAAATCTCTAAAACAAATTAGTTTATATTAGTGAAACATATTTATAAAAAAAATCAAAATTTACAGTAATAATTGCCGAAACGTCAGTGAAGGCTTACTTTGGAGACACAAAATTTTTATGTTTCTGTCTGTCTGTCAGTCAGTCTGTCAGTCTGTCTGTTCCGCGATAACTAACGCAAAAAACATCCGATTGGCTTGAAATTAATTGGGTATGTTAGTGAGGCACTGGGATTAAGCTGTATAGTTTTTTGTTAGATTTGATTCATTCGTTCCGAAAATATAGCATATTTTATTTTGCCCAATAATGCTTTTCTATGGCAAATCCAATGATTTTCAATTTTTTTTTTCCTTGAGAGAAAATGACACATTTCAATAATGAAATTCAATGATAAATGGACACTGAAATTTACCAGTTAAATTATTCGTATTGTTTTGAAAATTTGTCTATGCATTTGTCAGATTTTTAAAGTTATTACTGTAAATTTTGGAGATTTTTTATAAATGTGTTCCAATAATATAAACTAATTTGTTTTAGAGATTTAATTATTTCAAATGTATTTATTTCATTTTTTTACTTTCTCTTTATGGTTGCTAAGCAACCATTCATCCTAATCCTTATTATATTTTAATGCTATAAATTTGAAAGCATGTACGAAAATTTAAAAACTGATGAATTAATTAATGTCTTTGTATCTTTGCAGATAAATATAACATAGCCCAGAAAAGAATATAGGCTATGTTTCATTAATTTTATTAAAATATTTTCTGTAATAATTCAAAATTTTCTTCTTTTTCATTACAGAATCAAGAGCGATTTTTTTAGATAAAATTTAACCAATTTTCTTTATCGTTGCCAAAAAGAAAAAAAATCTGGAATAATTTTTTAACGGCAATAAGTTTCAATTGAGCAATTTCCATTCGAAAAATTAAACTAAGAAAAAATAAATATAACGTCAGAATTAAAATAAAAATAAAAATAGTTCTTCGTTAAATATAAAACATGGAAATTTGTTTCGTTAATAAGAATTTTTCTGACAAAAATGGGGGCATAATTAGAATTAAAAGAAATAAAAAATAATTATATTTTTAACAAATATTTCAGTTGGTAAAATTTGACGTCATAATTGAAGTAAAACAGGTATTTTATAGTTGTCGTTAAAAATACAAGAAACATGGACAGCAATAACTCATGAATACTGATGTCATTGCCGAAACTTCAGTGAAGGCTTATTTTGGCGACGCAAAATTTATTGTTTTTCATCTCTGTCTGTTCTTCTGTCTATCTGTCAGTCCCCGATAACTGCCACAAAATGCAATCAATGCTTCTTTTTTTTCGAAAACAAAATTTTAAAACCCTAGATTACTGAATTTACACTTTCAAAAGTTCCTGATACATCAGATTTAGGTGTTTTTGGTGGGCAGGTATCTAAAAGTATGAGGATAATGAAATATGCTTATTAAAACTGTCACTTATCCTTATAAATCAAAATGTAGAAAGAAATACAAGATATACGATAACCATTAGCAGATTGATAGAAAGTTAGAAATTTAAATTTAATGAGACTACGGGGGGGTTCAGGGGGGCTCCGCCCCCCTGAAGAAATCTACTGTAGTATAATAAAAAACAAAAACAATCGATCATAAATTTTTCAGATTATCCTAACATAACTAAATCTTTAATTTAACGGCTTTTGATGGCTTCAAATTTCTTATTCTTATTTTATTCTTATAAATAATTACGTAATTTGAATATTTTAAATTACAGTTTCCAGGAAGTTAAATATTACGCTAAGTGTGTTTTAAAAAAAGATGTGAATAGCTGACGTTGAAGCTCTGCAGATTTACTAGTTTAAAAAATCTGGCAAATACATCGACAAAATTTCAAAGCAATACGAATAATTTAACCGGTAAATTTCAGTATCCATTTATCATTGAAGTCCATTAATCAGATGTGTTATTTTGTCTCGAGGAAAAAAAAAATTGAAAATCATTGGATTTTCCATAGAAAAGCATTATTGCGGAAAACAAAATATTCTCTATTTTCCGAAGGAATAAACCAAATCTAAGGAAAAACTATACAGCTTAATCCCAGTGCCTGACTAACATACCCACTTAATTTCAAGTCAATCGAATGCTTTTTGCGTCAGTTATCGCGGAACAGACAGACAGACAAAAACCAAAAAAATTCGTGTCTCAAAAGTAAGCTTTCACTGACGTTTCGGCAATTATTATTATTATTATTACTATATTTAACCTTTGAATTTAGTTTTCAATGTACAGTTTTTTATATAGGATAAATTGTGTGCAGATGATGTAGTTTTATAATTAAATGTTTTAAAAATCGGCTGTTGATTTTATTTCTTAATTATTGTTTTTATTTACAGTTTTGATTCTTACGTTATATTTTAAAATATATTTCATATTTAGATATACAGTGGGACTTCCTTTTAATAAAGTTTTTATTTCACGAATTTTTCTACTTAACGAAATTTTTTTTTCAATCTTGAATTTGCACACCATTAAAATGCAAATTAATCTCCATATTACGAAACATATATTCTATATAATGAAGCTTATTTCATTTTCGTGCGTATACAGCAATCAAACGGTTGGTTGGTTGATTTTTGACGTCCGATTATCTGCGCTAGGGATATAGGACCAGGGGGGAGTGCCCTTCGTGGGGGGTCTTTCTAAGGGAACCTAACCCGTATTTACAAAAGGTTCGAAGAAAACCACGAAAACTCCGAACGGTTAGGCCGACGGCCGCGATTGGGTTCGAACCCAGCACCTGCCGCAGCAATCAAACGGAGAGGTTGCTGTTGCGTTGTATGTATAAATTTTATTTCCGCTGCTTGTGTGAAAATGAAATTTTTAATAATTTTCAATCTTCTAGCGCTATGCAAAACATCTTTTTTCACACTAAATTAAACACTTGCTGTCGTTACTCTCTCATACCAGAACTCTGGTGCTGAAAGTGGGAGAGAAGGAAATTTTCCTTTCAGTAAGAAAAAAATTCCATTTTCTCAAAAAAAAAAAAAAAAAAAAATTACAGATGCAATATTACGATGTGAGAAGATTTAAATAAACAGTGTACTTTATTAACAAACATCTATAAAGTAGCATTACAGAATGTTTTTAAGTTACGGATCAACAATTTTGAAAAAAAAAGAAAAGTTATGCTTACGTTTCAATTTTTATTTACCTTTCTTTATTATCCATCTTTTTTACTTTTTATAAACTTTTCTCACATGGTTATATTGCATGATGAAATATTATTGCCAAATTTAAATACATTTTCAAAATATTTACTTATGATATTTGTTATCCATTGCATGCGTACTTTATTAAAAAAACGAATTTAAGTTGATTTCTATTAAACGAATTCCTTTCGCAACGAAGTGTTAAGGATATATTGATGAGAATTTGTTAAATGTAAGTTTCACTGTATTTTAGAAAATACCGATTTTATTTTTTCATTTTTCGTATACAGTTGCATTTTGGCATCCTCCAATGCATGGGTAAGATGACCAACGGGAAGTCCCCGGTACTCTCAATTACGTAATGAAGCAGGATCTTGTAACCATTTATGCTTTGGAGAAAGAATAGGTACCAATACTCTCTAGAAACATGATATTTATTCCTCTGATATTTAACGAAAACTTACGTTGGCACAAAAAAAAAAAAAAAAAAAAAAAAAAAAAAAAAAAAAAAAAAAAAAATGCACACATAGAAGAAGTTTTAAGACGAAATAGAAATAAACAAGTAGGAAATTGCACGTTGGTGTGCGTTCGTACGATAACGAAATTTTAAAAATATCACTCTCATATATCAATGTAATAAAGATGCAAATAGTTAATTAGAATTAAAATACGCAACAATTAATATTCTTTCTATATTATTATGCAATGGAATACATTTGTGTGGCCTCAACAATCAATAACAAATATTCTTTGCGCCACAAATTATACAAAATATATATTATAATATGTACTTTATATATGCATATGAATTTTATTACGTTCGAATGAGTGTAATACCATTAAAATGGATTTCGAACACTTTTCCACATTGAATGTAATTAACGGAATACATTTGATTGTCCCTGTAATTGAACTATGCATCCCATTTTGATAAAATTTGAAGTATTTCGACATAATTATGTAAAAATTATTTATATTAAATTACAAACGATTAAAATGCATTTGAAACGTTATCCCCCTTTGATCGTAATGTAATGGAATACTTTTGATTGTCCCTATAATTGATCTATGCATCTGATTTTCATAAAATTTAAAATGACTCGACTAAATTATGTAATAATTATATATTTTAAATTTAAAGCGATTCGGTTGGTTGTTTTTGTGTTGTTATGTTCGGAAGGATGGACAGACGGGCGGACGGAACGACAACTATAGGTGCTACGTATTTATATAATCACGGACGCATCTAAAAGCACTGAAAATATTTGTAGAAAAGGCAAATTAATTCATCAGTAGGGAACCCTCTCACTTAAAACTGAGCGGCGTGTCGTTTCCCACCAGCGCCTGCACATATGACAACTACGATATACGGCATCTTGTACGGCATCACTCCTCAAGAAATTTTGGGAAAATATTATTTAATTCTAAATTATTTTCGACTTAAAAATATTTATTTCATCATTAACTAAGATAAAAAAAAAATGGGATTCATTATAAAGCTACTAGTAATATCAATAATGCAACTAAAAGACTATCTCAGTGAAAAATCTATTTTCTTAGAAATGCTCTTTTTATACCAATAATTGCTAATAATTTGTATCTACTGTTTTTATCTATCATTTCCTTTAATATTTAATTACAATTTCTGCAAAAAAAAATCAAAACATATGAAAAACTACACTTTATATACAGATTTCTAATCATAAAACAAGAGAATAAAAATATCTTTCTATAAAACTTAGTTACGTAAAAAATTTCAAAAGAGTTATATAAAATTTCTTTGTATTTCGAAACATTGCGTATTTGAACAACATAATCTGAACAACATAAACTTGAAACTAACGTCGCTGAATAGCGAAACAAAAAATATATTATATTTTAAATTGCTTGCATATCAAACTTCAGAAAGAAAATCAAAGATTTATTTAGAAAAGAGATATCCGAAGAATATTTTATGGTATGAGATAAAATTTTAACTAAAATTTTATATAATTTAATGTAATATAAAAAGAAGAAATTGAAAGCTTCTACTAAATCAGTCTCATTTAATGTAATTCTAAGGTTTTCGTGTAGCACTTTTTGATTGAGAGTTTCACGGATTTAATATTTAACTTTAAAACTTTTCGTATCAGTTTTTCTGTGTAAGTTTTTAACTTTTACTTTCTTCTACCTTTACAAAAATAAAGTATTGGATACAGACATTTTTCGACTTCCGGTCTCCGAAGGATTCACACTAGTTAGGGGTTAGAGGCACCAAAAACATGTTTTAACAAAATAATAGTTTGAGAGCCTGAGACTCGAACACTTTATATGAAGAATTAATTCTTGTAATTTAATTTAAAAAATTATATCCATTTCGATTCTAATATAAATTCGTGCTGATTATTATTATTTTTTTGTAAATAGCTCACCAGGGGGCGCTTAAACATTTTTCCCGATTTGCGCAATAGCAAAATCTGCATAACTAATATATAGATTTTCATCAAACTTCAGATTATGTTAGTACTTGACATGAGTTTAACTTTTCTAATGTTTGATTTAAATCTTTCAACAAATGGTGCTGCTACGCCACATTTATTTGATTTCCGAAAAAACTGTATCTTAAAAATTTATGCACTGATTTTCAGATTTTGATTAGTATGTAAGTTTTAATATGCAAGAGATGGAAGGAAGTTTTGGGATTGCTACATCCGACTAGTTTGTTTGAATTTTTTGAGTGTATACTTGTTTTGTCAAAATCATAATTGTAGGCCTAATAGCCGCAACAGTGCAGCACTGCAGCATTCAATGCCGATATTTTTTCAGCTTGTAAGTTTATGTACCAGCTTAAAAAGATTTCTTCGTTCAAAAAATTTCTGATATTTACTTTAAGTCTCTAGATTTATGGCATTTGTTATGTACTTTTATTATATTTTCTTTATTAATGCAAATATTGCTTATTTTATGGGTTTCTGTTATTTCTTATGATAGTAAACTTCCCCACTAAAAGTAATCTTAAGATTATCTGAAAAAATTCTACAGAAATTGAAGAAAATTTGCAGACTTAGCTTTATCTTTAAAATATCTGCAGAATATTTAAACATATTCTTAAAAATATCTGTATAATGGGCCAAATACCCCCGGATTTCCCACAGATTTTGGGTCAAAAAGCTATAGATTTTGTACAGATTTTTTCTAGTGGGATTAGTACAGCATTTTATAACTGCAGATTAATTTTAGTTTGCTGAACACAAACATGAAAAATTCTACTTCTAGGCTAGAAATAGTTTTTATTTTATTAATGTACATTTAAAGAATAACACAGATATTTAGTTTTGATTTACTCTTGTGTTCTAGGTAGAAAATGTTTTTTTCAACCCGTAGTTGGAGCTATGCAATCTGTGAGACACACTTTAATCTATTGATCTAAGGCTGGTATAGTTTTGAGAATACATGAAAAAAAATCTCGATAGAAAACCTGAATTTCGAAACAAAATGTTACTCTTATATTGTAAACCTCATAAGAAAGACATTAAAATTTTGAAAACTATGGAAAAGTCCTATATATAGCTCAAAAAGGTTTGTAAAAAATTTAAAAAGAAGATTCAAAAGCTTTAAATTGAAGTTATTCGATTTTTCTAAAATTGTTTAATTATTAAACATTTTGTGCATTTATCATGTTCACTGCGTACTTAAGTTTACTACGAGGTATTTTTATTTTATCAACTTTTTGAAAATACATTTTGTAACCCTATATTTGAAAATGTATTATTCATTCATAAAATTTTTCTTTCAAAGATATACGTTTTTTTTTTTTCATTTTTATGTACAAAAATCAAATAAAAAACAGCTTTATTTTTTTCCAAAAGGCATAAATTTTTTGTTAGTATTTCTTTTAAGTATATGCCATGTTTTGAAATGCATGCAAATTTATTTAATGCATATAATCAGCAGCGATCTGTCAGGCCCCGAAACTCCACGAGCGTTTTAATTACGGTTATACTCCAATGACGATATAAAATTTATACGGCAAAAATACATTTATAATCAACCTAACAAATGGTTTCTTACTGTATAAAAAAAATTCTATAAAGGTTTTTTTTTTTAACAAAACCTAAGTCAATCAAGTTTATTTCAACTATTTTTTAAAAAGTAGTCATTTTCTGTTTTTTCAATTTTATCTTGCAGCTTGCAACAGAATTTACTGGATCTAATCATAAATACAGTTACATTTTTCTACCACAATAAAGAATAATGTGATTTACATCAACTTAAACTTAATTTTATATTGCACTGTTTGTAAAGTATAACCAATAATGGAATCACAGAAACTGAGTTTCACTAACAATACATTTGAAAGTACTTTGGAAATGACATTCGAAAGAGAATTTGGCTGCAATAGAACTTAACAGAATCTGCTAAGTTGATTACTCTAAGTGTCAAAATCATCCAGTTTGAAAAGAAAACTAAGAAATATGAAGCTTTTAAGAACATTTTCTTTCTTAAGCTTTAAGATTGGTTTTCTATTTCCTAAATGTTGGCAAAAAAAATTAAAAGGAGATTGTATTTTATTTCGGGATAATTTTTTTAAAATTTTATTTGTGTACCACAGTAAGTAATATTTTATTTTATTGATTGTTTATTTTAATTTTATGACGCAATAAATTTTCATTTTTGAAATGTATTTATTTTTAAAGATTTTTTTTTATATTGCTTGTTAAATCCTTGGTTAGTTGTAACTAATATTTTCTTTAAAGAAGTTTTTTTCATCCGGTGAGAAATGATTTATGTTCACTATCTAAATTTATAATACATTTTTCCGAAAACAAAAAACAAAATAGTTAATATTTTACTAAAGTTAATGAAGTACTGTTGATTAATTATTAAAGATATTTATTAAGAAAATAAGCTTAAGTTGCTGACACTCAACCAAGTTAATTAAATTGAATATTCGTTCCTTACGCTAAAGTATTTATCAGAAATTTATATTCATAAAACTTTCGATTAAAAAGACAAAATGTTGTAAATCTAAATTATTTTTTTTTTGGTAGATTACAAAATCTATACACTAAAAACAAATTTAAAAGTACTAATCTTTAATATTAAATCAATGCATTGAAGAACAATAGAAACTTTTCTAATGTGGAATACAAATTTATCATTATTCTCTTTAATGATATAATATAATCAGTTATCAAATAGATGAACTACATAAACATGAAAAAAACTACAATTACATAAAAAAGTATTTTTAATAATTTCTTAAAGTTACTCAAGTAGAAAATATTCAAATTATTTGGATAATTAGTCCACGTGTCATATTTACATATTAAAGCATTAGGCGTTTAATAAATATACTCTAATTTACAAATAGGTAATAATTTAATTTTCTTAAATAGATATTATTCAGCATATGTCTTTAACATTTATCATAAATATTTATTACGCTTTTATTAAACATTGTTATTTTTGAAAAATGAACGTAAACATGTTTACTCTTAACAGAAATAAAAAAAAGAAGAGAATTTTTATAAAAATTTGGACACATTGGAAAAAATGCTGTGTATGAGTTATTCGCGCATATACTATTCTCCAGAAATATTTGGTAGATTTCGTAAGAAATGCTGCATATTGTTGTCGTTAGAATGGTACGACTTTTGAAAAAATTCTACATAACATTTCATTATATGACTCCAAGAGCTCAAAATCACTCCTATCTAAAAAGTTCATATATATATATATATATATACATACTTTTATAAATACAACCAAAGTAATTCAGACAATACCATTCAATAAACTAAGGAAACCAGTATTTTTGCAATAATCTTATTAAAAACAGTTGAAGTTTGAAGTGAAATAGAAGGCAGATTACCAATGTATATATAGATATGGGATTAAAGAATGAAGTGTTCAGCAATAAAAGATGATAAACTCAATGATTAAATGAACGTGATATCCCACGTGAGACTCATGTGATGATGCGTGGAAAGAACGAGGTGTTCTATAGATTTCAGCGATGGCGAGTTTGATGGATTTTTAATGCAAAACTCAGGGAAGCTTATTTATACTGAATATTATACAGCTCTACTGTTATTTTTGAATGTTACGTATATATTTTACGTCTATTAAACCTTTTTATATTTTCAAGGATATTAGTTTTGCTTAAATCATAAGTTAATCACTCAATATCCCACAAGTTTTGGGGGCTCTTGCCGAGATTGAATGATTTGAATGACTTGGATTTGAATTTGAATTTTACTACAGATGCTATTTTGTACAAAGAAAAAAAAAGTCTACGAAGAAAAATGTGGTTTTTTTTAAACTAAAAAGTATTATATAAAAATGGAACTGTTTATCATATGTGTAATAATTAGAAATTATACGTTATCAAGCCTGCAAGGTAGTGCAATATTTTGTTTTATTGAAGTGAAAAGAAAAATAAATAACAAATAATGTCCATTCTATATAAAGATTGAAAGGCTGATTTGCTAACATTGTGTGATGACCTAGGTATAGATGTGCCTCAGAGTCCAAGAATCATTGATTTGATAAAGTTGGTGACTGAATCGAAGGATTATGAAGAAAATTTTGTAAAAGTTCGACTCGAAGTCATTGCCGTGGAGAGAGTAGAAAAAGAAAGACTAGAAGCAGAAAAAGAAGAAAGAAGACTAGAAGCAGAAAAAGAAGAAAAAAGACTAGAAGCCGAAAGAGAAGAAAGAAGGCTAGAGGCAGAAAAGGTAAAAGAAGAAATAAGGTTTGAAGCAGAAAGAAGATTAGAGGAGAAAAAACTAGAGATGGAATATGAATTACGAAAAATTGAACTTCAAGGAAATATGACAAATATAAGTGATGGTTCGACTGTAACCATTTCAGGTAAGCAACCAGATTTGCTAAATTAATGTCACACTTTAATGGAAGGGTGATATTAGTATCTATTTAGCTCTATACGAGAGGCAGATTTTTAGAATGAATAAAACAAAAGAAAATTGGGTAATGCACTTATTAAGTTTAATGCCGCTAGAAATTGCTAATGTTATAACTAGAGAACCAGAAACATTAACAAGTAACTACGATTACGTAAAAAACTTTCTGCTCAAAAGATTCAAATTGACGCCAGAAGAGTTTAGACAAAAATTAATGTCGCATAAAAAAGAAAACTCAGCCACTTGGTGCGATCTAGCATTTGATTTAAGAAATTATTTAGGAGAATGGATTACTGGTCTTGATTTGAAGATTTAAAATTCAATTTTGAAGATTTAAAAGAATTAATACTGATAGATCAAATCAAAAGAAGACTACCGATAGAAATGAAGGAACATTTTATCGATGATCTTCCCAAAATTAAAAGTGTTGATACATTAGTTTGTAAACGAGATTATTACGAAACAGCAAGACGTAATATTAAAACCATGAATAGAAAATCACACCACTTTGAAGAAAGGGAGCCAAAAATGCTCGAAAACAACAACACAAAACCATGGTTACCATATCAACGCTATAATACTTTAAGAAAACAACAATTTAAAGATGATATAGATAATGTAAATGAATCTTCATATTTAAACTAAAAAAAAAACAGGGCTCAAATTATGTGTTTCAAAAGTAACCGTCTTGGCCACGCAATATCGCAGTGTAATAATGGTAATAATAAACAAATAAAAAATGACAGCCAAAATCGAAGCCAAAACCCGCGTTTATCCAATCGCAAAGAGATGAACCCTGCAGTAATCAAACAAAGCAAGAGCGCCAAACCAGATTAAATGATAAATAATGATATTAACGGTTAAAAAACACAGATTTTCTTCGACACTGGAAGTGATATCAGTTTGGTGAGTTATGAATGTTATACGAAGATGGGCTCGCCAAAATTATTTTCAAATAATATCTCTTTGTCAGGCATAAATAAAATAGTTGTTTATCCTAAAGGATACTTTACTTATGAATTTAATATTGATGGTTCTCTAGTCAAAGCAAATTCGTACATGTTAGAATCTCTTGCATATGATATTTTACTGGGATATGATGTGATTAGCAAATTAAATTTGGCGATAGACGAGAACGGAATTAAGATATTTGGCAAACGCAACAATATTCAAGTAGGTTACACTGAAGTTTAGAAGAATTCTGATATAAAATTGAATCAGGAAATAACAATGAAGAAATCAAGAAATTCCAGAAATAACAATGAAATGAAAACGTCTGCGTTAGATAATTCACGTGATGCAAATATTATAGTTGCAAATGAAAATAATGCAGGAGGTAATCACTTGATTAATTTCGCGAGAGTCATAGAAGAAAATGAAATTGATTTGAATCATGTGAGAAATTTGAAAATTAGAAAAGAAACAAATGAGAAAGAAGAAAATTTAATTTGTAAGAAAAGATTGAATGAAAGAAACGAGGCATCACAAATAGGACGAATGAATAACCTAAAAGAAAAACGCAATTTATGTGCACGTGCCAATGAAAATAAAAATGAAACGAGGAAAGTTGAAAAATATTATAAACGGAAAAACACAAGGGAAAAAAGGAATATTGAAGGAGTTAATGCAAATAAACAGAAATTTATCAGAAATTACAAGAAGCGTGATTACAATGATAGAGATGAAGAAATAATTTTAATAGAAAATGTCACACATGTGAAAATCGGAGAAAATATTTAGGGGAAAGAAAACTTGAAAGAAATTTTGAAAAAGAAAGCGTTAAACCGTGTGAAAGGAATAATAAAACAAGCATCAAAACAAACTTTAATGGTCCACGTCGAAATCTATATTTCTGGAGTAACGGTAATTATAGAAAACAATTTAACATGATGAGAAAAGTACGTAACAGATATGAATTAAATGATTCCGTGGTAATCCAAGAAACGCAGTATGGAACAGGACTGAAAAAGGGAAAATTTCATGGACCGAATAAAAACATAGAAAAATCACATGATCATTACGATGCAAAAAGAATTGGAGACCATGGTGGACAACAAGATATGCACTATTGCAGATTACATCAAGCCATGGGGTAACGCATCTGGATAAAGTGAGATGTTTTTGTTTTATATTTACCTATTTTATTTGTATAAATTTGTGTCTAAATTTTTATAAGCAGCTACCGAGGACGTCAGAAGCGTCAGGATTACCGAGAATGTGGAATTTAAGAATGAAGTATTCAGCAATAAAAGCTATTCCCTCTGTCTCCAATTAGTTGCGAAAATTAGGTCGAAAATCTTGTCCCAAATTAGTTGCGACATTTGAAGTAGGCGGAGTCATAAATAACTTTCGATGCAGTTTAATACATATACACCAGTAAAATTTTATTACAATGAGTATAACGAGGCATGTTGGTTGTTTAATGCGATGTGAAGTGGAATATGAAGTGTTTGCAATAAAAAGTTATGTGATTATGACAGTAAATATGAATAATAATTTAAAAATTGCCGTAAAGAAGGACCTAAATGATAAAGAATGCAACTCTGTTTTGCAATTTTTACTCCAATGTTTGAAGAATGATAGATTAAGTCATGATGCTATAAATGCAACAGCGATCAGATTTAATGTTCATCGTAGTACTATCTCCCATTTGTGGAAGCTGGCAAAGACAAAAAATAAATGATAATGAAATTTACAATGTAAAATCGCAAAAAACTGGTAAATGCGGACGAAAAAAAGATTTTTCACAACAACTGAACAAAATCAAAGATGTCCAACTTAGAAGAAGACAAACATTGCAATGTTTATCGTGTGTTGTTCATATTTCTAAATCATCATTACACAGAATTGTCAAAGATGGAAACGTTTTGAAGCGTATTTCATCAGCAATCAAGCCTAATCTAACAGAAAAGAATAAGCTAGACAGAATACGATTTTGTTTACAACATGTTCAAATAATGGACACTTTTCGGACATGTTGGATCGTATACATATCAATGAAAAATGGTTTTACATTACGGAAACTAGTAATTCGTTTTACATCACTCTGGATGAAACCGAACCTTTGAGGCATTGCAAAAGCAAAAGATTTTTTACCAAAGTAATGTTTATGACAGCGGTAGTAAGGCCAAGATGGGATCTAAATAGAAACGAAATGTATGATGGAAAAATTGGAATATGGCCTTTTGTTTACTCTGAAAATGCTAAAAGAAATCTTAGTATCTTAGTATCACAAAAGAATGCTTAAAAGATGGATGGAATTTACAATTACAGTGTCAACCTCTAAATAGTCCGGATTTAAATGTGCTTGATCTGGGTTTTTTAACGCAATAAAATCATTGCAACATCAGATGCCCGTAAACAATATTGACAATTTAATTGATGCTGTTAAAGTTGCTTTTGAAAACATAGAAGTAGAAAAGCTTGATAATATTTTTTTTAACCCTACAAACGTGTATGGAAAACATTATCATGTCAGGTGGAGGCAACTCGTACAAAATAACCCATCTCAACAAGGAAAATCTTCGTCGTCAAAATCTTCTTCCGCGAAACCTGGTGTGTAATCTCGAAGCTATATTATGTGCAAAAAATTCTTTTAATATGATTTAAATTTTGTTTTATTTCTGATTAAAATTATTACAACTTGGTATTTTTATTCTCATTTTTTAATTTCTGCAAAATTTTAATTTAATTTCATTTCATTTCGTTTTTTAATTTTTGCAATTTTTTTTCGACAAAATTTTCAAAAAAAATTTGCAGGGTTCGCACGCTTTTAACCCATGTGCCATTTCCCAAGGATTCCGCAGCCAATATATCAGCCAAAAATTATTTCCTTCCTAATGAAATCCTGATCCATTAGATAGAAGATAGTTCTGTGTGATCACAGATGGGAGAATCCTTAAAAACTGGGCGTGGCTTAAGAGACCGCAAACCTTGTATTAATTTAGATACTGATTTAAGAAAAGATGGAGCGAATGTTTGGTAAGTAAATGTTATTGGTTGATAGCATATCATCCTGAAATATCTGAAAAATGTTCAATCAAAACCATAAAATCATTATTATAAATAATCAGTACAAAAGTATCCAAATGTCGCAACTAATTTGGGACAGAGGAAGTAATAAACTCAATGATTTAATGAACATGATATCCCAAGTGAGACTCATGTGATAATGCGTGGAAAGAACGAGGTGTTTTATAGATTTCAGCGATGGCGTGTTTGATGGATTTTTAATGCAAGGCTCAGGGAAGCTTATTTATACTGAATATTATGCAGTTCTACTGTTATTTTTGAATGTTACGTATATATTTTATGTCTATTAAACCTTTTTATATTTTGAAGAATGTTAGTTTTGCCTAAATCATAAGTTAATCACTCAATATCCCGTATATATATATATACATACATATATATATATATATATATATATATATATGTTCGTGTGTGTGAGTAATAAAAAAATCATCTTAATCCTAAGTCAATTACTTCCAAGTACAGCTGTTAAACAAAATGCATTTTAAAGTACTTTTTCTCGATACGATATTGTAAAAATTGAAAATGTGCGATATTTAGAAGTTTAAATATTTGCAGTAGCGTAAATTTCAAAATTGAAATTTCGTTTCTTCTAATTGTTGCACGCAATTTTAAATAAAACTATTCTGTATACAACACAAATTAATGGATTAAATAGATCCCATAAGATCGTGCTTTTTTGTCTTTGTTTCATCATATTACATCATATTATCATCTATTTTGACACGCGAAAGGAAATATTTTTTTTAATATTTATTAAACTATTATTCATTTAAATCATAGGTTCCCCATCTTTTATGGACCTCCGCCCCACCCCCCTTAGAAGAAAAAATATTTCAACGCCCCCCTCCCTTCTTCCATAATAGTTAATTATACTAATTAAAATATTGTCACATATTATCTACAGGGTGAGTCATAAATATCGAAACAATAGTCTGTCTCCTTATATATTGCCCCTAGATCCTTACTTCAAATTGCAAAAATTCATAAAAAAGGTGAGTTTTTTCATAAGATAAGTTGCAACTCCATGGGGGGGGGGTCTATTTGAAAAGATACGAAAAATAAATTTTTATACGGCCCCTATAGGATAAAAATCCCAGTTAGAAAAACGTTTCTTATCCAGTCCTGAGTAAGACACAAAAAATTGCATCTTCATATTTTTAAAACTCGCAATGTTATAGCCGTTTAAATAATTCACCTGGTTTTATGAAATTAGTCACAAATTGAAATCCACGCAATTCAATAAACAATGTTACTTTAAAAGGTCTTAGAAACATGTAAAAAATCTATCTTAAGAGTTAGAATTTTGATTTCTTTTCTTTTTTTTGTGTGTGATGTTTAGCCATATAATTTGCTAAAAAAAATCACATCCTAAAATTTCCCTTAAAATTTATAAAAGTTTCATATAATTAGCGCCGGTATAAATAGGATAATTTAAAATCGTTATAATTCGAAACATTTATTATCGGATTACAATTTCTTTCCATTTAATTAAAGATGAAAATCTGATTTTATTTTTGTTTCAGGGTTTTTGTTTTTCAATATTAATTTTAAAACTATTAAAAAATATTTATTGAAAAAATAATATAACCTTAAATCTATTAAAAATATATTGAAAAAAATAACAAAACTTTTAAAAAATCATATTTTTAAAAGTAAATATTTTTCAAATTTGCCGAAACAAAACTAATGTAAAATAATAAAAAATGACATGTTCCAATTTTGCACTTTTTTTCTTTAATGATTCTTAACTTTTAATAATTTAAAGACGAGAAATAGTAGGGAAAAAACTCATTATGTAGAAAAACGAAGTGTACTATTTAAATCTCCATCAGTACAATATTTTTTCAAGGATGTACATTAAGTCTTTGTTATAAATTTGGATCTCACAACTTCAGGCTTGTTATCGCCCTGGAGAGGCTGTTAAAAAAATCTGTATTCTGGGTACAGTCCGGGACAGGACGAGACGTTATTTTTTTCTGAAGACTTGCTTCGCTGGGCCTAACGTATTTTTCATACGGGAGGGGATTGCTTCCCTTTTTCCTAGGTCTGTTCTAGACGAAATTTTCAATCTCGGTCTCGAACATTCTGTATTAAAATCACTGTCTCTGACTGATATAATACGTGCATAAAATAAGTAAAATTTGGTTCAATGAAAATTTTTACGAAAAACACATAGATTTTAAAATTGCTTTTATTTAAAAAAAAACTTTAAAATTCATTTTTTAAAATAATAGTATGTTCAAAGGCTAAAAAATGAAATACAACAAAACCAGTGAAAAAAATGTGCCTGTGACGTAATTCTGTCTTAAACGAAAAATGTGTTGATCCATGCAAAATAAATATAACAATACCTGAGAAAAAATAGACTCCATTTACAACTCCATAGAAGGGCATTTGTCTATAACGTATTTTTTCTTTCTTATGTGATTCCGTCTTAAAAGGTTTATATAACATTTTCCAAAGTCTCCAACGCATGGGATATGGATTATCGATATTAAAATATAAGTGAAACATTTACATATAAATAGATATTCATTGATAAAATAAATATATCACAGCCTTTAGCGCTTCTTTAACAATAAAAAAATATAAAAATAAAAAACGAAAAGCGAAAAACTATAGTAAGTATTTTTGGTAAATCAATACCCTTCTTTTTTATGCCCAAATACCAGGAACTGTCTTAAATCGACATTTAATAACGGACAATTTGTGGATAATCTCTCACTTGGTTTCAAAATGAGACACAAATTCTTGCTTTAAAGGCATGGTTAAGTGGTGTAAGTCATGTATCTTGGAGAATTTTGGATTTTAATATCTCAGTGAGGTTTTTAAAAACGGAGATGACATTTTTTTGTTCAATTTAGGAATGGATAAGGAATAATTTCCGAATTGGTTATTTTGCCCTACGGGGCCGTATAAAAATTTAATTTTCGTATTTTTTCAAATAGACCCCCTATAGAGTTGCAACTTATCCTATCAAAAATTTCACCTTTTCTTTTAATGAATTTTTGCAATTGGAAGCATGAGCCTAGGGGCAATATTTCAGGAGATAGCCCATTGTTTCGATATTTATGACTCACCTGCATACCTTTGTCTATTTATTAAAAAACACAAAGTAAAAATTATAAATAAAACTACTATCAAACATAATAAAAGTTTTTCGATAAAATTTTTTTAAATAAACACAAAATAAAATTAAATAAACTTGTTAAAAAAGTGCATTTAATACGTTAAAGATATCACATATCTAAAACATGTTTTGTATATAAAAACACAGACTTAAAAGATTAAAATTTCAAATATTATATGCTGAGCGCTTTCGATCAGAGCTTCATCATCCTCAGAGCAGCTCTGTTTATGTACTGAAATTCCTTTTCGTACTCTAAACGTAACTCGTATGTAAGCAAAGCTGCCCTTACGATGATCAGGTTTTGATCGAAAGCACTAGGCGTATAACCGGACCGAGATATTTCGATCCATGCAGACCTTCAGTGAAGATTACCAATATATTTTGAAAAAAAGTTTAGCTTTAAATCAATACCCTTCTTTTTTATGCCCAAATACCAGGAACTGTCTTAAATCGACATTTAATAACGGACAATTTGTGGATAATCTCTCACTTGGTTTCAAAATGAGACACAAATTCTTGCTTTACAGGCATGGTTAAGTGGTGTAAGTCATGTATCTTGGAGAATTTTGGATTTTAATATCTCAGTGAGGTTTTTAAAAACGGAGATGACATTTTTTTGTTCAATTTAGGAATGGATAAGGAATAATTTCCGAATTGGTTATTTTGCCCTACGGGGCCGTATAAAAATTTAATTTTCGTATTTTTTCAAATAGACCCCCTATAGAGTTGCAACTTATCCTATCAAAAATTTCACCTTTGTGTGTTTGAAATTCGTTGTTTCAATTTTGTGTTTGAAGTTTAAAGTTTTTAAAACTGTGTTTTATCACCTATTAGATTTTCGAAATCGTTAACGAATTAAATGTTTCACAAATAAAAATGTAAATAAATAGAAAATCAATAAGAAATTAAAAAATAATAATAATAACATAAACATAAAATCAATGAGAAATCAAAAAGAGTAATGATATAAATACAAAATCAATAACAAATTATAAAAGTAATGACATAAAAACAAAATCAATAAGAAATTAAAAATATTAATTAGAAAGTTGAGGCTGATGGAATTTTAATAATTTGTCGGGTTCCAGTTTTGTTAACAGCAGTCCTAAATCGCCGCATTCAAATACGCGCAGTCTATTTCAGTTTTTAGCCAATAAATTAGACATTGCGCTGAATCCAGGCTCGGCCAAATAAGAGAACAGAAAAGCAATTAAAAATTTTTGTACTTTTGCCCACAACTCAGGGTAGAGAGCTGGTATAAGCTTCTCATGCAAGAATTCTTGATATCCACTTCCAAGTTTTAATTTTAGTTCTTCATTCGTTATGAGTTCTATGACTTCCTCTTCTAAATTTGGTGATATCTGCTATATTTGCATTTACGAAAGATTATAAAACCCAATTCGGTATGTTCATTTTCAAAATGTCTTGGAATCGCTCAATAAAATCAGTATAAAAAGCGTGCAAGTATTGGTAGTAATTTAGTAAATCTTCCTTGTTTGCAGAGACTGCTGCTAATGTAGGAAAATGGCTGTATTCGCCTCTATCTAGATTTCGCTTGAAATAACAAATTTTCTCAAAAAAGCATCCATGACATGTTTCGTTTTAATTTAATTTAACCTTACAAACGTAAACTAGTTTCACTAAATATAGTAAACAAGTCTGTCAAATAAGCAATGTCATTTTTGGATATTATCAGGTTTTAGAGCAATTTCTCATCTCTATTTTCAAAGTAGTCCAGTACAGAATCAAATAGATTGAAAAAAAAAGATTGAGATAAACACCTTTTGAGAGCCAATGGACTTCTGTGTACAAAAAATTCTATTCCAATCTTCGTTATTTTCTCCACAAAAATAGCCAAATAATAAGACGATAATTAACACAATGTACAGAGAGTACATATGATACTGCATCTTTCAAATGCGCTATGAAACCCTTCTAACGTTCGTCATTGCTGGAGCACCATCAGTAGCTGCTGACAAAATATTATCAGTATAAATTTCTTTCTCTTGAAGAAAACATGCTCATGCTGTTAAATATCGATTCTTCCTTTGAACCAGTTTCCAAATTTTTAGCAGATTTCAGCTCTAGGATCGTTTTTATAGATTTTTATTTAAAGCTATATTTAAGATTTTTGTCATGCACTTGGGCAACGCCGGGAAGATGGGTTAACCAGTTTCATTATATTAATTTCTTATATAGGCAAATACGTCATGGCCGCTCCCCTTGAATGTCTTAACGCCCACTATTTTCCTCTGGACACGTCACCTCCCCCCTGAAAGGCTCCAGCGCCCACAGGGGGGCAGTACCGTCCCCGTTGGGAACCTATGATTTAAATTAAGAGCCGTCTCTGGTAACCAGTTTGGTCTCCCTTAAATTTATGCTAAGCTTTTCAATATTTTTTTTTATTCATAATTTTATTTACTTGCTTACCTTTTCTAAATTTGCAGATTCTGATAGAGAACTCAACAAATCTATACGATCAAGGCAACATTTAGGGGAAGATTGATTTTTTTATATTAAAAATTCTGCAAATTATAAGCAAAAAACTTTGCGAAATTTGGGATTATTTTTATGAATCCTTGATTTTTCTACAATCATACGTGCATCTATAAAAATTAATAGAATTTATACAACAAACTTCTTAATCATGCTCTAAAGTTTGAACGCTTTTGCTACATTAGTGTTTACATGTTATCGAAAAACTTTTTCGTTCTTTTTCAGTCCTTGGTTGTCTCTTATTTGGTTTCGGGAAAAATTCTTCCCAGAAATACAGCGGCGTCAAAAGTTTCCGGTCAGATAGATTTTTTTGTTCAATCTGTGACAAGATGATTGATGCAGTTTATAAGGATATCGTGCAAGTTAATTTGCTGTTTTATTTTAAGAAAAAATTTTAGTCGCAACTATTTGTTTTAGCACGATAAGGACCCAAAGAATACATGCAAGCTCGTAAAGTTTTTGCACAAAAAAATTCCGTTTTTGAAATGGTCAGTCCAATCATCCAATCTGAATTCAATATAAAATCTTTGGAAAGCGCTTTATAAACGTGGGCAGAGTTATAAATTTTCCAAATTAGCAGAATATTCACTAAAATACAAGAAGAGTATGAAAAACATTTCATAGACGACATTCAACCATTTATAGAATCAACGACGGGTCGCTGCTCCGCAATATTTATTGCTAGATATATGAAAACAAAACACTAACTGTAAATAATTGCTGATTACAATTATTTTCTATTATAACACCACTTTCTTCGTTGCTCTCCAAAATGGCCGAAAGCTTTAGAGAAAATGCCTTTTACTTTACATTTTTTTCGATTATGTTTTAAAATATTTATCTGTTATTCTATAAATAGGTTCCTAATCATTATGTCAATAAAATGTATAAGTATCAATTTGATAATCCTCTTTATATCGTTATACTTACAAGAATATGAAAAAGTAATGGTTGTAAACTTTGACAGCCATAGTACATACTGCTTGTTACTATCCTGTTTATACATCAAGAATTTGAGATAATTCCTCAAGTTTTGTTCCAATTATTTAGCATTAAAATCGGTAGACATTGCATCGGTAGAAATCATTGACAATATATAGTATATATTCAATCTTAAAAAGTATTTTTGCCCTATTCCATGATAAATAAATAGGAGTTTTACAATGTTTAGAAATATTGAGGTAAGTTGCGGCAAATTGAAAATTAATTGGCTAAATTTTGAAATATTCATTAAGAAATTATTTTGATTTTAAATATAAATTCCCAGATGAAGTAAATATTTTAAAGTATTAAAATGATCATTTTATTATAATATATGTGTGTTTAATATAAGTATATATAATATCTGTATTACAAAAATAGATGAAGGATTTTTTTCACTGAAATTTTTATGATTCCGTTGCACTGTCGTATTATAAAGTATAAAATTAAAATAAAAACTTAATTATGAATTTGTAAAATAAGAAGACATTCATAAGAAAAACATATTACGATTTATGCTATTTATAATGAAGTTTAAAATAGATATTTTATAGCTATTAAAAGCACTAGAATTAAAAAAGCACTATTTATTAAAATTGTGTTAAAATTTACATAAAAATTACTTAGTGTCTTCAAATCAAGTTAATACTTCCTAAAAGGTATAAAAATGTACTTAAAAGACAACTAAATATCTTTATTGCCGAAACGTCAGTGAAGGCTTACTTTGGAGACACGAAATTTTTTGGTTTCTGTCTGTCTGTCTGTTCCGCGATAACTTACTTAAAAAGCATCCGATATCCTTGAAATTAAGTAAGCACGTTCATTATATATCGGGATTTAGCTGTACATTTTTTTGTTAGGTTTGCACCATTCATTCGGAAAATACAGAACATTTTATTTTGCATCATAATGCTTTCCTATAGCAAATCAAACAATTTTCAATTTGTCATTTGCTGAAAGAAAATGGCTTTTTTGATTAATTTATTTAAATGATAAATTATGGATATTGAAATTTCCAAATATTAAATTATTCTTATTATTTTGAAATTTCGTCTAAGCATTTGTCAGATTTTTTTATACATTTGGTGATTTTTTTATACACGTGTTCAAATAATATAAAACATTTTGTTTTAGAATTTTTTTCATTTAAAATGTACACATTTCATTATTTCTCTTTCTGTTATCTGTTGCATAGCAACAAAAGCTGCTTTTTAATGATAATTCAGTTGATTTTCATATTTCCACACATTGAACGAAAATATTTAAACGTCATTTATTTAAACGTTATTGTTCGATATTTAAACGTCAAATTATGGATGGTAAAAGTTCCAAATAAGATTTTAAATAAATCTTATTCTTTTGAAATTTTGTCAAATATTTTGTTAATAAGGTGGATGATTTTTCGTGGAACTTTTTATATGTTTTTGAATAATTTATAGCTTTTGTTTGATCAATTTACTTATTTAACATGATATATATATATATTTTTTCTCTTTTGTCGGTTGCTTAGCAATGCATTTCATAGCCTATATCAAATAAATCATTTAAATAATTCCAATTAAAAAAATTAAGCAAATTAAGCAGAAAGTCTGAAAGGGTAAAATAAAACGTTAGTTAATTTTTAATGATCTGCTGTGTAATGTAGCTTGAGTTTAAATATAAATTACGTTTTTAATATTACGTTTTTAATATTTTCCAATATAGCTGAAAATTGCTTATGAATTCGATTTGTCAGTCCATCTGTATGTCTATTTTTTTAACTCGCGTAAATATAGTCCAATTGCTTTGAAATTGATATACATTATTGTGGTTTACTAAGACACATTTTGTATTGAAAATGACGCGTAAAGGATTTCCTGTTCATTTACAGGGCCACTCAGAATTCCTTGCATTACGATCTACGGCGGAAAATCGTTTTCTGTGTGTTTTAATGATATTTTAAACATATTGAAATTGATGCACATCACTAAGATTTATTAAACGTTTCTTACTATAGACCATGGCGCGCAAAGAACCTAACATTCATTTGCAGGAACATGAAAAGAATTTGGTTATAGAAAAAAAAATGACCAATAAATGAACCTATGAACAAAATACTAGTAAAGTTTTGTCTCAACTGTTGCTTATTCTTAAAAATCTAAGTATAAAATGAAATCTAAGATGTATCCTTGCCCTCTTTGCACTACAGAAAATTACGAATGTAAATGTAATGAGTCTACGAGAGGTTCAGGGGGGCGGCAGATTCCCCCACTGAAGAAATGAGCTTTATTACCTAAAAAAATATAATAAGTACTTCATAAAAGTTTTAAAACATCATTGCATAAAAAAGTTATCAATTTAACCCGTCATTTTTCTGAAACTTTGTACGTATTTTTAGATGCGTTCGTAATTATATAAATACGTAGCACTTACATTTGTCATCTGGTCTATTCGTCTGTCTATAAATGCGTGTGTCTGTCTACCGCACATAATTATAAAAATAGCACCCAACTAAATGGTTTGAAATTTAAAATACATGATTGTTGCATAATTTTGTTAAGTCATCTCTAATTTATGACCATCGGATAGTTAAATTACAGGGACAGTCAAAAGTATTCCGTTACATTTCGCCAATGGGGATAATACTTTCAAATGCATTTTAATGATGTTATACTTTTCGTACATAATGAAATTGATATGCATCTATGAATACATTAAATTAATATATTCTGTACATTATCCGGTGCAAGGAATATTTTTGCTTAATTTACAAGGCTACACGAAAATTTTCCATTACATAATGTTACAGGGGAAAACAACATTTGAGGTATATTTTAATTATACTGAATTATTTAACCTTTTATTAAATTGATATACATTGCTGATGGCTGCTACAAATTACTTCCTATATAACAGAAAGCACATAGTATTTACAGGGACACACAAAAGATTTCAGATGCGATATCTTATCCGAAGTACTGTATATAAGCGATGATTGCTGGAGTTCATTTTTAGTTTTGATATGTGCTTTCAACTCATTTTTTTCATGTTACGTTACATGTATAAATGTTAAAAATCATATAGAGAATTACACAAAAGAATATGTAAGGGGCACTGAGTATAAACGGAAATAGCTTAAAATATTTCCTCCCTTTAAATTATGTATTTTTACTTTGGATTACATTTAGCACACTAAAATATATTTGTACAACATAAATAAAACAATTTACAAGGCCACGCAAATAATTTGATACAAGGCCTTCTATGGATGATAATCGCTGGAAGAGTGATTTCAATAGATTTAAGCGTGTGTAATTATTAATTAAGTTGCAGTTAATTGTTTGCGTGTAAATAAAAATGGTAGGTGATATACAGGATTTCATAAGACTATTCAAGTATGATTCCATTTCTTGGTATAATTTGTTAAAAGTGACATTACATTTTTTATGCGTTTTAAAAATATTGCAAGATAGTTAAAAAGTGTTTGTGAATTATGTTTTTCTGTCCATCTGGTCGTCTGCCTTTCTGAACTCGAACGTATATTAATATATTTTGATAGATCTGGAATTGTTACGTGTTGTTGAGATTTACTATGCTATGTTCGGTACTGAAAAAAAGTGCTTAAAGCTTATAGTTTATTTGCAAAGACACTCAAAAGAATTACATTATGATTCATGGGAAAATATCATAATTATACAAGTATGTAGCACCTATAGTCGCCGTCTGGTCCATTCATATGTTTGTCCGTATTCCCCCTTATAATAGCACAAAAACTTCCAAACTGTATAATTTGAATTTAAATGTATAGAATTGTTGCAAATCGGTTGAAATTTATGAGAATCCAGTCACTACTTAATGAGAATTTTCTCCAATCTATCAATTCCTATCATTCGTAAAAAATTAAGTCATAGTCATATGCCATGATAGGTATTGATTCTAGGTTTCAATGGTGATTATGTCTCATTTAAGAGGTAACAATATTATTTATGAATTACCGAGATTAATAAGGTGGTATGGGGTAATAACGCCAAGTGCTAATATTTTGCATAATTATGAAATAATCTGGTAAATGACACCCATGTGCTCTGCGCAGAAGGGTTTTGAGTCATAAATCGCAAAAAACAGCTTCAACTTAATTTGTTTCATTTTTAGATCTTATTATTTTTACAAGCAACTAAAATTAACGCTTGATCTAAAATTTGCGAGACACGTTTTGTAATGTGAAGACTACTTTTTTTATCCGGAAATACTTTGTTAACTACATAAATTTGTAGCACATTTCATGGACTTCAAAATAGTGTTGATGATTTTGGATATCTTCTCTAGATAATTTGTAATTTAAAATGTACAGCGCAATAACTATAACGGGGTAATAACGCCAATCCTTGGCATTAATATCCCGGTTGATTCCCTACAGTGGCCGAGCTACATCCTAAATACTAATTCAAATAAACACAGTTAAAACTGTGCAATGTTTCTAATAATTCTATTTAAGCGGTCCTTTTTAAGCAAAAAGAAGCCCACAGTCTGATATTCTTTTGCCTCATACTCCCCCCCCCCCACACCACACCTTTATTTTTCTTACACTTTCACAAAACATTGAACATTTTCAATAGCTTAGAATGCAATTTGTCAATTTCTAAGTTTGTAGAGTTTGTATTTTTAGAATTGGGCAATCTACATGCAAGTATTCTATCTTATTTCATAGTTTTGTTTGCATGGCGTTATTACCCATATGGGGGGGTAATAACGCCAAATAGCATTGGTCAAGAAATCACCCCATTACGTTCTATGAATACATATCTGTTAAATTATTTTTTTATATATATAGTCAATGAGTTGCTGTATCGAAATATATGTTTATTTGAAAAATACAAACTAAAATTGAGACGTGAAAATTGGTCGAACCTTAACGTGGCGTTATTACCCCAGGGTACCTTATGTAAAATCGTTATAAATTTTCTATTCATAGATTTTTGCATGAAAGTGCAGAAGTTCCAACACTAAGATCTGAATATTTTAAAATTTTCATTATTGTAAGAACGCACATCATTTGATAGGTTTGTAGTGGCATTTGAGACTTGAATAGTCTTATATTCATTTGTGTTATTTGAAAACTTTCAATTGCTGTTTGTATAATCATAAATGTTACGCAAAGTGTATTAAAAGGTAGTTATTTGAAGAGCTGACGGTGAGGCTCCTGATCTGCAGATTTACTAGTTGATATTCATATATTTCGTCGGTCAGAAAGTGGTATTCTAAAAATCTGTTATAATTCAAATATTTACGCAATTTTTTTTTAAATAATAAGTCGAGATAAAATATAAAAAAAAGTCAAGGTAAACATAGGAAGAATTTTTTTCTTTAGAAAATATTTGTGCTTTTATAAATCTTGAAAATGTCTCCGTCTAAGCAGAGAAGCATGTTGATCTCACTAAAGCCATTTATTTGTCTTTACGTGTATTTTTATCGCTTTTACTTTATATTAACAAAATTTATGATTGATATAAATATATAGTTTAACATAATTTCGATATTTATAATATAAAATACTTTATATCTTATAATTATTTTAAATATCTTACTTATTAATTACTTGCAATGGAATTTTAAATATTCTTAACACAATATTAATAGAAAGAGGAATATATTAATTTTTATACATAAGAAATAAACAATACTGATTTTCAGAAATTCAAAATATTCATTAATTATTAATACATTATTTAAAATTATTTTCGAGCGAAAAATTTTTGGAAGATTAAAATGATTTTCTTTTTTTAAATGAAAAAAATACATATTATTTTATAATATAACAATATGAAGTTGAAACAAACTTTATTGTAATCGTAATAAAATGCCTGAATAACATTCAATTATTTTTTAATACATAACAAATATAATGCTGAAGGAAATTTGGGGAATTCATTAGACAAAAACTATTTGAGGCATATATAGTGTATTTTTTTTTTTTTTTTGCTTTTATGAAAAGGAGAAATTTGAAACTATTTCCGAAACAATGTATTTCACTATTTCTTTAAAATATTTTAATGTGTCACATCATATCAACATTTTTTTTATTTATTTTCTATTTTAAATTTAAATCTTTCCCTTTATGTTTTTGAATTGAATTTTTTTCCTTTTTGCTGACATTTCTCAAAAGTATTCATCTTTCACATCTTGGAAAAGGAAATAATTTAAGAACATTTTCTTGTTCTTTCATTGAACGTATACTTTGTGTATTTTATTTAAAAAAAAAAAAATAAATAAAAGACAAAATCTTTAATTCTGTTTCCTTCTCTATTTTAATATAACTTTTAAAAAAAGCATCTTAGAAAAGTGGAGTATGTTTGTAAGTTGAAACTTGTTTCAATCAAAATATTTACAACTTCCTCTGACGAATCTGTCGCATTTATTTTTTCTTAGTATAACATTTAAAGAAGCAGATATGGGAACGTCCAGAGTTACACTTGTTACCATTCGAGCAAATTTTGATAAACAATTCCAATAATTTTAATTAAAAACAATTAAGAGAAATATTTATATAACCAGTCAAATACCATTGTGCACTACTTTCATAAATTACAACAATTTTGTAAGAAAATGTGTTTTGCTTTTCTATATACTAAATCAAAATTTTGTTACTCTGTCTCTGTTGTTTAAGATCAGAGTGTCAACAGAGTAAGAAGATTTTTATTTATTATGTAGACAAGTAAAATGTTTTTCTCATAAGTTAGATATATGTTAGGTGAGTGAAACTCATTGATATATTACTGGTTAAAAAACAAAATCACTGTTTAAAAACAGGTCTTGCTTAAATTTACACCTTGCAACAATTAAATTAAGAATACATTTATTACTTTCTTAAAAGGTGAATATAAAATGATTAAAAAGAACATTTACAGATGTTATATGTCCCGAGATCTTTCGAACATACACATGTCCATTCTCAAGAGTAGTCATGAATTGGATGAAAAAACTAGAACTGACAGAGATACAAAGCAAGGCATTAACACGCATGTGCAAGAATTGAGCCGGTCTATTTTCTTCAAAGGGGGGGGGGGAATTCATGCAGAACTTTCAGTAGTCACTCTTCTAGAAATGCCCAGGATATTGTGCCATATTGCAGGATTATTATAAGAAAGGCTGTCGTTACATTTATTATAATTATTACTTAAAATTTTTATTGATTCCCGGATTATTGAAAGATTGGAAGGTAATTTTTGCCTTATCGCAATTTTTTTTTTTTTTTTTTTTTTTTTTTTTTTCTGATTCAATCTAGATAATGCTGTACTTGGTTTATTGAATTTCATGTCTGATAAATTTATTTCTGTTTATCAGACATCAAATTCAATAAACAGATATTTGTGTCAAATTTAGAGTATCTGTAAAGAAATTACAATTTATATGCACTTAAATTTTTTTGTACCCATCATCCTACATTTAACCTCAATAACATACTAAATTGCAAGCAATTCGCGGTACATTTACTAGAGTAAATAAATTTTAAAGATAAAAATATAATTAGGATGAGCGAAGCGAATCCTCTACTAGGCCACTCAAATTACAATTTGTCGTACTCTTTACAAAAAAACTATTCAATATTTTGACTTCAAATTAAACACAAAAATAAAATATGATCTGTAGATTTGCAGAATATAATTTTTTTACAGTAAAACGTTAAAAAAATATTATTTTAATTAATTTATTTTACATGCATTTCCAATACGGACGCATTTTAGCAAATAAATAAAAAATGAAACGCGTATATTTTCAGAAAAAAATATAAATCATGGAGTAAGTGATTATAGATAGAATCACGATTAATTTAATAAATAAAATATGTTTTCATTATTCAGCAAAATCGTTTGCACAGATGACACTTAAACATTTTAAAAGAATTGTATTACGGATTTTTTTTTTTTTTTTTTTTTTGTAAAGTGGCAACAAAAGAATTGTAAAAAAATAAAATGAATTGTTAAATTTGTTATATAAATGAAAAATTAAAAGAATTGCGAGAACTTGTTGCCTCGATTCAAGCTCTTTATAAATGTACTAAAGGAAAAGTTGGCCGATTCAGAAATGACAAGTGGACTTCAACCATTTCTTACTTTATCATTTGTATCGAAAGTAATGTTACGTTCTTATTTGTGGACCGAAAAAGGTTTAGTGAACGGGACTTTGGACATTGTTGCACGTATTAAAGAAAATCACAAGCCACCAGACTAGATACCGCGAATAATCATGGATAAATTTGAATACTACAATAATTTAACTTAAAAGAATTGGTGCGTACCAATTCCCCCAATACAGTAGACTCCTTCAAATCCGCACAGCTTGGGACCAGAGATTTTGCGGATTTTAGAATTTTGCGGATTTCTGGTCATTGCTTTGTTTATATTTTTTAAACAGTAATTTGAATGCAATTAATAATCCAATTGAAATTATAATGTATGCTTACAATATAATAAAATATTAAAGTAAGTAATAAACTAAAATAATAAAAAATTAGATCATTTTTAAAATGATTAAAATATTAAAAACAAAAGTCTAATTAATAATGTATGATTAAGTGTTCATTATAAAGATGAAATGTATTTTGAATAAATTATTCAATGAAACTTGCCTCATAAATAATGTACAATACTAATTCAGATCAAAATAATAAAGTAAGGAGGTTTTATTCCAAGTTTAGCCACACTTAGTGTCAAAAAAAAAAAAAAAAAAAAAAAAAAAAAAAAAAAAAAAAAAGCTTAATTAAGACATATATATTTGGTAAGATTATGATTATCATTGATAACAGGAATATCTTGAATTTTTTCAGAAATAAATTTATTTTTCCTTCAAGAGAAAACATTAAGACAGCAATAGTAACAAAAATTACAAATTAAAATATATTTGGAATTGATATAAAACAAAAAAAGTAAAATTTTGTCCTTATATCTGAACTGAATGCTTCATTGTTTACATCCGTAAATTATGTGCGGATTTTAGAGAGTTGCGGATTTTAGGTTTGCGGATTTGAGGAAGTCTACTGTAATTGAATTCTGGAAATATGGAAGCATAAATTGCTCAAGGAAAGAATTTCTTCTGCAGTTAGCTTTTGCTGTTACAATTCATAAATCCCAAGGTTTAACATTAGATGAAGCAGTTGTAGATATTGAGGATATATAGGCACCAGTTGGCTTAAAAACGTACGTAACGTTGTCAAGAGTGAAAATCCTTCAAAATTAAGCATTCAATAGTGGACTATACTTCCTTGCGAAAAATTCTTTAATATCAAAAATTCTCATGCACTAACATGTATAAAAACGAAGAAATTAGACTAAAAAGTTTTATAGTTAAAAATTCATAGTATCGACGAGAGCAGATTTCAAATGTTTTTCCAGAAAATAGGATTTTGAAGAAGTAACTTTCTTCAAGCTTTTTTCAAATATATTATTCTAAAATAGCTATCAAAGATTATTTGATGTTAATTACAAAGATTGGAAACATGCATATTTCAAACAACTTAAAAAAACACCAGTGGCTACAAGAAATTGTAAAAAAAAATCTTTAAAAGAATTTTTAGTTGAAAATTTAAAAATACTTTGTAAAAGTTTGCTTTGAAAATATTTTTTTATGCCAGTCTTACATCATAAATAGAAAATTCTTAGGAAATTGATAGTTATTTGGCTGAACTTACATTTGTAGAATTAAAATGCGCCAAAACATAAAATAACGTTTTTGTTTAATAAAGATGCAAAAATAATATTAAAAAATATTGTTACTTTCAAATGTATGCTTTATAAAAAAATGCTTCGCGAATCCAAACAAAGCATGGCTTTTGCTAGTAATATTAACATATAACAAAGATGACAGTTCTGTATTTAGGCACATCAGTACTTTTTAAAGAAAGTATTATTCATCTAATCAGAGTGTTTTTGCGATTTAGAACAACATTTTCTCTAATAAAATACTGTTGTATAAAGGCTCGGAAATCGCATCCCCAATATACTTAAATTTTTATTTAAAAAAAATCTCATAGGTAATGTATTCGTCATTTTTTTTTCGTTCAGCCTTGACAGACGGACAGAAAAATGTAACATCAAACCAAATTCATAAGTAATTTTGAACTGTGTTGAAAAGAGTTAAAAAATAGTAGTTGTTCGGTAATCGTAGTTTGAAAAAAAAACCTAGTTAATTTGTACATACTTTTCTATCCATCTTTAATATACACACATAGATTATTATCCTTATGTTATCTTTTCTGTATGATATAAAATAATAAATTAAAAAATTAAAAAATAATAATAATATCAAGATATACTTCCATTTTAATACAAATGTGATAAGAAATGTATTCGTTGTTCTTTAAAATAAAAATTTTTATTTATAAATGTATAAACAATGTTTTAGTATTATTTAGAAAAAGTAAAGACAAATTATTCACTCAACATATTTCAATACATTTCGGGTAGTAGTTTGTTGAACATTTCCTATTTACAACAAAAATACCAAAGCACCACAAACACCACAAACATAAAATAACATTGTGAAACAATTTTATTTCCCCTAACTATATCCTTGATATAGTTAAATGAATTTTGAACAATAGAGAATAATGAATTTTAAATTTCTTTCATGTTGTCAAACATTTTTAATGCGGAAATATGCTTTTAGAATTTGAAAATAAGTGGAAGTGTTATTATTTTTAAAGCCCTCGCAGGTTATAAAATGAAACACCCTTTACTTGATTCAATAAACTAATTTGCTTATTCTTGAGTTTATTTTAGATTTTGGCATGCTGTATAGTTTTAATATTCAGGAACTTGGATTTTTGTATTGATAAAATAATCTTTAAATTGCAAAATTATATATTAAAATGTAATAAATACTGAAAACTTCAGTACAAATTTTGAAAAATACATTTTATCTTTAAAAACATCAGAATCCAATATATGTTTGAGGTTGAAACATTTATAATAATTATGTTTCTATTTACATCATTTATATTTGAAAATATTAAAAGAATACTTCAGTAAAGCAAAAAGACCCGTTCACTAATGTTAATCCTATGGCAGAAAAAAAATGTTAGTTGCCTTTCGGTATTTTAAAAGTTTTTTTTTTTTTTTTTTCATTGAATATCAGAGACTGATCTTTTTTAATTTCTTAGTTTTGTCTATTTTTTTAAGGAGAACATTTTCATTTTCGCAACAAGTTTTGAAAATGAAAAATTCGTCATAAAAAAAATCTGCAATCATAATCGAAAAAGTATATGTAAAAAAAAACGACATTTTTACAGATTAATCTTAACTATCCAGTGTAAAATAAATAAAAAATAAATAAAAATAAAAATATTGAAATGCAGCCGAGAATGCTTTATAAATTTCTTCCATATGGTTAGCATTGCAAACGGCTGTTCTCACATGACTAAGTAATCCTTAATAAGTATATTTCGTAGTTTCCTAATCGGTTTTTACAACATAAAATTTAAATTTTGCGAACTTTAAAATAATCAACTCTAAAATAATCTTTTTTGTGTCTATCAAACATGCTTTACAGACTCAAAACATAAAATAGCATGAAATAGAAAACAAATCATGAAATAACATTACCGTTAATGCTAAATTTAGTATTATTTTATTACACTTGTATGTATAAATATAATGACACCGCAGCCTAATATGTTTAATTGAAAATTTATCCTATTAAACACACATTAAACTTTAAGAAAATTGTCTATACATTATAACTTTTTAAAACTATTTACGGAACTCATTGGCAGCAAAAGAAACACACTTTTGTGAGTACCTATCTAAATATCAAAACATTAGATTTTTTGCAATAAAACATTAGCTTCAATCATTACATAGATTTGAAAAACCGAGATTCTAATAAATAAAAGTGAAGTTATTCTGTAAATTTATAATAGAATGTATAAATGAACATCGTTAAAAATACACAAGTCTCTGTAAATTTCTTTCCAATGAAAGAATTTAAATTCAGCTTTCAAAATTAGCGAATCATTCAATATTTGGTAGCCCCATACAATTTTATTTTTTCGAGTATGTTTGAATTGTGTGTCTTTTAATTATTACATAATATGTTCGTATTCATCCTTGAGGTTTGAATCCAAAACCACTTTCCAATAGCAAAATAAATATCACTAATCTATCGAAGCTTTTCATTGAGTACAAAATATATTCAACAGGGGAAAATCTATTGCATTGAATGGTTTTCAAAGATTTTGCTTCAAATATATTCTCTAGAAAATTTGTAAACGGTATATTCTAGTTCATTTTAAACCTATTTATAGTATGTATTTAAAATAAATTTTAGTTTTTTAAATTATTCATAAAAAATTTAAAAAATTAATGGATATATTTTATGAAAATGTTTCAATGTAATTATTTTTTTTTTTACAACGCTGTTTCAGACTCTTTTTATACTGTTGTACACTAGTCATTTTTTAATTCTCAAATTTTAAAAAGTAAATAAGTATGAAATATGATAAAAATGTAAAATATTATTCAATAGTTATTTTTATATTTTATTCATTCTGTGTGACATGTTTTTAGAATATATTATTTATAACGCATTTAGCAATTAAATTATACTAATAAAAATATATTCTGTAATAAAAATAATAGTTTGAAATTAATGTACGCAAATCATTTTAATATTACTAAGTTTCTAGCATACGGTGAATTAAACAAATCATTGTGATTGTCGATAAAAAACCTCACAAACTCCAAGGAGATAATTTTTTATATCTAATTTTTTCTATATTTATTTAAAAAAATAACATAAATTAAACATATACTGGACAATTGCAACATAAAATTTAACTATTATGAATGTATTTATTAAATATACAAAACATTGCTCAATCGTGCCCAAAACAATAAGTTTAATATGAACTTGTACAATTAAAATAAAATAAAATATCATCGTTTCGCGCCGTCTTCAGTAAAATATGATAATAAAATGACTAAAAACTTGATTCCTTATCGAGAGATAATATTTCTAACAAAATAAAATCGAAATGAATCAAAAGCTCAAAAGCATGTATTTTTAATAAATACATTCTTAGTAGTAATATTTAATTAATAAAAATAATTAAACTTTATTTTTTTATATGTATAATAAAGTTGTAAAAGAATCTTAAAAGTGTGTAATTTGAATTACAAGATTTAACAAAAATAAAAATATTTTTAAATTAAGACATGAAAACCCCTATCTAATTAGATATAAGATAAATGATAGGTCTGGAAAATGATGACTGAGAAAGTTAGATAAGAACATTTAACCGAGAATTAGTGTGAATTTACATTCTCGCTTTTTTTCTGTATTTTTGCAGAAATGTCCAACAGTGTAGTAACATCTATTGATGAATGTTACCCTTCAATATAATTTCGGGGTCGTCAATATAAACCATCCACTCAAATATATGAAAACATGAAACACTCGGAGCAGGGAAAATGGATTGAAAATCTATTAGTTAATCAATAAAATTGTAAGTGCTTTACCCCAAAATGTTACTTTTTAGACTAGGTGTATTTTAATGCTTGAATCGAGTTTTAACTAATTCTTGAACTTAATCACCACTGTCAGAAAAACTCTTTAATATACACTAAATTATCCTTATTTTTTTACAAATAATTTCCGTACTTCTAGAGAACACATTTGATTCGTGAATTCATTCTGAACGTCTAGAAAGAGGAAAAAATTCCGTTTATTCCTAGCACGCATACGTATTGGCCCTAGCAGTGATAAATTCGAATTTATTTTTAACCCGCGAGTAGTCGCGACTTTTTTCACAACGTCATTAGTCACGCTCGGTCTTTACGCCGCTGGCCCCCCGCATACCAAATATGTAAAATAAGAAATATTTTTCACCTAATATACGAAAATATCATTACAACGAAAATATAAATTTGCAGTTTTCTTAAATTATGCATTTTATTCATGAGATCTGGAGTAATTGGAAAAAATAAAAATGAACTCGCATTAGTGACTTTTACGTAGACTTTTTTGCCTATTTTAACTTTGTTTCTAAAAACCTACCTGAAAGAAAAACAGAGGTGTAATGTTACTTCACTAAGGTGCTCGAGAAAGCTTCAAAGTCAGCTACATGGTAGATCTCCGCTGTATTTCTAATGTGATATAAGTTAGGAGAAGATAAGTTATGCGGGCGGCGAAAAGACCGACACGCGACTACTGACGGGTTAAAGTGGAAAAGAAAAAAAATCTATAGATGAAATGTCTAATTTAGTTTAAAAAGACACAAATGCTTTCTGATTTGAAAATAAATTGCAATTGCTTTCTTCATTCATTCAAGAATATTCACAATTTATTATTTAAAGTTGGATAAGTTAAATAAAGTTGAATTTACAAAGCTATTTATAAATAAATGTTTACATTTAAAATATACTTTAAGTGAACACATTTAAAAGATAATTTAATTAAAACTTTAAATGCAAAAAAATCGATATTGCTCAAAAAAAATCTTATCAAATGAAAATAGAATATCCATATTTTACTTCTAGCAATCTACGTATATATATTTAAAATTCACATTTTTATGCTACAATAATACTAACGTATAAAAACCTCAGGCACAGTCTCATTACAGACGAAAACTTCCTGAAAATAACTTCAAAATTAAAACCTTTAAAAAAAATGGTGCCGCAAAAAAATCAAGCAGCACCAATCTGAAACAAGTGCTTTTAGTTCAAAGCAATGTGCTGGTATACAACAAAAGTCCCGTGCTATCGCGTTTGCCTTCCAACGCTGGGCTGTCTGCTTCGATCCCAGTGGCTACCATTTTGCTTTTTCCAAACTTTCTTGAATTGGCGGATATTTTAACTCTTGAAACGGAAAAAAAATAAACGGATATCCATCAATTAAAAAAAAAAAGTTACCGACAGAACTGCTGCCAGTAGATTTTCCTTGAAAAAATAAAATGAGAGTGCAGTGAGCTAGATAACGCGATGGTTTGTGCAGCTGCCTCCCCATCTGCATGGTTTATTACATCAAAGCACTCTGCAAAATTTGTTCCTTTACATGTCTGTTGTAACAATCAAAATTTATTGTCATAATAAACAAAAAAAGAAAAATCAGGCGTTAAGCATAGATTATAAAATACTTTCCAACATTCCCTTAAAGCTTTAACGAATCTTCGTTATTTAGGGAAATAAACTGAATAAGGTAACTAAATGTAACTAAGGTAACATTTTAGATACGCATAAACATTTGAAAACTGATCCAAACTGTTACTATTCATAGAAAAATATATGTAAACAAATTCTTTCGAACAGCCTTGTATTTGATCTGTAGGGAATATATATATACTGCATGATGTTAAAATTTAGTTTAGCAAGAAAAAACACAACAGTTTGAAATTTCTCTTTTAGCAATTTATATTAATAGATGTAAAAACTGATGACTGATTTTAATAAATATTATGATTGAGATTATTATTTTTTTCTTTCACTACGATTAATTGACTGAAGCGGAAATTTAAGATGAAAATAAAAGTTGGTATTGTATTGAAATAATATAATTGGATTATTAAAACTTGTAAGAATTTTAATTAATTAATTAACTAATAATTTAATTTACTTTTTTTAAATATTAAAATGTATGAAATAGAAGAAAGTTTTGAGATCGGTTCGCCCAACTAGTTTTATAATGTACAGTTTTATAATGCAGTTTACATGTGATTCAAAAATAATTGAAGTGCATTTTATTTTTTAAACCAATCGCGGAATGCCTATGAATGCAAATCGCAAAAATGCTTTAAAATACTCATATTAAATTAGTATTATTATTATGGTATTTAAATGAACTTTCATAGAATTATACTTTTAAGAGTGTTAACAATTATCTATATCTGTAGCAGCTATACGCCATAAAAGAAAATAAAAAAAATCTATAAAACGTGTTTGTAAAAGCTTAAGAAATCAACATGTTTACTAAAATTTTATTTGCACAATGTCCAAAAAAAGAGAGATTTTTTTTTTTTTTTTTTTTTTTTGTAAAGCTACATAATGTAACTACAATGTTATCGTAACCCGAAAAGTATACATCATTTATTTTTATTGCAGTTACATAAAAATGAAGCATCTCATTTTTCTAAACAATCCTTAGTAATGCTTTTTTTTTTTGCTTTATAGTGCAAACGTGTATCTGCTGCATAAATTTATTTTGCTGCAGTTACATAAAAAGTTCCTGGACTCCCAGTTTTCTAGAAATGTTTTGGTAATCTTAGATTTTTTCCCCACTATAATTGTATTTTAAATCCTGATAATTCCCTTTATAAAACCCGAGGTTATTGTAAATTTACAATCAACACATCTTGGAATAATAAAGTTTTCAGGGCTCGTGGGTGAATTTTTTATATATATTTTGCTTACATCAGTGTTTTTACGAGGTACATTTTGGAATATATTTCGATTGCAAATGTTGTCAAAATGTTTGTAAACGTAAAAGAAAGGAGAAATGAATATGTTGCATCCTTTAGTTTTTAACATATTATTACCAGTATTATTGCCACTGTCATCACTAGTGTTATTAATATTTTCATTATAAAATGAAATCATATTAATTTATGATACGAATGTTGGAAATTTTTTGTTCCTATAAATTTTTTATTTTTCATCTTTTTTTTGCAATGGAATTTATTTTAAGCTTTTAATAATATTATTAATATATCTGTTTGCTTCATTGCCGTCATATTTCATTACATGTTCGTAAATTTATGTTTTTTTTTACAATCTTTTACTTATTTATTTATAAAGTTTGAAATTTGTTCCGGAACATTTGGTAATCTAAAAAAATGCTGATCTTTTTATATAATTTAAAAGGTGGGTTTTCATAATTTTGCATCACGTGATATATTTTTTTAAACATGCTGATTTTTTCCTCAATATATACAATTAATATATACACATATAATTCTCAAAATAATTGCGATTGAGAAAACATATTTTCCTCATTTATGAAAATTTAATTTGTCCTTTCTTTGAAATAAAATAAACTAGTCGAAAAGAACTTTAATACCAAGTGTTGTCATAAACAGCATGTCGTAAGCATTACTTATTGAAATGTTTTTATACAATAACGTAGATTTTATTACAAATTTATTGATGGAAAATATTGTTAGTTGAAATTTAAATAATAATATGTTTATAAAATATCTTAAAAACGTTTATGGAGACACATAAAATTTTTGAAGCCACATATTGAAATATCGTAGAGATATTTGCTTAATTTCATTTTCAATTCTTATTTAAAATCCCAAACACCACAAACCTCAAAAATAAAAAAGAATTTTTGAGACAATTTTATTTCTTTCAGATACATTCTCGAATCACTTAAGTGAATTCTGAAGAAAAGAGAATAATGAATTTTAAATTTCTTTGAACATGGAAGCATGCTTTAGAATTGGAAAATAAAAGAGAATGTTATTATTTTCGATGGTCTCGTGGATTTACTGTTGAAATATCATTTTGTTTATTTCAATAAATTTCTGAAAATAAACTGAATATGAAGTTAAATTGACAGAAATGCAAATCCAAAAACTTATATTTATTTACTTATTTTTCCATTGCCTTTTTAGAGAACTTTATATTATTTTGATTCATTTTAAAGGCATTTAACACTGCACTGCACGATTTTTTTTTTATATTTTATGAAAAAAAATCTATTTATAGGTATAATAATGGGAAAATTAGTAATGAAATTAAATTTCAAAATTTTTAGCTAAAATTTGATATTTTATGGACTGTACCCTATCTATACAATTGGGATTTTATGTATTGAATTGCTTTATTTTGCAATTAAATGGAATTAAATTAATTAATTTCATCTGCTTAATGCATAGCAGTTTTCTTTATAATAATATTTTTAAGTATTCACTAACAATGATAAAAATAAATTATGCCATAGCAGCATGATCGAATTTCGCTTTGTTTCCAACGGAAAAATTCTAATTTTATGATCAATTGAAGCCATCTGACATAGACAAAGTAAATGTTTTATTAATATATAATAATTTTTTTTTTTTTTTTTTTTTTTTTTTTTTTTTTGTAGTGTTCTGTAACATTTACAACACTCGACCAGTTATTCCTTTTAAATATGTGCTAGATGTGGAACCGGATGGTGTGGAAGTTTAAAGCTTTTTAATTTAAAAATTTAACTTTAAACTTTTTTAAAAAGTGGTGAAATGTTGTACAGTATTTTAAGAACAATTACTTTCAATACATTGATATTGTTGATTTAACAATAGTTTATTCAACTTCATTTTCTGCTAAATATTGTTGTTGCCATTACATGTACTGTGTTTAATTTTTAGACATCATCTCTATCGGTCAGTGACCTCACTTTTTGACATACATTTCAATATTTTTTTTACATTTTATTAGACTCGCATAAAAATAGGGGAATCATACTTGCAGAGATCACATTTTGCTAAAATTTAGTTTTTAATATACATTTTTTTCTTATTTTAAATAGAGATGCGTTTTAAGTGACAAAATGATTTTAGTTGTCAAATGGCAGTTAACTCTTTCAGGCAGAAAGTTTTCTTAACTGTTTGTGCCAGTGAACGACGTTAGAACATACTAAGCAATTTATTGAAAAAATAAGAAAAAAAAGTGGTGCCTTTGTGGCATTTGAGCTTTGAATTACATTGCAATAAATATCTACCATTGTTATTTTTAAATTGTAAACAAAATAAAAAAATATCTAGAACGTTTTTAATTGCGTCACGAAAACTTTTATTAATTTTGTTTTAAAGTTTCATTTGATTTTCAAAAATAATGAAATGACTCAAACAGAATTCTATAACGATTGTTTTATCAAATTTAAAACCATACTATTGGGTGGTTTTTTATACTGTTTTATGCGAACAGACGGATAATCGGTCAGATAAATCAGACGATAACTACATTTCCTCTGTATTTATATGATTACGATATTTCCTACAGGTGATAATGCAATAGAATACTTTTGAGTGTCTTTGTAAATAAAAGTTGAATACTATATACTTTTTTTTCTATTGTGAACGTAACATAGCAAGTGTCAATGTCATTTATCATTTATAGATTTATCAGACAATATTAAAGCAATATAGAGCTCAAACAGACAGACCAATTTCATAAACATCTTTATCTATGTCGGTAAGTTATAAAAACATTTTAGAAGTTGATATTTGACTTTCAGAAATTTATAAGAATAGACTGAAGCACACTTGGATATTTTTTGTATACCACCGTATTTTACCGACTATATGGATCTCTAAAATAGCAGACTTTTGTCACTTGCTTTTTACTTTAATGTTCTTGGATAGGTATGTGCTATTTACAGTTGGGAGTAATAATTACAGACATGATCGCGTCACATTCGTACGACCTATACATCTCTACAAGAGGAGTAGTCTTATGCATACAAAGGACTGTACCAGCATTTAAGTAAAAAATTGCTAACTCTGAACAGTTTAACAAAGGAACTGTGCAAAGTAGCTAATTTTATTACACGCCAGTAAATATAATATAGACTCCATTTTAATTGAAAGAAACTATCAATGATTTAACTCCATTTTCAACTAAATATTGTTCTTACCATACATTTACTGTGTTCAACTTTTATACATCATCTCTATCGGTCAGTGACCTCAATATTTGACATATATACCTATATTTAGTTAAAATTTTATTAAACTCGCTTAAAAATAGGGGAATCATAGTTGCAAAGATTATGTTTCATTGTTGGTCATGTTTCTCATTCTTTGCGTTGTCTTGTCATTTCATCTATACTTTAAAAGTTATCTTTGCATAATAAAAAAACCTCAGTGCAAAAATGTGCAACGTATTTAAAATTACCTTTAAGATAATTTCGTTCATACTAAGTAACATATATTGAATCTTTTTTTTAATCCTGTAAATAATCTACAAAATTTACACACACAACCTAATGTATACAAATTTAGTTAAATTTAAAATCTCATATCAAATTCAAAAGTGCATTTCCAGCAATCATCGCTAATATAGAGTTTTTTTTGGGTACATTATAGTATCCAAAAATTTTGCATCTTCATGTAACTGCTAAACAAATTCTATTACACAGAATGTAACTTATATCAATTTAATTATGCGTGAAATGTTTTAACTTAATTAAAATTAAGCAGAAATAACGCAACTTTTTATGCCATTATGTAATGAAATTAGTTTAAATTTAAGGGTAAATAAATAAGTAAAATTATTCACACTGCATTTTCTTTACATTGTACATACTGGTATTTTTTATACGTCACATCAATTTCGTCATTCTCGAAAGGCTATAACATAAAAAATTAATTTGAAACATTTTTTTCCACATTGGTCGTAATGTAACGAATTACTTTTGACTGCCTTTGAAATTGAACTATACATCCGAACTTCACAAAATTTAAAATGAATAAAACAAAATCTGCAACAAATATATAATAAAATTTCGAACCATTGGATTAGTTAGTTTTTGCCCTGTTATAGACGAACGGGCAGATAGACGGCCCAGTTACGGCTATAGGTGCGACATATTTATATAATAGCGAAAGAACTTAAAAAAGAGTTTCGATCAACATATCGAAAATTCCCGAAGCGTCATCTTTGCGAAATGTTGTTACATTCAACTGGATTTATGTGCAGTGCTTGAATATATGTTTCCGGTTCTTTTTAGTACTATATACTCTGTAATCTGCCAATTGGTCATAAATGAATGAACGGTATTAAGTAAATAGACTTTAGACTGAGTAAAAATCAAGCAAAAATATGAATAAAACAAAACAATGAATAACCATATGATAAATTGGAGGCATATTTGTTGAACCAAATTAACAATTTCTTAAAAATGTTCAAATGAAGTTTATGATGTTGATCCAAAGTATTGAAATTGGACAGTCATTTTTCAATTTCAATATATTGACCTGTATAAATATTTTAATAATATTTGTACAAATGTCCTTGCATGTAATTTATATGATTAATACCTAAAAGTAAGAATATTTGAATCAGGCATTAAAACAGCATTTAAGAAGTTTTTAAAACAAAACAAGAAAAAGCAATTGTTTTTATAAACAAATCAAGAAAAAGCAATTGTTTTTATAAAGAAAACAAGAAAAAGCAAGTTTTCTCAAGAGTAAATAAAAAGAAAACGGCATCTTGCTACATTATTGGATTTTTTTTTTTTAATTGTAAAAAGAAAAAAAGACCATGCAAAAAACTTGTTTTGGAAATGAAGTTTTTTTTTTTTTTTTTTTTTTTTTTTTTTTCAAAATGTAAAATAAGAAACTGAATCATCACAAGTTGAAGAAGCACATATGGGAAAAAACGTATACTAAAATTTGAAAAAAAACTTAAAAAATAGCTATACGTTAGAAAAAAAAAGAATACTCATTGAAAAATCTGGTTGAAATGATATGGATAAAAGAATGAAAGACACAGATGGTTTTCATTGGTTATTTAAATTTTTAAATAAAAGTACAAGCATGTTTTATAGAATATATATAAAAGCTTTTATCATTACAAGTAAAATTCTGAAATTATAAAAAAAGAATAATAATAATAAGAAATTGGCATAAAAATGTTACTTTTTTTGTATGAAGAACTTTTTTTACAACTTACACAAACACATCTGACATATACTTTTTTTTTATCATTCTTTATTATCATGCACTAATTGTGTTAAAAATCGAGGCAGTAAAAATAATACAAATTGACATACAAAAAACTTTAATAAATAAAAGAAAAAGTTTACTACGGAGGAAGAATAACTTAAATATTTTTTTCCGATATTTTAATATTAAAGGCCATAAAATAAATAGTATAAACAGTAACTTTTATTGCTTAAATGAAAAATATTTTTTTTTTAATTTTAAGTAAGACTTACTTACAATTTTATAGTTTTATGCAACACAGCCTTTGCATTTCAAGTAAAGGTTAGATTATTTTTCATGTAAGCTATTTAAGATAAAAATATAATAACAATGCACGTGTTTTATTTAAATAAAATTATTAATCAAAGCGAATGCTAAATTTCTAATATTAATAATAAATAATTAGTTAGTAGAATATTACAAATGAAAAACGTATAAGAAATTTTTATTGAGAACATAAGATTTCTTAAACCCTTTCAGGGGCAAGAAATAACATTTCTGTAATTTTAAAGTCTCGCGGGAATTTTTTTTTTATATGTTTCAAAATAAGGAAAATCAATTTTATTTAGCAAAGATATGAAAATAAAATTTTATTGAAAGTTCATGATGGAAATTTTTATTAAAATTAGGTAAGATTTAATACACCTTAACGCCCCTCAATAGTTTAAAAAATTATATAAAAATGTATTTAGTTGTAATAAGAAAATGATTTCTAAATGAAAAAAATAAGGCATTACATATAGATTATGAAACATTTTCCGGCACTTTTTGAAATTTTTAATAAAACTTTGTCATTAAGGGAAATAAGAAAGTAAACGAAAAGTAAAATGAGTAAGTAAACGTTTTAGAAAACGGAATTTTATTTGAAAATTTCATTTCAGCAATTTTCTGCCAGAGATAAATATGCATTTCAATTTTTTTTGAACAAACCCATATTTGATCTGTAGACTGATATACATACTATTTATTTATTTATTGCCTAAGTGGGGCAGAATCACCAGACCTCAAATGTCCGGTGTAGACTCTATTAACCCCACCCGGAGTGCTCCAGTTACGGAATTCGTTTACAATTAGTAAAAAAAAAAATGAATAAGAAAAAGAAAAAAAAAGAAAAAAAAATATTTTATGTACAAAACAATCTTTATCCACCGGAGCACAGGCTGCTCCCTCGCGACAAGGGGCGGAACAGCAGAGTAGGTGATGCTATTGACCAAAGTTGCATAGGAACAGTAGGTTGGTGCACCATGCAGGCATATGGGGTGAGATTCGTCAGTTCCATTTGGAAAATAAAAAATCGTATTTAATTTGCCTATAAGAAGGGGTCTAGATAAAATATTAGATAGCCAGTTTTTGGGAAGGATGGAGGGACGTTTAATATGCCAGGCTTGGGTAAGCGTGCAGTGATAGTTACTATGCTCAGGGATGCCTATCTCGCCGCACTCGCAAAAGTGATTGGCAGCTCGATGGAAACGTTTCAAATAGGCTTTGAAGGACCCATGACCAGAGAAGAATGCTGTTGTGGCTGGTGAGAGGAAATACATTTCTCTAGACACTACAGGTATGAGATTGTAAGTGTGTCTACCTTTGGTAGAGACATCCCAATAATTTTGCCAATCTGGTAAGATTTTTAGATCCAACTTATTGCGAATGTGTGAGGGGGAAGAGGGAGAGTAAAATCTATGGATGTTTTTGCCGTTGCTTCTTTCGCTAACCTGTCAGCCCGCTCATTGCCCTCAATGCCAATGTGGGCCGACACGTGGCCCAGGGCGATTTTGCGAACGAGAGAGAGCAACTTAATTTTTATGTCGAGAACTAAAGGGTTCTTAGTTCTATGCGCGAAGATTAACTGTAGGTTTGAAAGACTATCACTGTACAGCCTGGTGAAGGAAGTTGGTTGAAAAGAGATCCAATCAAGAGCCCGCAGAATTGCAAAAGGTTCTGCTTGGAATGCAGTGTTATCATCCCCAATTCTACAAGCCCATTCATGGATCACCTCATCATTCCGCATGACGCAAAATGCTGAGGCTACGCCCGATTCCGCGCGGGATCCATCAGTGTAAACGATTGGGACTCTTGAGGGTACAAATGTATGTTTAGAGGGATTGACTTGCAGATGTGATGTTTCTTTTGCAGGATGCAGGAACCAGCTGCTAACTTTCCTTTGTATATCTGTTTGTGGAAAATGTGCGTACTGTGTTTCTTTGTGATCAAGGTGGAGGATTCTGTTTTTTATATATTCATAATTAAGTGTCAATTTTATGGGAGGGATACCTGTAAGTACAGTGAGCGCGTCTGTGGAGATTGTTTTATACCCCCTCGCCATACGTAGGAGGAACATCCTTTGTAATGAGGGAAGTTTGTTCTTCACTCTATTAGTGAGGTTTCCTCCCCAGACGCCCACGCCGTAGAAGATAATCCGTTCCACAATTGTCTGGTACCATATTTTTAGCATGTTGGGCTTAATGCCCCAAGAATAGCTGTAAATTAACATCGAAATTGAGACAATTTCGATGTTAATTTACAGCTATTATTGTGAAGTGTTACTAAGCGTAGTTTTATTGCGTTAATATGTTCCATCCAGCTCCGATGTTTGTCTATTGTAATTCCTAATAATTTCATGTGTTTCACGTGCTTCACGCTGCGTCCATTAATTCGCATTACGGGGTTGCGTTTCAGATTTATGGGTTTGTCGAATGTCAGTGCTTGAGATTTTCCTGGTGAGAGCTGGAGGTGAAGGTCGGTTAGTAGCTGAAGGAAAACAGGGAGTGCTTGACGTGCCGCAATTTCAAGGTCTAGGCGCCGGCGACCCGTGAAAATAAAACTGAAATCATCGGCAATAGCAAATAGCAAGAAGCCTAATTTATGGAGTTCTATGAAAAATACATTTGCTATAAGGTACCAAAGTACTGGTCCAAGGCAGGACCCATGGGGGCAGCCTTTTTCTAGTTGGTGCACTGATGTGCCAGTGCCCAAGTTAATTAAAATGCTTCTAAGAGAGAGATATGAGCCGATGATTCCAGCTATATTTCCCGGGCAGTTAATTGCAATCAGCTGGAGTAAAATGTCCCGCCACTCCACGTTATCAAATGCACCTTTGATGTCGAGAGAGACTAGGGAGGTGTAGAGTCCAGAGTCTTGACTGATGGCAACGGAGGACATTATGTCAAACAAAGCTTTTTCACAAGATCTGCCCTCTCTGAACCCATATTGCCTGTGGTGTAAGATATTGTGTGATTCTAAGAAATGTACTAATTGTGTTACTAGTAGTTTTTCTAGTAGTTTGCCTAACGTTGGAAGAAGGCAGATTGGTCTATATGCACTAGGTTCAGAGGGATCTTTCCCTTGCTTCTGGAAATATACTACCTATCCCTGTCTCAGAGTGAGGGGGAAATATTTGTACGATAGACAAAGATTTGCCCATCTTGTGAAAAGATTTGGAATAATTTTGAACGTTAACTTTAAGATGCGAAAATCTATACTGTCAGGGCCTGGAGCTTTTTGTCATCAAACTTCATTAATGCTGATGATAGCTCTGCTTTTGAAAAAGGGAGATCGTCTGGTGCATTAAAAGTTAGGTCAGGATCTGTTACAGCAACTCATTGACTATCTGTATAAAATAAAATAATTTAACAGCTATGTATTCATAAAATGTAATGGCGTTTTTTCTTGACCAATGCTATTTGGCGTTAATACCCACCTATATGTGTAATAACGCCATGCAAACAAAAGTATAAAATAAGATGGAATAATGGCATGTAGATGTAGATTGCCCAATTCTAAAAATACAAAATCTACAGCTCTAGAAATTGACAAATCGCAATCTAAGCTTTTGAAATGTACAATATTTTTGTGATTCTGAAAGAAAAAGAAAGCTGTGGTGGTGGCGGGGGAGGAGGAGGCAAATGAATATCATATTCTAAGTTACGTTTTGCTTAAAAATGACCATTTAAGTAGAATTATTAGAAACATTGCACGGATTATTTGAATCAGTATTTATATTCCTATGTATGCATTCTATGCGATAGAAAATATTGATTTTTTGTGAAAGTGAAAGAAAAAGGAGTGAGGGGGAGCTTCAACAGAATATAACACCCTGTGTCTCTCTTTCCTTAAAAAATCTCGCTTAAATATGATTACTAGCAGGGGAGACCGAGCTTAGCTTGGTCAAAATTAACTTTGTGTTCAACTCGATATAGTATTGTTACAGCGTATGTAGGGTTCTTTTAATCTTATGGTTAGACAACTTCAAACTCTTGGTTATAGAAAAGTAGAAAATAATTTATTTACAGAACTTCAGAACAACAGAGTCTTCCAAACTCACAAATATTTCTAGATATTCAAAAATAATTGTTCAAATCTATCGTATAAGTGCAGATATAGGTTCCAGAGACTCTTTATACAATATCTCAACACTAAATCACATTCAAAATAACGTAAATAAGACTCAAGCAAACTTGCTTAACAAACGCGTTGTTCACTCAATGACTGACTGGTAAATAATAATAATAGCTCGTATCGGCTCTCCTATATATAGGCTCGTAGCCGGTGCTGGAAATTTCTAGAACCATCTCGAAAAATCCACGGAACAACAAACAATGTATCAGTATACCTAAGGGGGGTTACCATTGAGAGGGAATGGTTACCATCGCCAACAATCGCCAAGTTTGTCGCCAACTTAGCGATATATCGCCAAATTTGGCGACCAAAATTAGTCGCCAAAAGTGACGCCAACTTGGCAATATCTTTATTATTTCGCCAATCTGCCGTAGACATACACTGAAAATAATGAACAAGTTTGCTTGATAACAGAGACAATGTAACAAAAACTAATATTAGTAAAGGAATGGAGCTTAATAAGATTATTTACATTATTTTACAGTACAAACACTAACTATTTACAAAATTCGTAACAGTTTTTTCACTGTATCATTAACTCTGCATTATTACTGTAAAACATGTTTATAACAGTATTATTTAGAAAAACAATGAATAATAAAACTATGTTTTTATGCGCATGTTTATAAATTTTACTTTATTTTAAAATTTACAACGAAAGGACATCGATCTAAATCACTTTTTTAGATCGACTCTGATTGGTTTAACCATGCATCTCGAATTGTCTTAAAAATGTATAAAAAAATTCTTTACATTCTGAAAGACAATATTTTTTGCTAGATATAGCCAAATTTGGAGGCATTCTTTCATTTGGCTCCAAATACGTGTTTTGGTTTTCGTAATTTTTATAGTCGATTTTTTGGCCATATGTCGCCAATATTTTGTCAAATATCACCAAGTTATTGGCTTTTGCCATATTCTCGTGACCCTGACCCGTATTACCCAAAATGAGCCACTAATCAAATTTGATCAAGCATGTGACATAGCTTAATCGTCTTCAGGTAATCAAAAACAGTAGAATATAAAATTGAATCAAAATCGTTTAAGCCATTTTTTTAGGTAAAATTAGCCTGGCAGCATTCAGCAATGAAGCGAAATGACCCACTAATATAATTTTGTTTAACATGCGACTCAGCCCAATTTACTTCTCGTGACAAAAAACGTTTTTTTTCAAAATTTAGGTAAAATTGATTGAGTCGTTGTTATATATAATTAGAATGAGCCTAGCTCATTAAGACCGAAAATGACCCACTAATCGAATTTTCGCGAGCATGTGTCCAAGCCAAATGGTTTTCTCTTGCTCAAAAACGATATAATACAAAGTATAGTCAAAATGGTGAGTACCATTTTCTATATAAAATTAGCATGACCCATCATGACCAACAAATGACCTTTATAATCGAAATCTCTCGAACATGTGGCCTAGCTCATTAGTTTTAGCATGCCGAAAAACATTAGATACAAAATTTAGATAAAATCGATTGAGCCGTTTTTTAGATATAATTAGTTTGATCCTGACCCCTTATGATCCAAAATGACCCATTGATCGAATTTTCTCAAAAATCTGTCATAACCCAATGATTTTCTTGTGCCCGAAAACGATAAAATACAAAATTTAGTCAAAATTGCGCGAAACGTTGTCTAGATAAAATTAGAATGACCCAAAAGTGGTCCACTAATCGAAATTTCTCGAACATGTGACCTACCCCATTGATTTTCGCATGCCAAAAATATGTTGTATACAAAATTTCGTTAAAATCGACCCATCCGTTCTTTAGATATAGCTTGACCTTGACCCATTAAGACCCACAAATGACCCTTATAATCGAAAGCTCTCGAATATGTGACTTAGTCCATTAGTTTTCTAGTTTCTAAAAATCGTTACATACAGAATTTCGCTAAAATTGATCCTGACGTTCTTTAATTATATATAGCTTGACCCAGACCCTTTATGATCCAAAATGACCCATTAATCGAAATTTTTCGAACATGTAACCTAGTCCAATGATTTTATCGTGCCAAAAAAAAGTTGCATACAAAATTTCATTAAAATCGATCCACCTGTTCATTAGATATAGCTTGACCATGACCCATCATGACCCACAAATGACCCTCATAGTTGAAATCTCTCAAACATGTGATTTAGCCCATTAGTTTTCCGATGTCAAAAAACTGTTACATACAAAATTTCATTGTAATCCATCACGCCGTTCTTTAAATATAAACAGCTTGACCCAGACTCTTAATGACCCAAAATGACCCATTAATCGAAATTTTTCGAACATGTAACCTAGTCCAATGATTTTATCGTGCCATAAAAATGTTGCATACAAAATTTCGTTAAAATCGATCCACCTGTTCTTTAGATATAGCTTGACCATGACCCATTATGACCCATCATGACCCACAAATGAACCTCATAGTCGAAATCTCTCAAACATGTGATTTAGCCCATTAGTTTTCTCATGTTAAAAAACTGTTACATATAAAATTTTGTTATAATCCATCACGCCGTTCTTTAAATATAAATAGCATGACCCAGACTCTTAATGACCCAATATGACCCATTAAAATTTTTTCTCGAATATGTAACCTAACACAATGTTTTCTCGTTGTCGAAAACCATAGAATGCAATTTTTAGTCAAAATTGCGTGAGAAAATCTCTAGATAAAAATAGCATGACCCACAATGACCCCAAAAATGACACGCTAACCAAATTTCTCGATCATGTTACCTAACCCAATGGTCTTCTTGTAATCCAAAACGATACAATATCAAATTTTGTCAAAATCGTTAGAGCCGTTTTTTTGATAAAAATGGCTTGACCCATACAGATTCAAAAATGACCCACTAATCGAAATTTTTCGAACATGTGACCCAACCCAATAGTTTTGTTGTACTAAAAAACGATTGGATAGAAAATTTCCTTAAAATCGATCCAGCCATTCTCTAGATATAAATAGCTTGATCTTGATCCATTATGACCCAAAGTGACCCAATAATCGAATTTTGTCGAACATGTGACCTAGCCCAATGGTCTTCTCGTGCCCGAAAATGGTAAAATCCAAATTTTTGCGAAAATCGTTAGAGCCGTTTTTGAGATAAAATTTACACACACACACAATTTTTGCTCGCATTATAGTATAAGATAAGAAACATTGCATGGTTTTAACCATTGATAATGTAATATTTCAATAATGTGAAGTTATATAATAACTAGAGTTATATGTAATAAATATTTTTGTTAAACCTTAACTGTTGTTAGCGTCTCACATACCGCTGAGTTTTTTAAGTTTCAGAGTTTAACTTGCAATTTTTAGTTTAACTATAGATACCGAGAAAATTTTGTCTCTTTTGGAGTCCTATTACTAGCTCTAGAAACTTTTGAATAGCTGAATTTTATTTATAATAGTCCTGTATATCAGGTTCAATACAAAAATAATATTCTAAAAGTTAATTTAACATTTTATTCATCGTTAGATTAAGAGGTCTGACAGGCCGCTCAGAGTAAGATATGCGACAATTTTTGTCACAGCAGTTAAGGGTTAAAGCTATTAAAGTAATCTAGTAAATAGTTTTTAACCCATTAACTCCACACTAATGCGGATTCTCCAAACCTACAATTAAATTGTCGACGTTTTAAAGAGCATGCTTTAATAAATTGAATAACATTTTTGATTAAAAAATATTATCCCAAAGAGATCTCTTATTCAATTTTATACATAATTCATATGGTTATATATCATTATCTCTATATTAGCAACAAAATTAACCTTTAACTGCTGTTAGCAATTTGACTGAACACTGTCCCCCCCCCCCCCCAAAAAAAATAGCGTTTAACTTGTATTTTCCAGTTTAACTATAGTTACAATTGAAATTCTCTTTCGTTTGGAGTTCTCGTAATATTGTTAGAAATATTTGAATAGATTAAATTTAATTAGAATTAATTCTGTACTAAAAGTTTATCGCAGGAACAGTATTCTATGATTTTTACTCATTTTAACCTTTAACTAATGTTACCGGTCTCGTAGACCACTATTTTTCTTTTAATTTTTTAGTTTAACTTGTAATTTTCAGTTTAACTGCAAACACTACCGAAATTTTGTTTTATTTATAATTTTAGTACTATCACCAGAGAGTAAATAGGTGAATATTAAGTATAATACTCTTGTATAAAAAGTTTAGTACAAAAACACAATCCTATGAGTTATTCCCGCCTTTTATTCATCTTTCAATTTTGCGGTCTCACAAACCGCATCACATTCATACATTACAATTTCTGTCACATCAGTTAAAGGTTAAATTTATAAAGTTTTGAAAAACCGAACGCTGAGAAAGCGAACAGTTAAAATTTCGAACTCAATTGAACAATCCAGTGGAAATTTAATAGAAACCTGATTTTGAAGATGTTCGAATTTGAATCTCGAAAATATTTTAATATAGTTTTATTTACAAGAGTTAAAAATTATTGTTTTTTAGTAATAAAAAATAAAATAGAGAGATTATTTTTAAGTATTAGGCACACCCTCCCCCATTAATCTTACCGTTTCAACAATGATGATAATGCTGTCCCATATTAATATATAAACCCCCCTTCGGATATAGTTCGGCCGGTTGTTGGGAATAACCGGGATAATAACGCCAATTCCTGGCGTTATTACCCCGGGATACTTATTGCGCAGTAAATCCTAAACTACAAATTATCTTGAGAAGATATCCAAAATCTTCTACAACAATTTCAAAGTACATGAAATACACTACAAATTTATGTAATAAACAAAGAATTTCTGGATAAAAAATATAGTCTTCAGATCAAAAACCTTATCTCGCAAATTTTAGATCAAGCGTTAATTTTAGTTGATTGTAAAAACAATAAAACCTAAAAATGAAACGAATTAACTTGAAGCTGTTTTTTGCAATTTATATGACTCAAAACCCTTCTGCGCAGAGCACATGTGTGTCATTTACCTGATTATTTCATAATTATGCAAAATATAAGCATTTGGCGTTATTACCCCGCCTCGCGTTATTCCCCCAGGGTGCCTTATAACAAGTTGAAATTTTTCTTTCAGAAATCATATTTCTTAAAACAGATCGCTGATTCCGTAAGATCAGAGTCAACAACTCAAGTTTTTGCGTGAGTTAAATTTATTAGCTCTTCCAGTTAGAGGAAAGTCGAAGCAGGTCTGATTAGTTCAGTGGTTTAAAGCAGGAGTTTAAAGCTCTGCACTTTTTGTAGAGGATCCGGTACTGACTGCAATGCTCGTCCAAATAATTGCTGTAATTTCTTTTTGCAATAATTCAATAATTTAATAAATTTCAGTAGCATAAACTTCAATAAAAATTTAAATTATTGCCATAGATGTTGTATGATTTCTACTCTTAATTCTAAATATCACTAAAAATTTAAATCCAAAGTTTTTTTTTTCTTTACAAAATGACGAAAATATTTTGCATTTAAAAATGAATTACATAAAACTGTACAATTACATGCATATTATAAAATTATTAACTGTATAGGCTAACAAACAAACAAAGCTGCATAAAAAAATTACTGAACCATTTATACAAATACTATGCATACCTTTTGTAAAATTTGATTATGACATCAATGTTTTTAAATTTAGCAGTGATAGTTAAAAGAGTGATTTAATTTTAAGACACACACACAAACATTATTTAAAGTCTTACATCGCCAATGTACAAAGTATAATCTTACCAGTTAAAATAAAATGACGTCTGTCGTCTGCAGACATACCGATTCGTAATCGAAACATGAAGAGTATTCCTTACACTGTATATAGCGTCTGATTTCCGTAGTTATGGTTAAGGAATAAAATTATATCACTCTAATGGAATTCTGATACATTTTACTGTGTTGCCACCGAAATAAGAGAAGATTTAATGCTTAGTTGGTATTTAATAATCCCGATTTTAGTATAACTATTTTCCACTTTTTTTACAATACAGTACATTCTGATGAATTTTATAAAGATCCCATAATGTAGATACAGTTTAAAGCGATTTTATTACACTGCTGTCACTTTCAATACCACAATCCATTTCACTAGAAAGTGATTTCTTTATGCTGTGTTTTTTCAACGATTATACAATATAAGTGGATAAGACATTTATATATATTGTTCAATTGAATGGAATTTCTTTTTGTTTGTTTTTTGTCTTGTGTTTGTCTATTTGATAAAACAAAGTATCGTATTTGCAATAAACTATTATATATATTTATATATATATTTACGCGTAAAAATGTAACATACATTCAGTTTTTATTTAATTACAAACATTTTTCCAGACGCATTACACATCTTACATTTTATTCCAAATTAATGGACTTTATTCATGTGACATCCGCCATGGGTAAAGAGAAGAAAAACACCAATATGCATGAAGCATATTTTAACACTGCCCCCCTTCTTCCAATGAACAGACTTTTTTTGTAGAGTTTTTCCAGAAGCGTGGCTGCTGTTCTTCGTGCCTTTGTAGGTAAACACCATAAACATATGCTAAATACAATACTTAAAATTATTCAGGACACTTCTAAGAATAGTTTAAAAAATAGTTCAATATGTAACTAACTTATCAAATTGTTGATTGGGTAAATCATAAACTGTACTTGTAAAACTATTAAACATAAAAAAATACTGAAAAATTTTAAAATAAAAAAGAATTTCGTACCTTGGAATAATAAAAAGAGACAGAGTCCCGTGCTTCAAAATACCTCACGACAATTAATTGAAATCAAATTCAAGAATCAAATATATAATTTTAAAGGAAAAATAAAAGTCATTTACTTGAGGGTGTTAGTGTTGCGATGAATATGAATTAAAAAATGTCGATTACTTTAGTAGCAGACTGTAGTTTATTATTAAAATGCGTTCTGAGAGCAGTGACTGCCTTGGCGGCGTCCATAACAAACTGGAGGGAAACATCTGCGAGCGGGGGGTATATGCTTACGTCATTCGACGTCATAACAACAAAGGTGGCGCCAACATACCGCCCCACGTTGAAATATCATTTCAATATACAATACAATATCTAAATTTACAATGAATAATATACAATACAATAAAGATGCATAATATAATAATAATGAATAGAACAATGAATAATTAGACTTCAAACATTTTGTTACATAATGAGTTACAGTGAAATGGTTAAACATATTCATATAATAATTTGTCAGTTTATTGACAAGGAAGTAAGCATAATTTCGATATGCCTCTTTTGAAATTACCCTGAGGGGTTTTAACTAATGTCACTCTAACCTTACCATCTGGTCCGTTAACTACTTCCTGAACTCTACCAATTGTCCATTTGCAGGGTGGAAGATTATCCTCTTTTAAAAGGACCATTGAATTTGGAATAACATTATCTTTTTCGAATTGCCATTTATGTCTGGCTTGTAAATTATTAAGATAATCCAGTTTCCACTTCCGCCAAATAAATTGGACCATTTTATTTAATCTTTGCCATTGAGACAAATAATTATCGCGTTCTCCAGTGAGATCAAGTCCAGACACACTGCTTAGAGGTCTACCTATGAGAAAATGTCCTGGAGTTAGAATTTCAAAATCTTTGGGGTCAAAAGACATGGGCGTGAGGGGCCGACTGTTTAAAATGGCTTCAATTTGAGCAGTAACTGTTAAAAATTGCTCAAAAGTTTATCGCGAATTTTCTACAGTTCTTCTTAAATGATGCTTAAACGATTTTACCCCAGCTTCCCACAAACCACCAAAATTGGGTGTCCTCGGTGGAATGAAATTCCAGGCGATTTCCTCACTTGTTAAATAATGAGCCAAAACATCTGGGGGGTTTCTAATCATATTTGCCAAACATTTTAACTCTGCACTGGCTCCAACAAAATTTTTTGAATTGTCAGTACAGATAGAAGAACTTTTACATCTCCTACTGAAAAATCTCTTTAATGTTGCTATCATTGCTTCTGAAGTTAAGTCAGTGACCACTTCTAAATGTATGGCCTTTGTTACGAAACAAATAAAAATAGCAACATATCATTTATTGTAAATACCTTTTCTTTGACCCTTATATTTAATATAAAAGGGGCCACAGAAATCAATCCCTACATTAGTGAATGGGGAACTAGGAGTAATTCTTTCTGAGGGAAGATTTCCCATAATTTGCTCAATACATTTAGGTTTATTTTTGAAACAAATTATGCAGTCATGGACAATTTTTCTGGCAGTATTTCTACCACCCAGTGGCCAAAATTGTTGCCTAATAAGATGGAGTAAAGTTTGGGCTCCAAGATGTAAATATTTAAGATGAAAATATGTCATGATCAATAGAGTCAATTTATGATTTTTTGGGAGCAATATCGGGAATTTTTTATCAAAGGATAAGTCAGAATTATTTAACCTACCACCTACCCGTAACAATTTCTGCTTATCAAGAAAGGGATGTAAACAACTCACCTGGCCCTTCTTGGGAATTTCTCCCTTTTCAAGGGTTTTGATTTCATACTCGAAAAATTTTACCTGCAACATTTTGATGACCCAGTACTTGGCATTACGAAGTTCCTCTGTTTCGAGTGGACCACTTCGTCGAATGTTATTTTTAACATTAAATATAAATCTGAAAATAAAACTTAGAATACGTATTAATTTTAAGTAGTTGTTACTTAAATTAAGAAAATCATTTACAAATGAATTTTCAGAAGTAGAAATTAAATTGACATTGTCTGTTTTTTTAAGTTCATGCGAGTACAGTTCTTGTGATAGAATGTCTATATTGTCATTGGATTCATCTGAAGATGAAGGTGGGTGAAAGTTCGGGGGGCCATTCCACCAGAGATTCATGTTGGAAAGTTCTTGAGGACCTAGTCCACGTGATATAACATCTGCTGGGTTTAAATGCGATGGGACATGTTTCCAATGACAGTTTTCAGTTAAGGTTTGTATCTTGGATACTCTGTTGCCAACAAAAGTTTTTAGTTTGTTTGGCGGTGTACTGATCCAAGCAATTGCGATTTTTGAGTCTGTATGCAAATAAATGTCACTTACCAGCATTTTTAAAGAAAGCCGAATTTTCTCTATTAGTTGAGAAAGAAGTAGTCAAGCTGAGAGTTCCAGGCGGGGTATGGAAATTGTCTTTAAACGGGCTACGCGAGACTTACTCGCAATCAGTTTAGCTGTTACAGTACTTGTTTCACTTGTACAATGCACTTTTGAACTACTTTTGATATCAAGAAAAAAAGATACAACAAACAATTTTATGAAGAGTATACATAAAAGAATATTAAAAATTTTCGGAGATATTTTAAATGTATGAAAGCATCACATGCACACAGGTATAACATTTGATATGATAATTAAGGAGTTAACTAATTAACCTCTTTAGTCATATTTTCATACATTTATTTTTTTGCTTCACATGTTGATATTTTTTGTATGTATCCTATATATTTCTAATTTATCTAAATATCGAAAATGTGCCTATTTTCATTCCAATATTTAGACATTTTACGAACTCCTGTCATTGAAAATCAACAGCATGCAATTACTGATTTTTTTCTTAAATATACTCACTAACCAAACTAATAACTTTGGGAAAACTATTTAACTCATGCTTTTTTTAACATAATAGTTAAAAAAAACCACACAATGTAGCAGCGATTTCAGACACGCAACAACGACCTTACATGACATCATGGTGCTTAACCCATTTTAGGCCAAGCACAGAAATTTTATAAAATGTAGCATTATTTTTATTGAAATATGCTTAAATTACATACATTAAGACACAAAAAAAGATTCGTGCATGAAAAATAATATTTTATATAAGAAATAATATTTTATATAATAATATAAAATATTATTTCTTATAATGAATAATATGAATATGAATAATATTTTTATGACTTTTGTTTTATTCTTATTTCATATACAGAATTTGCAACTTTAATCTATTTTAAAAACATATAATTCATTTCAATTGGAATAATAATATATTTTTAAAAAGTCGAATTTGTCAAAGGCGTTTCAAATTAAAACTCTAGCGTATTTTGAAATTTTTTTAAGAGAAAGTGTTTACTCCAATTGAATTACTAATATTTTATGGATGTCTTCAAAAGCCTTAAAAAATAGAAGAAAAATAAAATTCTTGAAAAAAATGTGTCAGAGTGTTAAAAAAAAATATTTATCGAAATGTTTCGTATACGAACCTTTGGCCGAAAATGGGTTAAGGAGGTTGTGATCATGGTGCGTGAGATAACACGCTTAACCTTCATCTAAATTGGGAAGTGTAATATAAACATGAATATTAAAACAATGCAGATCAAAATGGTATAAATTGGAAGATTTGGTAGAGACTCTGCGGTCATTCCAGAGTTCGAAGAAGGAGGTTAAATATAAACTGCAAAAAGAAATGCGTACGGCATCCAAACATATTAGGTTTCTCCACAATTTGGTGCCAAGAGTTAAAATAGATAACAAAACAAAAATATTTAATTTCTTGGACTTCTCAAACCTGCATGTCTATACAATAAACTAATTGAATTTAGAGCTGCTATTTTTTTCCTGTAAAAACGCGTCTGCTAAAATTATTCCAAGTAATATCCGAAATAATGGAACCACAAAAGTAACTCGGCAGACATTTACTCGAAGAATATCAGAGTTAATAATGATATCGAAAGCAGCGCATTTTTCCGTTTGTGTTTAAAATCTTGTCCGTCTAAGAGCCACCATTTTGTTTCCTAGAGTAATTGATTTTAACTTTAAAGTTATTGAGTGGATTATTCCATCAAGTAGGACTCACAAAATTATGCTTACATTTTCACTCATAGTTACCAAAATATCCCCAGTATTCAAAAGATTTATTCAAAACCAACAAAAAATGAACATATTGTCCATTTATTAAAAATCAATGTAATTCTCTTATAAACTAATTTTTACTGAAGAAACTATCATTCAGAATGAAACAAAATACAGTAAAAATTACTTTGCGTTCATTAAAAAATTAAATATAATTCTAATATAAACGGAATAACACTTTTCAAATTTTTTTAACTTTTTGGAAAATTCTTGGGTACAGAACTGGGAAATCTGGAATTTATCTGAATATTTTTATTGGTTGAATTCCGCAACTTATTTTATGTTAGTCGTTTTCTGATTCCGCCATGTTTAGGGTCATAAAATGAAACACTTCCGAAGCTACAATGAGGGAAAAAAAGCTTAAAAAACTATAATTTGAAAACAAATTGTGATAAAGTTTTGAAACAAATTTCACTTAAAAATGTATTTTTTTTATACGCAACAGAGTAAAAATTTAAAATGTGCGATATTTGAAAGTTTAAAAATTTGCACTTTTGCAAATTGTAAGAGTGAAATTTTATTTAAAATTTGTTTATGATAGATCAAGGAATATTAATCTTTAATCTACACGGTTAAAAATCTTGCAGCCTTTTGTACAGTCATTTCACCGTTTTCTGAAAAACCAGTAACATAATCGTAATTTAACTCTATTCTAACCATAAAATTGGTAATAATAAGTTCAGAATAACGTAAAAAGACTGTTGTTTTACTTTTTTTGTAGAAAATGGTCAAATGACTGGGTAAAATGCTGCAGATTTTTAACAGTGTATGTCGTACGTATTATGAGATGTTCAAAAGTCAGTCTGATTAATTCCATGAAATAAAATGCACATTTTAAACAGTAGAATATCTCTAAAATTCCGTTTTTTAACACGGATCTGGGCATATTAATGTTTAATGGATGGGGTACGTAACACACTATATCGCCAAAGATGACCGGCCACTTGCGATTTTAGACATTTTGTTAAATGTCTCAAAAAATACACGAGAAATTACCCTGAAATTCTAGTTGCGTATATATAATAGACAGGTCACACATTTCTGTGAATATTTTTTCCCCGAAACTCATACGGGATCGTTAACAAATTGAAAAAGAACGAATATAATTAGGACAACCCTGTCAAAACTAATGTAGCAAAAGCGCTCAAACTGTGATCGTGATAATGTGGATAAAGTGACTGATTGTAATGTACTGTGTTTATTTTTATGTTTATTTGTACTGTGTTTTTTTTAGTGTCTTGCTTATAATTTTCAGGGTTTTTAATATAAAATAATATTCTTTTCTGAAAATATGACAAACAACATTGCATGCAATACACTGTCATCCGAATTAAATAATGATAATAATTGTATAAAAAACGAGCAGGTTTATTAAATAACTTTTCGTTGCTCATGCGTTAAACATATCAAAATTTGATTTTCATATTGTGTTAGCTAAATGTATAGAGGAACCAAAATTTCATTTTCATATTGTGTTAGCTAAATGTATGGAGGAACTTCTGTAAATATTTCAAAAACATAGCTTGAAAATTCTGAAAGTGATCGGCTATAGAATGAACTCAAAATCCGTTATTCCCAAAATAAGACAAAAAATATTAGGAGTTTTATCCAAATGTAGTAGTACATGCCATATTGTGTATTCTATATTGCAATTAATCATAAATTATATGGATACAACCCACCATCTTTTTGCCTCACTTTGGGAATAACGGATTTTGAGCTTATTCTATAGGCAATCAGTTTCAGAATTTTCAAGCCATGTGTTACAGAAATTGATCCATTCAGTTAGCTAACACTATATGCAAATGAAATTTTTATATCGCTGACGCATACGTAATGAAAAATTACTTAATAAACCTGTTCAATTTTCATACAATTTATTTTTATTTTTATTATGAGGACAGGGTATTGTTTACAATTTTGTTTGTCATTTTTTGAGAAAGGAACATTATTTTATATTAAAAACTCTTAAAATTATAAGCAAAAAACTTTGGAACTGTTTTTATAAAAACTTTAATTTTTCTGTGTGTATACATGCTATCCACATACAAATGAACGCAGTACATTAAAATAAGCCCCTTAATCATAATATACAGTGATAGCGCTTTTGCTACATTAGTTTGGACATGGTTTTACAAAAGTTATTCGCTCTTTTTCAATTTGTTGATGGTTCCCTATAGAGTTTCGGGAAAAATCTTCACGGAAACGTATGACATGTACTATTATATTTATACGCTTAGAGTTTTAGGATAATTCCTCATGTATTTTTCTAGATATTTAACAAAATGTCTAAAATCGAAGTGGCCGGTCATCTTTGGCTAAATAGTGCATATGACTCATTATGATCATCATAAAAACGATGTTTTTTATTATTATTATTAATTTAAGAAAATAATTTATTTATAAATCTTTAAAATTTTAGTCTTTGAAAATATCATTTTCTAAATAGTCATTGTTATTTGATAACCTACAATTTTCTTATGTTTGTTATTTTATTGTTATTATTTATTTATTTATTTATTTTTGATAACGCGTAAATGTTTTAGTTGAAATTCGGTTATATTACATTATTAATCACAGGTTAAATTTAACAATATTTCCAAAATTAAATTATTTATAATCGTATTTTTTATTACTCAGTTTATATTAACTATACAATAATTCATGAATTTCATCGAAATATAGCTGTAAATTAATTTAAAAAAGAATACAATTATTTTTAATTATCTTCTTTTTATAAATAAATGGTAAATACAATGGTATATGAAGAATTCGCTCATTACAATTGCTTCCTATCTGGTCTTAGAAGATGTTAAACGAAAACAATAAAAATTTTAAGTGCATCGTGGGCGTTTGTTTGTTTTAATTTAATGTTTGTTTTAGAATTATAACATAGAATTGAAAATTTGCGCAAATCTATAGTTTGCTAAAGTATACAGAGCATCTCAAAAAGAAATTTCCTATATTATTTTATCGTTTAAGAACTTTTTAAAAATTATAAACTTCGGACCAAAATGATAAAATTTTCCTTTCGTGTAAATTGTTTAGATATATCCTTGATTTTGAAAAATAATCATGTAAAATTCTATTACAAACAAGTCTGCGCATTAATTTTTTAATTTAGTGATATTTTTTCTGAATTTCATGTCGATTTTCAAAATAATTCTGCCTTGTAATAAATTAAAAACAAAATTTAATTGTCTTAATGAAGACAATTTCCGAAATTCATTTTTTGAAGATGTTTCAAGATTATTTCTTATCAGCATCATGAATTTTGATGAAAATATCAGCAGCAATGATCATTTGAAAAAAATTAAAAAGGTCGAAGAACCGATTTCGAGAAAAATGACATTAAAGTACATTAACAGGGCAAAACTTTGTTTCTGAACAAAATTAAAACGTTTGTAGTTTTGCATAAAAATATTGCATCTGTACGCGGCTTTATTCAAAAGACGCAGTAAAAAATTGGAGAAGAACAATACACACAAAAATAAATGTTGATTTTGCGTTCGATTTTTACTCAAACAAAAGTCCACGGTCCCCGTAAAAAGATTTCATATGCAAATTGTGTACATGTTTCAGCTTCAGCGAACCTAATCTCAAAATAACTGACTTTTCAATTGTGGTATAATTTATAAATCACTACAATTGATATCCTACAACTTTAAAATATCGTCATTTCAATTTTAAAAATTCAGTAAAGTTTAAACAATCAGTTTCACTGTAAAAAAATATTCGTTAAATTTACGACAACATTAGATGTAATAAAAAATACATCTAATTTTATAGCAATTTTTATGGTTTTTTCTTACAGTGTTCTACAAAACTTACTTTGCATTGTTTTTTAATACCTTGTAATATTTAATAATTATAACAGAAAAACATATAAATATATACATAGTAAAGTTTTAAATCAATTAGCATTAGCATTTTTTCAAACATTTGATTTGCATTTAAAATTAATTTTTAAATAATTTAGTAAATTTCTTATTCTATGCTTTTTTTATTTTGAAATATCTAGAATCGTAAACGACATTCACACCGATTTAATTGTCTTTAATGTTACACAAATAGATTTATCTGAACTACCAACTGTCATACAATTATAAACGCTCAATAACTTTACTTTATTAACATAAAAATAAAATTCTATTTAATTTAAATCTAAGTTTTCAATAGCATAAACATTTCTACACTTATAAATTATTTAAAGAAATGTTCTCATCAATTATTTTCAGTGAAAAAAGCATTATAACGTTATTTACACGCAGAAATTGTTTTTAAGTTTTAATTATAAAATAAATGTGTTTAATTTTAAATTAATTTAAAATTGTAAATTTAAAATTAACGTTACATATACCTTAATTAAAATATTTTAAGTAATACTATTTAAAGATTCATTTAATTATAGTAGTAATTTCATATGAAATATAAAAACAACTTGAAATGTGATAAGAAATATAATAGCAGCTCTTTATTTAATTTATGTTTGTTACGCTTTTCCTTCTTTAAGGTGAAAATTTATTTTGATAAAATCTGATGTTTTTCATTTATCAAAAGTAAATAAATCGGTTTTTATACGTCAATAGGCAGGAAACGAAAAGAAAAGCTTCAGAGAAAACGCACATTCATTTTCACCTTAAGCAAAAAACTGGAAGGGAAAATGAACGCGAGAAAAGTTTTTTTTAAAATAAAAAGAAGCATTAATGCATCAATTGGAAATGCTGGAACATATCCCATTTCTCCCTTTTTTCAGACGTGTTAGAAATCTTCAGAAGAAATTCAAATATCAAGAAACTGGAAATTATTAAGAGCATATCTTACATGCATCATAATATAGTCTAAGAAATTGAAAATCTAGATGTCCATGACTTATTTTTAAAATGATCTAAATTAGATTCACAGAGTTTAATTTAAGAAAAAAGTAAAATGTATATACCCTAAATAAAGTTTTATGGGAAGGTATACGAAGGATTGCTTTTAAATGAAAAAGTGTTGCCATTAGGAAAATAAGTTTTGTTTTCTATTTTTAATGCAAATGTGTTTCTCTTTTAAAGGAACCAATATTTCAGCAAATATCTACTTGAAAATGTTTAAGTTATAAGCATTTGAAATTTGCGAAGAATGAATTTTTCATCCATATAATATATTTTAAGTAGATTTTTCAAAAATTGACTTTTCAGCAAATTAGGATAGTTATTTAGTATAGCAGCTAAAAGCTGCTTTATTTTATCTCAAAAATACATTCGATATTTCATGAATTTTGAAAATTTTATCATTTTAAAACTTTAAATGTTTATTTTAAAATACTTGAAAGTATTATTGACTTTTACAAAATATTCGTTCTCATTTTTGAACCAAAATGAGTGCAAGTGGAGGAAAACTGATGTTTACTCTCCAAACGTGCACTGTAATGTCCAATTTTTATGCTATTTAAAAATACTTGAAGTCATTTTGCCAACAATAGCAGACTGATAATGATGACATTATTTCAGAGACAGCAAGAATGTATTCATCAAAATCAGATGTAAATAAAATCCTATGAAAAAAGTTCGAAAAAATTTGGAAGAATGAATCAGTTATTATAGTTTCCCTGAAGCGTATTATTCAAGTGATAGACAGAACTTTTCTGAGTAAAAGAAGTTTATTCGATTCCCCAAATCCAGAAGAAATGATAATTACATTCAGTTTTCTAAAGTTGAAGTTGTAAATAATCTTCTAGAAATTTTAGCTTGCAAATTCAAGCCAGTTAATAATTGTACCTGAGAAAAATCAAATGTGATGTCTAAAAAAGAAGAATAATTTCTTCTTGACAAAAGTTTAACAAGTAAAATGTTTATTGACACTCTCGATAAATCCGAGACATTTAAAATGAGACAGAGAAGACAGAAAAAAAACACGATCAAAAAGGGCTTAAAAGGCATGTTTATGATTTGTAGCAAATCAAGACAGTGGTAAGTTGTTAAAATAGTGATGAGAAAAGAAATACCATCCTTTCATCAGTGTGTGAAAAATTAATATCGATATTACAAGCATTTATTTCTAAAGTAACCCCCCCCCCCCAAAAAAAAATAAATAAATAAATGAGAACACATCTGTTAACGGTTTCAGACAAGCATAATTTTTCTGTTAAATGTATGGTAGTGATAGTTATTGTAATTCTACAAAAGTTGTCATTCTAACAGAAAACGGTTAATTACATATAATTGACAGAAGCAAGGTATACAGACAAAATCTGTAGAAAGATCGACCAGTCTGCTATTACAAGGTTATTACACCAATTAGAAAGCATACGTTTAATGTAGTCAGAAAATGACAAACTTTGTACTTGTTTCTTTATCATCTTTATACACGTTGAATTTTTGCATTTTCAAGATAACTGAAGTCTCTTTATGAAACAGATAAATAAGAATTCATAAAAAAATCTCTAACATCAAGCAATTACGTGTTTTAGCTTATTAAATAACGTTATATTTAAGAGCATAGACTTTTGCTCACTGAATTGTGTTATAGAGAAAAATATAAATATACTACCTATGACAATAAAATTCGGTGAATTGTCTTGTAGCATTAATGTAGATGAAATATTAACGAAAGTTGCCATACCATCCTTCAAAATAGACATCTCATATAGCTATGCACCGCTGAGATCTGTTATACATGTTCTGGGAAATTCGCAAGAAGGCTTCTTTTAGGATAAAGTTCAAAAGCTTTGTCACGTTTCGTTGGATGCCAGCAATATGGTCAAATCTCTTTCAAAGAGAGTTTGAGTCGTGAAAATAGGAAGAAGTTTTGAGGATAGAACTCTGGCGAGTATGGTAGGTGTTCAATTTGCACCATCTCTTGTGAATTTCTTTCCGTGTCTTGCAAAGCTTAAAACCAAACTTTAAACTGATCTTTTATTCTTTAATTTTCTTGTTCTCAGTTAAGAACCAATACACTGAAAAAGCACTTAGTAAAGCACATCTTACACAGAACTTAATTGATGTTCAACTGAACAAAGGTGGGGGAAGATGGTCTACACTTGCCTCTATGCAGTTGCAGCGTTTTGTTTCCCCAGTGTTGCCAGATCGGTCGTTCTGAATTCATTCACCGAACTTTATTGTCAGGATAGTATTTGCTTCTTCAGACAAAAACTCTCTAATCGCGGTTCTGGAGAGGTGAAATATGGACTTCTAAGTCATCTCGGACTACTCTACTACAGGGTATGCAATGATAATTCTGAGTATGATAGACATCTTGATGATCAATTTGTTGGATTCTCTTTTCTTTTGATATGATGACAGTACTTTCACGGAACAATTTGTTGTATTTCCGTAACAAAATTCGCAACAAAAAATTTGCATATTCTTGATTCTACCAAGAGAGAGCTGTTGTTGAATCTGTAAAATGATAATTTTACACATATCCAAGCACAATGAATCTAAAACAGTTTTTACCAAAAGAGCTGACAGCAGGTTAGCAGTTATATGAAGCCTAGTAAAAGATATTTTTTTAAGGCGGGGACTCTTTTTTTGCAGTTAATATTCTAAATGATACTGTCGAATCATTTGATAAGGATAGTAAAGAAACAACACAAATGTGGGATAGATGCTGATCCATATGTTACTCTAATATGACGATATTCACTTTTAGCATCGGAAAAATAATCCTTCCAGAGAGTTTCTAGAAAATTTTGATCTTCACTAACTATCTTAATTTGACGTAACATATTTGCAATATCTACGTTAATAAATATATACAGCGTACGGAATATTTTAACAAAATGAAAAAAAAAGATAATATTTTACGAACTCTAGGTCCTATATTTAAGTTTTCATCAAGAGAAACATTATTTGAAGTTATTACACTTCCACCAAACACAAGCCTAAGAAGTGTTGTGTTACCAGATTTCCTAATTATTGGATGATGTGGAAGACAACAAACTTCATTAACGGCTTTTCAATTTGATCGTTTGGTATTTTCTCAGTGTTTCCCATAACAAGATGTTCATTCACAAAAATAAACTAATTTTTTTACAAAACCGGTTCTATTTTAAATCATTTTTCTAAGTTTATAATATTTTTTTCATAGCTAGAGATTATGATATCCTTAATTCTTTACATCGCTTTTTAGAAGACAAAAGCACAACATATCTGCCGATTTAATCTTGTAAATGGGATGTTTTAAAAAGTTTATTAGAAAAATTTTCTTCATTTGTGTATATTTCCTTCGAAAGGATAGCTTCAGATCCTTTTTACAAAATCTCTTTGAACATTTGAAAAATGAACTGTAATATTTGGTTTTTTTCTGAAAATGTATCACCATCTCTCGTTACATCCACCATTAATGCAAATTAATTCCAAAGCAAAGCCCTGGTTTTAAAAATACTTTTTGTCCACTGATTATAGATTATGATAGTGACACGCCCAATAATAAGTCTACTGCTCCTGGTTTTATTCTACTTAAAGTCCATACATGTTGCGTTATTTAAATGATTGAATGCATAATGTAACATGATAAAACTGGTTGATTATTCGTTATCATTTAAAAAAAAAAGCACCTAACCGTTTATTTTGTTTTGAAAAAGATGATAAAAAATTTAAAACTTTCAATACTCCATGTCTTTTTCGAGTACCTGTCCTAGTCCCAAACATTCAAGGCATAAATTAGCTAAATTTCTATTTATCCCTAATAATTGCATTGCATATTCAATTATGAAATTACAGTTACTGCCAACATCAATAACACAACGCAATAATAAACTTATATGACTCTTCAAACTGCATTTCGAAAAAACTCTTTTTGACTGACAATTGATTAAGTTATGCGCTTTAGATGAGCACGCAAAACAATGTTTTTAATTTTTTACAAATCGTTTTCTTTCGCAAACAGATACCTTTAGAAACTCACTGCATTCTGATATTTTACGCTATGTGAAGAATAACATTTACTATCAATATTATTAACAGAAGTGCTCACTGCAGTATATTTCGGATAAATATTTTCCATATAATAATTATTTCTTTTAAGAGAATGCAACAAACAAACATAATATTACAGAAAACAAATTAATTTAAGCAATGTAGGAAGTTCGTCACGTTTTAAACAGACGTTCCATCGTAGCTAAAAATTAGTATCCAGTTTCTGGAACATTTCATAAATTAGCAAGGTTTCTGAAAAACTTCTTACGTTCTTACCCAAAATTAATCCAATATAAATATTTTAAGAAATAAAACATGACAATTTTAGCTTTTGCGCTGGTGAAAAAAAAAAAAAAACATTTTCATGAATACTAGAACTAAAAAAAATCTTCCAAACTTAACATTTTATGGATGGTGCAACTTAAAGGTTTTAGGGAAACTTTGATAAATGTATTTTATTCATATCTTTATTTTTTATCTGCAATTGCTGCTTTGATCAGTTTTTACTATCAGTTTATCACTAATTGTCTTTAGTGGTTGCCTATTGAATTTTATGTCAGATACAGGTCATTTTAGGGACTAGGTGAAAATATTATTTCCTGACTCAGATAAAATCATATTAAATATTTCTTCGTTTAACTTCCTTTCAGTAAACGAAGCTGTTCTAACTCACGCACATTCAAATCAGTTTTAAAATATTTATTTTGAAATCTCTTATTTGACAGTTTCAGTACTCTTTTATAGTTAGATATTTTTTATTCATTTGTTCTCTTGCATTTTTTAATCTGACACAGATCCCATGAGATCATACTTTTACTTTTCTAACAAATATCATACATGAATTATTCTTTTAATTTTCGCCTTGACTTCCCAATTCTTTGTCTCGTCGGGCCTAAATGTTCTGTGGAAGCTTTTTAAATGAAGCGGTACACTGTAATAATTTGCTTTTTATACTTTTAATTAAATATTTCAGAAACGAAATATCAGCTTAAAATTGCAATACACTTTCGTCGAGATCTACAAACTCAGTTGGTAAAAAGGAGAAAATCAACAAGAATATCCCTGCGCTGAAGGAAAAGTATAATATGTGTTGTATTTATGCCTTCGCAGAGGGAAAATGGTTAAAATATTTAGCTTTCACTTTAGTATAATAAATATGTATAGAAATGCATAGATTATATCGGTATATATGTCTGTAATAAGGTGGTCTGGTGTAATAACGCCAGGCGGGGTATTAACGCCAAGTGCTAATATTTTGCATAATTATGAAATAATCTGGTAAATGACACCCCTGTGCTCTGCGCAGAAGGGTTTTGAGTCATATACACTGCTCAAAACAATTAAAGGATATTTGAAGTTTTATACAAAATAAAGATATAAACGAAATTTTTTTGTCAAAAATAGAAGAAGAGAATCACAAATGCAAATTTTTCTGGTTTTCAAACTGTGGAGTATGCAAATTTTGAGTTCGACGTCAAAAACGTCGCTTCAGCGGCAGCGAATGAAATTTGACTTTCAACTGGATAAAAGAGAATGAAGACAAGGATGATCGGCATTCAGTGATTGCTTTGTTTCGATGAGTACGATGTCTCAGCGAAGTCATTTGACAGATTCAGAAGCTTGGAGAATTGTTGGTAGGTTAGAAGGGGGCCAAACTCAAGCCGAAGTAGCGCAAGTTATTGGAGAGTCACAAAGTGTCATTTCCAGGATCTGGAACCGTTTTTTGGAGAGTGGATGTGCAGGCCGAAGACAAGGGCAAGGTCGTACAACAACGCCGATGAAGATCGGTATTTAGCGTTAACAGCTCGAAGACACCGAAACATGACCGCCACTCTTCTCCAACAACACCTTCGCTCGGCTACAGGCACCACGATTTCAACTCAGACTGACCGAAACCGGCTCCATGCTGTAGGTCTGTATGCTCGCCGAGCGATGGTATGTGTTAGATTAACATCAAGGCACCGTCGCGACCGCATTGAGTGGGCAACCGAGCAAGTCAACTGGAGGAGAAATGAATGGAGCAATATTCTGTTTTCTGACGAGTCCCGTTTTTCTGTTCATCCGGATAATAGGCATATTTTCAACTGGAGGGACCATGGCAGTAGGAATAATACTGCGTTCGTGCACGAAAGAGTCAGATTTGGCGGTGGGGGAGTGTTGCTGTTTGGTGGCATCTCCATTGACGGGCGCACTGACCTCTACATCATTCGAGATGGAGCTCTGACTGGTCGCCGATATAGAGATAAGATCCTCAGACATATTGTAGTCCCTTACGCTGCAGCAATCGGAGATAACTTCATTTAAATGGACGATAACTGCAGGCCACATCGTGCAAACCTGGTGGAGGATTTCCTTTTCGAGGAAGGAATCGTTCGAATGGAATGGCCAGCGTGTTCTCCGGACATGAATCCAATCGAGCACGTTTGGGACACTCTAGGAAGACGAGTTTCTGGCCGACAACAACCCCCCAAAACTCTCCAAAAATTGGAAAGAGCTCTTCTGGAAGTGTGGGGCAGAATACCCCAACTCGTCATTAATAGCCTCATTGAGTCCATGCCTCAAAATTATTCAACGTTGCTGGCCGCCCGTGGAAACCATTTCCCCTACTGAAAATGATTTTCTTTGAAGAAAACATCTTTTCTTATTATTTTTTTCTCATATGCACAAATTGTGTTTTTTTCCTTTTGTACACAAATGCGCAATAAAATGCATTTTTTTCTGCCAAACATGTGTAATTTATGCTCATATAACCTACTATGTCTGTCGACCATGTATCAATCAGCTAAAAAGTTTCCCAGATACAAAATCCACCTAAAACTGCAATATCATTTAATTGTTTTGAGCAGTGTACATCATAAAAACAGCTTCAAGTTAATTTGTTTCATTTTTAGGTCTTATTGTTTTTACAAGCAACTAAAATTAACGCTTGTTCTAAAATTTGCGAGATAGGTTTTGTGATGTGAAGACTATTTTTTTTATCCTGAAATACTTTGTTAATTACATAAATTTGTAGTACATTTCATTGACTTTCAAAATGCTGTTGAAGATTTTGGATATCTTCTCGAGATAATTTGTAATTAAAAATGTACAGCGCAATAGCTATAACGGGGTAATAACGTCAATTCTTGGCATTCATACCCTACAGTACCCGAGCTACAGTCTAAATACTGATTTAAATAAACACAGTTAAAACTGTGCAATGTTTCTAATAATTCTATTTAAGCAGTCCTTTTTAAGCTAAAAGAAGCTCACGGTCTGATATTCTTTTGCCTCATCCCCCCCCCTCACATACACCACCTTTATTTTTCTGAAAAAAAAATTGATTTTTATGAAAAATTGAACATTTTCAATAGCTTAGAATGCAATTTGTCAATTTTTAAGTTTGTACAGTTTGTATTTTTAGAATTGTGCAATCTACATGCAATTATTCCATCTTATTTCATAGTTTTGTTTGCATGGCGTTATTACTCATATAGGTGGGTAATAACGCCAAATACCATTGGTCAAGAAATCACGCCATTACATTTTATGAATACATATCTGTTAAATTATTTTTTTATAAAGATAGTAAATGAGTTGCTGTATCAAATGATATATTTGTTTGAAAAATACAAACTAAAACTGAGCCGTGAAAATTGGTAGAACCGTGCGTTATTATCCCAGGGTAACTTATATATATTTTTTGCCGCTAAAATTGCATTTTATGTCATCTTAGTTTTTCAGTACTATTTTAATAAAAAAAAATGAATATCCTTACAAAAAAAAAAATTGTAATAAATCCACCGTCAAGAAAAAAAAATCCCTCGATAAAGTTGTTAATATACTAGAAAAGAAAAATAAACACAATCTTTATTCCTTTTCGCTCACTTTGAAATTAAGTACATAATAGTTAATTTTCATATAGGAGAATAGCTTAAAAAATTGATTTTTTGTTTTACTCTTCAACGTTTTTAAATTCCATTAAGTGAGCTTTAAAGTATTTAAGGTTTAAGCGTATACAACTATTTTTACTGCTTATCGTATAATATTTTAAACTTAGCAATTTAAATGTTTCTTAGATCAACGTTATAAATTGAGATGCCGGGATAGTTTTTTGAGGGTTTAACTACTTCGTATGCCTTTTATATGAAAATTTATTCAGACACTTTTAGAAACAATAGAATTCAATTAATTTGACTCCTTAATATAAAACATACGTTTTTTAAAAAAAATATATGTATATACAGGGTGAGCAATACATATCGAAACAATAAGCTATTTCCTTAAGTATTGCCTCTAGACTCATACTTCCAATTGCTAAAATTCATAAAAAAGTTAAACTTTTTGATAAGATAAGTTGCAATTCCATTGGGGGGGGGGGGTCTATTTGAAAAATTACGAAAATTAAATTTTTATACGGCCCCCGTAGAGAAAAAATTCCAAACTTTCCTTATCCAGTCCTGAATTTTACAGAAAAAAATTGCATCTTCATATCTTCAAAAGTAGCAAAGTTATATCCGTTTAAAAAAATATCTGGTTTTAAAGGATTAGATACAAACTGAAATGCGCGCAATTCAAGAAACAATGTTACTTTAACAGTTCTATAAAACATGTAAAAAAATCTTTTGAGTTAGAATTTCGATTATTTTTTTTCTTTTTTGTGATGGTTAGCCATACAATTTGCTAAAATTTCTCATAAAATTTACAAAAACTTCTAAAACTGATTTTAAAAAATATTATATAATTTTTAATTGGTATAACTCGAAACATTATTTATCGGATTTTAATTTCTTTCCATTTCATCAAAGATGAAAATCTAATTTTAGTTTTTTCCAAAGTTTTTTTTTTCAATACTAATTTTAAAACTATTAAAAATAGTTATTTAAAAAATAATATAATAAAAAAATCATATTTTCAAAAGCAGATGTTTTTTTTTTTCAAATTTGCCGAAACAAAACTAATGTAAAATAATCAAAAATGACATGCTTCATGTTTTTGTATTTTTTTCTTCAACACTTCTAGACTTTTAATGATTTAAAAAAGATAAATAGCTCGAAAAAAAATTCATGCAGAAAAACGAATTTAAAATTTTAAATAATATTTGGCTCCTGATAAAATGTTTAAGCTTTAAAAAAAAAAAATGACAGTGTAAAAAAATTCCTCTCTGTTGCTCAAACTTCCGATCGAGTTTAACTTTTCTCATTTCTATCTCCTTTCTATCAGATTTTTTAAACAATACTTTTTCTAAGATGCGGATTAAATCATTTTTATAAATTTAGCACTCACAACTTCAGGCTTTTTATCGTCCTGGAAAGGCTGTTAAAAAATCTGTATTCTGGGCCTAGGCCGGGCGTAACATATTTTTCATATTGAACGGGACTGCTTCCTTCTTCCTAGTCTGCATTGGACGAAATTTTCAATCCCGGTATCGGCACAATCTATATTAAAATCACTGTCCCTGTCTGACCTAATCCATGCATAAAATAAGTAAAATTTGGCTCAATCAAAATTTTTTACGAAAAACACAGTTTTAAAAATAGTTTTAAAATTGCTTTTATTAAAAAAAAAAAAAAAAAAAAAACTTTTTAGGATTTTTTTTAAAAAGAGCAGTATATTTAAATATGCAATTTAAATACAATAAATCCAGTGAAAAAAATCGGTCTATGACGTAATCCTGTCCTGAACGGAAAAATTTTTGGTCCATGCAAAATAAATATAATAATACCTCAGAAAAAATTAAACTCCAGTAAGACACCTCCTAAGTAGGGCATTTGTCTATAACGTATTTTTTCTTTCTTATGTGATTCCGTCTTAAAAGGTTTTACTATATAACATTTTACAAAGTCTCCAAAACATCGAATATGTATTAACGATATTAAAATATAAGTGAAACATTTACATATAAATAGAGATTCATTGATAAAATAAATATATCACAGTCCTTGGCGATTCTTTAATAATATAAAGTATAAATATGAAAAACGAAAAGCTATGATAAGTATTTTTCGTGAAACCTCCTCCATACAAAACAATTTTTAACCACACCGAAGTAAAAATCTATGTAGAAATTCTGGACTGAGGCAGGCTATGATTTAAACATTTTTCCAAGCAGGATCGGGTTAGGATTTTAATAATTTTCAAACACGGACCTATTTTTTCCCTACGGATCAGTTCCGGACTGCACCTAGATATTTCGACCCGTGCAGACCTCTAGTGCAGATGTCATTAGCATATTTTCCTTCAAGTATAGTGTAAAATACATACGCTGCTATGTTATATTCAAAGAAAAAGCTCTATCTTAAATCGATTTTTATTAAAGTGCAATTTGTGAATGTTCCCTATCTAGAGTTGAAATTCAGTCAAGAAATCCCAGTTTAGAGGCAGGGGGAAGTGGTGTAAGATTTTAATATCTCTGTGAGGTTTTGAGATACGGAGATGAAATTTTTTTTTGTTTTATTTAGGAATGGATAAGGAATAATTTCCTTATTGGGAATTTGCCCTACGGGGGCCGTATAAAAATTTAATTTTCGTATTTTTTCAAATAGACCCCCATGGAGTTGTAACTTATCTGATAAAAAAAATTCACTATTTTTATGATTTTTTGCAATTAGAAGTATGGGTCTAGGAGCAATATTTAAGGAGACATTTATGACTCACCCTGTATATATTTATTTTTGAAAAGAAATATTTAATTTTGATCATGTCATTTAATAATGAATTTATCATGTTCAAATATTAAATTAAATGTAAATTAATTTACTAAAAAAAGGATCAAAATATGTTTCCAGTAGAAAATACTAACTTATTCCAAAATATATTTATGCTTAAATATCAAAATAAAAACTTCACAACATGCACAATATGAACTTTAAAAAGCTTACCGGTTTACTTAAAAGGCAACTAAAATAATAAAAGAGAATGTTGAAAGTTATAAAGAATCCGTTAATTTAAATTTCCTAGTATTTTCACAATCTAATACCGCGGTCATTGCCAGGGAACATTTCTATTCATTGCTTTTCCATTCTTTTAACTGCGTCACTGCGTTTGAAATGAAAGAAACTAATTATTAGGGTTGCTGGAAGTAAAAATAGCAGTTCTTTTAATTAAAATTTAATGGAAAAAATGTTTAAATTTTGTTCCATTTATTTTAATTCATCATATTTAAAAACTTTGAGTTTTACGATGATTTGTATGTTTATTTATATCCCATTTGAACATTTATATAGAATTTTTTTTATATTTAAAATTATTATTTGCGATATTTTTTTAATAAAATAAATATTAAATTATTGTTAGTTTTCAAAAGTTTTAGCGATCAACTAAATCAGATTTAATTCTGAAAAAAAGGAACAGTTATTTAATAATTTATGTCGATTTTGAGAGGCATGTATTTTATTGTGAAGTTTGAAATATAGCTTTCGCCTTCTGTATCAAAGTACATGATTTTGTCAATAATTTCATTATAGGTTTATAAAGTAGTATAATTTACTTTATCTAAAGGGAGTATGCGTTGCTACATTTTTGAGATATCCTTAAGGACCAAAGTGAAAATTTTATTATAATATCTGAAATTTAATGAAAGATAATGATATGATTTTCACCTTAAATGTTATCTTTAGTCAATTAATCAGAGTAAAAAAGAGTTAATGTGCATCGTAATATTTATTAAAATCAATAGCTTTTCCTTAATCTGTTATGATTAGCTGTTTAAAAAATGCTGGCTTAGTTTTATGTGTGTTCCCGTCTGTGCACGAGCGGATGGACAATAGTCTACAAAAATATTGGCAGATTTTTTCAAATTCAGATAGGACCTGCTTGCCATAGACAAAAATGAACTCACACACACAAAATAAAATCAGTTCTATGCATAATTTCATACACTTTTTAATGCACTTTTTAATGGTAAACTAATGAAAATGGAAAAGACATCGCGATAATAGCGCCCACTTCTGGCGGATATTTTTCGAATTCAGGGGGGGGGGGGATTTGCTGACTATAGCCATATAGTTACACAAAAAATTTGGTTCAATTCTGCTCATAATTTCATACACTTATAGGGGGTACAATATTGAAAATGTCACAAAAGTCGCTATTACAGCGCTCCTGCGCATCTAGCCCTTTCGGTGGATTTTTTCGAATTCAGGCCGGAAGAACTAGCCCTAGCCAAACACTTTAATTCTACCCATACATTCATGCACTTTTCGGTTTTATTATATTGAAAATGGCACAAAAATTGCTATTGCAGTGTTTCCTTCTGGCGAATTTTTTTCAAATTCAGGGAGGACCAAGAGCCCCAGCCAAACACTTACACAGAAAAATTTGTGCAATTCTATGCCCAACTTCAAACACTTTTAGCTAATACAATATGGAAAGTAGTACAAAAAACGCTATTGCAGCGCGCCCTTCTGACGGAATATTTCAAAATTGTCTGAGGGCCTGCTTGCCACAACCAAGAGCTTTCACAAGAAATTTGGTACAATTCTGTGCATATCTTCATACAATTTTCAATTGTAGAATGGCGACAAACGTACACACACAAATACACACCTACAGACAGACATATTGTAAAAATGTGTTTTTTTGGAATCTCTGCACATGAAATGTGTAAATCAGTTGAAAACCGGAAGTTAAAATATTTCGAATAAAATAATTTCTTTTATTGAAGATAGAATAAACTAAACATTAGGATACTTTAGTCAATCGCGACGACATTCGTGTGATTATGATTTTCAAATAACGCTTTAAGAACTAATTTTTTAATTGATTAAAATTTCTGAAAGTAAGTGTTGTTCTGAAAGTAATAAGTGATAGCTTTGCCTTTGAGTAATTAAAAAGTGCAAGATTTATCTACTTCTATATCAAATTTAAAATTAATATAGAAAAAATGTATTTCCGCTCATTCCTTATATGAAAATAGGGGAAATTTGGTATAGAAAATTGAAGGGCCAATTAAAAATATTTGTAAACAAAATCGAAAAAATCCCTGTCGGCTGGGCCTATAGGCGGAGGTAGATTTCGTAGACTGCTCATTTCAACAACAACAAAAAAAATATATGATTAGAGATTAACCCAGTTTATTAACTTCATTTGGCCCTTTATGAAAATTATTTAATTTCATTTACCTGCAAAAACTGGTTTTTTCAGAATCATCTAAAGAAAAATTCAGCTCAAATGCCCATTTTGACAACATATTTTGAAATAAATTCTGAATTTATTTCAAAAAATCGACAAAAACAGTACATTATACAGCTCCTAAATAACAAGAAACTGTAAGTTGAATGCATTTGAGAAAATTTTTTTATTTAAAAATTAGTCATAAAATAACCGATTTGTTGTTTGAATACATCCTTAATTTTTTAATCATGATTGCTTCGGAAAATTTTGTGCGAAATACTCACTTTGACAGCATTTTTAAAAATATATTGTATCTTTATCAAAAAACTGGCCAAAGACTTCGGGAAATTCTCTTCAAAATACCCTTTTTGGTAGCCTTTTTTGAATTATATTCCGTCTTTATCAAAAAACTGACCAAAGTATCACGTTATATAGTTCCTAAATAAGAGGATTTGTAAATTGGATGCGTTTGAGAACAAAAATGGATTTAAAAACGAGTCAGAAAAAAAAAACGCAATTTCTTATTTGAACACTTCCTTAAATTTTCAATGACGATTATTTCGGAAAATTTTGTTCAAAATACCCTTTTTGGAAGACTCTTTTGAAATATATTCGGTATTTACCAAAAAACTGACCAACGCATCACGTTATATAGTTCCTAAATAAGAGGATCCGTAATTTGGATGCGTTTGAGAACAAAAATGGATTTAAAAACGAGTCAGAAAAAAAATGTAATTTCTTATTTGAACTAAAATTTTCAGTCCCGATGACTTTGGGAAATTCTGTTCAAAATACCCTTTTTGGTAGACTTTTTTGAAATATATTCTGTCTTTATCAGAAAATTGACCAGTGCGTCACTTTATACAGTTTCTAAATAAGAGGATCTACCATTTGGATGCGTTTAAAATAAAAAATGAATTTAAAAATGAGTCAGAATATAAGCAGTTTGGATTTGAGGTTTTTTCTCCAACTCCTATTTTTGTTTAATTTCTTTTTGCTATACGCATTGGTCCTATGAAAAACTTGTCAATATAAAAGTTGTAGATATTTTTAAGAAGATGTAAAATAAATTTAATCAGATTTGATACCCTAAAAATTGACGGAGTTATGCATTTTTCTCTTTTTTCACCGCCCTTTTTCTTTTCGTTTTTAATTTTTTTCATGGGTAAAAGTTCCTCATATCAAAAACTTGTAAATACAAAAGTTCTAGATAATTTTAAGAACATTTATAAAAAATTTAGTTGAACTTGATATCTTGAAAATTGACTAAGTTATGAATTTTTTCTCTCAAAACCCCTGTTTTTTTCGCCTCTTGAGCCCACTTCTAAATTTATCAAAAATCTGTCATGCATAAACATTTGGCTCATTTTTAAGAAGTAATATAATTTTAAACCGATTCGATATCTACTTTAATAAAGAAGTTATGGCGTTTTTTTGGTTTTCACAAAAACGCCCCCTATTCCGACCCCCTTGGTCCGATTTCGCCCATTAACGAACTTAGCCGAGATTTTATCCGCTTTGATTTTATGTACCAGTTTGGTGGAGATTGGTGAAGAATTATAGAAGTTATCGTGTCCATAAAAAAGTGATATATATATATATATATACAGTAAAATCTGTCTAAGCCTGAATCTGCCTAAGCCGGAAATCTGTCTAAGGTGGAAACATTTCAAAGTCCCTCATTTTTTAACATAGAGATTTCCGAACAATCTGTCTAAGACGGAAAGAATCTGTGTAACGCGGAACCGGACATTCATTTTGGGTCCCAGATGGTAAATTTACTCCTTAAGACGGAAGAAAATTTTGAAGTGGCGAAGAAAGTGGCATTCCCAGATGTTAAGAAAAGCCGTCACTGATTGCTGATAGTAGTTTGGGGATTATATTATTATTGTATATGACTGGGAACTGTTGAACAAATGAGTCACGGGATTTTTGACAAGTATAATCTTAGGTTACAATAAGATAAGAGAATCTGTTTAAAAAAGGAGGGTTGCAACATTGACAATTTATGGAAAATTTCAGCACCTTTCATGGTTTTCGGAAACAGCTTTGTTGCTGGTCAGCTGCTATTTTTTATTTGTCCTATAACACAACGAAAGTTGATTTCTTCCTAGAATTTCAGACAAAAAGAATATTGCCATAACTTCCAGAAATATGTACAAGATCTTTCAATACGCGAATAGAATGTACTTTAAGAAGAGTAAGTTATTTTAGTTTGTGTTTATGTCAGTAAGTGTTATCGTTGTCGTATAAACTCGCAGATTTGCTCTGTAGTTTAAATCCTTATTCCTAAATGGATAATAAATCAAAAACGTCGAATACTTTATCCTTAAAAGAGAAAATTGATATTATTAAACTCAAAGAACAAAATATCCCAGTTAAAAGCTCATGTGAAAAATTCAAATGTGGAAAGACTCAAATCTATGATGCTATCAAAAAGAAAGAAGAACTTCGTAAAAATTATGAAAAAGGGGGAGATTGCACTCGCAAACGTGAAAAACAAGTTGAAAACGAAGATATTGATGACAACTAGCATGGGAATGGTTTTGCAATGCCAGAGCAAAAAATGTTCCCATATCAGGAATTTTACTTCGGGAAAAGGCAAAAGAAATCGCTGAAGAAATTGGGAAAACATATTTTAAAGCATCAAATGGCTAGTTGATAAGCTTCAGAGCTCGACATAATCTGTCATTGAAACAAATGTGTGGCGAATCAAAAGATATTCCGGATTCTTATGTTGAAAAATGGATGAACAGAATTTCTACGTTAATAGATGGTTATGCTCAACGGGATATTTTTAATTGTGATGAAACTGGACTATTTTTTCGGGAATTGCCTACTAAAACTCTGACTGAAAAAGCAAAAGCATGTTTTGATGGAAAGCACTCTAAGGAACGCCTGACATTGCTTCTTTGCTGCAATATGAAAGGAGAAATGGAAAAGCCATTAGTAATCGGAAAATCACGGAAACCAAGATGATTCAAAAACATTGATGTGTCAAATTTACCGGTTATCTGGAAATCTCAAAAGAAAGCGTGGAACACAATAGTAATCATGGAAGAATGGTTGAAGTTGTTTAATAGAAAAATGCAAAGAGATAACCGCCATGTGTTATTATTTTTAGATAATGCACCTTGCCATCCCGAGACAGTGTTAACAAATGTGAAACTACATTTCCTTCCAGAGAATACCACATCTAGAACGCAGCCTTTGGATCAAGGGATAATGAAAACTCTAAAAACTGTCTACAAAAAGCATTTCCTTAGATCAAGTTTAGCTACAATGGGAACAGCTAAGTCTGCATCCGAACTAGCTAAGACCGTAACCATTTTGGATGCAATTAAGTGGATTGACAGGGCCTCTAAAGAAATCACAACTGATGCAATAATAAAATGCTTTAAGAAATCGGGATTCAGTTTCGACATCGAGAAATTTCAGATAGTAATAAAGATGATGTTGAGAAAGAAGAGCTTCAAGACCTGATGAATAACATCAGCGGTTTCATTCCAGATGGACAAGGACATACAAATGTTACTAAATACATACATGGTGATGATGAATTTACTACAAGTGATTATAAAGATTCAGTGGATTTTCTCATCGCGCAAAAGCTAGAGGACAACAGTGGGAGTAGCACTGATGAATATGAAGTCGAAGATGAAGTGACAAGCATCAAGTCATATCAAGAAAGCTCTTAAGAATATAAAGCTTTTGCAGAAATTTTACATAGAGCGGAACAATTATGAAATGATACCAATTTTGACTGAAATACAATGTGCTACGGAAAAAGAAGCCATTAAGAAAAAAAGTAAACAAACAACAATATTCGATTTTTTTTCTAAATAAGTTTAAAACATCATTTTAAGGCATTTATTAAGGTAAATATAATTTTATTTTCACTAAAATCTGTAAAATATGTAATTTTGATTGATAATTTTTCATTGAGTGTATGTGCATTATCAATTTGTAATGTAAATTATTATTAGTATAAATATATAAAAACATGTAAAGATTTCATGTCTATTTAATTTTTAAAACAATTGAAGGTACATTTTTTTTAAACTTTTAGCCAAAGAAATGTTTAATACTCTGCAAACGGTATATTTATAAAGTTTTTCTGTCTAACCCGGAAATCTGTCTAAGGCGGAATTTTATTTCAGTCCCAAGCGATTCCGTCTTAGACAGATTTCACTGTATATATATAAATTGGTGCGATTGAAATAGGTAGTCTTTCATACGAAATCTACCTAAAATAAATTTAATTACAGATAAACTCAGTATAACAACTTTATTTGTCCTCTTGAAAAATTTTCAATTTCATTTTTCTGTAAAGACTGGTTTTATTAGAAACATCTTAAGCTAAATTCGGATCAAATGCCCATTTTGACAACATATTTTGAAAAAATTCCGACTTTATTAATAAAAATCGACTAATACGGCACATTATATAGCTCCTAAATAGCAAAAGACTGTCAAATGAATGTGTTTGAGAGCAAAATTGAATTTAAAAATGAGTTATAAAATAAACAATTTTGAATACAACCTCAATTCTTAATCATGATAGCTTCGGGAAATTTTGCGCGAAGTACTCACTTTGACAGAATTTTTAAAAATATATTCAGCCTTTATAAAAAAATTGAATAATAGGGGCATTATACAACTCCTATATAAGAGAACCTGTAAACTGGATGCGTTTGAGAGCAAAGCTGAATTTAAAAATGAGTCAGAAAAACGCAATTTGTTACTTGAATACTTCCTCAAATTTTCAATCACAAATATTTCGGAAAATTCTGAAAGAAATACTCTTTTTGGAAGCCTTTTTTTGAAATATATTCTGACTTTATCAAAAAACTGACCAACGCGTCACATTATACAGTTCCAAGATAAGAGGAATTGTAAATTGGTTGCGTTTGAGAGCAAAACTGAATTTACAAATAAGTCAGAAAAAACGCAATTTGTTATTTGAATAGTTCCTCAAATTTCCTATCACGGTCACTTTGGGAAATTTTGTTCAAAATACCCTTTTTGGCAGCTTTTTTTTTAAATATAATCTGTCTTTATCAAAACACTGGCCAATGTTTCACATAATATAGTTCCTTAATAAGAGGATCTGCCATTTTGATGCGTTTAAAATAAAAAATTAATTAAAAAAACGATTCAGAATATAAGCAGATTGGATTAGAGGTTTTTTCTCCAATTTCAATTTTTGTTTAATTTATTTTTGCTATACGAATTGGTCCTATAAAAAACTTGTCAATATAAAAGTTGTAGATATTATTGAGAAGATGTAAAATAAATTAGTTGGATTTGATAGTTTAAGAATTGACAAAGTTATCGATTTTTTTCTTTTTCCAAACCCCTTTTTATTTTCGTTTTTTATTTTTTTTTTACCGGTAAGAGTTATTCCTGTCAAAAACTTGCAAATACAAAAGTTTTAGATAATTTTGAGAATATTTATAAAAAAATTTAGATGGATTTGATATCTGGATAATTGACAAAGTTATGATTTTTTTTCTTTCAAAAACCCTATTTTTTTCACCCCTTGAGCCCTTTTTAACTTTATCAAAAATCTGTCATGCATAAACTTTTGGCCCTTTATTTAGAAGTTATATAAACTTTAAACTGATTCGACATCTATTTTCATTAAGAAGTTATGGGTTTTTTTCTGTTTTCACAAAATCGCTCCCTATTTTGACCCCCTTGGTCCGATTTCGCCCATTAACGAACTTAGCTGAGATTCTATTTCTTTTGATTATATGTACCAGTTTGGTGGAGATTGGTGAAGAATTATAGAAGTTATTGTGTCCATAAAAATGTGAGATATATATATATAAACTGGTGCGAATGCAATAGGTAGTATTTCATACGAAATCTACCTAAAAAATTGAATTTAAAAATGAGTCATAAAATAACCGTATTTGTTGTTTGAATACATCCTTAATTCTTTAATCATAATTGCTTCGGAAAATTTTGTGCGAAATACTCACTTTGACAGCATTTTAAAAAATATATTCTATCTTTATCAAAAAACTGCCCAATGCGTCACAGTATATAGCTCTTAAATAAGAGATCTGTAAATTGGATGCGTTTGAGAGCGAAAATGGATTTTAAAACAAGTCATAAAAAACGCAATTTGCTATGTGAAAACATCCTTAAATTTTCAAATCACGATGACTTCGGGAAATTCTGTTCAAAATACCCTTTTTGGTAGCATTTTTTTGAAATATATTCCGTCTTTATCAAAAAACGGACCAATGCATCACATTAAATAGTTCCTAAATAAGAGGATCTGTAGATTGGATGCGTTTGAGAATAAAAATAGATTTAAAATCGAGTCAGGAAAAAAGGCAATTTTTTATTTGAATACTTCCTTAAATTTTCAGTCCCGTTGACTTTGGGAAATTCTGTTCAAAATACCCTTTTTGGTAGCCTTTTTTTAAATATATTCTGTCTTTATCAGAAAGTTGTCTAATGCGTCACTTTATACAGTTTCTAAATAAGAGGATTTAACATTTGGATGCGTTTAAAATCAAAAATGAATTTAAAAATGAGGCAGAATATAAGCAGTTTGGATTTGAGGTTTTTTTCTCCAACTCCTATTTTTGTTTAATTTATTTTTGCTATACGAATTAGTTCCATGAAAAACTTGTCAATATAAAAGTTGTAGATATTTTTGAGAAGATGTAAAATAAATTTAATCAGATATGATATCTTAAAAATTGACAGAGTTATGGATTTTTCTCTTTTTTCAGCGGCCTTTTTCTTTTCGTTTTTAATTTTTTTCATCGGTAAAAGTTGGTCCTATCAAAAACTTGTAAATACAAAAGTTTTAGATAATTTTAAGAACATTTACAAAAAATTTAGTTGGACTTGATATCGTGAAAATTGACGAAGTTATGAATTTTTTTCACTCCAAATCCCTGATTTTTTCGCCCCTCTAGCCCACTTCTAAATTTATCTAAAATATTTCATGCATATACATTTGGCCCATTTTTAAGAAGTAATATAAACTTTAAACCGATTCAATATCTACTTTAATTAAGAAGTTATGGCGTTTTTTCTGTTTTTACAAAAATGCCCCCTATTCCGACCCCCTAGGTCCGATTTTGCCCATTAACGAACTTAGCCGAGATTTTATCCACTTTGATTTTATGTACCTGTTCGGTGGAGATTGGTGAAGATTTATAGAAGTTAACATATGCATAAAAAAGATATATATATATATGTATATATATATATATGTATATATATATATATGTATATATATAGATAGATATATAAACTGGTACGATTACAATAGGTAGTATTTCATACGAAATCTACCTAATAGATTGATAGATAGATAGATAAACTGGTGCGATTGCAATAGGTAGTATTTCATACGAAATCTACCTAAAAGCAAAGCACGAGTTTTATACACATGGTTCTCAGGTAACCAGTGCAATTTTTAAGCTATTGCGTAGCTTTTATAGCGGGCTTTGAGCGAAGCGACCGAATCTAGAAATTACGTAACGGAAAAACCTAACACTTCCGTAACGAAAAAAACCTAACACTTTGGCTTACGTCGTTTCGGCACAGTATCCTTCGGTAAACTTCGGCAGACATTGACGCGGTATTTTTCAGATATTAGGATATCAAGTCTCAAATTTATGTCTCTTATGACCTAATTTTCATAGCGCTGCCAAATTTTGTTTTTTAATTTATTATGAGGCATTGTTAATGTTTGGTGACAGGAGACTCCCCACCGTGAAGGTCGAAAATTTAAAATGCTTTTAACTCACGATCTAACTTTCGTAGAGCGGCCAAATTTTTTATGGTAATTTATTATGAGGCAGTGTTAATTTTTGGTGACAGGAGACCCCCCACGGTGTCGGATCGAAAAATTTAAAATGCTCATAACTCGCGATCTAATTTTCGTAGCGTGGCCAAATTTTGTTTGGTAATTTATTATGAGACATTGTTAATTTTTGGTGACAGAAGATACCCCCCCCCCGCTGAGGGTCGAAAAATTTAAAATGCTTATAACTCGCGATCTAATTTTCGTAGCGTGGCCAAATTTTGTTTGGTAATTTATTATGAGACATTATTAATTTTTGGTGACAGAAGATACCCCCCCCCCCCCCGCTGAGGGTCGAAAAATTTAAAATGCTTATAACTCGCGATCTAATTTTCGTAGCGCGGTCAAATTTTGTTTGGTAATTTATTATAAGGCACTGTTAATTTTTGGTGACAGGAGACCCCCCACGGTGAGGATCGAAAAATTTAAAGTGCTCATAACTCGCGATCTAATTTTCGTAGCGCGGCCAAATTTTGTTTGGTAATTTATTATGAGACATTGTTAATTTTTGGTGACAGGAGATACCCCACGGTGAGGGTCAAAAAATTTAAAATGCCTATTACTCGCGATCTAATTTTCGTAGCGCGGCCAGATTTTGTTTGGTAATTTATTATGAGACGGTATTAATTTTTGGTGACAGGAGACCCCCCAAGGTGAAGGTCAAATAATTTAAAATGCTTATAACTCGCGATCTAATTTTCGTAGCTCGGTCAAATTTTGTTTGGTAATTTATAATGAGGCAGTGTTACTTTTTGGTGACAGGAGACCCCCCACGGTGAGGGTTGAAAAAATTTAAATGCTTATAACTCACGATCTAATTTTCGTATCGCGGCCAAACTTTGTTTGGTAATTTATTATGAGACAGTGTTTAATTTTGGTGACAGGAGACACCCCCCCCCTCCACCGTGAGGGTCGAAAAATGTAAAATGCTTATAACTCGCGATCTAATTTTCGTAGCGCGACCAAATTTTGTTTGGTAATTTATTAAGCTATTGCATAGCTTTTATCGCGGGCTTTGAGCGTGGCGACCGAATCTAGGTATTCCGTAACGAGAAAAAATCCTAACACTCCGGCTAACGACGTTTCAGATCGGCAGACTTCGGCACGGTAGTCTTCGACAGACTTCGGCAGACATTGACGCGGTATTTTTGCATAAGTTGATAAAAAATACTATGCAATAGCTTTGCCGCGGCAGTCCCCGAGTGCCGCACACATTTTTTAATATATTAAAGTGTAAACAAGACATCTTAAAAAATCCACAGGTTTAACATTAAGGAACGGGTTTTTCAGGTGATTTAATGTAGTCTCTTAACAAACAATACTTTAATAAAAATTCAAATAATTTTATATTTAATGATAAAAGTATTTATCTTTATAAAAATTTATGAAACTAAGGGAAAAATATCACTTTTTTATTCTTTAAAAAATCATAAACACTCTACTTTTTTTACAAGAAGTATTACTGCTTCTTAGCAATGTTACTGAGCATTGTTTTCAAACATTTTTGTTGTTGTTGTTTCAAATACTCTACCCTTTATTAAATTAGTGTGGATTTATTAAAGCAAAACATAAAAATGCACTTATAAATGCTGTAATTGCCTAAAAATACCTTAATAATTCCAGTAGGAAAGAGTGGGGATGAATGGGGCAGCAGAAATTTATGTATGTTCTACAAACATAAATAATTTGATAATTTACCTGATAGATGGTCGTACTGATGTCATTCAACAGATGTAGTTTCAAAGCTACATACATAACAGGAGATTAGCTATTGTACAAAGTGCATTTTTCACGAATCAAAGTAAATTTATCTGTTTAATCTTTTTAGTATTTTATTGATAATTAACTCTCTCAACACCTTATCATTTTTTAATGTTAAAATGATATAATCTCTTATTATACTTATGACGCAAATGAACAATATTGACAGTGCTTGCTAAGTCTAATCACCGTTTTATATAACTATGCGGCAATGGGGATGAATGGGGCAGTGTTTATGGGGATGAATGGGACTGTCACATTAATCTCCAGGGCTATTCCATGCTAGATAAGATTACATTTTATCATTACCTAGAAATCAGGTGTTAAGAAGAGAAAACGAGGCCACTGTCGTGTTTTAACCGACCGTATATATCAGATAAACAATAATTGAAAAAAGGAAATTGTAAAAAAAAAAAAAAAAAAAAAAAAAAAACAGGAACTAATAAGAAAAATGAATTGCCTGCCTTCAAGAAATATTTTTAGTGAAGGTATGGACAGTAGTGATCAATCTGAAAATTTGTCACTTCATGATAAAGATGAAAGTGATTTGAACATGATTACAAGTGATATGGACCACTAAGTTTGCAGCTTGGATAATATAATAGAAGACGATTTTCTGCTAACAAAAATATATTGAAAAAATATTTATCATTACGTTGCTAGGGTTTTTACAAACATTAAAAATAACCTTCAAGAACAATTCTTAAGAAAAAAGGATAATAATTCCTTATTTTAATATACCGATCCACCAGAAATTTATTTTGTTAATCTGGAGGTGAAACTAACAAAGCCAAGAGCTCTGTGAACTGCCAGAACCAAAGGTATGTCGTCATTTCATATTAGCTTCAGTCAATATGTGGTAAAATAAAATATATAACTCAGTTTTCAAATAAAATATATTTGGAACATTTTTTTTATCTGTCCCTTTCATTCCCATCATGGGGATGAACGGGACAGTATGCATGCATGTTTAAAAAATCATTAAAAATTTAAAAAACAAATGTTTATTGAAATTAGTACGTCAATAGGTTGCTAAATGCTGAGGTATTTTAAGTAATATATTTTTTTAAATAACAACTATGAACAACTTAAGTTATTAGTAAAAATGTAAAAATTGTCCCATTAATCCCCACTCTCCCCTATACAGGAAAATATAAAGTGTTTTAGTAAATTTTAATGCGTTTATATTTAAAAATTTTAAGACTATCAACATAAAATAACCCTTATTGAATAAACTGCTCAATAGAAAAACTACACCAGCACAGGGATATCGTAATGGGTACTTGATTTTCTTTCTTAGATATGATATACATTACAACCATTAATCTCTGTAGTACTACTTAAAAGACTATTTGACTCACGCAAAAAAACACGCTCGTTAATACAGAGTGTTTCAAAAATGACCGGTATATTTGAAAAATCAATAAAAATTAAAAGATCAGCAATAGAAATACACCGTTTGTTGCAATGTGCTTGAGACAACAGTAAATTTTCAGGCACAAACTTTCGAAATGAGTGACAATTTTTAACAGCAGATGGTGCTGCAGGCGATTTGGAAGATATAGAAGCAAACGCAGTCTGTGAGTTCGCCATTTTGCAAGTCGTCTTTCTGCTGTAAGCGTGTGCTGATCACAGATTGCAAGTTCGCTCTGAAAAAATGATTTGTTCCACAGAACAGAGGATTTTTAACTTGAACGACCAGATGTGTCACCACAATCCAGAAAGCATTGAACAACTGAGTCAGTACATCTATTTTACATATGAAGCCATCCCGCCTGACACGTTTACAAAGGTTTCTGGTAATTTCGTTCAGAGACTACGCTATATTATTGCTGCGCATGATGAATATGTGGAAAATATAGTACTTTATATTTTACAGACTGCAGCGCCATCTGTTGTTAAAAATTTTAACTAACTTCGAAAGCTTATCTGCCTGAAAATTTACTGTTGTACTAAGTTTATTGCAACAAGCGGTGTAATTCTATCGCTGTCCTTTTAGTTTTTATTGATTTGTCAAATATACTGGTCATTTTTGAAACACCCTGTACTACTTCTGTAGAAAATAATTATAAAGATATCTCGGTAGACTTTCAATATAATTGATTTTTTTCTGTTTTGCTTTAGATAGCCGAGATCAATTTGTAAAAACGACCCCTTTTTTTAACATTTTTGATTTTGAATGATGATTTTTTTTTTTTTTATAAAAGGAGGATGCTTTTATCTTCAAAACCAGATTTTAAAAAAGTATTCTATTTGAAAATGTTCATGAATAATTAAAAAAAAGTAAAAAAAAAACTGTATTTAAACAAATCGATCTCGGATACCCAATGCAAAAAAAAGACATTTAAAAATATGGAAATGCAAAAGAGATATCTTTATAAATTTCTTCTAAAGAATTAGTATTAACAAACGGGTCTTTTCGTTTGGGTGAAGTAGCCTCTAAATAATAAGCTAAATTGTTTAACGCTTCAGTACGTGTTGTCCTGAACATTGGCCGCATGGAAGGCACCAGCACGCGTGGTATGAATGCTATGCGCGTTTACAACACTTTTTCATCATTTAAATAAAGAGTAAATGAACATATCATGAAAATTGAAATTACTAATCTTCTATTTTCTATCAAGTGTTAATTTATTGTATAAGTATTAATGTATTGAAATTTTTTATGGTAAAAAAAGTAATGTGACAACAGCTATTGTAAATCTCATTAAAATTAAAATGTCCAACAAAAGATTGCTTCATTTAAGGCAATACAGTCTACCATGCGACAACATAACTTATTATTTATTAGTGAATGATTACAATAGATTTAAATTCATTATTCTAACATATATGTGATTATTACAAAACACTTGTTTGGTGGTAAACACTATTTTTCAGAATAATGTTGTTGTAGAAAAATAATATATATTTTTAAAATTGCGTCTCTTGAAAAATTGTGTTTCTCCCAAATTTCTTTGGGCATGGCAGATTAATAAAACAAACATTATCTACTTTTTTTTAATCTATTTTCATTTATCACATTACTTTAAATGCTTGTGACATTCTTACATAAAAGTCAAGTAAATACGTCAAAGGCTATTTTATTAAATATACTAGAATCCATTAAAAGATGAAAAAAGTTTCAATTTAAACATCTTGAACTATATTACATAAGAATAGAAAAAACTGATATTAGGCTTTAAAATGTTTAATTAGAAACCCAACCATTTATAATTACAACGAAAACTTAAGTAATGTAAATAATTAAATAAATGTATGCGTAAGCATGTAAATATTTCAGTTGGAAATGTGAATGCATATTTTATAAATTACATAAAACCACGTATCTTTGGAAGCTTTTGTTAAAATAGTGAAAGAAACATGAAGCATGAGAGGTGGTTGAAAAGACAATTTAGTTATTTATTAAAAAGGAGTATGTGACCAGAATTCTCTGTGTTATTGAATATTATTAATTATTTACTAAAAGGAGATTTTTTTAATCGTCTCTCTAGTTAAAAAAATGTCAAAATGGTCGAATATGTCAATGGTTGCATTTTTAAAATCCAATAAAAAACGATCAATCAGAACATAAAAAACACGTATAAATGTATTTAAATTGTTGTGTTAATTTTTTTATTGAGGAATAAAATGTTTTCTATATCAATTCAATATTCGAAAATGTTTTTTTCTTCTTCCTCAAACATATTTTTCTTTTTCGTTGCTGCCATGGATAACAGATCAGAAAATATATTATTCTTTCTTTTTGCAAGAAAATCCTAATTAATATAAACGGAAGGATATGATACACTTAAAAATAGTGCATCACTCTTTGAATTGATTTCATGGTTTGAAAAAACTAAATAAAAATTCCCGCTGAGTTTAGCAGTATTTGGATCTTCTTGCGTTTCATAATATAGCTGTACAATTAATAATATAATCCAGAATTTATGATTTCTAATTTTAAATTTAAATTTTTTTTAAATCTACAGTCCGTTTGTGTATTGTTCACACAGTAAACAAAAACTTAAGGTTGTGCAGTATTTAAAATTATGCTACATTTAAATCAACCAAAAAATGGCTTGTATTAAATAGCTAAATAAAATTCAATTCGGTAAAAAAATGGTGTTCATCAGTATTTCAATCTAAGAAACAATGCATAACATGTCACGTGCGAGAGAAAAATCTTGTAGAGTTCTGATCACTGTAGTTTACTGAAAATAAATATATTGTTTTATTAAAGACGATTCATGTAAGTATAAACTATTGCGGAATTTGAATTAAATAGAAGGTACTAATTAGAATACTTTGCGTTAAAAACATTTTACGATAATGTTGAAAATCAACATACCGTGCAAAGAGGAACGCAGGACTTGGGTTTATATTCAAAATAGATTTCAAAGTACTTAGAATGATATAAAGTATTGGTGAAGTGATGGTAGGTTCATCCTCATGGCATGCGAACTTTTCTGAATTTGAACATCTATATTTATATTTATTTATAAATATGTTAGACTTAGTATATTAATTATCCCTTTTTGTACTTCTAAACTTTCGGACTTCTCACCTGAAGCTCCGCCTGCCTAGTACTGGATTGGCTGCCCGCGCAGTCTACTGGTACAAACAGACCAAATTTTCCTATTTTCTCCTCATTTCGTCCGCGTATCTCCTGGTGCTCAGAACAGCTCGGATGTTCGGCATTGTTGGCCGGCCTTTGTCAGGGCCTGACGAGCATTAATGGTTGCCACCGGCATTCGGCTACTATGGGTCACTAGGACGATCCACAGGCTTATTCATCTTTTCTTGTCTATCCATTTTTTATTTCTCTTATAGTTGATTTGTTCTACAGTTATATTTATACAGGCTTACTTTAGATGTACTTTACTCTCACTCGTAGACAGGGCGTGGAGTTGCTTAGCACTTTTAATTGCCTATTCATGTTCATGTTCATGGTACGTTCATTGTGTTTATAATGAACAATAATTAACACGAGGGATATAGGTCCTGAGTTGACGTATCCTCATGGACCTAACTCGTACTTAAGATACGAAACGACAAAAAAAAAAAAAAAAAAAAAAAAAAAATACAACGACTAGGTCGACGGACGCGACTGGGCTTCAACCCAGAACCTGCCGTCTACCATTTTCGAGGGCAGAGGTTTCGTTAACTGGTGGTTTATGAAAAATTGCTTAGAGTCCCTTAAGCAATACACTACCTACTGTGATTATTATTTCACGTTCGCGTAGCAAAAGAGTAATTTTGCTTAACTGACAACAATGATTGACAATATATTCTAAAAATACACATTCATAAAAGTGGTCTATTTGTCTAGTTTTTCAGAAAATTCCCATCCATTATTAGTAGTCGATATATTTATGTTCATAACATACGATTTTTATCAGTATAGCAGCAATAAATAACCTTTCCAATAATGAGTAACGTATTTGGATGATTGTTTTATTCTGAACATCAATTGATGAGAAGGACAAATAGGGAAGAATCTTATTTGAGATCATCAAAGAAAGATATTGTCCATTAAAGCTGGAAAACACAACAATATCTTAGATTCAATGTATCTGAGTACGTATTGTGTCACACTAATGCTGTCCGATATGCATTTCAAGATCACACATTGGATCGCATTTTATTTATTATGGATATGACTATATCAGTTACTTATTCTGTTATTGCACAACTTAACAGAATTACCACAATAGCCATATTTCATGACCTGATGCATGGATTATCATAAACTTTAGAATTAGTTAGTATTTGACATAACATGGTGGTGATTATATTTTGGTGCAAATTGAGCAAGAAGTGGCGCTTGCATAACGCATTATTCGTGATTATTACAATAGTTCTATTTCAAGAACTAATGTACGGAATTTCAAAAGTTTAGATTATGTGAGACCTTGATATAAACCAGATCCGATTAGGTTATGAAGTGTATCGCTCAAAAGGTGGTGATGTTATGCTACATTATTTAAAATTTCTCAAATAGATATATCTCAAGAACTAGTGCATAGCTTTTAATAAAGCTTTTTATTTAGTTAGCGTTTGATGAAACATTGTGCTGACTATGTTTTGACAGAAATTCCTCAACAGGTGGCGTTGCCATGGTGCATTATTCGTGTGTTTTGAATAGCTGTATATCAAGAACAGATGCACAGAATTTAACAAAACTTTAGATTCTGTGAGACCTTGGTATAGAATAAATTTGATTTGTTTTTTGAATGTATCACTCAACAGATAGTGTTACTATGTTGTATTTTTCACGATTTCGGATTAAATGTATGTTAAGAACTAATGCAAGGATTTTCATCAAATTTCAGAATATTATCTGATAAAAAATTAATCATGATTTGTCTTTGCTGTACGTCACCCAACATATTGCGCTGTTTTGCAGTTTTTTTTAAAATTACAACTTTTTAAGTCTACGATCTTACGTTCTTTTCTTTCATTGGAAATCAACCGTAACTCTACGTGAAAATAGCAGAATTTTTACTAAAGGGTTAAATGGTGTTAAACATACTAAATATTTTAGTTGCTAGTAAAACTCTACATGGAAGATAATTTTAAAAAATGTTGCTATTGACACAAAATTACATTATATTTATATTAATGTCAATTTTCAGCATATCATATAATTTGCACTTTACATCTAACAATTGAAATTCTTATGAATTCTCTATTGTAATTGAAATTTAAAATCATGTGTACATATGTTTGTCCTTTTCACGCGGAAATTCTATTTTAAAGTTGTAAAAATTGGATAGAACAACACTTTTGCTCAAAATTTGAAAATACAAATTCATTAATGCATTAAATTATTCATATCTGTAGCAACGTGTTTAAGCCCTATTAATTTATGCACTGGTATATCAATAATACAAAAATGATTTGTCTATCTCTTTACACATATAGAGAAATCATTTTTGTATCATTGATATGCCAGTTTTTACGTGTAAATTTCTCCATTTACTTTTTAGAATTTATGAAAGCTCTACAAAATACCATGCTCTTATGTATACCGAGTACTGATTCATTTAAAGTCAAAATTTTACCACTATAAATTGTTGTTTACTTACAATTTATGCAAGGTAATTTTTCATTGATAATTTTTGCTAAAATGTTTGTATTATGATGTTAGTTAGAAGCGATAATTGTTTCCAAATTTTGTGTTATATATATATATATGTATATATATATATATATATATATATATATATATATATATATATATATATATATATATATATATAACGGTCTACATATACGATTACATATTGGATATCTATATATATAATACGAACAGACATTTTTGGTTTTCCGCTTATTCCTCCTGTTCCACTGAAGGAATTTCTGAAGGCATTCTATTACGTACGACATGGATTAAATAATAATATTCTTGGACCGATCATTAATATAAATAAAATTTTAGTTTTACAATTTTCGGAACTGCCACTTTTAAAACTTCTAAACATCAAATATTTTAAATTTTTACACTGCTTGCTTTGAGATAAAAAATGCACTTTTAACGGAAATTTGTTTGAAATCTTTATCACAATTTGTTTCCAAAATATTATTATCATTATTTTAAAGTTTTTATTATTATTATTTTTTTTTTGTCATTTTGGCAAACGAAGTGGTCTATTTTTGCAAATTAAATATGGACAAATCAGAAAATGTATAAAGTATAAAACAGAAGTATTCAATTTTTGGACATTAAACATGGACCAATCGGAAATCGAATAAAATAATATAGGTTCTGGAATCCAAAAAATAAAATGATTCAGATATACTTCAGCTTTCCCAGTTCTCTATCAAGGAATAAAACTTTTTTCCGAATAGATAAAAATGATAAATTGAAAAAAAAAATTACGAGCTCTTTTGTATTTCCATGTAATTGAGCAACAGCATTTAAAAAAAATATTTATTCAGATGTTACAAAACATCATTTTAATTTGCATTCATGTAAGAAATAATTTTAAAAACTTTGAACATAACAATAAAAATGTAGCGTCTGAAAGATACTTTTTTTGAATCTGAAGTAAATTAAAAATTTCGCTGTAAAAGAAAAAAAAGTAAATCTACAAACTTAGTTTTGCAAAACTTCAGAAATCTGTATGTTTAATGGAATTTTCTCTGAATACCTTACATGAAAAAAAAAAATAATAAACCTATAACACTGGACTTTTAAAGTTACAAAAAATCTTCCTGTTTGCGGAAATTTTATTATTAATATGTAATAATTACATGATTTTTCTTTGTGTATGCAGTAACCTAAAACCCAGATTCCTAAGAAATACTTAGTAAATTTACAGAGTTTTTGTTTTACAAAGCAAATTGGTATTTGTTAGACGGATTTCTTTTGTTGCAGTTACATAAAAATTCTTAGCCATCATACTTTTCAAAAAACTATCTCAGCAACTTTATACAGTTTTTTTTCAGTGAATATAACTTATAAATATTGTTTATTTTTAAATATAATAATAAAAAAGATGAAATTACCTTTGTAAACAAGCGTTCTTCTGAATGTCTCGAGCCTTTCTATCTTTTATAAAATTTACAATGTTCATTTTAGATAGCGTAAATTTGCTCAAATTATAATTAAAACTTTGGCATAAAAATGACTTAGTAACTCAGGTGAAAACTTTAGCAAAAAACTTAAAATAAGCTTTCCTAGTAATTTTGAAGGTTTTTACAGCGACTGTGAAGGAAAATTAACAGTTCAATTTTATTTGAGGGTATGTACTGTTAATTTATAGATTTTATAAAGGCTTTTATCTGAGCATCAAATTAATAATCAGGTATTTTGAAGGAAAATGAGAACAGCAATACACTGTTCAGCATATTTGAATGTTCCATACAGGTTTTTATCAGCAAGTTAATTGCCTTCATTTTATCCTTAGTAATGTAGCTGATTTTTGATAAGCATACTTGAGCTATTTTCAAGAAAAATATGGCCTTCAATTTATCTTTAGTGACTTAATGACTTGGTGAAAAATTTCCTATCCCTAAGTTAAAATATGTTTGGTTGTGATCGGACGCGTCCCAAAAGTGCTCTTTAAGATATAAAAATAGGCACGATCCAAGACCCGCAGGTCCTCGGTTATTATGGATGTGTAAATATCCTAACTACATTTTTAGATAAGTGCCATGTTTTTTACATAAGAATTATTTATTAAACCATGAATATTTAACTATCACATTCCTTTGCCACTTTTCTTTAATTAGTTTTTGCAGATACTAAGTTCCAGAAACTGAAATATTTAATATCTAAAACACTTAATTAAAAATTCTCGAATCGTGGAAAAATCATCCGCACTGCCAAAATTTCAATCATGATTAGTTAATAAAAATTTTCTCGAAAACATTCTCCCATCAACTAAAGTTTTATCATAATTTCATTCAATTTATTCTAGAACAATGTGCTCGAATTCTAGCCCAAATAACATTAAATCCAACGAATGTGAATAAGTAATAAGATATATATTACGACAAGACAGCCTTCTCTTCACCCATGCCGGCAGCAAGTCCGGCCCCGTAGCTAGCATGAGGAATATCTGAACTTTGAAATAATCATGAGATTCTAAAACTACAAGACGGCAGCTTCAAAGAAATCACAGTAATTACGTAATATAATTATATATATTTATATAATCGTCTTTGACTATTTTCACGATTTTTCATGTTTAAATTTCCTAATATATTTTTTTATCTCATCATATATGACCTTTTTTTTTTCTTTGTGAAAAGCAATTTTTTACGGAATTAATGAAACAGATTCACAATTATGAATCTGAAATTACAATTTAATTCAAAAATATCAAATAATAATCATTAATCTAAACAAACGTACATAAACTTTAGGGCTTTAAACAAATGAATAAAATACAAATTCTCAAAAAAAAGTCAATCTTATAGCTTAAATACATATGAAATTTTATCAATTTCTAGGTCACACTGTCCTGAAAGCATTTTTTAAACTTCAACGAAATTAACATTTATTTTCTGATAAAATCAAAAGCTAAGATGCATTGAGATGTAAAATCAAAATACACTGTAAAAAAAATTTCCTTGAAAGAACGGAAAACGTACTGGCAGCAAAAATGCCGTATCTGCTCCATTTTTTCACGTAAAATTTACTTTTATGTCTTTTCTGTTTTTGGAAAATGAAGTGTTCCGTTTTTGGAAAATGAAGTGTTCCGTTTTGGAAACTGAAATGTTCTATTTTGGAAATTGAAATGCTACGTTATAGAAACTGGAATGTTCCGTTATGGAATCTGAAATGTTCCGTTTTGGAAACTGAAATATACCGTTTTGAAAAAGAAATTATTCTGTTTTGAAAATTGAAATGTTTCGTTTTAGAAACTGCAATGTTCCATTTTAGAAACTCCAATTCATTTAAAATAACGATAACAATAATTTATAAATTTTACTTTCAAGAAATAGCAATTTGAAAATTTAATTTTGATTCGACATATTCATACAAACATTTGAGAAATTACAACTTAAGAAATTTTACTTCAAAAATATTCACTGTTAAATGCTGCGAAAAGATTTGTCACATAACTACTGTTAGCGGTCTGTCAGACCGCTTAATTTAAAGATAAAGGAAATAAATTACATTAATTCTCAGAATACTATTTAGGTATTAAACTTTATGTATCTGACTATTATAAATAAAATTCAGCTGTTTAAAAGCCTCTAGAGATAGTAATAAGGCTCCAAACAAAACAAAATTCCACCAGTATCGATAATTAAACTAAAAGTTACGAGTTAAACTGTGAAACTTTAAAAACTCTGCGGTCAGACCGCTATCATTAGTTATGGGTTAATTGTTTATTAGAAAGACTTGAGCAATTGTCAGAATTAAATATATTTTAGCATGTTTAGTTAATAATATAGGGGAGAGTGGGGTGGTATGGGACACTTTTTATAAAGTAAGATAATAAATTTTGTTTGATACAAAAACAAAAATTTCTATTTATAGAGTGCAAGGTAAAACACTTTTTAAAATCCCTGAACAATATAGAAACATAGCAAGCGTAAGCTATTTTATAATTAAAGAAAGCGCACGTTTTAAAATGTGTCCCATTCCTCCCCACATATAGGAAGGTATGGTATAGGAAGAAACAATGCTATAAGGCACAAATAGTATAGTGTCGGCTAGATACACAATCAAACAAAGATTGCAGGTTGATTATGTAGTATGTACCATAATGTAAAATTCCAGTATCTTCATGACTGGAATGAAAATTCATCTTATTAAAAAAGAAAAAAAAAGAATTTGACATGTCCTATTCCTCACCACGTCCATGTTTTATGTTACACTTTTTGTATAAACAAAAATGTTGATTTTAGACTTATTTTAAAAAATGGATAATTTACAGTATGGTGTTTCATAAATAGGAAAACGAATACATCTAAGCATAAATAAGTCATTATATACAAAATGTTTTAAAAGTATATGACGCAAATTTATTCTTGTTTCTTGAAATATTCTTTTCTTTTAGACAATTGCAAGCTTATACATACCAATGTTTCTTCATCTGAAGATTCGGCTACCATTGTTTCATCTTGTGTGCGATTGATGAAATGCTTAGAATGACAAAATAAAAAGAAAATAATACTGTTCAGTGTTAAATTCAAGGGAATAGCCCAGGGGGAACATCCCCCCAGAGCTGTGAAATTCCTCCCCCAGGAAAAATTGAGATTTTGGGTTCTCAATGATCCAAAAGGGCAAATCCCTTTGAGGTCTGAATTCAATACTGCTACTGTCAAAGTATCTGCCTCTCTCTGTCAAAGTCCATTCCACTCTCCAGTTCTTTCAGTTTAACAGAAATTTGCAGTTAATACATATAAAGGAAAAATAAATATACTCCAGTGGGGAATTCAGACACTTTTCTCCGGGAGGGATTTTAGCGGCTTCGGAAGGAGGGGTATTATAGAGTTCTTGGGGATTGCACATTTGAGATTAAAATCACAAAATCTCAAATCTTCTAAGCGACACATCTTATTGTTCCTCGAGGGAATGCCCCTCCCCCGGACACATCAACAACCCTGAATTCAACATCAATATATCTTAAATCACTCGGAAAGGGACACCTAAATATAAATTTTGATATTTTTTCATGAATGTCTCCGAAAAATATTTTCAAAATTTTTCTTAAAATACCACTCGGACTGATTTTATGTTCGACCTAAGGCGTCGAAGAAAAAACCGAGACTGAGGGTTTTTCGTTTTACTCCCCTAAATGGAAACGTTCAGTTTAGTCGACTGCCCTAGAATAAACAATTTCGGTAATTCCAGGAATAGTTGCAGATTTTTTTTAACGGAAATTTTAAATTAGACGACTGTCCAGGAATAAAAATTTCCGGTATTTAAAGAAAAAGTTCCAGGTTTTGTCTAAAACGGAAAAGTTCAGATAAATCAAGAAAAATTCACAGAGTAACACCTCTAAAATTCAGGGCATATTTTTACAGTGTATAAAAATTTTACACAGTTTAGTTTTTGTGATGAAAAAAATTGAGGTCCGCATACGTGTACTCAAGTAGTGAAAGAGTTGCATTTTTGTGTCGTTTTTACATTTAATGATAAGTTTTACTTAATTCAATAAAAGTAATTATCTTTTATAATGTATTTTAATTGCTCCAAAGTCACCAAAAGAAAAGGGAAATGCATGATTAAAGTTAATCTACTACCAAAAGAAAAGAAAACTTACTGTTTACTCAATTTGTAAAATTACCCACAAAAATAGTTCATTTCAAATTATCACAATATCTTTAAACAAGTTATTATTTATTTTTCTTACTCAGCAATCTTTTTTATTTTTTATTTTTCAAAATCATTAACGGAAGTCATTGAGGTTTTAGCGTAAACAATTATCGTTATTGCTTATAGTGCAAAATTTTAAAATTAAAATTTTAAAGAATTCTAAGACAAAGCTAATAATTTAAGATAATGAGATAATTTTGTGGAGATTACTATGTTCGTATATCTTCTAATAGAATAGCCCTGTCGAATATTTAAAAAAGCTAGAATATCATGCATTTTTTTTACTTGTGTAAAATATTCTCTGATAAATCAGGCACTTTTTCTTTATAAGAATTTTACTTTAATCTTTATACCTGTGTATTCATTCAATTATTATTATTATTATTTTTAAATATACATCAGTTGTTTTTTTCTATGCTATCTTGTAACACAATACATAATTTAATGAAGATAATATTTACTAAATTTACATATTTCTACCACAATAAAAAACAGTGCCTTTTCTTTCATTTTAAATTATTTTTTACATTGAATTGTTTGTATTGTATTATATTATTATAAACGATAACAGAATCGCACAAACTAACTTTCACTAATAATACATTTGAAAGTACTTTGGAAATATTATTCAAAGCGAATTTGGCTGTAAAAGAACTCAACAGAGTCTGCTAAGTTGATTACTCTAAGTGGCAAAATAATCTAGTTTGAAAAGAAAACTAAGAAATATGACGCTTTTAAGAGAATTTTCTTTTCTTAGCTTCAAGACTGTCGTAATATTTCCAAAGTATTGTCTAAAATGATTAAAAGAAAATGGAGTTTTATTTGAGAGTATTTTTTCAAAAGGATTTTCAATACTACAGTAAGTAATATTTTATTTTATGTTTTATTTATTTTAATTTTATGACGCAATAAATTTGCGTTTGAGATTTATTTATTTGTATTTATTTTTTATATATTTTTTAGTTTGTTTGTTGAATCCGAGGTTAGTAGTAATTAATAATTTCTTTCAGAAAGGTTTTTCTATCAGCGAGAAATTATTACGATTAAAAATTTTTAATGTATTTCTGAGAAAACGGAAACATATTTTAGTAAAATTAAGGAAGATCTACTGAATAATTATTAAGAATATTTATAAGGAAACTGAGCTTAAGTTATTGACATTCAACCAAGATTAATTCAAATGTATTACACTCTGACGCTCAAGTAATTAAGAGAAAGTTATAATCATAAAATATTCGATTAAATAGACAAAATGTTGCAAATATGAAATATTAATTTTGGCAGATCACAAAATCCGTACACGAATAACAAGTTTAAAAAAAGACTGTTCTTTAATATTGAATGACTGTATTAACTATACAGCAATAGATACTTTTCTCATACGGAATAGAACTTATTATTTATTCTGTTAAATGATGTAATATAAAGAGTTATCAGATTGAAGAACCACATAAACAAGAAAAAACTACATTAAAAAGTATTTTTGTCAAATTCTTTAAATAATTTGAAGAGAAAAATTTCCAACTATATCAATATTTAGTGCAGATGTAGTCCACGTGTTCATATTTAGTTATGGAATTATTAGATTTTAAAAAATATACTTAAATTTAAAAATGGGTAGCAGTTAACCTTCATAAATAAATGTGATTCTGGATCCTTTTTAATATTTATCATAAACATTTATTAAGAATTTCTTAAATATTTTCCCTGGGAACAATAAACGTAAACTTGTTTAATACAAACAAAAATATGAAAAGAAAAGAGATTTTTTATTAAAAAAAAATTAACATATTCCTAATAATATTATGTATCCGATATTCATGCTTATACAGTTCTAAAGAAATATTTTACTTATTTGAAATATATATATATATATATATATACATTATGCGCACTAACAAAGTGCATTCATGAATATAAAAATAAAAAAATAACATTCTTAAAATTTTTGTTATGTTTTCAAATAATTGACTTTCGAATAAACGGAATAAATAACGGTCTGGTATTTTCTGATTGCTTCTGAATGCCAGGAAGTTGAAAGTTCTTGGCGATAGAGTGATCTTGATCAAGAAACCAATTGATTTTTAAAGAGCTCCGAATTTTGACCTACTGGCCTCGGCACTAACAAAGCAAAACTAAGAAAGATTAATCTTTTAAGAACATTTTTTCTTATCAGCTTCAAGAATGTCCTTCTATTTTCTGAATGTTCACTCAAAAAGTTTCGAAGAAAATTCAGTTAATTTGGGATATTTCGATAAATGCAGTTTCAGTACCACAGTAAACAATATATTACTATATGATTTTATGGATTTTAATTTGATAATGCAATAGATTTTCAATTTTGAAAAGTATTTATTTTTGATATTTTTTATTGTTGTAGTTAGTATGTTAAATCCGAGGTTATTCGTTACTAAAATTTTCCTTGAAATAGTTTTCTCTATCAGTGAAAATTTCCATGATCTGAAATTTTTAATATATTTCTAATTAAACTGAAAACTGAATCACAAATTATAAAGTAAAAAAAAATAAAGATCTGCTGATTAATTACTTGGATTATTTAATTAAAGGTAAATGTTCTATCAGTTGTCGACATTCAACGAAGATGTTTAAACTGGGTAAAATTCTGACGCCCATGTTGTTATGAAAATCTTATAATCATAAAATTTTCAATTAAGAAGACAAAAGTAGTAAAGATAAATGATACTATCGATTTTGGTACTTCATAAAACCTATACATTATCAATAAATTAAAAAAAAAGACTGTTCTTTAAAATTAAATGAATGTATTTACTATATCATATTTTTTCACATGGAATACGAATTTGTTATTTAATCTGTTAAATGATTTAATGTAACGATTTACCTAAATAGATGAACCGCATAAACAAGAAAAAAATTAAATACAGTAAAATTATTTCCCCTTTCTTTAAATTGTTCAAGAAGAAAACTTTACATTATTCAGATATCTAGTCCACGTGTAACAGTATTATACGTTTTATAGATATATTATAAATTACAAATCAGTAATAGTTGATCTTCTTAAATAAATATTATTCAGTTTTTTTCTTTACTATTTGTCATAAGTATTTATTATGCGTTTATTAAATACTAGAAGATAGCCCGTCAAAATGACGCGTTTCCATTTTTAAAAGGATGATAAACATTACAACAACTTTGGTCAATCATGGCCACTTTAGGCTTAAGCAATTTTGAAAAATACAAAGATTGAACAAGAGGGAAAAATCTAAAAAAAAATAATAATAGAAATCTGCATTTAAAATTATAACAAAACTATATGGTGGATGGGGAGGGATTGTCATGAACAAATGGTAAATGCATAAATTTTAACAGAATAAAGTAAGGTAAAATAGCAATTATAAAAGAGTACATTGTGAAACTATAGCCAGAAAATATTTTTAAAAACTGAGAGAAAATAATAAAAATATCCAAAATGTATAAATTTTTTTCTCATTTTGGCCATTTCGAGACGAATATGAGAGGGTAGCCAAATTATTAATTGAATTGATAAAATAATGGCGTAGAATATGCAGCTAATGAATTTCGTTCCTAAAATTACCGTAATTATTTCACAAAAAACATGCACAACAGAAAAACTGCACAAGGGGTTTCAAACACTTTCAACACTTTTCAAACAGAAAACTGCACAAGGGGTAAAGTTTCGATTTGGCGATTCTTCCCCTCCCTCCTCCCCGTCTTCTTTTTCTGGCAGGTGTCATAAAATTGAAAAGTGTGAAAACACAATTAAATTCTATTGAATACATATTTCATGTTTACTAATGTACAATTTTAAACGGCTTAATTTTAACAACTAAAAAATATAAGATAAAATTTTGCTTACATTTTTGCAAAGGGTATTTGGAAAACAGATGTGGATTAAATGTATCTACAATAAATTTTAACAGATTGTAACTAACCACTTTTGATATCCAAGAAAGAAGTCAAAGGCTATTTTCAGAATGTATGTTTTTGTCACAAAAATGTTTTTGCCCCAATATATACAATTTTTTCAAGAAAAGACGAAACAAGGCAGGTTGGTAGCATAAATTTTGAACCTTTCATTTTCTGCTCCCAAGGCCTCCCAGCTTCCCCAGGGCCCTCGCGAAGACTTTTTATTCTTGGGAGAGTGAGCCTTAAAATGCCAAGTCAAAATTCATTATTTGCCAACTCAGTGAAAAGCAAACATAAATAGTTCTCAGCGTTTGCAAATTAGTTTTATAATTTTACCAAGTTATCTCAATTAGAAAATATAATATAATTTATATTTGGAAAAAGTTTAATTATATTGGTAACTTTTTTGCCAAATTTATTAGAAATAAGAAGTGTATTATAATTTTTTATAAAGTTTGAACAAATTTTCCAGTTCAGTTTGTAAATTTGTCAACTTTAATAGCATGTGCAAATGTTTGGGCTGGAAGGCTCCCCGCCTGCCCCCCCCCCTTAGCAAGGCCCCTGTTCTCCCCCCCACCCCCCCACACACAATTTGCATGGCCTTGCATTTTAGTTTTCAAAACTACATTTCGTAATTTAACCTTGGAAATTACATCGATTTGCGATTTGGTATTAAAACGAATACTTTTTAAAAGAGAAAATGTCACTCTTAAAAGAGTGACTTATGACGTAGTGAGAGAGTTACGTATGCATTACGTAATCACCAACCAATCAGGAGAATCTTGCCTGTCTACGGCACTTTGAGCTAGATATGAGATTATTATCCGCCATTTTAAAATCTTTTCTTTTTTCAATGAGTTCACCTATGTGGACGTTCTTTCTTTTCCCTTTCATTAATAATAAAAAGTAATAACACGAATATTATCAGCTTTGTGATCTTAAAAAATGCAGGGCATACATGGTTTAAGTAGAGAGTACAGGTTATTTTCATGAATGTCCGTGGATAGGATATAGACTAAAGCTTTATTTGTGAGGGTATAGAGAGCTTTAAAAAAATCCTCAAAGTACGCGGCGTGTACCCACGGATACGCTCCAGTAAATGGATTTTATTATATGAAACTTATCGGTAAGTCCTACTTAATTTTAAGTTTTTATTCTAGTAAAATCGAATATCACAGTAAATGTAAACATTAATTTTAGTTACTTAAAAGATTAAAATATCTTCTGCTGTGGAGATGTTTTCGCTTTTTTTACTGTTTTTGGATTATTAAACTTTTGTTTAGAGTTAAATAATAATTTTCGATTGTAATATTATTACGAAATGCTTTCATTTTGAAAATTAGCATTATTTTACAAAAATATGTTTTGGGTTTTTATAATTGTGACTATTTTAAAGATATTTCTTTATTATTAATAATATTTTAAATTATGTAAAATCATGAATCTTTGTTTTCAGATTTAAGATTTTCCAACTTAAAAAAATTATAGGCATTTTCTATAACATATGGCAAGATTTTTGAGAAATTTCTAAATGTAATAATGCATTAAATTTATTTATTGTTGCATGTTGTTTTTTAATAATACAGTTATAAAAAACTTATTATATTTTGAATGATTTTCAAATTTTTTCTTACAAAGCACACGAAATCTTTTTGGCTGATATTAATAAATTTCAATATATAGCTAGAATAAAAAGTTATAATTTAAATATGGCTTAATTTTCTCCTCTAGTAAGTCTGCTGATGGTGGTGGTGGGAGGGGGATAATAGAGTTCCGGTGGAAAATTGCACTTTTTTACCATTGAAAACAGAAAATCTGAAATGTTTCGGAGAGGGGGCAGTAACACAAGATTTAAGTTTTAAATAAATTACTTTAGTTTATTTCTGTCAGTAATATAATTTAATTCATAGATAACATTAAAAAAGTTTTTCCTTAATATTTCAATTAATGTTACAAAGAATGAATTAAATAAATATTGTCAATAACGTATTTTTTACAATGCCTATAAAATACTCATAAACTAACATAATAAAAGATTTCACTGCAAAAAAATTAGCATTTACTCCTTCGTAACAGTGACTAGTCGCGCCTATGAAAGAGTAACTACTTACTTTGGAGAAAGAGTAACTATTCACTTCCATCGGGGGTGACAAATACGCACTCCTTCAGTAAGCGTGAATTGTCACACCTCCGAAAGAGTTATTATTCACGCCTGTTTAGAGCTGTTATTCACTTTTCAAGAGTGAGTATTCACTCTTTGAAAGAGTCAACAATTCCACTTTTGCCCAAAGTGAATACTCACTTTAAAGAGGTTGGGCATATTTTGAGTTTGCGATAGAGTGACTATTCACTCTTCCGGAGTAAATAATCACTCTTTTTTATTTAGAGTGTGTCAGGATCTGATAGCACCTGTGCTAAAGAATGTAATGTCTACTCTTTCTCTATTTGAATATCTCATATTGTATGGTTGTGTACAGAATTTCCAAGGTGACATTCCTTCTTCGTGGAAAGGGGAATTGCCAGCTAATCCTTTACAGGTGGGGTGTTAGAGAAAAGAGATAGCTGAGAGGCATGTCCACCTGTCAGTGAAGTATGCGGATGGTGAGCAGATTAGCAGCATGCCACTAAGCAAGAAAAGAATGGAGTGTCCAATGAGGAGGCTCCAAAGGGGTTTATGTGGGGGAAAGCAGTGATTTGGAGAGGGCAAGTTTGCCTCAGATCTAGATTCGGTACCTAGGTTTCGGACCTAGAGGTTGCTCTGTGTGGAAGAGCGTAAAGAAGTGCGTTTTCTGGTGCACAAAGGACACAGACGTCCTGGTGTTTAGTGCTCTGGGCTAAGAAGTGCAGGCCCAGTATACTTGTGTTGGGAGACTCAAGGTTGAGCTTCAAAAAAGTGAATTTAACGTGTATTGAGTGTGAGGTGGAAAGTGTAATTGGAATAGTACACAACCAATCTTTACGGTATCTAATTTAATGTTGAACCGGATCACCTATATCCGAGTTGTAGTTGTATATATTTGTAAATAGCGTATTTTGTGTGTACATATATCTTAATAAACTGATAATTCACTTACTAGCGTAAGTCTTCATTTACACCAATCTCACAGTGGGTGACCGATATCACCTAGTAATATCGGTGGTGGCAGCTATATCTACCACGGACATTCTTCAAAGTTGTGTGGACTGAGGGGAACGTCCGACAGAGTGTATTTTATTACACTGCTACAAAGGGACAACACACCATCCACGTCTGTACACGGGTTCGAACCAGGACCCCTCGGTGTGGCAGCAGCTACCGCTACTGACCACGCCACTGGGGCGACAAGATAAATATATTTAATGCAATCGTAAATAGAAAAAGATAAGAGAATTTTTATAAAAAATTTTATACACTAGCCAAAATACAACATTATTTACGCATACAATATTTTCCAGAAATATTTTACGTAATTGGAATAATAACACATTCAATGAGTTTAAATTTAATCTTCTATCCATCATTGTAAATCTATATGCATGTAATTTTCATATGCCATCATATCTGTTGTAACTGGATTCAGGCAAAAAATTGCTATGTACACTAAAAAAAGCGATCTGGGATATAAAAAAAAATATAAAAAAATTTCACATATTCCTGAAACATAAATACAATGAATAAATAAATAAATTACGGTCTGGTGTTATCCGATAATTTCTGAATCGCCCGAAGTTGAATGTTCCTGAGGATAATGATCTCGATCAACACCAACTGATTTTTTAAGAGATTTGGAATACATACCGAGAGGAGGCTGCTAAAATCCTAACCTCATCAAGTTGACAAAAGAAATTCTAAGAAAAAATAAAACATAATTAACATATTATAATACAGCTGATCTTTTAAGGTGCACCTTGAAGAAACATACCTGAAAATCCAGTTTTTTGGTTGATGAATAGGTTTTTCACCTTATTTTCCTGCTCCTAGTCTCCCTGTTTTTATTTCTTTTGGTGAAGAAAAACACAATTCTAAGCCTACAGATCTACTATTAATATTAAGTCTGCACTTGGTCTCTACAAAGGTATAATTGGCAGACGAATTTCATTTTGAACAAAAAGAAAAATATAGTATTTGGCAACTTAAGACTAGTTCCCGAAAGGATAATAATAATAAAAAAAACTTAAAAATTAAACTATCTCTTAAGTATAACGTTTTCATGCTCAAGTGGTTTAAATACATTTTACTTAGATAAATAAACCTTTATAACTAAGAATATTTCATATACGTTTTTACTTATAATGAATTTGAATGGTCGCTGAATATGGTTAAAAACTAAATTTAAAATACTAATAATGTTTCAAATTCAAAATTAATTTGCGATTCTAAACATTTCTAACCAATTTAAGTTCGAAATCAGTTATATCGGAGACAATAAGAGAGTATTGTTTCCATAGAATCAAAAATGCATTCTATTTAGAAATATATAGGAACAATTTTCTTAGTCGGAAGTTAACTTTTAGTATACATCTAATTCATGCACCGGTAAAACCATGCAAAAATACATTTCTTAATCAACTCGAACTTAGTAAACAGTATATAAATTATTATAACATATAAACTGTTTCATCGTTTATGAATAAATTTATTATGTACGTTGAATTTAAACTCTCATTTTACCAGTAATTTCAGAATGCATTAAAATAGCATGCATTTAGATAGGACAGTTATCGGTCTCCAAGCCATATGAAACATTCCTATTTTGCATCAGATATTGGAGTGCATTTTACTATTTTACAGACTTTCAACTGGAATTCCGCCGCTTAATTTGGCTGATGCTTTTTTATATACCAAAATAGTTTCAACGGCATTTTTTTTTCAAAATGTTCCTTGAATGATCTGTAAAGAGGTCTTACTGCCAGTTACAAATTAAACCAAATTTAAAACCTAGGGAGATCTGCCTCCTGCAAGCTATGTCCACTAACACCCGTTACGGCTTCACTGACTGAAAATATAGTAATGTGCCCTGTTTAAAAAACATTATCAGGTTACGCATGGTTAAATGATATTAACATAATTTATGCGGCTGTATTCTGTAATTGTTTGCAGTGCATTTCCACGCAATGGGACATTTTTCTATTTTCATGGCTTTATCCAACTTTTATAACGTGAAGCGTGTTTTTGGAATTAAATTCCTTATACATCACATTTTTGAAATAATTTTTAAAATAATGAAATCATGTAACATAAATCTTCTCGACTTTTTTTAAACTGATTTATTTCTTTAACAAATATTTAAGTATAAAATAAAATGGGTCACGTCTCGCATATGTAAGGAGTCTTTGACAGATTAAAGTCAGTAATTTTTCAAGTTTCTTATTGTTGCAATCATGTGGTATTTTTTTAAATAACTGACTGTACAATGAATAAAATGACGTAATAAATTTTATTATAAATTCATTATTCAAAAAAATTAAAAAATTGTGAAAAAATGGGATAATTCTACCCAGTTTTTCCTATGTACACTAAATGGTCAATAATGACCGATCATTTGCGATTTTAAACGTTTCGTTAAACATTTAAAAAATTCAAGAGGAATAAGTGCAACTCTATGAGTGTAAAAAGAATTGTATAGGGCATATATCTAAGAGGAGATTTACCTATAAGGGATAGTTAACAAATTGAAAATAACGGATAGCTTCTGGATAAATTTGTAATAACTAATGTAGCAAAAGCATTCAAACGGTAGAATATTTTTAAGAAGCTTATTATAATATATTGTGCTCATTTATGAAAATGGCTTATATACTCGTAGAAAAATTAAGGTTTCATAAAAAAAATCCCAAATTTTGTCAAGTTTCTACCTTATAATTTGCAGAGAGTTTTTAGTATAAAATAAAATTCTTTTCTGGAAGTGTGAGGGAGTGACCTTTGTCATAAAGGCACTCTACTATTTCTGAGATCGTGACGTCAACAATTTAACATATGTAAGCGTGAAAGCGACATCTATCCTCTCTTTTACTTTAATTTTCTAAAGCGTGTGTGTCTCTTTCGGATTCTACAGTTAGGTCGCGGTTAGTAGTAATATGTAAATTTGAAGTATCTCAGATTGCAACATATAAAAGCTTGGAGTTTGAGTGTGTGTGGTGTGTCTCGGGCAACGTTAGCCAGCAGAGTGTGTCTAGCGATATTAGCCAGCGAAGTGTGTCTCTGGCGACGTTAGCCAGCAGAGTGTGTCTAGCGATATTAGCCAGCTAAGGAGTGTCTCTAGCGGCGATTGCCCGCTTGTGTCTAGCAGAGTGTGTCCAGCTGTGTTGATTGATCCAGAGCAAGCGATATCGAGTGTTAGCGAGCCTCCAGTGAGTTGATAAAGAGTTTGGGAATTTGACTCGAGAAGTTGGCCAGTGGTAAGAATTTAATAGTAACTACGTTGATCATCTCAAAGTTAATAAAGAAATATATACAGCCACGGGCTGTCTAATAAGATTTTATCTAGCAGTTTAGCCGAAAGATAGCTGAGAAGTAATCAGAGGTGCCCCGATTGAGCTAGTTCCGGAGCTGTGAGTAAGAGTTTAATCTTTTAGTAGTGTTCTCAGTTGGGAAAATTACAGACTTGCTCCATTCTCCTTGAGCCCTTATCGTTTTTAAATAAATGGTTTTCATCTTATGTACTGAGTTATGCCTGCATTTAACACCCAGTACGAGCACCCAACCGTTACAGAAGTACCAAAACGAACATTGTATTTATTACACTGTAATCAGAATAAAAAAGTAACAATAAATTGAATAAAAAACGGGCAGTTTTATAAAAAAAAATTTCATTGCGATTGCGCGAATTCAATCAAACTTTAATGTGCATAACATATTTGCTAAATATATAAAGCAGTGAAACTCTCAAAAACATAGCTTGAAAATTCTGAACATTGTTATTCATAGAATAAGTTTAAAATTTGTTTTTCCAAGATGAAGCCAAAAGATGAGACGCTGTATCCAGGTATCCATTGAATAGAGCTAATAAAGCTATTATCGATAGAATAGATTTGAAACCAGATGTTAACAAAAGGTAGAAAAATGATTAGGCATTGTACCCAAATATAGTGTATGATATGCAATATTGTCAGTACTCAATATTGCTCACACAATTGTATATGAATACAACACCGTAATTCTTTAGGGGGTTTTTTATGAATAGCTGATTTTAAGCTTAGTATATCGACGATAAATTTTACAATTTTCTAGCTATAGTTTTGAGACATTTACAAGAGTTGCTCTATTCATTTAATTTATACATTATGTACGTATTTTGATTGCATTCTTGTATGTGTAGTGAAACATTGTTTAGAAATCCAACTTATTTTTCAACAAATTATTATTATTATATTATCTCCTAATTGAAACAAATGTGTAAATTTTTTTTGTCCTATTTTTAAAAAAGAACATATTTTAATATTTATAACTGGGAAAAATGTAAGCCAAACATTATGGATGAATTTAGAACATTTTTTTTATAAAACCTTGATTTTTGTAGGAGTATAACTGTTATCCCTAAATAAATTAACACATTTTGTTACAGTCAGCCGCTTAATCATAGTCTAAAGTTAGAACGCTTTTGCTTCATTAGAGTTCACTGGGTTATCCAAATATGTATTCTTTAGACGGTCTGTTATTAAGTTTCAGAAAAAAATCTTCACGGAAATACATATGACATGTACTAAGAATTTCAAAATAATGCATTATGTACCTTTCTAGATATTTAACAATACATAAGATACAGGTCATAATTGGCCTTTTAGAGTATATATTACAAATAAAAATGTTTTTTTCCCATATGCATGATAAACAAATAAACATTTTACGATGTTTTGAAAGATTTAGATAAATTTCGGTAAAAGGAAAATTAATTGGTCAAATTTTGCGACAGTAAATAAGAGCGAGTATTGCTTATGGAATTTCCTTTGATTTAAAATATAAATTCTGGATGAAGTAAGTATTTTTAAAGTATTCAATCGATCATTTGTTTCTAATATATATGTATAAGCATACATAAAGAGGTGATTTTTTTTTTAAGTTTCTAATCTCATTACACTGTCGTATCATGATATATAAGCTTAAAATAAAACACATAACTATGCATTTGTGAAATAAGAACACTTCCAGAAAAATATATTTTGAGAGTTATGCTAACGAAGCTTTAAGATTAAATGCAAAATAGCTATTTTACAGCTAATAATAATATTAGAATTATAAAAGATTCGCTATTTAACTAAAATTGTGCAAAATTTTATATATACGTTCTTTAAACTCATCAAATTTATTTAATACTTCCTAAGTAGATTAAAAATTAACGCTCATAAGGGAAAAAAACACCTTTTTCACTTGTTTCACAAATCAGTCAGAGGTATTTTGAAGCTATATAGCAATGCATTTTTTTTTTTTTTTTTTTTTTTTTTTTTTTTTTTTACAGAAAGTTAAAAAAAAAAAAAGAAAACAAGCGGTGAAAATAAGTCGAGATACCTTATAACCTTTTAAGACCCAGCTCGCACGATCGTGCGGGTTAGAGATTCATTTAAATTTTTGCTTCTGAAACAGTCGTATTTAATATAAATCCAAATCGAACGATTGTTCTGGTTGCTGAAAAAGTAAAGTATCTTTTTTATCAACAGATTGAGGTAGTAGTCCATGTTTTACATTCACGCGGCATGTTTAGCTTTGTTTACAAGTACAACGGATATAGATCATCATTTTATCTGTCGTAAAAAGGTAATTATCAATATATTTTTAATTGCTTAGATAAAAACGTTTGCTTTAATGCCTAAATAAATGTAATATAATAAAAAACATTAATTATACACTATTTATTTTGTTCTTAGGACTCAAGATTTCGTCACCCGCACGATCGTGCAACTTGGGCGTTACGTTAGTCAGTGCTACTGTAAAGGTAAGTGTTTTTCATTGTTCATTTTGTTTTCTGTTTCAACAATTTTGATGACAGCCAAAATAAAACGAAGTATGCTGTTACATAATTAATACTATATTATTTTCTTAGGTGTTGTCATAGATACCCCCCTTTTTTACATTAATTTTTACTTTTCTTCTTTTTAATTAATAAAATTTTCAAATACTTTTTTCTAATTTTTTATGCAGTACTTTGTTAACTTTTAATAAAGCAAAATAAAATACTTTTTCAGATGTCTAAACGGAAAAGAATTCTCACTCAAGAAGAAATATTTCAATTGATGAATAAATCAGATTCTGAATTTAGTGATCTTTTGGATGATGACGACATTACGGACAAAACATTTCAAGCAGATTTATTAGAAGTACAGTCAAGTTCAGATGAGCTCGATGAAGAAAAAAAGACAATTTTGGATCATTCTTCCTCCTCAAAGTTTCCTGAATTCATCTCCCAAAGTTCTACCTCCAAGGCAATTTCGGAAAATACTAAAAGAATGAAAAAAGAAAAAAAAAGGAATACAAGCGGACTGTTAAAAAGTTCATTTCTGTACCTCATCCTGGAACTTCAGATTTCACGCAACTGCAGGTAGGTTTTCCATTTCTTAAATTGTAATAAAAAAATGTTATAGACTTATAGAAGAAATTAAATCGATATAATAAATAAAAGCTTTAAAAATATGACAAACATTTTTAAATTAATTAAAATATTATTTTTTTAAGTCGATAAGTACATCTCCAATATTATTTTTGTTTCTTCTTTAGGCTTTAGAGGAAACCATTTCCCATGTGTTGATGACATTTCAAGGCCCCGCAAGTACAGGTTTGAAAACTGCGAAAAAATTCAAAAACACGTTGTGAAAAATGAAACGTTTATTTGTGTATGTCAAAAACAAAAACATGTTTTAAAGATTTCCATTGTAAAAAAGAAACCAGTCCAAAAAATTAAAAAAATACATCAATAATTACCATATTTGTAAAAAAAACTGTTTCAATTTCTCTCTTCTATTCATTTAGAGCCAGAAAATGTATATGTAATAATAATGTGAATGTATAAGTAATGATTTCACAGAAAAAGCCCAACCCGCACGTTCGTGCGGGTACTTTTCACGCTCTAGGGGGTGAAGAAATTTTTTTAATTATTTTTTTAGGTGTCATTAGGGTTAATATAGAATTAATAAATAAAGGAATTTAATACTTAATGATGAAAATGTTTCGGGTCTTAAAGGGATAAACAACAAATTCGAGTGAAATAATGAAAATGGATGCTTTTGAGGTGAATAATAAATCTTTATCACTTTAAAACCCAATGAGAATACTAGTCATGCCGGCTGAAATCAAAACATCTACTGTAACATCTATCTGTTGGTAAAAAAAAAGATGCTTTAATCTTTCTGCTAACCAGGATTATATTTCGGTTTGGGGTTTTATAACTTACAACTCGGGAGCAACAATTTCAATGAATGTCTAACCGCACAATCGTGCAAGTTTTGTCGTAGATGGATATAAATTGATTTTAGATTAATAGATGATTTTATCGATCAGGAATTTATTCAGGATTTCCCATCGATTATTCAAAAATCAATAAATATGTTTTTACGCAGTGAAAAATACGCAAGGATTTAGTCTACATGGATTTATCTAAAATTTGGAGAGAAATATTCTGCAGAATATGAAACTATAGAACAAAATAAATCACGTATTTTAAAAAATTACCAGATCTCGGAATTTTTTTAAATGTTTTGCACTTTTTTCCGAAAATATTTGTGTCTTTATAGATCTTGAAAATGTTGCTGACTAAGCAGTGAAACATGTCGATCTGATTATAAACAGTTATTTGTTTTTTATGTATATTTTTATCACTTTTAGTTTGTTTTACTTGAATTAATGTTAGATAAAAACATATAGTTTTATGTAATTTTTTACTTTTAAAATGTAAAATACTTTATACCTTTTAATTTTTTTAAATATATTATTTAATAATTACTATCGATGAAAGTGTAAATATTATTCTTAACACAATATTAATAGCTAGATGAATATATGGATTCTTGTACAGAAGAAATAAACAACAATATTGAATTTAAGAAATGCTGAGTAACTTACAATGCATTTGCTTAAATTATTTTTATGAGAAAACAATTTGAAAGATAAAAGCAATTTTTTCTAAAAAGAAAAAAATACATATATCCTTTTATAACATAATAACAAAACGTTGAAATAGACTTTATTGTAATCGAAATAAAATGCCTGAATAACATTCAATTACTTTTCTAATAATTCGATGCTGAAGGAAATTTCAAGAATGCATTAGACAAAAAGTAGTTGAGGATATATATGTCCCATGCACATTTAATGCCTTTTTATTTGCTTTTGTGAAAAGGAGAATTTTAAAACTTTTTCTAAATCAAAACATTTTATTTTTTAATATTTTAATGTTTCATATTGTACTAACATTTTTTTCATTCTTTTTTACAACTTCAAAACTTGTCCTTTATGTTTTTGAATTGAAATTTGTTACTTTTTACTAAATTTTTTCTGAATTATTGATCTTCTACGTCTTGTAAAAGAAAGTAATTTAAGAACTATGTTTTTGTTCTGTAATTAAACGGTTTTTTGCGTATTTCATTAAAAAATATATTAATTATGTTTCTTTTTCCAATTTAATATAGCACTTTTGAAAAGTGAAGCGTGCTGTGAGTTGAAACTTATTTAAATCAAAATATTCACAATTCCCTCTCACGAGTCTGTTGCATTTATTTTTTTCTTAGTATAAAATTTAAAATAGCACACATGAGAACGTCCAGAGTTAGTGTTATGACTATTCGAGCAAATAAACAATTCCAATTATTTTATTAAAAAAATATTTAGAAAAATATTTGTATAACCAGTCAAATTTCATTGTACTCATCTTTCATAAAATACAAATAATTACTGAAAAAATTGTGTTTTGCTTTTCTATATATTAAATCAAAATTTTGTTATTCTGTCTGTTGTAGTTCTGTCTATTTGTTTGTGATCAGAGTCTCAAAAGGGTAGTAAAATTTTTATTTAATACATAGGCAAGTAAACTTTTTTTGTTACAAGTTTTATAATTGCTATGCGAGTGTAACACATTGATATATTACTGTTAATATCATTTTTTATCTTAATTTTATGTTTCAAAAAGTAACTGTGAATATTTATGAAAATTTGCTTAAATTGTCATACAATTTCTAAATGTACGTTCCCATACATTACCATGCAAGTAAATTAACTTTTAGTTCGTGTGCTACACAACAAAAATAAGATGAAAAAGGCAAGTTGTGGAAAGAATATACCGACTGGTTGGTATCTATTTTATATAATTATAGAACACATAAGATAGCATCTTGTAAAATCGTAGGAATTCAAAATAGCGTCTGCATTTCAAAATGGCATCATTTCCTAAATTTACTTACTACCCATCATATAAAATTGCGTTTGATGTCAATTTCATTGATTTTTTAGAATAAAAATTTAGAAAAAAAATAAAATAAAAAACCGTTTTAACAATTTGCACTTAAGTGAAAATTGTTTATGAATCCTGTACGGGTGTTTGACTTTTTGCTTGTACTCTTCTCCATGCACACGTTCTAACTCGATCAAATGTTCTGGGATTACACTCTCGGACATATTCAGTAAACTTATCCAGCTATTTTGTGTATCCCTGTATATCTAAATTGTGTTACTATTAGAATTTATGCACAGCATGTAATGTGCAGACATTTAATGAAATGTAAAATTGCATATCATAATTAAAAGTGCATTTCATTCCTCCAACACCCATCATGCATAATATACAATACTTCGGATTGAATATATGTTTTGAAATTATTTGTGCGTCAATGTAAATGCTATACACTTTGCATTAAGGAAGAAATAACTCATATAAATCCTCGATGACGTATATTAAAATATCGACGTATTGTCGTATATTTGACTATACTTGAAATTGATTACTATAACTAAAATATGTCACAAACAAGTCTCCCCTTTATTGTTATGTAATAAATTTTGTTGTGTGGCCCTCTAAATGAATAATAACTATTATTTTTACTGCATATTTTACTGAATGTTTATTTTAGTGCACTTCGTAGAAAAATAAAAATTTGAATGTGTTTGACAGAATGTAACAACTTTGGAACATTTTTCCCCGTAGGCCGTAATGTAAAAGAAACATTTTGACTGTCCCTGTAAATAAACTAAGGATGGTAGAAACTTCATTTTCAATAGGATTTTTGCTAGTATAATGGTAAATAACTTTTAAAAAATTCATGGCAAACGGAGTATATTTACAAGAGTTCGAGAGCGATCAGGCGGTCAGACGTCCAACCGTCCATACGGCATACGGTGAGACAGGCAGACAAACCGAAAGCATAAATACTTTTCAACTTTAATGTAAAATGTTAAAAGTAATTTGAACACACAAACAAACACACACATATATATACAGGTATATACAATATCAAACACTCTTCTCTCCCTGTTTTTCTATCTACTTACATACATACACACATACATATACATATATACATATTTACCTAAATACATAAATACATAAATGTATTATGCAAACTTAGATTAAATACAAAGAATTATAAACGATATTAATTGCTTAAAACTGTTGAATAATTATGTACAGAATTAAATATTATTAAAAAAATAAAGAAAGAAAGAGCCAAAAATATGCAACCCAATTATCAAGTAACGAATAAAATCTTAAAATAACACTCTCAGTCCAATATTCTTTCTTTCTACATACCAGAAGCACAAAAATGTACACCATACTTCTTCAAATTATAACAAAAATCAGCTTATAATCTAAAAAATATATAATCTAAATCTTATAATCTAAATCTCAAAAATCCCTCATTAATAGAATTTTATTGCTTGCATCTTAGCTACTTTCAGATCTAGAATTTGGTGGAAAACACAGATCTTAAAAATATGTATATGCATCTTTTTCTATTTCTAAAAAAATGAAGAAAATTCTTTATACAATCCGAAATAAAAATATATACCGATAGCCTGGATATTATAGAGACTTTTAATGTTTGAAATTCACCTAAATTGCACTAAATTTAATAACATTTTTGTGGGGCATCTTCACAAACAGTTTTGGGTAAATTTGATAAAAGATGCCGTAGTTATTGGTCTAATTCTTTCAAAAATCGCGTACTGATTTTATTAGGTATTCATTGATTTCTTGTTAAATTTTTCAGTCCTACGTATTATTTAAATTATAAATCATTTTACAGTTTTTATAGAAAGTAACGGAACTTTTGTTCAGCATCTTACCAAACATTTCGATATCTTACCCCCAAGGTATAAGCAAAATGGCCAAAGAGAATACCTCGGTTTCCCAAACAGATGAAGAAACTAGATCCGGCGGCCATTTGTGCATTGCAGAAAGGGTAGTTACCAATACTCTCTAAAAACATCAGATTTATTCATCTAGTATTTAAACTAAGATTTAATGAAGAAATCACGTAAAAAATTCTGCACAATTAACAAAAGTGTAAAAATTCAACTCGTGTTTCTAAAACGATCTGGATGATAATGTTAAGGCTATAACACCGTTATTTTCAAATATCTCGTTCAAATTTTAATACTTTTAAATGACTTTGTATGCATAGGATTGCTAAGGACAATTAACAAACGGGATAGCTTTTACCCTTTCGAATTTGTTTGTATGTTTCTTTATATTATGATAGGTTCAATTTCATAAACGGTTCCAACCGGTTCAAATACTTTTTTAAGAAAAATCTGAAACCAAAACTGAAAAAGTAAATACTAGCCCGGTTTTAGACCGTCTACAGCAAGCTATATAAAAAAGTAAAGTTATTAAAATTTGAGCGAGATATTTGAAAATAACGCCCCCGTAGACTTAACGTTATCAGCCGGTACTTTTTAATTGATTAGTTTGGGCTCTTCAGGCTAAATAGCAATGAAAAAGATGCTGCTAAAAACTTTGTTAAAAGAACACAAACGGAAATTAAAATATAAGTAGCGAACCTTAATGCTTACAACTGAGCGCGGCGGCGCGGTGTTTTCCAATAGTAGATACACATGAGTATGTTATGTGATACAGCATCCCAGCTCAAGTTATTCTCTAAGCAAACTTTGGCTATACCTGCTTGACTATTTTTTAAGAGAAAAAAAAGTATTTCGTCTGCCTTTATTAAGTTTTTTAATATTACATACAGCCTCACGATGGCCAGTTTCCAATAAACTTGATTTACACACCAGAGCCAAAACTTTATGATTAAGCTTTATTATTTTTAAATATTGATCTACAATTTTTTAATTTTTTATGTAGCAATTAATAGAAATTTGTTACAATATTTATAGAAACATTAATTTAGAAAATGCAACGATGAAATATAATGGAAGTTTCACAAGACCTAATAACCTTATATATATATAAGTTGCAGCCAATACCCGAAATTGGCCAATTCTAGAACTGGCCGGCCAATTCCCGAATTGGCCAGCAACGTTAAAATATGACTGGCTAATTCTAGAATTGGCCGGCCAATTCGCGAACTGGCCAGATGAAATTGGCCAATTCGCGAAATAGATATAAGCACTCGGCTTAATCCTTTCTAACATAGTTGAAAGTGTCTATGAATTCAAATAGTCTAGACGTCAGCCTGTCCGTGATCTAATTCGAGTAAAGTATCCAGTTAATTTGTAATTGTCGTCGTATTTGGTTTATCAATTAATTTCGATATTGAAATGGAATTGTGTACTATTTTCGGTTAATTTAGTTGGGTACACAAAAGTATTTCGTTTCAATATGGGAATCTTTTTTACTGTACGTTTTAAAGTTACATTATCTTAATTACAAAAAAATTGGTAACCATGCACCATAGTTCGGATGTTGGCCAAGGCTTCCCGGCCAGTTCGCGAATTGGCCGGCCAAAACCCGAATACGCTATTCATTTCATGTATTTCGGGTTTTGGCAAGGAAGCTTGGCCATTTCGGGTATTGTCCGGCCAGTTCTAGAATTGGCCAGGCTCCGGGTATTGGCCGCAACATATATATATATATAAACATATGTTGCAGCCAATACCCGAAATTGGCCAATTCTAGAACTGGCCGGCTAATTCCCGAATTGGCCAGCAACGTTAAAAAATGACTGGCCAATTCTAGAATTGGCCGGCCAATTCGCGAACTGGCCACATGCAATTGCCCAATTCGCGAACTGGCCAGTAGAATTGGCCAATTCGCAAAATAGATATAAGTACTCGGCTTAATTCTTTCTAACATAGTTGAAAGTGTCTATGAATTCAAATAATCTAGACGTCAGCCTGTCCGTGATCTAACTCGAGTAAAGTTTCCGGTTAACTTGTAATTGTCATTGTATTTTGTTCATCAATTATTTTCGATATTGAAAGGGAATTGTGTACTATTTTTGGTTAATTTTGTTGGGTACACAAAAATATTTCGTTTCAATGTAATCAATGGGAATCATTTTTACTGTACATTTTAATGTTACATTATCTTAATTACATAAAAATTGGTACCTGTGCATCATAATTCGGATGTTGGCCAAGGCTTCCCGGTCAGTTCGCGAATTGGCCGGCCAAAACCCGAAATACGCTATTTATTTCATGTATTTCGGGTTTTGGACAGGAAGCTTGGCCAGTTCGGGTATTGGCCGGCCAGTTCTAGAATTGGCCAGGCTCCGGGTATTGGCCGCAACATATATATATGATGATTTAAAAGTTAGGAGCCAGAGACATCAACGCTGGGTTTCCCATTCACCGCAGAGAAGTCATGGCCACCGAGGAAAATAAATAAATAAATGTAGAGAATCCAAATAATTACTCATTGGCTGCTGTAAGTTCATTTATTTAATCCGTAATCATGAGAAAGGGAAAAGCTCCTTTTGCGAACTATCTCTAACCGAAATATCCAAAAAAAATATTCCATCATTTACTTAAACCAGCCGTACTCAGCCAAGAAAGAACCAAGAATCTTTTTTTTCTCAACTCGAGGCTTCCGCTTTTAAATCTCAAAAGAAAATTCTGGAACATTCTGTAACCTCAAACCATCATTCTTTTATATAAACAGAATTATTGTCCAGCTACGAGACTATTTTCCACAGACGATAAATTTTTAAAAATATATATATATATTATTTAACCAATTTATAATCGACTCATAATTTCTTAGGCAGACGATTTTTAGAGATGATTAATTTTAAGAGAAAAAGAAAAGAAATGAATTTATTAATATGCACACATCAAAGGTTGACGGCGGAAAAATAAATAAATAGATAAAATAAAATAATGATATTTTTTGAAAGGTATGGTTTTGGAATAAATTTAATAAGACTTTCTTAAAAAGGGTTGATAAAAACATAGAAGAAATTAGTTTTTATTTGGAATATTAAGAAATAAAGTTTAATTAAAAATATTTTTAATTTAGAGTCATCTTTCTAAATTTACGCATACTGGAATAATGTTTTTTAAGGCAAATTAAGAATTTATATCGTCTGCATAAAGATTAACAGATTAGATTTAGAAAAAAGATTTTAATTTAATAATTTGAAGTAAGTACGGAAAATTAAGGTAGTATAAAGGTTGGTTTTGGCGAAAAAGTTTTAAATTTGTAATATATATATATATATATATACACTATATGGACAAAGATAACCGGTCACTTGCGATTTTAGACATTTTGATAAATATCTAGAAAATTACATGAGGCATTATCCCGAAAAGCTAAACGTGTATATATAATTAATAACAAACCGTCAACAAATTGAAGAAAACGAATACCTTTTGGATATTCCTATCAAAACAAATGTAGCAAAAGCGCTAAACTTAATATTATAATATAATGGCTTATTGTAATAAACTGTGTTCATTTTTATGTAGATAGCATGTATACCCGTAGAAAATTAAAGTTTTTACAAAAAAAAAAAATCCCAAAATTTTCCAAGTTTTTTTTTAAATTATTATTTGCAGAGTTTTTAATATAAAATAATGTTCTTTTCTGAAAATATGACATACAACATTGTACTTAAAACCCTGTCATCAAAATTAAAAAAAATAATAAAAAATGTATGAAAAATGAGCAGGTTTAGTAAATAATTTTTCGCTACGCATGCGTCAAAGGTATCAAAATTTTATATGCATATTCATCAGCTATTTGCATGGAGCAACTTTTGCAAAAGTTTCAAAAACATAGCTTGAAAAATCTGAAAGTGGTCGTTTGTAGAATCAGCTCAAAATATGTTATTCCCAAAATGAAGCAAAGAGATGAGGGGTTGTATCCATATATACATTTATTAGTGCTAATATAGAATACACCATATGGCATGTACTACTATATTTGAATAAAACCAATCATTTTTTTTTTTTTTTGCTTTATTTTGGGAATAATTGATTTTGAATTTGTTCTATACGCGATCACTTTCAGAATTTGCAAGCTGTGTTTTTGAAACCTTTACAGAAATTGGTCTATACATTTCGCTAACACAATATGCAAATGGAATTTTGATATATTTGATGCATGGGCAAGGAAAATTTATTTAGTAAACCTACTCAATTTTCATTCATTTTTTATTTTTTTTTTTAATTCTGATTAAAGGATATTGTATACAATGTTGTTTGCCATACTTTCAGAAAAGAACATTATTTTATATTAAGAACTATGCAAATTGCAAGCAAAAAAACTGTTTTTATAGAAACCTTAATTTCTCTACGAGTATACATGCTATCTACATCTGTACGGGACTGCTAGAGTTACGTGAAAAATATCAAAAATATCGTAAATTAAGAAAATAATTACTAAAATTACAAATGTGATTAATAAAATTATAAGAATATTTGAAAAGACAATGTAATTTGATTCTACTTATTATGTTGTTGTGATAACAAGATTAATGATGAAACAAAGCATGTTTGCGTTATCTCATTGAATAGGAAGGGGGGGAGGGTATTTGAGAAATGTGGATAGACTGAAATGCCTAAGCAAAGGGTCAATAATTGCACGTCAAACGTAGAAAATATGTTGCGTTGTTACTACAACGAGGTTTAAAAAAAGTTTTCGAGGTCAACAAGGTTTATTCAGATCTTTCACTGCAAAAAAAATTACGGCAGAAACTGCTACAGCAAAATTTTACATCTAATTTTACGGCAAAAACTGCTGGCAACATTGGTGCTAACTGTTTTTGCCATAAATTTAACATTTTTTAAACTAGTGTTACATAATTCAAACCGCCAACAAACAATATTTCCCCTTATATTCTTATACTTTATGCAGTGAAGTACTTTTGTGTTTACCTGTAAATTAATAACAAATGTCCTTTGCACCACAGAATTTATATTTTAGTTTGTACTTCATAAATGCATATATTTTTATTGGAAAGACATGCGGACGGTCTGAACAATGATTCAAGGTACAAATTTTTAAATCTGTACCTTTTATTTTAGTAATTTACAAAAAAAATTCGTTAAAGTGATTAATTAGAGTAGGAAGCATTCACCTAAAGTAATCTGTCTGAAAAAGAAAAAAAATGATAAATTTTCGTAAAAAATATTTTTTACAATAAAAAAATTCCCAGGATGTTATTAAATTTCAAATATACCAACTATTTTAATCTTGTAAATAATCCTCCTGATCATTTCAAATAATGCTAATTTTATATGTTTAAATACATAAAATAAATTAATTTTTCATTCGAGTCATTTTACAAAATATCTATATTTTTCCATTATCTTACAAATTTAAAATTATTTGTCTAATTACAAAGAGCTTGTTTATTTTCAGAAACATGGTGCATACTATTAATTAGAGCTTATCTAATGTTTAAAATAAAATATTTTTACATTCTCTAAATAATTGCCTTGCGTAGTCTTCTCCCAAGACAGTACGTGATTAATTATATATTTAACATGGCTTTACTTTTTAAGGAACATATTTAATAATTAAAATTTCACGTGATATTTCACGAAAATTATCGCTAAACTAAAAAACTTTTATTTTAGAATAAATGATTGTTTTCTATTTCTCGTTTTTTGTTTGAGTTTTTGAGAAAATTAATATGTTTCAGTTTTTTGTTATATTAGTCAAATGTGTTTCTTTATTATGTTTATAACTACATTCGTAAATTCTTAATTAAAAAAAATAATGGATATTTAATGAAATCCTTATTTAAAATTAAAAATAGAAAATAATTCCGTTTATAATACTTCTTATTAAATTCCAAAAATTTTGTACCAGCTGTATTAATATATATATATATATATATATATATATATATATATATTTTTTAAATATATATTTACTCATATCATATTTATTTATTTATTGTTGCTATTGCACATTATTTATAAATCTATAATAATATCTCTTTATAAGTATTAGGGATAGGAAACTATTAGCTTCATATATCGTTGATTACGTATGAAATGTAATTATTGAAATATGGCTTTTTTAAATCTTTATGCGCATGAAAAAAATGGCAGAATCTCAAAAATACTATTAAAATTATATTTTTAATGTATTAATAATGAGAATATAGTTATCAATAACTATTTTGCAAGTTTAGAACAATGAGTAGCATCATATCCATTGTGCTGGCGATAATTCCTTATAATCGAAAGAAACTCCAACTTCAAACTTTGGCCATTGTATTTATTGCAATATATATTCAACTATTCTAGTTGTACTATAAAAATATCATGTGATCACTTTCCACATTTTGCATCATTTAGATACGATGACTGTGTGTTCTCCTCAGAATAGAAATATTTACATGTGCTTTGTTTTACACAATGTAGGAGATTATTATTATTTATATAGTTTTCAGAAAATAAAAAATAAAAATAGCAAAAAATAGTAATTTGAGACCGGTGGACAATTTTTTTAGCTCAGATGAACAAAAATATGTTTAAATAACCATAAAAGTTACTCGAGATGACTTTTTACACGCAAGGAGAAATATTGCAATAAATGTGTAAAATCTCCTATAAAGGCTGAAAAGAGAATACAAACTTTGATCTGCGTTCTAAAAATGTATTCAAACACAGTTTATTTGTTTATTTTGTTTATTTTTTAGAAATTCAATATGTACTATTTTTTTTCTTCCATCGTTACAGTTACCTCGCAAATTCTGCATTTCACAGAAATTAGTTATTGATAAAGTTCAATGTATTGAAATGTATCTAATAGCTTGAATAATTTAAGGTAAATTTAAACAATTAAATGTTACGAAGAACCTTAGTTGAATCTTATTATACAAAAAACTTTTTACAAAAGGACATGGCTAATACGACATATAGAAAATATTTTAAAATATATAAGAACATGCTGTGGTCGCAAAAACTGTACTAGCTGCTAGAGGGCATTTAAAATAATGCGTAATGCAAAGACAAGAAATAAAACCATTTCTGATCCCTTATTTATATCAGTCACCTGCTACAAATTAAGACCATTATATGAGACGGTCAAAGTTTATTCCAGATGCATTGAGGAACGCCGATCCAGTGGCGTGGTCGGTAGCGTGAGCTCCTCCCACACCGCTTGACCCTGGTTCGAGTCCAGCTAGCGGCATGGGTGTGCGGGTGTTGTCCCTGTGATGTGTATTAAAATGTATGTAATGGATTTCTTGTAACAATAAAGTGTTCTGTATTTGTTTCTGTGGTTTATGGATCATTCGAGGTAACAGCCATTTGTAGCTATAGACCTCAAAGCATTGTTCACTCAAACCAACCAGCATTGAGGCACGCCTGACATCGACACTGCAGTGAATGGCGCACTATCTCAACCAATCATGCTCTTGGGATTTGTTAAATCTCGTTCATTAGCAATGACATGTTCAATTTCATTTATAAGATGAGTTTAATTTGATATAAAATATAATGATAAATGAAACACTTTTTAGATTTCAAGCTATTTGTTTAAGAATCTATTTATCTACGACTGTACTTTTCAGTTGGAAATTGCCATTGTTCAATAAAAAAATCTAATTGAAATTGGGCACTTGGAAGTTAGCAATAATAAAGCTTTATTAGACAATTTTCATTAGAACTACTCGTCTTCTTTTAAAGTTTTTAAAACTATATATATATATATATATATATATGTATATTATTCATAAGGAGAAGTAGAATATTTAACAAATTATTTTTTAAATCTTTTCTTTTCCTTTTCTGATTACACTGATAAACAAGGTTTCTGTTTCTAACTAAGTATGTGGTGACTTTTATATTTTCGGTGGTGCTGTGAAAGAATATGAAAGTAAAAAGTTTCCATCACCCACAGATTTATATAAAAAAAAATCAAAATTTTGAAAATCTGAATTTTTAGTATTTATTCAACACATATACCTTATGAAATTTATCATTTGGTATTTTAGTAATGACAAACTTTTAAATAAACACTTATAAAGCTTACAATTAATACTACTTAATTATTTAGTATTTATTAAGTATTATTATTTAGTATTTATTATTCTACTTATTAAGAACTACTCGCCTTCTTTTAAAGTATTTTAAACTATATATATATATATATATATACAGTGTCTCACATAAGTGATGGGACACTTGTGCTTTACAAAAGGAAACTAATCAAATAAATTAAAAAAACATGTACACATTTTTTTGTGGGTGTGTTTCATACTTAAATTTAGTAAAGATTATTACATAACATACATTTTGTCAAAATATTAAAATACCAATTTAATAAAAATACAAATGTTTAGAACGGAGCAAAAAATAGCTCACATAAGTGATGGGACACCATTATATATGCAACAAAAATCGTCTGAAATAAGCAATAAAAATATTTTTTGGGTTTTTATTTTTACTTAAAAGCAATTGGCAATAATTTATAAATCGTCTGCAGTATTTCTCTCCAGTTTGTTTTGGAATTTTTGTGTTTTTTAGCTCTGTGTAGCCATGAATGCTAAACGAAAAGAAACTTCGCCTGAAATTCGAACATTAGTTATTAATTTGCATATTGAACGTGGAAAATCTATTAGAAAAACTGCTGAAACAGTTAACTTGAGTCGTTCAACAGTTTTCAATATCATTAAACGATATAAAAAGAATCATATGATTCAGGATAAAAGAAGGTCTGGCCGACCATCAAAGCTATCCAATGGAATAAAGCGAATTATCGTTCGAAATATTAAAAAAAATCCAAGAAATAGTGCTTCAAAAGTTGCTGCTGATTTACAAGCATTATATGGAATAATTGTTAATCCTGAGACTATTAGAAGGGTAATTCGATCTGCTGGATATCACGGTAGAGTAGCCAGGAAAAAAATCTTCGTAAGTGAAAAGAATAGAAAACTCAGACTAGCTTTCGCAAAATCCAACATAAATAAGAATTCTGATTACTGGAATAAAGTTATATTTTCTGATGAGAGTAAATTTAATATATTTGATTCTGACGGTAGAATCTTTGTGTAGAGAAAACCCAGGGAAGAATTTCGCAAACAGAACTTGGTACCAACAGTAAAACATGGTGGAGGAGGAGTTATGGTATGGGGGTGTATGTCGTCCGCTGGAGTTGGTAATCTTGTTTTTATTGACAGTATAATGGATCAGTACAAGTATATTGATATTTTAAAGCAAAATTTGAAATCTTCAGCACGAAAATTGAATCTTCATAACGATTTTAAATTCTACCAGGACAATGACCCTAAGCACACTGCTCAGAACGTTAGACTCTGGCTGCTATATAACTGTCCTGAAAAAATAAAAACACCACCACAATCTCCAGACTTAAATCCCATAGAGAATATTTGGCAAGAATTGGAATCAAGAATTCGCAAACACACCATTTCTTCAAAACAACAACTAAAATCGGTGCTTCAAGAAGAATGGGGTAAAATCACTCCAGAAATCACAAAAAAATTAGTCGAATCCATCCCAAAAAATTTAAATCATGTTTTAAAAGTAAAAGGAAATCCAACAAAATATTAAAACCTTTTAAAAAGTAAAATTTTTGGATAAATATTTGATGGAAAAGTAAGTGTCCCATCACTTATGTGAGACCTTTTTTGCTCTGTTCTGAACAAGTGTATTTTTACTAAATTAATATTTTAATATTTTGACAAAATGTATGTTATGTAATAATTGTTACTAACTTTAAATATGAAACACACCCAAAAAATGTTTGCACATGTTTGTTTATTTATTTTATTGCAGTTTCTTTTTATAAAGCACAAGTGTCCCATCACTTTTGTGAGACACTGTATATATATATATGTATATTATTCATAAGGAGAAGTAGAATATTTAACAAATTATTTTTGAAATCTTTTCTTTTCCTTTTCTGATTACACTGATAAACAAGGTTTCTGTTTCTAACTAAGTATGTGGTGACTTTTATATTTTCGGTGGTGCTGTGAAAGAATATGAAAGTAAAATTTTCCATCACCCACAGATTTAAAAAAAAAAATCAAAATTTTGAAAATCTGAATTTTTAGTATTTATTCAACACATATACCTTATGAAATTTATCATTTGGTATTTTAGTAATGACAAACTTTTAAATAAACACTTATAAAGCTTACAATTAACATTTAAAATACTGAAAGTATGCGTAGTTTATAAAGTTTCAGAAAAAATATAGAAGAATTTTTGTAAAAAGAAATGATATTAATAAGAAATTTCATACTTTATGTAGCGGTAAATGTCTGGTCTGTGGCCTGCTCTCTTATAGGCCATTGTTCCGAGTTATATTGACAAGTTAAAGCAGGGATTAAGCCACTTATATCATTACAATAGCACAAATCATCTTTTTTTGAAAAAAAAAATGTCGAAAATTTCTTATGTCAATCTCGATAAATACATATATTTGTATTGTTTTTCAGGAAATTCCAACCTTGCAATCTTGATCCAAGTAATTCTGAGTTTTTCTTTGATAAATTTAAGTCTCTCACAAAATCCTTTAATTTTTTTTCGAGTAATTAGATGTGGTTGTTCATTTATGCCAGGAGAATAGTTCGTATCAGATGTAGCGGAGGTTTCAGTTTCATCAATTTCCATTTCTACTGCTGCATCGTCATATTTAAAATTCTCTGGAGATTTCGGTATTTGTAAATCATCATTATGTAATGCTGGTCACATTGCTGAATCTAAGATTGGGTACTTAATTGTATGTTTACTTCTTGCAGATAATCCTTTAATTTTTGTAATACATTAGTAGCAGTCAGTTATATGATCCTTCGGCATGCGCCAAATCTGAATCTGAATCTGCGCTATATCATGGGTATAGCAAAGAGCATACACTTTTTTGTACCATTCATCCACGCTCAGAGGTTTGTAGCACAACATGCACAAAAAGAAAGAGGTGCCCATTTCTTATCTTGTTCACCTACTTTAGATTCAAAGTACATATTAGGCAGTCTATTAACGGCGTGAAAGCGCATCGATGTTTTTTCAAAGTTAGCTCACCACACACATAGCAAAAAGAATCGGGTTCATTAACGCATCCTCTAGACATGTTTTACATATAGTAGAGGAAAATAGGTTAATTATAAACAAAATTTAACTAAAAAGCCTTACAGAACAAAGAAATAGTAGTATACGCGCCCCGAAAGTTTCAACTGTCATGGATTTGCGTGAAAGTCAAATATTTCTGTGGGGGTGGCTAGAGCTGTCTGTTCAAGGTCATAACATAAAATTTATTAGAGGGACATCTTTTTCTACTCTCTTGCTGTATCTTCTATCGTTGTAAAAAAAAGGAATGTTTGTGTGAATCAAAAACATGAAAGAGAATAATATAATATAATTATAATGCTTATATGATTCCTACATACTCCAAAACGTATAAATGAAATTTCTCAAAATTGGAGGGTGATATAAATTTTTTACATACATATTTTTTTTCAGTAGCTTGAAATCTATGAGAAACACCCAGCGTATATAGAGAAACAGAAAATTCATTAAAATTTGTTTATCCGTGTTATTCGAGATTTTTTCCTCTTATGACACATGTTTACAACAACTGATATAGGACACACCTGTCCACACACGTCCTATATATTGCTTTCATTTTATTGTAATTTATATAAATAATTATTATTCTAATTGTTCAACATGTTGTTTCAAATGATTTTCATAATAATTTTAAAAATACAGCAAAACCCCGATAAACCCGGATTAATTGGGACCAGACCCAATCCGGATTATCCGGAGAATTAGAAAAAAAAAATGAAATAAAATAAAACATATTTACAGAAAATAACCTTCACATTAAATTTGTTGAATATTTACAGACAGTAAAAATGTTTACTTTGTAATAAAAAAAAGTTTTTATTTTTCTGCTGTGCCAGTTTTCTATACCTTTTGCGAGTCGTGCAGTCCCGGATCCACTTGAACAAAAGTAGCTCGTTGAGTGTACTCTCTGCTTAACATTCAAAATAAACCATTAATTGTTCTAAATGAGATCTTGCTTCATTTATTGTGTAGTGATTTTTAAGACATTTCTAAGTGGTTTAAATAGAAAATTGGGAAAATTGGAATTTCGAAACTCAGTGATACATTGTTGTTGTTTTTTTAAAGATAACATCAAAGAGTTTAAATAAGAATTCTTAAGATATTCTTCCGAAAAGATGTCGGAAAAAGATTTTTTATTAAGAATACGATGATGAAACAAGTTAATTTTATTGCAAATTAGCCAATCCTTTCTCAAACTTTAAACAAAAAATTTACCAAACCGATGCGTATTATCCAGAGATCCGGATTAACGGGGTCCGTATTAGCGGGGTTCTACTGTATAGCCATAATACTAATTCTTTTTGACATTCTTTTTAACATGATTTTTTTTTCACATTCATAAAGAAAAAAAGAAGAATCTCAATGACATATGCGTATTTCTCAACTTCTATTTCTTACACATTTTAAAAGTGTATAAAGATCTGAAGGATAATCTCAAAGAAGAATAATAAACAAAAGACAAGTGTAAGTATTTTTCATTACACATTTTCTCTGTTCTTTCAGAATATTTAGCCCCACCAGTGGCCGAGAGGTTCTGACCTCTCAACTGGTAGACGGCAGGTGCTGGGTTCGAACCCAATCGCGGCCGCCGGCCTAACCGTTCGGAGTTTTTCGTGGTTTTCTTCGAACCTTGCGTAATTACCGGTTAGGTTCCCTTAGAAAGACCCCCACGAAGGGCATTCCCCCCTGGTCGTATATTCCTAGCGTAGATAATCGGACGACAAAAAATAAACCAAACCAAGCCTTTCACAATATTTAAAACTGAAAGACATATTAAAAAAAATATTCCTCACGATAGTTTCCATTTTAAAGAATTTTGAACAAAACTGTCATATGTTCTTTCTTTTCTTGTTCTGTGACGTTACTTTTTGAATAAAATTTCACGCGAATTATGAGCGTACTTAAAATGTGGTTGGGTTGGAAAATTTGTAATATTCCATTTTGTTACTTATTCATAGATGACAAATAAATTTCTGTTATCTTAAAAAAAAGAAATATTATTTTGCTAAAAAACTATTATCGTATTCATATTTCTGACTATTCCCTGTAGGTATACACTAAAAATATATGCAGAAGTGTGTCCAGTCTGAAAGATTAATTCCAAAGATTAATTTAAATCTTTAGTCAAAAGCATATAGTTCCAATTAAAAAATGTTTTAAATGATTTAAAGGCTTATTTAAATATTTTAAAGACGATTTGGATTAATAAAAATTTCTTTACAAATAACTGAATTTAAATTTTTGTAATGTAATCTCTGATAATATAAATTATGTTTGGTATTTTTTTTTCTATTAGAATGGTAAGTAAGACAAAGAAACTCAAATTTATAAGATACTAAAATTGATCGAGAAATGTAATTTAGATATGCATGATCTACACCACATTCCTGCATCTGAATACAAATAAGTTCCATCATGCTTTGAATGGTCATATACAAGTGCTTAAAGATTCGATGAACTTATTTCATGTAGACCTGCGTTTTGAAAGAAAAAGTCGTACAACTTTTGCAATTGAGTTGACGTTTAAGTTTCACAATGGCTAAAATAATTGAATTTTAGATATCTCTCACCCTCAAGAAAAGTGATATGTCTTGACAAAAATAAATTACGCAGTAGAGGTGAAAGAAAATTTGCATGACTTTACTGAAACATGAAACTACAGAATTTAGCACTGCATGCAAGAATGAAAACTTACATTAAAGCCTAAAATCTTTATGAACTATAATGTGCAATAATTTTGGATGACTACTTAATTTCTCCTTCTTACTGAATCCACAACTCTCCTGTAATCACAAATGAACATATAGCGTAATAAAGTGATTTTAGGTATAACTGTGCTTCTGGAGCTTTTCGTATAGCAAGGGACACTTATGAGAGATCTTTTAGTGTTATAAGACGCAAAATGAATTTTTGTGAGGTGTGTCACTTTTCTTGCGGGTAAACGATATGCATATTTTTTTTTAGGATTAAGAACTGTTTCTTTTCAGGATTTCTTTTAATAAAAATTATATAACTTTTATAAGTTTTTATTTAAATTCAATGATTGTATGTACGTTTCTAAAGCTTAATATTTGTAATCTAGCGTACTTTGAAGTATCCGATCGAGATTAAATGCCACATACTGACAAAATCCGATGACAATCTTATATTATTATGATATTCGTAGGTTATCAATTTTACTTATTTTACAGAATAATACAAAAAAAAAAAGTATAGAGCACCGTTATGAAGTTTAAGAAAAAGTCTTAGATCAGTTAACACAAGACTGAGATGTTTGTGTTTCTTAACTTTTACGTATTTTTAGCACTGAATCTAAAAAATACATTAATTTTCAATCATCATTTCAGAATCTTTTGCAAATTATACAATGACAGAGTTAAAAAAATCGCATGCTGCAAAAAAGGAGAGCTGGCTGTTTTTTGGCCTGTAATAATTGATTTTTTTAGCTCTAATTTATACTTATTCCTTCTTTTGTATTTCTTATAAATTACTTATACTTGATATATTTATTTTTAACTGTCATGTTAGAATTTATTTTTTGTTTGCAAATCGCAAATGTCTGAGTTAAAACATAAAGGAACATAATGCTATAAAACAGATAAAAACTTTTTGATTTAATTTCATTTAATCCTGTCAATCTTCTGCATTATATTAGGATTCCTACAGCTGATCATCTGAGTAGCCCAGTGATTTAGGAGAGGAGGTAAAATTTTAATTTTTGAAATTTGAAATTTATATTTTTAGGAAAATCCTGATTTGATGGTTAAAATCGAAAGTAAATTTTTTATTCAGCCGTAAAAAAATATAAAAAATCAATTATCAAAAGTTAAAAACGCAATATTTACTCTGTTTATTGCACCACTTTTTCGCTAAGCTTTTTTTTTTTCAAATTTAGGATTTGTAAAAAATCTTAACGTGGTAACGAGTCATTAAAGTGCGTCGTAATACTTACCCATCATGAATATGCATAGTATAAAATATGAAAATATGAAAATAAAATATTTTAAAACTATTTATAAAAAAGCGTTGACTTTCCAAAATAATATTTAAACACATTTATGCTACATTAATCCACGTTACATTTTTTCTATAAAAGAAATAATTCACAAAATTTTTATATAACATTTTCCAGAACGAATATTTTGAAAGTTCTTAAAAACAGTTCTGTATTTTTAAAAATTCTGTACTTTTAAACTAATATATGTATTATTCACATATAATTAGTACCGATATACATACTTTCAAGCTACATCTTGCTCTATGAGATATCGATAGATGTAAAGAAACATGTGACATAAAAAAAATATACAGGGTGATTTTAATTTTTTTTTACACTAAAAGAGGCATGATAGTTCACATCAAGACAAACAATATTAAATAGGACAACAAGGGTCCAAAACGTTTTTCAAAGGAGATAGCCGCCATTAAAGTTTAGGAGCCAAAATTTCAAATAAACATAAAATTCGGAAAAATTGTTCGATTGATTTGCGGTTTTCACTAAAATTATTCTTTATGCCGGCATTATCTGGAAATTAAATTATAAAGATAAATTTCAAAAAATGCCAGTAGAGGGTGCTTTAGACTTTGGAGTAACGAACAACTATTTTTTGCCGGTATTTTTTGCATCTCATTAAATGTTTTCGTAAGCATAAACTCAAACTTAAATTTTGAGCTCAAAATCTGAAAGCTGGAGGTAGTTAAATAATACAAATTGAATTGTGTTCAGTGGGTTCAAATTTCAAATGATTTTTAAAAACGGGAAAATTGGTTCATTGATTTGCGGTTTTCAATAAAACTATTCTTTATGTTGGTATTTTCTCAAAAATAAATTATAAAGATAAATTTCAAAAAATGTCGATAGAGGGCGCTTTAGACTTTGGAGTAACGAACAACTATTTTTTGCATCTCATTAAATGATTTCGGAAGCTTAGACTTAACTTAAATTTTGAGTTCAAAATCTGAATAGTAGGGAGTGGTTAAGTAGCACAAACTGAACTGTGTTTAAAGGGGATGGGGTGGTATAAATTTAAAATAATTGTAGAAAATGGAAAAATTGGTCGATACGTTTGCGGTTTTAAATAAAACTATTCTTTAGGTCAGTATCTTCTTTAAAATAAATTTTAAAGATAAATTTCAAAAAATTCCGTCAGAGAGCGCCTTAAACTTAAGAGTAACCAACAATTCATTTTAACCATTATTTTTTGGTTCCAATCAAATTCTTGCAAAAGCTTTTTAAATGTTTTCGGAAACTTAGATTTAAACTTAAATTTTGAGATCAAATTCTGAAACGTTATGAGGTGTTAAGAAGCGCAAAATGAAGTGTGTTCAGGAGTTGAAATTTAAACCTCCTTCCTCCTCGAACAGAATTAAATTTTTCGTTAGTTAAACACTCCCAACAATTCAGAATTTGAGCCCAAAATTTAAGTCTATGCATTTAAAAGCATTTAATGTGATTAAAAAAATAACAGTTAAAAATAGTTGTACGCTACTCCAAAGTCTAAGGAGCCCTCTAACGTCATTTTGTGAAATTTATCTTTAAAATTTATTTTCAAGAAATTGCTGATTTAAAAATTAGTTTTAGCGAAAACCGCAAACGAATCGATAAATTTTTCCTTTTTTTAGAATCATTTGAAATTTGAGCCCTCTGAACACAGTTAAGTTGTCTATTTAACCACTCCCAGCTATTCAGATTTTTAGCTCAAAATTTAAGTTCAAGTCTAAGCTTACGAAAGCATTTAGTAAGATGAAAAAATAACGGCAAAAAATAGTTTTTCGTTACTCCAGTCTAAAGCGCCCTCTATCGGTATTTTTTTTAATTTATCTTTATAATTTAATTTTAAGAAAATGCCGACATAAAGAATAATTTTATGAAAACCGCAAATCAATCGACGGATTTTTCCGTTTTTTTATCTTTATTTGAAATTTTGGTGGGTAAACTTTAATGGCGATTATCTCCTTCGGAAAACATTTTGGAACCTTGGTCTCCTATTTAATATTGTTTGTCTTGATGTGTACTATCACCCCTCTTTTATTGTAAAAAAAAAAAAAAAAAAAAAAAAAAAATTAGAATACCCCTGTATATCGTTAAATCTTTTATTTACATATGAGTTTACTTGAAAACGTACACAATAAAACATGTAATGTATATATATATATATATAAACCTTAATTATGATTAAAAAAATTACTATAAAACTAAATATAGAAAACTTTATTCTATGATTAAAGTCAAAATTAAGAGCATTGACCCTGTTTAAAATTCTTTTACAACAACTCTTAACGAAACAACTCTTAAAATGCATTATCTTTCCTGGATAGTTTAAACGGCCACACTGGGTTTCATAGAATTGATTTCCGGTTTATATTTTTGGCAATAAAATTGTTTCAAGTTATCGAGGATTAAAAGTAATCCATTTTTGCACTATTAAATGTTTGAACTTAAATTAAAAATAATACAATAAAAAAAAATAATTAGAAAATTTTCTCAAAAAACAACATTAGGAGGACTATTCACATACATTACTATATATAATATTATTTTTTATTACATGATTCATATACCTTAGATTAAAATTTTCTCCATAAAATTATTAAACATTTAATAGTTTGAAATAAAGATATGAAAATAGAAAAATGTATTAAAAAATTAATCCAAAGTATACCTATTTTCTATGTATCAATAAAATAGGTGACAAAATTTCTTCATCTGTGCATTCTCATTACTGATGATTCACATACCTTAGGTTAAAATTTTCTCTATAAAATTTTTAAACATTTAATGGTTTGAAATAAAGATATGATAATAGAAAATTTTATTAAAAAATTACTCTAACGTATACCTAATTTCTATATATAAACAGGTATATAATTTATATTTGGTGACAAATATAATAGGTGATAATTTTTTTTTTTTATCTGCGCATTCTCATTACTGTAAAGACATACTTATCCTTATTTTCTCTCTATTTTTTATTTATTTTTTTTTACATACAAACCCTATAGAAACCCTATTTCCATTCCATTAGATTATCTCCTCCTTTTCGATGTTTTGTTCATTTTAAATGTATCTAAATCTAACTGATTGTTTTGAACACGCAAAGATATAGCTTTTATAATCTAGCGACAAAAGATTTAATGAAAAGTAAGATGTATATATTTTTATGGAATTACAAAAGAAAGTTGTTTCACTGTTTGTTTTATCCCATATTGCATTATATTTTATAATACAATTTTCAAATTTTTAAAACAGTTTTTTTTTTTTTTTTTTACTTGAATGAAGTAGGAATTTATAACTTTAGTTCTTGATTAAAGATTTCTAAGTTCAAGAATGCTTTACTTTATTTAGTAGTAAATTTTATACGTGAAATATATATGGTACTTCAAATTAGAGTTCTGCACGGGCCGAAATTTCCAGGCCCGAGACCCGCCCGGTGCGGCCCCAACTAAAAAAATACTAGCCCGACCCGGCCCGGCTCGAAAGTTAAAATTTCGGCCCAAAACCGGCTCGGCTGGAGTGAATTTCTACAGAACATTGATCTTTACTCTAACGGAAGAGTTCAGACCAAAAAAGCTTAAATTATTTTTTTTTCTTTCATGATTATAATCTCTATTTATGCAGAATTACCATAGGCTGCGATATTTACGCTTTTAATGAATCTTTGATTGTTGTAGTAAATGTTTCAGTTATCGTTAATATTATTAATTCATAAAAAATAATCTAAAAAATGGTGTATGATAAAAGTAAAATCCTCTAAGTCATTGGATAGTAAAAAATATGTTTCCTTCTTAGCAGATGTAAATGTTTAATATATTTTTTTCTCGCGTATTGTTGTATTGATTTTGCATGAATGAACAGTTTAAAAGAAATTTGCAGTTTTCAGTTTAAACGAAAATTCCGCCATAATCATTTGTATTTATCACTGTGAAGAATTCTTCAATTATGTTTACTTTTTGAGCACGCACTGAATAGCTAGGGCTACGCGTTGTCATTGTGTTTAAATTATATTCTTTCATTTGTTTTCTAATATACGTTTGACGGCGGTCTGGGGCCATTCAATAGTGTCCCTGGTCTCTCCTGAGACCGTATACTACGGAGATTCTCCTTTCCTTTTGGCTTTTCTGTCTTAGTCCATGTTGGACTTTTAGCATAGTTATTTCACCCTGCTAGGTGGGGCTTGTTGAGCTTAAGCCATTTGGTAGGCCTCCCCACCTAGCTGAAACTGAAACTGAAACTGTGTTTTTGTATGTGTGTAATTCTATTTTAAGACGCAACATATGAATTGCAAGCACAATGAATGTCACCAACGGTTAGCAAGTTGTGCATTATAACATAGTTAGAAAATCCAACCGCCTCGGACACTGCTTGTACGTCCACTGTGATGTGATATAAAAACGAAATAAAAAAAAAAATAAATATATATATATAAAGCATAGGAATCCCCTAACGCCAATTAAAAAACCGTTTCTGTTTTAAGTCCACCTGAGGTGTCCCGTATTGGCACAACATCAGCTGTTATCTCGGCCCGCAACAGGAACCCCTCAACAAACGAATTTCAACACGAAGCATGTCAACAACGGTTCAGCAAGTTGCGCAATATGACACAGTGAAAAGCCTCAGCCGCCTCCTGCAAAACATGTCTCTCCCTGTATACAATGCATCAATTTAATAAAAACATGCACAACTCAATCAAGGATATAAAATACATAAACTTGTGACAATCTCAGCTATTAATATGAAACAAACTCCAAATAAAATCAAAAGACTACGATAGAGACAAACTTCACTTGAAGATCCACCATCCAAGTGTCACATCCCAAATTGGAGTGCTATCCCACATCAGAGTTGAAAGTCCAACAAGTATTACACCCACGCATTACACAGTAAAAAATGAAACCTATTTCAGGATGTTACCCAAAATCAAATAACACCCATAATAGCTTTCCTATTTCTAATTTGGGTTGTAATACACCTATTATGAGTTTCAGGCACATTAAGGGTCTCAGTATCCCCAAATGTCATAAAATCCAACCCAAAACAGGTCCTTCAGCAAACGCATTTCTAAATAGATCCTCGGTACGACTAATTTGACTCTATGGCACCTGATTTGGGCCGCCGCTGCTCCCAGTTCATTTTGATTTTGAAAAATGGCAACGAAGCTGCACGGCACGCGCCAGCGCCATGTTTTTCTGGAGATCGCATAGACAACCTCGAGTTGCTTAACCGTCACTGGATTTATTCAGGTATTTATTTGTTTGATACTTTATCTTAATTTTAGTTCTCTAATTTTCGCCCTAACAAATGTGTAATTTTTATTTACACGTGATCCACTATAATGTAGATTTAAATTCGCTGCAACATTATTTGACTGTACGCGAACATATTTAACATTTTTAATTTACTTTATGTTAGGGATGGGACGAATATTCGACCACTATTCGGTATTCGGCCCTTTTGTCGAATATTCGGTTGGCCGAATATTGAAGGCTTGTTGACCGAATACCTGTAGCCGAATGTTTTAGATATCTTGCCGAATACTGCTAAAATCTCACCGAATAGTGAAAGATATCTTGCCAAATAAATTTCGGATTTAAAGATTTTCATTCTTGCATTTTTTTTCTCTAATCCAAATTGGCTACTTCATTTATGAAGTCATTCTCACTCTTACTTACAAAATATAGATTTATTCAGATACTAAAAAATATACAGCCTTTCTGTATTTTCTATAAAAGTTAGTGACAGGGCCTGACTAAGGCAGGGGCATGCGGGGCAGTTGCCCCCAGCCCCCCGGCTTGAGGGGGCCCCCCAAGGAGAGAAAAGTTTCTTGTTAAAAGAGGGCCAAATGATATAAAATAACAAAATATTACCAAAATTCCTTTTTTTTTTTTCAATTTTAAATGGTCTTTTTTTTCTCTTACCCCCTTTGTTTCCGAGGCCCACGTTCCCTTAAAGTAATAGTTACATCATAAAAAAATTAATAGTTAAAATTATCTATCTTCTGTTATTATGTATAAAGATGTGAAATATGAATACTGAAATCAGTACTTGGTGCGAAATTTATGCATACATACAATAGGTTTATATTTTAATTTTAGTTACTTGAGTATAATTGACAATTTTAAGGTATAAGGGAGCCCCCTAATAATGTTTGCGCCAGGGCCCCCCACTGTCTAAGTCGGGCCCTGGTTAGTGATATTCTAGAAAATGCTGCCCAAGTTAGAGATTTAATTGTACGGGAAATGTCAACATTAGAGAATGATATATTACTATTCAAGATATAAAAACACTGTCTTATTCTAAAACGCTCGAATATTTATTAATGTCTACAAGTTCCATGCACATATAAAAAAGGCTCTTATGAAATTCATAACTTATTTTCTATAAAGTAAGAAATGAAAAAAAAAATATTCACTAGGTGTGTCAACGAAGATTCATTTTCAAAATTAAATATAATATATCACCAGAGTTCACTCTAGGATCAAGGGCAGGCAGGGCGCACTTTGCCATAAAAGGGCACGATGAAAAAAAAAAGGGGGCACATTAATGTAATTATAAATAATCGAACTTCCCCCATCCCTAAAAAAGTATTTTCTTCTCCCCCTTTACCCTCTCCCCTCACACTTTGCAGTAACAATATAAAATAATCATATTAATTTCCCTTTCTAGAATTTTATATTTCCCCCAGTCCCACCTTCCTTTCCTTTTCCTTCTACAAGCCAAGCTTACATTTTTTTCCCTACCGTATTGTTATTTATTTTTTGAAAAAAAAAAAAAAAAAAAAAAAAAAACAGTTGTTTACCTTTTAAATAACATGATTTTTTACAAATTAGTAGAAACTGAGAGGAAAAGTAGTATATTTTCTTGAGAAGGGGGGGGGGGAGTTTATTAGATGACTGATCAATTACTAAAGATTTACAAATAAGACAATAATAATAAGAGTTTTAAATTTTTCAAATTTTATATGTTAGGTAGAGGAGCAGAGGAATATTATATCATGGATGGGAGGGGGGGGAGAATTACATGATCGATTTTTCATTGTTATAGCAAGATGAAGCAACAATTAAAGAAGAAGAAAAAAGACTTTGAAAGATATTTGACTTAATGAGGTAAGAATCAAAAGAAAAGAAAGTTTTTTTCCCTTTAAGCAGCTATTGAATCACTTGTTTTTTATTTATTTTATTAAAGATTGTAAATAAAATAAAATAATTTAAATTAAAGAGTTTTAAATGGTTTATATTTTGTGTACATAATAAGGGGGAGGGAGAAGGGGAAACGTCAATTTCAGGTGAGTGTGGGGGAAGTTTTTTGTTATTCAGAAAAAGCCTCTCAGTGGGGAAGAAAAAGGGAGTGTCCTGCTATTTTACAGTACTTTTTGTATGATTTCTCTTCGAATAGCAATAAAATCAGGACAGCGTAGTATACACTTATTTTGCTTACTTTGCATCCGTAAAATCTTTCAGACACTTAATTTTGCTCCTTGTTTTCAAAAATTAAAACAACTGATTGACAGAAAAATCTCAATTTTATTATTTTCAAACAAAGTTATTAAATAAAATTACTAATGGGGAATTTTTTTTTTTTATTAGCTGGCCCCGGATCCTTTATTTTTTTAACGGCTCCGTTTGAAAATTTATTTTTACTTTGTCGTACTGGCATTTTTCAACTGTTCTCAAATTCAAATTTCTTTAAAATAGTTTTTTTTAATTGTTTTTAACTTATAAGTGCAATGATGCTCTAACTATAAAAGTGGCTAATCAAATAAGTAGTATCAAATAAGTAACTAATCAAATAGTGTTTTCCATTTTTCGACAAAGACCACTGAAAGAAAGAGTTTAAGTTTAATGTTTAGGTTTTAACAGAACTCGACTGATTTGCTTATAAGTACAAAGTCCAAAATCCGGAACCACCCGGATCTCGGCGATTCCGGATTTCAGATTATTTTCTGTTTATGTAAAAAAAAAAAAAAAAAAAAAAAAAAAAAAAAAAAATTCTACTGCCTTTTTTTTACTTCCCACTCCCCAAAAAAAGGGGGCATGATGTATGTCAAGAGCGCATTTTCAATACAAAAAAATGCTAATATTAAAACAGATATTTTAATAGAAAAAAAAAGTAAAAAAGGAAGTTATCTGAAGTAAAAAGTAAATTTGAGATTTTTTTGTTTATGAAAGCTAAATACAACTTTTTATAAAAGTATCTTTAGTTAAGGAGCGATTCTGTTCCAATTTTTCTGAAAAAAATAAGGCAATAATTATCCAAAAATTAAAAAGGTTATAATCCCGAAAATTTGAATATAAAATCCATCGCGATATTCGACAAATGGTTAATCGTTCAAAGAAAAATTGCTAATATCGTCAAAGAATCGCGGAAAAAACGGGATCAAACTATCGTAAAAATCGCAAATTTCATCCATAGTTCACGAAACAAATACTAATTTCTTTTTAAAAAATCGCAAATTACGTCGAAAAAAAGCAAATTTTATCAAAATCGCGTTAAAAACTCTAAATTTTGTCAAAGGATTGCGAGAAAAACAAAACAAAAAAAACCATTGTGCCGAGTGTGGATGCTCCCTCCCCCCAGACTATTGCAACCTTTCAGAAAAATTGCTTTAAATTTCAAAAAATATTTTTTTTTTACTCAAAATTGTGCCTCAAAATCACCTCTTAATTAAAAAGAGAAAAAATAAATAAAAAAGAATCTAGTCATGGTTCCTTTCTGCACAGCAAAACATTATCCATCCACAGTTTTGATAATCTGAGTAAACAACAGTAGATTTCCGATTTCACTTAGCAAGGTTAATAAACAACTCTTTCTTCGCAGTTTCTGTATAGTGGAAATTTTTGGCAGGCATTGTAATTTTCTAAAAACTGGTTATATTTTAACAAAAAATTATTACGCTGCCTAACTTATTATCATTTCAACTTGCTGAAAATTTGAAAGAAATTGGTCAACTTACATAGGAAATATGGATTTTTTTTCTTTCTAACAGTGATGGTAAAAAAAATTTGGTTTTTCGTTTTTTACAACTCAGTAGTTTTTTCTGCACTTAGCAACGCAAATTGGTTGATACATTCGTAGGATCATTTTTATAATTAAAAGAGACTTCCAATAGCAAAATTGCTCTTGCAAAATATTCCTCTTGCCAAAAAAAAAAGGGGGGGGATTAATAATATAGTATAGAATCATTACGGCAAGCCGCAAGAGCAGATCGTACGATCATTTTGCTGCTTGACTTATGGAATAAAAATAATATGAATTTTAAATTGAAACAAATTTAATAAGCTGAAAACAACTTATTATGAATAAAATATTTAGTCCAGCTAATTTGATTCGGGACACAGGCTTTTACTAAGCAAGAAGATAAAGGATGAAAATAGAAAACATTTAGCTTTCAATGCACTTGATATTTTGCGTTTCTTTCGCGATGTGTTTACATTATAAAACCACCAACTAAGACTCTTAAAGAATATCCGGTATTGTGAGTCATTATCTGAAATGAAATGAGGGGCAATTATTTCTGATAGTAAAAATAAACCTTTTATAGTGAAGCAAGATAAAATGAATAAATTTTCGATGAATCAAAGTTGGAAATGTAAGAAAATAGAGTAGACTTCTTAAAGTTAGTGTAGCATACGATCGGTAGCGGCAATAAAGCGGAAGTGTGACGCGGCAAATACAATGCTAAAACCAAATTGATTATAGTAGATCTTCATGTAGCAGAGTAAATTATTTTTATTTAACCCTTCCGACCCCCCCCCCCAAAAAAAAAAGAAAAAAAATCTTATCTTTATTAATCTGCCACTACGACAATCAAAACGCATCATTGGTTGAATAAAATTTTTAATAAAAGTCAGAATTCAAAATAATGTGTGGCTCATTTAATGAAATAATCACAACATGGTTTTAATAAAGAATGATTGAAAACAAAACTCTTCAAAAGTGTCCAGATAAAATTGTTAAACTGGGTTTTAACTCTAACTTAATGTACATTTTGTTTGTGAAATTAGTACTTAACTTCGAAATATACCTGCACTTGTAAGCCAAGCTGGCAAAGATTTAAGATTCCAATAAGAAAAAACAAGTTAGGAAAGGGTGGGAGGAGGGGAAGTAGTCAGAAGTTTACTTTACTTAAGGGTTGCTTTTTACCGGACTCAAACAATAAAAAAAAAAAAATTAACCTAAGGCTACAATAGATGCTCTTCAAATAGAATTTGCAGGTCTGGTATAACCTAAACCATGCAGGACTTAGCTACAGGGACATATTTTGGTAAACTGTACTGGCATTTGTACAAAACTACATTATGTAATGATTAATATTTGTAAGTGTTTGATTAAAATGTTTCACTTTTTAAGCATGATGAAAGTGTAATTTTTTTCTTTTATTCAAATAAAAATTATTCTCCATTAAAATAAATGTAATGTAGATTCTCATAATAGTTACAAGTTTTAGATTTAATGATTATTCCTTAAAAATCACTATTTTTGTGTAGTATTTTTTTACTTACAGGAATCGATGCAAGATTTCTTTCTTGGCCCATTTTGTAAAAATTAGTTATTTTTGTGAAATATTTTATATTTGTGAAAAATACATTTTATAATGAAATCCAATTACTAAAATTTGAAGTATTAACAATTACTTTTAAGTCTCTGCTAAAATTTTGCTTTCTAGTGAACTTGTTTTGTTTGAAAAATGCACATTTAAAACCTAACAAAATAAAAGTAATTAATGTAGAGTATGTTTTTATGAAATGTAATTTTGTCAAGGGGCCCATCTTATTAAGACGAATTTCGTAAAGGGGGCCTGTTTTATTAAATTGATTTTTATGAAGGGGACCATATTAGGCCCCAAATTTTTCCTGGATCAACCCCTGACTTAATCAGAAACTAAAACTGGTGAGCATTGCTAAATGGAAATACAGTAAAATCTAAGCCTGACTCTGTGTAAGGCTGAAATTTGCCCAACTCGGAAATATTTTCAAGTCCTTGTGAACCCATATACATAGAGTGAAATTTGTCTAAGGCGGAATGTTATCTACTACGAAAAATTTTCTCTGTCCCGAGCGATTCCGCCTCAGAGTTTACTGTAGTGATATTAAGTGATTACTTGAGTCCGGCGAAAACACTCGTTCGCTAATGTTAATGCAATGGCGGAAATTTTTGAAGATATCTTGCTTGCATTTCAATATTTAAAAAAAAAAAAATTTTGCATTGGATAGTCGAGATTGATCTATACATCGGCCCTTTTTTTAATTTTTCGATTTTGTTTTTTGGAAATTTAAATTTCGAAACCGCTTTTGGAAATAAAAGCATCCTCATAAAATTCCTGTAAACAAAATGTAAAAAAGGGCTGATGTATAGATCAATCTCAGCTATCCAATGCAAAAAAAAATTTTAAATGCAAGCAAGATATCTTCAAAAAATTCCACCATTGGATTAACATTAGCAAACAGGTGTTTCCGCCTGACTCAAATAGCCTCTTAAATAGTTTATAAACTGTCATACCTGGAAAAAATAAAAATTGAGAGAGATTTTGATTAAAGTGACAAAAACAGTCAAATCAATAGTTTTTTTTCAAAAATGGTAAGAAATCTAATAAAAAAAAAAAACATGTTTTTCGAAAGATGGTAAAAAACATCAGGCAGTAAATACTGTTCAACCCTGCTATACTTTGATATTTTGTTTCTTTTTTAGATTTTATAACCATAAAGATTCTACAGAAGCTGCCAAATATATTAGTCAGGAAAAAGGACTAAAGAAAATGTCAAATATGTGTTACAAATGTTTGAGGTGATTAAATCTTTAAAAATTCATTATTAGCAATTTCTTTTACATCTTTTTTTTCAAACATATAAATTAAAAACAGATCAGTTTGCTTAAGAAGTAAAATACATGTCATCTTTCCTCCTTGAAAGTCAGCACATGTGTGGTTTAAAAGTCTCAGGAGCCATCATGTATTTCACCTTTTTAAGTAAACTGATATGTAGAGTGAAATTTGCATTTCAAAAAACCCTTACTTGTGAAAAATGACTTTTCTAAGAGACTAAATTTGAGATTTAATCTTTTCGACTTTAATTCACATTTTAAATAAAAAAACTGACTATTACTATGAAATAATTTTAAGGTGCAATAACTATACACAACATTTGGAATTTTTACTGGTAACCAATCACATCATAGTAAAATAATTTCTCCAGTTCATTTTATTTTAATTTTTTTTTTCTGCGACTCATACATTTTAAAATTTCATATTGTGTTTAACATGTTTTGTCTTGCTTACAAGGTAAATTTTATTATGTGCGAAATGATCTTGCAAATCTTTATTTTTAGGTTGGTAAAGATCTTCTACTGTAGTTATCAATTTTTTTATACTAATTAATAGGGTGGGCCGAAAAAAACTTTTTTTCGATTTTCGATTATGGCGGGTGCGGAAAAGTGGCCACTGGTGGCACTCAGTTCATACAAAAAATTTGAGATTTTTTGGACATTTCCTTACCCTGCCGCAAACGGCTTGAAATTTTGCAAAAATGTTCATTTTTGAACTTTTTTCGAAAAAAGTTAAAAAATGTTAAATTAAATTTATTTTGGTTGTATTTACTTGAAAAGGCATATTTAATGTACCAACTGTTTATATAATATCTGATCATGCATTATTTAATATCTATGTGTATTATAACTTAGGCTATTTTTATAGCTTTTTCGCGTATAACAGGCAAAAGTTGTATTTCTTTGAATCGATCGTTAGTTTCTATATTATTTATGTCCCTTGGTCTTCTTTATATTTTTTCTATGTTTCAAACGTCATATATTTGGGGAAAAGGCAGCAGTATACTTCAAAAACAAATCTGGAAGGTGAGAAAGTGGTGAAGCAGGACTCTAAGCGAGCGCAATGTCTCGTCGTAATACTCAAGGAGTGAAGGACGAAATAGTTGAGAGCCAAAATGCGATAAAGGATTCTTATTATTTATCCTTGCTCAGTTACCTGCGACATTTGTTCAGTGTTAACGTGAAACCCTTTTGTAGTGATTATACAGTGCTTTTTGGGTCGTTTAATGTGCCATTGTAGTGTTTTGTGCGTTTTATTACGACGAGCTTAGAAATGTCTAGTAATGAGTACTAGTCCATGACAATGCAAAGACACGCGATACCGTGAAAAGTAACTTTTTGGGGGCATCATCATATTGAAAGAATTGCAATTGCCAACCTATGCTGATAATCATGCGCCACTACTATTGGTTGCTTCACCATGTAGAAGTTGTGACAGCAGAGGATACGAATCTTGTCATCGATAAAAACAAAATCAGAAGAGAGAAATAGAAACTTGGAAAGAAGATACAGGCAGAAGTTATTGAAAGAAGGAAAATTAAAAGCATACTTTTTGATGGTAGAAAGGATAAAAGTATATTAAGAGGAAGAAAATAACAAGCGGCACCGTCGAGAGAAAGGCGAGGAACACATCACCGTGTTGTTTGAACCTGGTTAGGAATACTCGGGTCACTTGATACCTCGTTCCGTTATCTTAATGCCTCGTCAGTTCAGAAAAGTCTAACTTGCGGTGACTTGGAAGATTGTATAATGATTTTGCTTTTCCTTTTCGGTGACCGGAACGCAGTGATGTGTTCCTCGCCTTTCTCTCTATAGTAGTAGTGGCGCATGATTATCAGCATAAGTTGGCAATTGCAATTCTTTCAATATGCATGACGCTCCCCAAAAGTTACTTTTCACGCTATTGCGTGTCTTTGCATTGTCATGGCCCTTTATACTAGCCATTTCTAAGCTCGTCGTAATAAAACGCACAAAACACTATAATGGCACATTAAACGACCCAAAAAGCACTGTATAATCACTACAAAAATGTTTCACGTTAACACTGAACAAATGTCGCAGGTTACTGAGCAAGGATAAATAATAAGAATCCTTTATCGTATTTTGGCTCTTAGCTATTTCGTCCTTCACTCCCTGAGTATTACGCCGAGTCATTGCGCTCTCTTAGAGTCCTGCTTCACCACTCTCTCACCTTCCAGATTTGTTTTTGAAGTATACTGCTGTCTTTTCCCCAAATATATGACGCTTGATACATAGAAAAAATATAAAGAAGACCAAGGGACATAAATAATATAGAAACTAACGATCGATTCAAACAAATACAACTTTTGCCTATTATACGCGAAAAAGCTATAAAAATAGCCTAAGTTATAATACACATAGATATTAAATAATGTATGATCAGATATTATTTAAACATTTGGTACATTAAATATGCCTTTTCAAGTAATTACAACCAAAATAAATTTAATTTAACATTTTAAAATTTTTTTTCGAAAAAGTTCAAAAATGAACATTTTTGTAAAACTTCAAGCCGTTTGCGGCAGGGTAAGGAAATGTCCAAAAAATCTCAAATTTTTTGTATGAACTGAGTGCCACCAGTGGCCACTTTTCCGCACCCGCCATAATCGAAAATCGAAAAAAGTTTTTTTCGGCCCACCCTACTAATTAACAGTAATAAGATGTTAAAACTGACCTTTTTCGATTTTGTAGGAAAACACTACCATTGAAAGCACAATGCGTTAAAAAACTGACCCACCCAGGTTAATAGGAATTGGGAATGAAGAAAATTTATGCTTATACTGCTATGTGGATGGCATTCCTGTATTCACGACGAATGATATAACGAAAGCTATGTTTTTACTCCTGGCAACATATTGGATTTTTAACATCCAATTTCCTGCAGAAAGTAGGCCATCCTTCTTGCTTTTAAGCAGAGTATTGTTGAAGGATAAATTTAACACAAAAATGTTGCAAAAATGTGGAGCAGTAGTTAGTCTGCTGAAGCAATTGAATTTATAATTCTATTGTATGTTTCTTATGAAATAAAATTGCTGGATTCTTTTTTGTATGTATGTACCCCTTTTTTTTGTACATGATTACAATATTTTCAGCTATATCTTGATTTGTTGTGTACCATACTTCATGTCAGTGTATGCGTAACAAAAGTTGTGTAGCCGGAACTAAGATTTACTAAATGATTTTTGAATTAAAAGGATATATATATATATATATATATATATATATATATATATATATAAAATCAGCTAAATTAGCTATTACACCTAAAAGTATGAAGTTATTCAACATAAAAGGACATCACTAAGGTGGAAGTCTCTCTCCCCAAACATTCCTGACTATTGTTACACTCGGCAAATTTACAAACTTAGTTTACAAATTTGTTTTGAACTTTAATAAAAACTAATTTATTTTCTATTTTTGATAGACAGCAAAATTACAAGACTAATTGAGAATATTCTACATATTATATATTGCATTTTCTAATTGTGGTAAATTGGCACATTTTGAAATTTGAGTTGGCAATTTAGGATTCTCTCCCCCATCAATAAAAAATCTTAATGATGGCAATTTGACATAAGTATACAATTATAAACTTTAGATCATCTATGAAGAGAAGTGATGAATAGTTAAATTTAATTTTGACATTTCTAGTGGCAATCAAGTCAGCAGGAGAAAATAGTTTGCCTCTTCAGACATCCCAAATTAAAGATTTCTGAAGTTAAGCTTCATTGATTTGTACTTTTGAATGCTGATCTGATCAAAAGGTCATATGCTGAACATCTCTCTCCACTGTTCAACAAGTGCAGAATAAGATATTATTTGAAAAAAATTAAATAAAAAGCTTATTGCAGCAAAAACTAAGTTAGATTCCTATTTCATTAAAAATATAGCAATCATGTAGTTTCTTTCTTTAATTGCATACTGCAATAAAGAAAAAATAATCATATTCACTAATTTTCAGAAGATAGTAAGCATAAAAAATTTAAGTTGTTTTGCATAAGAAAGTTTGTTTTAGCTTTGTTGTACTATTCTTGTCACAAAATTATTGAATCTATAAATTCAAAAAGTATATTGGCTCCATCAAAACAAATTTCATTTCTGAAACACAGTAATAGAGATAAATGAATACTGAACAAACTGTTTTCAAATAACAATGTCTTAGTTCAATTGCTTATTATTCTGTTTAAGATATCACTGTTTTTTCTTTCTTTTTTTAAGAAATGGATATTTAATTTTTTCATTCATTCAGTTGTGACAAAAATATTGATGAAAGAAAAAAAAATGGTGAATTATTAATTGTCAAATGAGCATAATTAATCTTATTTTATTTACAAATTAAAAAAGTTCTTGCACTTTACTTATACCTGGATTTGAAATATAGTAACATTGCTCTGTGTGCTGATTTTATTGCATGCTTGGTTCTTAACACTAGAAAGATCAAGATGTTTTATCTACTGGAAAGTTTCATTTTAACCCCTACATACGAAAAATGCAGTTGATGATTTAATGTAATTGTCAGCACGAATAAAACATATACCAAGTTGCGACTGTACAGACCATCTCTCCATTTGAGAGCTGATATTCCAAAATTAGACAGAATTTGAAGAGCATATTAAAATGCAACTGCTCTGTCAAGCCGTATCTTGGAAAGCACTTGCAGACCCAATTTAACGGTTGATAGATTTACCTTTGTGTTTTCTTGCACTCAAAGTTATAAAAATATGTAGGACTGGAAGCAGGGAAGTCCAATGGTAAAATTATCAGTCAACCACTAGAAACAATTTTGTAGGATCTATCCATGAAGATATGAATTGGCAGACCAGTTGCATTTTAATATGTAAATCTTGTTTTAAGTAATCTTGTAATTTCAGCCTTCTCACCTCGATAAGATGATTGTGCAGCCGCTTCATTGTCTAACATAATTATTCGAAGATAACATTAGAATAAACGATAATGAACTCCAGTGTATAATGCTCGATTAACTAGATTCTATTTTAAGTATGGATAATGACAAAATACCTAATTATATTCACATATAAAATATCACAACCAAGAATGCAATACATAAGCTATGCTTTTGATATTCAAAATGGCTCTAATCAGTTTTCCTACTGTTAAGTTTATTTCTTGCAGTGAGAATAATATTCTAAGAATTTGACAGACCCCCCCCCCCAAAAAAAAAAAAAAATAAATAAATAAATAAATAAAATAAAGTTAATGACAAAGCAATAAAATTTGATAGCATAACATATTTAATTTAATAGTTTAACTCATAAAAATGTCCTAAATTTGTTACAAATCAAGTTCTTGTATGCCAGAAAAGTTCCAAATCTGACAGAAAATTCCAAAAGTTGCTGAAGAAATTATTTATTATTGTTATCCCAATAATAATATATAATGATCTATCAATAACTGATATTCAGCTATTGTCTTATTTTAAATATGAATAATTTTTTGAAGTAACATTTTAACTTTAGAATTTGAAAGTAAAGCTTTAATAAAATCAATAAGTATATATAGAAAGTTCAAACACTTGAGATGATTGTGCAATGTTCAAAATTATAGATAAGTGTGTGAAGAAAGATATTTAAATTTATCTAAATTGATTGTTGAGTACTAATGTGCCCTAAAAGACATTTAAAATTGTGGAAAACAGCTGTTGGCATAGACAAAATGGGTATTAAATAATCTCCAAAATGAATTGGTGATTGTATCCAGAATGGGTTTTTAAGCATCCAAATTGGGTATTAAACAGTGCCTAAAAAAGCATGTCAGTAGTGTCCAGAATAGGTCTTAAAATATCCAAATTGGGTATTGAATTCTGCCTAAAATGGTTTCTTTGTGGTGTCAAGAATGGGTCTTAAGATACCCAAATTGGGTCTTGAACAATGCCTAAATTGGATTCTTAGTGGTGTCCAGAATGGGTCTTATGATGTCTGAATTAGGTATTAAACACTGCCTAAAATAGATTCTCAGCGATGTCCAGAATGGGTTTTAATGTATCCAAATTGGGTATTAAACGCTGCCTAAAATGGATTCTCACTAGCATCCAGATTGGGTCTTAAAATACCCAAAATGGGTATTTAACAGTGCCCAAAATGGATACGCAGTGATAACCAAAACAGGCATGGATCATGACCCAATTTGGTATTAACCCAATTTGGGTTACCCCATACCCAGCAATCTTTCAACCCAAAATGGGTATTTAACAGTGCCCAAAATGAATAAACAGTGATAACCAAAACAGGCATGGATCATGACCCAATTTGGTATTCACCCAATTTGGGTTACCCCATACCCAACAATCTTTCAACCCAAATTGGGTTTTTTTTTACCCATTTCAGGACTTTTTTTTTACTGTGTAATCTAACTCCACAAGGAGTAAATACCATGACAGAGACAAGCTCCACTAAGGCATTAATCAATAAGAATATCAGGTAAGGTATGGTATCAAATTAGCTATTAGGTGTAGGTATAGTTGTATTTAACAATAGTGGTTAATTCTAGTCTATACATTAGCCTAGAGCAGAGTCAATCAATCTTTCGTTACTGAAAACACAGTACAATGGCAATCATAAATGGGACAAAACCTCATGAAACTGAGCCAATAGATTCAGACAATGAGCAATAATTTGCAATGCTAATGCCCCCCCCCCCCCTCGCAAAACCTATCCTTAGGAGTCTGGGTTTTTCTATTTTTTCCAGGAGTAATTAAGATCCACCCCCACCCCTCAGGCTTAATCTCCTTGTAATCTATTATTATTATATATATATATATATATATATATATATAACATATATAAATATTTTTACTGCCCCCACAGGTATGTTCTTAATTATTTTCATTATTTATTTTTTTACCCTTAAAGCTCAACTTGAACTTCTATAGCCTCTACCCCTAGTTTCTGACCATATATACAGTGTGGTTATAAAATAAGTATCCCTATTTGGAGCTATATGTAGCTTGAAAGAATATCCCGAATGAAACCAAAATCGGTACACATACTATTCAATAAGGGGGAAGAAGAATGGAACAATAAAAAATATAGTTATAATAATCGGCAACAGATTGCGCTATGGGTCCTGTCGGTGTAAACGCCGTTGTAATCATTAGCAAAATCAAAACGTGGTCATTTCTGCCATTAATGATGTACGACATGGCTCTCAATTTACCAGATCGCGCTTTAATTTTAAAACTATTCTACGTTAACAGATCAAACTGTGCAGCTTCTTTACGTGAATTCAGGCGTGTAAAAGTGATGCGTAAAGGAAAAAGGTCCTTTGACACCGTGTACAGTGAGAAGAATTGTTAAAAATTCGAGGACACAGTTTCGTTTACTGTAAAATGTGGAAGAAGGAGGAAACCATTACCTCTCCGCAATCAAGAAGAAATTGCTACTGCGATTGTGGAGCCATCAGGGACTCCGGGAGCCGGTCCTGGTGCAACGTGGTGTTGCCCGAAATTTGGATATGCTATATGCTACTGTTTGAAAAGTCCTACGAAAGGTAATCCTATTTTATCCGTATAAAATCAGTTGTCATCAACAATTATTACCAGGTGACACGAAGCGTCATCTGTCCGCGATTATTACAATTATTTTTTTTAATTGTTCCAGTCTTCCTTCTCAAACAGTACGTGTACAAATTTTGGCTTCATTCGGGTTATTCCTTCAAGATACAGACAGGTCCAAATAGGGATAGTTATTTTATAACCACCCGGTATGTATATCTGTATATGTCTCCTCTCCCCCCCTCTCTCTCTCTTTTTTTAACTGGAGGTATCTGGTTACTATTGCAACACCCCCACATAGCTAATATAACCATAAATAGCCTAAGTGATCACAACATATGATAGTATGACTAACCACTGTATATAACAAACAACCGATTATGTTAACTAAACTACCGAAATATGTCAACTACTGGAAGTGACTATGTTTATAAAGCAGTTATTACACTTAGGTTATTAATCATCGGGATATTCATTAAAATCTTACTCCGCATCAGGTCCATGATATAATGAAGCCTTTTTCATTGTTTCTAGCCACTAGAAATAAGCCTTCAACTTTCCCAATAGAATATCTGTAGGTATTATTGTAAATAGCTACTCAAATTCCAGTAAGAACAAATGGCGTACTATTCATGATACTGTACAATTACTTACTAATTAACTAATATGTAGTGTTAACCACTTAACCTTACTCTACCTACCAATAAGTTACGTTCAGTAAGAATATCATAGCCACATTCATACGAGTAACGCCACTAAGCAACTAGTTATAAGTATAGTAAATAAGGACCTGATGGTAATTAAGCTGTTTGCAATACATCTAGTAATATTAGATAGCATCCTAATGTATCCTTTATTATAAGCATAGAAGTTAAGTAATATTAAACAATGGTATTATTATTTCTAATTAGTAATACAGATTGTATAATCATGTAATTAATGTCGTTTTCTTTCAGGCTTCCCTCCCTTTTTGCAGCGGATTGAGGTCGGCGACGAAAACAGAATGGGAGGGATTTATTATTATTATTATTATTTATTTTTTTATTATTTAATTAATTATTTTTTACAGCTCGCCTCTTTATTAGGGCCAATAGGATCATGCCCGCACGAGCTACTGGATCCGCTCTAATGCGACAGCCTACGGAGCAATTTTTTCCTCGATGATCGTGGAGTACGTTAGAAGGGCAGAATCTTTTCTCCCTCAGCCACTCTCTCGTTTGCTTTGCTTTTCGACGCAAAACTTTCCCTTCTGCGATTGGACATAGCTTTTCGGCCATTCTCTGATCTTATCAAATCCCCCTAAATATCCCTCGCTCTGAGCTAAATTAAGTACCACCGTTTAGGCTCAAAAACCTCCAGCCCCATTTTGTCTGGTATGATCAATAGGTGCGTGGCAACAAATCACAAAGTTAACTGAATGTGCAATAAACCACATAGATTACCAACAAAGCTCGTAATCTAAATTGCCGACCCGGGATTGCCAGTGGATCGCAACTGTGCTGGCTAAAATTCCGTCGCACGCTAGTGGCGTTTTGTGCATGTAAAATCTGTCGTGGGTGCAAAGTCCTCCAAGTTACCTGTAAATTATACCTCTGAAGGTTCCTTGCCAGGTGAAGGACTCGGCAACCGATCAAGGTTCTAAATTCCGAGACCAACTTGAGTAGCCACTTAAAATAAAAACAACAGGATGTAACGTAAAGCCGGCGGATGTGACGTGGCCGGCACAACAAAGTACGCTCAAACCAGAAGCAAGTACTGCAGATATGATGACGTGCGAAGGAAGATACCAGGTTTATTGCCGCTACGCGGCGATTAGGCACTCACTCGCCCTTCTACAAGTTATCTACTCGTTAAGCTGAGGTATCTCGACAGGTAGAGGCCTGGCCATAGTTAAGAAAGGAAAACCTGATAGCCGACATCATTTTTACCTCATTAAAATTTGCATATGCAAATTTCTTAATCTGTATTCACCTATTTTTTAATGGCATTTTAATTTGATCATTTTCAAATCAGTTTAATTCAAAACTTGAAGTCTCGATACTATTGGCTGAAATAGATACCGAACTATTTAAGTACTTTTAAGTGTAAATGATATTTTGTAAATGAAACCAAAATTTATCGGGCTTTATAAAGGACCATATTTATACTTAATACTTTTTTTAATTAATTTTTTCCCATTTAATGAGAAAATAGGAACATAAAGATTCAGTAATCCGCTTTTTTTTTGGTTTTTTTCCCTTCAATTTTAAGAAAAATTGAGTAAGCTGTTGCCACGATTAGAAAAGCGGTATTAAAACTACAAAAAATTAATAATTCATAAATTAAATACGCCAGAGTTTTTAAATGAATTACATTTGAAAGTACGGTTTTTTTATACGACGGTGTAAAAATTAAAAATGTGGGATGTTAAGAAGTTTAAAAATTTGCCATAGCAAAAATTGCAATTCGAAATTTCATGTCATTTTTCAAAGTGTTGCCATTCGCACAATGACGTATGCGTTACGCACAGATATATTTGCCGTTTATAATATACATATATACATGTACAAATCTTGAATCAGGACTGATACTAGTCAGTTGCTAAAAATATTGCTCATAAATTGTGGACAAATACCACTCGAATTAATACCATAATATGTATGATTCTTTTGCATACATAAAGTAAAAAAACTTACTGCTAACAATAATAATGTCATAATATTTTTAGCTGACAAAATAGTTAAGTAAAATATTTTTTCCATATTTACCATAAAAAATTGTCATTCTTATATCAACAAAGCAAACAAGACTAGACTGTTGCCAAACGATCAAAGATTTAAAAGGCCAATACTGGCGTGTTTTCATTGTTAGCAATGTGAGCCATAACACATATAGTTCACGAAAAAATTAAAAAAAAGAAGGGAAATAATGTTTGCCCTAGGCCCCCTACTGTCTAAGTCGGGCCCTGCACATATATTTATATACGTATTTAGACCGGCCATGAAATTTATGTATAAATTTTTATAACCTCCGTGTGTTCGTTACAATTTTGTAATGAAATTGAAAACTCCTCAAATGACGTATATTTCAGAATTAAACCCGCTCATTAATTACAAAACAAAATTGGTGTAATTCCATAATTGATAGAGGCAATTTTTCTGCATTACAGAAATAGCAAATTGGCCTAACTACTTAAATGTACACATATATACACTGGCGGAAAAAAAAATCCCAACACCAAGAAAAACTTATTGTAGAGTAATGAAATTTGGACAGTGCACTTGTCTAGTTAAAATGTTTAATTGATTAGATTTTCGAGATCATAGGTTAATTTAAGGTCACTAAAATGCATTTCAAATGTGAAATGCTGTCACATTAAAAGTCGCTATAACCTCCAGAATTTTGAATGCATACTTGCACACGTGCATGCATTGTGTCATACAGGTGCCGAATGTCACTTTATCGTACGGAGTTCCATGCTTGTTGTACTTGCTGTGTCAATACTGTGATGGTCAGTGCTGGCTGGGGATGACACCGGAGTTCTCATCCAATGATAGCCCGTACGTGCTCAATGGAAGACAGATCTGGTGATCTCGGTGGTCAAGGTAACAGGTCGACACTCTGTAGAGCACGTTGCGTTACAGTAGCGGCATGAGGGCGCGCGTTATCCTGTTGAAAAACGCCTCTTGAATGGTTTTCTTGAATGGCAGCACTACAGGTTGAATTACCGGACTGACTTACAAATTTGCAGTCAATGTGCTTGGGATAAGCCCGAGAGTGCTTCTGGTGTCATAGGAAATTGCTTCTTAGACCATGACTTCAGATTGTAGATCCAGTGTTTTTTAAGCCGCAGACAGTTTGATTGCAGGCGTTCCCCTGACCTCCTTCTGACCAGCACACGGCCATCACTGGCACGAAGGCAGAACATGCTTTCATCAGAAAACACTACAGATCTCCACTCCATCCTCCTGTGAGCTCTGGCTTGACATCATTGGCGTCGCAAACGGCAATGGCTTAGAGTCAGTGAAATGCATGCCTTGCATCGAGCTGTCCTTGAAGTAACCGATTTCTAACAGTTCGTTGCGTCATTGTGGTACCAACTGCGGCTGAAATTTCTGTCGCAGGCACAATACGATGAGCCTCAGGCGTATGCCGAATACGACGGTCTTCCCTCTCAGTAGTGCCACGTGGTCACCCGGAACCTGGTCTTCTTGAGGTAATACCATCCCTTGACCATTGATTCCTACAATCATACACAGTGGATACATTCTGTCCAAGTCTTTCTGCAAAATCGCGGAAAGAAAATCCACTTTCTCGTAGCCCTAATTTACGACCTCTTTCCAATTCGGGGAGCTGATGATAATAGCTTCTTCGTCTTCTTAAAGGCATTCATCATCAACCTCAACTCAATTCGTCAAATTTTGAAGAGAAAAAATGCTCACGAATTTTACAGCACTCGTTTAAAGCAAACCTGACTTTAAAGTTGTGAGTGGCGCTACTAGCGCCACACTTATGCGCGAAGCCCGAAATTTGAATCAATGTCATCTTTCAGATGTATAAACACGCCTACAAAATTTCGTTTGGCTAACACAAGTCTTTCTTGGTGTTGGGATTTTTTTTTTTCCGTCAGTGTATATATGTGTGTGTGTGACATTTTGAAGTTAGTAGCCAGAAGCATCATCGCCGGTTTCCCCTTTTCAAAGCACAGAAGTTATGGCAAACGAAGAAAAAATTAAATAAGTGTAGACGCTTCATTAAACTACGCATTGGCTGCTGCAAATTAGTTTATTAAAAATCAGTCATATAGAGCGGTAAATGCTCTCTTCGGAAGTCATCTTGGACCGAATCATCGAAAAAAAAAGAATATTCCATCTTAAAAATATTTTTTTTCCGCAAGTCATCTTAACCGAATTATCGGAAGAAAAAGGAAAGAATATCTACCATCATCTCCCGGCTTCCTCACTTAAATTTAAAACCAAAATCTTCCAGAACATTCGATAGTCTCGAACCAGATTTTCCCCTGTAACCAGAATTTCATGTCCAGCATTGAGATTAAACATATCATCCTCGAATCTTTTCAGACGGTAAATTTTATTTTAAAGGATTATTATTCAACTAATTTATAATCGAAATCAGAATTCGAATATTATGCAGACGATATTCAATTACAGACGATTCATTTTAAAACAAAAATAAAAGAAATGAATTTATTGATACGCAACAAATATCAAACGCGGAGAAAAAAAAATAAAAAAAAAGAATGATATTTTTGAAAGTATGGTTTTGGAATAAATTTAATAAGACTTTCTTAAAAAAGGGTTGATAAAAACAGGGAAGAAGTGAGTTTTATTGGGAATTTTAAGAGATAAAAGTTTAATTAAGAATATTTTTAATTTGGAGCCATTTTTTTAATTTTACGTATACTGGATTAAATGTTTTTTTAAGGCGAAATAAGAACTTATATCGTTTCTATAAAAATTAATAGATTAGATCCAGTAACAAGATTTTAATTTAATAAGTTGAAATAAGTACAGAATATTGTTAAAAGGGAATTAATATAGAATAAGGATAATTTTGGCGAAAAAAAAAGAAATTCAAATTTGTAGTATATATATGTGACTATTTATATGTTAGGAGCCAGAGACATCAACGCCGGGTTTCCCTTTCACTGCAGAGAAGTCATGGCTACCGAGGAAAATAAATAAATAGATGTAGAGAATCCAAATAATTACTCATTGGCTGCTGTAAGTTCATTTATTTAATCCGTAATCATGAGAAAGGGAAAAGCTTCTTTTGCAAACTGTCTTTTACCGAAACATTCCATCATTATTTCAGCGAGCCGTACTCATCGAAGAAAAAACCCAAGAATCCTCAATTAAATCGTTAAGAACAAAAATATTTCAATCTCCAACACATAATAATGATAATAATAATACTCATAAATAGGTAAGTAAATAAGATTCACAGACAAATATTCAAATAAAAAAACCTGACAAACAGAGAATAATTAATTTAAATAAATACATAAAACGTATACAAATGATAATAATCAAAACACTACGAAAAAATTCTCACCGAAATCCTATTGGGCTCGACCATCTCGAAAAATATTTGTCTATTCACCAATTTACAAGAAATGGTCTTGTAATTATTATTTTTTTTTCTTCTTTTTCATCATCACGAGGACTACTTTTTCTCGACTATGAAAGAAGGGATCTCAATCGTCATGGAACACACAAGCAAACTCAAAGCAAGCACTAATTCTTTCAGATTAGCATCTTTCCAAGCATAGCTGTGAAGTTCTTTAGAAAGAGCATTTCTTTTACTTTAATTAAGTAAGAAATTACGGCGATTTTGGCACAAGAACATTCACGAGAAGTCGATTATTGGCAATTCACAAACCTATCATCATTTCGTTCCACAGCCGATTTCATTAGCAAGCTGAAAATACCATATAGAATGTCCTTCAGAACATAAAATTCATTCGAACTTCGGCGATAGCATGTTCTACTTTGCTCCATCGCAATTTTCTTTAAATATCCAAAAAAAGCAGCACAGATAAATAATCCTGTCGGACTTTAGAGTGTATTGTGACGATTTTAAAAGTTAGGAGCCAGAGACATCAACGCCGGGTTTCCCTTTCACCGCAGAGAAGTCATGGCCACCGAGGAAAATAAATAAATAGATGTAGAGAATCCAAATAATTACTCATTGGCTGCTGTAAGTCCATTTATTTAATCCGTAATCATGAGAAAGGGAAAAGCTCCTTTTGCAAACTGTCTTTTACCAAAACATTCCATCATTATTTCAGCGAGCCGTACTCATCGAAGAAAAAACCCAAGAATCCTCCTACTCTGCTCGAGGCTTCCCCTTTTAAATATAAAAGGAAGATTCTAGAACATTCTGTAACCTCAAATCATCATTCTTTTATGTAAACAGAATTCTTGTCCAGCTTCGAGATTAAACACTTCATTCAGACGATGGTTTTATTAAAAAATATATATATTATTTAATCAATTTATAATCGACTCAGGATTTCTTAAGCAGGCGATTTTTAGAGATGATTAATTTTAAGGGAAAAAGAAAAGAAATGAATTTATTAATATGCACACTATCAAAGGTTGACGGCGGAAAAATAAATAAATAGATAAAATAAAAAAATGATATTTTTTGAAAGGTATGGTTTTGGAATAAATTTAATAAGACTTTCTTAAAAAGGGTTAATAAAAACATAGAAAAATGAATTTTATTTGGAATATTAAGAAATAAAAATTTAATTAAGAATACTTTTAATTTAGAGCCATCTTTTTAAATTTACGCATACTGGAATAATGTTTTTTAAGGCAAATTAAGAATTTATATCTTCTGCATAAAAAATTAACAGATTAGATTTAGAAACAAGATTTTAATTTAATAATTTGAAATATGTTCGGAACATTATTATAAGAAAATTAAGATAGTATAAAGGTTAGTTTTGGCGAAAAAATTTTAAATTTGTAATATATATATATAAATATATATATATACAGTGGTGGTCATATTTATAAGGACAAGGCAAAAATTGCCATATCTTGGTTACATTTGGCGGGAGACTTATGCACATTTAATGGATGGAAACCAATGAAAAATGAAGATTATTTTTGTATGATTTTATAAAAATATGTGGTAAATTCATATTCATAAAATGTATTATAAATTTATACAGCCATTGGTTTTGGACAAAATTATAAGAACAACTGTATTTGTGTGTTCTAAAAAGTAAAATTTGCATGTTTTTTGCTCTGCACACGGAACTTCTAGACGATATAAATGCGTAGTAACCGTTTGGGATCGTATTATTCTGTTTTTCAATCCTGCCGCAAGGTGCAAAGCTGTTGGAGTTTCAGAAAAGAAAAATTGATGCATTTCAAAATTCAGGACTTTCTGTATGATAAATTGCTACAAAGTTTAATAGATCAAGAACGGTTATTTACAATTATCTTTAAAATTCCGCTAAATATACACGGCAAAGACACAGAATCAGGCTATCTTCCGTTTCTGAATGGGGGGAAAGAATGATAATAAGGCGAGCTTGCTCCAAAAAACGGGAAAAAATCGTGAATTGAACTTAGAACTTAGAATGCAAGCCCTCGAACTGTTCGATGTGTTTTATAGAAAGAAAGAAAAAGGTTTGCTATAGTAAACATGTGTCAAGACCGCGTCTTACAAAAGTTCATGAGAGACTGAGGATGGAGTTTGCCAAAAACTGCAATACTATAAGAAAATAAGTGGGATTCTGTATTTTCCGATGAGAAAAAGATTAATTTGGATAGACTAGATTGTTTTTTGCAACTTCTAGTATGATCTTCGAAGAGAAAAAACGATTTTCTCAAAGCATGGATTTGGAAGTGATTCAGTAACGGTCTGGGGAGGTTTCAAAACTCGTAGAACTACTCCAATAGTTTATGTGCAGGGTAGGAGGAATGCTGAGAGTTACATAGATGTATTGGGCGATAATCTTCTACCAGAAGCACCGTTAATAGCGATTGGAGGCTATTTTTTCCAGCAGGATAATGCCTCGGCTCATGTTTCCCAAACTTCAAACTCGTGGTATAATGCTAATTCCTTGAAACTACTTGATTGGCCAGCCAGAAGTCCTGATCTGAATCCAATGGAAAAATCTGTTGGGTATTCTGGCACACAAAGTATGCAAAAATGCTATATAATCTCAAAACAAGAAAGAACTCATGTCTTCCATCGAAAAAGATCACTCAAAATCTTCCAAGAACGTTCTTAAGGAATCGTCAAACTCCATGACGTCAAGACTGATAAAAGTGATTGAGAAAAAGCGGGGAGATTATTTATTATCAGTGTGTTTAAGGCAAAAACATTCCTTGTCCTTATAATTTTGTCCAATTTTTACAATGACATATTTTGTTACTTGTGATAAAACATTCATATTTTGCATTTTCCAATGTTTTGAATTCTACAATGATTTCTAGCATAGAAAAGCATTTAGTGTATAAATTTCACTTTATTTAGTTCAGAAATAATTTTTTTCTGCGCAATTTTCAATTGTTCTTATAATTTTGACCACCACTGTATATATATAATTAAATTAAGGTAACAGATTGTTTTCGATGGCATCTAATTCAAAGTAATTATCCAAATCCCCCCCCCCCTAAAAAAGGGCAAACATTCCGCATTAATGGAAAAATTTATGTTTTTTCAAATTATGCAATTTTCAAATTTTACTGTAATGAAACAAGCATAAAAAAACAGAACATTGTAACTGAAAAATCACTGATATTTAGTATGATGTCTATAAGGTTGTTCTTTCTTTTTATTTGATATATTACAATTACTGCGGATTATTGCTTAGTATTTTCAAATAAAAGACAAATATTACTCTCAATGTATGTATCTGGAATATTGATTATCTTTCTAAAAAATAAAGAAAAATCATGCATTATGCATAGATTATGAAATCAACGCTTTCTAACGCTTCCTGAAATCTTTAACAAAACTTCTTTATTTAGGTAAATAAGGTGTTACTGTCCATGTCAAATTTTTACTGAAAAGCTTTTGAACAGCCCTGTATTTGATCCGTCAGTTGATATACATATATATATATATACAATATAATGGGAAATTTTTGTATAGCAAGAAAATGCCAAACTGGCTGAAATTTCGCTTGTAGCACTTTACTCTAATAGATGGAAAATATTTCAATACTTTTGTTCAGCTCTGTAATTTATCCAGTACCTTTACTACACGCCAGTATTTTGTTAAAATTTGGTTCAAACAAACACATTTTTAAAGCTACTTAAGTTACATTTCCAGAAATTATCACATATGGGTGATCATGTAGCTAATTCTTTGCGTGAACCTGTATATCATTTTATCTATATTCTACAAACATTTCTTAGTAAACTGAAAGCAGTTAAACGTAAAAATGCATAACTACCACCTTAGAGGTCTGCACGAGGCCGGGCCGGCGGAATCCTTTCGAATTTTCTAACGGACCCGGCCGGGAGATTTGAAATAGCTTTTTCAACGGGCCGGGTCGGCAAAAAAATTGAACGGGCCAGACGGGCCGGGCCGGGCCAATAAAAAAAAATTTCTAAAGATTTTTCTAAAGATTTAATCAGAAACAATAAAATATGAGCTATTTTCAACGAAAATGGTTTTAACGAGAATAAGTATAAATGTGGCCATACTAGTTTGACAGCATCAATATAAAAATCCACAGTGTATCGGCATCGGAGAATTACATTATGTGTAACCCGTTTTAATATTTTTTTAGCTGACTCATGCCGGTCTGAGATCACGCTTGCATTATTTTTCTACATATAGACTAGCCGGACCGGTACTAGACTTAATTATTGGCAGAAAACAGGATTTGTAAAATTATTAACAGCGATAAAAACTTATCGCTGTTAATCATCGGATATATACTTCTTGATGATTTTTAAATTAATTTCTCAATAAAGCGAAAGTTTGACACATTTTCTGATTAATTTTAAATTGTAAAAGTATAAAAGTGATAAGCCTAACTATTGAAAGGATTTGGAATCGAATAGCGTTTTTCATTTTTGGTAAATAAAATACTTGTATAAGCTTGTTGAGATATAATAGCTTCTCAAATGATTGCAGGTTTTCCACCCTTCCCTTGCTATTGCTTCCGGAAATTCTATTCAAAACGCTAATTATGGCAGTATTTTATTTGTTTGCAGTGTTTTTAAATTCTTGTATCAAAAAATGGATAACGCAATTCGATTATATAGTTTCTGAACAAAGATATCTGTTAATCTTATGCTTTTCTGAGAGTAAAAAATTGAATTTATAAATGTATCAGAAAGGAGCTTCTTTGAATTTAAAAATGAATTTGGATTTGAAATCTTTAATAAAATGATATAGAAATATATTTATAAATCTTCTTTTATTAAACAGCTTCAAAATTAACGATGTTTTTAGCTTTCTTTCTTTTTTTCTTTTATTCTAAGCCATATTAATTTTTTAATGAATCTTTATTCGAATGTTGAAAGCCTAAGAATCTAAGTAATCAATAATGTTGTTAATGTGTATTTGCTGTAAAATATACTGTAAAATCATTCCATAGATATGTATGCAGTATTCTTTAAAAGAATCTTAGTTATATGATAAAAATCTGAATTTTTTAGAAATCGTAGAAATTGTAACGGGCCAAAAAGGGCCGGGCCTAAAAAATAAAAATTTAAACGGTTCCGGCCCGTGCAGACCTCTATACCACCTTTTAGTTAATTAGTCTCATATTCAATAACATTTATGAGCTCTTTTGTCTAACCCTGTATATCAACTACAGCATTTTTATACACCATATAATTTGCAGACATTTTGTAAAACTTAAAATCGCAAATCATATTAAAAATGCATTTCAACCATCCATCAGCTATCATTTATAATACACAGTATTTCGCATAAAAATGTAAGATTTGAAATATTTTGTGTCCCTGTAAAAGCTATGCATTTCATATTATGCGTTAAATATTAAGTCTCAGCGGCTTATATCAATTTTATGATACTTGAAACCGTTTAACATTATTAAAATATGTCGCAAACAATTCCCTCCTTTATTATTGTGTAATGGAATTCTTTTGAATTGTCCTGTAAATGAATAATAACTATTATTTTGACAGCATATTTTACAGAATGAGTATTCTAGTGCACTTGCGAATCTATGTAAATTTGATTAAGTTTAACAGAGTATAACGCCTTTAAAATTCATTTGAAACGATTTTTTCCCGTTGGCCGTAATGTATCGGAAAACTATTGACTATCCTTGTAAATAAACAAATCATAGTAGAAACTTCATTTTGAATAGTGTTCGTGCAAGGGTAAACATCAATACATATAAAAATTTCAGAGCAATTATCAGAGCATATTTAGGGGAGTTAGAGCGCGGCCAGACGGCCAGACAAACCGAATGCATAAACACTTTTCAACTTTGTGCGAAAGTGTTAAAAATAAAAACATAGAAATAATGAATTTATATGTAGAATACTAACGAAAGAATAAACATTACGAAAGAATAAACGTTTTCGTATATATAACGTTATCGATGCCTTACAGCGTACCAAAATATTACATGTAGATGAGATATTGCAGATTTGAAAAACATAAATCATATATATTATAAAGCAGACGTTCTGAAACTTCCAAACGGGTGTTTTCAAAAACTATCCGATGGATCTTTTTGCAGATTATATCATTCGATAGGAAATATTTTTGCGGAGGTTTATGATACAAATATACAGGGATAACTCTGATTTATCGTACTAAATTTCGTATTTTTCGGTTATTTTTGACGGAAGGGTTGCAACAACTAATTTTTTGGCGATAATTATATTTCAAAAAAGAAATGAAATGCTTTCTCTAATGGAAAAAAAATATAAACATTTCGAAAAAAACCCTGTTAATTCATTGATTTAAAACAAATAATGATAAAAAGAAAAAACCCGTTTAATGCAAAATAATATTATGAAAGGAAAAAAAATTATCTTTAACGAAAAAAAAAAAGAATATTTATAATATTTAAAAAGTAACTCAATATGAAAGAAAGTTTTGAATGGCACAATATTTGGCTATTTATTTCTTTCGAGCCAGATTAAAAGAAAACAACATCTCAAAAATTTCATTAGGTAAAACATAAGTATTTTTTTTTCTTTTTCTAAAACTATTTTTAACTCTAATTTTCCCGTTATTTGTTTTACAGAAGAAACTCGCAGAATTAATTTTTTTTAAAAGGCTCTAATTGTTATTTGTATGTTGTTTGTTCATCTGGGTGTTTCAATCTACTTTTGTCGCCAATCAATGCGATTCTAAAAAAAAAAAAAAAAGCGTTGTTCGCAAGAACTATTTTCTCTCTCTCTCTCTTTTAATGAGTGAGAGCATTTTTGGGAAAAAATTTTACATTTAAGTTAAATATACATATAGAAGTTAATACCACAAAAATGAATAATATTTAAATTTTAGGGTAAATGTCTTTTTACATACATAGATATTGTAAAATAATTTAACTGCAACTTTTAAAATTTTTTTTGGCACAGATATTTCATACGCACTACATTGGTGCGATTTGTCTCAATACCATATCACGCCAATACCATTTGTCACGCCAATACCATATATACATCTGGGTAATTAACTGACGCCAAAGTGTCATTATTTTGCTTGATATAGCAAAACGGATGTTATTGTCTATTAATAAATTGTCTATTTACAATTTTTTCCTTTTTTTCCAATTATATAAACTATTTTAATCTAGGCACATTTGTCATATATGCGCCACATTTGCGCGACTGCAATAAAATGGCGATTTTATGCCTCACTTGGTTATTGTTTATTTATTAATAACCACTAAATAATAACCACTAAAACAATCATTAAATGGTTATTGTTTATTTATTAATAAGTTTTTACTTTATTTTATTTTATTTTTTAAAGGATATAAATAGTTTTGTTTTATAATTATTAACAAAACTTTTTAAAATTTATTGTTATTTTCTATTTAAAATAACAGAAAATAATTGTAAACTATATATGTAACTGGTATTTGAAAACAAAATTTTTTCCGAATCGGCTTTAGAAGAAAAGAAAAAAAACGCGCCAATGCGGTGCGTATATGTCATGTATACATTTTTTCACTATACTACAGTATTTAAACATGCTGTATAAATAACGATTATTGTTTTTTCCAAACATGTTTGACACAGATATTATATACACACTGAGGTATATGTGACTGTCGCCAAAACGGTGTTATTTTGCCTTATATGGTAACCCAGCAATAGTTGTTTCTGTATTAATAAATTGTTTATTTACTTTCAATTTCTTTTTAGAAATTCTATAAACTGTTTTGTGCTATAGTAACTTTTTTTATTTAATATTATTTTCGTTTTAAAATAATGAAAATAATTTTTTAAAATGCACATTGCTCCGCTATTCTAAAACGAGGATTTTGCCGCATTGGTATTGGAAGGAAATCTTGCAAATCCGGGTTTGTGCCGGAGTTTTTTGTGAAATATGATGTTTTCAAATGTAAATTGAGGTCTACTTGATTAACACGTCGGCCAGTTTCGCCAAACTATTCAAATTTACATAAATGCATTTTAAATAACGAAAGAACAATAAACATAAATAATAAATACAAATTAAAAGTCGAATTAAAAATCACTTATGACGTAAAAAAATAAGTGTATCACGTGTAATATCAATTGCTATCATACTTACGGTCATCGATTATTGACATTTATTCCTATAATTTGCTATTAATTTTTTTCTCAACAGAATAATCAAATAGTACCGTACATTGTACAAGCTCCAGTTAATATTACAAAAATAGAGCTAAATAACTAAATTTAGGTGCAAATGCACACACTGCACACACCCATGTTGTAAGAAAGAGACACAAATGTCATATATGCACCATGTTGGGGTGATACATTTCTGGCGCCACTTTAACGGAAACTTCGTTTTCAAATGACAGATACATTTCTATTTTCTATTTTACTTTTCTATGCAAATGAAAGTAAATAAATAGTTCATTAATAAATTAAAAACAGAGCTGGATTACCGTAAGAGGCATAAAATGTTCATTTTGTTTCAATCACTCCAACGTGGTGCGTATATGACATCTGTATCAAAAAATGAATTTCACACATTCAAAAAAAAATCATCTTATTTTTCTAAGGAAAGCTTTATTTAACTTTATTTATTCTGCTGCATTCCAAAAACGGAACACTGTAATAGATTTGTCAAGAGCAGATGTACGTTGCGAAATATAATGTAATATTGATAGAGGATGTATTAAGGTTTCCACAGATACCCATATTCTCAAGTTGAGAGGTTTAGAGTTCAAAAACTATCAAATGAAAATGAATCACTTGAAAATTGTTTAAATTCAATGGTCAATCTCTGCCATCATAATGCTCGCTATTTTAGAAGTATGGTGAATAGACAATATTTAAATTGCTCTTTTCATAATTGCCTCATTTATCTATCAAACTCTACAATAAATGGTCAACTGGAATATTTTTTTTCTTAAAAGCCTGAATTTTATCGAATGCATAAGCTGATACAACAACATAATATTTTATTATTATTTTAATATATTTTGGCGTCAACGGGCATTGATTCCATTGTTGTTGTTTTTATTTTTGGCTCAGTTTTTTTTTCTAGCTCGCTGAGTTTTGCACTGATGAAGAATCTCGACAGAAGATTCGAAACAACTGTTTGCTAAATTTTAATGCATTTTTGGTGGATTTATAATCGTTGGTTTTCTATCTTTAAATACATTGGCGTTTCGTATGATTTTCAGAAATGTGAAAGAGCATTCGAGGTGAAGTTGCTTTAAAAAACGCAATCATATTCAATATTTTGTTTGATTCATGTTTTGTTTTAAAAAATAGAGCAGCGCAGCGGGCTTAGCCTGCTAGTACTATATAAAACGAACAATGCACAAGTGTGTTGCAACAGAGAAACTTTTTAGAAAGCGACAAGTAATAAATATGGGATGATAGTTAAAAGATGTCACATAAAACATTATGACTTTTGAACTTAAATTGTTTCTAGTTTCCGATTTCCCGTTAATGCATGGAGTATTTGTAATCATTATTCAATTGAGATCTGTTTAACTCTCGCGTGATTGGTATTCTTTATTCTCATGCAAAAAAACTTCTTACTAGAGCATGAAAAATACATCCAATTTGATTTAATCAAAGGGAAATATTGTTTTTTTTATTCAAACAATATTTTCTTAAAGGATAAGCTCAAACAAATATTGCCTATTGCTATACTGTTCAAAATAGTATGTTTTAAGCATAAATATAGCATCTACAAACAATGAATATGAATTTTCATAAAAACTGGACAAATAGTCCGTATTTATGAATGATTCTTTCTACAGTTTACCGTAAATTATACTTAGCGGTTAACAAAAAAGACCATTTGATGCGCGTAATATGAGATAATAGTCATCCGTAAGTGGTGCTTTCTTTTGAAAACCCTAAGCAATTTTTCTCTTTACTTCTGCAGAAGCTCCAATTTCCGGGAGCATCTGCTCTCGAAACTGGTAGACGGGAGGTACTGAGTTCGAATTCAATCATAACCGTCGGTCTAATCGTTCGGAGTTTTCTTTGAGCTTGTATATTCTTGTAAAAGTACGAGTTAGATCTCCTCAGAAAGACACCAACTGAGAGTTTTGCCTTTGTTTAGTTGTTAGGGCCCATATACCTTTTGTTGATAATTGGTCTTCATAAACACAGCCAACCAACCATCACTTCCCAAATATTTTATATCAGTCTAAGTATCTGGGAATCTATTTTGTGATTAAAACCAAAGGCCATTTTGTGATTAAATACAAATTATTATTTGTATTACCTTTTCGCTCCCATCTTTCCACAAAAAAATTAATAACTCTTATTTTAAATTTATTTTAGTAGAAGTTCTGGTTTAATACTACTTTTAATAAATAACTTTTTAACCACCTGTAATATTTCATGTTTCTCCGACTATTTTCGCAATGTCTGATAATGTATGTAATTGATAAAATATGCATTCACATTTTTCCAATTGAACTTTTAATTGGTTACACATGAATTATTTTATTATTCACGTTGCTTAATTTTTTATACTAAAGTTAATTAATCGGCTTTCTACTTTAAGCATTTCTATGCCTAATATATATGGATGCTTTCTTACTATTATCTAACACAGTTTACTTTGTTTAAATTGAACCCTTTTTCTTCTTTTAATGTCTTGTAGTGTCTTTGAGAAAATTGCATCTGACATCTTCACTTGACTTTTTTTGTGAAAATGTCAGAAGCATTTACAGTAAAAGAGATAAATGAAAATAGATTGAAAAAGTAGATAACGTTTCGTTTGTTTCATTAATATGCCATGTCCAATGTCATTTGCTAAACATAAAATTTCTCGAGAAAATTAATTCTAAAACCATAGTGTTTTTCAATAGCAACATTATTCTGAAAAATAGTTTTTTCCACCCAGAAAGTTTTTTTTTTTATGCACACATGTGTTTTAACGAAAATAATGAATTTTAAAAGATTGCAATCATTATTTAATAAATCATAAGTTTTGTTATTTGGATGGCGTATTGTATTGCCCGAAATTAACCAATTTTTTATCGGACATTATTATTCTAAAGAAGTTTACAATAGCTTTTATCGCAATAATTAAAATAGAAACACAAAAAAGTACAATATATTAGTATTTATTCAAAAAAATTATATATATGAAAATTGGTACATGTAATTCCATGAGCGTAGTGAATGCTTGTACACAGCTACGAAAAAATATTAAAAATCAAGCACAATTCTTTCATCACGCAAATACGAAAAAGTGCATTTCGATTCTGACTGCACCAAAAGATACCTATGAGGGTATATCCTACTGAATGCACATACTATTAAAAATTAGTTCTAAATAGTTAAAATATTACTTTAAAGAACTGATAAAAAAAACGCAATTTATTAGTATCCGTCACAGAAATTTGGTGACGCGAAAAAACGCGGCACTTTTCAAGGGCTGGATGTTTTGTACACAACCGAATTAGAGTACATGGAGTAAAAGAACATATTTATACTCGCAGTTATATTTAAGTGAAATAAATATATTAAAATTTATTTAAGGAAGAAAAGAAATCTTTTTTTTTCTATTTAAAAGTTAAAGTCATAAAAAACATTAATTTTGAGATTTTGCGATAATATCTCAACAGCATTTTTTAACCGCCAGAAGAACATTTTGTAATTCGTATGCAAAAATATGTTTTAATGAAACATTTTACACCAAGGCATCATTTCTTATTATTTTATTTATTTTTACTAGACGCTTTGTTTTAACTTATATTTTGTTAAGCATAACCTTTTGGTAACTAAAATAGCCTTTTAAGAGATTGATAAATGAAATATATACTACATCTAATAAAAAATGGCCATGACGATGTCACTCTTCTAATATAGTTTTTCTATTGAACATTTAATCAATAAGGGTTTTTTATGATTGCTAGTTTTAAAATTATTAAAGATAAACGTTTTAAAAGTTACTAAATTTTTTTATATTTTTCTAAGTAGCGTATTTATTAAGATATTTTCTCATAATTATAACACTCGTAAGCTTGCTTAAGTCTTGTTTTAATAACCTGCAGCTTTAGCTTAATAAAAGGTATCGTACATTGACAAAAAAAAATGGCTGATAATTATGCTTAAAGAGCCCATAACAGTTCTTGAAGAAAGCCAGAAGCAACCGTGATTATGATTATTTTTCTTAATAACAAAAATGAGATATTTATTCCGTATTATTATAAATTTCGATGAAGAGAAATAGTTTTATTATAAATATAAAAAGTAAGTGAATTTTTATTGAAATAATTTTAGTTCAGAGGATATTTTAAACTTGAAAAGATCCGTTTATTAATGAAATTCCTTTGGATTTTTATTAAAAAGAAGTTTGCAGTTGAATGTTTAATAACTAATAAAAAACTCTTTTTTTTCTTATTGATTAGCTGAGAACTATCTATCTGTATAAATAACTATATGTGTGCGTGTTTTTTTTTTTCGAGTTTGTTTACAGATATTTTTAATTGAGATTTCAATTCGCAAGTTTGGTATTTTCATTTATCATATAAACGGAAAAATATTTCTTGTATACAAACTTACAAATTTTCGATCGCAATAGATAAATGTTGCCCTTTTTAATTGTTCTAAAGCAAAACTCTTTAGGTAATACATCTATTACTTTCAGAAATTTTTATCAATTAAAAATTAGTTCGTTAAGAGTTATTTTAAAATCATAATCGCATCGAAGCGGAACAAATTGAATAAATTGCCATTATTTTTAAAACTATTGTTACAATTCCTGGTATAATTATGTGTTTGTTTACAAACTAAAAAGCTATATTTGTATTTCATAAATTCAAATAGTTTAAAAAAGAATTTAGTATCTAAAATTTTATTGCATAATAAAACACTGTACTAACCAAATATTTAAGTACAATATGATAATTCATTCCTATCTGTACTTAAGGTTGTTCTCAACAGCTCCACTCAACAAGCGAAAAAAGTTTTGACACATTTACAAATTCATTTTTTGACAGAAACGTATAATATGCCTGACTATTTAAGCCATTATGAATCGAACTTATTTTTGCATTTTATAATAATTAAATTACCTATCCAGTTCTAAGCTATTTCGGTCACGTGATCAGCCGTTTTTCTCCTGCTTTTCGACCGGTTTTGTTGCTTTCGTCGGGAAATGTCTGTTCAATCTGCCTTACGATTTCTACAGCTGCCTGCCACTTATTTATTTTCGACTGTAGGAAATGCACTCCAGGCTCATAAAATGATCTTGTGCGCGATAATGAGCTCTTGTGCCATACTTTTCACGCTTCGACTTTCTTAGAGCTTCGAAATGATTCAAGCTCGTGTAAAATAAACCAGATGACAATTCCAGGATTGCCTCTTGTCTATATCACACAATAGCCGTAAAACAAAGTCGTCGAAATCAATTTACACAATGCAATTGATTTCAGAAAATTTCTGAATGGTCACTGCCTCTGTGCTTTATTCCCCTTAACATCTCCTTTTATGCCACATGCCATATATGAGGCTCCATTTGTTTCAGATCTATCTTCTGATCATTTCGTTTGGTTTCCTTCTTTGGCTTTTATGTTAATTTATCTATTCCGTCCTTAATTTTTGCACATTAATGTATATATGCATGCATATACACTGGTTTTCAAAAATTAACGAAAAATCGCAAAAATAGCGATAATTAAAAATATTACATGTGGATTTTAATGAAACTCAGCCGCAATATACAACTTGTAGTAAAGTATAAAATAACATGAAAAGAAATTACCAGACAATTATGGAGTTTCAAAAAATAGCATAATTATAAAATTAACAAAATCAATTTACCAGTTTGGTGTAGGAAAAGTACCTTTAATATGTCGTATGATCACCCCTAGTAGCAATACAGCACATACAGCGATGTGTCATACTGTCAATTATGCGGTCGATGAGTTCGATGGGACGTAAGAGCTATTGCTCTTCCAAAGCAGTTGTAAGCGTGGCAAGGGTCAGAGGAGGGGGATTGAGAGCAGAGACACGTCTCCCTAAAGCATCCCAAACATGCTCAATGGGATTTAAGTCCGGTGATCGAGCTGGCCATTCCATGCGCTAAATTGTCTGGTGCTGAAGATAATTTTCCATGATGCGAGCCCTGTGCGGTCTAGCGTTGTCGTCCTGAAATAGGAAATCATTATCTATTGCACCGGCATAAGGTCGCACATAAGCATCAAGGATGTCATCTCTATAGATATAAGCATTCACGGTTCCATGTGGAAAGACATGGAGGTCTGTGCGTCCACCCAAAGAGATACCATTCAAAACGCAGACACTGCCTGCTCCGTATGAATCTCTTTCCCGAATGTTTGATGGATGGTAGCGTGTTCCCTGTTTTCTCCAAATCAAACAACGCCTACTATCGCTTTGGAGGCTAAACCGGGACTCATCCGTGAAGAGAACACGCCTCCATTGATCAACTGTCGAGTGGACATGTTGACGTGCCCACATCAAACGTCCCCTCCAGTGACGTGAGGTTAATGGCACACAAATTTCTGGTCGCCTCGCGTAAAGCCCACCTTCGTGAAGCCTTCTACGCACAGTAGACATTGACATCAACCTCTCAGTGGCGGCAGCAAGCCAGGATCTAAGGTGAGATGGGATTGCGGTTCTATTCCTTCGTACACATAGCCGCAAAAATCGGTCATCGGTGCTTGTCCAAACCCTTGGCCGTCCTTGGCTGAAACTTCTTGAACCCGAAGCAGTGGTTTGAAATTGTTGCCAAAGCCTATGAACCACCGAAGTACTAACATTTTGCCATCTAGTCCCTTCTGCCTGACTTTGTCCTGCCTTCAATCTCCCAATAGTTCTAAATCGTAGTTCTGCGGGTCACTGCGGGTCTCAAGGTCATTGTAATGAATTGATCTTCCTAGATTTATAATACATATCACTATCACAGCGAAAATTGCAGCCTTACTCTCTAACATGCATTTTTATATGTCTCACGGATGACATGTGATTGACATGTGACATGACAATGCGATTGCAACGCCACTAATTTCCATTTGGTATTTTAATTCAGCATCTTTTATCTAACATGCAAATTTCATACGGATTGCTTTCTTTGTCAACGAGTTATCGCTATTTTTGTGATTTTTCCTTAATTTTTGGAAACCAGTGCATATATATATATATATATATATATTATGTATACATATTATTTTGAAGATTATAATTCTCCGATTATTATAAAATTTTAATAAATATTTTCTCTATTAACACCTTGGGGACAAGCGACAAGTAAATGTGCCGCAAAAAGTTTTTAAAATCCTCTTTTATACTCACCAGTAAAATTTTATTGTAAAATTTGCCATATTTATTAGGAGCATTTTTGTCGATTTAATAAGGCGCCATTTTTTTTTTTTTTTAACCAGTGACAAAGCGTTAAAAACTTCGTAAAAGACTCTCATACATTCACGTCAATTTTACTGAATCCTTAGTATCCAATTATTCGTTTAAAATCTAACATTTTTCATATTCTGTGAACTATTTTCATAATATGATTTAAATATTTTACATTTATAAACAACAATTTCATATTACATTTGGTTAGCAAAACTTCAAACTTCTATATCAATTACATTTTTCTCAAAATAGCAATAATAGAATAAATTATTGATCTATTATTTTTTTTTTCTTTTTCAAAATTAAATATGATTTAGTTGTTTGCCAAAACTATTGAAATTGAACAATCAATAATATTTATTTTATTGCAAAATTGCACAAATACTAATTTAAAGAATAAAACATGTCTATATAGATGTTTAAATATAAATAAATAAGCATATTAATTATAGTAAAATTCAAAGACTTAAAATACAACTCACAAAAATAAATGGGAAAAAAAGTTAAACTTTTTTTTCCGTTTAAGTTAAATTAAAAGCACTGCTACTTTAATTTCCAGCAACCCTAATAATTAGTTTCTTTTATTTCAAACGCAGTGGCGTAGTTAAAAGAATAGAAAAGCAATGAATAGAAATATTCCCTGGCGATGACCGCAGTTAATGCATTGTGAAAATGCTAGAAAATTTAAATTGAATGTTTCTTTTTAACTTTCAAAAAGTAAACCGACGAGCTTTTTAAACTTCATATTTTGTGTTTTGTGAAAGTTATAATTTTCATTTTCAAGCGTGAACGTATTTTGAAATGAAATAGTATTTTCCATTGGAAACATATTTTGATTAGATTTTTAGTGAATTTATTTCCATTTCATTTAATATTTGAGCGTGATAAATTCATTATTAGAGGACAGGATGTGAATTAAATACTTCTTTACAGGAAATAAATACATATATATAGAGAGATAATTGAAAAAGGAAAGATTTTTAAGGTATTAAAAGGTTTTTAAGGAAATCTTTAAAATTAAGGAGTTAAATTAATTGAAAGCTAATTTTTTTATATGTTTAAATAAATTTTATATGAAAAGCATACGAACACGTTAAACCCTTAAAAAATATCTCAGTATCGGAATTTATTACGTTAGACTAAGAGTCTTTTAAATTCCTAATTTTAAAAATTTATAAGATAAATGGTAAAGATAATTACGTAAGCTTAAACCTTAATTGCTTTAAAACTCAGTTAATGGACTTAGAAAAAACAGAATAAATGGCTTTGAAGAGTAAAACAAAAAATATATTTTCTTAAAGCTATTCGTCTATTAGAAAATTAATCTATTTATATGCGTAATTTTAAAGTGAGTGAAAAGCAATAAAGAGTGTTTTTTTACTGTTCTGGCATAATAACAACATTCGTGGTGCACTTTTATTTCCCTGAAGGCGAAAACTTATTTATTTTTTGTAAGAAAATTAATTTTATTTTTATTAAAATTGTGTTGAAAAAATAAGACTATATAAAAGTATAATTATTAAATTTGTCAAGCACAAAAATCGATAGAACTATGCGGTAAACGATTTCTTTATTAGGCAAGCTGTAAAAATGTTATACTAAAGTTTCGCACGGTGAATATTTTGAAAAGATTGTGTTCTGATTGCAAAGAATGCATGACCTGACGTTTTTCTTGCTTTAGATTGCTTGTAGAGAACGAGTTTTTGGGGTAATTGGGCATATTTTTAGAACTAAATATTTGAAATTTCTGAAATTCCAAAAATTTTATTCCAAAAAACTTTAAAATATGACGTTGTCCGCCCAAAATCTCATTCAAACCAAGCAATTTAAAGGAAGAAAAATTTTAAGTCAATCATTCTTTGCAATCAGAACATAATCTTTTCAAAATATTCACCGTTCGAAACTTTAGTATAACATTTTCACAGCTTACCTAATAAAGAAACCGTTTACCGCAAAGTTCTATCGATTTTTGTTTTTGAGAAATTTAAATTTGAAATCAGGGTGTCATTTGCTGGACACTCTGTATATATATATATTTCTCCATCTATCTATCCATATATATATACATATATATATATATATACCGGGTGTCCTGAAAAGGACTGAACGATTTTAAAAATCAATAACTTGCAAACTTTTACAGATATTTAAAAAATTCTTGCACGAGAATCATCTCAAAGGTCAAAAGTTTTTTTCCTGCGATTCTGGATTTTAGTTCGAATTACAAACAATAGATGGCGCTGAGAGCGCTAGGTGTGGTGTTGAGATGGATATTTACGTCACTTGGTACTGAAGCAAAATCTGGAGTTTAAGGCTGTGGAGTGGGTCTCATTTGACAATGCAATCTTGCTCTTAGGGCCCGATTTTTAACTTTTGTTTATTTGTTTTTATTGAACAACATACATTTGACCTGTGCACTCGACATAAAGCCCGATTTTGGACTCAGTCGGTATAATTTCAATGAAATGTGTTGCTGTCATGGAAATAATAAATCTTTTTATATAATAGCAGCGTTTGAGACTGGAAATGAATTTAACGAGCAGCATACTAGTTTTGCAGACGATTTTACATTTAAAAAAGCCGTATTTTCTCGGATTAAATTACTTTTTATCATTTAATTTAAAGAATACTTTGTGCATCATATTTTAAAATAAAGTGAAACGATTTAGTAGTTTTTTTTTTTTTTTTTTTTGTTAAAAATTAATCAATTTTGCTATTTTAAAAAATTTGTTATATTCTAAGAAATGCTAGTTAGTTTTAAAGAAGTTCTTTAGTAGAGTTTTATGTATGTTGTAAAAAAATTGCGGAAATGGTTTATTCTTTAGAACAAAGACTATTCATAGTATAAACATTGAAAATTTGGTGCAATAGCTGTTGCACTCTTTTGTAAAAATACCTAAATACAAAATTTATTACGATTATGTATATTAAATTCATGGTAATAGGGAAATAATACTACCTCCACCTTAAATGAGCTATAATCATAATGACAACCTAGAATCATCACCTGTCACTGGATATCATTGAATTAGTCACACAGAATAGGTTTTAATAGAATGAAGAAAACATTTATTAATGTCCTTTTAAGCTTTGATTCGCTTTTCACAAAACTTTAAATGAGTAACGAAAATTCTGCAACGAGTATATATATTATAATTCAAAGCATTCTGTTGGGTAGTTTCTGCGCTATTATGTGCGGACAGATAAAAGAACATTCCAGATGACGAATATAGGAGCTACATATATAATTATCCTCACAGAACATAATGTAATGGCATAGTTCTGAGTGTCTGTGTAAATGAATCATGAATTATGCATAGTTTTTTTACAATACCCAACACAGCATAATAAATCTTATTAACATATATCACTTACAGACCAATTCAATTATTTCAACGCAAGTTAGAGTTTGGAAAGACAGACAGGCAGACGGCTAACTAAAAAGAAATCATAAAATTTTTTAACTATGTTGGAAAGCGTTAAAAACACATGTTAAGTTGAAATTTGACATTTAGCAATTTATTTAAATAGACGGAAGCATATTTGAACTCTTTTGTATAGCCCTGTACTTTTCCTACTATTTTTAAATACACGCCATTTATCTAGCTAAAATCTATTTAAAACCGAAACATGCTTTAAACTAATGAAATCACACTTCCAGAGATTACCATCCAGAGTCGGCTATTAATCCAATTTTTGAGGGCCTCTGTATATCATTTCATTTCTATTCTTTAAACATATCGTAATATACTTAAAGCTGTTCAACGTAAAAAAATGCATAACTCATTTACAAACCACCTAATATATTTACTTACACACTTAGTAAGTAGTGCGAATTCTTTTGTGTAGCCCTGTATATGATTTGCACCAATTATATACACAGCGTAACATGCAAAAATGTACTGAAACTTAAAAAAAAAATCATATCAAAACTTAAAACTTCAAGCAATTATCGTTAGCGTACAGCATTTTTGATGCAGCATAGTTTCCGAAATCTTTTGTGTGTCCCTGTAAATATTTAATATTTTCTATTACATAGTAAGAAATTCGTAGTAAACCTAAGTAACTTATAACAATTTTATTATATGTGTAACAAAATTAAAATATGCCGCAAAGTATGTTTTCTTCTATACCGTTATGTTACATAATTATTTTGTGTGGCCCTGTAAATGAATAATAACTATTCTTTTTGCAGCATATTCTACATCATTTGTATTTCAATTTAATTCATAAATGCATGTTAATTTCATTATGTTCGGATGGGTGTAATATCATCAAAAAGCACTTGAAACTTTTTCCCCGTCGGCCATAATGTGACGGAATACTTTTGACTGTCCCTGTATTGGAAATACACATCCGATATTCATAAAATTTGAAATAACTGGATAAAATTCTTCAATAAATATGTATTTAAAATATCAAACGATTCGACAGAGTAATTTTTGCACTGTTATATGCGGACAGACAGACGGACGGACGCACCATAGACGAGTATAGCTGATATGCATTTATATAATTACTAATGTATCTAAAAAACGGCTAAATTTAAAAGCGCATGCCGAAATTGTAAACGCATTTCCAGCAGGTATTACTTAAAGACAGTACAGTAACCTGTTTCTTTTTGTGTGCCCCTGTAAATGAACGTTAAATGCTATAAATACCAAATACTCTATTCTATCATATTCATCTTATACTGAAATTCAGTGATTTATATCAGTTTCAATACATTTGAAATAGTGTATTTCATTAATATACACTGCGAGTGATTTTCCCCCATAGACTATGATGTGATGCAATCTTTTGGGTGTACCTGTAAATTAATTGTTAATCCCACATACTTAAAATACAATACAGGACATGACTAGGTGACATAAAAAAGGTTTAAAAGATACCCAGATAAATAAATAGATAAATAAGATATCCTGTTCTCAAAATACTTACATTCTTGGAATGTAAAAAAAAAAATAAATAAATAAAAGTCGGTAATTCGAACGTTGTTGTTTCACGCATTTCGATTTCAAAAGAGTCGTACCCATGAAAATAATATTTTTCTCTATTATTGCGCTGACGCCAGCAAAATCAAAATTATATGGATTGCATTCAAAATCGGACGGTAAAAGCAAAAGTTCATTTTTGAATAAGGTCCACTCCATAGCTTTAACCTCCTTATTTTGCTTCAGTGCCAAATGACGTCAATATCCGTCTCGATACAGCACCTAGCGCTCTTAGCGCCATCTATTGTTTGTAATTCGAACTAAAATCCAGAATCGCAAGAAAAAAACTTTTGATCTTTTAGATGACTCTAGTGCAAGAATTTTTTTAATATCTGTAAAAGTTTGCAAGTTATTGATTTTTAAAATCGTTCAGTCCTTTTCAGGACACCCGGTATATATACATATTTTTCCCTCTGTGCAGGAATGCTGTTGTTGATTTTCTCTTTTTAGCACTTTCCAACAAAGTGGAAAAGTGCTTATGCATTCGGTTTTTCTGCACTGTAAAAAAAAAGGGTCGACCTACTAAAAAAATTTAGTGATCCTTGTAATTACTAAAAAATTTTTAGAAATTTTAGTCGGTTACAAAAAAATCTGTAAGAATTACTAGAAAAAAGTTAGCAACGAATAGAGTTAACAGTTTTTTTTATTTTTAATAGCTCTTACTAAAACTCAGTTGGTAAGGTCTTGATAGCATAGTGGTTATAGTAACGGACTCCAGGCTAAAAGGTCCAGGGTTCGAAACTTGCCACCGCCAAATATTCCCCGAATGTATGTAGTGTCTCTTTAATAAAGGGATTGTGAAAATCCCGTCGGAGCAGGTAGGAATGTTTGGTGCTGCCATCTATTGCGGTTTTGCCGAAAATCGTCCGCTTCAGAAGTCTGGATGCAGCTCGAAGAAAACACCTGCCCTTCGGGCACACGTAATAGTTATTAAACATAATTTTAGAGCTATTACTAAAATTTGCTTGGTGGCTCATACTAAAAATTTTTAAGTTAGTTTTACAAAAAATTCTTTTGTTCAGTTTACAAAAGAAATGCTTGTTTCACTTGCAAAAAAAAAGTTTGTAATGGTTACTAAAAAATTCTGTGGAATTCAAATTTAATAAGAAATTTTTAGTAACCTCTTGATTTTTTTTTTTTTTTTTTTTTTTTTTACAGTGTGGCCGTCTGGCCGGATGGTCGTCTATCTAACTCGCCGTCTGAATAAGCCGCTCTAACTCGCGTAAATGTGCTCGTATTGCCATGATGTTTACCCTAGCACGTACCTTATTGAAAACGAAGTTTCTACCATGATTAGTGTATCTACAGGGCGAATCAAAAGTTTCCCATTACATTACGGCCTATGGGGAAAAATCGTTAATATACTCGGATTGCCATGAAATTTTAGGATGTTATTGAGGTTTACCCTAGCCCAAGTCCTAGCGAAAATGAAGTTTCTACCATGGTTAGTTTATCTACAGGGCGAATAAAAGTTTCCCATTACATAACGGCCTATGGGTAAAAATCGTTTCAAAGGAATTTTAAAGATGTTATACCCTGTCAAACATATTAAAATATGCATTCTATAAAACATAAATTGAAAATGTAGCTATTATTCATTTACAGGACCACACAAAAGAATCCCACTAGATAATGGTAAAAGGGGGAATCGTGTGTTACATATTTTAAATATATTAAGCTTTTTCATGTATAATAAAATTTATATATGTCACTGAAGCTTAATATAAATTATACGCTACTGTCTTGCATAATATGAAGTACACAGCATTTACAGGGCCACACAAAAGATTTCAAATAGTATATTCTTTCCGAAATACCGTATATGTGTCCGAGGATGGCTGATGGAGGGATAAAATGCATTTTAATTATGATACCCGCGTTTATATTTCGCTAAATATATGCACATTATATGGTGTGTATAAATGTTATAGTTGATATACAGGGCTTCCCAAAAGAGCTCACGAACGTTACTGAATATGAGCGTAAATTATTTAGACGTGGTTCTTAAATAAGCTATGCATTTTTACGCTGAGCTTCATTCAGTTTACTGAGAAATGTTTTCAAAATACAGATAATAGGATATACAGGGCCACTCAAAGAATTCGGTACATGAACGCCTATGGATGATGATTTATGTGAATGTGATTTCAGTTGTTTTAAAAGTGTTTTAGTTTACGATAAATTTAAACCTAAGGCTGACGTGAAATAAAGGTACAATGTAAACTACAGGGCTGAACAAAAGTATTCAAGTATGTTTCCATCTAATAGTATGAATTGTTGAAAAAAGAAATTTCAAGCTAATGGGTATTTTCTTGCTAAACTAAATATTCCCATTATATAAACTGATAAATGAAATACAGGGCTGTTCAAAAATACTGGATTACATATTTGGGTATATTTGGCTATACACTATTATTTCCCTAAATAACAAAGTTTTGTTAAAGATTTCATTAAGTGTTGGAAAGTGCTTCATAATCTGCTTAATGAATGATGTTTCTTACTTGTTTAACAATTGAGTTTGGTGGATCTCGACGAGTGTGTATTGCGGTCCTTAAACTGATATTTTGTCTGAAATATTAAATTAAAAAGCGTAAAATGTAAATTATTACAGTCTGTTGCTTCACATAGAAAAACACATCAGACGTCGAACCGGAGCATTGTGAAATCAATGTGAAAACTTGAAGAATAATTCATGTGTAAAATTTGTTTGAAAAGTAAAATTATGAGCTCATTAAATTTTTGGCAAATGGAAACCTACAAGACAACACTGAATAAAGAATATAGATCAGTAAGAGTGTTGAAATTGTTAATCGCGAGATTGAAAAATTATTGTTTTAAAACTGTTTTGAGTGTGTTTGAGTTAGACCAACTTGAACTACTGATAAAGATATTGAAAAATTGGACGAAGAACTGTAAGAATTATTTAAGATGATTTTTTCTGCTTGAAAAGGAAAAGACGATTTATTTTTTTTTTAAAAAATAAACAACAAGTCATCTTACATGCTTTGATTATGCATAGTAAAAATCGAACAAAGTAGCTTTTACAGCTAGTAAAATAAATCTTGAGAATCCAAAGAAAAAGGTGAATAAAATAAAAGAAGAAGGTTCCTAATTTTTTTTAAAAGCTACTATTCATGAAAATGTAAATTTCGCACTAGCGCAGATGCTAAAATATTTGAAATTGTCCTGCCATGGTTTATTCCTTAAAATGATAAAATCATTACCTATTGAAGAATTCAACGTAAAGTGCAGTGTGTGAATTACTATGAGAAATATTTTCGAGTAAACGTGAGTGCTTTATAGTTATATTAGAAAATTAATAATCTTTTCAGTCGTGAAAGGTATTCACCCGTAGGAATACTCGGTGGATATGACAAAGGAATATCTTCGTTGCTTCGAAATCTTGGATAAGAAGATAAGAGGTGTTGGTGATTTATAAAATATTGCAAGTCCTGGATACTAATATTCAACTTCAGTGGAAACTGCAGTTAAATAATGAAGAATTTCCAACAACTCCATGTAATTATTTGTCTGCAAGATTATGTTTGTTTATTGCAGTGTGCTGAAGAAAATAGAATAATAAGGAAAACATTTACTCTAAATTACCTTTATTGAAAACTTTTGTTAATAATATTGAGTAGAAGTATTGTTCTTCCCATAACATAAAATATCTATACGTAGTGAGTTTCGAAAATTATATGCTTTTAAAATTATCTGTCTCCGAAAGTGCTGGATTTGTAAAAAATTAAAATCATTGTTTGCATGTTTATCTAAAGAACATAAATTAATCAACTATCACTAAAAAGGGTATTTTGGAAATGCAATTTGAAGAGTCATATTAGCTGGTTACATTATAATAGCGATAAATAAACAACCTATCTATCTATCTGTATATTTATCTGTCTATCTATCTATCTATCTATCTATCTATATCTATCTATCTATCTATCTATCTCTATCTATCTATCTATATATATATGTATATATATATAACAAGAAACAGCTCTCTCCTCGAATTAAAATAGTCCTTAAACGTTTAGTAATATAAATGCATCAATAAAATTTTGCTCTGGGAAAAAAAGATTAAAACCATTTAGCATACTTGAAACTGATGTGATGTGTGTGAAAGATAATTATGGAGGTAGTAAATTATTGCGTTGCATTATTGATAATTGCAGTACCAATAATGTTATATGTGCGCATGCGATACAATTATTAATAACAAATAAAAATTTAGCTTATTTATGCATTGAATATTTGAGAATGGGATAGGTACTTCGCAGAGGCACGTGGCTTTAAAACATTATTTTTTTTTCTTTTTTTAATTTTTAATCAAAACTTACGGTTAGGTACTTTTTACTTTTTGAAAATAATAACGATCAATCAAACAGTTATAATAAACGATATTGCAGACATTAATGTATTCAGTCCTTTAAAAACATAACATATGCTGGTTCAAAGTAAAATGAACAAGGACCAATAGACGTATTATTCGGTGTATCACGATCATTATCTATAATCAGGAGATAAAATTATTTTGAAAACTAGGTTTTTCTATTGAAGTAACTTAGTATTACGGAGAGTGGATAATTCGAGATTGTGACACATTTTTAAATAAAAAACAAAACATTATAGTTAATTTTTCAAATGTTGAAATAGATTTTGTAAAAAAGATCTGAAACTGTCTTCGCGAAGGACAAATGCAGAAAAACATTGTGAGAAAATTGTTTATACATCCCATTTACGAGATTCGATCGAAGATATATTTTGCATTTGTCATTTAAAAAGCATGTAAATAGTTAGAGAAATCAAAATAACTAGATATGAAAATATATAAAAACTTAGAAGAATGATTTAATGAAGAACCGCATTTGTATGAAAAATATGTTATATTTATGAATGAATATCTTGATCTGGCAAACATTGAAAAACTACCAAAGGATTAAATTAAAAATACGTTAATGAAGTTTATTATCTTCCACATCGTGCATTAATCAGGAAATCTGGTACCAAGCCAGCCTTAGAGTTGTGTTTTGTAGGAGTACAAATATTACAAATAATGCTTCTCTTAAAACAACCTTAATTGTAGGCCCTACGGTTCAAAAAATGTTAATTTTATTTTTGCTAATATTCCGCACGCATATTAACTTCATTGAAACATACTATTGACGCATACTATAGATTTTAACGTAGATAATGCAAAAATGTTGTCAAATTGACACTGTTCCGGAAAATGAAGAATTTCAACAATTTCTCGGGAAAGATAATTTTTCCGATGACATAAGTGAATACCGCCACATTACAGTAACGTATGGCTCAGCATTTATCATATATTGAGACACTAAAATTTTACAGAAATTATCATTGGATAAAAAAATAAATGTTCTTTTACATAAAACATTGTATTAAACATATTTCTACATAGATTACTAACTTACACATGCGTCATCTCACAAAGAAGCTATATAATCGATATTCCAGCTGCAACAACTAATAAAAAGAAATTTGAAAGTGAGCATCAAGTGCTATTTATGATGTAAGTAACATTTAGGAAAATTTAATTTGTACATTATAAGATTTATCAATGGAAAACGATATTTCAATAAAAATGCTAGGACTAAAATAAGACTCAAATCGCCATGGTTCAAAATTTGTGTAATCATAGAACCAATTTTAAAAGAATCCACAAAAAGATCTATCTTGAACCAAAAGTAAAAATATTTGAACCACTTATGTGGATCTCTTTTTTCATAATTTCTTAAATAAAATCTACTTCAGAATTTATGGATTATGCATCCAGAATGGCACAATCCTGTTCAACTACTCATAAAAAATACGTAGATACAAATTTGGAAAGACCTCGCATGTCAATCATCAATTAAATCTTTTAAAAATTTCCCTCAGTTAACAAATTTGAAATTAATTCATTTACGGACATTTCTTTAATGACATATATTCCTGTTGCTTCTTTACGATCCTTATCAAATGATTCAACTATATCAGTTAGGCTATTAATTTCAAAAACAACAGTCTTTAAAAAATATATATATTTTCCTAAAGTAGAATTGAGTTCTACTCTGCTCTCAGCCCTTTCGGTGAAAACTGTTCTAGATTCATTGTTCTTAAACATCCCTAAAATTAATTGTTTACAGACTCAACAATACTAATTTTTTTTGCATCAAGAATGCGGAAAATTTATATTGCGAATCTTGTTGCGGATATACAACAACTTGTTCCCTTAAAATGTTGGCATCATATGAAAGAAAAAAATATAATCCAGAAAATCGAACATCAAGAAGTCTATCACCCTCAGAATTTTCACTGCTTAATCTGTGGTAGTATGGAGTGAGATGGCGTAGCGATCTATCTTTCACCTCTCTAAACCGCGATTAAGGATTTTTTTATTTTATTTTATTTTATTTATTATTTTTTATTTATTTATTTATTTATTTATTTTTTTTCTTTCAAAGCAAAAAATATATATATATTTTTGTCGTATCACAGTTCAGTGAGGAAATGTCTATACTTTTAAATATTAAGTTATGTAATAAGCTAAAACACATAATTGCTTGCTTTCCAAGATATATTCTTGTTTTTTTCAATTTTTTCCCAATAATTTCTAACACTTCTGAAACGGATAAAAAATTGCATTTGTTCCAGCATTTTAAATTGATGCAATATTTTTTTAAAACTTTCCTCACGTTTTCTTTTACATCCAGTTTTTTGCTTAAGGCGAAAATGTAAAGGTTGATTAAAAAATGTGAGCTTTTTTTTCGAAGCTGTTCATTTCTTTACTGTCTAATGTCGTATAAAGTCCAATTTATTTAGCTTTAACAGATAAAAAGTATTAGATTCTATACTCTGTCTCAAAAGTTTAAGCACGCTGCTGCAAATCTGTTTTAAAATAATTGAAGAAGAAAATATTTTATGCTAATTTATAATAAATACTCAACATTTAATCAAAATAAAATAAAATAAGCCATTTTGGGTAGTTAAAATAAAAAATATATTTATTTTTATTTATTTTTTCTTTTATTCTTGAAGAAACGCTGTCTCGAAAGTTTAAGCATTTTATGCAAATTTTTTTAGAAATACGGAATTGGTATTGTCGTATTCTGTAATGATGTTCTATGACGTCATATTGCACTTTTATACAAGTTTAAAAGGTGGAGAAATTATTTCCTAATGTTTTAAACATGACAAAGGGTAATGAATTCACAAAATAAGATATTTTGAAAGCTTTTAAATTGAAATCTCAAAATAAAACTGTTTCTGGAATTGCAAAAGTTTTAAATTGATCAAAGCTATGTATATATCAATTACTTTCTAGAAATGATAATTTTAAGCGGAAACCAAAATGTAGACGACCACGTATGACGACTGTTCAGATTGATCGGAAATTACGGAGATTCGTATTTAGACAAAATATGTCCCCATACTGCAAATTAAAAATAATCTCAGAGTACAGATGTCTAAAGTCACTGTAAATAGACATATTAAAGCGTGTGATTACATCATGTAAAAGAAATTGGCTCGCAAACCGTCTCTTAAATTACATCACAAACAGGTAAGAATGAACAGGGCTAAAAAACACATGACCTATGGGGACAAATGGCTTACAGTTTTATTCAGCGATGAGAAAAAGTGGAACTTAGATGGCCCTGATGGTTGGAACGCGTATTGGCATGAGTTACGCAAGAACGGAAGGAAATATTTTCAGCAGGCAGAAAGACGATAAACCCGTTATGGTTTGGGGGCATTTGGGACATTTTCCAGCCCTCTCTGGTTTTTCTTAAAGGAAGAGAACATTCAAAAAAGTTTCAAGAGACGCTAAACCATCATTTGCTTCCATTCGGTGACATTTTTTTTGGGGGGGGGGGTTGAATGAACTTTTCTGCAAGACAATGCCTCAATTTACATATCCCATTCTACAAAACTTTGGATTTTTCAGAAAAATGACAAAGTACTTGACTAGCCAGCTTTAAGTCCAGACTTAAACCCGATTGAGAAAATCTGGAATATTTTAACCCGCCAAGTTTAGGCAATGGAAAACAGTATGATGTAAAGCATGTTATTCTTCGCCACCAGAAACCCCACAAAAACTAATAATTTTGACGAAAGCATGTTTATTTGAACTAATAAGAAAACATGAAAAAAATTGTTAGTAAAAGTTCTGTAAAATTCATAAATATGGTTGTTTTTGGTAAACTTTTGAGACAGTTTTTTATAACTTGTATTTAATTGTATTTTTTAAAATTATGTAATTTATTCTTTTCTATTTTTGATATCATTTATTTAAATAACATTGCGAAATATGTAAATAAAAAAAAGTTATTAATTCTAACTTTTTATAATTCAATAAAAATCGATATTTTATGCTTGTGCTTAAACTTTTGAGACAGACTATATCACCCCAAATTTTTACATTAAAAAGAAAACGTTGCTATCATGATTGATATGAGGAATAGCTACTTTACATTTTGCCACATTTCAAGTTATTATTATATATCAAATGAAGCTGCTAATATAATTAAATACATTTTTAAATAATATTTCTTAAATTTTTCGTTAATGTGCTTATAAAGTTGATTTTAAATTAATAATTTTAAAATAAATCAAAATTAAACACATTCATTTTATGAATAAAACATGAAACAGTTTTTGCATGTATGTATCGTTATCACCTTCAGTGACAATCATAGATGAAAATTTATCTTTAAATAAACTGTAAATGTTCAAATATTTATGATATTGAAAACTTGGTTTTAAATGAAACATTAATTTTATATACATGTCAGTAAAATAAAGTTTTATAAAACTATTATTTTTGGATGAGAAAAATAATTCAGATAAATCGATTTGTGTAACTTTAAAGAAAATTTAAACTGTGCATACATTATTAACAGGTTTAGAGATTTGAAAGTAAAAAAAATAATTTAGGATAAGAAATTTACTAAATTAATTTAAAAATTAATTTAACTTGCAATGGAAATTTAAAAAAAAATCTTAAACCTGAATGAATACCTAAAACTTTTGTATATATGTTTCTTTATTATCCATATTAAAAGGTCAAACGTGTCTATGCGTAACACACAATGTAATTTCACGAATGGCAGCAGTTTAAAATTTGAAGTGAAATTTCTGTTTTAAAATTTTCATTGCTACAAAATTTTTAATTTCTAAACATTCCAAATTTTCAATTTTTACATCATCGTAAGAGGAAAAAATGTGCTTTTAAATTAAATTTATTATAAAGTGTATCTTTATGTATTATTTATTTTTGAGATATTAATTTTTATGTATTTTTTAATACTGTTTTTGTAATCGTGGCAAGAAAAGAACTTCATTCCTATTTTTTAAAGGGAAAAATAGTTGATTATTAAATTTTTTCGTTGCCATTTAGATTTAGAATTATTCAACCATTAATCTAAATAACCATTTAGATTAATTTAATTTAATTATTTTATTTTATTAAAGAAATAGAACGCACATATCTTAAAAATGTTTCTAGAAAAACAGTTTTCCAATGTTTTAATATATTACATAATATTTCTTAACAGTACTTTTCTGGAAAAATAAGCTTAAAATAGCCTAATTAAATTAGGAAGTCGGCATCAGAAACATAATCCTCTTTCTGTTTTCTAACTCCTTTTCAAAATAACAATGTTTCTTTGTCTTTAGCTAAAGCTTTATAACTAGTCGAAAAAATAATGGCCAACTTTGAAGTAATAAAGACATCTATTTTTAAAATGGAAATATTGATACATTTTTACGCAACGAAATATACAATATTATTTTTCTAAATGCTTTGTTTCAATTTTGAAAAATAAAATAAGAAGAAATGAATTATATTTTTGTAAGTTGGTTTTCAACATGTATGTAAAGTATTTTGGACAGAAATTCTTTTGCATATGTAGTTGTTTTAGAATTGATAATTTCTTTTTTTTTTTAAAGAAATTATAAAATGTCGTTTTTTTCATCCAATACAATTCAACTAGTTACATGACATTTAAATACTTTCATAGTCGTGTTATTGACATGAATCTGGCATAATGATTACAAGCAAAAGTGTTTAAAAAGTTTTTGTGAAGTGGCTATATGTGGCTATTATGTGGTATTATTTTTCCAGGGGGGAAGATATATATGGTAGACGTTATCTTGCAATCCTTGTACGGATAGGAAGTATAAGTTCGAAAATGACCCAAAGCAAATGAAATGCAAAGATCCTTTGAAATATGGTCTTATATGTACCACCTTAGCAAGCCAAAGAGAAGGTATCCTATACGCACATCACCACATCTTAACGCTCTAATTAATGACTTTTCATTTTCCTTTAAAAATATATATTTGATCCCTTAATGAAAATACTTTAAAATAAATGCTAAAACATTACCATTTTTATATTTTTCAGTATTTTTAATCTTTTAAAAGGATTTCCAAACTGCAACGCCATGCATTAAGAATAATCCACGATGCTTATCTGTTCTTTTATCAATTAAATGTGAGTTCATATTTTGCGGCGTAGTATACTCTATCTTCTTATTAATTCAATTTATGATTGGAAAAATGTCATTGGGTGTCTTGTTTAATAGTTATCAAAATGCAATTTATTATTTAAAGAATCAACAACTGGATAAGCTAGTAGAGCATTGAACCAGACACTAAATCTCCGAGTTACGTGTACTTGGTAGACTGGTTGTATTTTTTCTAACAATAAATTTAAAAATTGTATGCAAATCCTGACACTGATGTCGAAAATTAACACTTAAAAATCATGTATAAGATTTTTTTTTCGTTTTTTGACGGAGGGGGATACACTGGCTTAATATGTTGAGGGTCCTTTCTCAATTTACTTGCGCATAAACACAGAGAGATTCTTTCATGGGATAGAAACCATTTCCATCCAGGGTAGCGAATATTGGTCTCTACTTTAAAATCTTTATCTTCTCCAAAAGATAATACATTATCATTCAGATGAGGAAAATACTGTATGCATTCAACTGCATTCAAGATCATAGACCGAATATCTGGTAGTACAGCTATGACAGGATTTTAAAACAATTTTATGAATTTTAAGTTTCTCACGCTACTTAAGTTACAAATTCATAGATACATTTTTATATCGGACGAACATATAATGAGTAGATTTTGAATATGTTATAGAGTTTTATAAGCTTGTTTGTTCAGAAATATGCACGAAAAGTATTGGGTGTAAAAGTACAAAAATTATTGTATGATGTTAAAAGCACCATAAAAATATTTGTGCAAAACCACCTTCAGGCTGAGAAACAGCTCGAATAATTTTTATCCAAGATTAATGTGCCTCACTTTTTAGCTCACAGGCTATCATAGCCTGAGAGCTTATGTGCCCGCCCGTTCTGTATGTATGTGCGTATGTGCGTAACGCGATAACTCATGATAAAAATATCCGATCCTCTTAAAATTTTGTATGTAGGTATATCCTGACAAGGCGCTTCCCTGATTAGTTTTTGAAGTTCATTCGATATGTATAAGAGGGGGAACGGGGGGCTCATGTCCCCCGTTAGTTGATATAGATGGGATTTTCATGCAGAATTAAGTTTTCAAAATTTAGATTAGGATCATTCTGATGAGGCGATTCCGTGACTGTTATTAGGTGTTCATTGAATAAGTATAAATAGGGGGAACAGGGGTTCTAATCCCCCCCCCCCACCCGTTAGTTGATATAAATGGGATTTTCATGCAGAATTAAGTTTTCGTTCAAAATTTAGATTAGGATCATTCTGATGAGGCGATTCCGTGACTGTTATTAGGTGTTCATTGAATAAGTATAAATAGGGGGAACAGGGGTTCTAATGCCCCCCCCCCCCTGTTAGTTGATATAAATGGGATTTTCATGCAGAATTAAGTTTTCGTTCAAAATTTAGATTAGGATCATTCTGATGAGGCGATTCCGTGACTGTTATTAGGTGTTCATTGAATAAGTATAAATAGGGGGAACAGGGGTTCTAATGCCCCCCCCCACCCGTTAGTTGATATAAATGGGATTTTCATGCAGAATTAAGTTTTCGTTCAAAATTTAGATTAGGATCATTCTGATGAGGCGATTCCGTGACTGTTATTAGGTGTTCATTGAATAAGTATAAATAGGGGGAACAGGGGTTCTAATCCCCCCCCCCGTTAGTTGATATAAATGGGATTTTCATGCAGAATTAAGTTTTCGTTCAAAATTTAGATTAGGATCATTCTGATGAGGCGATTCCGTGACTGTTATTAGGTGTTCATTAAATAAGTATAAATAGGGGGAACAGGGGTTCTAATCCCCCCCCCGTTAGTTGATATAAATGGGATTTTCATGCAGAATTAAGTTTTCGTTCAAAATTTAGATTAGGATCATTCTGATGAGGCGATTCCGTGGCTGTTATTAGGTGTTCATTGAATAAGTATAAATAGGGGGAACAGGGGTTTTAATGCCCCCCCCCGTTAGTTGATATAAATGGGATTTTCATGCAGAATTAAGTTTTCGTCCAAAATTTAGATTAGGATCATTCTGATGAGGCGATTCCGTGACTGCTATTAGGTGTTCATTGAATAAGTATAAATAGGGGCAACAGGGGTTCTAATGCCTCGCCCCCTCTTAATTTATATAAATAGGTTTTTCAAGCAGAATTTTCAGATTTCGTTCAAATCTCTGAATAGTTTTGGAAGTTTAATGGTTAAGTATAAAAGAAGGGGATAACTCCTTTTAAATTATATAAATGTTAAATGGGTTTTTATTAAGAATTATCTAATTTGCTCTGAATTTTGGATATAGATTTTTTATATGATAAAGCATGTCTTTGATAGTATAGGAGGTTCAATGATTAAGTATAAAAAAAGAGGAAAGGGGAGAGCTGTTTCCCCTTCTTAATTTTTTTTTCGAACGGAATTAACCCTTGAAAATATAAGGCTTTAATGTACAATTAGTATTTGTAGCCTGTGAGCTCAATGCCATCAGTTTTACTGGGCAGTATTCTTTATTTCTGTTTACGTTTACCTGACTGTTTTTGTTTGGATGTACATGGAATATTCATAATTCTAACTTTTGCAGTAATAGTCGGGTGAATTTCATTAGTTAGTTTATCTGCTTGTAAATAACAACCAATCTCACCATAAGTTTAAAACCGATTTTAAACAGAAGATTTGGATCATAGCACGGATCATCATCTTTGTCGTTGTGAGAAATATCACTTTTACTTGAGAATACATCCCGAATATCTTCTATCTGTAATTTTTTTAATGTCTTTGCTTTAAAAAATATACTGAACAGGATGAGACTTTTACCAGGACAAATATTTGGATGGAAAAATATACAAAATTAGGATGGAACAATCAAGAAAATCATTGAACAGAATACTAAAAATATAGATAAAAGTGGAATTCAATACATGGTGTCCTCAAATGGCAATAAATGTGCATTTACATGCGTACAATATTTGTTGTAAAAAATATCACTGTTTCGGATTAAATATAACTGTTCAGTATGCATTTCATTTTAAAATCCCTAGAAATTCTATTAGAGTAAAATCTTTAAACTCAGCGTTTCTTTTGCATACGCTATTATGTTGCATTCCGCAAATGATAATCTGGGCGATCCGAAGACGTATTGCACTGTAAAAAAAAATCTGTAAAGGTACTATACTTTATCTAGGAAACTGGGATTCCAAGAACTTTTCCTGTAACGGTAACAACAAAAACTCAAGTTTTAGAATCGGTTACATGGATTTTTTCTGTTACCGTTACATGAAAAGTTCTTGGAATCCCAGTTTCCTAGAAAATGTTTAGTACATTTACAGATTTTTTTTACAGTGTGCATCTTCACATGAAAGGTCTCGACAAAAGAGATTGAAATGTTGGCCCTCTGTTCAATTATTCGCACTTAACAGTGAATTATTTTTAAACATTTTTTTAAAGAATTCGTACTCGACACTGGCACAACACACAATATCAAATATTATTGGCGGCATCCATATGTGGTTGCCAATTGATATCATAAAATATTTTAGATTGGAAAACGTGAATTTCACAGAAAACTTCTCTATTGCTCTGGAAATCTTTAAAAAGTTTCTTCGATTTACTTGGAACGTTGCCATTTTTTCTGACAGTGTAAATAGCGGTGCATAATAAAGGTACTCGATAAACTACAGTCGTAAAAAATATTTAAGAATGTTTCAATTTATTAGTCTGAATTAGTGAAATTGAGAAATTTCAACTTGTTATGCTTTTTTTAACCGACTTCAAAAAGGAGAGAAGGTTATCAATTCGACGCGTATGTATTTTTTTTTTATGTATGTTCACCGATTACTCCGAAACTATGCAGCCGATTAATTTGGTTTTGGTGTTAAATTAAAGAGCTTACATTCGGATTGGTACCACATCCATTTCATAGAAATTGGTTCAGTAGTTTTTTAGTTATTAAGCAAAAACTATTAAAATTAGTGTTTTTTCGCTAATTAAAACTGTTGAATTAGTTCCGACAATTGAGGGAAGTCAGGATGGCCGAGCGGTTTAAAGCGCCTGATTTAAGCTCTGGTTCTCGAAAGTGACAATTGGTTCGAACCCCTCTCCTGACATACGTGTGTACAATAATTTTCCGTATTATAATTTTTACAAATATATTTTACAAATTAAATACTAATTATGCTATTAAGAATATTTTGTATTTAACCGTTAGCACGGAGTATCAGAGATCTTTTATCAACTCAATACTTTATCAGTGAAAGAGTGCTAAAATAATTGACTTGCAAAAAGTAACATGACATTGAATAAGTTTCCGAACCTATTCCGTATTATAATTTTTACATATATATTTTACAAATTAAATACTAATTATGCTATTAAGAATATTTTTAACCGACTTCAAGAAAGAGAGGAGGTTATCAATTCATCGCATGTGTATTCTTAGGTGCGTTCGTAATTATGTAAATACTTAGCGCCTATAGTGGTCGTTCAGTCCGTCCGTCTGTCCGTCTGTCCACATATAACTACGCAAAAACTACCCAACCGAATCGGCTGAAATTTAAAATCCATAATTATAACATAATTTTGTCGAGTCATTTCAAATGTTATGAAAATCAGATGCATAGATCAATTACAGGGACAATCAAAAGGATTCCGTTACATTACGGTCAATGGGGAAAAAAGTTTCAAATGCATTTTAATCGTTTGAAATTTAAAACATATAATTATTACCTAATTTTGTCGAGTCATTTCAAATGTTATGAAAGTCAGATGCATGGATTATTTACAGGGACATTCAAAAGTATTCCATTACATTACGGTCAATGGGAAAAAGTTTCAAATGCATTTTAATGATGTTACACCCATTCGAACATAATAGAATTGGCATGAATCTATGAAATATATACTAAAATGTGCACTTTGTACAATCTGTGATGCAAAGAAATTTTATTATTAAATTACAGAGCCACACAAAAGTATTCCACTACATAATGCTATACGGGGAAACATTGTTTGAGACGTGTTTTAATTACATTCAGCTATTTCACATTTTATGAATAAGATATACGTTGCTGAGGTGTAATAAAAATTACTTCCTGTATATTTACAGAAACACAAAGATTTCGACTACTATACTGTATCCGAAGTACGCTCTACTATATCAGCAAGATCTGAATATTTTTGAAACTTCGTTATCGTACGAACGCATATCATTTGCTACGTTCACGTGCAATTTCCAACTTGTTTTAATGTATGTTCACCGATTACACCGAAACTATCTAACTGATTAATTTGGTTTTGGTGTTAAATTAAAGAACTTACTCTCGGATTGGTACCACTTCCATTTCATAGAAATTGGTTCAGTAATTTTTTAGTAAACGGGCAAAAACTATTAAAATTAGTGATTTTTCGCTAATTAAAACTGTTGAATGAGTTCCTACCACAGAGTGCAGTCAGGATGGCCGAGCGGACTAAGGCGAGTGATTTAAGTTCTAGTTCTCGAAAGAGAGCGTGGGTTCGAACCCCACCTCCGACATACATGTATACAACAACCTATTCCGTATTATAAATTTTAAACATATATTTTGCAAATTAAATTCTAATTATGCTATTAAGAATATTTTGTATTTAACCGTTTGCAAAGAGTATCAGAGATATTTTACCAACTCAATACTTTATCAGCGAGAGAGTGCTAAAATAATAGACTTGCGAAAAGTAATATGACGTTGAATAAGTTCACGTGTAATACACTGCTCAAAACAATTAAAGGATATTTGAAGTTTCATATAAAATAAAGATATAAACGAAATTTTTTTGCCGAAAATAGAAGAAGAGAATCACAAATGCAATTTTTTCTGGTTTTCAAACTGTGGAGTATGCAAATTTTGAGTCGACGTCAAAAACGTCGCTTCAGCAGCAGCGAATGAAATTTGACTTTCAACTGGATAAAAAAGAATGAAGACAAGGATGATCGGCATTCAGTGATTGCTTTGTTTCGATGAGTACGATGTCTCAGCGAAGTCATTTGACAGATTCAGAAGTTTGGAGAATTGTTGGTAGGTTAGAAGGGGGCCAAACTCAAGCCGAAGTAGCGCAAGCCATTGGAATATCACAAAGTGTCATTTCCAGGATCTGTAACCGTTTTTAGGAAAGTGGATGTGCAGGCCGAAGGCCAGAGCAAGGTCGTAGACGGGCAACAATGCCCAATGATGATCGGTATTTAGCGTTAACAGCTCGGAGACACCGAAACATGAACGCTACTCTTCTCCAACAACACCTTCGCTCGGCTACAGGCACCACGATTTCAACTCAGACTGTCCGAAACCGGCTCCATGCTGTAGGTCTGTATGCTCGCCGACCGATGGTATGTGTTAGATTAACATCAAGGCATCGTCGCGACCGCAGGGAGTGGGCAACCGAGCATGTCAACTGGAGGAGAAATGAATGGAGCAATATTCTGTTTTCTGACGAATCCCGTTTTTCTGTGCATCCGGATAATAGGCGTATTTTCATCTGGAGGGATCGTGGCAGTAGGAATAATCCTGCGTTCGTGCACAAAAGTGTCAGATTTGGCGGTGGAGGAGTGTTGGTGTATGGTGGCATCTCCATTGACGGGCGCACTGATCTCTACATCATTCGAGATGGAGCTCTGACTGGTCGCCTATATAGGGATGAGATCCTCAGACTTATTGTAGTCCCTTACGCTGCAGGATTCGAAGATAACTTCATTTTAATGGACGATAACTGCAGGCCACATCGTGCAAACCTGGTGGAGTATTTCCTTTTCGAGGAAGGAATCGTTCGTATGGAATGGCCAGCGTGCTCTCCAGACATGAATCCATTCGAGCACGTTTGGGACGCTCTAGGAAGACGAGTTTCTGGCCGCCAACAACCCATACAATCTCTCCAAGAACTGGAAAGAGCTCTTCTGGAAGAGTGGGGCAGAATACCCCAACTCGTCATTAATAGCCTCATTGAGTCCATGCCTCAAGGGTGTTCAACCTTGCTGGCCGCCCGTGGAAACCATACCCTTTACTGAGATTGATTTTCTTTGAGGAAAACACCTTTTCTTATTCTTTTTTTCTCATATGCACAAATTGTGTTTTTTTCTTTTGTACACAAATGTGCAATAAAATGCATTTTTTTTCTGCCAAACATGTGTAATTTATTCTCATATAACCTACTATGTCTGTCGACCATGTATCAATCTGCTAAAAAGTTTCCCAGATACAAAATCCATCTAAAACTGCAATATCCTTTAATTGTTTTGAGCAGTGTAGATTGTAGTTGAGATAGCCGAGCGGTCTAAGGCGTCTGATTTAAGCTTTGGTTCACGAAAGAGAGCGGGGGTTCGAACCCCACTCCTGACATGCATGTATACAATAACCTTTTTCCGCATTATAATTTTCACACATATATTTTACAAATTAAATACTAATTATGTTATTAAGAATATTTTGTATTTAACCGTTAGCCCAGAAAATCAGAGATCTTTTATCTCCTCAACACTTTTTAGTGAAAGAGTGCTAAATTAATAGACTTGTGAAAAATAACATGACCCTGAATAAGTTCCCTGAGGTGATTGCAATCAGGATAGCCGAGTGGTCTAATGCGCTTGATTTAAGCTCTGGTTCTCGAAAGAGAACGTGGGTTCGAACCCCACTCCTGACATACATATATACAAAAGCCTTTTCCTAATTATTCTTTTTACAAATTAATTACTAATTATGCTATTAAGAATATTTTGTTTTTAACCGTTAGCACAGAGTATCAGAGATCTTTTACCAACTCAGTATTTTATCAGTGAAATTGTGCTAAAATAATAGACTTGCGAAAAGTAATATGGCGTTGTTCACCGTGTAGATTGCATTTAGGATAGCCGAGCGGTCTAAAGCGCCCGATTTAAGCTCTGGTTCTCGAAACAGATCGTGGGTTCGAACCCCTTTCCTGACATCCATGTATAACATACAGTATTTTTTCCGTATTATAATTTCTTTAACTGACTTAAACAAGTTGGAAATTGCATGTGAAGCGTAGCAAATGAGGTGCCCTCGTACTATAACGAAGTTTTAAAAATATTACTCTCATATATCAATCTCATAAAATTGTAAATAGTGAATTACAATTAAAATGCTCATCAAACAATGTTCTCCCTATACCGTTATGTAATGGAATACTTTTGTGTGGCGTTGTAAATCAATAACAAATGTTCTTTGCATCACAAGTTATGTAAAATCTATATTATAATATGTACTTTATAGTTGCATATAAATTTTATTAAGTTCGAATGAGTGCAACACCATTAAAATGCATTTGAAACATTTTCCCCCATTGACCGTGATGTAACGGAATCCTTTTGATTGTCCCTGTAATTGATCTATGGATCCGATTTTCATAAAATTTAAAATAACTCGAAAAAATTATGTAATAACTATGTATTTTAAATTTCAAACGTATAAAATACATTTGAAACTTTTTCCCCATTGACTATAATGTAATTGAATACTTTAGATTGCCCCTGTAATTGATCTATGCACCCGATTATCAAAAAATTTGAAATAACTCGACAAAATTATGTAATAACTATGTATTTTAAATTTCAAATGATTAAAATGCATTTGAAACTTTTTTCCCCATTGACCGTAATGTAACGGAATATTTTTGATTGTCCCTGTAAATGATCTATTAATCCGATTTTCATAATATTTCAAATGACTCGACAAAATTACTCAATAATTATGTGTTTAAAATTTCAAACGATTAAAATGCATTTGAAACTTTTTCCCTATTGACCGTAATGTAACGGAATCCTTTTGAATGTCCCTGTAATTGATCTATCCATCCGATTTTCATAAAATTTGAAATGACTCGACAAAATTATGTTATAATTATGTATTTTAAATTTCAAACGATTCGGTTGGGTAGTTTTTGCGTTGTTATATGCGGACGGACGGACAGACAGACAGACAGACAGACGGACAGACGGACGGACTGAACGACAACAATTGGTGCTACGTATTTACATAATTACGAATGCACCTAAAAAAGAGAGAAGGTTATCATCAATTTGACCGCGTATGTACTTTATATATATATATATATATGTTCACCGATTACACCGCAACTATCCAACCGATTAAACTAAGTATTACGGTATAAATAACTAAAAAGTAAGAAATAAAATAAACTTTTTCAAAAAAAAAATACAACCGACTTCAATCAACGCTCTAAAAAGAGTTAAATAATTCTTTAAAATACCCTAATGATGAATTGTTATCTAATAACCACACAACAGATATCATGTACCGACAAAAAAATGGTTATAAGTTTAATATATAGAACTTAATATCCAGCAAACATGGTTTTTCGACAGAATATTTTTTACAAGAGATTAATTTACATATTTTTGATTTAATTTATGAATATATACATATAAAAAGTAATGAATTACTTTTTGAAGTTGGTGCCAAACTATTGTAAGTATAGTAAGAATTGTGGTTATATTATGCCTAATACCATAAATAAAATGGTAAAAATTATTATTGATTGTGATTGTTTGGCACCAACTTCAAAAAGTAATTCATTACTTTTTATATGTATATATTCATAAATTAAATCAAAAATATGTAAATTAATCTCTTGTAAAAAATATTCTGTCGAAAAACCATGTTTGCTGGATATTAAGTTCTATGTATTAAACTTATAACCATTTTTTTTGTCGGTACATGATATCTGTTGTGTGGTTATTAGGTAACAATTCATCATTAGGGTATTTTAAAGAATTATTTAACTTTTTTTAGAGCGTTGATTGAAGTCGGTTATATTTTTTTTGAAAATGTTTATTTTTTTTTTCTTTCTAAACTAAATTTTAATATTATGTAGCATGTATATCAACTTAGAGATCAAATACAGGGTTGTTAAATGAAATTGAAGTGCATATTTCACTATGGTAGATAACTACTGAAATGAAATTTTCCATTAAAAAATTGTTTTGTATAATGTTTACTTACTTGACTTATTTACATTTTTTCCCTATATAACGAGATTTTACTAAAAATTTTACAAAATGTTGGGAAGTGTTTCATAATCTATGCTTAATTCATTAATTTTTTCCCTGCTTTTATTCATTTAGAGATTATTTTGCTGTTATCATTACATATACATTGGTTTCCAAAAATTAAGGAAAAATCACAAAAATAGCGATAATTCAAAATATTACATGTAGATTTTGATGAAACTCAGCCACAATATACAACGCATTGTAGGGTATCAAATAACATGAAAAGAAATTACTAGACAGTTATGGTGTTTCGAAAAATAGCATAATTATAAAATTAACAAAATCAAATTGCCAGTTTGGTACAGGAAAAGTACCTTTAATATGCCGTATGATCAACCCTAGTAGCAATACACACATGCAGCGATGCGTCATACCGTCAATTATGCGGTTGATCAGTTTGCTGGGAAGTAAGAGCCATTGCTTTTCCAAAGCAGTTGTAAGCGTGGCAAGGATAAGAGGAGGTGGATTGAGATCAGTGACGCGTCTCCCTAAAGCATCCCAAATATGCTCGATGGGATTCAAGTCTGGTGATCGAGCTGACCATTCCATGCGCTGAATTGTCTGGTGCTGAAGATAATCTTCCACGATGCGAGCCGTGTGCGATCTAGCGTTGTTGCCCTGTAACAGGAAATCATTACTTATTGCACCGGCATAAGGTCGCACATAAGCATCAAGGATGTCATCTCTATAGACGTGAACATTCACGGTACCATGTGGAAAGACATGGAGGTCTGTGCGTCCACCCAAAAAGATACCACTCCAAACGCAGACACTGCCTCCTCCGTATAAATCTCTTTCACGAATGTTTGATGGATAATAGCGTGTTCCCTGTTTTCTCCAAATCAAACAACGCCTACTATCGCTTTGGAGGCTAAACCGGGACTCATCCGTTTAGAGAACACACCTCCATTGATCAACCATCCAGTGGACATGTTGACGTGCCCGACATCAAACTTTCCCTCCGGTGACGTGAGGTGAGCGGCACACAAATTGTTGGTCGCCTCGCGTAAAGCCCATCTTCATAAAGCTTTCTACGCACAGTAGACATTGACACCAACCTTCCAGTGGCTGTAGCAAGGCAGGATCTAAGGTGAAATGGGGTTGCCGTTCTATTACTTCGTACACATAACAGCAAATATCGGTAATCGGCGCTTGTCGAAACCCTTGACCGTCCTTGGCTGAACTTTCTTGAACCCGAATCAGTGGTTTGCAATTGTTGCCAAAGCCTATGAACCACCGAAGGACTTACATTTAGCTATCTAGCCACCTCTGCCTAACTTTGTCCTGCCCTCAATCTCCCAATAGCTCTAAATCGCAGTTCTGCAGGCAAATGATGCCTCGAGATCATTGTAATGAATTGGCTATCCTAGATGTATAATATCACTATCACAGCGACAACTGCAGCCTTACTCTCTAACGTGCATTTTTATGTGCCTCATGGATGACACAATCCGATTGCAGCGCCACTAATTTACATTTGGTATTTTTATTCAGCATCTTTTATTTAACAATATATGCAAATTTTATACGGATTGCTTTCTTTTTGAACGAGTTATCGCTATATTTGTGATTTTTCCTTAATTTTTGGAAACCATTGTATTTTTTAAATAACTTTTGAACCCACTGATGAACGGTGGAATGTATTTTAACATACCTAATTTTAATCAAAATTTCTCTCATAAACTTTTGATGAAATATTATTTTTTAAATTAGCTAAAAAAATGTTGAAAAATTGCTTTTTATTAATTTGAAACATTGTTTTTGCAAAATTTCCTGTGCGACTTTAACATTGCAGAAATGTAATAGCTTGCCCCTACTTGAGAAATCTTATATTCTCAATCCTTATACGTTTCTTCTTTGAATATTTTACAAATAATTTTTTATTATTCAGATTAGTATTTGAGCATTCGCCTTGATTATTTTTTTATATAAATTACGTGCATTGTTACATTATATTTATCCGAAATATTTTTTATCAAAAATATTCTGACCTTACTTGATATGCAAATGCTGTTATGCACGAAAGTACGAAAGTGTAAGTAATTCTTAATCTAATATTTCAAGAAAAAAATATTTTCCCATTTTAAACAGTAAAAGTTATTGTATATACTTAGTTTTTTATGGCCTTTAATTTTAAAATATGGGAAAAAATTATTTAAATTATTCTTTTTCCATAAAAAAGCTTTCTCGTTTAATCATTAAAGTTTTTTCATCAGCAAGTATTATTTTTATTATCTAGATTTTTAAGACTGTTAATGCATGATATTAGTGAGTGATAAAAAATATCTTTCAAATGTGTTTGTGTAAGTTTTAAAAAATGTTCTATACAAAAAATTTAACATTTTTAAGTTATTTTTTTAGTATTATTCTTTTTGTATATTTTCATGTTTTTCTTGTAATGATAAAAGTTTTTATTTATATTCTATAAAATGTGCTTGTACTATTATTTAAAAATTTAAGTACGCAAAGAAAAAAGGCATATGTGTCTTTTATTCTTTTATCCATGTCTTTTCAGCCAGACTATTCAATAAAGTCTTTTTTTTACATATTGATGTTTTTTATTATAGTATATATATTTTCCCATATGCTTCTTCAACTTGCAAAGATTCATTTTTTTTTTTACATTTCGAAAAAACATTTGATATGCTAAACAAGTTTTTTGCCAGTTGTATTCTTTTTTTTCCTTTTCCTTTTTCTTTTTTTCCTTTTTCTTTTTTTCCTTTTCCTTTTTCTTTTTTTCTTTTCAATAAAGTCATTTAATGCAGTAGCCAGATGCTTTTCTTTTATTTTACTTGTCAAGATACTTTAATGACTTTTTTTGCATTTGTTGCTCATAAAAAAGCTTAAATGTTGCTCTATTGCCTAAATTGAATATTTTTATTTCTAGATATTAGTCATATAACTTATATGCAAGGGCTTGTATACAAATATTATTAAAAAATACATAAATGCCAATATATTTAATTTGAAAAATTTGCTGTCAAATTTCAATATTTTATATCAACAGCATGTAGTTCAGTTGGGAATTATTAAGAAATCGTGAATTTTTTTCAAGAAATAAGCCTCCAAACAGTCATATTGTTATTCATAGTTTTATATTTTTAGTTCGTTTAAACTAAAGTCCATTGATTTAATAACGTTTATTGTTATATGATTAATTGGCAGATTACAGAGTATGTACTACTAAAATAACTGAAATTTAAGCAGACACTGCAAATAAAGATAGAAAACCAACGATTATAAATGCACAAATAAAGTATGAGACGGTAGCAAATAAGTATTTCGAATATACTAACGAAATTCTTTATCAGTGCAAAACTCAGCGAGCTAAAAAAAATGAAATTCACAGAGCCTTCTCTTGAGGCAATCTAAAGCACCTTCGACAGGAACATTAGTAAATAATGATTTAACATCAAAAGAAACCACCATGTGGCCTTGTGGCTTAAAACTGTAAAGTTTCTTAGCAAAATCAAAAGAATTCTTAACAGTGAAAGAATTACTGCTTGAGAGAGGTGAAAATATGGAAACAAGATATTTTGCATGTTTATAAGAAGCCGTACAGATACTGGAAACAATGGGTCTAAAAGGAATGTCAGGTTTATGGACCTTAGGTAAAGCATAAAATCTGGCACAATGAACAATTGAAGGAATAAGAGACCTCTTTAATTTAGCAGGAATAATGTGTGAAGAAATAATGGCAGATTTGATAGCATCAATTTCATTTGAGGAAGGGTCTTTGTGGATATCCACATAGGGACCATCATTAATTAATTTATGGGATTTTTCTAAATCCCATACTTCACAGTTCTAAGCCACACAACTTCACATGAAACTTCACAGTTTAAGCCACAAGGCCACATGATGGTTTCTTTTGATGTTAAATCATTATTTACTAATGTTCCTGTAGAAGGTGCTTTAGATTGCCTCAAGAAAAGGCTCTGTGGATTTCTTTTTTTTAGCTCGCTGAGTTTTGCACTGATAAAGAAACTCGTTAGTAGATTCGAAATAGCTATTTGCTACCTTCTCATACTTTATTTGTGCATTTATAATCGTTGGTTTTCTATCTTTAAACATTTGTGCACAAAGGCTTTATTTGCTATTTTACTGCAAATAAATCCAGTTGAAGGAAACCACATATCACAATGATGACGTTTCGAGAATTCTTGCAATGTCCATCAAGAGGCTCTCTTTTATTTGCGTTCATAATTATACATGATAATTCAAAATACATTGAAAATGATATGACAAATCAAGCATAGAACAAGGATAAAAGATCACCTAGAAGCATAGGGTCACAAACTACTTAATGAGACATCAATACAAGGCTCCTTTAGCTACACCCGGTTTGAAAGTAATAATTTCGTGGAAAATAAAAACATTGTAATTTTGCGTGAAATGTGATAACGTTATGCAAAGATCTGGAAAAACATATTGCACAAGCAATGTATAATACCATACAAACTCATTATCAAAGTCCAAAATGTAAATTGTCAAGTGCATATTGTGGCTGACATAAAGCAAACTTCTTATACTTTTGTACAGTATTATCATATTTTAAACAAAGGTGAGAATATCTGTTAAATGTTTTATTATAATATACTTCAGTTTTCCGAATCTTATTCAAATTCAGTTAGGATGAAACACCCTATTTGTGATTCAATAAGTTATTTGCGGTCCTATGTTTCTAAATGATTTTTTATCCTTTTCTTATGCCTGATTTGTCGTATCATTTTGTCAACTTTTTTGAGTCACCCTGGATAAATACGTAGCACATATATCCGTCGTCTCGTCTGTCTGTTTGCCCATTTGTCTGTCTGTTTGCCTGTCCGTATACAACAACTCAAAAATACCCAATCTCATTGTAAATTTAAAATATATATTTGTAGCACAATTTTGTCCATTCATTTCAAATTTTGTAAAGATATGATGTATGATTCAATCACAAGGACAGTCAAAAGTATTTGTTACACTACTGCCAATGGATAAATATGTTTTAAATGTATTTTAATGATGCCATATACATTTGTACAAGAGTTCGAAAAAGACAAAATTGATGTGACTTGTAAAGTGCATAATAATAATAATAATAATAAATAATGAAGAGATTATGCGGTGCAAAAAATGTTTTTTTTTCATTTACAGGGCCACAAAATAAAATTTTGTTACATAATGTTATAGCAAGGTGTGTTTTTGCATAAATGCAGCGGATTATATACAGGACTGTACAAAGGAGCCCGTATGTGTTTTTATACATGAAGTAAAATGAGTTTAAAATATTTTTAAAATGATTTATGCATTTTTACGCTGAACTACTTTTAATTTACAAAGATATGTTTTAAAGCATCGATAAAGGATTAAACAGGACGACGCCAAAAATAAAAAATATGAACGTCTATGAACGATAATATTTGCAAGAATGAATCCACTGGTTTTAAGCTAGTTTTAGTATTAATTAAATTTTAGATAAATATTGGTATGTATATATATATATATATATATGTGTGTGTGTGTGTGTGTGTGTGTGTGTGTGTGTATATTCCCCTCATCTTATTAACAAAAACATTAAACAATTAATATTTGATGCGATAAATCATAGTTTTCCTAAGGAATTCATTTACTCTTTAATATGCAATTATTAGTTTTATGACTTATAATTTGCAGTAGGATGTTTATTGTGAATTACTTTTAGCATTTTGCGCATTAAAATTACACCAAAAATATAAAACTATAAAAAGAAAAAAGAAAAACATTAATTAATAGATAGGCTGGGTGGGAAGATGTTAGATTATGAAGGTAGAGAGAAGCTGCTGGAAAATATATGCGCATATGTTAATATATATATATATATATATATATATATGTGTGTATAAGAAGGGAGGAGGAGGAAATAGTAGAGTGTAGCAATAGTAAAAGTGTTAATTTATTGTTTATGGTAAGGTGTTGACATAACACTCCTGACATAACACTCCTGACATAACACTCCTTGTCTATTCCTTTGGCTTTAATTTGCAGTGTAGAGACTGGTTAACAATATATTATTATTTTATATTATATTTTTTATATTTTTTAATTTAACAAGTTAGTTATCCAAATAAGCTTTTCGTTATTAATTAGCTGTAATTATTAATTAAAGTTTCACTTATGCGCATGCGCAATTGAGTGTATGGATTTTTAACTTTTTTTTTTTTTTTTTTTTTTTTTTTTTTCAAATTTCAAGTTGATAAAAAGTTGCTACTAGACACCACAACTCACCATAAAAAATTTTGGATTTTTTAAAAAAAATTTAGGTCTCCCGCATAAGGCCTAATTTTTAGAAATTTTACTTAAAAAGTAAATTTTTACAAAAATTTAAAAAAAACCTAAAGCACTTTTTTCTAAATAGCAAGCTAAAATTCCACTAACAATAAGCACAAAAAATGATAGAAAATGCATTTCAAAAATTTAGCACAATATTTAGGTCTCCCACACAAGGCCTAAAAGTCATAAATCTCAGCCAATTTTTGAACATTTTTCAGTGGTTTGATATTTGTGTTGTTGCTCGTTTAAAAATTAAATGTCACTAAATCTTCGTTAGGTTTGATTTGAATTCTTGAAATAAGTGAAATAATAAATCACATTTCAATACATCAAGCGTCAACTTGAAGCGATGGGGCAGGGGAAGGTCAGACTGTTGCGCCGCGATGACGCGATACCATGAATCAACGCACAAACTTGTCAGTAGTCGTCTGTCCGCGTGCGAGCATTACGGTTGTATTTTAGTGGGGCAATCTTGTTTTCAGAATCAATTTAGTGAGTGTTGTTGTTCATTATGAGTAAAAAACCTCATTTAACTAGACAAACTACTGAGAGGCCGGTTATCGGGTAACCTAATGATGTGACTGTGTTTAATGTTCTGCCAACCAAGATGGATGTTTTGAAGTATTTTGAGTGGGTACGCATTGAAATGAAACAAGAGAGAATACACCATCCTGAAAAGACAGTAATTGCGTTAAGAGTTGCTTTAAAACTTGAGAAAATGTGGAAAAGAGTTTCAATTCCTGTTTGTGGCACCAAAAACACAATATTCAAGGTTTTAAAACTACAAGAGCAGCTTGAGAAAACCAAAAAGTGTTCAGGGCCTTAAAGGAAGTATCCTAACTCCTACAAAGATGCAGTAACTAGCTTTCAGTCAAAAACTGAAACTGCATTGTTTGATATTTGTACTTGTAAATGTGTCCTCAGCAACTGTATTTGCTCTATTGACAAAAAAGTCCCGGCACTAGAACATGAGTTTTTGCTCCACCAACGTGGTCCTAAATTGATGTCAAATGCAGAGTGTGACAAAAACGAGACTAAAAAGCTTAAAAAGCGATTAGAAAGAAAATCTAGATCACAAGCTTTAATGCAGGTAGTTGTTGAAAAGACTGAGGATGAAAACTTAAAATCTGCTGATAACATTGATTCTGATGATAGTACAGATGATTCAATGTCTCCCACATCATGTTAAGATAGTGATTTTGAAATAAATGTACTTGATACGAGTCAAAAAAGTGTTTCAAGTGTAGAAGCAAGACAACTGCCACAACACTTGTCTTTGTTTTCACGAGCTTGTGACCGCGGGGTCATTTCAAGTAAAGCTGGAGCTCAGTTAGCTACTCCACTTTTGCGAGACTTAAATGTCGTTAATGCGGCGAACCAAGAAGCAGTAATCGACAAATCAAAAGTAGCACTTGAAAAACTTAAGTCTCATAAAGAAGTAAGCTCAACTAGAAACCTCCGAACATGTTCGCCATTTACTTTGATGGTGGTAAAGGTGAAAAAATAACAAAAGAAACTGTAGCTGGTAAAAGTGTCTGTAAATCTTTAATGGAAGAACATATATCTATTATTGAAGAACCTGGATCCAAGTATTTTGGTCATGTAACTCCCATAAATGGAATAGGAATAGTTACATCAATTGTAAAGTATTGTGAAGAAAAAACTGTCTATCTTAAAAAAATTAAAAGCTATTGGTTGTGATGGTATGGCAGCAAACACAAGCACTTTAAATGGAGTTATCACCTTATTTGAAAATAAAATACAACAGCCACTGCAGGCAGTTGCGTGTCTACTACATTTGAATGAATTACCATTTAGAAAAATATGGTTGCTCTTGATGGGCCAATTTCTGAACCAAACACATTTAACGGGCCTATTGGTAAACAACTTCTATGTTGCAATTGAAAGCGATATACCAGAATTTGATCTTAAAGAGTTAAGCACATACCTAAAGTATCTGTACGAAGTATCCAAAGACGTTTCAACTATCGTTAAACTATCTTTTTTAAGGTATATAACATTTATATATTATTTATGTAGTATGTATGTATATATATATATATATGTATGTATGTATATATATATATATATATATTCATTTATTTATATTGTATCATTTTATGCCTCCCGAAACAAAAATACACTTAAGTTTGATGTTTTTAATGAAAGAAAATTTTTTGATTTACACGAAAAATTACGAAAGTTTCGTCAAATTAACAAACTTTTGGTCTTGTGCGGAAAACCTAAATGTTGTGCTAAGTTTTTGAAATATATTTTCTATCGTTTTTCATGCTTATTGTTAGTGGCAATTAAAAAAAAGTATTTTAGGGGTTTTTTTTTTTTAATTTTGTAAAAATTTACTTTTTAAGTAAAATTTCTAAACTTTAGACCTTGTGCCGGAGACCTAAATTTTCTTTTTGAAGATTCAAAATTTTTGTGTGGTAAATTGTGGTATCTAGTAGCAACTTTTTATCAACTTGGAATTTGGAAACAAAAAAAAAGTTAAAAATCGATACACCCTAATGCGAAATCCATAAGTACTAATCTGTGCCTTCGAGTGAAGCTCTACGCATGCGTATAAATGCTCGTTCAGTTGAATTATCATTAGCGATGTAAGCCGGTTGTGTTTTTATCGGCATGTGCGATTCTATCGTTGTCGTTGTATTATCTAACTACAAGCTTCTATTTTATGAGGTATATATTATTGAGTTTTTAAATCATTTTTTGGAATGGAAAACTTTGTTGTACGGATAATAGTCCATGTAAATTGTGATAGATTTTTCGTTCAGTATACAGCCGCCAAATTGATTTTTTTTTTTTCGAAAAGGATTGACGAAAACTGGTTGTTTTGAGAGATGGCGCCATCTAGCGTTTTTATTGGAATTAAACGTATTTTTTGGTTGTTGACTTTGTGTTTTATTGTAATATATGCATGAGTCCTGACACTTATGAATGAAAATAGATAAAAGCCTTTCAACGACTTCAATCTATTTTCGTCAAAAAGTTTCGAGACATAAGTATACATTATGTAAAATAAAACAAAGTGCGAAATAAAAAACATATCGTTTTGACAATAAAAATGGATCGGATGAGAGGATTTGAACGCGCTTGCAAATTAGATCTTAATAAAAAAAAAATATGTCTTTTAAATTATGTCTTTTGTTCTCAGCTGAAAAAAAAAGTAAAGAAGCAAAGAAAGAAAGAAAAAATAATTTTGTATGGTCAGTAAAAATTTGATTTTTTTCAGAAATAATTTTTAAAATTCGTTTTCCTAAACGACTTAGTTTAAAATTACAAATATATATTCAAATTACAATTACAAATAAAATTACAAATATTAAATTACAAATACAAATAACAAAAATTACAATAAAATTACAAATATATTTTCAAAAAAATTTAGTTTCCAGATGGGTGTCCTTCAAATTTACGAATTATTTTAAAGTTAGAAAAAAATTAAGAAATATGTATTACCGAAAATTTTAAATTGTAATAGTTATGAAACTACGATATAAAGCTAAGAAATTATACATAAGTTTTGAAGTTTCGAGATTTTGATTTTAAAGTATTAAAATGTTAAACATCCAGGGTGGATGAAAGAAAGTAAAAAAATCTGTTATAGTAAAATATAAAAAAGTAATTCATAACGAACTGTTAAATAATATTTTTTAAAGGTATAATTTAAAATTCTAAATTGAGATTCTTAATCGATATTAAAGAATTGTTTATTTCAGGCTGTGTCGTATTGTTGCACTTAGTGATACTTTTCTAAATATCTTATTACCCTGCGTTTTTTGTCAAACAACATTATATCTCTGGCAGGGCTTTAGGAACTACTTGATGCGTATAACATTTCTTTTTAAACTAGCTTATGTGCTGGTGACACTTTCTGCTCCCTTTTACATACCCTGTAACGGTTGGGTGCTCGTACTGGGGTTTAAATGCAGACATAACTCAGGAACTATGATAAAAACAGTTTATTTAAAACGGTTAGGGCTCAAGAACAGTGGAGCAGTTCTTAATTTTAATAACTGGTAACAATGCCAAAAAGATTAAACTCATATTCACAGCTCTGGCACTAACTCAATCGGGGCATTTCAGATTACTTCTCAGCTATCTTTCGGCTAAGCTGCTAGATTAGACAGCCCGTGGCTGTAAATATTTCTTTATTACCTTTGAACTAGGCAACGTAATTACTATTAACTTCTTACCACCGGCCAACTTCTCGAGTCGAATTCCAAAACTCCTTGTCAACTCACTGGAGGCTCGCTAATATTTGATATGGCTTGCTCTAGATTCACTACTAGCTGTCCAATGCTACTAGACACACTCCTAGCTGGCTACTGTCGCCAGAGACACTCCTAGCTGGATACTGTCGCCAGAGACACACCTAGCTGGTTACTGTTGCCAGAGACACTCTCACACACTTTCAAACTCCAAGCTTTTATATGCTGCAAACTGAGATATTACAAATTTACATATTACTACTAACCGCGACATAACTGTAGAATCCGAAAGAGACACACACGCTCTAGAAAGATAAAGGAAAAGAGAGGATAGATGTCGCTTTCACGCTTACACATGTTAAATCATTGACGTCACGATCTCAAAACTGCTAGAGTGCCTTTATTACAAAGGTCACTCCCTCACAACCCCTCTCCCCTCGGACTCTACCAGGGCTACACTAGATACCGGGCTTGATCATTCGTCATCACGACGTCACAAAAGGTGGCTGGCCGCTATTTGTGATTGGTAAAAACAGGTTCAAAGTGACGCACCCATCGTTTTGTACCAATCGCTGGACGTCATTCAGCCACCTTTTGTGACGTCATGAAAGGAATGAACAAGCCCGGTATCTAGTGTTGCCTTGACTCTACAGAGAAAAAGGACTGGGCAAAATGCATGCCCACGACTTTTTCTTGTTAAAAATTTCAAACCGTACAAAACAAAGTGATGGGTTAAATTTGGCACCGAAATATAACTTTTAAAATATTAACTTTATCCCACCACTACAAAAACATCAGTTTGCATCAAATATTCCCATATTCAATTCAATCATTCTCCTATCTTAAAAATAACCTCCATAAAACTTCCAAAACTCATAAAATTTCCAAAACTAACTACCTCTTTTTAAGAATAACTCACTTCACTGGGAGTGCTAAAATTCATCAAAACACTAAACTTACGAAATTTTCCTCAATACTGAAATACAACTGTAACTTTACTAAAAATTTCTCCTTAAAACTTTCCTAATACTAGAATTTGCACCAAGTCCAAAAAACCCAATGCGCAAAAATTTTCCTCAGCAAAATTCAGAACTCATCTAAAATTAAATTTACTTCCTACTACAATAACTCTGCTACTGCGTAATACCTAATACCCATAAGCCAGTGAACTTACTCCCAAAAATTCGTTAGAACTAGCTCCACTTTAACAATATTTGGGGTAACATACGTACAGCTTAACATAGCTGTGCTTACGCAATAATAATCTATAAAATCAAACTTTACAAAACCAAGTGACGTCATCACATGACTCTTCATCTGTATTAACTAAAATAAAAATAGCAGTATCAATATATAACACAGGTATACTTCCCTGCAAGAAAATCACATTAACATTCAATTTTAATACAATACAATTTCATATTCAAATGTAACATAAAACTTCGCAACTTGCGGAAACCACTCCCAACTCAAGTAAAAACGCAACGCTTTAACTCCGAACAATAAGAAGAAAGTTAATTCATTAAATGTTAGTATAAGAGATAGAAACGCGTGTCAAGGACGTCTTGACCGCAAAACACGTGCCCGCCTAATTCGCGGTGCGTGTACAAAATAACCCAAATTACTATCTATACTTTCTGAAAATTAAACATACTTTAACATACATTTTATAACACATGAACAGTATAACAATATAATAACATTTTAACAACTAACATAACAATTTAACAATAGACCCAGAATTTTTAAAAGCAGTTAAGAACAAAATTTAAAACATGCATAAAAGTAACAATTTTGCAAACAAATTTTGAACACAATTAAGCACCATTCGTGAGTCCGTCAAAAATTTCCAAAAAATGGCCAAAAATACAAAACAGTCTATCTGCTTTTTATTCCTTCACATTGCTACCACATATATGCACTCTAATAAAAATTTAATAAAGAACATGATCACCCAATTATAGAGATGATTCGCTGCTAGCCGGCTTCATACTACAGGATGGTTTTCTCCTCTTGTCCTAAAAACCTTGCACGAAGAATCTTTCGTCATCGGAACTATACGGTGACGCTACAGTTGACTGTCGTGCCTGCAGCCTGGTCCTGAATGGATGCGGGGGGACACTTGTAGATTCCCCTCCACAACTTTGCTCTGATCGTTTCGCTGGGGTCACTCCATGGCGAGATTCAAACTGCTGATGCCGGTACTCTGAATGTTGTCTCCTCTTTCTAGACGCACCCGAAGTTACTGGAGATCCTAGGCCACGTTTCTTTCCGGATCTACGCTGTCTCTTATTTGGAAAAAAAATCAGATTTAAAAGTTCATTTAACAGTTTGACGAGTGTCCATATAAAGTTTTTTTAGAGGATTAAGTACTGAAGACGTTGAGCTATTGGATAACTTATGTTTTTGAGGTTGTTGTCTACTAAGTGGAGGAACGGGACAGTTTATGATCTTTTGCCTTTTATGGCACACTGAGACTGACGAATTTGACACTGTTCTTTTATTTTTATTATCATACTTTGCTCTCGGTTTGATAGACTTTCTACTTTCAATAACAGTTTTTGGAGCTGTTTGACCAGATTTTCTTTTTGAATATTGATGAAAAAAATTAGATGAAGAAGTGCTGACTCGGGACACTCATTGAATCGGGAATATTGCGAAACACCGTTCGACACCTCAGAACCTTCACTACAATTTTCTCTAAACTTATAAACTCTAACCTGATCCAAATTAACTGTCATTCTTTCACCATTGACATTAACAACCAAATTATTATTTCGAACTTCCAATATCTCAAACGGACCCACAAACTTTGGACCAAACTTAGCTACCCTCTTTTGACGACTTGAGCTTAACCAATGCTTTTCTACTAACACAAAATCTCCAACTTTCACTTCTAACTCCCTCCTACGCATATTATAATACTGAGATTGCTTCTCCTGCGCTTTTCCCATCTGAACTTGAACCTCCTCAACCAACCTCTCAATATCCTGGCACATAAACTGGCTTTCCGCATCCGATACCAAAATTAACATCTACAATGGAGTAATCACCTTTCTACCCAAAAATAATTCAAACGGCGTTTACCCCGTCGACTCGTGAACTGCCGTACAAAGTGCATACGCAAAATGCTGCAGAAACTGGTCCCAATTCGAATGATGCGAACCAACATAAGAAAAAATCATTTGAATTAATGTACGATTTACACGCTCAGCCATATTAGACTGTGGAAGATACGGAACAGTAAAAGAATGATCGATCTCCAGCTTTTCACACAAAGACTTAAAAATATTAGATATAACATCATAACGAAATGGTTTACTAGCAACGAGTGCGTCAAATCCAATATGAATTTCATTCGTTAAACTCGGTTTATCTGAAAAGACTTTCCCAAAATCGAACAAAGACTTATTAAACTCCTCTTTTTCGACTTCACTTAAACCAGACTTCCCCAAATAAACTAACACTGAAACAGGCTCTTTCTTACTCACATTCTCATCATTATTCACGATCAATGACTTTTTAAAGAAATCCAGACTAATTCCTCTATCCTTCATATAATCCACACAAACTATACAATGCTTAATCCATCTAACACACAAAAATCCCAACATGTCTTTAACACACAACAACCGAACGAATTTCAACTTCTAAATCTATTGAACCCTTATTATCACAAGCTACTCCCTGCGCCGACTGAACCACCAGACTTAATCTCTTCAACTTCTTATACGAAAAATATTTCCGATAACAATCGTAAGAAATGAACGACTTATCTGCACCTGTATCGAAGACACTCTTAACGACAATACCATCTAACACAATTAACACTTCAGGTAACTCAACCGGATTAATAGTAACTTTATTCAAACTCACAGAAGGCTTTTCCACTTTAACCTGTGACTGCATACCTTCCGAAATACAGTCACCTACCAGTTTAACTGACCCGACCTCCTAACACATCTCCTTTGCATTGATCTACCTTCAAAATTCTCATCCGAAATTAAACTCCTTACTTGCGAAGAAACATTCTTGTCCCGTACTCCCCCTTTCCGACCAAAATCACTATTCTGCCTATTTCCATACATATACCTATCACCACTTCTAAAATTATTAGCACCACCACAATTCCTGTTACCATTACCAGTATTCGACACATTACGACCAAATCCATAATTTCCATTACTCAAATTATTATCAGGAAATCGCTATCCCCCTCTCAAAAAATTACGCTCCCCCTCATTTCTCAAATTACTTCCCGTGACAGGACTCTGTCGAGGGCTACACGAATCCCGTTGATCCGAGTTATGCCGAGTCTCATACTTCTATAATATTTGGTGTATGTCAGCAAAGTTCTTGGGTGCTCTAATCTCGATATAGTCCTGTATATTCGCATTAAAAAGAGGAAGAACTATGTCCAATAATTCCTCAAATGTGATGTCTAAATCCAATTTATTTTTCAGTTCAAGCTTACGTAGGTAAAACTTTGGTGCTGATTCGTAAATATTCTGCTTATTGCAGTAAAATTCTTTCCTGAAAATACTCTTATCTTTAACGCTAGGAAACACCTTTTTTAACTCAATCACAGTCTGCTGAAATCTTTTAGCTTCATCATTAATCAAAAATTTTCCCTTATTTTCTAACCACAAAAGTGCTTCGCCCTTCAATGAGCACTTAAGCACTATGTATCTATTCTTCTCAGTTATATTATTGAACAAAATATAATCATCTAGTTTGACTAAAAATTCATTAATGTCACCTTCACCGGTAAAATAAACACGTGGCACAATCTCACAATGTCCGACTTTTCGTTGGGCGCCATTTGTAACGGTTGGGTGCTCGTACTGGGGTTTAAATGCAGACATAACTCAGGAACTAAGATAAAAACAGTTTATTTAAAACGGTTAGGGCTCAAGGACAGTGGAGCAGTTCTTAAGTTTAATAACTGGTAACAATGCTAAAAGATTAAACTCATACTCACAGCTCCGGCACTAACTCAATCGGGGCACTTCAGATTACTTCTCAGCTATCTTCCGGCTAAGCTGCTAGATAAAATCTTATTAGACAGCCCGTGGCTGTCTATATTTCTTTATTAACTTTGAACTAGGCAACGTAATTACTATTAATTTCTTACCATCGGCCAACTTCTTGAATCGAATTCCAAAACTCCTTGTCAACTCACTGGAGGCTCGCTAATATTTGATATCGCTTGCTCTAGATTCACTACTAGCTGTCCAATGCCACTAGACACACTCCTAGCTGGCTACTGTCGCCAGAGACACTCCTAGCTGGTTACTGTCGCCAGGGACACACCTGGCTGGTTACTGTCGCCAGAGACACTCTCACACACTTTCAAACTCCATGCTTTTATATGCTGCAAACTGAGATATTACAAATTTACATATTACTACTAACCGCGACGTAACTGTAGAATCCGAAAGAGACACACACGCTCTAGAAAGTTAAAGGAAAAGAGAGGATAGATGTCGCTTTCATGCTTACACATGTTAAATCATTGATGTTACGATCTCAAAACTGCTAGAGTGCCTTTATTACAAAGGTCACTCCCTCACAACCCTTTCAGATAATTTTTGCCCAAAATGTGTCAATTGGCTGTAATTAAAAAAATTATGCCATTTATTGGCTGCGGAAAGGGAAAAAAAACAGTTTGCCGATAAGCCATTTTTTTCCGTCAAGTTTTGACAGGCTCCATCTAGTTTATATTTATTTTTCCATGTTCTGGATTGAAAATAAAAGTATGTAGCATTCAAAGTTTATTTACAAAGACACTCAAAATTATTCTATTAAATAATAACTTATAAGAAACATCGTGATTATATAAATACGTAGTACATATAGTTATATTCTGATTCTTCCATCTGATTATCCAACTGCTTATAAAAGCTTAAGAATTACTCAACCGAATCGTAAGAAATTTTACAAAATTTGCATATTCTAAATTAATTTCTAACACTTATTTTACATATCACGTTACTCGCCAGTAATATTTCAAGATCACATAGTAAAAGAAATTCTGAATATTTATTAAAAAGGTTTTAATAGAAAATTTCAAAATAAACATATACAAAAATATGTTTGAATTTCAAATGTAAAATATAGTTGAAAAATAAAGATACTATATGCACGCTTAATAAACGTTTTATATCAGAGTATATCAGTGTCTACCATTGATGCATAATTTATTAAATGTTGTCTGAAAATTTTCTGAAATTTTTAAAATTATTTTTTTCTAAAGGATTTTTCAAAGCCAACTGTTATGTTTTAGATTTAAATTTAGATAAGCACACTGAAAAAAAAATACTCAAAAAAAGTATAACGATGTAGTCATATAAAATTGGGTATATTTGGATAAAAATTAAACCAATGTTTTCTCAATTTTGATACGTAATATGTTTTTAAACCCAAACGAACAATAATTGTGTACCCTGTAATGGTTTATTTTTTTTATGGCTGCATAAAAATTGTTTATTAAGGTACATATTAAACTATGCACAGTGTTTTAAAGTATCTTAACAACACTTGTACATAATGCGCTTCTAATAAAAATATTCTATTTTGATATCATTGTATTAATTTTGCTAGTTTTCATAAAGTGCTATCACTTAAAAGTTTCTTGTGAAGTAATTTGAACAAAATACATATGTCACTACATTTTTACTTTATTTATATATATATATATATATTTTGATTAAGAGGAGCAATAAATAACTATTCATATTTTAACTCAAAACTTTCCAACAAAGTCGAAAAGGGCTTATGCATTAAGTTTGTCTGTGCGTCTGGGCGTATGGCCGGTTATCCGCGCACTAACTCTCTTAAATAAACTCAGATTGTCATGAAATTTTGGATATTAATGATGTTTACTCGAGCCCAAACCCTATTGAAAATGAACGTTCTGCCATGATTAATTTATTTTGAGGGACAGTCCAAAATTTTACATTTAGTTATGGCCTAAGGAGAAAAATTTTTTTCAAGTTAATTTTAAAGGTGTTACAATCTGTCAAACATTTTCAAATTTACATGCATCTACAAAGTGCACTGAAATATGCTTTTTGTAAAGTATGCAGCGAAAAGAATAATTATTATTCATTTACAAGGCCATACAATTCCAATACATAATAATAAGGGGGGGGATTGTTTCAGTCATATTTTAATTATGGTAAAAGATTTCATATGTAATCAAATTTATATACGTTGCTGAGTATTAAAATGGGTTATTTCATGCATAATACTAGTGCATAGCTATAACGAAATAATCGTTATATATGCCAAAGGTGGCAGTTTGTTGCTATGTACGAGGGCACTTGACTCTCTGCGCTTGTCTTGTCAACGTGCTAATTTTTGGTTCGGAGATTTTCTCCGAGTGCTGTAAGTGTGCCCCCCTCAGTAATATATGTCTAAATAAATTGTAACTTAGCAATCATCGTGGGGTTTTTTTCGAGCATCCGAATCTGGACTACTATATGATCACGCTTCTTCTAAGTATGCTAATACAATAGCAGCTGCTACCAAACTACGCTACAAGAATCTCCATTACAAAAATAACATCTTTTCCAACACCTACAACTAAACGTCAATTAAAAGCACTCATAGGCGTCATTACATTTTACAAATCTCTTGTTCCATCCTTTTCTGAACTTGTACAACCTCTCATAAACTTAACTACTCCAAAAGCCAAATTTAAGTGGACAAGCAAACATCAAAAAATTATGGACACCATACAGAAGATATTCTTTAATCCACCCATGGTTAGATTACCTGACTGGAACAAAAAGTTCTATTTAAATACTGATGCGTCAAATATTGCTATTTCTGGTGTCTTACTACAAGAACATGATAAACAACTATTACCTGTTGCATACTTTTCAAAATCTTTAAAAGCATCAGAAAAAAAATATCCTGCACTTAAATTAGAACTCATGGCGATTCATAAATCAGTTACTGCTTTCAAATATTATTTATACAACAGAGAATTTGTAATCCTTTCAGATAGTAAACCATTAGAAAAGTACAACAAAACTACAAACCCGGCTGATATTATCTCTCGTTGGCTCATGGATCTCTCAGAATACACATACAAATTTCAACATATTCCAGGTAAAAAGAATGTACTCGCTGACTACTTATCTCGCTGTAACTTTGAAAATAATCAACAGACTTTAGCTACAAATCCTGAACTGATTCATGATACTCAACCCTTACCTATTGTAGAATGTGATACTCCACACTCCAGCTCGACTGATTCTAATATGCATGTTAACTGCCTTATTTCTGGTACACAAACAAATCCTGACCCTTTATTAGAAATTTCGAATGAAACATTTGCTACTGAACAACAAAATGACCCTACTTTGTCTGTTGTTTATAAAGAAATCTTAAAGAAAGGATCTTCTCAAAAATTTCCTAATTACTTCATTCATCCTGATTCGAAAGTATTAATGTTAAAGAAGGAAAATATTTTTAATAACACTTTTTCGTATCACATTATTGTTCCAAATTCACTTAAAAGCAAAGTCTTAACAATTTCACATTTATCTCATTTTGGCTTTAATAAAACTTATGAATTCTTGTCAGGTAGATATTTTTGGAAGGGTATGTATGTAGACACTTTAAACTTTGTCGCATCATGTATCAAATGTCTTCAAACTAAACATCACCAAACTCCACCCGCACCTTTGCAGCCCACATACACTCCCAGGTACCCTGGTCACACTATCAGTACTGATCTCCTTGGACCGTTTGCTAATGGAAAATATGTTTTAACTATCACTGATCATTTCTCGAGACATATTGAACTCTTTCCACTTAATGACATATCTGCGAGTAAGGTTGTTAAATGCTTATTCTCTTACATAACCACCTTTGGGAGACCTTCGGTTGTCTTATCAGACTTAGGACCCCAGTACACGTCTCAGGTATATAACATTTTTAATGATACAATGGGCATTAAGGTATTACACAGTTCGGCCTCGAGACCACAATCAAATGCGATTGCAGAGCGAATCAATAAGTCAATCAAATATTCAGTTAATATTCTTTTACAAGAAGGTCATTCATTCGAAAATGCAGTATTTATACACAAATCACTTTATAATGGTTCGAAACATGCAACCACATTATATTCTCCTAATTTTCTTCATTTTGGACGTGAACTTTCTCTGATTTTTGACACTTTTGATCAGTCGTGCAACCAACCCTTTCTTGATAAACATATTGAAGTCCACAAATTACTTGATGATTTGAGTAAGATATATCACAAAGCCTATAACAACATTAAATCTGCTCAAGATAAAAGATATAAATATTACGGTCAGAAAGCTAAATTAAGATCCATTTTCTTAAAAGATATTGTATATCTAAAATCAAATGACAAGTTTAAAACAAAGTATACTGGTCCATATATTGTCACTTGTAAACATTCCCCTGTGTCATTCTCAATTAAAAGGTTGTATACTCCTGATAACACAGCATTTCGGGTACATATTGATAGACTTTTATTAGCACCTCCTCGTTATGGACATTTATTTGATGCATCAAGTCATATAAACAACACTAACTTTAATACGTTTTATCAACCTCACACATACAATCTAAGAAACAGAAGCTAATGTAAAAACACTATTTATTATTTTTTATGTCTTGTTTTATGATACCACATATCCAACCAAAGAGCTCATGGTTGTATGTATGTTGTTTTTGACTGATCTTTAACAATATCATGGCTGGTCCATCACTGTTGCTCTGAAGATCTCTTAGGAACAATATTAGGTATCATTGTTATCCTTTAACACTTAGATATGTCTTCATACTCACTTAAATTTTATTTACCTTTTATTTTGTTTCTTTTTGCAGTACACTTAAAATTTCTTTGACAATATTCATTAATTCAGTATTTTTTTCCACTAGCTAACCTCCCACTTAACAATTCCTGTACTATAAGTCAAACATATTATAGTTAGATAAACAGGTACGGTACTTTAGAAAAGTAAACAAAAGATTCATGTAATTAAATAAAACACAGTTTTTATATATGACTTGTTCATCACCCCACTCGATTGTGACATATTTTTCGTCTCTCTTCACTCTAGGATTGTCTGCCCATATTAGTTATTATATGATATACATTTTTTTTGTTTTTTTTTCTTTTTGAATTCTTCCCTTTGAAGTCTTGTTCCCGTTCAAAATTAAGGCCCTAAGGGTTCAAGCTTCATTGTGTTGAGAGACAAAGTTTTGGAATTGGAGTTTCGATTCAAATTTTTGAATTGTGATTCCAATTCACAACAATTCAAGTTTTTTTCATGTAATTCGACGTGGGCTCCTTCAGAAGACCGCTAGTGTCTTCGGGGGAGCATCACAATTCCCTCCTCATCTAAGGCTAGGCCCTAAGCCGATGCCATAATACTTGTGTTGTACACAAGATTCAGGGTGACGCATATTTTTATGGGCGTGCTTGGAGCACCTCTTTTTTTTGTCATCCTATGCTTCGGCATGAAACACTTTTTTACAAAAACATTTTTTATTTTTTAATATACATCATATTACTCTTTTTAATTTTTTGAAAAATATAGTACTATTATGTTATTTTTGTGTATTGCCATTTTATATTCATTTAGTATTAGTTTCATGTTTTGTATATATGTTTCAAAATTTTTACTTGTGTCATGATAACAATCAAAGCTGCAGTAATGTTTTTGTACTGTCTGAGTCGACTCAACTTATACATATAAAATACAGTACTACCTTGGATCCATGAAATACAAATATAAAAAAATATAGAGACTTTAGAACTGCTGACTGTTTTTGAATACAAAAGTCTCCATTATCATGACGTTAAATTTCTACATATATATATAAAAAAAAAAAAAAAACTTTTGCATTTATGTATGTTTTTATGTTATAATATTTTATGCTAGCCTATGCACATTGGACAGCAAAAGTTTTTTTGTGGTGCACCGGGTGATATATATAACGATTATTTCGTTATATATTGGTTATTTTCTTAAATTATTCCTTCCCCCCAGTCTCTTTTCAATTCAAAATCAGTTTTAAGTGTCCTTCATTCACTTTCCATTTTTTTTCCCTCGCCTAGTTTTTCTCTAACCGAAAAATCGGCAGCTGCTTAACTTTGTCTGTGAGAAATACACTCACATATTAATCAACCGTTTAAAGCTATTTCCAGATGTCTGCTATTTCCGATCGAGGCAATTCTGCATTACCTTATATGGACATCATCTCTGTTTCGCAGTTAAAATTTATGCTTACGCTTCTTTTCTTTCTCGACAAAACCCTAAAAAGAATTTAACATCTGCGCAGTAAAATCTGATGTCCCTTTGGTGTGCCTCTTTATTAGACATAATAACACGTGTAACATTTTATCGTTTGGCAACCTTTCCTTTCCCATCCCAGCTTGGAAACCATATTGAATTCTTATCTTGCCGGCTGCATTTTAACTGTTTTTGGCGTATACTATCCATTGTGCATGGGCGAACTTGTGTATGTTGGCGATTTTCTATGATGCCAAAGGTGGCAGTTTGTTGCTATGTACGAGGGCACTTGACTCTCTGCGCTTGTCTTGTCAACGTGCTAATTTTTGGTTCGGAGATTTTCTCCGAGTGCTGTAAGTGTGCCCCCCTCAGTAATATATGTCTAAATAAATTGTAACTTAGCAATCATCGTGGGGTTTTTTTCGAGCATCCGAATCTGGACTACTATATGATCACGCTTCTTCTAAGTATGCTAATACAATAGCAGCTGCTACCAAACTACGCTACAAGAATCTCCATTACAATAGCATTTACAGGGACACACCAAATATTTTAAATAGTATATTCTATCCAAAATCCTGTATATTATGGAAGATTGCTTTAAGATGGATGCAATGCAACTTTAATTATGATATACGCTTTTAAATTTCACTAGATGTATGCATATTATATGGTTTATATAAATGCTAATTGACACACAATTTAGATGTACAGGGTTATACAAAATTTTTCGGAAAAGTTACTGAATGTGAGCGTAATTTTCTTAAAGGTGTTTTTTAAATATGTTATGCCTTTTTACGATGAACTGCATTTAGTTTACTGAGAAATGTTTGTAGACTATAGATGAAATGTTATACAAATCCACGTAAAGAACTGGTCGCATGGTCACCTTTGGATGATAATTTCTAGAAATGCGATTTAAGTAGTTTAAAGATAATTTGTTTTTAAACTAAACTTTAGCAAAATACTTTATTGTATGATATGTACTGTGCATTTTACAGGGCTAAACAAAAGTATTCTAGTACATTTCCATCTATTGGTATAAATTCCTGAAAGGAAATTTTCAACCAGTTAAGTGCTTCCTTGCTAAAATAAGTTTTACCATGAGCAATAATACGTTATTTTCCTGGATAACGAAGTTTTGTTAAGGATTTCAAGAAGTGTTGGAAAGTGCTTCATAATCTATGCTTAACGCATGATTTTTCTTACTTGTTAAATAGTAGTATTTGTTTGTAGCTATGTTGAGTACGTAACGTTTAGAAAATTGAGTATTTTTTACTCAGTTTTGTGTACTTAAGTATTTTTAGTGTAACAATTAAAACATCGATTGCTTTTAAATGCAATTTGTATTTTCAAAATATCACATCATTAGGCTTTTTTTTCAATTACTTCAATTTTATGTAACGCTTGAGAAATCTGATTGAGGAAAAGTTTTTTTCTAAAAAAAACCACTATTAAACTAAGTAAAAAGGAAAAACCAGAGAGAAATTTAATGAACAGACAATCATACCTTCTTGAATCGAAGTATAAGTAATTTATAATAATTTACATGCTTTTAAGAATTAAAAAACGATGGTCAGAATTTTTTATTACAGATGACAGATATCACTAGACAAAAATGTTAATTAACCATTGCGAATAAAAGATATATTGCCTCAATTCATAATTTCATGTACAAAATTTCAAATGTTTTGCAATGAGTGTTTCAAAAGCGATATTCCTGGATTGTAAATACTAAATTGAACATGTCTCAAAAACAATTTTGCAGAATAATTGAGTTTTAATAAAAATATATTAAGTTATAATCAATATATATAGTCAATAATTTAACTGATTTTTAAAAAAGGACTAGAAAATTTCTTGTCAAATTCAGATTTTATATATAGATTTAGAAAGTATCACTAGATCACAAAATGAACATAAATCTCTTATTTTCCTAACTGTGCTAATGGACAAAAGTTTTCTGATTAAATCATATTCTGTCTTCACAAAAATTATTCTGTATTATTGTGTAATTATAATTATTATTTATGCGTTTTATGTGATATATATATCAGAAACCTTCAAAAAACCTTTGATATTTCCAAAAAAAAAAAATCCACATTTAATATTTATTAAATTACCTGGAAGTCATTCATAAATATTAATATAATATGAATGCATGTTTTGTTATGCACACAGAATTCATTTGCAGAAGTCTTTATAAACATTTTCTTTTTCAAAAGATAAACCACTCTAGTTATTCATTTAAAAACCTGTGTATGTATAGTGTTATTTCCTTTATTTAGTTGGAAAATAAATTCAACCTTTAGATGTAGCGACCAGTTATTTACGATATTTCTGATATTAAGACGCCTAAAATTACTTGAAGCGTTCTTTCCAATTTTTGTTATGTAATACACAGAATTTATTTTTGATCCTTCAAAAATTTTCACAACTGTATTATATTTCTAAAAGATGTATCTCTTTTATTACTTACTAAATACTTATACATTATTTATAACCAAAATTTAATTTACAATAAGTGATTTATGACAATGCTTAGAACCAAAAGATAGAAAAATCTCTAAACAGGAATCGAAACCGGAATCCTTGGAATAGCGCCCCAAGTTCTCTACCTTTCAAGTTACAAGGACGAATATCTCACTTACATATGTTGGTAAGTCTGCAGCTACAGCAAAGATGGAATCGTCTATATGAGCAAACAAACTTGCGGCATAACATAAAATACAAATAAACCCAATATCGTAAACATATATGCAATTTTAATGAAATTTTCAATTAATATTAAGCCATGAAATTACACTTAAAAATTTTGAACATTATATTATTTAATAAATGTTTTATTGCAATGTTAACTAACTGTAAAACCAACAGAGTTAAAAATGTGCAATTTGGGTAGAATATGCTGCAGTAGCAGCCTTACCAACATATATGACTGAGAAATGCGAGGCAGTGTATCTTCCTTGTAGCTTAAGTGGCTAAACACTTCGAGTGCTATTCTAAGGTTACCGGGTTTGATTCTTGACGTTCGCATTTTTGATTGTGTTGGTTATACGCTTAGTTAATAAATACACAATAATTTCAAATGTACTTTACTTCAGAAAATTACTTGAAATTTTGATGAAAGCTATTATGTATTATGATGTAATTAATTAATTTAAGCCTATTTAATTACAAAATATAGCAATTTAATATATTTAGAAACTATTTAAGCTCATTTAAAATTTTTGGGTACTACTTGGTAATTCCGTCGACCAATTTCGCCAAATTATACAAATCCCCAATCTAATAGCCAAATTATACATATTGACATAATTTTTATTTTAAATAATGAAAAAAAAATAGTAGAAAATGAATAAAAATACAAATAAAAAGTGAAAATAAGAATCACTTAATGGCGTTTTAAACACGTGTATCGTATTTAATGTCATTGAATATGGCATTCAAGATCATCGAATACTGGCATTTAATCTTACAGTTTGGAGACTGTTTTTTGGTCGACGGGATAACCAAGTAGTATCAAATTTTGTATATATGTTTGTATATATTTTGTATGTTTTTGTTTGCATATATGTTTATATATATATATATATATTGTATATACAGCATAAAATATCACATTTTAACTGAAAATTTTGAAAATTAATTTTTTTTATATTTTCGATTGTTAGATTGACATAGTGATTTCAATTTTTTTTTCATACGCCTCTGAGCGTCTTGCAAACGGGTAAAATTATAATGTTCTTTTCTCTGCATTTTGTTTAAAATGCTTACAATGTACACTATCTACCAATAAGTGTTTGAAAAATTTCGATTTTTGACATTTTCTCAAACATTTAAAAATATACTTGTCGGATTCTTCTGAAACTTCAGGATTATAAAGATTATGTATGACCTCATATTTATCAACATCCATTTGATAAGCAGGGCAATTAGGGGTCCGACAAAAAATTAAAGAATAACAGAAATATTTGGGATCACCCTGTACATGGAAATGCACGAAACGATATATCGCTGCAGATTACAAATATGTGGATACTGCACAACATGTACACTGATTTTTGTAAGAATAGCATGTATAATCATGGAAAAAGAGTGATTTTTTTAATTCAAAAATTCTGGACAGTTTTTTGTTTATATCATGCAGGGTTTTTGACCAAATTTAACGCAAATTTCAGAAATATTGGCAAAATCTATTAGAAAAAATATAGCGCAATTGAAATATAAATATATTAAATATTTTATGAAATATGAGTAGTTTTATGAAATAACTTTTATCTGCGCATGCGCGAACGATAAAAACGATTCTTTTGCATAATTTAATAGTCAGTTCTATGGAGAAACTTATAAAAAAAAATCCAATCAAATATCGTGAAAATTCAAAAAGATATCATTATTATAAGTAAGCTGTTTTTACATTGCTCTCTAAAAACGGCTGAATGATAAGGGATTTTCCACAAATTGATACATTTTATTAACTGACTTTTAGGAAAAAATTAGTATTGAATGCATACAATATCTAATACAATATTTCAGTTAATAATTATCTTCACATCTCTTATGGAAAAGAATAAAAGCTCTTTTCCTTTTAAATCACAGGTGTCAAGATACTTATTAGCAGCAATATTGTATTACATATTGTATTCATTAAATAGTACCAATTTTTTTTCTAAAAGTCAGTTAATAAAAAATGTCAATTTGTGGAGAATCCCTTATAATTCAGCCGTTTTTACAGAGCAATGTAAAAACAGCTTACTTATAATAATGATATCTTCATGATATTTGATTGGATTTTTTTATAAGTTACTTATAGAATTGACTATTAAATGATGTAAAAGAATCGTTTTTATTGTTCGTGCATGCGCAGATATAAATTACTTCATAAAACTACTGATATCTCATAAAATATTTAAGATATTTATATTCCAATTGCGCTGTATTTTTTCTAATACATTTTGCCAATATTTCTTAAATTTGCGTTATATTTGGTCAAAAACCCTGCATGATATAAACAAAAAACATACTAGAATTTATGATTTTAAAAAAATCACTCTTTCTCCATGAACATACATGCTATTCTTACAAAATTCATTGTACATGTTGTGCAGTATCCACATATTTGTATTTTGCAGCGATAAATCGTTTCGAGCATTTTCATGTACAGAATGATCCCAAATATTTCTGTTATTCTTTAATTTTTTGTCGGACCCCTAATTGCTCTGCTTATCAAATGGATGTTGATAAATATGAGGTCAGACATAATCTTCATAATCCTGAAGTTTCAGAAGAATACGACAAGTATATTTTTGAATATTTGAGAGAATGTCAAAAATCGAAAATTTTCAAACATTTGTTGGTAGATAGTGTATGACTCTTTCAATCGTTCTACAGTGTATTGAAAATTCATTAAATCTGTAGAATTATATTATCCTAAATATTGCTTACATTGCATGGAAACCTGGAGCTTAGTGAACGGAATATTACGTCCCAGAAAAAAATCGTACAGCGTTACATGTCTTTGAAATGAAATAAAATAATAAAAATTCCTCCAAAAAGGCGATAGAAAAATAAGTAAATCAATATAAGTTTTTGGATTTAAATTTCTATCAATCTAACTTCCTATTCAGTTTATTTTCAGAAATTTATTGAAATAAGCAAAATGATATTTCAACTGTAAATCCACGAGACCATCGAAAATAATAACATTCTCTTTTATTTTCAAATTCATAAAGCATGTTTCCTTGTTCAAAGAAATTTAAAATTCATTTTTCTCTTTTCTTCAAAAATCATTCAAGTGATGCGAGAATATATCTGAAAGAAATAAAATTGTAACAACAGTATATTTTTTCGAGGTTTGAGGTGCTTGGGGTTTTAAATGAAAATAGAAAAAGTAAATAAACAAATACGTAAATGGTTTTGCAATATGGAGCATAAATGTTTAATGTGTCTCCATAAAAGTCATTAACAGATTTTATTTTATATGAATAATATCATTCAAATTTCAACTAACAATAATTTCCATCAATAAATTTTTAATATAATCTATGTTATAAACTAAAAGAATTGCCATGAGTAATTCTTACGTCATGTTCGTTATGATAAAACATGGGTATTGAAGTTAATTTCTATTAGTTTATTTTTATTCTACACGTAAAAAAAATATATATATGTGGGATATTGAGTGATTAACTTATGATTTAAGAAAAACTAATATTCTTGATAAGATAAAAAAGGTATAATAGACATAAAATATATACGTAGCATTCAAAAATAACAGTAGAACTGAATAATATTCAGTATAAATAAGCTTCTCTGAGCTTTGGATTAAAAATCCATCAAATTTGCCATCGCTGAAATCTATAGAACACCTCGTTCTTTCCACGCATCATCACACGAGTCTCATTTTGGATATCACGTTCATTAAATCATTGAGTTTATTATCTTTTATTGCTGAATGCTTTATTCTTTAATCCCACATTCTCGGTCATCCTGACGTTTCTGACGTCCTCGGCAGCTGTTTATAGAAATTTAGACACAAATTTACACATACAAAACAGGTAAATATAAAACAAAAACATGTCACGTTATGCAGATGCGTTACTCCAGGGCTTCATATATTCTGCAGCAGTTGAGGTCTTGTTGGGACCATCATGGTCTCCAATTTTCTCTACATCATAACGATCATTTGACTTTACTTTAGTAACTTTATAAGGTCCATGGAATTTTTCCTTTAATTTCAGACCTGTGCCGTACTGCGTTTCTTGGATTACCATGGAATCATTTAATTCATATCTGTTAGGTACTTTTCTGATCATGTTAAATTGCTTTCTATAATTATCGTTACTCCAGAAATATAGATTTCTACGTGAACCATTAAAGTTTGCTTTGATGCTTGTTTTATTATTCCTTTCACATGGTTCAGCCCTTTCTTTTTCAAAAATTTCAAGTTTTCTTTCCCATAAATATTTTCTCCGATTTTCACATTTGTGACATTTTCTATTAAAATTATTTCTCGAATAATATTTCTTTTCTTCATCTTTATCATTGTAATCACGTTTCTTGTAATTTCTGATAAATTTCTTTTTATTTGCATTAATTCCTTCAATATTATTTTCTTCCCACGTGTTTTTCCGTTTATAATATTTTTCAACTTTACTCGTTACTTATTATTTGAAAATAATCTTGGCGAGCCTATTTTCGTATAATATTCGTAACTCACCAAACTGATATCACTTCCAGTGTCGAAGAAGATATTTGTTTTTTCACCGTTAATATCAATATTTTTCATGTAATCTGGTTTGGCGCTGTTGGTTTGCTTGATTATTGCGGAATTCATCTCTTTGTGGTTGGATAATTGCGGGTTTTGGCTCCGATTTTGGCTGTCATTTTTTATTTGTTTATTATTCCCATTATTACATTGCGATATTACGTGGCCAAGACGATTACTTTTGAAACACATAATTTGTGCCCTTTTCTTTTCATTTAAATAAGAAGATTCATTTACATTATCTGTATTATCTTTAAATTGTTGTCTTATTAAAGTATTATAACGTTGGTATGGTAACCATGGTTTTGTGTTGTTGTTTTCGAGCATTTTTGGCTTCCTTTCTTCAAAGTGTCGTGAATTTCTATTCATGGTTTTAATATTACGCCTTGCTGTTTCATAATCATCTAGTTTACAAACTAATATGTCAACATTTTTAATTTTGGAAAGATCATCGATAAAATGTTCCTTCATTTCTATCGGTAATCTTCTTTTGATCTGATCTACCAGTATTAATTCTTTTAAATCTTCAAAATTGGATACATCAAGACCGATAATCCATTCTTCTAAATAATTTCTTGACTCAAATGTTAGATCGCGCCAAATGGCTGAGTTTTCTTTTTTATGCGACATTAATTTTTGTCTATACTCTTCTGACGTCAATTTGAATCTTTTGAGCAGCAAGTTTTTTACGTAATCGTAGTTATTTGTTAATGTTTCTGGTTCTCTAGTTATAACATTAGCAATTTCTAGCGGCATTAAACTTAATAAGTGCATGACCCAATTCTCTTTTGTTATATTCATCCTAGAAATCTGTCTCTCGCATAGAGCTAAATAGATACTAATATCACCCTTCCCATCAAAGTGTGACATTAATTTAGACAAATCTGGTTGCTTACCTGAACCAGTTACAGCCGAACCGTCACTTGTATTTGTCATATTTCCTTGAAGTTCAATTTTTCGTAATTCGTACTCCATCTAATTCTTCTTTTCCTCTAATCTTATTCTGCTTCTAACCGTAACCGTCTTTCTTCTTTTTTTGCTTCTAGTCTTTTTTCTTCTTTTTCTGCTTCTAGTCTTTTTTCTTCTTTTTCTGCTTCTAGTCTTCTTTCTTCTTTTTCTGCTTCTAGTCTTTCTTTTTCTATTCTCTCCGCGGCAATGACTTCAAGTCGAACTTTTACAAAAGTTTCTTCATAATCCTTCGATTCCGTCACCAACTTTATCAAATCAATGATTCTTGGACTCTGAGGCACAACTATACCTAAATCATCACACAATGTTTACAAGTCCGCCTTTCTAGCTTTATTCAGAACAGACATTATAATTTTTGTTTACACTTCAACAAAACAATATAGTGCACTATCTTGCAGGCTTGATTACGGATAATTTCTAATCATTACACAAATAACAAACAGTTCCTTTTTTTTATATAATACGTTTTAGTTTAAAAACAAAACATTCTTCTTAGACTTAGATCTTCTTAGTACAAAATAGCTTTCATCGTGAAATTCAAATTCAAATATAAATCAGCGAAATCATTCAAATCTCGGCAACGAGCCCCCAAAACTTGTGGGATATTGAGTGATTAACTTATGATTTAAGAAAAACTAATATTCTTGATAAGATAAACAAGTTGGAAATTGCACGTGAAGCGTAGCAAACGAGGTGCGTTCGTACGATAATGAAGTTTTAAAAATATTACTCTCATATATCAATCTCATAAAATTGCAAATAGTGAATTGCAATTAAAACGTTCATCAAACAATGTTCTCCCTATACCATTATGTAATGGAATACTTTTGTGTGGCCTTGTAAATCAATAACAAATGTTCTTTGCATCACAAATTATGTAAGATGCATATTATAATATGTACTTTATATTGTATATAAATTTTATTAAGTTCGAATGAGTGCAACACCATTAAAATGCATTTGAAACATTTTCCCCATTGACCGTAATGTAACGGAAACTTTTGATTGTCCCTGTAAGTGATCTATGCATACGATTTTCATAAAATTTGAAATAACTCGACAAAATTATGTAACAACTATGTATTTTAAATTTCAAACGATTAAAATGAATTTGAAACTTTTTTCCCCATTGACCGTAATGTAACGGAATACTTTTGATTGCCCCTGTAATTGATCTATGCATCCGACTTTCATAAAATTTGAAATAACTCGACAAAATTATGTAATAACTATGTATTTTAAATTTCAAACGTATAAAATACATTTGAAACTTTTTCCCCATTGACTATAATGTAATTGAATACTTTTGATTGTCTCTGTAATTGATCTATGCACCCGATTATCAAAAAATTTGAAATAACTCGACAAAATTGTGTAATTACTATGTATTTTACATTTCAAACGATTAAAATGCATTTGAAACTTTTTTCCCCATTGACCGTAATGTAACGGAATACTTTTGATTGTCCCTGTAATTGATCTATGCATCCAATTTTCATAAAATTTGAAATGACTCGACAAATTTATGTAATAATTATGTATTTTAAATTTCAAACGATTCGGTTGGGTAGTTTTTGCGTTGTTATATGCGGACAGACAGACGGACAGACGGACAGACATACGGACAGACAGACGGACAGACAGACGGACAGACGGACGGACTGAGCGACAACAATAGGTGCTACGTATCTACATAATTACGAACGCACCTAAAAAAAGGTTTAATAGACATAAAATATATACGTAGCATTCAAAAATAACAGTAGAACTGAATAATATTCAGTATAAATAAGCTTCTCTGAGCTTTGGATTAAAAATCCATCAAACTTGCCATCGCTGAAATCTATAGAACACCTCGTTCTTTCCACGCATCATCACACGAGTCTCATTTTGGATATCACGTTCATTAAATCATTGAGTTTATTATCTTTTATTACTGAATGCTTTATTCTTTAATCCCACATATATATATAATTAAGTAGGATTAAATTTTCATATAACTGAAAAACAAAATATGTTCTTTCAATCACAATTAATTTGAAAATTGTATCTCATAATGTTAATTTTATATGTTAACAAGTAAGAAAAATCATGCGTTAAGCATAGATTATGAAGCACTTTCCAACACTCAATGAGATTTTTAACAAAACTTTGTTATTTAGGGAAATAATAGTGTATAGTCAAATATACCCAAATATGTATTCCAGTACTTTTGAACAGCCCTTTATTTCATATGTCAGTTGATATAATGGGAAAATTTAGTTTAGCAAGAAAATACCCTGTAGCTTGAAATTTCTTTTTTCAGCAATTCATACAATAGAGGGGAACATAGTTGAATACTTTTGCTCAGCCCTGTAGTTTACATTGTACCTTTATTACACGTCCGCATTAGGCTAAAATTTATTGTAAACTAAAACACTTTTAAAACAACTGAAATCACCTTCCCATAAACTATCATTCATAGGCGTCCATGTACCGAATACTTTGCGTGGCCCTGTATATCCTTTTATCTATATTCTGCAAATATTTCTCAGTAAACTGAATGAAGCTCAGCGTAAAAATACATAGCTTATTAAAGAACCACGATTAAATAATTTACGTTCATATTCAGTAACGTTGGTGAGCTCTTTACTGTAGCCCTGTATATCAACTATAACATTTATATACACCATATAATGTGCATATATTTAGCAAAATGTAAACGCGCATATCACAATTAAAATGCATTTCATCCCTCCATCCGCGATCATCGGACACATATACAGTACTTCGGAAAGAATATAATATTTGATATATTTTGTGTGGCCCTGTAAATGCTATGTACTTCATATTATGCAAGAAAATAGCGTATAATTTATATTAAGCTTCAGTGATATATATCAATTTTATTATACATGAAACAGCTTAATATATTTAAAATATGTCACCCACAATTCCCCCCTTTACCATTATCTAATGGAATAATTTTGTGTGACCCTGTAAATAAATAATAGCTACATTTTCACCTTATATTTTATAGAATGCATATTTTAACATGTTTGACAGGGTATAATATTTTTAAAATTCCTTTGAAACAATTTTCCCCATAGGCCGTAATGTAATGGGAAACTTTTGATTTGCCCTGTAGATAAACTAATCATGGTAGAAACTTCATTTTCGATAGGGCTAGTGTAAGGGTAAACGTCAATAACGTCCTAAAATTTCATGGCAATCCGAGTATATTAACGATTTTTCCCCACAGGCTGTAATGTAATGGAATACTTTTGATTTGCCCTGTAGATAAACTAATCATGGCAGAAACCTCATTTTCAATAGGGTTCGTGCTAAGGTAAGCGTTAATAATGTCCTAAAATTTCATGGCAATCCGAGTATATTAACGATTTTTCCCCATACGCTGTAATGTAATGGGAAACTTTTGATTCTCTCTGTAGATAAACTACACTTGGTAGATACTTCATTTTTAATAGGGTTCGTGCTAGGGTAAACTTCAATAACGTATAAAAATTTCATAGCAATCCGAGTATATTTACGGGAGTAGAGCGCGGAGAGACGGCCAGACAAAACGAATGCATAAGCACTTTTCAACCTGCTAAAAAGTTTATTATTATTATTATTATTGTGTGATGCAAAATTATGAAAACGCACCCTCAAAATTATATATTAAAAAAATTCGATTTACAAATGTTTCGCAACAAATTTCGGATTTCATAAATAAATAAGTAAATAATTGTAAATAAAATATAAATTTACAGGTATGTAATCGAATATGACAGCAATGAAAAAATAGATATATTAATCGTAAACTTAAAAGCTCAAAATAAGTTACATTGCAATAGAGATTAAAAATTAATAATTTGTGCAAACAAAAAATATCCAACATTCGTATCATTAATTAAAATGATTTAATTTTATAATGAAAATGATAATATTACTAGAGATGATAATATTAATGATAATTATGATGATAATGATAATAATACTAGTAATGTTATTGATAATAATACTAGTAATAATGTGTTAAAAACTCAAAGATGCCAAAGACGACTATGTTTTTATTTCTTTCCCGCCTTTTTTTTTTTTTTTTTTTTTTTTTTTTTTTTTTTTTTATACAAACTATTGACAATTTTTGCAAGAGAAATTTATTACAAAATGCACCTGTTATGCTACTAAAAAAATTTTTTTTTAATGTTACAAAAATACTGATGTAAGCAAAATATAAAAAACGTCACCCACGGAACCGTAAAAACTTTATGCAGTGAGTGTTCATTAACAATAACCTCAGGATTTATAAAAAAGCTAACTTTTTGAGAAAGTCTTAGTCTGATTTGCTATTGGTAATAAACATACCTTTTGTATTTTGGAATTTAAGAAACAAGCAAGTGGAACATAGATCAGATTCCCTGATATGCCCGTGCACATTTTCTCTAAATGAAAACGATCTGTTTATGTTTAAGCATTCTAAAGTAGAATTTCACTTTAGTATGGATTAAAAACTTTATTGCTAAATCTTTCTACAACTTCTTTTTGCTTTTTTACGAAATCGTGTGGTTTTGTTTATATTGAATGTAGCGGATTTTTACGTTACATTTTTGTCGTAACCATCAGCCTCCACACTTTATCTCTCTACTTTTTTTTTAATTCTATGACTATTATCCCTCTACTTCGCACAGAAATGCAGTACTCAAACTGTCAACATTAGCAAAAAAGAATTAAAAAGTACAAAAAAGTTATGTCTCAAAAATAAATTCACTTGGAGTTTTCAAAGCAATTGCATTTAAAAGTACATTTTTTTATACGACTGTGTAACGAATGAAAATTTGTAATACCTAGAAGTTTAAAAATTTGCAATATCCAAAATTGAAAAAAAAAACAAAATTCCACCAGAAAGCCATTCAATCAATTATACATACGTTACGCTCAGATCTGTTTGCACCTTATAATGCAGATACATAGCCGAAATGATAATATTGCTTGACAATATAATATTTAGATTTTTGTGTGCTATTTGTATAAGGAAATTTTTATTTCAAGTTGGTTTCCAGATTTATTGTAACCTAACTAAAATAAATATCGAATATAAGATAAATGGATGCAAACAATTTAAATTTGTGATTTATGAAGATGAGAAATGAGACTGACAAAATAGAATTTAATTTCAAAGGTTTTAAAACATTAGCTATAGTTAAAAAAATTTCTGTAAATTCGTCAATGTATTTTAAAGACTTGTTTTTTCTTTTTTAGTCACCATTCCTAAACTTTCTGCTGGACCGATTTTAATAATGCTTTTTTTTAAATGAAAGCTGTTCATTTGTGGATGTGCCCAATTCAGCTATTTTTTAGTTTTTTTTTATTTTTATATTTTATTTTTAATTTAAAAAGTTTTTTTGTGAAATTCCTTTAAAACAGTGGTAATCGTGTATTCCTTCGATTGTTGGAGTGACAAGAATAATGATGAGAAATATTCAGATACGTGTCATTTTGAACGTGTTTTTTATTTTTTATTTTGCGAGTTTAATTTATGTAAAAAATACTTATACACGTGAATTCTTAGAAGTTAATGAAATAAAATCAATAATTACCAGCGTAGAAATAAATTCTAACCCAATATTTAAAAAAAAAATGTTGAATATTTGAGAATTTGATTCTAATAATATATATAAGCAAAAACATTGAGAAAAGTCGTTAAAATCTGTTAAATTTATTGTAAACATATATCTAAAAATATTATTAAATGTTACTATAATAATGTCAAAAAGCATTTGCTTTTAAATATTAAATTAGTAAGTGTCTCACTTTAAATAACAAAAAAGAAACTTTTGTCAGATTCTAATTAATAAAAAAAATATTCATAAATCTTCAAAAACTTATTTCACTAATTATGTAACAAAATTAAGCAAATCACATATACATTCTACCAAAAAAACTGTTATCATGATAATCTTACAAATACTGGCAAGTTAACAAAGTTTTCTCGTTCATTTGTTCTCTGCCTTCCGTTAAAAAGCAAACGTTGCTAAAACATAATTAATAAGTAATTTGCAGAATAATATCATTTTTGCTAAATTTTCTTCGCAACAAAATCATCATTATCTGAAGAAACATAAATAATATTATGCTATATGCAATAATTTCTATTTCGTTATTTTTCTATTTTTCTTAGAAAATGTATTAAACAGACATTAGTAGTACTTATATTCAGTTACATTTTGTGTAGTTTATTGAAAAAAAAAAACTTCAGGAAAGAAACTTTATATTATAAAACCTTATAAGATAAATGTTAATATTTTCAATTCTTATTATTATTTTTTTATTTTTTTATTTTTTTTTCTTTCTCAGAAAACTATTTTCTTTAAGCTTGACATATAATTAAAAAGTTAATTTTTCTTTCTTGCTAAAATAGCTTTTTTTCTAATCTGATAATATTTAAAGCCAAATAATTCACTTTTTTTTCTTATTTTTCTGTTGTAATTTGAGAAAAAATATAAGGAAATATAATGTAGCAATATAACAATTAATTTTACTTAACAGAAAATTAAAGACGACACATATTTTTTTTTTTTTTCATTTAATTGGGAGAATTTTTTTTTACTTATCATTAAAGTGATGACAGTTTTTTGCCATGTGCTTTTGTCAATTAATTACAAAATATCAATATAAGCTATGAAAATATAGTATTTTATGCACTTTTTAAGACCACTAGCAAATGTATCATATATTCCTTCAGATTTAGGAAATTAACAAATAAAAGCAAAATTAATTAAATAAATAATATATAAATAAATAATTCAATTTTCTACAGTTTAAAACTTGACAATATGTCGCATTTTTTTTATTTCGAAATTGAGAAGAAATTCAAAATTTCATAGACATGTGGCGTTTTTAAGACCCATGATATCAAATATCACAAAAATAATGAAAAATACTGTTTCAGGCAAACCTCATAAACAAATTCCAACTGATTTGGAATGCTGCAGCAAAATGTCGCCTTTATATAAGTTATAAAATGATATTTTAAGCTAACAAACTCTAAAACACATAAAACATTTAAAAACCTAAATTTAGTAAATAATAAATGGTGTAATATCTATATAAAAACAATAGAAAAATTTACAAAATTGTATATCTTCTATACACAGTACACAAAATCTTTCATTAATTTATACATATTACGGTTGAAAAATCCCATTTAGCGTACCATCGAATATTTAATTCGGAAATGTATTTGAATTATTTTTGCGGCCCTATTTGTGATTCATAAATTTATTAACAATAAAAAAATGTGTAAAATATTAGTTAAGTTCAATAACACATAACACAGCTTAAAATTCCCTTCTCGACAACATTTCATTTTTTGGTGTCTCTATAGGTAAAGGAGTACTTTAGAAATCTCATGGAACAGGTTGTTGCATATTTATCTTCATGTGCATTGTGCATTTTCGTAATTTAAGAAACATCTGACATTTTTTACATTGTAATGACATTTGAAACATTTATTATTATTATTATTATTATTATTATACTTCCAATATTACTTTTCTTATTTTTATAACTATTGCAAAGTACAATTTGTTAGGATATTTCTAAAAATGATACCAAAAAAATTCATATTAGACTCATACATATAGTTATGGAAAGGACACAAAATTCCCTTACTTTCTCGGAGACCTTTTGTACATACATGCATTTTTTGTTACTTTTGCGTTTATGCAAAAACTAAAATTTTTTGAAGCATTAAAATAAAAATGTACTTTTAAATGCAACAAAATATGTTCGTATGAAATAAAACACTGAAAGCTTTTATTTATTATACTCAAGTAAAAATATACACAGGGGAATATTTAATTACATGTTCATCAACATTTAAATAGAGATCGACATAAACGTGATGACTGGTCTACTAAAATTAGTACATGTTACATTATGAAACATATCACAGCTTTCAATAATATAAAACAAGGTGCAATATTACAGAAAATAAGCGAGATTTAAGACCCGTTTTCTCATAGACTGTCCGACCAATTTTGATGAATATTGGAATCCATATTCACTGGATTATGTTCAAGAACTATGGCAAAGAGTCTTTTTTCAGTGACTGAAAACATTTTTTTATTATTATTATTTTAGAAAACTGGAATTATTTCAGCATTGTCCCCATTTTTAAGAATTTTTTAAACTAATTAAAATTTTAAAATTTGCCTGCTACGCATGATCTCATATTTACACTCCACCACCAGAATTTTTTTTTATTGGAATCGGGAGAACTTTAAGAGTTAAGGTGTTTTTTAGGTGAAAAGTACAATTTTTCGGAGAGTTAAAAAACTTCTAGACATTTCTTTCCTAACTTGTTTGAAAATTTTCCACAGTTTTATGAAACACATAAATTAAAGTATATATACAATTGGGTAGAATTTAATTACATATGATAAATTAGTATAAAATAATAAAATAAAATTTATACGAGTGGACGTAGTATTCTAGACTTGTCATCCCTTTAAAAAAAAATGAAATGGAGTTTAAACGTTACACCAGAGAAACAAATGCTAAAATTACGATATGTGTGACATTGTTAAAGCTAAAAACTTGTATTTGTGGGATTTACAGGATTGAAATTCTTGCTGATAATATAGTCGGGAAAATTGAGATTGCAATTTAAACAAGCAAACAAATCGTCTTTAAAATATTATAAATTATTATAAATTCTTACAGACATAAACTTGATATTTTTCATGGATGTTATGTTTAAATCTGAAATGCTTGTACAGAACGGTTTAAAAAACAAAATTCATAAAGATGCCCGAGGGGAAAATAAGCTTACTGAAATTGCAACTGTGTAGTTCTATTATGGCTAGAAACTTAAAATTTAATATTGTGGTTTATATATTAATCGCATTGGACGATTCCTAAAGAAAAAAAATAAAATAAATAAAAGAAACGTTGTGTAAAACGTTGTGTGAAAAGTTGTATAAAACGTTCCAATAAGATCTAAATTGCATGAATGTATAGTAACACTAAAATTTTCCTCCTCTATTTAAAAGTGGAGAAAAATCACGCTTTTTACTATAAAGGAAGACATTTATAAAGTTTAATACTCCAACTATCATTATCGCGGATATTTCATACTTTTTCAATTTATCGACTTCTTTTGAATACCAGGCAATTTAAATACTAATTATAAAACGTAAAATAAATATTTCAACTTATGCAAAAAATATACTATTTACTAATATAATGCAGAAAAAGGTTGAAAAATAACGGAATTTCACAAAGCTACAATTACAGTTGTGATGCGGGAATGTAAAAACTCCACTTTTGATAATTTGCCAAGTAATGCTACGAACAATATCTCCCGTAAACATCAAGAAGAGAGAGATTAATGCCATTTATTTACTATCTTGACAGATAACAAAAGAAAATTTTCTATCCTTATGGTATTAATTTATAAATATAATGATATATATTTTGCTTAATCAATCATTTCATGCACCTTTATAAACTTAGTTATCTACATTTTTACAAACAAGTGTTACTGGAAAATATTCGCAGAATCTCCTGTTGTTGCATTATGATAATGATTCATAATGTTCAAATGTAAATATGAATGCGGTTTTCAGATTCAAAACATTAAACAAAGACTGTAGTGTTACTGAAAATCATAGTACAAATTTTATTCCATTTTATTTTACATAATCACTTTTCTATTTTTTGTCTATAATACTAATTCTGCTTATAAACTTGATCAAATTCAATATTGAAAATTTTCTGATGTGCATCGTAATTTGTGGAATACTTTGCAGATCGATATAGTTGTATGTAGATTGCTTAATAAACAGACTCATAGGCTGATTAACCCATTTTAGGCCAAGCACAGAAATTTTATAAAATGTAGCATTATTTTTATTGAAATATGCTTAAATTACATACATTAAGACACAAAAAAAGATTCGTGCATGAAAAATAATATTTTATATAAGAAATAATATTTTATATAATAATATAAAATATTATTTCTTATAATGAATAATATGAATATGAATAATATATTTATGACTTTTGTTTTATTCTTATTTCATATACAGAATTTGCAACTTTAATCTATTTTAAAAACATATAATTCATTTCAATTGGAATAATAATATATTTTTAAAAAGTCGAATTTGTCAAAGGCGTTTCAAATTAAAACTCTAGCGCAGAGGTTCCCAAAGTGTGCTCCGCGGAGCCCTTGGGGCTCCGCCTGAACTTTCCAGGGGCTCCGCTGCGTTCCAGGAAAATAATCAAAACATGAAAAAAAAATTAGCATTTTGCAAGTGAAAGATTTTGAAAAGTGTGTAGGAATTTTTGTCCGTGTGAGTAAAAATTAAATGTATCTATAACTGGGTTTAAAAAATAAAATTACACACTTCAAAGCTACATAAATTTTCGTATTATACATGTACCTTTTTTCTGTAAAATTTTTTTGGTTTGAATTGTTGAATTTTATGTTCCTGCATTTAATGTGTTTTAAAAATTCGATTTAAAATAAGCTACAAGAAATGGTATTCTGAATCGAACGCACAACGTGAATCGAAACAGAAAAGGTCCTCCAGCGTTGTTAACTCTGCTTGCCGAACAAAATGGAGAATAGTTTTGTTCTTTGGAACTTCTCCTATTCGTATGTGTAATCATCTCTTTTTTGCAAAATAACAAGATTTTGTGAGCAAATTTTCAGAAAAGTATTCAAGGTCATCTCGAAACTCTGATAGATTCATTTGAGCGTTACTTTCCAGCTGCTCAAAATAAGACGCCGGTCGATTTTAAATGGTTAGTAAATCCATTCAGTGTAAAAACAAAATCACACAGCTTAAGCTCTGAGGAAAACGAAGCTCTCACTGATTTAACATCTCAAAACGATCTAGTAATCTCTTTTCAAAGCAACGTATCACTGAATTTTTGTGTCATTTTACAGATAAATATAAAATCTTGTTAGAATGAGCAAAATTAATTTTACTTCCATTTTCAACGACATATCTGTTTGAAGCTGAATTCTCTTGTTACACAAATAACTGTGCAAAACAATTCAAGCACATTTTTCACACTAAACTTTTATTATTTATTGTTCGTCAAACTTTATGAAAAAAAAACTATCGGCATTTAATATTTGTATGTATTGCATATTGTATTATTTTTATTTTGGGAATTTTATTTTCCTTAAACTGTTTATTTTATTTTTTATTAAATTTTACTTATTTAAATCTTATATCCCAGTTTTAAAATTGTATTTAATTTTTTAAAACAATGTCTGTCACTTAAAAAATCTTTTCTTAAAAGATCATTTGTATTATTTAAAATCCCTCACTAGATTCATTTGTGTGTAATGTGTGTATATATTTCTTTTTCTTTTTATATCTTTATTTTTTAATCTGTTTACGTTATTTGTATTATTTTTTAATTATTTAAATTTTTTATACTGTTTTTCATAGTAAAATACCAATTGTCGCTAGAAACATATTTTTATTGTATCTTCTATCGTTTACAGCCCCTCATTAAATTCATATTACATTTGTCTACATTGTGTATATATATTTCTTTTTTTATATACAAATTTAAATTCTTTAATCTGCCTTAATATAAATTTAATCCCATATATGTATCCCATGGTGTTAGTAAAGTTTCTCTACTAGTTTCAGTTCGTTTAACATGTGTAGTTTTTAATTGCATAGCTGTTTTGAGTCAAAAATAATGACGAAAGAAACTTTCCTTTCAAAACTATAATTAATATCCAAATACTTTAAATACCTAAAATAGTCAAAAAAGTTAACCCCTTCGCGATGGGAGTCTTTTACGAAATTTTTAATGTTTTGTCACCGGTTTTTAAAAACAGAAATTTGTATCGTATTAAGTCGAAAAAATGCACCGATTAAATAAAGCAAATTTTATAGTAAAATTTTACTGGTGGGGATAAAAAAGGATTCTTAAACTTTTTGCGGCACGTATATGTGTCGTTCGTCCCCAAGGTGTTAAGAATGCTGCATTTAACAATACAGCTTATAGATTTTGCCGCGCCCATTTAACCCATTAATGCCTGAATTATTTTCTTCGTTAATATTCAAATTTTGCCTTTTCCCACCACTTTTAAAGCAAGAATAAGTTTTATCTTAATTTATTGAGGAATTTGTCTCGAAAAAGAACGTATTTATTTATCCTCCTTTTTACTGGTGTGAAAAGCGCTTAATTGAATTTTTTAAAACTGTCCCAAAAATGGGACGCTAGGCACTAATGGGTTAAACACTAAAACGGTGACCTACATCCAAATTTATTTTTTGAAAATGGTTTTTAAAAAAAAGAAGCTGAGAGGCGATTCTTTTTCGTTGCATATTTAGAAGTACTAAAAACTTTAAAAAGAATGGGGTGGAGCTTAAAAGCCACGATTTTTTTTATATTACTAAGTCTCACCCTTTTATTTTGTTCCTTTTGATACAAAAGTACCAGGGAAAAAGTTTGAGCAATAAATTTTAATATTTAAAGGTAGCTCAATAGCCTCAAAATTTATAAAATTAGAAAAAAATAAGAATATTAACTATACTTATGACAAATGTGCACTTGCATTTTTTAGTGTTTTAATTATAACAATTTATTTAATTTACTGTATAAACTATTAGTTTTTTATTTTATGTTAAAATTTTATTAACTTTGTGTATGTTAAAACAATTTTTCTCTTGCTATATAGATACATTTTGCGGTGATCAAAACCTACAGTAGAAATTGTGGTCGCGTTTCATCATGAGTTATCAATCTCCTTCATTCCTGAATAAGTGTAACGGCCGGTTCATCATGGTCAATTATTAATTGTAGCGCTTTTATATACCCTTTTATCCACTTAATAATCTTCTCTTGACTTCCACAAGTCAGGATCAACTGCAAGATATCCAACAGGAAATTCCAAGAACTGAAACATTATCATTGACATGGCTGAAACATAATTTTCCAATTTTTCATTCTTGAATTAATAAAGAGCAACATTGACTCGCTTGAAGTAATTTCGAGCTTATTTTTCAGAATTAGCTTCATTCTGTAAAGCGAGAACAATGCGCCTTTGGTTGGTAAATTTCCACGGCAACTCCAACTAATCCAACAAGTCTTTCTGACTAATACTACAAAAATTAGCAAATGTAGGTGATAATGAGGTGGAAATAGCTTAATGTATTGATGAGTATTCAAGCAACAACAGGTCATTATAGGAGGCACGTGAAGCTTGAAGGCGAAGATCCAAGCTTTCAAATATACCCAGACTGTGAAAACATATACATCACGTACACTTTCTTCCTCTTTTGAAGTCAATTTAAATTAAGCACTAATGACTTCCAGATCTTGTAACAATATACCATTTGCAATATTCTCAAATGAAATTCTTAGTTCGTACTTGTATCTATCACAGAAACTCCAATATTCTTGAAAGCGTTAAAATTGTGCAACTTCAGTGTAAGATTTTGACTCCTATACATATTTCATATATAGTACTAATTTTCAGTCCCATAATGTGATTTCTGCAAACAAGTAACAAAAGCTCTTTTTTTCTCTCTGTAAGAACATATGGAGCAGAATTATAATCGGTTTTTGTGCTGGTATTGTCTATTCATATTCCTTGAATATTATCTGCTATACCCCAGTCTTGAATTTCCTCAAATATTCTGCCTGAACGTCTCCTGTGACATATGTTGAACAGTAGTTGAGTAACGTCTTTTCCAAAAATTAATACTAGCAATCGGTATTCTTTTCCAGTTTAGTCATACATTAATTTTTCTAACCAAAAGAATGTCAAAAGTAGTGTTGCTTTGAAACCTAATTTTTATATTTTCGTATTTCTTAGATCTTTCAAACATTATTTGTTTACGATTAGCGTCTTTGTTAAAAATATTTTCTTCTATAAATATGTTTTAAAAGATTGAATTTATTTTTCTTTGACATAGCATATGAGCAAGCATATATTTATCGTTCACTTTACATTAGAAACTTTGCCCTCATTGAGCTACCTCTAAATATTGTTCAAATGCATTAATATTTTGCCTGATTTATTTTTTTTATAAAAAGGGAAAAATTTAGAGAGTGAGAAGATTATATTTTCAAACTTAAAAAATAAGCTCCACCCTAGAAAACATATTCCATAATCGCATGATACTATTACGGGTAGGCGAGATTAGCGAAAACGTGTTACAAAATTACTCATGGGTGACGGAACTATGCATTTTCTTCTGACGGAACTATGTATTTTCTTCTTTTTTCGCGAGTAGCCTACTGAAATTATAGAAGTATCTCTCTGTAAGAGAAAACTGCAGAATGTACCTTTATTTCTGTGTGTGTGTGTAATTTTCGCCATAAATAATAATACAGGGTTGATACGAGTCAGGGAATTTTCAGACCATGAAATTCTTCCGTACCAGTATTTTATTATAGAAAAAATAACTTTAAATATAGCGAATTTTTATGTTCTTTGACTGGATTTATTTCCCTTTACAAAAATATTGATATTTGACCTGGAAATTTCCTTGAAGCGTAGCGACCCTGATAATAGTTTTACGTAAACCCCAATGCAATGGATAATCCAAGCACGGTTACCATTTTGATCTTTAATTCCGAGTTGTTACTGTAAATCCCAAAAGAATATTTCTTATTTTAAAAATGGATGTCATTAACCCCAAAACAGTATTACTTGAAGATCGCAAGGTTAAAAAGGAATTTGTTTTCCTCGTTAGTAAAAGCTTTCAGAAATCACAAAATTTTAACAATAATTTTTGTTGTATTTAAAAAAAATATCTCGATTATACAAGGTAGATATTTAAAAAAAAAAAAAAAAAAAGAGGATTTTATCCTTATTTTTTTTATTGTGTCTAATAATAGTAATATTAAATAAAACTGTTAAAGGGTTATATAATAGAAAATTTGATTTTTAAAATTTCTATTATAAATTAGGTATTTCTGTATCTGGAAAGGGCCAAACTGATAACCTTAGTCCAATATTGGAAATTACTGGCCTGGATTTTTATCCAGCTGATTTTTCTCTGCGCCATGGGCATGAAAAATATTAATTTGTAAACCACAAAGTATTGTTGGGTTCAGGGGCTCCGCCTTAGAAATTCTTCCCAAAAAGGGCTCCGCGAGTTCAAAAGTTTGGGAACCGCTGCTCTAGCGTATTTTGAAATTTTTTTAAGAGAACGTGTTTACTCTAATTGAATTACTAATATTTTATGGATGTCTTCAAAAGCCTTAAAAAATAGAAAAAAATAAAATTCTTGAAAAAAATGTGTCAGAGTGTTAAAAAGAAATATTTATCGAAATGTTTCGTATACGAACATTTCGAACGAAATTTCGGCCGAAAATGGGTTAAACTTTGAGAGAAGAAAGATTTATGCTAATGCTAATCATCTACATCAGCGATCAGTTAAGTGCGGAAACCTCAGCTGACCACAAAAGTGGTATTCATCATTAAGACAAGTTTCAATTTCTTTGTATCCCTTGTTCAGATTTTAATTTTATTTTTTGTACATTTTTGCTTTACCTGAACTGCACATATTGCTATTCCAAACAGATTTCTGGATCTTGCTAATCATCTACATCAGCGATCAGTTAAGTGCGGAAACCTCAGCTGACCACAAAAGTGGTATTCATCATTAAGACAAGTTTCAATTTCTTTGTATCCCTTGTTCAGATTTTAATTTTATTTTTTGTACATTTTTGCTTTACCTGAACTGCACATATTGCTATTCCAAACAGATTTCTGGATCTTGCTAATCATCTACATCAGCGATCAGTTAAGTGCGGAAACCTCAGCTGACCACAAAAGTGGTATTCATCATTAAGACAAGTTTCAATTTCTTTGTATCCCTTGTTCAGATTTTAATTTTATTTTTTGTGCATTTTTGCTTTACCTGAACTGCACATATTGCTATTCCAAACAGATTTCTGGATCTTGCTAATCATCTACATCAGCGATCAGTTAAGTGCGGAAACCTCAGCTGACCACAAAAGTGGTATTCATCATTAAGACAAGTTTCAATTTCTTTGTATCCCTTGTTCAGATTTTAATTTTATTTTTTGTACATTTTTGCTTTACCTGAACTGCACATATTGCTATTCCAAACAGATTTCTGGATCTTGCTAATCATCTACATCAGCGATCAGTTAAGTGCGGAAACCTCAGCTGACCACAAAAGTGGTATTCATCATTAAGACAAGTTTCAATTTCTTTGTATCCCTTGTTCAGATTTTAATTTTCTTTTTTGTACATTTTTGCTTTACCTGAACTGCACATATTGCTATTCCAAACAGATTTCTGGATCTTGCTAATCATCTACATCAGCGATCAGTTAAGTGCGGAAACCTCAGCTGACCACAAAAGTGGTATTCATCATTAAGACAAGTTTCAATTTCTTTGTATCCCTTGTTCAGATTTTAATTTTATTTTTTGTACATTTTTGCTTTACCTGAACTGCACATATTGCTATTCCAAACAGATTTCTGGATCTTGCTAATCATCTACATCAGCGATCAGTTAAGTGCGGAAACCTCAGCTGACCACAAAAGTGGTATTCATCATTAAGACAAGTTTCAATTTCTTTGTATCCCTTGTTCAGATTTTAATTTTATTTTTTGTGCATTTTTGCTTTACCTGAACTGCACATATTGCTATTCCAAACAGATTTCTGGATCTTGCTAATCATCTACATCAGCGATCAGTTAAGTGCGGAAACCTCAGCTGACCACAAAAGTGGTATTCATCATTAAGACAAGTTTCAATTTCTTTGTATCCCTTGTTCAGATTTTAATTTTATTTTTTGTACATTTTTGCTTTACCTGAACTGCACATATTGCTATTCCAAACAGATTTCTGGATCTTGCTAATCATCTACATCAGCGATCAGTTAAGTGCGGAAACCTCAGCTGACCACAAAAGTGGTATTCATCATTAAGACAAGTTTCAATTTCTTTGTATGCCTTGTTCAGATTTTAATTTTATTTTTTGTACATTTTTGCTTTACCTGAACTGCACATATTGCTATTCCAAACAGATTTATGGATCTTGCTAATCATCTACATCAGCGATCAGTTAAGTGCGGAAACCTCAGCTGACCACAAAAGTGGTATTCATCATTAAGACAAGTTTTAATTTCTTTGTATCCCTTGTTCAGATTTTAATTTTATTTTTTGTACATTTTTGCTTTACCTGAACTGCACATATTGCTATTCCAAACAGATTTCTGGATCTTGCTAATCATCTACATCAGCGATAAGTTAAGCGCGGAAACCTCAGCTGACCACAAAAGTGGTATTCATCATTAAGACAAGTTTCAATTTCTTTGTATCCCTTGTTCAGATTTTATTTTTATTGTCTGTACATTTTTGCTTTACCTGAACTGCACATATTGCTATTCCAAACAGATTTCTGGATCTTGCTAATCATCTACATCAGCGATCAGTTAAGTGCGGAAACCTCAGCTGACCACAAAAGTGGTATTCATCATTAAGACAAGTTTCAATTTCTTTGTATCCCTTGTTCAGATTTTAATTTTATTTTTTGTACATTTTTGCTTTACCTGAACTGCACATATTGCTATTCCAAACAGATTTATGGATCTTGCTAATCATCTACATCAGCGATCAGTTAAGTGCGGAAACCTCAGCTGACCACAAAAGTGGTATTCATCATTAAGACAAGTTTCAATTTCTTTGTATCCCTTGTTCAGATTTTAATTTTATTTTTTGTACATTTTTGCTTTACCTGAACTGCACATATTGCTATTCCAAACAGATTTATGGATCTTGCTAATCATCTACATCAGCGATCAGTTAAGTGCGGAAACCTCAGCTGACCACAAAAGTGGTATTCATCATTAAGACAAGTTTCAATTTCTTTGTATCCCTTGTTCAGATTTTAATTTTATTTTTTGTGCATTTTTGCTTTACCTGAACTGCACATATTGCTATTCCAAACAGATTTCTGGATCTTGCTAATCATCTACATCAGCGATCAGTTAAGTGCGGAAACCTCAGCTGACCACAAAAGTGGTATTCATCATTAAGACAAGTTTCAATTTCTTTGTATCCCTTGTTCAGATTTTAATTTTATTTTTTGTACATTTTTGCTTTACCTGAACTGCACATATTGCTATTCCAAACAGATTTATGGATCTTGCTAATCATCTACATCAGCGATCAGTTAAGTGCGGAAACCTCAGCTGACCACAAAAGTGGTATTCATCATTAAGACAAGTTTCAATTTCTTTGTATCCCTTGTTCATATTTTTATTTTATTTTTTGTAAATTTTTGCTTTACCTGAACTGCACATATTGCTATTCCAAACAGATTTCTGGATCTTGCTAATCATCTACATCAGCGATCAGTTAAGTGCGGAAACCTCAGCTGACCACAAAAGTGGTATTCATCATTAAGACAAGTTTCAATTTCTTTGTATCCCTTGTTCAGATTTTATTTTTATTGTCTGTACATTTTTGCTTTACCTGAACTGCACATATTGCTATTCCAAACAGATTTATGGATCTTGCTAATCATCTACATCAGCGATCAGTTAAGTGCGGAAACCTCAGCTGACCACAAAAGCGGTATTCATCATTAAGACAAGTTTCAATTTCTTTGTATCCCTTGTTCAGATTTTATTTTTATTGTTTGTACATTTTTGCTTTACCTGAACTGCACATATTGCTATTCGAAACAGGTTTCTGGATCTTGCTAATCATCTACATCAGCGATCAGTTATGTGTGGAAACCTCAGCTGACCACAAAAGTGGTATTCATCATTAAGACAAGTTTCAATTTCTTTGTATCCCTTGTTCAGATTTTAATTTTATTTTTTGTACATTTTTGCTTTACCTGAACTGCACATATTGCTATTCCAAACAGATTTCTGGATCTTGCTAATCATCTACATCAGCGATCAGTTAAGTGCGGAAACCCCAGCTGACCACAAAAGTGGTATTCATCATTAAGACAAGTTTCAATTTCTTTGTATCCCTTGTTCAGATTTTAATTTTATTTTTTGTACATTTTTGCTTTACCTGAACTGCACATATTGCTATTCCAAACAGATTTCTGGATCTTGCTAATCATCTACATCAGCGATCAGTTAAGTGCGGAAACCCCAGCTGACCACAAAAGTGGTATTCATCATTAAGACAAGTTTCAATTTCTTTGTATCCCTTGTTCAGATTTTAATTTTATTTTTTGTACATTTTTGCTTTACCTGAACTGAACATATTGCTATTTGAAACAGATTTCGGGATCTTGCATTTCCTTAAAAAATTGTTCGCACTTTGTATATAACGCTGTTTGTTGAATGTAATGCTAATTTTAAATTTCATTATTATTTACTTTTTTCGAAATCTTGTTTTTCAAACTGAGAGGAACTCTTTTCTAGGAAACAATTCCATCTATTTTCTTTACTACAATAAAATTAGAGGGTTCATTTTTCTTTGAGCTTCTACAAACGAAAAGAATACTTTTCATTAATCTTTTTTATGAATTCACAAAAAAAATACTACAAAAATTACTTAAAAAAATTATTGCCGTAAGGAAAACAACTTTTGAAATCAAATCAAGGTTCGCACACTCCTTGGAATTTCCAAGGACTCTGTCACCACTATTAAAAACAAGAAAATTTACATTTAATTTTTAAACCACAACATTCGTAATCCCCATCTTCATTCACAGATTTTACGATATTTTTTTGCAGGGAAACACTTCGAAAATATTCTTAAAATTTAGTGGTAGAACTGTGCCGACCCTGTAAATGCTTTTGCAAGCTTCAGGGAATTCAATGCACTTTCATAATTTGGCCATCAAATTTGTTTGAAATGTTTATGATTCAAGGAAAAAAAATGGTCCGATCGGAAGTTTATGTATTTAAAAAATTCTACTGAAATGCTGGCAAAAGCTTCTTTGCTTAATATATATATATATATATATATATATATATATACATATATATATATGCACAAAATTTTAATTCAAATTTAAAATATAAGAATTCGGATACTTTGGTACAAACCTATGCATTTAATATGATATAATTTTAATTTAATAACCTAAAACACTTTATATGTTTTACGAAAAATTATATAATGCTCATTAACTGCTGAGATAAGATGCTGCCACCGAAAGTTGCATTTCACGTGATTTATGGTACAATTTGGAGCTAGAAACTCTTTGATTTAATTAAATTATTTAGTTTTCCTTGGAATAAAACAGATTTATTTCAAAATCAACACAATGATTTCAGTATTTTTCTATAGGAATAGAAAAGAAAAAAGAAATTTTTTTATTTGTACTAAAGAAACATTTTAATTTTTAGTGGGAATGTATTTTAAATTTAATTATATAAAAAATATTTAAAATTATTTAAAATTAAAAAAAATATTTAAAATTATTTAAAATTAAAAAAAATATTTATAATTTTTAAGATTAATATTTAAATTTAAAAAATGATTGTAAATATATAAATGTATTTCTTTTTTAAACAGAATGTTATTAAATTTGGAGTATAAGTTTTTTTTTTTTTTGACGCTATTTAGATCTCTCTGTAGCTAATTTTAATAACCGGAACTACTTTAAGGTGACTAATGAAAATAAGGGAAAAAATTTCAAGAACAAAAAATAGTCCCAATAACCAGTAAGGGCTATTCCATGTGACATGTTACGCTCGGCCTTCGAAAATATTGTAAAAAGAAAGGTGTGACCCACGAGAACAGTGGTTACAGTGAATGTGGTTGAATTTCCCGTCGGGAAAGTGAATATGATGAATTAAACATGTCATTTTATCTAAATTAATAATTTTCTCAGTTTCTGATGTTTTCTTCCCGTGTACAGCGCCAAATGTCCCGGTATCAACGGTGATATCAACGGTGACCCAATAACCAGTAAGGGCTATTCCATGTGACATGTTACGCTCGGCCTTCGAAAATATTGTAAAAAGAAAGGTGTGACCCACGAGAACAGTGGTTACAGTGAATGTGGTTGAATTTCCCGTCGGGAAAGTGAATATGATGAATTAAACATGTCATTTTATCTAAATTAATAATTTTCTCTTTTTTCTGATGTTTTCTTCCCGTGTACAGCGAAAAATGTCCCGGTATCAACGGTGATTGGAACTATTTTTTATTTATTTATGTATTTATTTGTTTTTTGATGGAATCTTTTTCCCATGGTTCTAATAGTCCATTTATAAAGTTTTGTGTCATTCTAGTCATCAGAACGAGCTGCATATTTCAGATGTGTATATTGCTGGGACGATTACTGTTTCTAAACCAATAGGAGAGCGTCATTATCACGGTCAAGTACACGCCCACACAGTTTGATTGACAGGAACTCGTGGACAATTGACGGTGCTAATTATAACGATAATCTGTTGAGGATGAAAGTGAGCTGACTGGCTGAATGGTACGAGCTTGAAACCGGAGGATATGGGTTCGAGTCCATCGCGGGTCGAGAGTCCGTTGGTGATTTTTTTTTTATTATTATTGGAGGCTGTCTTTTATTAATAAATAAGACATTTAAAAAAATATATTTCAAACCCTTTTAATATTCTAAATATCGTTCCAAAATGATTTATATATATATTAAACAAATGGGAAAAAAAGTATTCTGCAAAAATATCCGTATAAGCAAAATTCTTACTTTAATTTTTATTTATTTATTTATTTATTTATTTCAGGATCAGAGGAAGTATAATTTCTAATTGAAGTAAATAAAATTCAGTCATTTTGAAAAAAAAATTCTTTCGTACCATTATTTTTTAATTACCGAGTATAAATTCAAACAATCCGAGTACAAATAAATAATAAACACACACGATCAATTGTCCACGAGTTCCTGTCAATCAAACTGTGTGGGCGTGTACTTGATCTTGATAATGACGGTCTCCTATTGGTTTAGAAACAGTAATCGTCCCAGCAATATACACATCTGAAATATGCGAACGAGCTACCGGTGGCTCTGAATAGCGTCATTAAAATAATAATAATAATAATAATAATAAAACACTCTGTACTAAAAAAAATGAAAATACTTATTTTTCTCAGTCAGACTAAGAAATGTATTCCTGGATATGACATGTGACTTAAAGCTTTGAATAATCAGAAAATACTGATAATGATGGCACAAATCAATGGACAGAAGTTACAACCAAATGTTTGTGCTGTTTAAGGATGTTGTGGGCAAACTGATGGTCAAAAATCAACTGAAAAATCGTATTTTTAACTTTTTGTATTTATACTTCAATCTTAATTCGGATATTTTGTAGTATTCTCATGGCATTGCAACGATTTCTAACGAAGTTTACAAGCATTTCAAATCATTCACCGTGATTGATAGTTCCACAATGGCTAAGTCGTTAAGGTACAACTCCACTAATTGCTTGAGATCGTAGGTGGTCTTCGGGTTCGACTACTATTGGCTTTGTTGCTCAATCTTTGTATACTTTGTCCTACACTTTTTTTGTCCTTCATTTTTATGCCTTTGCATTTTTTATTTATTTCAGATCCATAAGTGGATGTAAGACAGTTTTACCTTCTTATTTTTTACTTGCAGAAATCGAAATTTAAGTATATAAACTTACGTTTCACATATTCAGATTCCTTTCCCTCCTCCCTCTTTTTCGGTTTTATGGTATGTCCCCTATTTTCTTAAAATTTTGAACTTTCTTGCTATTTAAACATTTTTAAACTACTTTTATCTTTAATGGATTCGATCAGTAGATTCGTCTCACTAACTTATTTTAACATTTCGTCATTTTCTCTCTAACTTTTAAAACTTTTTATTAATTACATAAACTTATATGTTGTAACCTATCTTTTTAAAGGTGTAAATGTAACTGCCTTGTCCTTTCAATTATTTTTCTGTTATGACTCTAAGCTTATCTTTTACTTGCTTAACATTTTTCAATCTTATTCAAGCTTTTCACTTTATTATTATAGATTTTCCATCGTTACAACTTTTATCCACCAAGTCATATGAAGGTAAATTTGTTCCTTAAATCGTTTTTAACCTATAGTCTCAGTTTCTATAAATTTCTTAACACCTTGATTTTGAAATCAAATTACATGAAACAACATTTTTCTAAAGGTATAACTTGTCAATTCCTTGCACTAATTACTCTTTTCATTTATAACTGAATTATTATTTTCCTCTAACCAGTATATATTAATTTAACCTGCAATTACCTATTATGAAGTAATCCGTCAACTCAAACGCAGTAAAGGATGCAGTCATTTTAAGGTAAGCTATTGTTTTTTTATTTTTAAGCATATTTTGAGACCCATCTTGACTCCACTGTTTCAAATAATAAAAGGGTCTCCTGTATGAGTCAGGCTATTCTCGGGAAAATCGAAAATTCTCGTAAATGATATCTAAGTCAGTATGGCATTATTAAATTAGCTGAATTCAAACAGAAAAAGTTATATCTTGTTAATAAGAGCTTCTATTAGAATTCGAATTTTAAATCAAATCACAGCAGCTCATTAGGATGATTGAAATTCTTTTCCTGTCACTACTGTGTATTTATCCTACCTTAAACATTTCATAGCAATTTCGCACTTATTACTATGTGCTTTCTTACAAAAGAGTATGAAAATACTGTATATAATGTAATTCTAATATATTAATACTATTTCTAATAATATTTATAATATATATATATATTAATACATGATAACATTTTCGTAAATTTCAGGAGGTTTTCTCCTTTTTGTTCCATGTACCACCTTTTATGTTATTTAAATATTATTTTTACCTTGATACTTTTCTATTTTGACTTTCCCCTCTAAATTTATTGTTTTTAAGTTGCTATCATTATTCTAAATTTCTATCATTTTTTCAATTACTTAAATTTAATTAGGAATTTCTTTTGGGTGCTTGTTAGTTTTTATCTAAGTCATTTTCAGTGATTCACATCACTGTTTTTTGCTGTTCGCTTTCTTATTAACCGTTCCTTTCACTAAACCTGTATGGGGCTCTTGTGATGCCTGCCCTCATAGCACGAATAGTCACAGTGACGTCACTATGAGTCACCTTGGTCACATCACATCTGTGACCAAAATGCCACCACAAAGTGACGTCACATTGTGACTTAGATGTGACTTTTTAAAAAATCTTTAGAAAATTTAAAAAATTCTTCAAAACATGTTATTTTCTTTAAAAAACATGTTTCTAGCAATTTAAATATTGTCGCCTTTGTCACAGTTCCGTCACAATGTTAACTCTTTCGTGGTTATAAGCGCGTATACGCACCCAGAATACCACTTAATTTGAATTGCGAAATGCCATACTGACACCGGAATTTTTAAATGAAGATTTTAATTTTACAAAGAAAGTAAAAAAAAAAAAAAAAAAAAAAAAAAAAAAAAAAAAACATTGATATATATATAGAAATAAATTTGTTTTTAAATTCCGGTGTCATTCAATCATTTTAGTATTTTATGAATAGAAGTGCTTTAACCGTCAAAGGGTTAATGTCAAAGTAGTCACAAATGACACATCTATCACAAATTTGTCACATTGTGACCACTTTGTGAAGTGGTCACAAACGAACTCTAAAACGGCCATAACGACTTCACATTTTAGTCACTGTGACTTCACACCGACGTCACATCGACGATCGATGGACACAAAGTCATAATGTGACTTCACAACGACGTCGCAGTGACGTCACCATGCCTTACGGTTGGAGTTTTATATAGTTATTGTTTTTATTTTCAAGTCTTTCTTAATGTTTTCAAATTTAGAATCTCATGATTATCTGCATAACACGGACTTTTCGCGCTCAAATGAAGATATACCAAGCTAAGCAGAGGTTATACTATCTATACATATAATAAAACAGTAGGACCCGGTGTGTCTGTACATTGAAGATAATTGACAAAAATGGAGTCAGGGCGATAAAAGAAAACCAATGAAACACAAAAAAAAATTTTTTGAATTTTTTGTCTGTCTGTCTGTCTGTCTGTCTGTCTGTCTGTTTGTTCGAGGTTATCTTCGTAACTACTGAATGGATTTTTATGCGGTTTTCACTAATGAAGAATGCACTCTCCCGGGCAGTGTATAGGCTTTGTTTCATCAAAATCGGACAACAGACAAAAAAGTAACAAAAAGAAACAAAAGAAACTATTAGGTGCGCTGCTCACGTTTTTTAGTACATAACGTTTTTTAGTACATATAAAATCCAATAGATGTCACTGTGCGATTTTAAAACGCGCTATCGTTATGTTTTCGCCAGTCTACTTAAGTATGAGAAAGTTTCAAGCTGGCTGTCGTTCCATGTGGTTTAGTCGGTAGAACGTCAGTGCGCCATACTGATGGCCCGGGTTCGATTCCCAGCATGGAATTTTTTTTCACTATGTTGGCATTAACGCCTATAAGCAATTAAAAGAATTTGAAATATTGTATTCAAGGCGAATTTTCTCTCTGGGAAAATTTCCTTGCATTAATATGTCAGTGTAATTTTTTTTTCGATTTAATTTTTTTTTTTCGAAACTTTGTTTTTCTTAAAAAATTACAGTAAATATTTGATATTTCCCAACGTTTTTTGAATGATCGACTTGCTTTTTTTTTTTTTTTTAATGTATGTCTGAACCTTATCTAACTACTTCTTCAAGATTTCTTTAGATAAACCGACCAGCGTAGCGGGCGAAGGCCGCTAGTCATTACTATAATAGAAAATACATAAGTACGAAAAACAAAGGTACCCGGTTCACACAATGTCACTCAAAAAATGAATGAATAAAGTCAGATTAAGCAACAGAAAGGGACATCAAAACGTAAGAAAAGGTTATACCAAAATTTCAGACAAGCAAGCAAATCAAATGCAACTATTAAATCTATTGCAGATATATGTAGATCTGGTGAAACACTGAAATAGTGATGATTAGGAGGAAGCGATAAAGTATATGAATACAATCAAGAAGAAAATAAAATTGCAAGAAAATGAGATTCAGAAATGAAGGGAAAGAAAAGAAGAAAAAATGAACATGAAAAAATGAATACAATGAAATGAAAAAATAAATATAATAAAGAAGAAAATAAAATTGCAAGAAAATGAGATTCAGAAACAAAGGGAAAAATGAAGAAGAAAAGTGATTAAGATTGGAAGCTGCACTAGAAGAAAGTAAGGAGAAAATTTAACGGAAAGAAGAACAAAGAAATAAGTTAACAATTAATCAGATTAGGAAGAGAACATCTGATAATACTCAGAATAAAAACTTTAAGAGAGATAATGATATTAAAATCATATACTTCGAAAATGCATTAAAAAAGCTTACTATTCAATTTCAAGATTCAATTCCAGCTCATTTAATGACCTTGGAGGGGGTGTTAAAGCCGCAACCTGTCATCCAATGTAGTCTAAAAGATGTTCTGTTGGATTCAAGTCTGAAACGTGAGCTGGCCATTCCATTTTCTCCAAACCGTGATCGTCAAGATAATCCTCAACAACCACATTTCGGAGTGGTCTCGCATTATCATACATTAGAATAAAACCATTGCCAATAGCACCGGCATATGGCCGCACATATGAATCAAGAATCTCATCCCGATGTCTCGCATCAGTCAGAGTTCCTCTACGGAACACATGCAGGTAGGGTTCTTTGAAAAGTTTTTCATAACGCTTAAATATTATTAATAATAATAAAAATAAATCTTATTTTTCTCCCTTTTTTATTTCATGTGTGATTAAGGCATGCCATAATGCATATAATGTGTTTTAAATAACACGTAAAAAAAAAAAAAAAAAAAAAAAAAAAAAAAAAAAAAAAAACATAGAAAACGAATTTGTTGATTCTTGGAGATTCCTTGTCCCCTTTAATTCCTTGTTCTCCTCTCCAAGTTCTAAATTCAGATTTAATGCACATAAAGCATTTTTAATTAAATTGATTATCAATATAAGGTACCCTGGGGTAATAACGCCAAGTGCTTATATTTTGCATAATTATGAAATAATCAGGTAAATGACACCCATGTGCTCTGCGCAGAAGGGTTTTGAGTCATATAAATTGCAAAAAAATAGCTTCAAGTTAATTTCTTTCATTTTTAGGTCTTACTGTTTTTACAAGCAACTAAAATTAACGCTTGATCTAAAATTTCGAGATAAGGTTTTTGATATGAAGACTATATTTTTTATCCAGAAATACTTCGTTTATTACATAAATTTGTAGTGTATTTCATGTACTTTCAAATTGTTGTAGAAGATTTTGGATATCTTCTCGAGATAATTTGGAGTTAAGGATTTACTGCGCAATAAGCATCCCGGGGTAATGACGCCAGGGACTGGCGTTATTACCCCGGAATTACCCCGGTTTAGAATTACCCCGGTTGATTCCCAACAGTAGTCGAACTATATCCGAAGGGGGTTTATATATTAAGATGGGACAGCATTATCATCATTGTTGAAATGGTAAGATTAAGGGGGGGGGGGGTGCCCAATACTTAAAAATAATTTATTTTTTATATTATTATTATTTTTTTTTTTTACTAATGTAAAAAATAAATATTAACTCTTGTAAATAAAACTATGTCAAAATGTTTTCGAGATTCAAATTCGAACATTTTCAAAATCAGATATCTATTAAATTTCCACTGGATTGTTTAATTGAGTTCGAAATTTTAACTGTCCGCTTTCTCAGCATTCGGTTTTTCAAAACTTTATGAATTTAACCTTTAACTGATGTGACAGAAATTGTAACGTATGAATGTGATGCAGTTTGTGAGACCATAAAATTGAAAGATGAATAAAAGGCGGGAATAACTCATAGGATTGAGTTTTTGTACTAAACTTTTTATAAAAGAGTATTATACTTAATATTCACCTATTATGAAACAAAATTTCGGTAGTGTTTGCAGTTAAACTGAAAATTACAAGTTAAACTAAAAAATTAAAAGAAAAATAGTGGTCTACGAGACCAGTAACATTAGTTTAAGTTTAAAATGCGATCCATGATTAAAAATCATAGAATACTGTTCCTGCGCTAAACTTTTTGAACTGAATTAATTCTAATTAAATTTAATCTATTCAAATATTTCTAACAATATTACGAGAACTCCAAACGAAAGAGAATTTCAGTTGTAACTATAGTTAAACTGGAAAATACGAGTTAAACGCTATTTTTTTTTTTTGGGGGGGGGGGGGGTACAGTGTTCATTCAGATTGCTAACAGCAGTTAAAGGTTAATTTTGTTGCTAATATAGAGATAATGATATATAACCATATGAATTATGTATGAAATTGAATAAGCTATCTTTTTGGGACATTTTTTAATCAAAAATTTTATTCAATTTTTTAAAAAATTATTAAAGCATGCTCTTTAAAACGTCGACAATTTAACTATAGGTTTGGAGAATCCACATTAGTGTAGAGTTATGGGTTAAAAACTATTTACTAGATTACTATAATAGTATTAACCCTTAACTGCTGTGACAAAAATTGTCGCATAACTTACTGTGAGCGGCCTGTCAGACCGCTTAATCTATCGATGAATAAAATGTTAAATTAAATTTTAGAATATTATTTTTGTATTGAACCTTATATACAGGACTATTATAAATAAAATTCAGCTATCCAAAAGTTTCTAGAGATAGTAATAGCACTCTAAATGAAACAAAATTTTCCCGGTGTCTATAGTTAAACTAAAAATTGCAAGTTAAACTCTGAAACTTGAAAAACTCAGCGGTATGTTAGACGCTAACAGCAGTTAAGGTTTAACAAAAATATATATTACATATAACTCTAGTTATTATAAAACTTCACATGATTAAAATATTACATTACGAATGGTTAAAACCATGCAATGTTTCTTATAATCATATTTAAGCAGGACTTTTTAAGCAAAGAGAGACACAGGGTATTATATTTTGTTGAAGCTCCCCCTCACTCCTTTTTCTTTCACTTTCACAAAAAAAAAAAAAAATCAATGTTTTCTATCGCATAGAATGCATACATGGGAATAAAATGCTGATTCAAATAATCCGTGCAATCTTTCTAATAATTCTATTTAAATGGTCATTTTTAAGCAAAACGTAGCTTAGAATCTGACATTCTTTTGCCTCCTCCCCCCGCCACCACCACAGTTTTCCTTTACTTTCAGAGTCACAAAAAAATTGTACGTTTTCAATAGCTTAGATTGCAATTTGTCAATTTCTAGAGCTGTAGAGTTTGTATTTTTAGAATTGGGCAATCTACATGCCATTATTCCATCTTATTTTATATTTTTGTCTGCATGGCGTTATTACGCATATAGGTGGGTATTAACGCCAAATAGCATTGGTCAAGAAAAAACGCCATTACATTTTATGAATACATGTCTGTTAAATTATTTTATTTTATGTAGATAGTCAATGAGTTGCTGTATCAGATCCTATATTTGTTTGAAAAATACAATCTAAAACTAAGCCGTGAAAATTGGTAGAACCTTATTACCCCAGGGTACCTTATTTTAATAAGCAACTTCTTTATTTGGGCACATTTTAGTTTAAAATTTATTAATCTACTTATAGTATGTATAAACTATTTTATGTGGAAAATTTCCGTACAATTAATTAAAAAAAGAAAAGAAATGCTTTTGAATGTCCACTATCCCTTTAATACTGGCATTAGGCTGGTCAATTTATGGACAAGTTTATAGCAATATATCGATAAAATTAATCCCTGAATGTAAAAAAATATCATTGTGTCAAAGTACTTTCATGTGATATAATCAATCAAGAATTGTAATCACATTTGACAGACGAATAAGGAAGTTAGATGTTTATTTATCTCTTTTATGTGCAATCTCTAATGATTTTTCCAAGCACATTTTAACACTCAATAGTAACTTTTATAAATATTCTAACATTTTTTATTTAATGACTTTAAATTTCCTATACGAAATTTACTTAAATTTTTTTTGTGCTTCCTGTTTTTTAACCATATTTTTTATGAATATTTCGTAGTTCATTTGTTGAAAGTCTTAATATTAGGCCAGAAATTTTTTTCGCTGCTCTTGTTAAACAGAAGTTAATAAATATATTTTCCTTTTTTTCTAAAGCAGAAATATCTGCATAAAAATTAAAATATGCAAATAAATACTTTAGGCAACCACAAAATATTTTAAACTTGATCGAGATTTAGAAAGATGTTTTAAGAGCAAGCTGTTGATCACCAGTCATATAGATGATGCAGGAGATCAAAATTTGATTAGATATGCTTAAAAAAGGCAAGAAATTTTAACTATATTATTGTTATTGTTAAAAATATAAAAGTAAACTGAGGGAAAAAATGAGCTCACGCAATTAAAGTTAATTTGCAAATTAAAACTTTGCTATCAAAATTTGTTACAAATGACTTAATATTAATAAGTTTACTAATAAGTAACTGTGATTAATAATTGTGAAAAAAGCCGGAAAAGGGAGAGGAGATCAATGTCTTCCTGCATTTTAAATTCTTTAAATAATTGTCGGTATCGTCCAAACTCCTTGAAAATTTTATGGGCTAAAAACATAATGTTTAAGAAACTTAGGTGAAAAAATGCAAATATTTTTTGGTAAAAGGTCTCTTTTTTTATCGCTACGAAGAACTCGGGTTTTTACCTATTTTGCAAAATTTCCTCGAATTTTCTTTTGTAAAAAATATTCCCACACTTCCGAACGTTTCGAAATTTTAGTAGGTGATGTAAATCGATTCAGATGCCCTAAAAAGTTTGCGTGAAAGGAAAAGGTTTTACGAAATAATATTTTACTTTTGAATGCAAAATTAAATTAAAAAAAAAACAGATAACTTTAAAATTGCTAGCAAAATTTCAATTAAAAAATATTAATTAAACTTCGTGACAAGTTACTTAATGTAAGAAGAACATTTCAACTTAAACTTTTACATTTTTTAATGGATTCTAGCTCAACTTTCCTTTAGTTACATTCTTGAAAATTAATAGTATCCATTAATAGTAAACTTGCTGATGCTGACGAGTTATTAAATCTCATGAGCTAAAATTCTTGAAAGTTTCTCGGAAGACTGAACAAAAGAATGATTAATGACTCATTAAAAGTAATGACGGGAAGAACAATTTATAACAAAAGACGTTTAAGTTATCGACACTTAGCTGCGAGTTCTTGAACCGAACAAGTGGTTTTAGCACTATGCGTAGTTTTTTTTACAAAGATTAATATTGTCATTGGTAAAATGCATTTCAGAGTATATAGCAATAATAAGGAAACGAATAACACTATAAATTGGCTGAAAATTGAAATCTGTACCACTGCAACCAAATTTAAAGAAAGAGAGTTAACATATTTCTGATTGAAAGGTAATTGGATGATATACAATTTTCTCCTACGAAACTATTTTATTTTAAATCAACTTCTATTGCAAAAATAAAAAGATATATATTGACACAATTCGCAGTGAACCAATTCCAGAAAAAATTGGTATAATTTAAACTTTCATGACTCGCAGACTCCAAATCAACTTGTTGATCGAATATTGATGCATACGTTATTTATCGCATTTTTTTTTCATGCTAAAACATTTGATTTTCTGATCTATTTATATATAACTAAGCATGTGTACAGGACTTGCCATGATCTAAACCAAGTTTGTTGGCAAAATTAGTCAGCCGCCTCTTATTAAAATTAAGATCGTTTAAAAATTTAAATAAAAATATATAAACAATATAAAAAATATTGTTTCATTTGGTTGAGGTTAAATTCATTTTCATTTTAACGTCGTTTATCTTAAATTATTCTTAGTTCTCTTGAAATAAGAAGTTTTTAATTTCCATTTTCCACTTGCATTGCCTACTAATCATCTTGTTTTCTTATGAATAAAATGATTGAGTGAAACATTTCAACAAATATGGTAACACCCCCCAGTAATTGGCACATTAAGAATTTGTCTTTAAACGTACTTCAGTTTTCATTCCAAAAAAGGAAATATTTACTTGCAAATATTTTTAAATCAAAGAATGCATATCTGTGCATCGATTTTGCCCACTAAAAGCAAAAATTTTTTTTAAAGAATTTTTATAAAAATATATTTATAAAAAGTTGCTGTAGTCACCAGTAATTGGCATCTAGAGCACCAATGTATCCTTGTGATCCAGTAATTGGCACATGTTTATATATAAAAAAAACTTTATATTTTGCATTGGGTTTAATCGGTTTAAATGAATTTACTGTGGATGAAGATGCCATATTTCAGGTTTTTGAGAGTAAGAAATCAGCATATTAGTCTGAAATGTGAACACTTTAAAACAATGCAATATATTTATATTAATACCCAGTAATTGTCATACTGTCCCCAGTAATTGTCATATGAAGCTTTAATGGATTCCAATTACTGATAATATTTCATATTTTCAAATAAAATCAAATGAAAAACAAAATTAGTCAATAACTTTAAAAGTACTGTCAAAATAAATGGTTTAATATCAAATCTTGCGAATTCCCTGTAATTTGAATAGATGCCAATTACTTGGAGCTAGCAAAACTGAAGCACCATTAATTGGCATGTATCATTAATTCAGAAATACAAATATTTGTGTCAAAAATACTTTTACATAATCAAAGTAACCCTTTTCAACTAAACAAAACTGTTGTCAATTAAAATTTAAAATATATTATAAATCATATAATAATGAATTGAAAAGCATTCCTTTCTTAAGCCAGAGAATAAGCATTTGCAACAAAATGGCTAATTTGATACAAGCCATAATTGTTTCTCTTTCCTAGCCACTATTGTCATCTAGTAGCATAAATCGAAGTTATAATCTTTAAAGTAAATGAGCATATAACTGGTATATGGGCTTGCATTTTTAAAAGACTGGGTATAAATCTTATTTAAGGACATGTTTGTAGGATGTGCCAATCATTGGTACATGCCAATTACTGGGGATGTTACCCTATATGTTATTAAACAATTTAAAATAACAGAAATTATTAAAGAAAAAAATGTAATTTAACAAATTAAGTCGACTATTTGGAAAATGACCCTTTTCGTTCAATTCGTTAGATTCACTAAGAACTTAAACTTTTGTTCATAAAAAGAATCTAAATCACTAAGAAAAAGAAATCGTAAAAAAATTATCGCTCGTTTTAAAGACTAACTGTTTTCTGACCAATCATAATGCTCCATGGGTGTTTATGTAGCGTTCACGTTTGGCAGAAAACTGATAGTCTTTAAAATCAGAGCTAATTTTTCACGATATTTTTAACAGTATACTAATTCTTATTATACAAAATTAAACCAAATTATAATTACATGTAACCCATTCCTCAAAAAATTAAATTAGTTTAATTAATCGGTTATATTAAGTCTAGAAAAAAACCACTAGTTTACGCGGTTTTTATACCCCAGTTGAAAGCTGTTAATTTATTGTTTATTTAGATAGAAGTATCCAGAAAAAAAAATAAAAAATTCTGTCACGTCTGGTTTAAGATATATTTATTTACTTAACTGGATTACATAATTTTAGTCTTCATATTTAAAAAAATCAAAAATGGCTAATTTTTGCCTTCTTTTTATAGTTTTTTGAATCAATTTCTCTTATAATGGACCATCAGTAATCTCCTAACATGTTTTCATCCCAAAATCCCTGATGTCATTCTTCAAAAGCCTTTAAATCTTGATGAAAACGTTTCCCTCGTTCGTCACTCTTACTTCCTAAGTTTTCAGGGAAAAACTCTGATGCGAATGCAGGAAATGAATCTTTAATGACATATTTACTACCATCTGTTAAAAAATTTTAATAAATCGGCAAAATTAATTTGTAAATGTCACTTATTTATTTCTCAAAAATTCTTCCACAACCATTTTGAATGACTTCCAAGTAGAACTTTCATGCTTTCAAACCGAGAATCTTTCATAATTTTACGGATCAGTGAGCCAACAAATATCCCTTCTTTCAGTTTTGCCTCTGTAATGCTTGGAAATATATATATATATATATATTTTAAATACCGGAAAGCATCACTGTTTTTGTCAAGCGCCTTCACAAAGTTTTACATAAGTCCCAATTTGATGTGTAAAGGGGGTAGAGTAATGTTATTTGGATTTACCAATAGCTCGTGTTTGATGTTCATTTTTCCCGGAATATACTCGTTCCGAATTGGCCTTTCTTTTCTTACATAATGATGCTGTTTTGCTCGGCTGTGGACAAAGTAAAACAAAGTTCCTTTGTAAACAAAGGAAACAAGAGTATTTTGTATAACCACCCTGCAATCCTAATAAAAAACCGATGATTTTGAGGTCGCCGCGCACTTTCCATTTGTGTTCTTTATACTTTATTAAATTAATTATAGTACACATCGTTTCATAACTCTCCTTACAATTCACTGCGTGCCCTATTGTTATAGACGGCTTCTTATTTCCATTACATAATAAAACTGCTTTTAGAATATATTTTGAAGAGTCTACGAATAAGCGCCACTCTGCTTTATCCTAGATTTGATTCATTGCTTCAAAAAGTCCCGAGTTATTAGTACAATAAAAATATTCACCTTCTTTTTTGAAAAATTCTGAGTAAATTTTGCTTATGTTTCTAGACAATGTAACTTTTGTGTTTGATGTAAATAAGTTCCATTGATGTAGGCGAGAACCAAGAAGCTCTGCTTTAAATTTTGGTAATTGTAAATCACTTATAAGATCATTTAACTCGGCTTCGTTAATAAATGTGGAGTCTTTTCTTGAAGAGAGAACTCGTCAGAATCGCTAGAAATCGATTTGAATTCAACATCACTTTCATTGTCATCTACTAGTATATTGACACTCGAATTACCGGGACAAACTGGACGTGGTAGATCTTTCGAGTGTTTTTCGAGTGGCTTAGTAACAAACGGAACTTCGGCATATATATATATAATACTAGCCTTTTTTTGTATTATTTCCCACTGTCTTCGAAACACAAAAGTAACAATCATTATCATGATTACTAGGTTCTCTCCATAGCATTGGTGAACCAAATGGAAGGTGTACGTTTCCTCCTGATGACCATTGGAGTAAAACGATTCTACAGCTTTCGCAAAACACATGAGGCACCCACTTTTTATCTTGGTTTGCAACAGGAAATCCAATATAATGAAGATCTGCACTTTTTAACGAATCTACAATGGGTCTTCTTTTTTTTGAAATCATAAACTGTCCACAAACATAGAAAAAGTGATCAGAACTTATTTACACTTTCTACTCGACATTTTATTTCAATCCGAAACAAAATATTTGTTATTTAATACGAACGAATGAACATTAAACTGTCCTCACCATGTTGAGTAGTTTAAAAAAAAAAACAATTGACTGCAGAAAGAAAATTGTGACGTGATAGAATGTTTCTGCTGACAATTTAGGTTTAAGGAAGGTAGACTAATATATTTATATATATTTCTTTTGGGGGTATAAAAAAAGTTGAAGTTTGTAAACTAGTGTAATCCATAAAAATAAAATAAAATAAAATAAAATAAAATAAAATAAAATAAACAAAATGCGGATATCCATTTCCCAAATCCAAAATGTTTGAGTGTTTACCATTGAATTAATAATCTGTAATATCACCATTTTCATGATGATTAAAACGTGACTTACGTAATAACAGAATCCCACATTACGCACTCCATGTATTACACACAAATATTCTTGGACCAATCAGGAAATGCGGACAACACAAGGATTCAGAATGCCTGAGATATAGCTATTCTGGACCGTGTGCAAAAAACATTTTCCAAATAGATATTAAAAACTAAACTAAAAAAAAAAAACCCTGAAGTGTTTTTTGAATATTTTGCTTTTATCTGTCGAAATAGCTAAGCTATAACAGTTTCAAATTCTAGGGTACTTAATTTTTCTACAATTTGATTACATTTATTAACTTCAGTGAACATGGTTTCCGCAAACTTTATTTAATGCTATAACCATTTCTGCTTCTTTCATAAGCTTAAAATGGCATAGTCATACTCGACATCAGTTACAGCCAAGTGGGGAAGCCTACCACTTGATTTGGGCTAAACTTGCCCTATCCATCATATCCGAAGACTGGGATTCTGTTAATAGGGTTCCCCACATTTTATTTCCGAGTGCTTAAATAAATTTAGCCAAATTCTTATGATCTAGAAATAGGAAACATAACTTTTCCTCTTGGTACAACTATTTTTTTTTTTTTTTAAACATTGATAGCATATAACAAAGAATTTTAATACACTGAACTTCCAAAGTAACACGAAATCTTCCAAGCTTAAAATAATTAAATTAGCATATAAAAAAGAATTAAATTGATTAAATTAACAATATACTTAATGTACAATAATCACGAACGCAAATATAAAATATCCTGTTCCGATTCAACCAATATTCCGAAAAATGTTCCTTTATCTTTACAAACCTCATTAAAAAAAATCTTAAAAAGAAAAAAATTATAAGTTATCTGTATATTTTGGAAACGCTATCAATATTTTTCACAAAGAATTAATTAGTTCTGTGCAACCGGAAATTGTCTTTTCTTATTTTATCAATTGTCAGGTAATCTCATTTAACTGCATAATTTAATTTGAACTTACAACGGTAACAAAGTACTGTTAATTTTCATTTTAACATTAATGCTGCACATTTAGTAAGTTTTTCTGTTAAACACGCTTTCTGAATATAAAAATGTTTAAAATGTTTAAATGTTCCATCTTTAATATTTATCTAATGCACAGTCTTGAAATTGTTTAGTAACTTCTTATTTTACTAAAATTAAACAAAAACAAATTAATAAACTGCCAAAATTTACTAAATTTGCCAAAATACTCCTAACACTTCCTTTAAAAATATCCTAAGTATTAAAAAAAGAATTTTTCTCCGTTCTTGATAAAACCGGTAAAAGTATAAAAAACCTTTAAACATAGCTATTATAGATAGCTTTTAACATAGCTATCATTGTTATACGATTTCCTTAATATTATCTACTTTTAATTAATAAATTTCAGATTTCACATATTTTTACACTATTTACTACTATCCACCCACAATTTAGAAACTGTTATGTAAGAACACAAATTCTATATTCCGATATAGGTACAATTATAGTCAATTACTCAAAAGTAATTAAAAGTGCAGAAATTATTATTTAATCTGCTCGTTACTGGACTTCACATATACGAACCTTTATTTTTTTTCCTCATAAAAACTAATTTTTTTTATTTTTTTTTTATGTTTTATCTTCATATCTTGACAGTTGAATGCCTTTTGCTTTAATAGCAAAATCGTTAATGGTAACATCTATGGCGATTCCCCTATAAAATAAATGTTACTTTCACCTGAGTTTGCAAAATACTTTTATGAGAATGTGGTGAAAAAAAAGTTATGAAAATTCCATAATTATGTAACTTAATCTTTCACAATAAAACTTTTCGATTATTTGTATATTATTCTTTAGTTTAAAGGCCTTAAACTTGGGATTGCATAAATTTAGATTTTTGATAATTAATTTGATGAATTAAGTATTTTATATCCCAAATATATTGTATTTTTATATCCCAATTTGTGAACCTAAATTGCAAATCCCTTAAAGTTTCAATTTCTGAAAAAAATGGATTTTGCTGTGCTGCGTTGTATGGAGAGTAGCAGCGGAAGCGGTAGTTTACCTCAGAGGCATAATAATTAAAAGTACTTTGAGCTTGAATTAACATAAAGTTTATTTTATATAAAACGAAATAGTTAAACCTAGATTAATTATTAATAATTATGTATTTACCGAACAAATAATTAAGAAATATCAGTCCTATGTAAGTAGAGTTCAGAAAGCAGGTGGCAGCTATAGTAAATTCAGTTCTAATCTAAACACAGTTCAAAGTCATTCGCGCGGAATGATTATTGTTGATTTCCGTTTGATTCTATCAGAGTTCTTTAACTCGAAGGAGTAGGATTCTTTCTCTGCTATGGACAGCTTGGCGCTTCCAATACTACAGATTTATTTCTGCTACAAAGACATGTCGTCTCCGGTACCGTAGAATGATGCTCGTACCCTCCGTCCAATACTCCCACGATAGGTACTGGGAGCTCCTTTTTCAACGGGCGCTTCCCTCAACCTGATGTTTATTCCTGGAGAGCAACTCTGCTGCTTGCGCCTTGCGAGTCTTTGCAATCAATTCCTCTGCCTCACTCAAATCTCTCTTTATTCTACGATATCTCGTATATATTTCTGCTTAATTATCAAAGAATAATGCACCACTTGGTTTAGCTACTTAGGAGCTATTTTTATATCCTTTAAGATTCCACTTTTTACTGGTCGTCAATGGGTCCGCCCCGATTTTTTTGCGCCCGGCACCCTCTGGTCAAAGGCCCGTGGGAAATTTCTTCCAGGTTCGGAATCATCAAAAGACTTCCTGGAGGGGAAACTCTTAATCTTCCTCCTTCGAACCGCCACACATAAGTGGTGGAGCGTGATTCAGCATCTTCCTTTGATTGCCACGCGTGACTTCAAATAGATCGCACCTTTGGCAAATGTTTCAACTTGTCACACGTTAGTGATGGAGTGTGTTACTTCAAATTGCCGGCGTCTTGTTGCAGCATAACTTCGAAAGTGGTCTGAAATCTTACACTGTCATCTACACTGTTGTTTTTTTTCACTTAAAGTTAATTAATAAACATTTGCAGTATTATTTTACCTTCTGATACGAAGAAGATAAAATATTGGTTCAAATTATAATTTTTTGAAGTTTAGAACCATGAATCATTTGTTTGGGAAAACTGAAAACTATCAATAGCGGATGACTAACGGATGACTAACAAAAATGGATTTGAGCATTTGATCCACGCACATTAAAGAAATATAAGAACATTTTTTGAGGAATGCATATGAATCATACTCTTATATTTATATATATATATATATATATACCCAGGTAAAAAAGTCAGCGAAAAACCTTTAAAAAAAACCTTCAGGGAAGCTCAAGTTATTTCGGACAAAAAAAGTGAAAGCTACCTTAAGGTAAAAAACCTGTATTTCTCCTCCACATTTTTGTCCGAAATACCTTAAGCTTCCCTGAAGGTAATAAAACCTGCGTTAACCCTTGATACTTTGTCCGAAATACCTTACCCTTTCCTAAAGGTAATAAAACCTGCGTAATCCCTTGACACTTTGTCCGAAATACCTGAAGTTAGCCTTTAGCTAAAAACACCCCCAGTTACCCCCACTAGGGGACACCCTAGGGAGGTGTCCCCTTGGGGGGGGGTGGCAAAATGGGGGTAGAGGGAAAGGAGGTGCATAACATGTATAAGGAATCACAGGCTTTTCCAACAATATGTCACATGTGGGAGGGGCAACAAAATTTAGAAAAGTGTCCCCTTCGGGGGGGGGGATAAGTGAGAAAAGAGAAACTGTTGATGCATAACAAGATTAAGTGGTTACATGCCTTTCAAATGGTATGTCACAACAGGGATATCAGCAAAAGAACAATGCTTTCAATACCTCGAAAAATTATGCCCCTTGAAATGTGCACCCTCTTTCCCCCTTTCTTTGAAATTTTTAGATATTATAAATATTTATCAGAACACCATAAAAAAAGGACCTAAAATGATAAAAACGCCACAATTTCAAAAGCATGCATATGAAAAGCAGAAAAAATAATGAAATTCTTCGTTCGTCTACAGGAAAAATCTGCGAAATTCATCCGTCGACCCAATGAAAAAAATCCGAAGAATTTTGTAAATCGATTACAGCTGCAAATTTTTTTAACATGTAGGAATAAAATGTTTCAAAACTCATAAATCAGTAATGTGAAAAAAAATGATACAATAATTCATTCTTTAAAAAAATTCACAATATTTCCCAGTCAATTATTTGAAAAAAAAAAAAAATAAGAGAGAGTTTCTTTATTCCGTTGCAGTAAAAAAAAACTCACCTGTGAATTGTGAGGAAAAAAAAAATTGAGATTTTTTAGTCGGTAGCAGAAAAAAAATGCAAAATTTTTAAGCCGATTTCTGGTGAAAAATCGTTAAATGAGTCACACTGAATATTGCATAATGAATAATAATCTCTATAAATAAAAGGAATTCCGAGGATAATTAATTGAGGCACAGGGGAAAGCAAATCTTGGCAATGCGCCAACTCGGTCCAGAGGAAGCAAATCTTGGCAATGCGCCAACTCGGTCCAGAGGAATATCATTAAGAAATATAAAACAGATAATGTATTTATCACAAAAAATCGTCTGCTAAGAAAATATCAACACTTTAACACGAAACTAACGCAATCGTTGGATACATGTTCCCTCCCGTGTTTCTCATTGCTCATTTTAAGTATTTTTAGAGTTTAATATTAGTTGTTGTTTTTAAAACTGAAATCATACAAATTTCAAGTTCGTTTAATATTGCTAATACGGACCCGGGCAACGCCGGGCGGGTCAGCTAGTTAATGTAAAGAAAAAATATTGCATAATAACATTAAATAGGGAAAAGTCACAAAATTCATCTGCCACAGGAAAACATTTCAAAATTTTACTGATAAAAAAAGTGTAAACAAACCAATTCAAAATATTTTTTTTCTGAACAAGGTACATAATAGCCCTTTTATAAAAATTCACGCCCTTTTTTCTTTTTTAGAGCAACTCTTCATTTTTTTTTTTTTTTTTCTATAAACAACATAATTTTAGTATTGATTTGAGATAAAAATATCGGAAAGGGGGGGGGAGGAGAATTTTTAAAAAAGGGAGCAGTTGTACCTTGTTAAATAATTTATACATATATATATATATATATTTAAGTCCATTTTTCTCAATAAATTTTAATATTTTCTGCGACTGATTGATTTTTTGGAGATCTTCCCAATTCACTGATGAATTCAGCGATTTTTTTCGCCTGTGATCAAATAAAGAATTTTGCTTTTATTTTTTTCTTTTAGAAATGTTATTTCTGTCATTAGGCTGCCAATAAGCTTTGCAAAATTGTCAATCGTTTTTGTGAAAAAATCGAGAAATTCACCAAAGAGTTGGCTATGATGAAAAAATTCAGTCCGTCAAAAAAAAATAATAAATAAATAAATAAATAAAATAAAAAACATAGTTTTGGCAGTAAATCGCGAGGGAAAATAGAGAAATTCACCAACTGTTTACTGGATAAAATGAAATTTTTTGACCATCTGAGGGGGAGGGAGTTGGGAGGAATCTGCACCTTGCCAGTCCTCATACACAATTAAAGTTATTGACCGTAATAGCCTAATGTGAAAAAAAAACCCTTAAAAAGTAAAAATTGCTTAATAATAATTAAAATGCTAGCAAAATATATGTGAACACTCTCATAAGATTAGCATTAGCTTGAATCAGTGGCAGATCCTAGGGGGGGAGTCATGACCCCCCCCCTCCCCCTGGAGCTCTTCAAAGAGGGATGTACACTGTACAGTACAGTTTAAAAAAAAGGTGCTAAAACAGAAACGCAAAATAGCATCTAATCGAAAGAATTTGCGCTTTTTTCGAAACTGATAGAGAAAATTCACGAATTTTCCACTCCTGATCGACATAATTCACAATTTTTCCGCACCCGATCGGTGAAATCTGCAATTTTTGCGAAGCCGATACACGAAATTCAGAATTTTTCCATGCGTAATCGATGAAATTCACGATTTTTTTGGGTGTGATCGACAAAATTTGAGATTTTTCCCTGAATGGTCTGCGAAATTTGCGATTTTTCTTCACTTGATTGAAAAAATTCACGATTTTCGTGCCTAATCCACAAAATTAAGCACATTTTTCCGTTCTCGTTCGATGAAATACAAATTTTTCCGTACACGAACTAAGAAATACGCATTTCTTAATTGAATGACGAGCTATGCCTTTTTTTCCTGCTGCAAACTGAAGAAATCCGTGATTTTTTTCTCGCGATACTGACGAAACTCACGATTGTTCTGCAGACGCTCAAAGATTTATTTAATTTTTCCGCGCTTCATCGACAAAATTTGCAATTTTCCACACCCTATCAACAAAATTAGCGATTTTTCGTTCCAAATCGACAAAATTAGCTATTTTTTCGTTCCGAATTGATAAGATTCGCGAGTTTTTTGTATTCGATCGCTAGAATTCATGCTTTTTACGAAGCCGACCATATTTGCAATAATTTCTTTCCCGATCGATGGAATTGTCAATTTTTGTTCGCCATATCAACGTAATTTGCGACTTTTTTTCATTCCAGATCAATTGTATATTCGCTTTTTACGAAACTGATCGACCATATTTGCGACTTTTTCGTTCCCGATCGACAACGTTCTCAATTTTTCCGTGCCCTACCAAAAGCGATTTTTTTCGCTCCCGATAGACTAAATTCTAGCTTTTACGAAAACAGTTGACCATATTCGGGATTTTTCAGTGCCCAATTGACGAGATTCGCGCCTTTTTCCATTCTTGTCCATGAAATACGCATTTTTCCGCATCTAACAATAAAATTCGAGATTCTTAACTGACTGATGAAATCTGCATTTTTTCCCTGCAGTAAATTAATGAAATATGTGATTTTTTTTCTCGCGATAAACTGATGAAACTCGTTATTGCTCTGGAGCCACTCAAAAAAATTTTTGATTTTTCTGCGCATCATCGACAAAATCTTCGATTTTTCCTTGCCCTATCAACGAAATTAGCAATTTTTTCGTTCCGAATCGAAAACATTCGCGAGTTTTTCGTACCCAATCGCCCGAATCGCTCTTTTTCCGAAGACAATCGACTACATTCGCGATACTTTTTTCCCGATTCACGAAATTGGCAATTTTTGCGTTCCGTATGAACTAAAAATTCGCAATTTTTTTTATTCCCAATCAACAAAATTCGGGATTTTTCCGTTCCCGATCGAATAATTTCGCGCTTTTTACGAAGCGATCAACAAACTTGGGAGGTTTCCGTGCCCTGTTAACGAAATTTGCGATTTTTTCGTTCAAGATAGACAAAATTCACAACTTTTTGTGCTCGATCGACAAAATTTGCGGTTTTTTGAGACATACAGACAAAATTCGAAAATTTTCGAGGGCCATTATACAAAACTCGCGATTTTCCAATGTCCAGTTAACGATATTTTCGATTTTTCCGCGCCAGGTCAACGAAATTCGTGTTTTTTTTGCGCGGTAAACAGACGACTTTTCTACAACCTATGAACAAAATTTTTTCAAGTATTATACAAAAATTATCTTTTTTTCCTTGCCGATAAACGAAATCTGAGGTTTTTCGCACCCGATTGACAAAATTCGTGATTTTTACGTGCCTAATCGACAAATTTTGCGATTTTTTTATGCCCGATCGGCGAAATTTGCTACTTTTTATCGTAATTCCGTTTTCACAAGATTTACTGTATTTTAAAATTGTTTAATTAAATCATCTGTCAAAAGTTGTGACACCCCCCCCCCCTGGAGGTTGGGCTGGATCCGCCCTTGGCTTGCATGTTTAAAATCTTAAATAGTCAAGCAAAGAAATTGAACTGCTAATGTTAAACATTTTGTTACTGTTTACTTTTCGATTTTTATTACAGAATAAATAAAGCTACTTTTACTTTCACATATCTCAAAAGGATGCTCCCACAGATTTAACATTAGCTTGCGAGATTCTTTGTATATCAAAAATTTAAATATATACATTTTTGTATGATGAAAAAACATATTATTCAGTCCGTCAAAAAAAAAAAAAAAATTGCCTGATTCACTTATTGATTAGATGGGAAAAGAAAGTTTATCCAATAAGTTGTGCGGAAAAATAGGGAAATTCGGCAGATGTTTACTGGATAAAATGAAATTTGTTGACCATCTGCATGGGTGGTGGTGAAAGGGGGGGGGGACCTGCACCTCCTATGTCCTCATATAAATAAAAGTTATCGACTGTAAGAGCCTAATGGGAAAAAATCCTTAAAAAAAATAAAATAATAATTAAAATGCTAGTAAAAAATATGTGAAAAAAACATCCCCATATGATTAACATTAGTTTAAGCATTAAAAATCTAAACTAGTCATGCAAAGAAATTGAGTCACTAATGTTAAACTTATGAGAGCATTCATTAAAAAAAATTCTCACTTGCATATTGATAATTTCAAATGTTTTTTTTTTTCTTGCTTAGAACAGCTGAGATTGAATTCTAATTAGGTTACTGTATACTTTTTGATTGTTATTACAGATTATATATATATATATAATTACTTTTACTTTCACACACCTCGAAAGGTTGCTCCCATAGATTTAACATTAGCTTGCGAGTTTCTTTGTATGCCATAAATATATACATTTTTGTATGAAATGACTAACATACTCTTCATTTAGCACCCCCCTCCGCCTTTCGTTCTGCCACCCAGGGCATATGTGAGTATTTTTCATGATCTTTTGACAAAAATTTGAGTATTTTTCATAATCCATAACCAGATTTAATTTCATAACCAGACATGGTACAGGCTCAGCAAGAAAAAGCTGAAGTTTCATGGAATCAAGGACTGATGAAATTTGTATTTTTTTGCAGCGTTTTAACGAAATTTGCATTTTTCAGCAATTTATTAATGAAATTAGCTTTTTCCTGTGACCAAAATCGCACTTTTTACACAGTCTTTTCAAAGAAATTTGCAATTATTCATGATCTTTTAGTGAAATTAAAGGTTTTTCTCACTCTCTTTCTAGAAAATTTGTGCAATTTCTGTAATTTTTTGAGAAAATTCACATATTTTCCCTGATTTTTTAAGAAAATTTGCCTTTTTCCCTCAGTGTTTATAAAAAATTCCCCTATTTTTTCGATGTTTCTGAAAATTTGCATATTTTCAGCAATTTTTCCTCAAAATTCACTAATTTTCAGTTACCTTTCTTCAAAATAAATATATATTTTCTACGATCTTTCGTCAAAATATGTGTATTTCTTCGATCTTTCGAAAGAATTCGTGATTTTTCTCTGATCTTTCGTGAAAATTAGCATATTTTCGGCAATTTTTGTACAAAATACATTTATTTTCCACGAACTTTCAACAAAATATGTCTGTTTTCCTCAAAATACTCATATTTTCCATGATCTTTCAACAAAAATTGCATATTTTCCATGATCTTTTGACAAAAATGGCATACTTTCCTCAATACTTTCACGATTTATCAATAAGATTCGCCTATTTTCTGCATTTTTTCACCAAAATTCGCGTATTTTACCAATTTTTCGACAAAAGTAGTGTATTTTCCCTGATCTTTCAACTAAATTCACATATTCTCCATGATCTTTCGACAAAATTTGCAGGATTTTTTGACAAAGTTAGAATAATTTCCACAATTTTTCGATAAAACTGAAGTATTTTTGACGATTCTTTGACAAAAGTAGAGTATTTTTCAGCAATCTGTTCACAAAAATCGCGTTTTCCCGCAATCCTTTAACATAAATTGCGTCTTGTTCGGGATCCATTTACTAAAATCTTATCTTGAGCACAAAACAAAATCTCGAATTTTGTCGATTGAGCACAAAAAAGCGTGAACTTTGTTGATCTCGAACGGAAAAAATCGCAAATTTTTCGATCAGGAACGAAAAAATTGTGAATCTCGTTGATATATGGCATGCAAAAATTACCAATTTCAACGATCGGGATAAAAAATTATTGCAAATATGGTCGATTAGCTTCATAAAAAGTTCGGAATTTTAAAAAAACGCTAATTTCATTAATAAAGCGCAAAATAAAGCAGATTTGGCACCGAAAAATTCAAAAATTCTTTGTGCTGCTGCAGGATAATCGTGAGATTCATCATTTTATCACGAGAGAAAAAAAAAGTCACAGATCTGATAAAGGGCAAAATTAGCACTAGCCACTGGCCACAGGGCCAGTAAATGATAAATAGTGGTCAGTGAAAAATTTTCTATCAGCGGCCACCTTATGGCCACTTTTTTACAAGGAGATAATATATTTTAATTACATTTTATCAACAATTCTACTTTTTTGGGTTCCAGTATATTTATATTAACATATTTGTGCTATTCAGTCTTACATTAACAATAGAAATTTTAACTGTTTAGTACTTTTAAATAAAAAAGTGGCCACTAGTTTAAACATCGTGGCCATTTAAAAAATTAGTCTTACTGGCCAGTGGCCACTAAAGAAATTTCCCAATTTTGACCTATAAGATCTGATGAATTTATGGCGGAAAAAAAATAAATAAAGATCTCGTCAGTCAGTTAAGAATTGCGAATTTCATTTTTTGTGCTCGGAAAAATGTGTTTTTCATGGACCAAGAACGGGAAAAAGCGCTAATTTCGTCGACTGGAAAAAAATTGCGAATGTGGTTGATCCCTTTCGAAATAAAGCGCAAATTAGTTGATCGGGAACGAAAAATCGCAAATTTTATCGATGGAAAACGAAAAAAAATCGCAAATATGTTCAATTGGCTTGGTAAAAAGCATGAATTCAGACAATCGGGTTTGAAAAACTTGCGAATTTTATCGATTCAGTAGGAAAAATTGCTAATTTTATTGATAAGATACGAAAAAACAGTAGATTTTATCGATGATCGTGGAAAAATTGAAATTTTTTTCAACAGCTGCAGAACAATCGTGAATTTCGGCAGTTTATTGTGAAAAAAAAATTGTGGATTTCATCAATTTGAGGCGGAAAAAATGCAGATTTCGACAGACAGTTATGAATAGCTAATTTCATTGCTAGTGCACAAAAAAATGTGTATTTCATCGATCAAGAATGGAGAAAGGCGCTAATTTTGTCAATTGGGCATGGAAAAATCGTCATTTTTGTTGATCAGGCTTAGAAAAATTGCGAATTTCGTGGATTGGCTTTGAAAAAATCGCGAATTTCACCAATCTTGTGCAGAAAATTGTGAATTATGTCGATACGGCACAGGAAAATCTTGTTGATCAGCTCCTTTCCCTTCTTGCTCATAAACTTCACATTTTTAATTCAGCATTAGCAACTTACGTTTGTTTTTTAGAACTTTTAATGAAACAAAATTTAGTCTCCCGAAAAGTCAAGGATTATTATTACATGTTGAAAATAATTCTTGCGATATCTGTTATGTATACAAACGTAAAAACTGTTGACATATCTTTACCAACTTAATTGGATATTTTGGCTGGGTAAGTGAACCCGCCCCCTTCTCCCGTTTGAGACCAAATTTGTTATTTTGTTTATAAAGGCCACAAATCACCTCTTTAAAATATAATTCTGTTCGTGTTACTGATTTGGCCCTTCTCTTGAACAGGTTGTGCATCCCTATCAGAGATACATTTATTTTCACAGTTCTTATTCTAAAATACTATAAGGCATAAATATACAAGAACAGAAAATTAAAAAAACTAAACCACAATCATTCAATGATTTTCAATTAACATTCGGTAAATTCCATCTCCACACCCCCCTAAACAAAATGCTCTAGCTATGCCACTGGCAGCACTGTGTATAAATCTGTGTATAAATAGGTATGTTCCTAAAAAGATAACAGCTGCAAGATTTATAAAAAAGCTAAATTACTTACCGATAAAATGGTATTCCAAATTAAAAAAATTGACTAATTTTTCACAAAAAAAAAAAAAAAAAAAAAAAAAAAAATGCTTTATTAATTTCTTGCCCTAGACATATACAGACAAATCACATCAATTAAGAATGCGCTATTTGAGATAAAAAAAAATCCTGCTTTGCAGTTTTTTTTATTTAAAGTTATCAACAATGTTCCAATCAAACAATTAACTCCAGACTGAAATGTACTGTAGAAAATTGAATATAGCATTCATTGGAAATTCAAAAAAAAAAGTAAAAAAAAAAAAAAAAAAGAAAAGAAAAAAAAGAAAGAAAAACTTGGAAAATCTCCACTCATTAAAGTAACAAATAACAAAAATTTCAATCAATAAAAATATTTTGGTTAGGGGGAACATTTCTTAAAAGAAATTTTCGTGATCGATAGGGATCTTTGTGATTCGTAAAGATCGATTTCCCTTTTTTTTTAAGTGATAAAGATCTCCTAATTTTAAAAACAGCTTGACACTTAACTCTTAAAATACATCCTAAAGGGACTTCGAAATTTTATTTTAATGAAAACATCAAGCAATTAAAAAAAATTAAACACAGTTTTATTACAAAGTCCCTTTAGGATGTATTTTATTTTAAGAGTTAGTGTCACGCTGTTTTTAAAATTAGGAGATCTTTATCACTTAAGAAACAGGGTAATCGATCTTTACGAATCACAAAAATCCCTATAGATCACGAAAATTTCTTATAAAAAATGTTCCCCCATACCAAAATATTTCTAAATCTACGTGACGATACGTTGTTACCGAATATTGTTCTTGTCTAATGAATCACATAATAAAATAAATTTTAATATTAAAAATATGTAATAAATAACAAATATTTGTAGCCTTCTTAAGGCAATGTATACATCTTTTTAAAAATTAATTACAATGTGACTATTTTACTGATAGAAACTTAAAATACAGGACTAGATAAACGAGAAATAAAATAATTAATCGCGCGTCACGCCGCTAAGTCACATGTACGTACGTAAACATTGGCGCGAAATGATAACAACACACATTCGGAAAGTTGAGTTGATAATCTCCTTCATCTTCCGTGGCATGGAGTCAGAAAAATTAGTAAAGCTAGGTCCAACGATTGTTTTTAAAGAAGTAATTTAAAAAAAAACTAGAAGTTATGCCTGATAGGCCATATGGACCATTTTTGCATGTAATAATCCCATCTATATTTTTCAGCTTTAATCCTAGACGCCGGCCAAAATGAGAAAATTGGAGATGGGAGAGTTGCTTCATCTAGCTCGATTTTGAAATTTAAATAATTATTTATTATTCTTTTTATGTCTTCAAAAACATTGTAAAATTTATTTTTTTCGTGTAACTAACATAAAAGAGCTTCTTTTATTTTAGAATGCGCGAAATTTTAAGTTTTTTCTTCAAAGAGGAACTGAAAAAATTGTTCAAGGGTCTACAGGGGAAGGGTGGAAGTGGGAGGTGAACCATTGCCTCTTCATGCATTTTTAAATTTATTTAACTACAGTTTTTCCTTTTTTTCAGATTAAAAAAATATACATTCATTTCGGAAAACTTAAGATGAAAAACTAAAGAAGATATTTTCCGTAAAAAGGGGGGGGGGATACTTTGATCCTAGTTAGATTTTAAGTTTTAATTAATTTTGTGGTGGGGGAGAGGCAGGATGTTTCTTAAAAAATTTCTTCTGACAGTTAATTTTCGACCTTTTTAATACTTTCTAACGAAGTTCAAAACTGTGTAAGAATTCGGTTTGTATGTCCGTCCGTCCGTGGTCTAACTCTACTAATTATTGTCGGAATGCAAATGACATTTAATTTTATACTTTTTGACTTTTATATTACAGAGACATTCGAAAGAATTCCGTTACATTAAATTTATTTTCGGAAGTTTATCGGACTTTGAAATTTCGTGCGTTTTTGAATACGATATTAAATATTAATGTAAGAGATTTTGAAATAAATTGAACATTTTATTAGGGATAATTTTTGTTGATTGAAATTTTTGTATGTACTACTGTTCGATGGTGTATTTTTAGTGAAGAAAAATTTATGGTAATTTTTAGGATAGTAGATTTTGAAAATATTTTTTTTTTCTTTTAGAGGAAATTTTTGGAGCTTGAAATTTTTGAGTGTGATAGAGTTAGAGGTGAAATTGTTAATGGCAATAAGTTTGGAAATGGTAATTAAAAATTTTAACTAAGAGCAGACTTCAAAATAATTTCGAGATTTCTGTTTTCTTTAACAGGATATTTTTGGATGGGAATGAAAAATTAATTTTAAATGATAATTCAGCATCTTAATGAGGGGACTTTAAAATAATTTCAAGATTTTTCATTTCTAGAACTGGATTTGTATATCACTATTTCAAATTGTAATTTTAAATAATTAAAAAAATTAACGATTTTATTTACGATAATTAACGATTTTAACGACCTGGGTAATTAAGAATTTTTTATTAAACCGGTGGAAGACATTAGATTTCTCGGAATTATCTTAAATATTAATTTAAAAATAATAATTATAATAAGTATTATGAGGAAATGCAGACAAATCATTTCTTAGATATCATAATGTGCAATGATAACTTCTATAAAACCTTCAAGTAAAACCTTCATATTACCTGCGTGAGAAACAATTTTCATTTTCCTTCAAAATACCTGAAATGATTTCACGAAAATCTTCTAAGTCATTAAAGGTAATTTAAAGGTAATAATTTGCCCATAAAAACCTGTATGAAAACTTTAAAAAAGCTGTATACTTCTCTTAAGGTAACCTTAAACTTTCATTTTCCTTCCAAATACCCGCAAAAACCTTCAAAATGCCTGCAAAATCTCAAAATATTTAAAGTTTTTTGCTGATTTTTTTACCTGGGTATATATATATATATATATATATATATATATATATATATATATATATATATACAGGGTGTTTCAAAAATGACCGGTATTTTTGAAAAATCAATAAAAACTAAATGGGCAGCGACAGAAATACACCGTTTGTTGCAATATGCTTGGGACAACAGTAAATTTTCAGGCAGACAAGTAAAGAGGCAGATAGTTAAAATTTTCAACAACAGATGGCGCTGCAGTCTAAAAAATCTAAAATTCGATAATTTCCACTACCATGCACATCAATAATATAAGAACAATAAAACCGCATTATATGTTGTTAAAAATTGTAACTAATTTCGAAAGATTATCTGCCTCAAAATTTACTGTTGTCCCAAGAATATTGCAGCAAACGTTGTATTTCTATCGCTGCTCTTTTAAATTTTATTGATTTTTCAAATATACCTGTCATTTTTTAAACACCCTGTATATATATATATATATATATGCTCTTATTAATATCATATAAATTATTTTAAACCGGAAACTACTTATAATAAATGAAACTAAGAAACGCATAGAAACTAAGTGCACATTATAAAATTAATTTTTTATTTATAAACATATTTATTTCACTTACACAATTTTCTTTATTATTTCAAATATGCGTGCATTCCAGGAATTGAATTTTTTCTTTTCATTCAGAAATTCCGAAACTACGTTATCACATAACGCCTGCCATTAAATAACGGAAAAGTTATAATTTAGAATGCCTGATTTTAATTCTAAATTTAAAAATGAAAAATGAATATTTTAAAATACACGCATATATTCTCAAATGATATAACTAGTTTAAATAATGTTAATGTCACACCTGAAAGTGTGAACCCAGGTAAAAAAGTCAGCAAAAAACCTTAAAAAAAAACCTTCAGGGAAGCCCAGGGTATTTCGGACAAAAAAACCTGAGAGCTACCTTAAGTTAAAAAACCTGTATTTCCCCTCTATTTTTTTGTCCGAAATACCTTCAGCTTCCCTGAAGGTAATAAAACCTGCGTAATCCCTTGACACTTTGTCCGAAATACCTTAGGCTTGCCTGAAGGTAATAAAACCTGCGTAATCTCTTGACACTTTGTCCGAAATACCTGAAGTACCCTTTAGCTGTGGTTACCCCCACTAGGGGACACCCTGGGAGGTGACCCCTTGGGGGGGGGAGAAAGTGGGACGCATAACAAGATTAATTGGTTACAAGACTTTCAAATGGTATGTCACAAAAGGGATATCAGCAAAAGAGCCCTACTTTGGATCCCTTGAAAAATTATGCCCCTTGAAATGTGCACCCCTCTTTCCCCCTTTCTTTGAAATTTTTATTTATTATAAACATTTATCAGAATACCATAAAAAAAGGATCTAAAATGATAAAAATTCTACAATTTCAAAAGCAGAAAAAGTAATGAAATTCTTCGATTGTCCACAGGAAAAATTTTCAAAATTCATATCCGTCGACCCTAAAAAAAATCCGAAGAATTTTTTAAATCAATTACAGCTGAAAATTTTTTTAACATGTAGGAATAAAATGTTTAACTCATAACTCATAAATCAGGAATGTGAAAAAAATTGATACAATAATTCACTCTTTTAAAAAATTCACAATATTTCCCAGCCGATTATTTGAAAAAAAAAAGTCTATTTTGTTGCTTTAAAATAATGAGAAATTTAACAATCTGTTCTCTGTTAAGGATTTAATATCTGCAAACGACAGATAATAAAATGTCAGAATAGACAAGAATGTCACAGAAGTAAAATGAGCTAAAATTTAAAAGATACTGAATACCTATTTCTAAATTGCAAATATATTTATATAGATAATAAAGATATTTGAACGCACAAATCCTTTAGCAGATGCAGATTAATTAGGCAGATACTTTATGTGCCCATGATCCTTCTATAATTATTATATTTAATAGTACATCACATTTAATAATATTAAAAAGTATTTCTTTTAAAAAGTATTTTTTTAAAAACATAGTATGTTGTTTGTATGAGATTTTTAAAGTGAGTCAAACTTTTTAAAAGTTATTTTAGTCTATTTTATATTATCACTGTTGATTGGTATTTTCTATATTTTTATAAAATATATATAAGCTGATGAGAATGATATACAGTATACACAATTAAAGAGACCTACCTTGGTTGTCATTAAAATGAAAATAAAATACAAACATAGAAGAAAAAATTATTTTATTTTTTTCGCTTTATGGCATGTATTTAATTTTTGCCTGATTGCTCCTCTGACCATTGACACTGACACATGCTCAAACTTTTCAATGGTGTGACAGATTATGTCATTTATAATTTCCTCATCTAGTACATGTGTCTTTGCAGACCTTTTGTTGGGGCACCGCAAGACACTTTCAGATAGGGTTTCGTGACCAAAACAAACAAGTAGCAGGTCCCCAACATATTTTGAGTAATGATTTGCTCTGCATAGAGAGACTTTTTGTTTCGGGATCATTATTGACCCAAACTTAATCTTATTTTCTTCTTGCGGTTCTTCTTGCTTTTCCCTGAGCTGCCTTTTCTTTTCTTTATACTTTTGCTTCATAACCTTGTATTTCTCGTTCTTTTTTTGCAATAAATTTTCTTGGTCGAGAATTTTTTCCTGTAATTGCTGGATCTCTCTATTTTTGTTCTTTAAGATGCTTTCAAAATTTGCACAATCTGTGCAAATTGCTGCCTTCTTGTCAACAAATTTGCTCCGAATTTGTGAAAAGAATTCCTTCTGATTGTTCTTTTTTGGATGAACTGTTTTTTTCCTGTAATAAAAATAACTCAATAAATAAACAAGCAAAATACATATAAAAAAAAATTTATAATAGTGGGACACTGGATGTGTATAGGATGAATAACTGGACACAGACCTTATCGATAACTAACAACTTGTGGTTCAGAGAGACCATCAATGCCAAAATAGTTAAAAATTTTAAAGCTACTAAAATCCCTAAGTTTTTCCTGAACAACCTGCCCTCCTTAATTTAAAAATTTTTTTAAATTTTCTAAAAATTCGAACAAAACATCCTCCTCTCCTTAAATATCACTAGAACAAATTATATCAAAGGATTGTTAAACAGAAATCACATCGATGAAAAGCAGCGTTAGAAATATGCAACTAAAGAAATGAATTTGACAACTACAAAATTATTCTCTGTAGTCAAATTTGACGCCCAGATTTTTTTAAAAAAGTGTCTAGTCTGAAAATTTAAAAATAAAAAACATCGCAAATTTTGACCAAAAAAAAAAAAACAAAAAAAATTCTGTCAGTTGTTTGTATAAAAAAAATCGCCATTTTCAGTAAAAAGTTGCAAAAAAGCGATTTTTTTTTTTAAATCTAAAAATAGTAAAAAAAATTTTTAAGGCAATAAAGAGGAAAAAAAAAAAAATACATTTCTACAATGGATTGCAAACAGAAATAGAAATTTCATCAGAGTAATCACTGGAAAAACACAATTTTCGTCAAACTGCGAAAAAAAAGTTCTAATTTCGTCAAAAAAATCTCGGGGTAAATGCAAACTTTGTCATGATATCTCAAAAAAAAAAAAAAAAAAAAAATGCAAATTTCTACAAAAGATTGTGAAAACAAATTATAATTTTGTCACAATCTCTAGAAAAACGTGAATTTTGTCAAAGAATTACAGAAGAAAAAAAAAATTAAATCTTGTCTTAGGAAATAAATCTGCAAATTATATCACGCAATAAAATCTGTAAATTCCATCAAAGGTTTGTGTAAAAAAGCAAATTTCTTCAAAGAATCACAAAAAACCCTGCGACTTTCACAAAAGGATTGCGAAAAAAACGGGGAAAGGGGGGGGGCATCCTATTCACAGCCCTTCCTTTTCTACTATAACTTTTAAAAACTGAATTTCAGATTCTTTTTTTTTTTTTTTTTTAAATTAAGAATGACCCCTTGAACTTGATTCAAATGTAGATGCATTATGTTTTTATTATAAGTATCATTTATTTCTAAATTTAACTAATTACAAATACTGGATAAAATTTTGTTTTAGTATTGGAAGAAGTTGCCAAGTTTTAATTTCATTTTACAGATTAAGTGCATGTTTCTATCAATTTCTAAATATATCAATAATTAGAAAAGCTTTACACCAATTTTACAGTTGCTTAAATAAGTATAATCTTAGAGATTAATTTCTTTACTCTTTAAATAAAAATAAGTATTTGTGCTTTTCCAAAAAGTAGAATCAAGAATGATTATGGAAGGAATTTTCTGATAAATTAAGGTAGGAGTGCACAACCTTTTCAAGAGAAGGGCCACTTACAAATATGTCTGGGTAGTCGAGGGCCATTTCAATAACATGAAGAGAATTCGATTTTGAGCAGGTGATCTGTGGCCTATAACTAGATAAAAATTATGGTTTCAGAGGGGAGTGGGGAAGTTATTCCTTAAGTTCACATATACCTAATCAAAATATCTAATTCAATCAATCGGTAAGTATATATCAGCAGTTTTTATGTTTGTATATAACAGATATACCAAGGATTCTTTACAAGATGTAATAATATTCCTCGGCTTTATTTAGGAAAGTAAATTTTGTTTTATTAAAATTGCTAAAAAAACAAACATAAGTGGTTGGTGCCGAAATTTTTTTTTTTTTAAGTTTATCAATGAAGAAGAGGGAAGCAGCTGATCAACAAGATTCTTTCATGCATGATCAAAGAAGTTCCCGATTTTTCTGCACCTGATCAACAAATTTTGCAATTTTCCCATGCTTGATCGAAAAAACAAACATAAGTGGTTGGTGCCGAATTTTTTTTTTTTAACTTTATCAATGAAGAAGAGGGAAGCAGCTGATCAACAAGATTCTTCCATGCATGATCAAAGAAGTTCCCGATTTTTCTGCACCTGATCAACAAATTTTGCAATTTTCCCATGCTTGATCGACGAAATTTGCACTTTTGCAAAATCGATCAATATAAATTCTTACCTTTTATGAAACTGATCGATGAAATCCGCGATTTTTTCAAGGCTGATTGACGAAATTCTCAATCTTTCCGAACCTGATCCAGGAAATTTGAGATTTTCCGAACCTGATCCAGGAAATTTGAGATTTTCCGAACCTGATCAAGGAAATTCGCGATTTTTTCGAACCTGATCGACGAAATTCGTGATTTTTACGAGCCCGATCGATGAAATTCGTTATTTTTACGAGAATGGTCGACGAAATTCGCTATTTTTCCGAGAATGATCAACGAAATTCGCAACTTTTACGAGCCTGATCGACAAAATTCTGATTTTTACTAGCCCGATCGACAAAATGCATGATTTTTTCGAGCCTGATCTAAACACTCGCGATTTTCAGAGCCTGATCGTTGAAATTCGCGATTTTTCCGAGTCTGATCGAAGAATTTTGCAATTTTTTCCGAATCTGATTGCTGAAATTCGCGATTTTTCCGACACTGATGAAAGAAAATCTCGATCTTTCTGAGTCTAATCGAAAAAATGTACGATTTTTACGTAGATAATAAAGAAAATTCGTGATTTTTATGATGACGATCGAAAAAATTTACGATCTTTCCGCACCCAATCAACAAAATTTGCGATTCTTCCTTGCATGATCGATAAAATTCTTGTTTTTTTTCAGGACCATATCGCTGAAATTCATGATTTTTCTGCAGCTTATTGACAAAATTCGCTATTTTTACGTACTTCATCGACTAAATTTGCAATTATTATGAATTCGATTCACGAAATTCGCGACTTTTACGAGACTCATTGATAAAATTCTCGATTTTTACGAAGTCGATTGGTGAAATTTGCGATTTTATTTGAGCCTGTTCGACAAAATTCTCGATATTCTTCCGTCCAATCAACGAAATTTGAAATTGTTCGGGACCCGATCACTAAAATTCATGATTTTTCCGTGCCCGATCGTTGAAATTTGTGTTTTTTCGGTTTTAATTGACGAAATAACGCATTTTTTCGTGCCAAAACAACTTAATTCGCTACTTTGAACTAATTCTATTTTCACTAATTTTGACGAATTCTGCAGTTTTTTACGCGACAAGATAAGAGTTCGATTTTTTTTCTCTTGATAAATTGACAATACTCATGATTGTTTCGCAGCCGATATAGAATTTTTCAATTTTTCTGCACATAATCGCAAAATTTGCAATTTTACCTTGCCTTATCAATGAAATTTGCAATGTTTTTGTCCTTGATCGACAAAATTCACGATTTTTTTTCATGCCGGATTAACAAATTTCCCATATTTCTCATTTGAATTTAAAATTGAAATAAATCCTCAGAGAATAAGTCAAATTAAAAAAGTAAAAGCAATCTACACACTTGGAACTTTTAATACATAAAATGATCTACAAATGATTAAATTCATAAGTATAGTTTTCATTCATTCAGTCATGATTCGAGAAAACATGCGATTTTTTCGCAGCCGATGAATTTAATTTGCAGTTTTTTTTTTTTTGGGGGGGGGAGGGCATATCATTACTTATGCTGATGTTTTTTATATCCGATCAACGAAATGTGCGATTTTTCGCATCCGATCGATAAAATTAGTGATTTTTCGTGCCCGATTTTAACGAAATTTAGGATTTTTTTCTTGACCTATGCACAAGAACTGCAATCTTTTCCAGTTGTAAATTGACGAAGTTTGCGGGCCACACGATATCCTCCTTTTTTCGTCAAAGTTCTTGTATTTCTCCGATATTTTGATAAGATTCGCCTCTTTTCTGCGACTTTTTGACAAAATGTGCATATTTTCCATGATCTTTTGCTAAATTCGAGCATTTTTCATGTTTTTTGACAAAGTTTGAGTATTTTTCTGCAACCTGTTCACGAAAATCGCGTTATCACCCGCGATCCTCAGAAGAAAATAGTATTTTTTCTGCGACCGATTGATTATTATTATTATTTTTTTTTTTTTGAGATACTTTGGAGCAATTTGCACTTTTCCTGCAATGCTTTGAAGAAATTTGCTTAATTTGGTGCAGTTTGTACCTGCTTTTTGTTGTATTTCTTCTATTACACCCCCCCCCGATAAAAATGCCAACAAATTTTAATGCATATTTGCATAGATTCCAGGGATAATAAAATTCTTCACCGAAAAAGCTGAATTCTGCGTTTCTGCGGAAAAGTAGCATGTCTACACTTAGAAGATGTTTTACGGCCAAACGGTACAAGTTGGCAAATACTCAACACACATTTCGACAATTGACCGCGCAAGTGCAAAATTTGAAAAGGGACTGCAAAAAAAAAAAAAAAAAAAAAAAAAAAACGTGCAATTTGTAAACAAGCTGTGCAAAAAACACACTTCAAAAACAGACCGTGCAAAAAATGCACATTTCTTCCAAAGACTGTGCCAAAAACATGAATTACAAACTGACTATGAAAAAAAAAAAAATCGTGTAAAGATTGCACAGAAAATGCAAATTTCCCCCATATCAAAACAACATAACATGTATTTTCATTAATCATTAAATTAATATGCAACCAATATTTACATGCAAAGTTTTTGGTTTTACACAAAGAAAAAAAGTATTTTTCGGACGACTGCTTTGAAATATTGTGAAATAACAACAATTCGTAATTTTTTTTTTTGAGGGGGGGGGGCTTTTATTTTCAAACAGGGCCCTTTGCAATATTCTCAATCTTAATACAGACATGTCTCAATTTTTTTTTTCAATCTTGTAACTGATCATTTCACACATTCAATCATTTAAAAATCCATTATTTTCAGTTAAAAGTAATATTTAATATGCATTTATTTTCTCACAAATGTATTAACAAAATATCTTAAATCAGAAGTGTAAAAATATAGTAAAAATTTAAAAGCATTCTTTCAAGGATTGAATTTTACATGAAATATTAGACGAAAACCAACAAAATAAATTTAATGATGAGAGACTGTCTACTGGGATCAAGATTTTTGTTTTAAATTTAGATTAAATCTATCCCTATTTCAGAAAAATCTGGACCTTTGACTTTATGTTCTGAATAGACCCCTGTACAATGAAATTTTAATTTTTAATCATTATTATAAACAAAAAGCTTTAGAAAAATCATAACTGGATTTTTTTTTTTTTTTTTTTTTTTTTTTTTTAATCCCAGTAAAAATTACAAACATAAGTACTTTAATGTCAGTTGGGTGCCAGTGAGCAAATACTTTAACATTGCACTGATCAACTGTCAGGAAAAAACCTGGGTCCCAGGATTTTTCAAATCCAGCGGCATCACTGAACTTTATTCTATTATTTAGGGTAATTACCAAAATTTTCGTCATTACTACATGCATTTGAATCCCACCATAGTATAAAGTATTGATAATTTAAATTATGCTAACCGAATGATGGGAAAAGAGTAGCAAAAAAAATGCCAAAATATTTGGCGAATTGTCACTGGTGCCCAATTAATATAAGTACTCATATATATATAAATATTTAAATGCTTACCCTTTGGGAACCAAGTTTTCCTTTTCAGTACTTTTCTTTCTTTTGGGCAAAACTTGGACAATTGGCAAATCCTTTACCGATATCTTCTCATTAGCCAACTCGTCAATAGTAGAATCCATACATTTCTTGTCATCTAAAATTATTATTATGCATCAATTTTTGAAAAAATTTTCACAATTATTTCAAGGTAAGCAACAGATATGTTTGAGGTCTGCAGAATGAATTGGCTATTTTTAAATTAATCGTCAATCTCCACATGCAAACATTCAAATTAATTTTGTAAAAAACCAATAAAATATATATAGTTTGCAGTTTTGAATGTGATCGCAAATTTTTTTTCATGGTTTAGAAGTCATGATAAATTTTAATGAAATTACTTTGCAATTTTGTAATTACAATCAATTAACATAGCAATATTTTTAGAAAATTAAGAGACAAACAAAGAAATATTAAAAATTACAAAAGTAAGCTTGGATTTTAATAAATTTTCTATCTAAATATAGAAAATCACATTATAAAACTTCGATATTATATACCTTACACTAGGCTGACAAAATTTAAGTTAAGGTTTTTTTTATTTTTTTTTTAAGAATAGCAATGATTTTAAAGAATCAAATGCAAACATTTATATATATATATATATATGAACAAATGAAAGCCATATTGAACATTTCTATAACCCTCCCAAGACAGTATAAACTATGACTACAAAAAAAAAAAAAAAAAAAAAAAATCTGGACTGCCACACAAACATATCTGTTCCATATATCACAAAATCACATAAATCGGTAAGAATTCTTATTATACATACCTCCAAACTGTAATAAGTGAGCAGGATAACAATTATCTTGCCATTTCACTTCTACAGTCGCAGAAGTACTCCAAGTGTTGATATCAACATGTTCTAAAATGTTCTTCGGCAAAGCATCTTTTGTTTTCATGACAGCGAATTTTTTCTCTTCGAAAAAATGCACAAGTATAAAATCAAATTGCGCCATTTCAACACGTAAATAGTAAAAATCAATAAATAACAAAGATTAACACGCTATACGCTAGTCTATCTAGAAAGAGAGAGCGAGAGAGACCCAACTATACGCTTACTTCACTTCAGTTGTGATTCGGTATCAGTGCACGTAAGTTCAAAATTAAATAATTTGATGGATATATTTATAATGGATTTTTTAGTCCATAAATAATTATAATCATAAATAATTGTGTAGGTTCAAATTTATGTTTATAAATTTATAATTTGAGATATAATTTTGAGCCTAGGTCCAGATAGATATTTCAATGCTAGTGAGACAAGATTGACCAATCAGAAGCTAGCAATTTTGCAACAGGAGAAAAGTTCACAAGAATGCAGACTTCTGATTGGTTAATCTAGTTTGGCTAACAGCGAAAAATCTATCTGGCCTTCGTTTTTTAAATCCTGAATGTATTTATGAAAATGAAAACTAAAAATTGTAAACAGGTGTGCTATAGGAAAATAATCATAATTTTATTTAACAACGAACGTAATGAATAACTACCTTATTCACAATTTATCGTTAATTTATTAGAAATCTAAGTTTTTGACGTGAGATGAAGCTTTGCTTGCTAATAATGGCCAACCAACCATTCAATCAAACAATGTTTGGTTTCGCGGCAACGTGTTATTCAGATTTATTATAAGCGACGGAAAAATCATTATATAAAAGCATTTTACTGTTCGCAAATTTAGAAAAAAAAGTATTTAGTGCCGATTTGACGTGTTCATAACACTATGGGAGACGATAAGCCACGTTCGAAACGAGGAACTTATAATAGATATTTGAGAACGGACGAAAAAATTCCTAGATCAACATTGTATGCTAAAAGAAAATTAGAAGCCAGCCAGTGTGTTGATGATGGTGTTCCTGAAAATAATGGGACACACATGTCATCACTCTATGACGCTGATGAGGACAATGTTATCCCTGAAATCTCCCTTCATGTTGATGAAGAAACTAGCTTTGATGATTTCTTGACTGATAATATCAGTGAAGAATCGAGTGATGATGAAGATAGTGATGCATATGATAATGACAAAGTAAAAGTTAATTTAGAAAATATGAAAGAGCCATTATATCCATCCTCATCAATTTCATTAATAGAAGCATACATTACTGTTTTGGCATTCTCCTTAAGACACAACTTAACAAAAATATGTATGCAAGAATTGCTTCAAATGTTAAATTTGTTATTGCCGCCTTCGAATCTTCCGGGTACAAGGCATTTATTTTTTTCAAAATTAACATCATTATTTGATAATTCTACGGAAGCATACATGTATTGCAAATTTTGTTTTGCAGATGTTTGTTTATTATCTGATAGTAACAAACCTGACATATGCAAAGAATGTTCAAAAAGTTTCGATGCACAAGAAAACATGAAAGAGGGATATTTTTTTATGTATATGCCACTTGAACAGCAATTGAAATTAAAATTTCAATTTCAAGATTTAATGGGAAAAATCAAGCATTACAAGAGCAGTTTTGAAGAGACTTCAGATTGTTATAGAGATATTCTTGATGGTGAGGCGTATGCTGAAGTAAAAAACTTGAAATACAGTGATAACATATCACTTCAATTCAACATTGACGGAATACCTATGTATCGGAAGTCTAACTATCAAATTTGGCCTATTCAATGTATGATCAATGAATTATCGCCACATGACAGAAAGAATCACATTTTAATGTGCGGTTTGTGGTTTGGACCCCGTAAGCCTCACATGGAAGTTTTTTTAAGGCCTTTCATTAATGAGTTAACTCAGTTATCTGAATCTGGATTTCACTGGATTGATGGGAACGGTAAAACAAACATAACAAAAGTTTTCCCCATCATCTGTAGCAGTGATGCACCAGCTCGAGCAGCTATACAAAACTTTGTTCAATACAATGGAAAATATGGCTGCGGATTTTGTAAACATTTGGGAGAACGAATTGAAAAGGGCAAAGGGTTTTGCCGTATTTACACATTTGAAGATCCACTTCCCGAAATTCGTACTTTCCAAGAGTGTGTAGATTTTGCTGAAGAAGCTTCTTCAACAGGTAAAGCAGTTTGTGGTATAAAAGGGCCAACAGAATTAATGAAATTGTACCCACATTTTGATTTAGTTCAAAGTTTTGTACCAGACTACATGCATGCAGTCCTGTTAGGGGTTGTAAGGCAAATTTTAACTCTTTGGAGCCAGACTTCATCAAACGTTTTCTCACTAAATAATAAAACCAAAAGGATGATAGATGAACGTATTTTAAGTGTGAAATTTCCAAAAGAAGCAACAAGAAAATTGCGTTCCATGAGCGATATTTTATTTTGGAAGGCTTCGGAATTCAGAATTTTCCTGTTAGTTTCACCGATACTGCTAAAAAATTTAATAAACACGGATGTTTACAACCATTGGTTGTTACTTGTTCATGGTGTAACTATACTTTTGGGAAACAATATAACAAGAAATGATATAGACGAGGCAGAATTTTCACTGCAGAAGTTTGTCTGTGGTGTAAAGGAGATTTACGGCCCCCATGAACAAAGTTACAACATTCATTTATTGCTCCATTTGCCACAGGCTGTGAAATCTTGGGGTCCACTTTGGGCTCATTCTTGTTTTTTATTTGAAGATGCATTAGGGCGACTGAAACGATTTCATCATGGTACTAGGGGTGAAGCTAATAATATTTTGTCTATTTATATCATGCAGTCTATATTAACATTGTTAATTGTACAAGAAAATGTAAAAAATCCAAGGGTTAATTTTTTTATTGAAAATATGCAGCAAAATCATCATTGTGCAGAAAAAAATGTGAAATTAAATGACTGTACATTACTCGGGCTTCAAAAGTCTATTAAATTACCAAGAGTGTATGAAATAGAACTTTTAAAAAAGTTACCTAACAGTTATGGAAGAAAAATTTCAAGTGTGGCATCATATGAAAGGATGTTATTTTGTAAGAAATTATTTACCACAGAAAATTACAGTAAGAAATTTACAAGGGCTGATTTCATAGTAGGTACAGTGCAAAATGTTTGCCTAATTTTAAATTATATAGTTGTTTATGAAGGAGAAGTATATGTAATTGGTCAGAAATTGTCCACAAAAAAAATGAAGAAATCTGACTCTGACGTAGGCTTCATTTGTAGAAATATTTTAATATGTGACTATCTAGATTCGGATGTTGTTTTGGCAATAAGGCCAGTGGATATCATCACTAAGTACGTAATTATGCCATTTAAAAATAAAGATAAAGATGTTACATATTTAATACCTTTGAATAATATTGCTGAACAGTAAGTCATTGCTGAACAATATTGCAGAACACTAGTGATGAAAATAATTATAACATTTTTCATGTATTTTTTTTTATCAATATAAAATTGTTTTATGTATATATCAACATTAAATTATTAAGCTTTGTAAAATAATTTAGAAAATATATGACGACCCCAGAAGCCAAGGGGTATAAGTGACAAAATTAAAAAAAATAAATTAACAAGGAAGGTCTCCATACGGGCATACGCCGAAAAATCTGAAAAAATTACAGTATGTTCTTCTCATGAGGATATATACGTTTATAAAAAAAATTTCGGCGGAACTTCATTTCCTTGTCCGTAAAAAAATAATAAAAATTTTGTTATTTGGCGATTTATCATCAGTTGGCGATGAAAAGCAATTTTAAAAATGTAAAACGCATTTTAAGGAAAAAGTTTCATCTTCAACATGTTAGATAAATTAAATATCTTTAGTTTTGTCAGTTTTAGTTTGTCTTAAGTATAATTTCATTATAATGATATTTATGTGTATTTATATTCAAATTTAGACATTCAAATTTGAGATTTAAAACGAAATTTAAATTTAAATTAACTAAAATTGTTTCATGTTCAAAGTCCAGTAGAGCATTGTCAATTCGATTTTGTTGCTATGGTAACATCTATCTTTTATTTTTAATACGTTTAAATGTATCAAAATAATGTTACTGAATAAAAAATTTTCATATATGAAAATATTTTTTTCAGGGGTAAATTAAATAACTACAGCAACTAATAATATATATATATATGCAATTTAATATATATATATATATATATATATATATGCAATTTAATATATATTTATATATGTGTGTATATATATTAAACTCTCTCAATGTTTACGTTTAAATTCATTAAATACCATTTACACTAATTTTAAAAATCCAAACGTTGCATTAAAATATCGTTTGGCGGGGAAAAGTGCTTCTCGCCAAATCCCGCGTCGCTTTCAGCTGTTCACGGCAATTATTCCAAACTATTTTATTTTTTTACATATCTAATAATGTATTTCTGCAGCTAATTTTCACTGATCCTTTATTACCTACATGAGTAGTTTAATTCGTATTTTTTTCAAAAAATTCTGAGTATGTCCCCAATGGAGACCTTCCTTGTAAGTATACAGACGACCTGAAAATATGCTATTTTCATTTCAGGTAAAGAAATATAGGTGATTTTCTTATTATTTGCTGAGTTATAGAGATAAACCACTTTTTTCGAAAACTAAATAACACTGATTAATTATACATTTAAAGAAAATTTTACTCTATTTTTTTAACATTTATAGAAATAAGAGTTCATAGACCAGAATGCAACAAGCAGATGTTTCCTATTTCAATTTGGTCAATTGTTATTGATGTTCCAATTTAACATCAATTATCTTTAAACTCAATTTACTCGAAATCGAAATTTTGTCACTTGTACCCCTTGGCTTCTGAGGTCCTCATATGTAAGTGTGTGAACATGTTCTATGTTAGGCATTACTTTTATAAGTCTAATATCTCAAGATTCTTTGTATTATTAGTAAGTAATTACCATTAGCTAATCCAAAAGAATAATTATTAATAATTTATGTATTCTTCATCTTATGTTTTTAATAGCAGAAAAACCAGGATATTAATTTTGTGCATTTACATCTAGACATAGTAAAAAACATAATAAGAAAAAAAAAGCAAATAATTGGTAATTTTATTTTATCTGGTTGCTAATGCTAACTCGCCAGATCTTGTATTGATTTCACTTCATTTTCAATTCATTTCCCAATTTCAATTTTATTTTCTCTAGCATCGTGTTTGTTTATACATTTCCCAGTTTCAATTTTATTTCCTCTAGCATTATCTTTATACATTTCCCTGTTTCAATTTTATTTTGTCAAGCATTCTGTTTATAAAAAAAATTTACAACCCTTTAAAATAGAAATAGATAAATGATATTTAATTCTCAGCAATTATTTATGTAATATTTTAAAATATTTTTGTATTTGAATTAATAATAATATTAAATGAATTATCATTCATTTTACCTATTGCTTGTGCTATTTGAACTTTATTTTAAGCATCATGTTATACAAATCACCATTTTAACTTAATTTTATTAAGCGTTTTGTTTATACAATTGAGTCTTTTAATGTTATTTTGTCAATTATTGTGTTGATACAATTTATAGCTACAAGTATTTGATGATTAATGCAAAATATGATGAACAACTATTTAAAAATCTTATATAATTTTAAATCTACTGGCCATAAAAACATTAAATATTTATTTTTCAATCAGCTATAAAATTAACGATTTAATTCCAAAAGTAAGTCAGAAAATATATATATTAGTGTGTAAACATGGCCAAATTTTTCAAGAATTGTATAGATCAAGGATGTTTGTTAGTATTAACAAAATAGCTAATCAAAAAGAAAAATTATTAATAATGTGTATTTTCTATGTTCTTAATTTAAAGGTTTTAATGGAAAAATAAACCTTCAGTAAATAATGAAACATTAATTTAATACCTGAAATAAATTGTTGTTAAATTAGGTTGCTTTATTTGAATTATTATTTCGGTAAAAAAAATTAAATTGTTTTATTATTGTGTGTATAGAAAGAAGTTTGCATTTTAAAATTGTATAAAAGTTAACATAATACATCCCCAATATATTATTTGAACTATATGTTTACAAGATATATGCTAATTTTCAAAAAAAATACATATTATGCAAAAATTTATAATCCATATAATCCTTACTGCTGTCCATGCAGGGTAAGAATCTACTGTTGTTTTTTAAAGAAAGTTTTTCAAAAAAAGTTTGTATTTTATTTTTTAAAATTTTGTTCAAGTTAATAATTTATTTTCCGTCATTATACAATTTTGAATCAAATCGATTATTTTAATATTTAATTTATAATTAAATATTTAAATTCTCTTATGATTTTTTTTTTTTTTAACCTTTGGTGGAATATTAAGTAATGAAATTATTTAAAAAGATATAATAAACAGCTGTTTTAATTTTTACTATGTTATATAAAAAATAAACTGCTGGTTAATTTATATCCTCTATGTATTAGTCAAAGTTTTATTTTTAAAAAATTTTCTTACATTTAAAGGTTATTGAAATTCATTATTTCTTAATTTATAACCAACGTGATTTTTTGAATTTTTATATCTCTCCCACCCCCTTATGTGGCCTTATATTACTTAAGCCTATTTGATATAGATAACCTTACCAAATAAGCTATAATAAATCTTTTAGGAAAAACGCTCCAATTCCTTCCATCAAAAGTGTCTTCATTTTTTTCTATATTGATTTTAGGGTTGATCTGCTAAAAGTCAATGAAGATAAATTTGCAAGTTATACACTTGCTGAAAAAAACCTTTAATAAACCTTTCAAATTCCTTCCATTAAAAATGTGTTAATTTTTTTCCATACTGATTTTAGGTAAGATCTGCTAAGTCCTTGCAAGTCACAAATTTGCTGAAAAAAACCTTTATAGAACCTTTAAAAAACCTTTCAAATATCTTGCTTGAAAAGTAGTTTTGATTTCTCTTCAAAGTACCTGTAACAATTTTAAGAATGTCTGTGAAGCCATTTAAGATAATTTAAAGGCTAAAAGCTTCCTGAAAAAATCCTGAACAAAACCTTTTATTAACATGCATTAATTCTTGAAGGTATCCTGCAGGTTCCATTTTCCTTCCAAATACCTAGTAAAACCTTCAAGGAACCTTTAAAATCGTATTTTTTTTAAAGGTTTCTTGCTGATTTTTTTACCTGGGAATTTATGCATCAGGCGCGCATTTCAGTATGGAGTATTACAAGAATTTTTTTTTTTAATTTTTCGTTAGTGTATATTATATTTTGACTGCGAAACTCTACTACTTTTGTATCTTTCTTTTTCTTACGAAAGCAATTCCCAGGTAAAAAAGTCAGCAAAAAACCTTTAAAAAAAACCTTCAGGGAAGCTCAAGTTATTTCGGACAAAAGAACCTGAAAGCTACCTTAAGGTAAAAAACCTGTATTTCCCCTCCACATTTTTGTCCGAAATACCTTAAGCTTCCCTGAAGGTAATAAAACCTGCGTTAACCCTTGATACTTTGTCCGAAATACCTTACACTTTCCTGAAGGTAATAAAACCTGCGCAATCCCTTGACACTTTGTCCGAAATACCTGAAGTTAGCCTTTAGCTAAAAATACCCCCAGTTACCCCCACTAGGGGACACCCTGGGAGGGGACAAAATGGGGGTAGGGGGAAAGGAGGTGCATAACATGTATAAGGAATCACAGGCTTTTCCAACAATATGTCTCATGTGGGGGACAACAAAATTTAGAAAAGTGTCTCCTTCGGGGGGGGGGGGAATAATTGAGAAAAGAGAAACTGTTGATGCATAACAAGATTAAATGGTTACATGCCTTTCAAATGGTATGTCACAACAGGGATATCAGCAAAAGAGCCCTGCTTTGAATCCCTCGAAAAATTATGCCCCTTGAAATGTGCACCCTCTTTCCCCCTTTCTTTGAAATTTTTAGATATGATAAAAACGCTACAATTTCAAAAGCATATGAAAAGCAGAAAAAATAATGAAATTCTTCGTTCGTCCATAGGAAAAATCTGCGAAATTCATCCGTCGACCCAATGAAAAAAAATCCGAAGAATTTTGTAAATCGATTACAGCTGCAAATTTTTTTAACATGTAGGAATAAAATGTTTCAAAACTCATAAATCAGTAATGTGAAAAAAATTGATACAATAATTCACAATATTTCCCAGTCAATTGTTTGAATAAAAAAAAAAAAAAAAGAGTTTCTTTATTCTGTTTCTTTAAAATAATGAGAAATTTAACAATCTGTTGCAGTAAAAGAAACTCACCTGTGAATTGTGAGGAAAAAATATATTGAGATTATTTAGTCGGTGGCAGGAGAAAAAAAAATGCAAAATTTTTAACCTGCGAGTAGTCGCGACTTTTTTCACAACGTCATTAGTCGCGCTCGGTCTTTTCGCCGCTGGCCCCCCCCGCATACCAAATATGTAAAATAAGAAATATTTTTCACCTAATATTCGAAAATAACATTACAACAAACATATAAATTTGCAGTTTTCTTAAATTATGCATTTTATTTATGAGATCTGGAGTAATTAGAAAAAGTAAAAATGAACTGACATTAGTAGTTTTTACGTAGACTTTTTCGCCAATTTCAACTTTGTTTCTAAAAATATACCTGAAAGAAAAACAAAGGTGTCCTGTTACTTCATTAAAGTGGTCGAGAAAGCTTCAAAGTGAGCTATATGTTAGATCTCCGTTGTATTTGCAATGTGATGCAAGTTAGGAGAATAAAAGTTATACGGGCGGCGAAAAGACCAACACGCGACTACTGACGGGTTAAGCCGATTTCTGGTGGAAAATCATTAAATGAGTCACACTGAATATTGCATAATGAATAATAATTAATGTAAAGAAAAAATATTGCATAATAATATTAAATAGGGAAAAGTCACAAAATTCATGTGCCACAGGAAAACATTTCAAAATTTTACAGATAAAAAAAGTGTAAACAAACCAATTCAAAATATTTTTTTTCTGAACAAGGTACATAATAGCCCTTTTATAAAAATTCATGCCCTTTTTTCTTTTTTAGAGCAACTCTTTTTTTTTTTTTTTTTTTTTTTTTTTTTTCTAGAAACAACATAATTTTAGTATTGATTTGAGATAAAAATATCGGAAGGGAGGGGGGGAGAATTTTTATAAAAGGGAGCAGTTGTACCTTGTTAAATAATTTATACATATTTTTTTAAGTCCATTTTTCTCAATAAATTTTAATATTTTCTGCGACTGATTGATTTTTTGGAGATCTTCCCAATTCACTGATGAATTCAGCGATTTTTTCGCCTGTGATCAAATAAAGAATTTTGCTTTTATTTTTTCTTTAGAAATATATTTTCCATCATTAGGATGCGAAAAAGCTTTGCAAAATTGTCAATCGTTTTTGTGAAAAAATCAAGAAATTCACCAAACAGTTGGCTATGATGAAAAAACAATAATTCAGTCCGTCAGAAAAAATACTAGTTTTGCCAGTAAGTCGCGAGGGAAAATAGGGAAATTCACCAACTGTTTACTGGATAAAATGAAATTTTTTGACCATGTGAGGTGGGGGGGGGGAGGATTCTGCACCTTGCCTGTCCTCATACACAATTAAAGTTATTGACCATAATAACCTAATGTGAAAAAAAAAACCCTTAAAAAGTAAAAATTGTTTAATAATAATTAAAATGCTAGCAAAATATATGTGAACACTCCCATAAGATTAGCATTAGCTTGCATGTTTAAAATCTTAAATAGTCATGCAAAGAAATTGAACCGCTAATGTTAAAAATTGGGTTACTGTTTACTTTTCGATTTTTATTACAGATTATATATATATAAAGCTAATTTTACTTTCACATATCTCAAAAGAATGCTCCCACAGATTTAACATTAGCTTGCGAGATTCTTTGTGTATCAAAAATTTAAATATATACATTTTTGTATGATAAAAAAACATATTCAGTCCGTCAAAAAAAAAAAAAAAAAAATTGCCTGATTCACTTATTGATTACATGGGAAAAGAAAGCTCACAAGTTTATCCAATAAGTTGTGTGGGAAAATACGGAAATTCGGCAGATGTTTACTGGATAAAATGAAATTTGTTGACCATCTGCATGGGTGGTGGTGGTGAGGGGGGGGGGACCTGCACCTCCTATGTCCTCATACAAATAAAAGTTATCGACTGTAAGAGCCTAATGTGAAAAAAATCCTTAAAAAAAATAAAATAATAATTAAAATGCTAGTGAAAAATATGTGAAAAACATCCGCATAAGATTAACATTAGTTTAAGCATTAAAAATCTAAACTAGTCATGCAAAGAAATTGAGTCACTAATGTTAAACTTATGATGGCATTCTTTAAAAAAAATTCTCACTTGCATATTGATAATTTGAAATGTTTTTTTTTTTTTTCTTGCTTAGAACAGCTGAGATTGAATTCTAATTAGGTTACTGTATACTTTTTGATTGTTATTACAGATTATATATATATATATAATTACTTTTACTTTCACAGACCTCAAAAGGTTGCTCCCATAGATTTAACATTAGCTTGCGAGTTTCTTTGTATGTCATAAATATATACATTTTTGTATGAAATGACTAACATACTCTTCATTTAGCACCCCCCTCCGCCTTTCGTTCTGCCACCCAGGCACATGTGGGAAGAAAAAAAAATGAAAAAGTCATACAAGTGTTGGTATAATATAGATAAATAAATAATAATAAGTAATGCAATAAGGAAGCAGACATGGTACAGGCTCAGCAAAAAGAAAAAAAAATGGTGAACTTTCATAGCCTCATGGACTTTTGATAAAATTAGCATTTTCTTGCAGCATTTTAACAAAATTAGCACTTTTCTGTAATTTTTTAACGAAATTAGTGTTTTTTGTAAAGATGAAAATAAGGAATTTTGCTTAGTGGCCACTGGCCGGTAAGTTGATTTTTTTTAGTCGGCAGTTATTGGCTAGTGAGAATATTTTCTTTAGTAACCAGTAAGTACATTTATGTCACTGAATATTAAATTAGAAGATATATATATACAAGCTTAGAATAAATAAGTAATATATGAACTAGATAAAAATATTTTAATTTGTATTGTTTGTATTGTAAACTTGAGTTACTAATTTCCAATCTTTTTTAAATTAACAGCAAAGTTATATGTAACATGCATATGTAGTTAGCTACATGAGTCCAACTATACTTAAGCACTTTTGTAGCTAACGACATAAATACACCTCTACCCTCTTTTTTATAATTATTTGTATAGAATTATAATGTGACAAAAAAAAATGTTTATTCAAGGACTAGCACATATGATTCAAAATATAAAAACTGAAATTCACAACAGATTTTCTAAAAAATAAAGGGGGGGGGTCTCTCCTGAAACTAATGTTATATGTTTCTCCACAATCCTTTGACTTAATATGTATTTTTTTTTCCCTTTTTTGAGATCTTTTGACAAAATTTGCGCTCGTTTTCGCAACTTTGTAACGAAAATCGTGTTCGTTATCACGACTTTTTGACAGTATTCGCGTTTGTCATCGTGATTTTTTCACGGTATTTGCGTTCATTATTGAGATTTTTGACGGTATTCTCTTTTTTCACGTGTTTTATTGATAAAATTCACGTGTTTTGCGTTCGTTTTTACGTTTTTTGATGATATTCACGTTCGTTAACATGACTTTTTGACGAATTTGCTTTTTTCACGTGTTTCTATGATAAAATTCACATTTTTGCGTTTGTTTTTACGTTTTTTGACGACAATCGCGATATTTTTACGTTTTTTGCATTTGTAATCGCAATTTTTAACGGCATTCTCATTTGTTATTGCGGTTTTGGACGATGTTCACGTTTATTATCGAAATTTTTAGACGGCTTTCGCACTCGTTATCGCGATTTTTTGACGGTATGCACTTTTTTTCGCGTGGTTTTTTTTTATACAATTCGCATTTTTTGCGTTCGTTTTTACGTTTTTTGACAAAATTCGCATTTGTTTTCGTTGATTTTATGACTGCATTTTTTTTTTAAATTTAGCGACGATAAGTGCTATATTTCCGGTTTTTCCACGATTCTTTGACGATATTCGCTTTTTTTCGAGATTCTTTGACGATATTTGCGTTTTTTGTGATCTTTTGACGATGTCTTTTCGTGATACTTACACGAAATTCGTGCTTTCCCCGAGATTTTTTTTACGATTTTTTGACGAAATTCGCAAGGATTTTTTCGGCGGTTCTTTGACAAAATATTTTTTAGAAAATCCTGTATTTGGCCGGTACTTTCCACATTTCGTTGCCAGTTTTTCACATTTAGTCACCGAGTGGCGACTGCTTATTTTCATCTTTAATTTTTTGTGAGCATTTTACGAAAATTGCACTTTTCTTTATGGTTTTTCTCAATGAAATTTATATTATCTGTGATCCTTTAGCAATATTCACAGTTTTTCTCACCCTTTTTGACAAAATTCACATTATTCTCCACAATCTCTCAAGAAAATTCGAGTATTTTCTGCGATCTTAGGCCAAAATTCACGTATTTTCCGTGATCTTTCGTCAAAACCTACATATTTTCTGAGATCTTTTGAGAAAATTCTCTTATTTTCCCCGATCTTTCAACAAAAGTAGCGATTTTTCTTTGATCTTTTAACAAAATTCATGATTTTCTACCGATCTTTCTTCAAAATATGTCTATTTTCCTCGATCTTACGAAAAAATTCTCATTTTCTGCGATCTTTCTGCAAATTTTTCATATTTTCCTCGATCTTTCGGCAAAATTCGCGTATTTTCAGAGATCTTTCATCAATATTTTCATATTTCTGCCAATCTTTCGAATAAATCTGCATATTTTCCCCATTTTTCGACAAAATTAGAATATTTTCTTTGATTTTTTGAAAAAGTTTGAATATTTTTCATGATCTTTCGACAAAAATTTGAGTATTTTTCATAATCCTTTAACCAGACATGGTACAGGCTCAGCAAGAAAAAGCTGAAGTTTCACGGCATCAAGGACTTTTGATAAAATTTGTAATTTTTTTGCAGCATTTTAACGAAATTTGCGTTTTTCAGCAATTTATTAATGAAATTAGCTCTTTCCTGTGACCAAAATCATACTTTTTTCACAGTCTTTTCAAAGAAATTTGCAATTATTCATGATCTTTTAGCGAAATTAAAGGTTTTTCTCACTCTCTTTCTAGAAAGTTTGTGTATTTTCTGTAATTTTTCGAGAAAATTCACATATTTTCCCTCATCTTTTGAGAAAATTTGCCTTTTTCCCTCAATGTTTATAAAAAATTCACCTATTTTTTCGATGTTTCAGAAAATGTGCATATTTTCAGAGATTTTTCTTCAAAATTCACTAATTTTCAGTTACCATTCTTCAAAATTCATATATTTTCCGCAATCTTTCGTCAAAATATGTAATTTTTCTTTGATCTTTCGAAAAAATTTGCGATTTTTCTCTGATTTTTTGTCAAAATTAGCATATTTTCGGCAATTTTTGTACAAAATACATTTATTTTCCACGAACTTTCAACAAAATATGTCTATTTTCCTCAAAATTTTCGTATTTTTCACGATCTTTCAACAAAAATTGCATATTTTCCATGATCTTTTGATAAAAATGGCATACTTTTCTCAAAATTCTCATATTTTTCACGATTTATCAATAAGATTCGCCTATTTTCTGCATTTTTTCAACAAAATTCATGTATTTTGCTGATTTTTCGATAAAATTAGTGTATTTTCCCCCGATCTTTCAATTAAATTTACATATTCTCCACGATCTTTTGACAAAATTTGCAGGATTTTTCTACAAAATTAGAATAATTTCTACGATTTTTCGACGATTCTTTGATGAAAATAGAGTATTTTTCCGCAATCTGTTCACAAAAATCACGTTTTCCCATAATTCTTTAACAAAAATTGCGTCTTGTTCGGGATCCATTAACTAAAATTGTATCTTGAGCACAAAAAATCTCGAATTTCATCGATCGAGCACAAAAAAGCGCGAATTTTGTTGATCTAGAACGGAAAAAAATCAAATTTCGATCGGGAACGAAAAAATTGCGAATCTCGTTGATATGGCACGGAAAAATTACCAATTTCAACGATCAGGATAAAAAATTATTGCGAATATGGTTGATTAGCTTCATAAAAAGTTGGAATTTGGGTGATCGGATACGAAAAACTCGCGAATTCCTCGATTCAGAATTTTAAAAAACGCTAATTTCATTAATAAAGCACAAAATAAAGCAGATTTTGCGCCGAAAAATTGAAAAATTCTTTGTGCTGCTGCAGGATAATCGTGATTTTCATCAGTTTATCACGAGGAAAAAAAAATCACAGATCTGATGAATTTATGGCGGAAAAAAATAAATAAATAAAGATCTCGTCAGTCTGTTAAGAATTGCGAATTTCATTTTTTGTGCTCGGAAAAATGCGTTTCTCTTGGACCAAGAACAGGAAAAGGCGCTAATTTCGTCGATTGGAAAAAATTTCCAATATGGTCGATCCCCTTCGAAATAAAGCGCAAATTAGTCAATCGGGAACGAAAAATCACAAATTTTATCGATAGAAAACGAAAAAAATCTCAAACATGTTCAATGGGCTTCGTAAAAAGCATGAATTCAGGCAATCGGGTTCGAAAAACTTGCGAATTTTATCGATTCGGTAGGAAAAATTGCTAATTTTGTTGATAAGATACGAAAAAACAGTAGATTTTATCGACGATCGCAGAAAAATTGAAATCTTTTTCAACAGCTGCAGAACAATCGTGAATTTTGGCAGTTTATTGTGAAAAAAAATCATGGATTTGATCAATTTGAGGCAGAAAAAATGCAGATTTCGCCAGACAGTTATGAATAGCTAATTTCATTGCTAGTGCACGGAAAAATGCATATTTCATCGATCAAGAACGGAGAAAGGAACTAATTTTGTCGATTGGGCCAGAAAAATCGCGTTTTTTGTTGATCAGGCTTAGAAAAATTGCGAATTTCGGTGATTGGCTTTGAAAAAATTGCGAATTTCACCAATCTTGTGCAGAAAATTGTGAATTATGTCGATACGGCGCGGAAAAATCAGGAATTTCATTGATCAGGAAAATCTTGTTGATCAGCTCCTTTCCCTTCTTGTTCATAAATTTCACATTTTTAATTCAGCATTAGCAACTTACGTTTGTTTTTTAGAACTTTTAACAAAACAAAATTTAGTATCCCGAAAAGTCAAGGATTACTATTACATGTTGAAAATAATTCTTGCGATATCTGTTATATATACAAACGTAAAAACTGTTGATATATCTTTACCAACTAAATTGGATATTTTGGCTGGGTAAGTGCCCCCATTTGCTCCCTCCCGTTTGAGACCAAATTTTTTATTTTGTCACAAAGGCCACAGATCACCTCTTTAAAATACAATTCTCTTTGTGTTACTGATGTGGCCCTTCTCTTGAACAGGTTTTGCATCCCTATCGCAGGTACATGTTTTTTCACAGTGCTTATTCTAAAATACTATAAGGCATAAATATACAAGAATAGAAAATTAAAAAAACTAAAGCACAATCATTCGATGATTTTCAATTAAAATTCGGTAAATTCCATCTCCACACCTCCCTAAACAAAATGCTCTAGCTACGCCACTGCCAGCACTGTGTATATAAATCAGGTAGGGTAGGTACGTTCCTAAAAAGATAATAGGTGCAAGATTTATAAAAAAGCTAAATTACTTACCGATAAAATGGTATTCCAAATTTAAAAAATTGACTAATTTTTCACACAAAAAAAAAATTGCTTTTTTAATTTCATGCTCTAGACATATACAGACAAATCACATTAATTAAGAAAGCGCTATTTGAGATTTAAAAAAAAAAGAAAAAAATCCTGCCTTGCAGTTTTTTTGATTTAAAGTATCAACAATATTTACAATCAAACAATTAACTCCAGACTGAAATGTCCTGTAGAAAATTGAATATAGCATTCATTGGAAGTTAAAAAAAAAAAAAAAAGAAAAGCTTTGAAAATCTCCACTCATTAAAGTAACAAATAACAAAAATTTTAATCAATAAAAATATTTTGGTTAGGGGGAACGTTTCTTATAAGAAATTTTCGTGATCGATAGGGATTTTTGTGATTCGTAAAGATCGATCTCCCTTTTTTTTAAGTGATAAAGATCTCCTAATTTTAGAAACAGCTTGACTTTAAACTCTTAAAATACATCCTAAAGGGACTTTGTAATTTTATTTTAATGAAAACATCAAGTAATTTAAAAAAAAATGAAACACAGTTTTATTACAAAGTCCCTTTAGGATGTATTTTAAGAGTTAAAGTGTCAAGCTGTGTTTAAAATTAGGAGATCTTTATCACTTAAAAAACAGGGTAATCGATCTTTACGAATCACAAAAATCCCTATAGATCACGAGAATTTCTTATAAAAAATGTTCCCCCATACCAAAATATTTCTAAATCTACGTGACGATACGCGGTTACCGAATATTGTTCTTGTCTAATGAATCACATATTCGAATAAAGTTTAATATTAAAAATATGTATTAAATAACAAATATTTGTAGCCTTCTTAAGGCAATGTATACATCCTTTTAAAAATTAATTACAATGTGACTATTTTACTGATAGAAACTTAAAATACAGGACTAGATAAACGAGAAATAAAATAATTAATCGCGCGTCACGCCGCTAAGTCACATGTACGTACGTAAACATTGGCGCGAAATGATAACAACACACATTCGGAAAGTAGAGTTGATAATCTCCTTCATCTTCCGTGGCATGGAGTCAGAAAAATTAGTAAAGCTAGGTCCAACGATTGTTTTTAAAGAAGTAATTTAAAAAAAAACTAGAAGTTATGCCTGATAGGGTATATGGACCATTTTTGCATGTAATAATCCCATCTATATTTTTCAGCTTTAATCCTAGACGCCGGCCAAAATGAGAAAATTGGAGATGGGAGAGTTGCTTCATCTAGCTCGATTTTGAAATTTAAATAATTATTTATTATTCTTTTTATGTCTTCAAAAACATTGTAAAATTTATTTTTTTCGTGTAACTAACATAAAAGAGCTTCTTTTATGTTAGAATGTGCAAAATTCTAAGTTTTTTCTTCAAAGAGGAACTGAAAAAATTGTTCAAGGGACTACAGGGAAAGGGTGGAAGTGTGGGGTGAACTATTGCCCCTTCATGCATTTTGAAATTTATTCAACTAAAGTTTTTCCTTTTTTCAGATTTAAAAAATATATATATTTATTTCAGAAAACTTAAGATGAAAAACAAAATAAGATATTTTCCGTAAAAAGGTGGGGGGGGGATACTTTGATCCTAGTTAGATTTTTAGTTTTAATTAATTTTGTGGTGGGGTGAGGCAGGGTGTTTCTGAACAAATTTCTTCTGACAGTTAATTTTCGACCTTTTTTTAACACTTTCTAATGAAGTTCAAAACTGTGTATGAATATGATCTGTATGTCCGTCCGTGGTCTAACTCTAATAAATATTGTCGGAATGCAATGACATTTAATTTTATACTTTTTGACTTTTATATTACAGAGACATTCAAAAGAATTCCGTTACATTAAATTTATTTCCGGAAGTTTATCGGGCTTTGAAATTTCGTGCGTTTTTGAATACGATATTAAATATTAATGTAAGAGATTTTGAAATAATTTAAACATTTTATTAGGGATAATTTTTGTTGACTGAAATTTTTGCATACTGTTAGATGGTGAATTTTTACTGAAGAAAAATTTATGGCAATTTTTAGGATAGTAGATTTTGAAAAAAAAAAATTTTTCTTTTCTTTTAGAGGAAATTTTTGGAGATTGAAATTTTTGAGTGTGTTAGAGTTAAAATTGTTAATGGTAATAAGTTTAGAAATGGTAAATAAAAATTTTAACTAAGAGCAGACTTCAAAACAATTTTGAGATTTTTGTTTTCTTTAACAGGATATTTTTGGATGGGAATGAAAAATTGTAATTTTAAATGATAATTAAGCATCTTAATGAGGGGACTTTAAAATAATTTCAAGATTTTTCATTTCTAGAACTGGATTTTTTTATCGCTATGTCAAATTGTAATTTTAAATAATTAAAAATTTTAACGATTTTATTTACAATAATTAACAATTTTAACGACCTGGGTAATTAAAAATTTTTTATTAAACCGGTGGAAGACATTACATTTCTCGGAATTATCTTAAATATTAATTTAAAAATAATAATTGTAATAAATATTATGAGGAAATGCAGACATATCAAAATCTTACATATCATAATGTGCAATGATAACCTCTATAAAACCTTCAAGTAAAACTTTCATGTTACCTGCGTGAGAAACAATTTTCATTTTCTTTCAAATTACCTGAAATGATTTCACGAAAATCTTCTAAGTCATTAAAGGTAATTTAAAGGTAATAATTTGCCCATAAAAACCTGTATGAAAACTTTTAAAAAGCTGTATACTTCTCTTAAGGTAACCTTTAGCTTTCATTTTCCTTTCAAATACCCGCAAAAATCTCCAAAATGCCTGCAAAATCTCAAAATATTTAAAGGTTTTTTGCTGATTTTTTTACCTGGGTTATTTCTTCCATGCGTCTATTTTCCATGTACGTTTGAATTATAGAGTTTAATGTTTGTTCTAGGCAATTGTTGCACTTTTCTCCAATTCAAATAAAAACCTCTCATATTCTTGAGCCGGTTCCAGCAATCAACCATTAATTATGCTTTAATTAGATAGCTTTCGAAATCTTTCGCAAGTAGATTCACAAATTGTTAATTAATGTGTGAAGTTTTTTTGAAATATTTCTTAAACAAATCTTTGTTTGATATCTTTCTCGTTGATAAAAAGAAAATTTTACTTAAATTTTAAAAATACATCCTTTAAATATATTCTAACGTCATCTTTAATTATTGGTGTTTTTGTAAAAATTATCTACGATTGTTAAACTGAGAAATATTTAAGTAAAACTTTTGTTATGTTATTTGGTGCATAAAATAACAAAGAAATGCAATATTTTATGTTGGTAATAATTACCGAGTTATAAATGAGTATAATAATTCAACAACTTTTCGTTTTATTTTACAATTGTAGAAATCGCACAATGTGAATTAAATTTTTATTTTGATTAGACTGTAAAGGGAAAATCTAAAGTTCTTATGAAACTTTTTTAAATTATGTTTCCAATAACTTTTGAGTAGAAACATGAAATTCATATTTGTATTTTATTTTTGTTAATATCTTTCAAAAATATGCGAAACATTTGATACTTCATACATCACTTCTTTTTCATAATATGGCTAATAACTATTTATTCGAATTGTTCACCGAGCTTTTAAAGAAAAGTTTCTGTTATGCTGATTTTTGCATAAGCAATTTAATATGATACGTTTTAAGTTTTCGGTATACACAACGGTAGCACAAATATATGTGACGGCAACAATGTACTATATTTAAATCGGCGTATTCTTTATTATATAGAAAAATTTATATTTTTCTGACCCGGGGATTAAAATAGTATTACTTTATACTTCACAATGTATAACAAAACGAATTTTCAAGCCTGTTATAAAATATTCATGAAGAAGTGAAGTATTCTGAAATTGGTATTTATTATATTGTTTTAATGAAGTTTTTTTTTAAAATTTGAGCCTATTTTTGAAAGCTTCGTTAAATCCTCATTTCGTGAATATCCCCATCTGAATATCGTCAAGTAACGATATATTTTATTTTAGTAATTATGTGTTGTATTTTTAACCTTCATTAACCAAATATTTATAGGAATGGACCTAGTAAGATTACAAACAAAATATTCTAGTACTAAAAATGCAAAAGCCACACATCTCCTTATGCAACATATTCGTCGTAAATGTCGTAAACAAACAATGCAAATAAAACATAGTGGTAATTTCAAAAATATTAAGAAAACAAGATGTACATGGATTTTAAAACGATTAACAAACAAAATTCTAAGTATACACAGAAGAAAAAATGAAAACTCTTTTGGACATAAAAAAATCGTTTATAAAAACTTTTGTATATCATGTTTGTATATCGTATACTGTTAAAAATCTTGTCCTAGTTTGAACAAAATTTTGGTGCTCAGAATTTGCCACTGTAAGATGGTGAAATCTTGAATTAATATTTGTAGCTCCTGTTGAAACACAGTTCCAATAGTTGGAACTAGGTTAAAATAAATTTTGGTTTGGTTTATTTTGTCGTCCGATTATCTACGCTAGGGATATAGGACCAGGGAGGAGTGCCCTTCGTGGGGGTCTTTCTAAGGGAACCTAACCCGTATTTACGCAAGGTTCGAAGAAAACCACGAAAACTCCGAACTGCTAGGCCGACAGCCGCGATTGGGTTCGAACCCAGCACCTGCCGTCTACCAGTTGAGGGGTCCGTACCTCTCGGCCACTGGTGGGGCAGGTTAAAATAGGAAGCTCCAAATTTTGGTACGAGATTTCAGCATCTTATGTGCTCGGCAGATCTGGACTCCTGGAACGGAATTCATTAATCTAATATGCCAGCATACCCCAAAACCCCGTAGTGGTTTAGGCAAGCCACTCCTAATCACTCCATTCGGAATGTTCATAGTGTTACACATAAAATTCATCAATTCTTAATGAAATGAAAGTGATCGTTAAGGGTCCTGGTTAATTCCTGAGATAATGGCTTCCCCTCAATTATCCCTAAAATTAGGAGGGAGGCATCAGCCTCAACAATCCCCAATGCGTTGTGATTATTTTTCGAAGGAGGAATTAACTTTTTGACCGTGAACTTAAACAACAGAACTATAAACCTTAAAATTCTTTAACCTAATTGTAATTGATTTTTAATAAAATACAGTGATATAATTAAATAAAAGAAGACTCATGGTTGCAATAATATATTAGCTATTAATATATTTATTTACAGCTATATTTACAACTGAATGATGTGTCACACGACACGCTTCATTTACTTAAAATAGAAAAAACACAATTAGACATTTTTTTTATTAGAATTACTATTGAGACTACTTGATTATATAATTAATTTAACATATATTATTAGTTAGACACATGGTTAACCAATTGAGAATACAATCCTACTAAGCTCATGCATAGACCATCTAAGAAACTGGGAACAAAATATAAACAAAAGTGGGTACCTTCTCATCTTTGGCCGTAGTAAGCACAGGCAGCTTTATTTTCTCACACGATTTTGGCTCTTTCGGGTTTATCCAACAACTCCTTTACCCAAGCTGTTCTCTCAACATCTTCAGGACCAGTGCTATTACGAGATCTAATCAATCTAAACTATTTTTAGACTCATGATTTCTGAGTTTGTAACTTATATTTCGTTGAGATTATCAGGAGACTTCTCACCTAAAAAAAGAAATTCTTAAAGAAACTTCTGCATCTCCGAGAGCACACATTACTGTCTGACTTCTCCTCCTAAAATTCTGTAAAATTTTCTCACACTGCCATAGCAGCCGGGGATCCCTCCTTCGTTCAATAAGAACTCGAGATCCACTAATTTTGCTACAATGATGACCCCTCAAAATCGTTTATTCGCTGCAGTCTCTCTGAAGGTGATGAGCCCTATCACAACTTCACTCCCACTTGATGGGATGCAAGCCGATATCAATAACACGTGATCGCTATGTGTAAGGTCTAATTTTTATTGCCTGTTATTAATATGCGCATAAATCCATTCTTCACATTAACTGCCAAGACATTGGGCGCCAATCTGGCGACACCTCCGCAACCCAGAAATAACAACTAGATATATCCCATTCATTACTCTTTAACGTGTAAACAGCACTAATATCATATATATATATATAACCATCAGAAAATTAATAACAATATGATTAATACACAATTTTAGAACATGAAATAACAATACTCTTTAACGTGTAAACAACACTAATACCACATATATATTTAACCATCAGAAAATTAATAATAATATGACTAAATAAACAATTTTAGAACATGAAATAACAATAATAATAATAAAACTTCAATAAATAAATTTATGTAATTTATATAGATATATGAATATCCCTATTCTGCTGGACACTGGTAAGTGTTCCCAGCATTATGGTGGCAGCTACCAAACACCAAATTTTGGTTCAACCTAGAGCAAAATTTTTAACAGTGTTATAAGGTGAGAATGATACGTGAAACGAATCTTCCTTCCGTTCGAAAATATAAACAGCCATAATAACTATGAAATTACTATAGTAACTGACCTAATATAATAAGGTGTTTTGGTGTAATAACTTAAAAGGACCCTACTTTAAATTAAAATAATTTTTACCGCATCCCGGATATCGAAAAAGAACGAAAGCTAAAAAATTAAAGTATTTAGTTCGAAAATTTTTAACACGTTCATTGCAGCTTACATGAAGATGTGTTTATAGTTAATGCCGCACTGTAGAAGTGGGTTTTTCCCAGAACACGATTTACTTTTTATAACAAAGAATCAGTGAAAGATTTTCCCATGCCAGCGCGTGACTGGCTATTGAATATCACCCCACATTACGCGCTGGCGCGTGAGTGGCTCCTTAACGTTGGCGCCATATCAGGCGTTTTCGCGTAAGTGACAGCCAACGTGTTAATTGTGAAAATAGCCATATATTGAATTACATTTTTCAGATATCATATCTCTATCAATTTTCTTTTGTCGTATAAAAGTCGTCTTCCCTGCTAAACGTTGTAAACATTTGGGAGACTGCGACATTTTTTACTTAATCACTTTAAACAAGATATTTCCAAAGTTTTAGTTAATCTTTTTAATTAATCATTAAACCTTTCGTGTCTGGCAGACTCTGGCATGTCTTTTTTACTGAATATTATTCTGTCTTAATATTTAATTTTCTTTCTATTTACATATAGTAGTGACAGAATATGATTGTGTATTTCTTATTATGATTTCATTTAAGTTTTGACATTTAATAAAAATAGAAATAATAACAGTTCATTTAATTCTCTTTGCATAATTGGAAATTATTTTAGCTTAAACATATATATCATTTTTAAATTAAGAATATATGTCACTTTTCTGAAGGAATCACGTGTGATAAAAAGTTGTGACAACTGTCAAATTTTGTTGTAATTCAATATTTTCCAATCGTCTCCAAATACTCTTCCTTTGTCTATTTTCATATGAAAAAGAACTCAACTATAAGCAAAATTACTACATTCGCTATATTTCAAACAGTGACAAATTCGTTAAACTTCAATAAATATATTTGAATAGCTAGTATTAACATTAACATAAAAGTAATTCTTCTCTCAAAATTGAAAAAAAATAATCGGACCCAAAAGAGTTAAAACTGTTTTCTGCATCCGAGATAATGGTGAATGTGGTTTGGATACGCAAACACAAGAAGAAAAAACCCGTATTCAGTATGAAATACGTGGTAATCCGATTCCAGAATGTTGTCATTGGTAGTGATAATTTCTCAAATGGGTAACATTATTTACTCTCCAGTAATCCGCTTATCTTTGTGCTACAGATTAAATCAAAATACTGTTGGATCTCGTGGGATATGTAAGAGAGTTGGGGAGCATACATCGAAGCTAACAGAACCCCAGTACTTTAAATGTTTTTTGTAATGCTTTACAAAGATTTTAAAAAGCAATAGAAGTTTTACTTATTAATTATAATTCTAAAAAATGTAATGCATTTTTAGATCATAGAGTGGTGATTACTACTTCCAAGGATTATATTAATATATGTTTTTAATTTTATAATATCAGGTTTGAAAATCAGTTTTTTTTTTTAGCAATTAAAAAAGAAAAGAAATGATAAAATCTACAGGGAAAACAACATTACAATTTTATCCTTTTACTAGATATTCAAGGAATATATTCAAAACCGTAACTATTTTTTTGTGCCATATTGGAAAAATAATCTTTTATTAGCAGTTTAATATATTAATATCTGTAATCGTTTTCAAAATCGAAATTTTTTTTCAACGGATTTACACGTTTCAGACACTGGAGATACCGAAAAATATATTTAAAAAGAAAAATCCCTCCGTCTGTCTGTCTTCTCTGTAACCGCTCTCTCTCTCAAACAAATTGAGATAGAAATTTTAAATCTGATATGTACTTAGTATGTAATAATGGAAAGAAGCCAATGTAATATTAGTAGCATCGATTATCTTGAACTATTTTTTTCGGAATCTCGAACTAGTCGTCCTGTTGAAAGATACATAAAAATTTTCATTTTTTTTCAATTTTTAATGAGTGGCTGCAACAGACAATAAAATTAACACAAATTTTGCATAAAAAATGAAGTCGATCGAATCACTAGTTGCGGAGATATTTGTAATCCTATAATCCACATTGTTTGATTTTTCATGACCCTGTATTTTTTTTTTTCAGATTTCCATTCAAAAATATATTTTAATTGGAAATGAGACACTTAATCCAACACAGTAAACTGTTAGTTAATATGATTTTTTCTCAGTTATAAGTATGTTCTTATTATGCAATTCGATACTACTTGTGTGGTTTGGCGTTTTATATGATTTGGCGAAATTGGTTCATCAGCAGTTCATTAATGGATCATTACAATGTATTCTAAATATGTATAAATATACGTTTAAATTTTGTTTTCGAATTGCAATGCATTTTACTACTCTAAGCAGTTTGCCCATATTTTTTTTTATTCTATAATATTTAGCTAATCAATAGCTGATAATATAATATTATCAAATGTATAATATGTATATCCATGATATGTTAGTATTACGATGTCCCCCAACGATCTATCTTGTTACCAACGGTTTATCTTGTTATTTATATTCATTTCAAGCACAGAGCTTTATTTTTTCTTGCAAGAAAATATTGCCTATATTCCTATTTATTTATTTATTTATATTTATTTATTTATAATTCGATTGTGATCTAGACTACATAAAACAGCATTGCTCGTCTTTCTCTGTTTGTGTATAGGATAATATGTAAACTGCAAGGTAAAATAGTCCGATTTTGTATGACCAAAATATAACAAATAACGGTTTTCCTAGAAACTAGGTAAGTCTTATTCATTTCTTAAAGAACAGATTTAAAATACATAATATTTTTTTTAAAAAGTCTAGGCTGATTTAGAGAAAAAAAGACAAGCATACACTATCGTTCTCAACTGGTCTAAAAATGTGTTTCCAGATTTCGAAATATACTGCACACATAATTATAAATATTTTAGAATAAGATTAGACTACTGATATAAGACTATATTTAAAAAATCTGAACAATATGAGCGATATTTGCTGAGTTATAAAATGGAGGTTTTTCGCATTTCCTTTGATATCGAGCTAGATGTATATATACAGTACCGACATTGTATAATTTTAGGTTTAGGCTGGCATCACTCGGAATACTACCATCTTCCATGATATTGAGATTCTTTTACAAAGCCACTCTACTATAATTCTATGTAAAACATTTCATTTGTAAATGTAACTTTGGTAAAGATCGATTAGTCTACTATATTACTGTTTTAATATAGACATATGTTTAAACTTTTCGTAATAAATTTAATAAAACCCTTATTTAATATATTTTTACTGTAAAAGTATTAGATTAAATTTTTCTATAAAAAAAACACAGATGCCATAGAATGTGAATGTGTCACGCTCGGCTGCTAGTTTCAGAATATATTTCTCACTTATTCTTTGCATTTCAGCATTTTTCAACTAAGAAGAATAATTTGTTTCCTTCTCAATAAAAATGAAGTTTTATTGTACTGCATGTTCGAACTGTTTGAATTATTTAAACTGAAATATTCTAAACTTCCCTCACAAATTTTAAAGTTTTGTAATGAAGTTTTTATTTTTATTAATTTAAGAAATACTTCACAAAATATTTAAAATAGCAGAAATTCATATCAGATGCTAAAACTCCTAAGGCAATAGTACGATATCGGAACTTTGCGAATATATTCGAATTAAAATTGTATAGTTTTAATGTAAATTTCTGATAGCATCGAAATTACGTTGCAATATGTATGAAATTTTTTTGGGGGTTATTTGGTTTTCTTTTAATAAAGAAAATTATCAAATAAAAGCATTGGGAACACTTCATCCGGCTAAAAATGGCAAAAATATCAATGTTCTAATTGTTGATTAAATTATACTTTATTATCCCTTGTACATTATGATGAAATTTGTTAAAGATCCAATTATTATAAATATAGTTTAAGGCAATTTTATCACATCTCTGTGCCTTTTAATGCCACAAAATACTTCATTTAAAAGTTATTTTTCTCCTTTTCCTTTTTTTAGAGGAATATTCAAAAGGATGAAACTTTTGCGTGTATTATAAATTGATTCGATTCATTTATTTATTTTTTAATGTTATATTTGATAAATACTAGTAACGTATTTCACTTTTTTACTTGTACTTTTACACGTATTTGAGAATTTTTTTTCTCGCAAACTAATTAAGAAAAATCCGATTATACGAAAATATCATACGGGTAACGTGTTTTTGCTAATCACGATTTGCCCGTACTCGTACGGACAGATGATTTCAAATGTATTTTATTATTCTCACCAATAAATTTTTACTCTTAACTTTTCGTTATTTTATCCGAGCATTTTTCAAATTCAAGTAGGCAAATATTTCTATTTTGAAAAACCGGTGATAAAAAATTTAAAATTCTGTAGAATACGTAAAAATCGGCATTATTTGAAAGTTTTTTAAAAAATATTAAACAGTTAAGTGATTAATTTAATGTTCCATAGTAGAGAGCGTGTTTTTATGCATACATTATTCTCGCGGGTTATATGTATGGACCGTGAGACAGTTTGTACTTTTTATATTTTCATTATGGTTCTTATCTTAGTTGGAATTGAAGCATGTCAAAAACGATTTTTTTAATATATATTGTAGCATTTTTCTTAACTAATAAAAAATGTTTATTAAAATGTTTATGACAAAGCATGTTAAGTCTTGTGATTTCATAAATCTACTTGATTTTAAAAACTTTTTTGTCCTGCTTTTTCCTCTTTTGGCTTTACATCTTTTAAGCATTTAAAATTTGAAATATTATTGAATGCAACAAATATATTCGGGATGAAGGCAGTGGAAATAGGGATGAAGGCAGAGTTCGGGATGAAAGCAGCGGTCCCCTCACCTCAGAGCCCTACCCACCCACTAACCGTCTTTCCATATTTTTAATTTTTCTAAACTTTCTGTTATATTTCTCCGGATTCAATTGTAATTTTTTTTCTTTTTCTATTTAGAATGTAAGGTATTAGGGTCGAAAAGTAAAGAGTTTTGGCGCTATCTGTGGTCCCCTCCCGGCGACAGCGCTTCGCGCAAGAGACCAGGATTGTTCGGATCGTAGGTAGGGGTCATCGACGAAAATTTGCCGCTCACCGCTGCGTTTGAACCTCCCACCAACCATCAATCGCCATCCGTGACATATATGTTCGGTATGAAGGCAAGAAAACCCGCTAATTTCAGAGCTCCACCCACCCGCTAACCGTGTTTCGATATCTTTAATTTGTCTAATTTTTCTGGTAAATTTATTCGGTTTCAATTGTACTTCATTTTTCCTTTTCTATTTCGAGTCCAAGGAATTCGGATCGTAAGTGAAGAATTTATTTGAGAATATATTATATGAATTCATATATTTTTTTAGGAGAAATCTTCTACATAAAAAAATCCATCAATTATGTAAATTTATTCAACTTCTTCGATGGTGGATATTCTTTAGTTTCGTGTTTTTTTTTCCCCGGAATCGATTGCACACGGAAAAATATTCCATCTTACATTGCGGTTGAAACCTTATCTACGTATGATAATGAGAAGTACCAGACCTGGGTATCGTTTGATGCGGTTTATTTGGCAGAAAGTTATCTGCGCTGTACCAATGACCAGGATTTTAGCCGTGCGTGGTTAGCCTAATTTTAACCCTTTCCGACACACTGTGTCCAGTCCAGAATACCAAATTGTAATTCCAAACTTCTAAACGACACCGTAAATATGTTAATAAAATTTTGCGTTTAGAGCAGTGTTGCCAGATGGGCTACCTTTTTAAAATTCAGATTCTTGATTGGCACCACTTTTTATAAATGATAAAATATGCCTTATTCAATGACATGATTATTAAGTCGAAAACAAAATGTAATTTACCGTTTCAAAAAAGTGGTGCCAAACAAGAAATCTGAATTTTAAAAAAGTAGCCCACTGGCAACACTGGTTTAGAGTGAAAGCTTAAATTAAGGGGTTCTTAATTTTTCAAAATGTTGTTTCTAAATACCAGTGCCAGTCGATAATTTCTATTTTACTAACAGTATCTGCCCGTGCCGGAAAGGTTAAGCAATAAAAATATGAAATATATGAAGTAATTGTTTAATAAATAGAGGTAGCATGTAACACAACCCAAGTAAAATTGTAGACTTGTAATGAAGTTGCAAATGAAAAGAGTGAAGATAAGAATTCCCAGACGGATAATGCAATAAAGTGGACTAACGCAACAGTAACGTTTTGTTTGTCCAAAGTAAAGTAAAAACACAAGTGCAAAGAAAATTATCAGAAGAAATGTAGATTTCTTTTAATTTTAACCGAATGTAAACAGTGTCAGAGAATGAATGAACATTTTTTTTTAATAATTCAGTACGTAGTATAGGATGCAGCTACTAAAGTTGCAGCTAACATTCTTGCAGTAGGATAAAATGTAAAGCCGAAAATATCAAATTTCTGTTTTTTTTTCTTTTTTTAGCTCCAAATACCGGAAAATGATCAAACTTCAATTTCATGCTATAATAATAAAAAGCAAATCAAAGTTATGTAACGACAATTTCCAAAGCTCCTAATTACGGCGTCGGTTTCTGGGAAGAATGATTAGGGTGTGAGGGAAATAACAGAGAGGACTAACCATTCTTATAGAAATATTTATTGTCATCATGGAAAAATTATAAATGATGGATTTTTTACACATTTTTATAAGTAGACATATGGTTATAGACTAGGCTTTTTAAACGTTTTTAATTATTTCACTTTGTTCTAGGATCTAATTTTAGGTCTATTGGAGCTTTCGTTTTCCCACAGGTACTTTAGCCAACTTTGGCTGTAAAGGCTTGCTAGAGGCATAGTTAATTAATTACGATTAGATAATAATTTCCATAATCTAAAGATTACCCACTATGGAATACACAGTGCTTCAACAATATCTAAATTCTTGTGTTTATTTGTTGATTGTACATAGTTCAATTTGCTTTAAGGTTATGTTATTTTCACTTTCACTAGAAGCTTAATCAGATTTTCGAACCTCTGAATGCATGCTTAAGCTTAAGGTCCCATACTATTCACTGAAAAAGACCTGCATGATAACGTTAAGTTTATGCGAGCTTTATTTTCAAATATCTCATTCAAATTTTAATATTTTTACATGATTTTTTTTTTTTTTTTTTTTGCATAGAATAGCTGAGACCAATCTACAACCGCGCTAGTTTTTACTTTTTCAAGTTTGGTTTCAGATTTTTTAAAAATAACTTGAACTTTCAAAACAGGTTGGAACCGGTTCAAAACAAACATTAAAATATAAGACATGAATTTGAAAGGAAAAATTTTCACTAAAGATACAAACTTCTTAGTACAATTGTTTAAAATTTATTTTAGCTTTATCATGCTGTTCATTTTACATTTCATTTAAAAAAAAGATATGTAAATTATTTGTATATTAATTATTAAATTTTATTTTTTATTAAGATTATTTTAGAAATCAAGTTGTACTCTATTTGAATGCAAGCTTAAATAACAAGGTAATTTATATAAATTCTAACAACAAAATAAAAACCAAAAGCGCGAAATTTTTTTTAAACTTATAACATACATTACTTTTATCTACTCATTTTTTTTCATTGCTGTATGAAAAATAAATAAGTATTAACATTTATTTCATTCATTATTCTCCAAAAAAATTTATCAATATTAGGTAGCTTTCATTACAAAAAGTAAAAAGCTCCCTATTGCAGCCTTCCGGAGGAAAGCACTTCCAGAAAATTTTGGTATATTTTCACCGATCATGACTCTCAGACAACAAAACCACCCTCCGTTCAAATGCTGGCATATATATATATATCTGATTTTTGTCATGCTGTAACTAACTTATTTATGAACCGATTTGAATGAAATTTGGTATGTTCATAGTACATACAAATGCCTCGACTGAGTTCGTTAGACAGCATCATCCGCCATCTTGTTTCAAAATGGCGGCCATTTAATTTTTTTAACTTAAAATTTAAAATTAAATGCGGAAAAATTAAAAGTTGAAAAATATTGTTCTTTTATGTGTTTGAACTTAAAACAACGATTCAAGAACTTTTTTTTTAATTTTATCCATATTTTAAAAAATGATTGAGTTACAGCACAATTTTTCTAAAGGCTGACATTTTGAAACGATCTGATTTTTGTCACGTGATAACACGTGTATTTATGAATCGATTTGGATGTAGCTTTGTGTGTACATAGTAAATAATTAGGTCTGGAAATATTTCGTTAACCAGTTTCATCCGCCATTTATTTCAAAATAGCGGCCATTTCAATTTTTTAAAAATTAAAAATTTTAAATTACGTGCAAAAAAGTGAGGAATTGAAAAATATTTTTCTTTTATGCATTTGACCTTGATACAAAGATTCAAGAGCATTTTTTTGTTTTATCTATATCTTGAAAAATGGCTGAGTTATACCACTTTCAATTTCCAGCGTGGTTGATATTTTGAAATGTCCTGAAATGGTCTTCAATAGCCTGAAATGGCATACACTTCATGATATCGTGGAATCTGGCGACTCTTTAAATCGCTGAAAATAAAACCATGTTGAATAAAGGTTGAATAATTTCTAAAAATTCCTATTAATATTCAGTATCGACAAAAACTAGTATTCCATCTTATAAAATCGGGTTCCACTAATTTGAGCTTCGTATGTTTTAATAATATGACTTAATTTAAAATAAATAAATATGTATATGAAAGCTACCTCTTCCTCCCGGCATTGCCGGAAGGACTTTTTTAAATGTAAAGAATAATAATAAAAAATAAATAATCTATTTAGAAATTCAAAATAAAGAAAGGTAGTAAAAATTTTTAAAGCATGAAAACAAAAGAAAAGAAATCTGTAATGCATTTTTGTTGAAAAAATGGTTAAATAAGAAAGAAGAATTTTTTTTTTTCAAAAGAAGGCGTATTTCTTTCAGCTGAACAGCACAAAGTCGAAATAAAATTATTGAATTTCGAATAAAGTACATGCATAATATTGATTTTTCTATTTATTAAATTAATTATAAAAAATAAACAACAAAGACATGGGTGCCATCACCATTAATTACCTGTGATGGCACCCATGTAGAAAATGTGCAATCAAAATAAAAGTTTTACTTTCTCCGATCTGTATTGTAATCAGAGATTAGTGTACTGATTCTGTGTCATAAGCAAACTTCCTCTTTGCACCCCAATCGATTTTTTTCTATGGGGGGGGGGGGATTTCCAGAACGGTTTTTTGTGCGTGCATAACATGTCCGTTTCTTGCGATACACGTACGGTTCCAACGCTCTTTAGGGATTTCGCATGCGCTGAGCATTTTGCGATGAAAAAAAATGGGTGTTGCCATTGGAAATTTTCGAGTTTCTGTAACTATAACCGTAACCGTGAGCGCCATTTTGTTGTCGTTCACAGAATCTCGAGCTCATACCTCTGAATAGCTATATCTGAAATTTCATTTCGATCGGTTGAGCGGACTGGCCGTTTTTTTATGACCACCCTGTATATATATATATATATTTTCTGAACACGATGACTTCTATAATTCTGCTCAAATCTCTGTCAAACTTTTACATAAAATCAAGGGGCATAAATTCTTGGTAAAGTTCGTTAATGGGCAAAATAGGATCAAAGGTTTGGAAATGGGGAGAATTTTTGTAAAAACAGAAAAAAAAACATAACTTGCTAACGAAAATAGATATTGAATCAGTTAAAAGTTTATATTACTTCTAAAAATATGACGAAAAGTTTATGCATGACAGTTTTTTGATAAAATTAAAAATGGGCTCAATGGCGAAAAAAGGCGCTTTCAGGAGAAAAAAATTCATAACTTCGATTCTTAATTCTCAAAATATTAAATCCAAATAATTTTCTTTATAAATGTTTCTAATATTATCTAAAACTTTTGTTTTGACAAGTTTTTAAGAGGACCAACTTTTAAATAAAAATAAAAATAAATAAAAAATAAAAACGAAAACAAAAGGGGGGGGGGAACTAAAAAATCCAAAACTTCGTCAATTTTTAAGGCATCAAATCCGATTAAATTTATTTTACATCTTCTCAATAATATCTATGACTTTTATTCTGACAATTTAATTATAGGACTAATACTTATACCTAAACTAACTTAAACTAAAATATAAATCTCAAATCAAAACTGGCCATATAATGACTCATTTTTAAATTCATTTTTAAATTTAAACGCATTAAAATGACAAGCTCTCTTATTTGGGAACTTTATAATGTGATGTATTAGCAAGATTTTTGATAAAGGAATAATATATTTTGAAAAATGCTGCTAAAATATCCATTTTGTGCAGAATTTGATGGAGCAAACGTTATTGAAAAATTGAGGAAATATTCTAATAACAAACTGCTTACTTTCTGACTCATTTTAAATCATTTTTTTTTACTCACAAACTTATCTACTTGACAAGTTTTCTTATTTAGGAACTTTATAATGTAACGTATTGGCCAGAGTTTTGATAAAGACAGAATATATTTTTAAAAATGCTGTCAAATTAGGCATTTTGAACAGAATTTCCCGAAGCGATCGAGATTGGAAAATTGAGAAAGTATTCAAATAACAAATTGCTTATTTTCTAATTCATTTTTAAATCCATTTTTTTCTGAAACACATTCAATTGACTTGTTCTCTTATTTAGGAATTGTATAATATTCCGCATTGGTCAGTTATATATATATAGGCAGAATACGTTTCAAAAATATTTTGTTAAAATGGACATTTTGAACAGAATTTCTTTAAGCAAACGTGATTTAAATATTGAGGATTCATTCAAATAATAAATTGCTTATTTTCTAACTCTTTTTTTAATTCAATTTTGTTCTCAAATGCATTCAATTTCAGTTATTTTTTTATTTAAAAACTCTATAATTTGCCATATTGGTTGATTTTTTTCATAAAGTCAGAATACATTTTAAAAATACTGTCAAAGTGGAAACTTTCAGCTGAATTTCGCTTAAGATGATTCTGAAAAAAAAAACAGCTATTACGGAAAAATAAAATTAAAAATTCTTCGAAATTGAATAAATACAATTGTTAAACTGGTTTATCTCTAATTATATGTTATTATTTGTTGTAGAAATGAGCAATTATCTTCGAAACCTACTTTCGCTTATAGGCCAAGCCGTGAGGGATTTTTTCTTTTAAAATATACTTAATCCATTGTGCATCTAGTTTTAGCATTGCAGATGGATTCAATTTCATTTAATGGTCCATATTCTTTTAAAAGCTCAAAATCCAACTACCTGATATGTTTCATTTGAATCGAGATTCATTAGAAAAAAACAATCAGCAAGAACGAAGAGACCGAATCATGAAGAGCGAACCCTGCTTCACTAAATTAAAATAATGAAAGAAAAAATGTAACAGGTTACGTACGCATCAAGGGATTCATGGGATTTTAAGCGTTTTAGTACTAGTACCAGAAATTTCGTATAGAACTGGACGCTAAATCAATAGATAGAATCTCTTTTCGTTAAATAAGCAAATATTATTGAACAAAAATTCTGGCAAACGGTGCTTGAATTCTTGAAGGTATGAATCTTATTGGAAGAAAAGCGTTACACATTAGGTTTATTATTATTATTATTATTATTATTATTATTATTATTATTATTATTATTATTATTATTATTATTATTATTATTATTATTATTAGAAAAACAACAAGACACCCCTTACTTTTTTTACATTTCCCCATATTATCTCACTTCTAAAATTATATCTGTTTACACTTACAGGAAGATAGTGCTCAATGACCCTTTATTTTTACACTTTTTGTTAATTTTAGAGTTTTAAAATACTGGAAATATACGTTTAAAATGCATAATTTATTAAATAAAAATTGACCTTTTTTATGCTTTCGTAATTCCTAGTACATAATATAAAGCTTACTTCAAGTATTTGCAAGTTTTCTTATCTAATGCCTGTGGCAACATTGCAAACTTTCTGACTGAAGGAGCTGTCATTACATAAACAAGGGATATTGTAAAGTTCTACAAGTTACAATCTGATTCTATTAATAATAAAAGAAGATGGAGATTTTCTTTATAGATCAATGATATAGATGCAAATGATATAGATGCAAAGGGCATTTCCCTCATAAAGATAGAGAATTTATAAAAAAGCCAGAGATAAGTTTTAACACGAAAAAACAAGGAAAACGACAAAAAGAGTCTATATTGTCTTCTATAGTTTACAATAAGAATGTTTTAGCATTCAATGAAAAAAAGTAATGTTTTATGTATATCTATACTATTACCAGAATTCCAATATTTAAATTATTGAAGAGAAAACTTATCGTTAGAATTTGTTTGGATACTTATAACATGTAATAATTTGTTCTTATTCATTATTTCTCATATTTTATTAAATAATTAATATTAATGAATATTTCAATAGTGTTCATACATAATAAGCAATTAGATGAATATATAAATATTTATGCATTCCTAACAAAAATATTATTGTTTTTAAGAAATACAAAATACTCATTATTAGAGAACACATTTTTTAAAATTATTTTCCAGGGAAAAGGTCTTGAAATATTAAAAATATTTTTTTTTCTTAGGAAAATATCTTCTATGAGTTATAATGACTAAATACGTTATAAAACTATACTTTATAATGTCGAAACAACCTTCATTGTATTCTATGTAAAATATCTGCATAGATTGTATTATTCTCTTAAAAATTTTATGCTCTAAGAAACGTATAAAAATTACAAAAAAAAGAGATACTTGATGAATAATATTTTTGATATGTCATGCATTTTCAATTTTTTTGTCTCTTTTTATTTCCCTTTACAAAGAGGAGGAATTGGAATTTTTTTTCTAAATCAATGCTATTTCATCGTTATTTTCTCATTTTAAAAATCTTTCACTATATGATATTGAATTTAAATTTTATTCTTTTTATTGAAATTTCCCAGAAGCCTTTACACTTCATTTCTTGAAAAGGAAGTAATTTTTGAACTAGTTTCAAATTCCTTCACTGCATGTTTCGTTGCGTATTTCCTTTAAGAATATTAATTTCGTTTCCTTCTCTGTATATCTTTCATCAGTTGCATGCTTGAATTGTGAAACTTGTTTGCATCAAAATATTCTCAACTTCCTATGACGAATCTTTCGCTCAAAAGTTTTCTTTTTCTTTCTTTACGAAGTTAAAATTTTATAGAATATTGAAAATTGCAGTAACTGAAAGCGAATATAATATTACTTAGGCTATTTTTTAACCTCTAAATTTTTCGAGTATTATAAAAAGGAATTTTGGAATTACATTAAATTTCACAAAATTTTACAAGAGAATAAATTATAAGTTCTAGATTATCAAGAAAAATCGTCTATGTATAAAGATAATGTCAGATTAAATATTGAAACACCTGACAACTGATATTGTACTTGCTGTCCTTTCTCTAGAGCATAACAATGCATTTCATTTAACTTTTAAACAATGGCCTACAAAATCATTTATGCATCTGTAAGTTCTGACAAATTATCGGCTCATTAAATTTGTTTCAATAAAGTGTTTTTAAATAGATTATAGCTTCAGCGATATGAAAAATGCTAACTTTTTCTTACTTTTTTTAATTTCATTTTTTGAGTATATCTCAAGTGCAGAGTTTTTTCCCTTTTTACTTTTTAATTAAAAGTGTCGTTTGATATAGGGTAAATTTCGTAAAGGTTCCGTAGTTTTATACTGAATTGTTTTAAAAAAAACACCTGTGATTTTATTTGTTATTCATTGTTTCCTGTTTAAGTTTGCACTCCTATGTATTAATTAAAAATTTATTTTATTTTACGATACTCTGGAACTTTTCATTAACGAATTCTCAAACGAATTTTTATTTAACAAACTTCATGAATTTAAGTAATTTCTATTTAACGAATTTTCTTCATAACGAAGTGTTTATTATGTAACAATAAGACTTCGTTAAATGAAAGTTTCGCTGTTTTATGGAAAGCATCGATTTTTTTCTTTTTTCGTAAATTCATTCATTTTGCCATCTTACCTCAGTATTTGGGTAAGATGGCCAACGGGAAGTCCCCAGTCCCTCCACTTACATAAACAAGTAGGATCCGATGTCCATTTATACACTGCAGAAAGAAAATATAGCAGTACGCTATAAAAATACCAGATTTATTTTTCTGGTGTTTAAACTAAGAGTTATGTCAATAAAGTACGTGACGTAAAAGATTTTGCACACTTACCAGAAATGTGAAAATGAAATAGCAATAAAAATGCTATCACCACTAAAAATTTGTGAAAAAAAGTGCAAATAGAAATTAAGTATCAGTATGGATTCCTTCTGCTTACAATTGAGCGGCGTGACATTTCGCTACAGCGCCTGCGCATATGAAAACTACATTATATGACATCTTGTAAACACATCATCTCACCTTAACCCCTTGAGGACAAGCGACACGTATACGTGTCGCAAAAAGGCTTAAGAATCACTATTTATCCCCACCAGTAAAATTTTACAGCGATATTTCCCTTATTTAATCGGAGCATTTTATCGATTGAACAAGCTACAAATTTATGTTCTTAAAAAACTGGGACAAAAAATGAAAAGATTCGTAAAACTCTCCTGTCGCGAAGGGGTTAAGTTACCCGATCAAGAAAATTTGCGAAAATATTACGTTACTTCGAATGAGTTATTCACGACTTAAAAATATATACTTTTCATCCAAAACTAAAATTAAACATAATATTTATTATAAAGCTATCAATAATATAACTAAAAAAGTACCTCAGTGAAAATACCTAATTGCTTAGAAATGTTCTTTTGATAACAATATTATTTAATAAGTCAAATCCATTGTTTTTAGCTAACATTTCCCTTAATATGTAATTTTAATTTCTTCAAAGAAAATCAGAAATATACGAATATCTAGATTTTATGTATAGATTTAAAAACATAAAACAAGAGAATAAAAATTACTATAAAATTACTATATTATCTATAAACATTATTCACTAAAAAGCATTTAGAAAGAATTACATAAAATTTCTTTATATTTATGAAAATTGTATTTTTACAACCAAACAACAAAATAAAAAAAATCGCTGAACTGCGAAACAAAATACATACTATATTTTAAATTTCTTATATATTAAACTTCCAAAATAAATGAAGAAAGAATTATTTAGAAAGGCGATATCCGAGGAATATTTCATGATATGAAATGCAATTATAACTAATATTTTATGAGTGTATGTGATATTTAGAAAGATGAGAAATTGAAAGCTTCTTCTAGATTGATCTCATTTAATGTACTTTTAAGGCTTTTATACAGTTTTCATTATATTTAGAGTTATACAGATGTAATATTTTTTAAGCATCTCGTATCAGTTTTTGTGTGTAGCTTTTACATTTTCATTTCTTCTGTCTTTACAAGAAGTAAGTATTGGATTCATGACAATGTTCGACTTCCAGTCTTCGAAGGATTTTCACTAATTAGTTTTCAAAGATACCAAAAACATGTTTTAACAAAAAATTTCTATGTGTGTCTATGACTGTCTGTTTTTTTTTTTTTTTTTTTTTTTTTTGTGACAAAAATTTTGTGTGCGCTTTATATTAAGAACTAATGCACGGAATTAAATAAAATTTTATATTCATTTCGATCTTATAAATTGGTGCTGTTACCTTTTTGTGCAAATCTGTCAACAGGTGGCTCTACTAAGGAGCAATTTTCACGATTTGCGCAATAGCAAAATCTTCAGAAATAAAATATAGATTTTCATTAAATATAGATCCTGATAGCTCTTGAGATATATTGAAGTTTTTCTTAAATTTGATGCAAATTTCTCAACAGATGGCTCATCTACACTGTATTTTTACTTTTTCCTCAACAAATCTATCTCATGGATTAATACACTGATTTTAAACAGACTTCAGATACAGTTAGTCCAATATGATTTGGTTTTGTTTATATTTTGATGTAAATCTCTCAACAGGTGGCGTTGATATGCTGCATTTTTCATGATTTCCGGAATAACACTATCTCAAGAATTAATGTACGTATTTTCATCAAACTTCAGATTCAGCTAGATGTTGACATTTTGTTATTGAATATTAGGTTTCTGTGTAAATCACTCAACAAGTTATATTGCTATAAGCATTTTGCCAGATTTATGTGATTTTAGTGATAGTCATATCTCAAGACCTAATCACTTAATTCCATATACTTGGAATCCCCATGATGGGCATAAAGTTCTATTTAATTTTGCACTGTGTAAGTGAATTGTGAAGCATTAATATGTATGAGATAGAAATAAATTTTGAGATTGCCAGATTCTACTACTTTTGTTTTATGTTCACAGAAGTATTTGTTTAAGTTTTATAAAAATCATGCAATTATAGGAATAGTTTCTAATTTGTATGTATTAATATGTTTAATATATATATGTAAATTTAAAAATCATACAATTCTAACCCCAATAGAAGAAACAGTGCAGATGGCAGCGTGCGCTGCTGATTATTTTACAGCTTGCAGATTTATCTATCAGTTTAAAAAGGAATGCTGGGATTAAAAAAAAATGCTGAAATGTACTGTAAGTCTCTCGATTTGTGCAATTTTTTGTATGCTTTTTGATATATTTTCTTTATAAATGCAAATACTACTTAATTTAGAGATTTCTTTTATTTCTTATGATAGTAAGCCTAGTCCAGCATTTTTATGTCGCGAATTAATTTTAGTTTGCTGTACACAGAGACGAAAATTTCTGCCGCTAGTATAGGAATAGATTCAATTTTTATTGTAATTTAATGAATTTTATATATTTTACATTTCGCTTTACTCTAGATTTCTAGACAGAAAATTCTTCTTAAAGTTATGGGAATTACAAAATTACAAATAAATTACCGTAATAAAGGGTTTCTCACGAGATATAGGACAAGGAATTCCATGAGGTTTTTCATTTAACAAAAACCAATCATTGAAATTCATTGAAATTTCAATTTTTTAATATGAAAATATTCATAAGCTTTTTCTTTTATTTTATCTTATAGCTTGGAACAGAATTTACAGAAGCTAATAATAAATAATTTTACATTTTTCTACAACAATAAAGAGCAATCGCACTTCTATACCATTAAATTTCATTTTATACTGTATTTTTGTAATATATAACTAATAATAAAATCGCACAAACTTAGTTTCACTGATAATATATTTGAAAGCACTTTGGGAATGATATTCGAAAGCAAATTTATCTGTAAGAGAACTTAACAGAATCTACTAAGTTGATTACTCTAAGAGCTAGAATCATCCAGTTTTAAAAGAAAACTAAGAAAGTTGAAGCTTTTAAAGGCATTTTCCTTAGTCAGCTTCAAGATTGACTCTCTATTTTCTAAATGTTGTCTCCAAAAGATTAGAAAGAAATTGACTTTTATTGTGAGTAATTTTAGAAATAAAGTTTCAGTACCACAGTATGTGATATTTTATTCTACGTTTTATTGTTTTTTAATTTTATAATGCAATAAATAATCACTTTTGAAGTGGCTTTATTTGTTTTTTAGTTCATTTGTTACATCCGAAGTTTGTTTTACATCCGTTTGTACATCCGAAGAATTTTTTTTTACATCAGTGAGAAAAAATGCATGTTCACTATCTAAAAATTTTAATATATTTATCAGATAACTGAAAACTGAACAGTTCAACTTTTAGTAAAATTAATGAAGATCTACCAATTAATTACTAAAAACATTTATCAGAAAATTAAGCTTAGGTTGTTGACATTTAACCAAGAGTAGTTAAACTGGATAACTCTACTACGCTCAAATTAATCTGGATCTGAATAATTAAAAATTTTGTATTTAACAGACAAAAATTACAAGTATGAACCAACACTATTAATTTTAGTTGCCCGTTCTGCCACCGGCGTCGAAGACAACAAGAGAATATTGTTGCCATTGAAACAGCAGTATATATAATATCGAAATACAGAAATATTAAAGTGGACTTTTCTTAATTTGAAGTTAACTTTTAAAATACACCTAATTGATGCAATTGGTAAAACCGTGCAAAAACAAGATGGGGAGTCCAAAAGTAAGCTTTACCTACACTGTAAAAAATTTGCGCAATGTTCTTGGCATTAACTGTGTAACATTCCTGGGTTTTCTCGGATTATTTCTGCTCATACAAGAATACCGAGAAATCTTGTGTAATACCTTCCACAATCTCGTGTAACTTTTCGGAATAGTTGAGAAAGTGGAAATTACTGATAAACTGTGAAATGTTCCGAATATTTTCTGTGTAACATTCCTTAGTTTTAGTAGGCATACTTTTTGAGCTTTTGTGTAACTTTTCGGATTTATTCTAAAATAGAAATCATTGGTAATCTATATATGTTTTTTGTGTAATATTCCTTATTTTGTGGTTGGTATATTAATTACAGAAAAATCGTTATTTTGCATGTATGCCATTTTATCATCCCAGTTGAGAAAAGACTACGGGATCTTGCGCTTTAACAAAATAACACGAAGGTGCGTATATACTCTTGTAATTGTGCATTTCAAAGCTTTTATTCAAATTCTGCCCTGTACAGCTCTAGAGATATATTTTACATGTAAAAAGAACTAATTTTTTGTGTGTTTATTATTTTGCTCACTTAGTTATAAATCGAGTATGGAAACTAGAGTCACTAATTTTTACCGAAGCTTCAACTACGCATTTAATTGTGATTCTCGAATATTTTTTTCCCAGTTTAGACTCTGAGGACTCTTCTTGGTCTTTATTTCCATATGAACTACTTTTTTGCATGTGATTCATTTTGTTGCCTCAGTTGAAGAAAAAGACTATGGGATCTAGACCAACTAACTTTGGAATGAAAGTGCATATGCCCATCTTATTGTGCATTTTGAAGCCTATTTTTTCAAATTCGACCAGTGATCGTTTTACGAAATTATTTTATCAGTGATTGTTTGACGAAATTCTCGATCTTAGTACCGCAAATTTTTCTCCAAATACCTACTATTTTCGATTAGTAATATTCGCCTTATTTAATCAGCAGTGCCAGTTTAGAGGATTTTTTTACAATGTCTATCACTATTTCCGAATAGTAATCTTTCTGTCATTAAATAAAGCGATTATTACTATTCGGAAGTAGTTTGGTGCTCATATAAAAAACTTAATATCTAGCTATATGCATTCGCGTCGTAAGCGAGATATTTTGTCCAAGGGATGAAATCTTTATCTTATATTAAATGGAAAATTTTTACATTTGTTGTAAAAGCGATGTTATGGTGATGTTGGAACTGGAGTAAATTCAGGTATTAATCTATATCACGTCTTAGGTGGGTTCGACTGTTTCCTAAAACAATAAATCTAGCATAAAAATTATTATAAACAAAGTCAATGCTTAAAGAGGAAAGGGGAGAAGCTCTAGCCAACTATTTTATTTTTCAAAATATTGAGTCTATAGCATGAAATTAAAGTAATATCAGTAGAGAAATGTTTAAATTTTGTCCCCCCCTCTCCTCTCCCTTCTTTGGTATCTGAAAGCTACATATGTCTATAGAGGATGAAAAGGTACAATTTTAAGATTTTTACTACAAAATATTGCTAATTTTGTGGCAAGGTTATTGTGCCTAAATGTGATTCATAAGTACGGTAATCTTTTTTTTTTAACTTTAAATCTTAATACAGGAATCCCGAATGCTATATAATAAGGCATTCGATTTTTAATGAAACTGTAAGTATTTTTCTGCATTGATGACATTTTCTTAGAGATTTTCGATCAAATAGACATCGTTGATTTTATAGCGCCCAAATGTTTCGTAAATTAAGCATATTTCCCCAAATTGCCTCTCGAATTGAAGACCGTTGAAGATCAAATAATCTCACTAACGTAAAGAAACTACGTCTGTTTCATTTAACTTACCAATAAACTATTAAAAAAAGCGCCCTGTTTGTGGATTAGAATTTAAACTACTACCAGGTAAGTTTGTATGATATTCTTTATATAGTGCATTAAATGCAAATTTCATGTTTAATTAATCATGTTTAATTAATTAAATACCTACTATTTTTGATTAGTAATATTCGTTTAATTTAAGTGTCAGTTTAGAAGATTTTTTTACAATGTCTATGACTATTTCCGAGTAGTAATATTTCTGTCATTAAATAAAGCGATTATATTCGGAAATTGTTTGATGTTTATATCCAAAACTTAATATCTTGGTATATGCATTCGCTTCGTAAGCGAGATCTGTTGTCAGAGGAATGAAAACTTTATCTTATATTAAATGAAAATTTTTTACATTTGTTGTAAGAGCGATGTTCTGGTGATGTTGGAACTGGAGTAAATTCAGGTATTAATCGGTATCACGTCTTAAGTGGGTTTGACTGTTTCCTAAAACAATAAATCTAGCATAAAAATTATTATAAACAAAGTCAATGCTTAAAGGGGAAAGGGTAGAAGCTCTAGCAACTATTTTTTTTTCAAAGTATTGAGGCTATAACGTGGAATTAAAGTAATGCAAGCAGAGAAATGTTTAAATTTTGTCCCCCCCCTCTCCCCTCCCTTCTTTGGAATCTGAAAGCTACATACATCTATAGAGGATGGAAAGGTACAATTTTAAGTCGCTTACTAGAAAATATTGCTAATTTTGTGGCAACGTTATTGTGCCTAAATGTGATCCATAAGTACGGTAATGTTCTTTTACTTAAAATCTTAATTAATGAATCCCAAATGCTATATAATAAAGCCTTCGATTTTTAACGAAACAGTAAGCATTTTTCATTATTGATAACATTTTCTCAGAGATTTTCGATCAAATACACACCGTTCTTTTTATAGCGCCCCCATGTTTCGTAAATTTGTAGAATTTCCCTAAATTGCCTCCCGAATGTTGAACTTTAACGATCAAATAATCTCATTCACGTAAAGTAACTATGTCTGTTTCACTTAACTGACCAATAAACTGTTTAAAAAAGGGCCCAATTTGTGGATTAGAATTTAAATAACTACCAGGTAAGTTTGTATGGTATTCTTTATATAGTGCATTAAATGCAAATTCCATGTTTAATTAAACTGTCGTAAGTCACATAATCCTCCATTTAAAAATGTTATTTTGCTTAGCACTTAAGTATGTATTTAAGCAATTTAACTTATATGCATAATCAGACTTATATATTAAATAAAATTTCTATGCACATTATCATAAGCTAAAAACTTTCTGTAAATTAAATAAAGGATTACGTGAAAACTAAACAAAATTTTATAGTATCAATTTACAATATTAATTTAAAAATTTTTTTTACATAAATTAAGAATCGCTGGATTTTTATCAGGTTTTTAAGAAAGTCAATATTTCAATTATTGTGCTGAATTTTTTAACATTTTGTCAGGCATACTTTTTTAATGTTATTTTCTTTTCTAAAAATTCTGAATAATTGAAATACTTTACGTGTATGTAGGATGTCTTTATTATACAGATCTGTGCATAATTATTTACAGCAATCTTTCATTTGTATGTTGATGCAAAATATAGATAAAAATTATCATTGGCCACTGGCCAGTTACTCAGATTTTTAATTATTAACCATTAACAAAGTCACAAACACTTCATACAAAATCATATGACGTGTTCGTACAGTTCTAACTATGAACATTATAGCTTATTAATATTTTTTAATTTTTATTTGGTAGGATTACACTCAACTGAAAACTGAAATTGTATATAACAGAAATATATATAAGTAAGAAATTACCGCAGTCAAACTAACAATATTTAAAATGAGCTCGGAAATCCGTATTAACGCGGGTGTGTATTGTGGGGGAGAGGGGTTGATTGACAAGCCCGAAGTTATAGTCTATCAACGTAAACAGGCATCTAAAAGTCTTAGAAAATAATATTAAAATTAAAATTTATTAAATAAAAGCTACATTAGAAAAACTGCTCTGAATCCGCGTTAAAAGGCGGCGTAACATCGAGGATTTCTCAAACTTAATTTCTAAATTTGAATATACTATGCACTCAAACTTAAAATACGCATTATGTCCATATTGAAAAACAAGAGCTCGGAAATGCGCGTTAGCAAGTCTTTCAAAGTCCAACTAAAATCCACGTAAACAAAGGCTTCTAAATCTCGCTTATAAAATAATTTTCAAAATAAAAAATTTTCAAATTAACATAAAGCTGCATAAATAATAGGAAAAGTACTCGAAACCACATTAACAGGGGTTAGAGTAACACCGAGGATTTCTGTGATTTGATTTAAAATAACAGAAGTTTAATGTTATAAAGTTCAACAAACTTAAATGCACATTAACTAGTATATTAGAAACAGGAATTCTGGAAAAACGCGGAAATACGCTTCTAAAAAGGCTTCCAAAAGTAACTTAAAAAAAGCATACCGAATTATTTATTTCCAAAAGAATTGAGAAGAAACCTGAAAAATAAACTCGTACTTAACATGCAAAAGCTTACTTCCATATTTAAAGCGCAAAATATCACTTTGAATTTAAATCTTATTGTATCTATTGTTATGATTTGCTGAACTTTTTCAGTATCACTCAGTATATCTTAAATCTGACAATTTTTTTAGCATCTTTATTTTGACAGGGTTAGCAAATGCATTTTGAAAATTTCACAACACTACTTTTATAAAACATCGGGACAAATTTTATGAGTGTTTCAAGTAAAGGGGGTGTACGGAGGAAGTTCAAATTTTGCTGCAATTATTATGATACTTAAGAAATATAATTAAGTATCCTTGAGATTAATCCATCCTCCTGTTGAATATGCACCTAAAATTTGAAACTATTCGAATAATTTTATGCAAGAAAAATGCCATTAAAAAATGAAAGTGGAGGATTCTATCCCCCCCCCCAAAAAAAAAATATGTGACCTATAAACCCTTGTATTAACACGTTAACTGCCATGTCACTCACCGGTGACTGATATTAAAATTTCCGTTTCAGCCGCATCAGTTGCCCGTGACCGACAGCGTAAAATTGTAATATAAAACTAAATATTATATTGTTTTAAGGAATTGCTGAAAATTTATTTAAAATTTTCCTTTTAGAGGATAAGGATTTTAAAAGGATATAATTAAGTAAGCGGAAAGTTCAGTGTCAGTCATCCGTGACTGACGTGGAATTCAACGTGTTAAAGGTGTAATTTATCCTTCTAATAAAAGGAGACCAAAATTTGAAACTAATTGGTTCTCGACAAGAAAATTCTTTGCAAAGCTGAATTAGTTGGAGAGGAAGGGTTTCTTTTACAATTGACCTATACTTGACCTAACATTGTTGATTTGATTAATCTCGCCTAATTTTCTAATAAATTGACACCCAAATTTCAACGAAAATGGATAATTCTAAACAAAAGTTTTTGTTTAAGCCTATTTAAGACGGAAGGGAGTGCTTATCAGTCACTTTATATTTGATCTAGAACCCACCAAACCCGAAATAATCAGCTTCACCAAATAAGTGGAATTTATTTAGTAAATTTAAGCGAGTTTGCGCAGGAACATGGGTCTTATATAATTCAGATTCATCTAAATTTCGGGTTTAGCTGTTTTTTTAGCAGATTTTTCCAATTGACACACTTTAATTTGGACAGGAGTGAGATTCCTGGATTAAGTACATTAAAAGTAAGATTGACTTGGAATTGCGTTCCAAAATCAATTTTGTCAAAAATCAATTTAATCATATTGTATAATAAGTCGGAGAAAGACATTTTAAAAAATTTCAGTATTAGGCATTGAAGTTACACGTTTCTTGATTTTTTTAAAGCTAAACTACGACACTAGTTTTAAATATTTCATACTGTATAATAGTATGCGTAATTAACTCGGATAAAAATGATCTCTTCGAAATTAACTATCCCCTCCCACCAGCCGTGAAATAACCTTTGAACCAAAAATAGTTATCTACTTTCTGCTAGTGTTTGCAATAATCGTTAATTTTGACTCTGAAAATTATAAACGAATTTTTCTCCTTTCATCCCTGGTGTCGATCTATCTTACAACCATCATGTTTTGCGAGTAGCACTCATCAAGTTTGCAGACTCAGGACGGTAAAGTTTATCTCCACGTTTTTTAGTGTTACTCGACGATGGAAATTGCTAATTTTATGCTTAGTGCACGGAGATAATCAAAAAAGATATGTAAGTAAAGAAGCGTAAATGAACTTATATTGTATATCAAAATCGAGGACAGTGGCAAAACTGAGATCTGCAAAACCCTGCGACGTAGGGGGAGGGGGGAAGGGGTTTGGAAGTAATTGTGAAAAATAAACATCTTAAACGGTCATAAACGGTTGATCATTTTAGGATTTTAAGAACGAGTCATTTTGTATTGAATAACGAATATATATTTTGCGTACTCCCAACCTGATCTGCGTGTAAAAAAATCCTATCCGCAAGACGGGTCACGAAACGGGAACCCCGTTTTTTTATGAGAAATAGATATATATTCTAGGGGGCCTTGTGGAAAATTTTGCAGAGGACTCAAAACTATAGTTACACTACTGATTGGAGATTCTACAAAATCAATATATAATTGAGAATAAAATGTTTAAACGATATATAAACCAATTATTATCTAATAAATTCAAATTTTTCACTTAAAATCCAAAATATTGCAATACATTTTTAAAAATGGAACAAATCCCTGTATATTTCATAGATATTCATTCTTGGCCATGCGCAACATGACAACAATGCACTTGCAAAAAACCCCTGTTTAAAAGATATATATTGAATTTGATTTTTCCAGAAACTGAATAAACAATATTGCATCCAATAATTTATGCATAAAAAATAAAACATATAATATGCTTTTTGTTTCTTTGTAGCCACCTTGGATAATAATCAAATCTGAATGTAACGATAGCTCATTAACAGAAACAAAAGGAGACTTTGGAACAGCAGAATTAAATTCGAGTACTGAAAGCAGCTCTTTAAATATTAGCAGTCACTTGAATATTAAAGCACCCATGGCGCGAGGATTTTCAGATTCCTTCACATCATTTTTCTTCTGCTCTAACTAAAGTTTTAAATGAAGATTGCTTGCAGTGGACAGAAAAATGTGAGTTACTGAACCACTTAGCTTTGAGAATCTGCAGATACACAGACAATCCCTCTACAGCTGAACGAAAGCAAGTAAAATATAAAATTTTAATTGAAGGTGTAAAATTTGTACAGAGTGTAGTTTCGACAATCTCTTTATATTATTATTATAATATAAAATATTCTCTCAAAGGCACTGGGACTTACGCTTTCATTGAACTAAAATTGTTGAAGTTGAAATATGGTAGTGTAGTTCCTCGAAAAGTAGTTACTTTATGTGAAAAATTAAGCAAACTGTGATAAAATTCTAGATTGTAATTTTAACCATAATATCAATAAAGTTTTGTGTATATTATGAAAGTTCTGTGAATTTTTATTTTTGACTATATTATTTTTTAATTGCATAATATTTTCGATACCTTAAGTCGAAGGGATTCTAAAAAAGCATTATGTGATAGGTAATTGTTCAGATAAGTCATTTACAGGAATTTATAATATCAAATTGAGAAATATATTTTAATTGAAGTATCACGAAAACACTGCATTAAGATTTTCAATTTTTTTAAAAAAGGTTATCTTCTTTCGGCAGCTATTCTTTTTTCTTGTATCTTTTGACATCTGAAATTGAATTTTGTGCTTTAACCAAATGAATGAATGAATCTCTTTAAAGATGCTAATGCTTAAACTACAATTAAAAAGTTATTTTTGAATATAACTTTAAAATCTCTTTCACAAATTTGTGCATATTTTAACTTACCTTGAAAATTTGTGTATTTAAACCTTAATGGTTTGGATAATCTTTTAAAATAATTATGTACTGTATAGCACATGCATCAAAAACCGTTTTTTCATTGATTTCTGTGATATTATGTTAATTATTTAAGGAATAGAATTATCAAAGGTAATTGATCCAATTTAAATGAAGATAGTGGGGTAAGGAGGAGGGGGAAGCGTCGAATGACCACATACTTCCCCCAAAAAAGCAGATATTCAGATAAAAAAAAGTTTTGAAAAAAAATTTTTAGAATGCTTTGGTGGATTAAACATACCATTTTATGTTAAATGACTAATCTGTTGTACTAGCCAAATGACAAGTTAATATTCTGTTTAAATTATTAAATACTATGGCAAAATTATCTAAAGGTTATTTTAAAAATACACGATTGCTTTGTACAAGATTTTACCAAAAATGTATTCTTTGTGTTACATTAACTCTTAATTTACACCTTCAAATTGGTATGTTGAGCTTGATATAAAAGTGGAAAAACTTAAGCATGTTTTTTTGTAGATCACAGCACAATATCACTCATATAGATATTTCTTCTGTTTCTGAAGTATACATTTATCATAATTTATCCTTGCATCAATATTCTAACCAATTTATTTTTGTAAAAGTAATTTTAATATATCCATGATTTAAAAATAGATTTTACTCATAGATATCCTGTATATTTTTTTAGATTTGTGTTATCAACTGAAAAAAGAAAACAACTAATTAGAAATATTTTCAATACAATGTTTAACTTTCAGCTGTGTAATCATCGTTTATATTCTCAACAAAGATTACTAACTCATTAATCTGTATCATGTTCAAGAACCAAACTTACTCTAACTCTAAGGCATCTTAAAACTCTTTGAATATCATGATAGAAATTAGAAGTAACTTATTGAAAAAGGGCCTTAACATACTAGATTATCGATTTCTGAACTTTTCAGATTTGCAAAATTTTCCAAACAAATTTTTGGTAAAGTTCCTGTGAAAATCTGTGGCAGAATTGCTGCCACTGGATATCCCAGGAACATTTACCGTATTCCGTGAAATGTTTGAGATCTTTTCACAATGAAGAAACTTAACTAAGATTTTATGCGTAAAGTTCCAGGCTATAAGTTTCAGAGTTTTTCAAAATGAAGGAACATAAATGAATTTTCATGAGTAATGTTTCAGATGATAGGTTTCGGAATAGCGGAACCTAACTGAGATCTTATGAGTAACATACCGTATTAAAGATTTCGGAAATTTTCAGAAAGGTGGAACCTAACTGAGATTTTATGAGTAGCATTCCAGATTATAGGTTTCAGAGCTTTTCAGAATGGAGGAATTTAACTGAGATTTCACGAGTAATGTTTCAGATTGTAGGTTTCAGAACGGTGGAACCTAACAGAAAATTAATGAGTAACGTTACACATAAAAGGTTTCTAGACTTTTCAGAATGGTGAAACATAACTGATATTTCATGTGTAACATCCCAGATTATAGATTTCTGGACTTTCCTGACATATGTAAGTTTCCTGGCATTTTTTGGATTAAATTCCTGGGAAAACCTGTGGCAGAATAGCTGCCACATGTTTTCTTAGGAACCTTACGCAAAATTTTTTACAGTGTAGAGACTGTGATCTGATGTATGCATAGAAGACAAAACATGTAAATAAACTTAAAAAATAATAAGTTACTTTTCTACATAAGTGCCAAGTGAGTTTAGACATTTGTCATAAACTTTTACAAGCTTCAAAAAGACTTGCTGGTAAAATTAAGGGCTTTGCATACGGAAGAAGCGTTGAAATGCTTGTGTAATTTCGGCATTGCTTCTAAAGCAATAGTGAAGCATTGCTTTCGTCAATAGTGGCCATACATGCCCGTCCAGGTCTCGATCTATCCACCCCTTGATGATGCTTCTCACTGAATTCGTGGTAATATCTCCGAAACATTTGTTTCGACATCACATCTAGCCCATAGACTTCCACAGATAGGACAGGCTGAGACCTAAACGGGCGTGCACAACTAAAGCAATGCTTGTCTGCAGCTTTGGAAGAAATGACGAAATCAAATAAGCAGTTCAACTCATCTTTTGTATGCAAAACCGCCATTTTTTCCGTGGATTTTTTTTCCGATTTTTTCCTTTTTTGAAGCTTATAAAGGGGTATGGCAAATGTTTCAACTCACTTGGCACTTACGTAGAAAAATAAAGTTATGACTTAGCTTTAATGTTCATTATATGATTTTTTTTTTCGTACAAAACTCTGTCCACAGTCGCCAGGGGAATCTTATTTTTGCTCTCTTTCTAGTACATATCTTAAGCAACTCAAAACTAGTAAACATTATATGTATGAGTGATTCTCTCAAAATAGACCAAAATAAGAGTTATTATGAATTGACTGTGAGCGAGTGATGAATATTAACAAAATGCTCATTTACTTTTTACCGTTATCAGAATTGAGATTAGTCTTAGTGGGCTTAATCTATACTTAAATACTTATAAATCTGTAATAATCACTTCTTTTATACTCACCTGTATTCTGTAGAGCCTTATGAAAGAGTGATAAGGTCCTAAGTCTTTATCATCACTTCCTCATAAGCCCCCGTATATCTATTCACTTAGTTAATACATTAAGCCATTAAGCAGATATATATATATACATATTTGCATTCGTGCATGCGCTATGCACATAGTTTAGTAAACTTGCTCATTTTTCATTCAACTTCTATTATTTTTAAATTATGATTGCAGGGTAATGTGTACTATATAGTTTGTCCTATTTAATGAAAATAATATTTTTAAATATTAAAAACTCTGCAAAATAATAGGAAAAGTCAAAATTTGGGAATGCTTTTATAAAAACTTTAATTTCTTTACTAGTATACGTGCTATCCTCATAAAAATGAATATGTATCATAAGTACGATTATAAGCCTCTATATTATATTCTACACATTGTACGCTTTTGTTACATTGGTATTTATAAGGTTATCTAAAAGATATTAGTTCTTTTTCAATTTCTTGACGTTCCTTTATAAGAGGAAGAAAAAGTTCACGGGAATTTATGGAATGTACTATTTTACACATGTAGAATTTCCGGATAATTTCTCATGTATTATTCTAGATATTTAACAAAACGTCTAAAATATATAGTGACCAGTCACTTAAATATTCCATTTAAAAATTATTTTCGCCATATACCATGGTAAACAAATAATTATACGAGGCTTAGAAATTAAACGGTAAAAGCAAACTTAATTGGGCCAAATTTTTTGACAATGGTTAAGAGCTAACTTTACTTATGGAGTTTATTTTAATTTAAAATATAAATTTTCCGATGAAATAAATCTTTTTTTAGAGCATTTAGAGGATTTATTTGATGTAACATATGTATATGTAATACATGTAAATATAATATATGAACAAAAGAAAACTGAAGGATTTTTTCTCTGAACACTTCTTGACTACTTTGTGTGCAGCTGTATTTAAAATATAATATTAAAATAAAACACATAACTATGTGTTTGTAAAATTCGAACATTACCATAAACAGTAATACTACAATTTATGATAACAAATCTTTATAATTAAATGAAAAAATGTTATTTTATTGCTAATAATATCAATATAATTTAAAATAAAAAACGCTACTTAACTACTAATATGAAAATTATACATGAATTTTTTTTAAGTCTACAAACTAAGTTAATGCTTCCTAAAAGAGAAAAATATGTAATTACAAGGCAAATAAAACGTTTATTCAAATCCACATATTTCATCGATCACACAGTGATATTTTCAAAATCTATAATACAAATATTTTCGTAAAAAGTTTTATAATTAAAAACTAGTAAACATAAGTCACATATTTTATAAATAACTAGCTGATCCGCCCGGCGTTGCCCGGGTCCGTATTGACAATATTAAACGAACTTGAAATTTGTATGATTTTATCATTAACTCGTTACATGCAGAAATGCATTGTCTGAAATACGTAGCCACTGACTGTGTGAAAAAACGGTTTTAAAAACAACTAATATTAAGCTCTAAAAATACTCAAAATGAGCAATGAAAAACGCGGGAGGGAATATGTATCCAACGATTGCATGATTTTCGTGTAAAAAAGTTAATATTTACCCGTAAAAATCACTGTTAAGTCACGTAACTAATTATTATTTTCACATACAAATCCCAAGTGAAATATTTTGAATTTCAAACTAATTATATCACTCTTAAATCCGACTATACCATGAATGAAATCGATACACGATGGTAGCTAAAAGGTTGGTATATAGTACTATAATTTCAGAGCTATTTAACAAAAGTAAGTGTTATTTTTAATCAAATCTTGCGTATAGGTTCAAAATGTGTATAAATTCCTAACCTTAAACTTTTATACCGTAACCAGAACCTGTCTGTAACCTAACAGCGACTTAACAGTACCCTACCGTAAATTAAATATAACAGAAATGTAACCTAGCCTAAATGTATTCACTTTATTGTAACATATCCTTATTCTAACCATAACATAAATGCAATTTAACTTTAACCTAACTTTAACCTAAATAATATAATAGAAAAAACCATTTTAAAAAATTACTATTTCTTCGTAAAATATGCTTCAGCTGTAATTCGTTTCTTTCAATTCGTTTTATTAATACAAAATTCCTTCCTCGTGCTTTTGTTTGAGACATTAAAATTTCAGCGATAAATGGTTTAATATTGCAAACCACGAAGTAAGACACTTCTTACTCCGTGTTGCAATCCTTTTCTTGCTTTACTTCGCCTCCACCTATCTTTTTCTCCATGGTGTACAGCAGCTGTGATTAAAAAAAATCCTCATTTAAACTGACAGTTTGCCAGTCTATGAATTTTAAAGGTCTGTCCCAGCTTTTTTAATTATTTCTGCGAAAAATTTATGCAACCAATCAACCATAAGAAAATTAAATGGAAAAAAAGCGAAAAAAGGCGATTTTTTATGAGAGTGAGCTTTGGAATTTAATTAATTACTCAGTTAATAAATAGAATTTTGAAATTTTGAGCTTCAGGTGCATCAGGAGAGACATTGGGCTACTCTCAAAAAAATTTTGAGCTTTGTACGTGCTGTAGACTTTGCTAGCCATCGCAGACACACAGACACACACACACACAGACAGACAGAGCGTTTTGTTCTTTTATTAGTATAGATGAATTCAAGTGAAATATAAACATATAGTTTGACATTGCACGTCCAGCATAGCAGATGAGCTGCGTTCGTAGAGTAACAAATTTTTAAAAACATTCAGGTCTTGGGGCAATAGTATACAGTACTTCAGATACAGCATAGTAACGATAAACTTTTGTGTGTCTCTGTAAATACTATCTGTTTTCTATTATAGAGTATTTACTTTGTAACAAACCTCAACAACATATATCAATTTTATAAAATATGAAATAGTTTAATATAATTAAATCGCACCCCAAACAATGTTTCCTATCCTATGATTGTGTACTGGAAATATTTTTCATGGCCCAGTAACTTAATAACAAATACTCTTTGCATCGCATGTTGTACAGTATGTATATTTTCATATACTTCATTGGTGCACAATGCATATTTCATAGATGCATAAATGCATGATTTAAAAAATAATATCCATGTTATCGATCAAGATTTTACTTGTCATTTATTATTTGAGAATCAACAGATATCTTTTTACGTAGTGACAAATATGCATTCATTTTGTCTCCGTGGATTTATTTAAAATGTGGAAAAAGATGCTCTGCATTGTATGAAACAATAGTATAAATGAATTTACGTAATAAAATAATTCACGATGTCTTGTAATATTTGTTTAAAAATTTACTATATATATATATATATATATATATAGCTAAATTTCTTTTTCTTGCATCTTAATAATCTCTTTAACGTCAAGAAGAAAAGTAAGGGGTTTACAAAAATGAGAAATAGGGTTTCTGCACAGCATGTCTGCTTCGACATTTGTAGATCCCTTTAAGTACTCTATTTTGTAATCGAACATACTTAACTTCAATGACTACCTATATAATCGACCTCTTAAATGTTTGACTTTTTTTAACCAAACAAAAGATGCATGATCAGTATGGATGGTAAATTGTACACCGTAAAAGTAATGATAAAATTTATCTAAAGTATCAATGATAGCAAGACACTCTAGTTCGGTAATGAAATAATTTTTCTCATAACTTCTCAATCCTCTAGAAAAATAAGCAATTGGATGTAAAAAGTTATTATGGTCGGGTTGTTTAAGAACTGCACCTACCGCCACCTGAGAAGCGTCAACAAACATGTGTAGGGGTAATTTTGGGTCATAAATCTTTAAAATTGGTTTAGCAATGAGGGCATCTTTTAATTTTTGAAAAGAGTTTTGACATTCAGTATTCCATTCCCAAATAGTATCTTTCTTAAGTAATTTATTTAGGGGGTGTCTAATTTCAGCATATTTGTCAATAAATTTATGATACACATTTATAGAACCAAGAAATCTTTGTAATTCTGTAGTATTAGTAGGAGGTTTTAATTGTTTAATTGTTTCTATATTAGTATTAGCTGGAGTTAAAGTTCCATTTTGGATTTCATACCCTAGAAAATTGATTTGTTTTTGAGCAAAAGTACATTTAGATAATTTTAATTTAATATTTTCTATTCGGCATAAATCAAAAAATTGGATGAGATGCTGTATATGTTCATCTATTGATTTAGAAAAAATAATTATATCATCAAAATAATAACAAGCAAAGTCTATTTTATATTTTGTAAGAATTCTTCTAATTGTCCTGTTGAAAATTGGGGGGCCTACCTTTACACCAAAGGGGAGAACATTCCATTCCCAGAGCCCACAATTAGTAGTAAAGGCTAACTTTTCGGAATCGACTGGGTGAATAGGTATGTGCCAATAGCCTGAGGCTAAATCCAGTGTAGAGAAATATTGGGCACCACTTAATTTGTCTAAAATTTCATCAATTCGGGGCAAAGGTTCAGCGTCATTTTTCATAATAGAATTTAATTTTCGTAATCAACACGCATTCGGGTTTTTTTGGCCTTCATCTCGTTTATTAACTAACGTAACTGGGGAAGAATATTGGCTATAACTTTCTTTAATTAATCCAGCCGCTAATAAAGGATTGCGTTTGCTGAGAGATTTCTTTTTCACCAGCAGTGGATGTACGATAAGGCCTCAAAGATATTGGTAGGTCAGATTTAAGAAAAATACGCTGAGGTTCAATATTAATTCTCCCTACATCATATTTATTTTTGGCAAAAATATATAAATATTCCCTTAAAAGTTCCCTTGCATTTTTATTTTTAATAGCATTCAGATCTCCCAATAGAATATAATCATCATTATTCGTTCGCGGCAAGGATTGAGGAGTTATGGTATTTCCATAATCGGATTGCACAGTAGTATAATTTTTTATAATATCAAAATGAAGTAATTCTAAATTATCACAGGATATGTTGATATGTTGGTTTAACGTAATATTGTCTTGTAGCACCTGGCTTTTTGCACAATCAATTTTCAATTTAAATTTGGCACAATCAGGTAAACCTAAAACAGCATAGTCCAAATCTATCTGACTTACTAGAAAATTAACATACCTCTTTATATTATTAAATTTAATACATAATCGACACGATTTATTAATTGTAAGAGTTTCTTGTGCCTGTCTAATAGTAATAGGGGACACATTATGTAAATCAGCATTTAAATATCGAACTAATTTGAGAGGTAAAATTGAAACAGTTGATCCATTGTCAACCACACAATACACTTTGTTATTGTCCACATATCCAGGAATAAATAATTGTCAAATATTATTAGTAGGAGGTGGTTGTATATGAGCAGGAGTTTGAGATTGCAATGAAATTGTGTTAAATATACAACTCCTCTTCCAATGATAAGCATTTTCTATACATCTGTTTAAACATATTCTACAGGGACGACTTGGATAATTATTCTGATAATGAGTCGTAGGCATTCTAGGAGTGAAAAATCTAGGATTAAAATTTTGGGTTGGATTGTTTTGAATGGGTCGAGTCGAATGTCTGGGCTGAGGATTGGGATTGTGCGTAGGTATAGTTTGTTGAAAATTTCTATTGTGTTATTAGGGGTGCTGTTATTAGTTTAACATTTTCACGACAAATTAGCCCCTCCTACTTCGCGTCAATCATTTTAAAAATCCAATTAGGATTAACTCGAGTCTCAACGTCAATAAATGATCAGTTCTGATTGGTCTTAGCAGGCGTGGTCTCGGGTAGGGTCTATATTTTGCCTCGCAAATAATGCCTTTAACATACGCGTATTAATACAGATCACGCGATGTTAAATAAAAAATAATATTAAAATCCCGAGAATATTCCAGAAAGTAAAAATTTTACGAAATACTTCCCGCCTTTTTGAGAAGCAAGCAATAAATTATTAATAAATAAAACAAGAAAAAGAATTTTAGCTGTTACAAGTTAATACATTACAAAACTAAGATTGAAATATGTTCCACAAATTTAGAATTGTAGCTAATAGAGATCAAAATGGCGCAAACATCTTTTTTAATTTTATTACACACACATATATATATATATGTGTTCTTTTATAACGTAACAACAAAAAGTCGAAACAAACTTTATTGTAATCGAAATAAAATGCCTGAAAATACTAAATTACTTTTCTAATATTTCGTTGCTGAAGGAAATTTCGGGAATACATTAGACAAAAACTAGTTGAGGAAATATATATTACACCATGCACATTTAATGTATTTCTATTTGCTTTTATGGAAAGGAGAAATTTAAAATGTTTAAAGTCAACGATTTCATTATTTCTTTAAAATATTTTAATGTGTCTTATTAACAGTTTTTTCATTTTCTATTTTAACATCAAATCTTTCCTTTTATGTTCTTGAATTGAAATTTGTTGTTTTTTACTGAAATTTTTCAGAAGTATTCACCCTGCACATCTCAGAAAAGGAAGTAATTTAAGAGCTTTTTTCTTGTTCCTTTATTGAACGTTTTTTTTTTTTTTTTTTTTTTTTTTTTTTTTTTTTTTTTTTTTTTTTTTTTTTGCGTATTTCATTTAAAAAATATTAATCTTGTTTCCTTCTCTATTTTAATACGATTTTTAACAAAAGCATGTTAGAAAAGTGAAACATGTTTGAAAAGTGAAACTTGTTTAAATTAAAATAGTCACAACTTAATGACTCGAATCTGTCGCATTTATTTATATTTCTAAGGAAAAAGACTTAATATAATATTTAAAATGGAAAATACGGGCCCATCCACTGTTACTCTTGTAATCATTCGAGCAAATTTTCATAAATGATTCCAAATATTTTAATAAAAAAAAGTAAATAAGATTTAAAAAAATTGATATAACAAGATAAAAGTGAAAGAGCTGGACATTTATACCTTGAAATGTTACTTGAAAATAAAAATAAAATTGCTAAATAGTGTACAATATGTTGTAAAATTTAAAAATAATACAAACATTAAAATGAATTTATTAAATTCAACATTTTGATCGTTGTCTGATATCTTCATGAGGAAAAGATCTTTGTTCTACTTCCAAACAGAGTAAAACCGTTTGAAATTCAAAAGCTCATTATATTCATTATATAGTGAACTTTTGTAACAGAATATATAGATTATAATGAACAGAAAATAATAAACTTTTGAATTTCAAGGCAATTTTACTCTATTTGAATGTGCTACAAAGATGTTTTCCTGATGAAGATATCAGACGAAGATCAAAAGGTTAAATGTATTAAATTTACTTTAACGTTTTCATAGTTATTGAGTTTTACAACATTTTGTACAACATTTAGTAATTATGTTCTTTTTATTTTCAAGTGTACTTGTAATCAGTTAAATACCATTGTCCATTACTCTCATAAAAGACATCTAATTTGTAACAAAATGTATTTTGCTTGCTTATACATTGAATCAAAATTTTGTTACTCTTATGACCAGAGTGTTACAAGAGTAACAAAATTTTGATTTAATATATAGACAAGTAGAACGCTTTTTGTTACAAATTAGGTATGAATTCCGTGAGTGGAAAACATTGATATATTAATGGTTATATTAATTTTTATCTTAATTATACGTTTTAGTTATAATAATTGGGATTATTTATGAAACGGACACATGCATTTCTGAATGGATATTCCCATATTTTACCGTGCAAGTAAACTTAGTTTCTTTTACCAATTATAGAAAACTACTTTCCGATAGATAGTTGCATTATCCTGCATAGCATAAATTCCGAGAACTTCAACTCTTATGTTGTGACAAAATACATGTCAGTAATTCAATGGATGTCGAAACTTAAATTGATGCTAAAACTAAAAAGATTATATTGTATTTGAAATTTAAAAATTTTACTGCAAAAATTGTGCGGAAAATTTTAAATCTTGAACAACAAGTTGTTGAGACAGCAATAGAATGCGAAAATTAATAATCATTCGTGAAGATTCTCAAATTTAAAAGAACAAATCGAAAATTGCATGCGAAACTTAGCAAAAGGTGTGCGTTCGTACTTTAGCGAAGTTTTAAAATTTTTCAGATCTCGGTATAATACTATACACTACTTCTAATACAGTATAGATTTTTTGTGTGTCCCGGTAAATACTATACTTTTTACTATACTGTTGCTTTGTGTCATACAAGGAGTAACTTGTAATAAACACCAGCAACGTATATCAATTTCATAAAATGTGAAAAGGTTTAATATAATTAAAAGGCACCCTAATAATGTATCCCCCTGTACAATTATGTAATGGAATATTTTTGTATGGTCCTGTAAATTCATAATAAGTATTCTTTGCACCACAAAATTTTACACACATGTACAATTCAAAGATGCATATCAATTTCATTACGTTTGAAAGAGTTTACCATTCTTAAAATGCACTTGAAACTATTTTCCCAATAGCCGTAATATCAAGGAATAATACTGATTGTTCCTGTAATTAAACTATACAGCCGAGTTTCATGAAATCAGAAATGACTCTGATAAAAAGTTAATTAAATCCAATTGATTTTTTAAATAATTAGATTTTAAAGCATTCACCTTTTATATAAACTTTTTTAATAACAATTTTAATTTTTCTTAAGAAAGGTGTTATAGTAAAAATAAAATACATCGACATGTTGCGGAACCGTCAAATAAGTTCCATTGTCATAATATATTATAGATATTATGACTATGGAACTTATTTGACGGTTCCGAAACATGTCAATTTATTTTATTTTTACTATAACACCTTTCTTAAGAAGGTCGGTAGCATCAGCTCCTCCCACACCGCCGGACCCTGGTTCGAATCCAGCTAGCGGCATGGGTGTCTGTGTTGTCTCTGTGATGTGTATTAAATGTATGTACTGTATTTCCTGTAATAATAAAGTGTTCTGTATTAGTTTCTGTGTATTATGGATCATTCGAGGTAACACCCACTGTAGCTATAGACCTCAAAAAAGCATCGTTCATTCAAATCAAATCAAATTGTTTGTTGCTTAAGAAAAATTAAAATTGTTATTAAACAGAAATGACTCGACAAAATTATTCAATAATTTTATATTTAAAAATTCAAACGAATTGGTTGTGTAGTTTTTTCTTTGATATATGTAGACGGAAAGATAGACCGATGGACAAACTGAACGGCGGCTACAGGTGCTTCATATTTACATAATTACGAACGCACCTAAAAATCGAAATTATAGGATTTCCTTATATGCAAACACATAAACAATCGGATATCAACAATTTTTTCATTCACCAACATAGCAATTAAACTTTGTATAATAAGATTATAATTATTCAAATGTATTTTTAATATGCATTATTAATTAAAAAATTAGAAGCAAAGAAACAAATTATATAAATCATACTTTAATTTTGAGTAACGTGACACAAAATATAAATGAATTTATTGAAATAAATACTTTTCAATGTACAGTAGTATATACAGGGTTGTCATAAAAATGCCATCACAGGCATGGCACCCATGTGGAAAATGTGTAATCAAAATAAAAGTTTTAGTTTCTCCGATCTGTATTGTAATCAGAGATTAGTGTACTGACTCTGAGTCATATGCAAATTTCCTCCTTGCTCCCCAATCGAGTTTTTTCTATGGGGGGGGGGGGATTCTCAGACCGGTTTTTTGAGCGTGCATAACATGTCCGTTTCTTGCGATACACGTACGGATCCAACGATCTTTAGGGTTTTCGCATGCGCTGAGCATTTTGAGATGAAAAAAAATGGATGTTGCTATTATAAATTTTCGAGTTTCTGTAACTATAACCGTAACCGTGCGCGCAATCTTGTTCTCGTTCACAGTATCTCGAGCTCATACCTCTGAATAGCTATATCTGAAATTTCATTTTGATCGGTTGAGCGGACTGGTCGCTAGGGCTCCGTATATCGGCAAAGTTTTTTTTTTTTTTGACCGCCCTGTATATTCAATGGTATAATTATAGTTTACTTTGTAATACTACTACTAATACTATGAATAATAATAATTAATTTCTAATTTTAAAAAAGACCTTCAAAAGCTTTTTAAAAACGCCATTTAAATTTTATATCATATCTTTTAAAATTCATATTTTAAATTTATTTGAAATATGTAAGAAAAAGCATCAACAAATAGTCTAATGATCTGTTTGGCAATACAAAATGTCAGTGGAATGGATCAAGGTTTCTTTATTAACCGACTTATGAAAAATCAATACAAAACTAGTCGTTGGGGGCCACCGTAATACTTACCCATCATGGATATGTATATGAAAATAAAACATGTGAAAACTATTTATACAATGCATTGCAATTCATAAACAAAATTTTAATATTGTTAATATACATAGTAATGATTTATTAAAAAACTGCTGATGTACCAATTTCGACAAATTATATAAAACGCCAAACTACTCAAGTAGTACCGAACTGCGTAAAAGAAACATCCTTATAATTCCAAAAATAATAACTCTATTAACTAACAATTAACTGCATCGAATTAAGCGTCTCATTTCCAATTAAAATATACTTCTGAATTGAAATTTGAATGAAATACAGGGTCATGAAAAATCGAAGAATGTGGAAAACAGGATTACAAATATCTCGGCAACTAATAATCCGATCGACTTCGTTCTATATGCAAAATGTGTGTTATTTTATTGCCTTTTACGTCCATTCCTTAAAATAAAAAAATTCGAAAATATTTATATACTTTTCATCAGAACGAATTTTTCGAGAGTCCGAAAAAAATAGTTCCGGATAATCGAGGTTGCTGATATTAAATAGGGTTCGTTCCATTCTTACATTCTAACTACATACAAAATTTCAAGTCTCTATCTCAATTTGTTCGGGAGATAGAGCGTTTACAGACAGACAGACAGACAGACAGACAGACGGACGGCAAATTTTTTTTTCTAAAAATATGTTTTTCGGAATCTCCACTATCTAAAACGTGTAAATCCGTCAAAAAATTTTTTTCGATTTTCAAAACGATTGCAAGACTTACCCTATACTACATATGATGGGAAAGTAAAACTTAAAATAAAGCATTAATACCCAGAAGAGGACACTACTCACAACCTTTTGATGATTAGCCCATCGACTTACTGACTAAGCAAGTCATTTACAAGAAAAAACTAAAGTTGGAAAAAAATGCGCACGAATACGTGACGTGAGAATTCCATAGAAATTTGAAAAACATTGTACCATTTTTCATGAAGATAATGTAACAAACAAGATTTTTCTAAAAATCATGTCTAAAAATTGCTCAGTTTGATTCTGAGAAGAAATTGTTTAAAAATAGGTATCGATATCTTAAATTAAGCTGCAGATATAAATGTAAAAATTTCAAATTAAGATTAGACTTAAAATGTAAGACTCTTTAAAAAAATCTGAGCAATATGCTCTACATTTTCTAAGTATGTGAAATGCGTCTTTTCATGCATATGATCTGTATATATGAGTTTAGCCCTCCGATCATACGATCTTAGGCTTAAGGCTGCGTTTTAGGAATACTATCGTTTTCCATGATTTGTGGCAAAAATTAGTTTTTGAAATGTATAGTAATGTTAAATAACGTTAGAAAAGGGAAATGCATTATTTTATGAAAACATGGAACAATCACAAATGCAATAGATCAGCGGTTCTGAACCTAAGGATCGCGACCCACTAGTGGGTTGTGGTGGCTGTTTTGGAAGGTCTCGGAAAAATTGATCTTTATCACAAAATATATTTTTTATTTCATCTGTTTGAAAATATAACGATTTTAACAGCAAATAATATTCCATGGAAAAACCCTTAATATCCGTATGAAGGAATATATGAACGGAATATCTAGAAATATATAAATCAGCTTTGAATCCCTTGATGCAATTCAACACAACATGCTCTTGTGAATATGCTTTTTGTACTTTTCTGTTTTAGAAAAACAATTATAGAAATAAACTGCGTGATTAAAGTGACTTAAGGACAAAATTAACCAGTTTAAACATTGATATAGATGCTGCCAACGATTAACACTAGCGCCATAAAACTCACTGATTATAATCAGTTGTGTCACAAAAATGTTTCGCGATCCACCTAATATAATGGAGTATAACAACATGGAAATTGTTGTATGACCTGTATAAGCTATCAGCTTTCCTATCCTACAAAATGCAAATTTTCATACGAAGTTTACATTATCAACGAAAACAACAATTCGTAATTACAATGTCTGTAAATGGAATAATAATTAGTACAACACACAAACTACAAAAATAATTCAAAATACGTTTAATTTTTATCACAGGATAACTCTATAATTATAGAGTTATCCTGTGATAAAAATTAAACGTATTTTGAATTATTTTTGTAGTTTGTGTGTTGTACTAATTATTATTCCATTTACAGACATTGTAATTACGAATTGTTGTTTTCGTTGATAATGTAAACTTCGTATGAAAATTTGCATTTTGTAGGATAGGAAAGCTGATAGCTTATACAGGTCATACAACAATTTCCATGTTGTTATACTCCATTATATTAGGTGGATCGCGAAACATTTTTGTTTACTTAAAAGTGGAATTTGTACTAATAAATGTTGGAAATCGCTGCAGTAAATGATAATAAATTTCCCAGTAACTGACACATATTTCATTGATGTTGATGCATTCATTCTTAAAAGATTCTTAAAAGGATTACTTTTGACATTTTCCATGACCGGCGATGACAATCTCCCAGGCATCCGGTTAAAAAAAAAAAAAAAAAACATCAACTTGTAGGTGTAATGGTTTTGATTTCAAGATACAAAATCCTAATAATACTTTAGTCTAATCTTGGTAGTCTGCTTCTTTTTAACAATTTTGGAACTTATTACAAACCAAGAATATGATTAAGATCAGGACTATTGGCAGGTCAATCCACAGAGTTAATGCCTTTAAAAAAATCTTGCATCAAACCTGGGGAAATAGATGGAAAAATATTTTTTATAAATATATTTTATGTTGCGGAGATAAAAGCGTGCAAATTATACAATAAAATCCTTTATGAATAAACTATATTCTATTTACCAATTACGCCATATAACAGAATACTAAGTCTTGTTAAAACATGCAATTTCATGCACTTTAAAATTACTATTAAAACTGACTTTAAACACTACTTTAGACACCAATGATAATTTTCCAACAATTTCCGTCCTTTAGATAGCCTATCTGAAAAAAAAAATCTAGTATTAAAACTATGGACCGATATGAGGATTGTCCTGATCTTAACACATTTGCTGCCGATCACGAGCCAGCGCGTGATATGGCGCCAACGTTAAGGGGCCACTCACGCGCCAGCGCGTGATGTGGGGTGATGCCCAATAGCCGGTCACGCGCTGGCACACGAAAATCTTTCACTGATTCTTTGTTATAAAAAGTAAATCGGTTTCTGTGAAATACCCACTTCTACAATGCGGCATTAACTATCATCACATCTTCACTTAAGCGGCAGCAAACGTGTTAATCCAGTTCAAAATGTTTGGTTTGTCATATGTGCTAAAACTGCTTAAAAAAGCAAAAAAAAAAAAAAAAAAAAAAAAAAAAAAAAAAAAAAAAAAAAAAAAAAAAACATGCTGTTAAGCAAGGCAAGTATAAGCTGACGAAAATGAAAATTCGAGAGAATATTTTTAATCCTAGAAGCTATATTCGAGAAGTTCGTGATCGTTTTCTTTAAATTATAGTCCAGATTTCATTTTTTTCTTAATTTTCACAATCACACACACAGAGATTAACACATAAGACATAACTATTTATATAAAATAAAGATATATTTCTTACGAGGAAGTAACATTTTCTTCCTCACATCATGAATTTTTAACAACTTCTGATTTTTTAGCAAAACATTACCACACTGGGTTTTCATCGCCAACCGCACGGCGCCTTTCTCTTCGTTCACACGTGGTTTGTAACATAAGCTTCAATGTATATCGTGTAACGAATTTTGGTAGAGAGTGCTTTTTTTCTTCCAATTAGTAAAGTTGTTGCGGAGAAAAGCTGATTTTATTTTTTCAGGCTTTCAGGGTAAAATATTTGTGCAACGTTACTCCATAAAATTGGTGGCAGCGTTGTTGTCTCCAATTTTATGTAGTATTTTTTCTCTAATATAATGGAATAATTTAACCCTGCTGTTCTGTTCGGGTCTATTTGACCCGAAAATTTTATTGCTCACTTATAGAAAAAATTAGCGCAGAGATATTTTCATGAAACTTTTTGACTTTGTTCATTAGTAATATAACTATATATTCCTAGAAGTATTTACGTTTATTTATATTTCCAAGAGATATTTCTTAACTTAGTCCTAATGTACTGTTCGGGTCATATTGACCCGAGTTAAAAAATAATTTTATCATGCACTTTTAATTTTGTTTGCAATCATTCAATAAAAATAATTACTGCAACGTATTTATTTCGAAATCTGTTTCGTTGGCACAGGTGTAAGATCACGTGACAGGAGAGCAAAGTCAAATGTTGATATCATTGGCGGAAGGAAAAAAATTCACCTGTTAGTAGCGTTTCTTTTTTCTTGCTGTAATTCAATTTCTAATAATCTGAAGAACAGTTGTATCTCTGAGTATTAGTGAAAAAATGGCGAATCGTAGAAATTTGAGTGACGCTGATATTGCTATATTAATGGAAGCCTCTGACAGAGGAAAATGCGTCTGAGTATGAAAATCACACAAGTGAGGAAATTGAAAGTGAAAGTTCTGACAACGATTTTGATAATGATATTCAAGAGACGCACAATATACAGAGTTTTCAGTCTAAGAATCGTGAAATAGTATGGAAATTGAATCCCCTTCTTCATTCTGGTCGATTAACGTCTGCTAATATTATAAAAACTACTCCAGGTGTCACAAGATATGGAACGACAAGGATAACTGACATAAAAAGCGCATTTGCGACGGTATTCAATTCTACAATTGAGAACGAAATCATAAAAATGACTAATATAGAAGAAAGAAAAGTGTATGAAAAAGAGTGGAAAGATATTAGTACTGAGACTTTTCAAGCACACATCGGATTATTATTATTAGCTGGTGTATACAAATCATATGAAGAATCAACAAACAGTTTGTGGAATCAAGAAACAGGCAGAAAAATATTTCGTGCTACAATGTCCCTCGAAACCTTTCATATGATATCGAGAGTTATTCGTTTTGACAATAAATCTACCAGGCAAGAAAGAAGGTCTGTAGATAAATTAGCTGCTGTTCGAGATATTTGGGAAAAGTGGATAGAAATTCAACCTAAATTGTATAATCCAAGTGAAAATGTTACTGTAGATGAACAATTAGTAGGATTTCGTGGACGATGCCCTTTCAAACAATATATACCTAGTAAACCCTCCAAGTATGGGAGAGAAATATGGACATTATGTGATAGCAAAATATCGTATATACTGAATGCACAAATTTATACTGGAAAAAATCAAGGATCAAAGCCAGAGAAAAGGCAGGGTATGCGGGTAGTGAGTGACCTTACTTATGGGTATTCGGGGCACAATGTTACATGTGATAACTTTTTCACATCCTATAACTTGGGAAAACTTCTTCTAAAACGGAAAATGACTATGCTTGGCACCATTAGAAAAAATAAGCCCGAACTTCCTAAGAAAATGCTAAACAAAGAAATGCTCAGCTCATAATTTTATTTTACAGAAGATACAACACTTGTAAACTACATCCCTAAAGAGAACAAAAATGTTATTCTTATGAGCACTTTCCATCATGAAAATGAAGTTAGCGACAGACCTCACAAAAACCACAAATGATATTAGATGATAATGCAACTAAAGGGGCGGTGGATAGTCTTGATAAACTTTTGAGTACATACACTTGTAAGAGAAAAACAAATCGCTGGACTATGATAGTATTCTATAATATGCTTGATACATCTGCTTACAATGCATTTATTCTGTGGATTTCAATAAACAGTAAATGGAATGAAAATAAATTAACCTAACGAAGGCTCTTTTTAGAAGAATTGGGGAGATCTCTAATTTTTCCACACATTGAAGTAAGACAGCATCTTCCCAGAAGCGAAGATTCAGTCAAAATTGTGAAGAGAATGCGTAGTAAAAGTGCGAACGTACCCTCGGAGTCAGATGAGAACACTTTATTGTGTGCTAAACGTGCAAGATGCAAGTTCTGTCCATCAACCAACGACAACAAAACTAATATATTATGTTACAATTGCAAAAAACACACTTGCAAATTTCACGTAAGCTATTTTTGTCCAAATTGTAAATAAAGGTAAGTATTCAAATATTTTTAAGTTATTTTACTGGTCTTTTGTATTATTTGATATATATTTAAGTCTATTTTACTATTTTTTTATTATTTCTAAAATAGTTATTTTCATTTACTGCTAGAAAAGGTAATATTCTAAATCGATGGGAGAGGTTAAGAAGCGCAAACTGAAATGTGTTCAGGAGTTGAAATGTTACCCTCGCCACCCCTCGAACACATTTCAATTTTCCGCTACTTAATTACTCACAACGATGCAGATTTTGAGCTCAAAATTTAACTTTGAACATTTACAAGCATTTAATTAGATACAAAAAATAACGGTTAAAAATAGTTGTTGGTTACTCTAAAGTTTAAGGCGCACTCTGACGGAATTTTTTGAAAGATAGCTTTAAAATTTATTTTCAAGGAAATATTGATGTAAAGAATAGTTTTAGTGAAAACCGCAAACTAATCGACCAATTTTTCCGTTTTTTATAATCATTTGAAATTTGAACCTCCCCACCCCATTGAACACAGTTCAGTTTGCGCTACTTAACTACTCCCAACGATTCAGATTTTAATCTCAAAATTTAAGTTTATGTCTAAGCTTCTAATAAAATTCATGAGATGCAAAAAATAGTTGTACGTTACTCCAAAGTCTAAAGCGCCCTCTATCGGCAGTTTTTGAATTTTATCTTTATAATTTACTTTCAAGATAATACTGACATAAAGAATAGTTTTAGTGAAAATCGCAAATCAATTGACCATTTTTCCGATTTTAATAACCATTTGGAATTTGGACCTCCCCCCACAGTTCAGTTTGCGCTGTTTAACCACTCCCAACGATTTACATTTTGAGCTCAAAATTTACGTTTATGTCTAAGCTTCTAAAAAAATTTAATGAAATGCAAAAAATAACGGTAAAAAGTAGTTGTTCGTTACTCCAAAGTCTGAAGCGCCCACTATCGGCATTTTTTGAAATTTATCTTTATAATTTATTTTCAAGGCAATACTGACATAAAGAATAGTTTTAGTGAAAACCGCAAACGAATCGACCAATTTTTCTGTTTTTTATAATCATTTGAATTTTTGGACCCTAAACTTTAATGGCGCCTATCTTCTTCGGAAGACGTTTGAGACCCTTAGTTTCCCATTTAATATTTTTTGTCTTGATGTATACTATCACCCATTAAAGTTTGTACCATGAATTTAGAAACACCCTGTATATATATATATATACACAGGGTGTTTCAGTTAAACATTTCAGAACTCCTAAGAGAGGTAGGGTGCATTCTGACGACTCGAAATCATATAGCAATGTGGGGTCGGAAATGTTCTTCTGAAACGGTGATACACACAGAAGCACCAAAAAGAAAAGACACCGTAAGTGAAAAATCGTTTTATTAATATATTTAAAAAGCAAAATGTACATGGGTCAAAGTAAATGTTCGAAATTTCTGCCACTGACTACAATGCACGCCTCACATCTCCGGCGCATGAAAATCCGAACATTCTCGAATACTCCAGCCATACTGCGATTCTTGCAACCAACTCCTCAGCATTGTTAACAAGGGTGTCATAAACCAGACTTTTCATATGACACCATCAAGGCATGATAGGTCGGGTGCAGATTCTTCGCATGAAAGCTCGGAACTTTTGCAAAACGCCATCTATCGCGTCGCAAAAGCATTTCTGACCCCGCAATGCTATATGATTTCGAGTCGTCAGGATGCACGCTACCCCTCTTAAGAGGTCTGAAACGTTTAACTGAAACACCCTGTATATATATATATATATATATATGTACATATATATATATATATATATATATATATATATATATATATATACATACATTTGAGTATTTTTTGTGAAAGGTTAGGCAAAAAAAGAACAAACGCGACGTTACATTCTAAGAATTTGTGCAGCCATCACTTCGATATCGAACATTATTAACTATTTGAATGGCACTTTAATAATTTATGCTTTTGTCAAAATATATTGGCAGTTTTCCGAAAAATGACAGCACTTCTTCACATTTTAGCACTCTCTCTTTTCATAATGCTGGGGTTAAGCATTCGCCAAAGATTAAATAAACACTAAACACCTCTTCCCACTGACGCGTAAATAAACGATTTAAAACCTAACCTAAAAAAATTCCATTATTATCAAATACTGTCTACGACTGGTAAAGTTTGCAAATATTTTTGAGCGGCTCTGTATATAATGTATTGAGTAAATATATACAAAATAATACACAAAAGCTACACATGCAAACCACAGAGGAGAATTTATTTCCAGATATTATTGATCGTAGTCAATCCTGTAAGATGTCGTAACAAAATTAAAATATATAAAAAAAAAATATTTTTTTCATAGATCTTAATTCAACGGAATTGTATTATAAGTCTATAAGTATAAATATACTGTAAATGCTATATATTGTGTACTCCAGAATAAGTAGGTTGTAGTCAAAGAGTAGTTCAAAAGAATTTCATTATAACAGTTTTCAATTTTTAAGAAGGTGAAAAGAGTCCGGAAAAAAATTGAAGCATAGGTATTGTATAGACTGAAAACTGTCATTGTTTTAACCCGCTAATTACTCCAACCAATTGGAAATTTGCAATTGTTATGATTTGCTTACCAATTAAAAAATTGTGTTGAAGTTTAATCTAATAATGTCATTAATCAGAACACAAAAAAAATAATAATTTCAAACACGTTTTTAAAACACAACACAATGTACCAAAAAGCTGCATATATTTTTCAGACGAAACGAAAGGCATTTTTTGTGCCAACATGGCTTTTTTATGTCCGTTAAGTTTTGCAAGATTTTGCAATGTATGTCAATTGTATTGTATTGCGCTTCTTTTACGTTAAATAAAACATTCTTTGTTTCAAAATAAAGTAAACTGCTCTCGTTTTGTAATAAATTTATATATTTTATTTATACCTAGCCATTTACAAACCATACATACAAAATTTGCCTTTAAATTAAAATAACATATTATTTTATCAAGATAACTATAACAGATACCCAGAAATAGATTTATATTTCTAAATGCATAAGCAACAATGTTTTAATATTATTACAAAAATTAAATATAAAACAGCATTGCACATTTCAATACCTTTAGGATATTAATTTATTCAAAGTTTTCTATTCACAACAAAAATACCTAAGTACAGCAAACACCGCAAACATAAAATAACTTTGTGAAACAATTTTATTTCTCCTAGCTATATCCCTGAAATATTTGAGTGAATTCTGAACAAAAGAGAATAATGAATTTTAAATTTCTTTCATGTTGTCAATTCTTTTTAATACGAAAACATGATTTTGCAATTTGAAAATAAATGAGAATTCTATTATTTTCGAAGCCCGCACAGACTTTAAAATGAAATATTATTTCGCTTATTTCGATAAATTTATTTGCTTATTTTTCATCATATTTTAGATTATTATTTCAGATGTTTGTATAATTTTAATTTTCAGGAACCCAGATATTTATATTAATAAGAAAACCTTTAAAACACCCTTATTTTTATATTTTGCATTTTTTTAATTGAAAAATATTTTAACATTATCTTTATAAACACTATATTACAAGGATATTGTTATACGATAGAAAAATGGTAAATGTTTCTTAGCCTTGAATATTACAATATAGTAAATACTGAAATATCCAATCACTTACTGAGATACCTATTATTAAAAAATACATTTAAAATACATTTAAAAACATGCGAATAATCAAATATATTTTTGAGATTGAACCATTCATAATAACAAAGTTTCTGTTTACGTCATTTACATTCAGAAACGTTAAGAACCTACTTCAACTCAAGTGAAAAGACCCATTTCACTACTGCTAATCCTATGGAAGATATTTACAACGATATCGTTATTGCAGTTCAATAATTTTAAATGATTTTTATTTTTACATTGTATAATGAAGACTGATCTGTACAAAAACTATATATATATATATATTTTTTTTTCTTCTTAAATTTTATTTACACACATTTTCATGAGGCCAATTCCATTTTCAGAATCGGTTTCGAAAGCGGAAGCGAAAGCATCCCCATAAGAAATATATGCAATCAAAGTTGAAAAAGTAAAAGTAAAAAAAAATGTTTTTGTAAAAATTGATCTCAGCTATCCAATACAAAAATAAGTAAATAAATAAATAAAAATAAAAATTTTGAAATGCAGCTTAGATATTTTTGTAAATTTCTTCCACAAAGATAGCATTAGCAAACGATAAATTCAAGCGTTATTTCAATGCTGAAAATTAATTGAAAAATTAATTATAATTAAACAATATATTCACCAATTCTGGGTTATTTGTGTCTCATGTTACACCACAGGTTTGTGTGCTCATGTAGACGTTAACATCTTGTGCTGCAGTTCCAGCCTTACCAACAAAATGTAAATGTGAAATAGCAAGCTCGGCATCGTCCTCGTAGCTTAAATGGTAGAGCAGTGGGAGCGCAATTCCAAGGGTTCAGGGTTCGATCCCCGGCTTGGACATTATTTACTATGTTGGTTCTAGAACTTGATAGCAATGTGATAGTCACATATTAAATTTTCTTTTTTAATATGTCTAATAAAATTGCAAACGAATATTAAAACTGTGTATTTCCAATTACAAGTTTGACAAAGAAAATAAAATAATTTAAAATTAAAACATATAAGTCCGTAGAGGGAATTAAATATAAGATACGGGAAATGTATGTAAAATTATAATTGAGAAATTAAATCAAATGCATTTAACCGAAAACTGCTGTAAATTTATAGAGAGTCTCGATTTCTTTCTAAGTTTTCAAAGAAATGGTTAACGGTTTAGTACCATCTATTAATTAAAGACACACTTGAATATATTTTCGGGGTCATCCATCTAAATATAATAGCGCCAAAATTTTAAATTTTCATTACTGACATGAAATTTTGATACCGAATGTGAACTCTTTTGTAATTTTATCTTTGGATACTAAAGACGAACACAAAGAGATTTGCAACAATGATGAATTTCAAATTAGAGTTCAAATTGTTAAAATTATTAATCGTTGGAAAATAGATTAACTGAACTTTTAGATAAGTCGAACATTCGACTAAAGATGTTAGACCGAGAAAGAGATGCACCAACCATCAACTTATGGAATTGATCGTTGAGAACTTTGGATTAGAAGGAACACGATTTGCATCTAAACATCCAATTGATCTGCTATGTCATATCTTGTTGAAAAATACCTGCATACTGGATTACATTTGGTTTACTAGTAGGTTTATCACTGTTTTGTTATGCACCTAAATCTAAAAAAAAGAAAAAAAACATGGAAGACTGGAAGCAAGAAAATTCAATGGAAAACCCACCAAATTTCACTAGGATGTTGCTTGGAAGACCAGCTGCATTTTAATATGCGGATTTTAACTAATACTGTAACTTACTCTGTGAACTTGATTAGGTGATGGTTTGTGCAGCTGCCTCCCAGTCTGCATGATTTATCATAACACGGCAATAATTGTTCCTTCACATTTCTGTTGTTAATAATCTAAATTTATTGTCATATTAAAGATACACATTGCCTTTCATATATGGTGTCCTAATGTTATGACGCTAGGGTGGGTAATAACACAAAATGCTATTTTTTCGCATAATTATAATGGAATCTAGGATACAGAACTTATGGGTTCTTCGCAGAAGTATACTCTAAATCATCTGAATGAAAAAAAATAGTTAAAAAATTTCTTCCATTTAATAAGCAAGTTTTATGACCTGAAGACTAAATGTTTATTAGGAAGTACATTGTTTATTTTATAAATAGTAGTGTATTTCCTGTTCTTTCAAAATATTTGGAAGATTTTGGATGTGTTCGCGTAGGTAGTTTACAGTTTGAAATATACCGCGCAGTAAGTACATTCAAACCTGGATAATATCCTAGATAATGACGACATCTATTGGCGTTATTATTCCGGAGGATTGTTTTCAGTGCTAGAACTATATCGTAGAGAGTTTATTTTTTTATGTATTGTTTTTGCTGAATAATAAAAAGGATACATAGAAATTTTTATGACCTAAGTGCTGAAAATTTTTTCATGTGAGAAGAACAAAATAACAAATGCTCTTTATTGCATCTTAATGTAAGAGAAAATTGTTAATTTCTAGGACTGTACAGTTTATATCTTTAGTATCGGGAAATTTATATGAACTATTCTATCTTATTTTATAGTTTGTTTGCATGGCGATATTACCCACATAGGTAGCTAATAACGCAAATTATCATCGGCCAAAAAATCACACCATGAAAAATCACTTTATGAAAACATATCCTCTAAAATATTCTTTTTTTTATATATATAAATAGTCAGTAAATTGCTGTACCATGACCTAGTTTTTTTTTTTTTTTTTTTTTTTTTTTGAAAAGATGGATAAAAATTAAGCCGTGAAAACCATTAGATATTTAACTAGGTGTTGTTACCCAGGCTAGATTATATATATATGTGCGTGTGCGTGTGTCTATACACTCAGGCTCAAAAGTTAAAACTCCGAAGTTAGCTACATTCAGAGTCAGATGATGCCGCCATATATACCTGAAATGCATCTTACCAAACAAATTTATTTGCCAAAAATACAGTAAAATTCTTCATATGGGTGTTAGATAAGTTATTAGATGACTTATTTAATATATAAAATCGGTACTATTTGAGTTCTTAAAAAATGAAAAGTCGGTCTTTCAATATAGTTAGACGAAAAAAAAATCTGTATAAATATTTTTTACATTTTTAGAAATGAGCGTAAATGAGCTTTAATGCCATTTCCCAGATATTGGGAAAATTCCTGCCAAATTTCGGTGAACTTGCATATTGATTAAACTTACTTGCAAACATGTAAATGTATTGGTCCAATTTTTAACGCTTTCAAAATTGGTGAGAGTGTTTGTGTAATTTGCTTGTTTCACCTCTGTCCGTCCTATTGTTTGATCATTTTCCATATTTTAATTTGTGTAAATGCACGTGAATTATCATGTAACTGTTGTGCGATCTTGAAATTCACAGTGGCATGATTCATATTTAAAATGCAATGTGACATTTATAGTTCATTTACATGGGCACATAACATTATAGTCAAAGGTGAAAATGTTTTGCGGTGTATTTTATAAGCTTATAAATAAAATAGTAAATACAATGGAATTAATATACATTAATTACATGCATCAGAAGATGTTTACATTGAATGTGTTATGTGTAACGCGTACTATATGGGGATTGGTGCACCTCAGAACATCCTATCATATCGCTCAAGATAGAAATTAAGAAAATCATATAAAAAAAACGACACATCTCGACAAAAATAAATTTCCCAGAAGATGCAAAAGAAGATTTTACTGAAACATGAAATTATAGCACTTAAGTATGCAAGCAAAGAGAAAAACTTTCAGGAAAGTGTAAAATCCTTAAGAATGAAAACATATTAAGAGGATTGAAATGTTGGATAAATTTATCCCCTCATACAATATTTCCTTCTTCTGCGGTCATGAACGGACAAATAGCGTAATAAAATTGTTTTCTGTACAACTACACTTATGAAACTTTTTGTGTATCAAAAGATACACCATTGACAGACCTTTTAGTGGAATAAAACTCAAAATGAATTTTTGCGAGATGCGTCACTTGTCTTGCAAATGAGTGATGTTATTAATTCTTGTTTTAACATGAAGAAATTTCTCTAATTTATTGTTCATGAATTTTGGCCTGCTGATCGTGTATTGACTTTTCATTTATAATGTACAAAAGCCAAAGAGCAGCAATGTCAATTTTTGGAAATTATGTAATTTTCTCTACTGAATTAAAACTACCTTCAAAATCTCCTAATCCATTTTTAATATTTTTATCTAAAATAAATAATTGTGTCTTCAACAAACTGTTAGATATTATTACATTTTTATTTTTGAAACTTAATTTAAGTCTTAATCATTCAGTTTAACTATATCTAAAAGATCCAATATATAGTCAAACATATACAGAAAAGATATAATATAAAATAAAAATAATATAATATAATATAAAAATACAACTTAAAAGATGCGAGTATTAATGCAATATGATTCTGATGTTTGATTTCATATTTCAATGTGTAACTTTTACTCACATAACCCGGATTGTATTTACATATTTTAGTACATTATAAAGTAAATGTTCTCACTTTGTGTACCAATTAAATTGTAGAAAGCATAAATGGAAAAATATCTTCACTACGATTTAAGTGCACTTAGCAAAGATGTTTAGCAAATACTTTTTCAATATTTAAAATACTTATACAGCGGATTTATTTATTTAATTAATTTTAAACATTTGCTTTATCTATCAGATAGAAATTTTTATCCATAAAGATAAATTTATCGCTTTTCAAAATCCGTTTAGCAATTCATACGTTTAAAATTGTATTGAAAAATGATTTTAATATGCAATTATTCTCTACTTTAAACTGCGAGAAAAAATGTGTACATTTTCGAAGCTTTAAAGTAATGTGATTACACCTTTTATTTCAGAATAACTAGAAAATATTTAAGTGTAAAGTCTATAATACGAAACGATTTTTCAAATTGAAAGCAAGGTATTACTTAAAAAGTGCACTTCAAGCCATACTGAAGACAGAAACAAAACGGCAAAAGAAAAGGGACAGAAAAAAGTTGAAAAAACCCTATTTTTTAATATTGTTTTATATTTTTCTATGAAGGTAAATTTTATTAACATATTTAAAAACAGTTACGTCGGCATATACTTTCCAGATTCCCTCAAGAAAAGTCCAAAGTTACGGAATATTATAATTAAACACGAACAATAAGAGTCCTTCGCTATACCCTTTCGGATAGACTGTTTATCTTCTTCTCTACGTATGTAGTACTGTTATATGTTTGTTTGATGAGCACGAGTACATCTCTGAGTTTTTAAGGTAAGATTGTTATCGTTATTTTAAAATCATCTAGAAGTTTCTTTTATGAAGTTAAAGAACTGTATTTAAACGAGCCTTTAAAAGCCTTAAAATGCTCTATAAATTTGGGATTTTTTTTTTTTAAATCTGTCTTTTACAGTGAAAAATCTTTTTAAAAGAAAGCGGGGTTCTTTTATAATAATTTACTTTTTCAAATAGCATAAAAAACCAAAATTTTTCTTTCATGATTCATTCTTTTCCTTTTTTTAAATATTTTTGCAAAATACCAGATTTTTCAAAATCAATCATCATCCATAACTTACTACTTCTCATTTGTGACCGATTAAGCATTATAACTTAGCAAAACTTCTGCACATGTTTCAACTAAAAATGTAAATGCCTTTCCAAAAAAAATAATCACTTTACTTCATAGAGAAGAGATATGGTGGGCGAGAGTTTCCGTAACCTGATTGTGAAATCAATACAATTGTTGCATTATGTTGATTATAACATTCCGATGCTTTCTATCGCAAGCGGCTAGAATATGTTACATGCTTACTGTGGATATTACATTTAGTATACATAAATTTAACAATTGGCTTAAAAAAAAAGGGAGAATGATAAAAAATATAATGCGCCAAACCTGGAAACTTTTATATGAGTAGCACTGGTCATATTAATTCCACTTTAAGAAAAAAATTGGGAAAGAGCACCTTATCTCTTCTGTATCGATTGGAAAGTGAAGAACTAGTCAAGAAATATCACAGAGATTTAAATGGATTGCTTTATACATTAGTTTGAAAAGTTTGCTTTTAAGTAGTCGTAATTTTATGCAGTTTATTATTTTGACCACTTCATTCAGTATTATCAGAAAATCACCAGATATTTTCATCGGGACAAGTTCGTGTCTAATGAAGAACACAGTGACATTCTACAGTTTTCTACATTCTCATTATTTTCTGGAATGGATCCTACATTTACACGCTTCAATGTCTTCGCATTGTAACTGCGTAGATGTGCACGTCTGTTTCAGGGTATTTTATTTGATTATAATTATTCCCCAAAAATATTCCAACATTTACATACCTGGTGTGATGAATTGTTTCTTCACGATAACATATCTTATTTCAATTACTCTTTCTAATTATATTTTAGAATATGTTGTTGTAATTTTCACAGTTGGAACAGTTTCGTAAAAGTAAAGAAGAATAAATAAACACATCATTTACCCAGTTTGATCTACAATTTCCAACTTAAAAGTAATAACAATTTTTATTTTTTATATATTTTTTATATTTTTCCCTATAAAGGTGAATTTTATTAAGGTTTTTGGATAAAAGTGACGCTGTAAAAAGTCTGTATACACATTGGATAAGGTGTCCGACTAAATTCGGAGAAACTTCTTTAACTCTACTTTTGACACATTTTTTGGTATTTTTTATTGTAATCTAACAAATAATAATAAAAAAATTATATATAAAATATGCATATAAAATCTATGCAACTTTTTAAACTTTTGAAGAATTTTGGTAATTTTTTAGCATTTTTTTCTATAAAAAAAACTCCGACTCAAAAAAATTGCAAGTAACATAATTTTTTTGAACATATGCATATTAGAAAATCTTGTGTGTAACGAACTAAAACAAGTCAAAACGTGGTAATCTAAAAGAGGCACAACTGATTATGTACAATTACATAGAAAATTTCAGTAATGTTACGTTTAATTCTTCATAAAATATAACTATATATCAACAAACAAGTCACTTAGCTCTAATTCGTTTCGTCGTACACTCTAGTCATTATCAAAAAGCTACACAAAAAACTTCATGGTTATAGGATAATAAAATGTTAAGTAAGAGTTAGTCAATAGTTAGTCAATAGTCGTTTACTTTTTCTGAAGAAAATCTAATTTTTCAGGAAATGCATTTGAAGTTTTCAACTTCGGTTTAAATTTATTTCGTTTGCTTCTTTTTAAAGAGCTACAATTGGATTTTTAATAGTCGAACAAAAAAATAAAAAAATAAAAACCAGATTTAGAAATAAAAATGTACATTTTATAAGATAACCCCCCCCCCCCCCAAAAAAAAATGCGAATTTTCATTAAAAATCGATGTTATCATGTAGGCGGATACATTTAAACATCATGGAAAATTACCTCTGTTTATAAAGACGATTTATTTACTGACCAATGGAAACGTTCCCTATACGTTTATGTAGCATTCTCATTTGTCAGAAAATAGTCTTTATAAAACTATGTACTATGTTGGCAGTGTTTGTTGATAAAATTATTGTTAGCTCCATCATTTGTCCAACAGTCTATTCTACCAATCTACATATTCAGTTTAATTTTGAGTTAGAAAACTGTAGTAAACTTTGCATCTTTAATGTTTCATTTACCAGATGTGATTTCTTTAATACAATATGTATTTACAGAAAACTTATAAATATTACTAAAGTTTTAAAATGTTTCAAATTTAATGTTATTTTTAACCCTGTCAAGTAAATTCATGTTACCCCTTACTAAGTCTCTTTTTCCTTATCTTCTTAGAACCTAAATATAAATTGACACTTTTTATTTATTTTATATTCGAGATTTATTTTAGTTCGACTAAAATAAATCTGTAAACCAACTTAAAATTACAATGGCTTTATGCCACATAAAAATCTAAATATTCTATTGTCAAGCAGTCTTGATACTTTGACTCATTATCTATAATACAATGTTCAAATATATCTATGTGTAATGTATACATTATTTATTTGATAACAACAGTTTCCGGTGAAATTTCGGATATGCAATTTTTGATACTACAGATATTTAAACTTCTAGACGCAATAAATTTTCAATCTTCACAACAGCGTTTAGAAAAAAAAAATTACTTTCAAATGCAATTACTTTCAAAACTGTATCTTCATTTTTTTGTGATATTAATTTTTGTTATATTTTTTAATTCTTTTTCTCTAATTGTGGCAACTTTAGAACTACGTTTCTGCGGGAAGAAAAGGAAATATAGTCATAGTGTAAAGAAAAAAAAAAAAAAAATAGAGATAAAGTGTGGTGGCTGTCATTGACGCTAAAAATGCAACACTAAAATCCGCTACGTTCCCCCCTAACAAAACCTCGTGATTTCGCAAAGAGAGAAGAAAACTTTTAATACTAAAGTTTTTAATTCTTACTGTAATGAACTGCTATTTTAGAATGCTTAATCATAAACAGATCATTTTCATATAGAGAAAAAAATCCACATGCATGTCAAGGAATTCGGTCCCTGCTCCACGTGCGTGTATTCTTAAATTGCGATGCAGGAGGAATGTTTAATGCCAATAGCACTTCTTCAGATATAGACTTTCTCAAAAACGTGCCCTGAAAAAAAATGTAAGCCTACAGATGTAAAGTATCCGAATTTGTAGGCTGATAATTTTATCTATACACTGTACTAGAAAACTATCTTTCGTAAATCTACAGAAGTCTGTAACTTTACAAACAAATCTACTAAAATTACAACTATCTTACTAACATTTTATCTGTAACCTAGATTGCAGTTACATAAAAAATTCTTGGAATCCCAATTTCATAAAAAAAATTCTTAGTAACCTTACAGATTTTTTTATTTTCACTATAAAGCTGTATCTGTTACATGAAGTTTTGCTGTTGCCGTTACATAAAATGTTCTAAAATCCCAGTTTCCTAAAAAACCTTTAGTAATTTTACAGAATTTTAAAATTTTTTAATAGTGTATCTGTTTGCTTAAATCCTGTTAATGAATATTCAATGCATCTTGAAAAAAAAAAAAAAAATTCAGGCCTGCAACAGGCGAGTATTTTTAAATTCCGTTTGCAACACTTTTTTTTTAAGACACACATATTGTAGTATATATTCTTGCAAATGTTGTCAAAGCGTATATAAAAGTTTTAAATTTAAAAAAGTAGGCGCGAAATAGAATTCTAAAACAGGCGCCTATAGCAGCCCTGAGTGTCTAGCATGTCATTATTAGAAATATTATCTTCGTTATCTTTAGTATTATTATAATTTTCTGATTAACTGAAAATTATTAACTGAAAAAAAATACCGAGCATTTTACTTATTTTTAACGTCGAGTTTTCATGATTTTGCATCATGCGATGAATTTTTTATAAAAAATCACACTTAAAAATTACTTTTTAAGAACATATAAAATTAGCGTCACGCGAAACGATACTCAAATTAATTGTACTTGAGATATCTTTTTTTTTTTCTTTAGCTTTTCAGTGGCGTGAAAATTGTTAGTGCTCTATATTTAGTATTAAAAAACAGTAGCCATGAACGTTAACCCTTTACGCACTGACGGTACTTTAAAGTACCTTTGATGGAAACTTAATATAAGATTTATTTACTCCGTTTCTTAATAAAAGTTTTTTTCTTTCCACACAGTATACTCTTCTTATTAAAATTCAGATACAGCAGATAATTAGTCTAAGTATTTTAAAAAAGGGGGGTTTTTTCTTAATCATTTTAATAGGTATAACTTTTATTTTATTTTAAAAAGTTATATGAAGTATTTTCAACTGAAAAAGGGCTTTTATTTACACAGAGGATCATAATACATTTCAATACATTGCTTTTATGAGAATTTTGATGTTTCTATACGAGTATTTTTGGTTTATTAATCTGATTATTTTTTGTAAGCATTTTACAAAAAAGTTATAACTATTGATTTGTTTAACCAGTTTTAATAAAAAAAACATATCTAAATTTCACATTATTATTATTCTACAATTACAGTATAGCTACAGTTTTTAATAAAGATAATTATTGAGTGAAAACTAACTAATTTCGACCTAATTTCATGATAAATTATTCGGTAGATGAAGGGTTAATACCCAGGTGTTGTGATCACCAAAATGACACCAGCATTACTCATGGGCATATTTTTAATTTATTACATAGATTTTATTAGAAATTTACTTGTAGACTATATTGTTAGTTTAAAATTAAATGGTAATATGAATAAAAATTGAAATCGTTGAAAGAACTTTAATGAAGGGATGTGAAATTTTTAAAAACTTTTAAGCTGCATATCGCAATACCATTGAGATATTCGTTTTACACTATAAAAAGAAATCTGTAAAGTTACTAAACTTTTTCTAGGAAACTGGGATTCCAAGAACTTTTCATGTTACGGTAACATGAATATTTCATGTAACAGACTCTGAATCTTGAATTTTTCCTGTTACCGTTACAGGAAATGTTCTAGGAATCCCAGTTTCCTAGAAAAAAGTTTAGTAACTTTACAGATTTTTTTTTTTTTACAGTGTATATAACATTTTTCAATTTTATTCAAAATCCCAAGTATTGCAAACCTAAAAAAGAATTTCTGAGAGGAATTTTTTTTTCTATCAGATATATCCTCAAATCAGTTAAGTGAATTCGGAAGAAAAGGGAATAATGAATTTGAAATTTCTCTGAACATGGAAACATGCTTTTTGAATTTGAAAATAAAGGAGAATTTTATTATTCTCGATGGTCTCGTGGATTTATACTTGAAATGTGTTTTTTTATTTATCTGAATAAATTTCAAAAAATAAACTGAATATGACATTAAATTGACACAAATGCAAGCACATTTTTTTCCTTTAGGTTTTTAAAGAACTTTATATTATTTTATTTCATTTCAAAGATATTTCACACACTGTAAAAAAAATCTGTAAAGTTACTAAACATTTTCTAGGAAACTGGGATTCCAAGAAATTTGCATGTAACGATAACAGGAAAAATCCATGTAACCGATTCTAAAATTTGAGTTTTTGTTGTTACCATTACAGAAAAAGTACTTGGAATCCCAGTTTCCTAGATAAAGTATAGTACCTTTACAGATTTTTTTTTACAGTGCACTTCACTGCACATTTTTCTGTTTTTACGATTTTTTTTTAATTTAGGTATCGGTCTAATAATGGAAAAAAATAGTAATAAAATTAGTTTTTAAAATTTTCAGCTAATATTTGATATTTTATAGTGTGTACCCTTAATATACAATTGGAGTTTTTAAATATTGAATTGCTATATTTTGCAATTAAATGGGCTTGAATTAATTAATTATTAGTCTTTAACACTCTGCAATGTTTCCTTATATAAATATTTTTGAATATGCACTAAAAATAATAAAAGTTATTTTTGCGGTAATAGCTTGATCAAATTTTGCGATATTTCCTCTGAACAAATCCTGCCAATTAACTAAATTAAAAAAATAAAAGCAGTGAAACATACAGCATAGATATTCAACGTTGCAATTTAAATGTATGGTTTATAGATTATCATGCAAGGAATGTATAGCATCTACCTTGGCCGGTCTTTTAGGCATAAGAATTTAAATTTCAAGATTGTTAACCACTCCATTAGGATAGACCATTTTCCTGATTTTGAAAATTACTTCTTAATTAGATCCAACTGTAACAATTATGAGAGCCGCATCTTTTTGGAGATTTGGTTCTCAAAAACAAATGCATTCGCAATTAATGAAGCTGCATCAATACAAACTGAGTATTCACTTTTCATCACTTTTCAGGTGTTGGTTTTTAACATCCGAATGGCTTACACATTGAAATAACTAATGAGGTATTTGGATAAAATAGGAATCGTTTAACGAAATTTTTTTAATGCTTTTACATTTTTAATTTAGTTAATTGTATTGTAGGTGATTTTAGTGAATTTTAATTAAAATAAATATTATCAGGCGTAATACACATTTGCTTATATCGAAATATTCTAATTATATTGTCAAATGCAGCCCTCTGACATCGGACAAAATAAGTTTTATTTCATTCTTTAGCCTGTTCTTGATCAGGGAGTTCGAGCATAATCGTCAAATTGCCACCACATGATGAAAATTATTGTCTTTTTAGATATGTTCCAGATGTGGCATATAACGTAGTGATGGGATAGGTTTAGAAATTTAAAATTTAACTTTTAACGTATATTAATATTATTTTTTTCAAAAATGTAAAATCATTCACAGTATTTTAAGAACAATAAGTTTCAGTGCATTTTTAGTTTCACATCTTCTGGAATTTTGTTTTTAATATACAACTACTTTTAAGTACGTTCGTAATTATGTAAATACGTAGCATCTATAGTCGTCAATCAGTTTGTCCGTCAGTCTGTCAGCATATAACAGAGCAAAAATTACCGAACCGAATCGTTTAAAATTTAAAATATACAAATTGATGCATAAATTTGTCGAGTCATTTCAAATTTGATAAAAATCGGATGCATAGTTTAATTGCAGGGATAATCAAAATCATTCCGTTTCATTACGGTCAATGAGGAAAAACAGTTTCAAGTGAATTTCGAGTGTATCTGATGTACTGTGTACTATTACAGCAAGATATGAAAAATAATAAAACTTTGTTATTGTACGAAAGCATCTCATTTGCTACTTTTGAAACGCATCTTCTAGCTTTTTTGTTCCAAATCTGAACATGGCATAGTAAATATCAATGACATTTGTCATTTAATAATCAATATCGGTAATTCGACAATATTAATGCAGATTAGAGTTCCGAGAGATTGGCAGACCAAATTCATATGCCTCATTAAGTATGTTAGAAAGTACTAAAAACGCATTATAAATTGATATTTGACTTTCAGAATTTTATAACAGTTGACTGAAGCACACTTGAATACATTTGTACAACCCTTTATTTTACATAATATCTTTATACGATGTCAGAAAGACCAGACTTGTATAACTTGTTATTTACTTTAATGATCTGGGATAAATTTGGACTTTTTATAGTTGGAGGTTGGGATTACACGTGCTGTCGCTTCACATGCGCACGACCGATACATCGTTACAAGAAGAGTAATCTGATGCACGCAAAGGATTTCACCAGTATTTAACTAAAATAATTGCTCACTCTGCAACATTGTGCAAAGTAGTGATTTTTATTCCACGCCAATAAATATCCAATGTAGCGAATTTTACAGTATGCCAATAACTGTAAAGTTGGCTCAATTTTAATTGCAAAAAACTATCGTTGACTTAGCTCAATTTTCTGCTGAATAGGGTTGTTACCATGCATGTACTGTATTTATATTTTATGCATCATCTCTATCCGTCTATGACCTCACCACTTGACATACCTACGGATATTTAGCTAAAATTTAAATAAGACTGAAACTCGTTCAAAACTAGTGGAATCATACTTGCAGAGATTATCTTTTATAGTTGATCATGTTTCACATTCCTTGTGCGGTCTTGTATAATATTCTATCTATACTTTACAAATATATTTTCATACTAAAAGGTGCTCAGTGTAAAAATGCACAACTCATTTTAAAATTACCCTTAAGTTATTTTAAAATATACTGAGTAATACATACGAAATCTTTTGTGTAGCCATATATATGATTACAAGATTTCTATACTCAACGTAACATGTTCAAATTTAGTTAAACTAAAAAAATCATATCACAAGTAAAATGCACTTCCAGCAATAATTGCTAAAATGCAGCATTTCGGTTACAGTATAGTACTCAAAACATTTTCATGTCTTTTTAACTACCATGCTCACTCTATTATATATCAATGCACTCTTTATTAAACGTCAGTAACTTATACCAATTTCATTATGTATGAAGTGATTTAACTTAATTCAAATTCAGCACAAACAACGCACCTCCCTATGCCATTAAGTGATGAAATTCTTGACGACCTTCTCGACGAGTGGCCCTGTAAATAAATAAAAAAATGTTTTTTGCAACGCATGTTCTCTAGAATGTATACTTTAGTAGACTTTATAAATTCACATCAATTTTGCCATTCTCTAAAGAGTGTAACATCATTAAAATGCATTTGAAACATTTTTCCCCATTGGCCGTAATGTAACAGGATACTTTTGACTGCCCCTCTAATTGAAATATCTGATCTTCACAAAATTTGAAACTAATCAACAAAATTCTACAACAAATATATATTTAAAATTGCAAACATTATATTGGGTAGATTTTGTGCTGTTAGCAAACAAACAGACAGACGGACTAGACGATCGCTTTACGTGCTATATATTTATATAATTACGAACGCATTCAACTGGATTTATGTGTGTGCCTGGTTAAATTGTCAGTTCTTTTTGTACTATATATACACTGTAAAAATAAATATATAAATAAATAAATAAATCCGTCAAATTTATTGCAAAATTAGATGTGATTTTTTTATTACATCTAATTTTACTGCAATTTTTACAGCAAAAACCGCTGGCAACATTGCTGTCTTTTCCGAAATTTTAACGGTTTTTTTAACACTGTATACTCTATGGTCTACCAATTGATCATAAATGAATAAATGGTATTAAGTAAAAGGAATTTAGTTTAAGCAAATTTTAAAAAAATAAAGCAATGAATAACCATTTGATAATTTGAAGGCATATTTTATAATGCAATTTCCACATTTTTCTTACTAATTTTCAAAATTTAGTTTAAGCAAATTTAAAAAAAATAAAGCAATGAATAACCATTTGATAATTTGAAGGCATATTTTATAATGCAATTTCCACAATTTTCTTACTAATTTTCAAAATTGTACGATGTTGCACGGTAAAAAAAACTGTTAAATTTACGGCAAAAGTAGATATATTAAAAAAAAATTCATTTAATTTTACTGAAATTTTTAGGGCAAAAACTGCTAGCAACATTGCTGTCAGTGGTTTTTGCCGTAAATTTAAAGGATTTTTTTTATATATATACTGTGTGATTCAACGTATTTAAATCTGATTACCAAATTTTAAACTTAAATATATTAGCATTCACATATATTTTAATACTATTTGTGTAAACATCCTTGCATATAAAATGTATATGACCAATATATAGGAATAAGAATATTCAAATGAAGTTATAGAATATTACTTTAGCTTTTTCCAAGCAACAAAAGCGATAAAAAGTAATTTAATTATCCTCACAAGTAAACAAATATACAAGTAAATAAATATACAAAAAGTTAACTTTTTACTGTATTAGATTTTTTTATGGAAAAAAAAGAAACATTCAAATAAAAGTTGTTTTGCATATGAAGTGCTTTTTTCAAAATCTAAAATGAAAAACTGATTCATTGCAAGTTGAAGAAGCAAATTTAAACAAATAAAAAATGAAAAATAGCAATATGCTGGAGAAAGAAGACTGTATTAAATTATCTGCTTGAAAAGATACGGATAAAAAAATTCAAGGCACAGATTGTTGTCTTTGCTTATTTAAATATTTAAATTAAAGAATAAGCATCTTTTATAGAATATAAATAAAAACTTTTATCATTGAAAGAAAAAACATGAAAATGTAGAAAAATAATAATAAAATAAAATTCATAAATGTATTACATAATTTTTATCAAAAACATTTTCTACAACTTACACAAACACATTTGAAACATACTTTTTTTTATCATTCACTAATATCATGCACAAATAGTGTTAAATCGAGATAATTAAAATAATACTTGCTGATGAAAAAAAAAAACTCAATGAATAAAAGAGAACACTTATTATAGATGAAGAATAATTGAAATATTTTTTCAGATATTTTAATATTAAAGACCATAACAGAAATAAGTATAAACAGTAAGTTTTATTGTTTGACATGAAAAAATAATTTTCTTTAAAGTATTTAATTAGGAATTACACTTTTATAACTTTGTGCATTTGCATATCAAATAAGGGTTAGAAAATTTTTGATGTAAGACATTTAGGATTTTTTAAAAATGAACGTGTTTTAATTAAAAAAAAATCTTAATCAAAGCGATTGCTAAAATATTATTGTCAAAAATAGAAATTTATTCCGTACAAAAAAAAAAAAAAAAAAAAAAAAAAAAAAAAAAAAAAACCTGTAATTAACTTTTGTTGAGAATGTTCGATTTCCTAAATCTTTTCAGGGACAAATACATAAAAAAAGCTATTAAATTTATGGCAAAACCTGCTGGCAGCAATGTTGCTAGCAGTTTTTTCCATAAAAATCGCAGTAAAATTAGATGTAATTTTTTTATTACATATAATTTTACTGCATTTTTTACGAAAAAACTACTCTCAACATTGCTTCGCCTTAAATTTAACGGATTTTTGGTAATTACATTTCTGTAATGTTGATATTCCAACTAAATTTTTGAAAAAAAATATTTTTGAAATAAAAGAAAAGTAATTTTTTTAATTTTTTCTACCAAATTAATAAAATTAAAAGTCAATTAAATGTTTATGGGAGAAAGTTAAAATTATGTGGGATATAATATATACCCCCCCCCACTCATCAAAGGGTTAAAACATTGTTAAAAAATCTCTGTAAGGGTAAAAAGAAAATGGTTTTTAAATGAATACAAACTTGAAAGAAAAATAACAGGTTAAGCGTAGGTTATGAAACACTTTCCAACTTTTTGTGAAATCTTTAATAGAAATTAGTCATTTTGGGAAATTTGAAAAATAAATAAATATTTTAGAAAACAGATTTTTAATTGAAAATCTAATTTTAGTAGTATTTGACAATCTCATTTCTCTTCCTTTGCCAAATGTGTATTCCCCATCTTTTGAACAACCCTGTATTTGACCTGTAAATTGATATACATAATAGAAGGAACTGGAACACATTGATACAGCTTTTTTCTAAGAATTTGAAGTTATTTTTCCATGTGGTGTCAGCAAAACTTGTTTAGCGTGTTATAAAAATGTACAATCGTTGTTTTATATATTATTTTCGCATGTAATTAAAAAAAAATAAATAAAATCATTTGTATCAATGTGCACCATCCCTGGGGCAGATTGATACATCTCTGTTGTCTAATCAACCTGTTTTACTTGTCACTTATGGCTATTTTGAGTTTAAAACATAAATTAACAAAAGTTTTGACATGAGGCTTCGATAGATGGCATTAGGTGTTCCGTAATCGGCGAGTCTTAGACCTACCCTTTTTCTGAAGTGGAATCGTCCCGTCCCGTTCCCTCCCTGAGATAGTATAAATGCCATTTCCTGATCGACTTCATTGCTCTTTCTGTCTTTTCGTTTTCGTCAAGTTATTATGATTTAAGTTATTATAGTTTAAGTTCAAATGAGATATTTAGTTTTTCGTTTATGATGTTTAAAGGAATGATTTTATTTATAATTTAAATTTAAGTTAGTTTTGTAAAGCTCCCGGTGTAATGTAATTCAATATTGTTTTTAAAGAAGTATTTTTAGGATCCCCTTAATCATTTTAACAAAGTTCGCTTTGAATAGTAATCAACTGGATGCTGTTATGGAAATATTTCTAAATCAAGTTTACATGATTGATTAAAGTTTTAATAAAGAAGTGTCGTCATCAAAAACCTGACTCTTCGATGTCTCTCAGATTTAACAAAGTTTTATTACAGGTATCTTCCACAGCGTTGCTATAGTATCTCTGCATATAGCAGTATAATTATGTATTAGACCTGTATTGATACAGGCTAAGAGAAGAGGTTATGGGCAGCTAATGCCATACCTGAAGAATATAGGCGTGTTGAATTTGAATAAGAAAACTCATAAATTTGTCCCGTTCCCCCCACTCCAAAGACATTTGTGTGTATTAAGACGGGAGGGGGGCTAATAAAATTTATTGATGATGGCGACGTTACCTATACAAATTGACAAACTTGGAGCTTTAAACTATTCAAAGTGGCAAATAGATATAAAGTATCTACTTATGGAAAAGAATGCTTTCGATATTGTCACTGGAATTGAGAAGGAACCTAAAATTGATATCGACAAGGGAATTACAGCAAAAGATGTAAAGGATTTCCATACTAGGAAGAGGCTTGCTTTATCTATTATCTACTTAAATATGGAAAAGGACTTTAGAAAAATTATAGAAAACAAGGATGACCCTAAAGATGTCTGGGACACATTAAAGAAACATTTTGAGCCTGATAATAGATCACGTCACATGTTACTGTTTTCAGAGTTTATGTCGTGTAAAATTAAGCCAGAGGAGAAGATAGATTTATTTGCTGCAAGATTGAATCGAATTGCAGATCAGCTGAATGACCTTGGACATCCGGTTAAGGAAGTGTATAAATCATTTCATTTATTAAGACACCTTCCAAGTCATTTTGACAATATCGTACAAGTTGTATTACGCTGGGAAGATAAAAAGTTTATTTTTAATGATATCCTGTTAGAATTAATCGCCGAGGAATCAAGGTTAGCTTTACGAGATTTGGACAAAAGTAAAGAACTTTTTGTGGAAACTCAACATATTCAGCGAAACAGATTAAGGTGTTTCCGATGTGGAAGCAGAAACCATTTACAAAGGGACTGTGGAGAATACCGAAAAGATTTTAAGAAGTATAGCCGTCGTGTTCCATCTATTTCTAGTGTTTCAGATGCATCTGAAAGCTGTTCCAGTCCTCCTGAACGTGTCCAGTCTCCAGTAAAGAAAAACCGGAACTAAAACGAAGGAATCAACATCAGACTGTTACAACATTAAACAAAAAGGTAAAAACAATCCTTTCTTGTTTTATATTCAGGCAAATTTGAGTGGTAGTGAAAGCGCAAATAGTTGGTTGTTTGATACCGCAGCTTCACACCACTTTTGCCGTGATAAAAGTTTGTTTTATACATTTAAACCTTTGAAAAATGAGAAAATGTTTGTTGCTGTAAATAGTGTTACTTTTCCAGTAGTAGGTAAAGGAAATTTTAAGTTAAAATTTGGTCAAAGGTTGTTTATCTTTTCTGATGTAATGAATTCTCCTAAATTAAGAAAGAACCTTATTACAGGTCCAAAATTAGATGTAAAAGGAGTTAAATTTACTGGTAAAGGTGGGAAGGTGGAGGTGTCCAAAGATGGTCAATATTCGTTTACTGCTTTTCTTAAAGATGGTACTTATCATTTATATCCTAAAATACCAGATTTAACCCCTAAGAAAGTTAAGTTTGAGGTATCCCATGTATCTAAAGATGATTTCAGAATTTGGCATCGCAGGTTTGCGCATATAAGTCCAGATTTGATAGAAAACACGGCGAAAAATGAAAGTGTTAGAGGTCTTCCCCGGGTTAAATCGCGTAATTTCTTTTGTGAAACATGTAAATTGAGTAAACATAGACGAACATCATTTCAGTCAATCAATAGGATTAGATCTAAACGTCCCCTCGAGTTGTTGTTTATGGATGTCTGGGGGCCTGTAAGAGAGAAAGGAATAAATGGTGAGAGATATTTTCTCTCGATTATTGACGATTTTTCTCGTAAGGCCACAGTTTTCCACATAAAAGAAAAATCCGAGGTGTTTAGAATTGTACGTAATCACATAACCCGAGCGGAGAGATTTCTTGATCTTAAGGTAAAATATATCCGTTCTGATAATGGGAAAGAATTTAAAAATGATAATTTTAAGATTATCTGTGAGGGGAAAGGTATTAAACACGAATTTACGGACGTGTATACACCTGAACAGAATGGCACTATTGAGAGATAAAATCAAACGATTGCTAAAGGTATCAGGTCAGTTTTAAGTGAAAGTGGTTTGAAACGAAGTTTTTGGCCAGATGCAGCGTTGTACTTTACATACACCTGGAATCGTATTTGCCACAAGTCTCAGTCGAAAACCCCTTTCGAACTTTACAGTGGGTCGAAACCATCCGTTAGACATTTAAAACCCTTTGGGGCCACAGCATACATAGGTGTTCCCAAACAGCTTAGATCTAAACTTGATGCAAAGGCAAAAAGGGGGGTAATGATTGGTTACGCCTTTACTACTAAAGGTTATCGGATTTGGCTACCCGAAGAAAACAAAATTATTGAAACCATTAATATTTCTTTCAATGAGGAAATTCCTGATAGTGTCCGTCGCAGTGGAGTCATGATGGGCTCAAAAGAACAAAGATTTTCTATTTTCGATAAGGAATCTGATACAGAGTTCAAAAGTGAGGTTGAGATGAATGATTCCCCTAATATAAATTACTTCCCTTCGTATAATCCTCCAGATTTATCTTCTTCGGAAGAGGAGGAAGATCCTAAAGAGGAAATAAAATCAAGTAAAGATGTTTTGAAAGGAGTTCCACTCTCGGATACTGTTTGGTTAAGAAAGGTGGTCCCGAGTGCTAATGGTAGTCGTAACTATATTTATTATTATGAACAAGGAAAGACTGAAAGGTTAAGATCATTAAATGATGTAGAAAAGTATTGTAAAAAACATCACCTTAAGTTTGAACCTCACATTTTTTGTTTTAAAAGTTCAAATAAATTTAAAGGATTGGTTTCAGGTCAAGAGGGTAGTTCTTGTTCAAATACAGAGATTTCTGATAATAAAGATATATGACTAGATGACATCAAAATACCAAATACATACAAACAAGTTTTAAAATCCCCACAAAGAAAATTTTGGGAACAGGCCATGAGAGACGAAATGAAAACTATGGGGGAAAGGGGAGTTTGGAAATTGGTTAAATTACCAAACAATACTAAACCCTTAGGTTGTAGGTGGGTTTTCACATTGAAAAAGGATGACAAGGGTAAAATCGTAAAGTATAAAGCACGACTGGTGGCACAAGGTTTCAAACAAGTAAAAGGGGAAACCTATGATGAAACCTTCTCCCCAGTTGTAAACTTTGCCATTATTAGATTTTTCTTTTCCCTATTAGTCTCCTGTAAAAAATGGACACACCTGCAATGTGACATAAAATGTGCTTATTTATACGCACCTTTGGCCGAAACAATCTATATGTCCCAACCACCCGGGTTTAGGGAAAATGAAAACTTGGTATGTAAACTAGAAAAGGCTTTATATGGACTGCATCAGTCGGGTAGAATGTAGTATTTTGAAATAAACAAAATTTTACATGATATAGGTTTTATAAAGTTTGAATGGTGCAATTGTGTATATGGTTTTGGTGATAACATTATCCTGCTTCTATATGTAGACGACATCGTAATTTTTGGTAAAAATGAAAAGGTGGTAGAAAAGGTCGTTAAACTTTTAGCTGGTTATTTTGATCTTAAGATATTAGGAAAAACCAGAAAACTATTGGGAGTTGAATTTGAGGACGGGGATAACTTTTTAGCAATACACCAAACTCCGTATATCGAGGAGATTTGTGAAAAATTTAAAAAGTTTAAGTTCCCTATCACTTCACTTCCAATAAGCAAAGGTGTAGTTTATTCAAAGACCCAATCTCCTCAATCTGATAGTGAAATATCTGAAATGTCTAAGATTCCATATAGAAGTGTTTTAGGATGTTTGTCATTCATAGCTAATAGAACCAGGCCCGATATTGCGTATGCAGTGAATATCTTCAGTCAATTCCAGAATAATCCTGGATTAGTACATTGGCATGAATTATTAAAGCTGCTGGGATACGTTTGTTTAACTAAATCTTTAAAGTGAAATTTGAATTGTAAAAATGTACATTTAATTGCATATTCAGACGCCGATTTTGCCACGAACAGAGATGATAGAACTTCAATGGGTGGTCAGTTGTTAATGTTAGATAAATCACCAATAATGTGGAGGTCCTTTAAGAAAAAATGTATAAGTTTATCAACCATGGAATCTGAATTTATTGCGATGACAGAAGCTGCTAGAGAACTTTTATGGTTCGATAGGATAATAGATGAATGCATCTGTCGAAAGATAATTTGTGATTGAAAGGAAAAATCTTTATTATTGGTTGATAATCAGGCCACAATTAGTTTTGTCAAATCCCCCATTGAAAACCATCGATCAAAACATATCGATGTAAAATTATTTTTCATAAGAGATTTGGTATATAAAAATATTTTTGAAGTAAAATATGTTAAAAGTAAAGAAAATTATGCGGACATCTTCACCAAACCGCTTAGTAAATTTGAATTGTCTGGGTTTAAACTGAAAGTTTTCTCGGAATATTAAATTTATTGTTAAATTTTTGTTATATATCCCTCATTGCATTAAAGTGTATTTATACAAATTGTATTTTACTAGATAGTCCAGCTTCTTTGTAAAAGATAATTTTTTAAAGTTTTGAATATATAAACTTAAGTATAAGATTAATTTGATGTATAGAAATTGAATTCAGTTTATCCTTGTGAACTAATTTAATATATGGATTCACTTGTGAAACTTGAATTTAATGGTTTAATTACATATGAAGTCGACTTCATTAACATGATTAAAAGTTTACTGATATCAACTTTGAACTTTATTGCTTTAATATTTTTTATATTAAATTTAATTTTAAGGAAAGTAATCCTTTTTCAGTTCATTATAAAATAGCTTTGAATGAAACTTGAATTTTTGCTATGAGAATTTTACATATTATATATAGTAAAACTTGAATTTGTATGAATTAAACATTTATGGAGTAAAGTGTATGTTATGAAAGAGAATGGAATCAAGGGCCCTTGTATGATGAAGAATGAAAGATGATGGATGAATGTGATAGTTAAAGTTTTTGAACATGCATTGATTTTTATCAAGTTTAATTATTAAAACTGGTAAAATGAATTTATGTAAAGTCTTGTATTAAAAAGATTTACTTTTCAGGAAATTTTGAATATATCTAGTAATGTAATAGAAATGTTAATTGAAGCTGAAGGACTATTGATGCAGTTTAAACCAGAGTTAAATTTTAGGTACTTAGGTTGGAAATATTGCATTTTAGATGCATGAGGGTAAATTCTTGTTAATGTTATAATTCTTGTTAATGTTATAATGTTATAATCTTGTTAATGTTATGTATATTGTTAATGTTTAATGTTTATAGATTGTATTTTTTTGTTATATGGCGACATGTTTTTTTTTTCTAGAAGAATTGTTTGATTTGATAAGAAGATTGAAGATGTAATGGTAAATTTATGCTGGATTTTGTTTGACCTTTGTAAATTCACAGCGAATTTTGGGAATTAGTCTTTTTTTCAAACTGTTTGAATTGTCTTTCCTAAGTGACAAGTGGGGGGGGGGGGCTTTGTTGTCTAATCAACCTGTTTTACTTGTCACTTATGGCTATTTTTAGTTTAAAACATAAATTAACTAAAGTTTTGACATGAGGCTTCGATAGATGGCATTAGGTGTTCCGTAATCGGCGAGTCTTAGACCTACCCTTTTTCTGAAGTGGAATCGTCCCGTCCCGTTCCCTCCCTGAGATAGTATAAATGCCATTTCCTGATTGACTTCATTGCTCTTTCTGTCTTTTCGTTTTCGTCAAGTTATTATGATTTAAGTTATTATAGTTTAAGTTCAAATGAGATATTTAGTTTTTCGTTTATGATGTTTAAAGGAATGATTTTATTTATAATTTAAATTTAAGTTAGTTTTGTAAAGCTCCCGGTGTAATGTAATTCAATATTGTTTTTAAAGAAGTATTTTTAGGATCCCCTTAATCATTTTAACAAAGTTCGCTTTGAATAGTAATCAACTGGATGCTGTTATGGAAATATTTCTAAATCAAGTTTACATGATTGATTAAAGTTTTAATAAAGAAGTGTCGTCATGAAAAACCTGACTCTTCGATGTCTCTCAGATTTAACACAGTTTTATTACAGGTATCTTCCACAGCGTTGCTATAGTATCTCTGCATATAGCAGTATAATTATGTATTAGACCTGTATTGATACAGGCTAAGAATCTCATTGGGCACTTTGATACGTCTGGGAAAAATGGAGACAAAATAACACCAATGCAATCTGTGTAAAGTATCCTGCTCTCCCCCCTTCTTGGCGATGAGCAGTAAGTATGATCTCAGTCACTTGACTAATGACCACCGAGCTAACTACATATAAAAGTCTGCAGCTCTAATTTGCTCGCAAATGTAAACTGATACTTTTCCCCTGAAACAAATTAATCACTGATGCTTTATTTCAAAGTTTGATCTTGGAGTTTTTTTTTCTTTGTGTGTGTAAGTTTTATTAGTACTTATATCTGGGCTGGTGAACTACACCACACCATTTCTCCATGTTTTCATACTTTTGACTGTAGGACAAAGACAATGATAAATCAATGAATCAACTACTAGCGGCATTAATAAATGACTTATGCATCACTTCATTTCCGGCTGATATGGATATTTAGATTCCCCTATTTCTATTCTTTCAATAAAATGAAGGATTATCTTTTTGTGCTGTCGGCTCTTGGTCTGTTATTTCTTAAATCACTGTAGTAGTTAACTTCCACCTAAGAACCTTCTATTATTTCTGAGAGTAGTGCTGCTATTTTTAAATTAGGATCAATTTTATTTTCAAGTTCACTAGGTTCATTATTTCTATTTTTGTATTCATATTTTTACTTCATGTTTGAATGTCCTGCTTTTTTTTTTAATTCCCAGCTTTTACCGTTTTTAATATGGGAGAAAAATCAATATAAAATTGTTTTTATATATCAAAAATTGTAAACTAGATTTAAAAAATCAAATAGCAAAGAAATAATTGTTATTTATTTTATTTTTTATACATAAATTGGAAACTTGAGTTAGAATCTGTTCCATCATTCAGCCTTTACATAAACCTAACTATAGATTTATTTTATCACATCCCCCAAAAAATAATGATAATTTTATACTTATTTTTTTTATACAATTATGTTTCTAAAAAGGTCCTCTAATTGTTTGTATCAAAATAAAGCAATATATTCTCTATGTAAAGAAGAAATGAAAAAAAAATCACAGCAAATTTCATTTAGGTAGTACGGTGTATATAAACAACAAAATTTAAGCATCTGTAAAATTGTTTCCTGATCCTATAATTTGATTAGAAATACTTGGCATAATCGGAAAAAATGTTTCTACAGGAAAAAAACTAAACAATGTAAATTGATGTTGTGAAAAGGACCATTTTCTGATATAGACACATTTCCCTCCCACCTGAATCTATTCTACAAACATGTCTTAATAAACTAAATGTAGTTCAGTTTCAAAATGCATAGCACATTTAAAAAACACCTTTAACTAATTTACACTCATACTCAGTAACGTTTTCGAATTCCTTTGTGTAACCCTGAACATCAAGTACCGCACTGATACACACCATATGGTTTCCATAAATGTTGTGAAATTTAAAACGCATGTCATAAAAATGTCTCACTACTAATACCATCCCACTCCCTTAAAAGAAAAATAAAGTTGCGTAAATGTGATGTTAAATTATTACTTTTTTGAAGGAGTATCAAGATTTGCGTACAATTCTGATATTTATTGCGAGAAAAAATACAACTTGTCTGTCAAGAGCTCATGACGTGGAGATTAGTGTCTGGGTCAACGCTAGATTAACCTGACCAGTTGTTGAACTTGGAATATCATAAACTGTATTTTCAAAATTATGAAATATGACACCCAATGATATTTTTAAAATCAAAATTAATTTCATGCCTTCAAATAACAAGAAGAGACACAAACTCCTAACACCCAACCAACAATTAATTCAACATGTTGGAAATTGCACGCCAAACGTAGCGAATAAGATGCGTTCATAATATACCAATGTTTTAAAAATATTCCAATCTTTGTGTAGTCGTATGCAGTACATCAGCTACAGTATAGTAGCCGAAATCTTTTGTGTATCCCTGTAAATACTATTAGTTCGGGAGCCGACCGTCGATTTACCTATGTATCGAGTAAAAGGACCGGATATACATCAAAATGTAGGTCTCAATGTGCACATTAAGAATATCACTGGCTGCCAGGTCCTATCCTGCCGGAACGCAAGGCAGCCGCACTTTTATGACGTCAATTTTGAGTGTTTACCTATGTATCGAGTACAAGGACCAGACATACATCAAAATGTAGGTCTCAATATGCACACTAAGAATATCACTGTCTGCCAGGTCCTATCCTGCCGGAACCCGGTGGCAGCCGAACTTTTATGACGTCAATTTTGTGTGCTTACCTATGTATCGAGTACAAGGCCAAGACATGCATCAAAATGTAGGTCTCAATGTGCACATTAAGAATATCACTGGCTGCCACATGCATCAGAATGTAGGTCTCAATGTGCACATTAAGAATATCACTGGCTGCCAGGTCCTATCCTGCCGGAACCCGGTGGCAGCCGCACTTTTATGACGTCAATTTTGAGTGTCTACCTACGTATCGAATTCAAGGTCCGAACATACATCAAAATGTAGGTTTGAAAATGCATATTAATAATATAAGGGTCTACTTTGTCCAATTTTACCGGAATCAGGTGGCAGCAACACCTTTATGACATCAATTTTGAATCTCTACCTATGTGTCGAATTTAAGGACCATATATAAATTAATATGAAGGTTTAAAAGTGCACATTAATAATATCATGGTCTGCCATGTCTAATTCTGCCGGAACCAGGTGGCAGACTCATTTTTTCGTCAATTTTGAGTGTTTACCTATCTCACCTGGCAGACAGTGATATTATTAATATGCGCATTGAAACCTACATTTTGATGTATGTGGCAGCCAGTGATATTCTTAATGTGCACATTGAAACCCACATTTCAATGTATGTCCGGTCCTTGTACTCGATACATACGCAAACACACAAAATTAACGTCATAAAAGTGCGTCTGCCACCGGCTTCCGGCAAGATAGGACCTGACAGCCAGTGATATTCTTAATGTGCACATTGAATCCTACATTTCAATGAATGTCCGGTCCTTGTACTCGATACATAGGTAAACACTCAAAATTGACGTAAAAAATGTGCGGCTGCCATCGGGTTCCGGCAGGATAGGACCTGGCAGACAGTGATATTCTTAATGTGCACATTGAGACCTACATTTTGATGTAAGTCCGGTCCTTGGACTCGATACATAGGCAGACACTCAAAATTGACATCATAAAAGTGTGGCTGCCACCGGGTTCCGGCAGGATAGGACCTAGCTGCCAGTGATATTCTTAATGTGCAAATTGAGACCTACATTTTGATGTATGTCGGGTCCTTGTACTCGATAGATAGGCAGACACTCAAAATTGACGTCATAAATGCGCGGCTGCCACGGAGTTCCGGCAGGATAGGACCTGGCAGCGAGGGATATTCTTAATGTGCACATTGAAACCTACATTTTTATGTATGTGGCAGCCAGTTATATTCTTAATGTGCACATTGAGACCTACGTTTTGATGTATGTCTGGTCCTTGTACTCGATATATAGGTAAACACTCAAAATTGACGTCATAAAAGTGCGGCTGCCTTGCGTTCCGGCAGGATAGGACCTGGCAGCCAGTGATATTCTTAATGTGCACATTGAGACCTACATTTTGATGTATATCCGGTCCTTTTACTCGATACATAGGTAAATCGACGGTCGGCTCCCGGACTATATCTGCTTTCTATTGCAAAGAAATTAACTTGCAGGAAACTTCAGTAACGTATATCAGTTTCATAAAATGTGAAATACTTTAGTAGTATTATAACACGCTTCAAATAGTGTTTCTCCCTTTACCATTGTGTAATTGAGTAATTGTAAATTAATAACAAATATTTTTGCACCACATTTTGTGCAGAATGGTTTTTCAGTATGTACGTCATAGTTGCATGTCAATTCCATTATGTTTGAAAGAGCATAATATCATTAAAATTCGCTTGAAACTATTCTGTCCCATTTGACGTAATGTAACGGAATGCTTTTGATTTACCCTGTATTTAAACTATACATAATATTTTTATAAAATTTGAAATGACTTGACAAAATTATGCAACAATTATATGTTTTAAATTTCGAACCATATCGCTGGCTAGTTTTTGGCCTGTTATATGCGGACAGACGGACTGAAAAACGTAGAGACCGGCGGACAGACGGACTGAAAAACGGAGAGACCGGCGAACTGAACGACGATTATAGGTGCTACCGATTTATATAATTACGAACGCCCATGTTCATTAATGCATGTCCATTAATATATATCCATAAAACAATCAAATATACATATTTTAAAGAAAAAAATAAAAGTCATTCACAAGGGGGTTAACATGCGAGGTCATGTGTATAAGATGCTTTCGCATAACCTTATTAAATTGGCACAAATGATATTATTTTTAGAAGGATCCTACTATTTCAATTGCTTTAATCCTTTAACAAACAAAGCATTTTCTTTGCTAAGATGCTGAAATAAATTAGTGACACCGGTAATTGCGAACAAATATATTTGTAAATAAGAAAAAGTGCTTTTTTACATGCATAATCAAACAGATTTTTTTTACTGAAAATTCCCGTGTAGATGTTGCATATTGGAATCAAACTTTTGCGGTTTCGTAGAGATTCCAATAAACGTTAAAGGGTTAACACGATTTCGAATTTATATTGCTTATCCATGCAACCACTGTAAGATAAATAGTACCACATATCTACCCTCCGGAGAAAAATATTCACTTCACAATAACTTTTAAAACATTTCTGCTTGCAATCACTTTTCCAAATTCATGTTGATAAAACAACTATGAAAATATTTAAAAGTCATTTAACTAGTTGAATTACATTGAATGCAAAAATTGAAATTTTATAATTTCATAATAATAAAAAAAATCATCTTAACACTAAACTAATGGCGTATATAAAAGGTTTCTCTCTAAAATATTTTACACACATATTTGCATCAACTTTCAACAAAATTTAATTTTTTATTTTTATTTTATTTTCCAAAATTGAAACAGTATGATTGGAAAAAATAAAATTCAATATTCCGATATATAAATACGTAGAAGCTCAGGTCTTGAAATATCATTTAAAAAATTTGATCCTGACATCGATAACTTTTAAAGTAAATTATATTAAAAAACTGTATACAACTATTTACACAATTTAAAAAAAAACATAATATCAATCTTTACATCAGTTAGCGTCTACCACTCTTTCTCTTGGCCGAACGAACGAAAAAACGTTCCAAAACAGGTCTATTCAGCTCACACCGGTGGCTCGCTTCAAAATTGCGTATTCTTTATTAGGCTGCGTTGTTGGAGTACCTTGACCCCAGAGTAACGATACAGGGAAGCAAATATACGAGACCGATAATAGACTGGCTAGCGGGCGTAAGAATGTCGCTCCCACAAATATATATAGGGTAATTAAAAAAATCGTTGACAAAATGATATGACGAATCAGGCAAACGACAAAGATAAAAAAAAAATCACATAGAAACATACTGCCGCAAACCGCTTATTGAGTCACAAATACAGGGTGTTTCATCCTAACTCAATTTGGGTTGACGGCAATAAGTTTCAGAAAACTGAAGTATATTATAATAAAACATTTAACACACATTTTCATCTTTGTTTTTAATATGATAACACCAAACAAAAGAGATAGAAGTTTGCATTATGCGCGACAGCAACATGCACGTGATACCTCACATTTTGAACTGTGATAATCAGTTGATACGGTATGATTGATTGCTTGAGCAATATGTTTTTCCAGATCTTTTCGTAACGTTATCACATTTAATACAAAATAAAGTACATACCGTTGCATTTTCATTACAATGTTTTTATTTTACCTTGAAATTATTACTTTCAATCCGGGTGTACCTAAAAAGAAACATCCTGTATTTGTGACTCAATAAGCAGTTTGCGACCCTATGTTACTACGTGATTTTTTTTATCCTTGATGTATGCTTGATTTGTCATATCATTTTGGCAACTTTTTTTGAATCACCATGTATATCACTATTTCTACTATAAAAATATATGTCATTAAAGGGTACGTACAAGTGAATGTTAGTTTCCCAAATTTGCCAGATCTAATACCAGTATTTTTAACCGACTTCTAAAAAGGAGAGGAGGTTATCAATTCGACGCATATGTATGTTCACCGATTACTTCGAAACTATGCAACCGATTTCTGTTATTTTTGTTTAAAAGAAAGAAAATGCTTTCGAATTGCTACCACTTCCGTTTCAGTACTTTGTTTTCAGTATTTTCAGTAATTGGTTCAGTACTTTTTTAGTAATTAGGCAAAAACTAATAAAATTAGTGATTTCTCGCGAATCAAAAGTGTTGAATAAATTCGCTACACGTATCGCAGACAACATGGCCGAGCGCTCTAAAGCGCCAGCTTTAAGCTATGGTTTTCGAAAGGAATCGTGGGTTCGAACACCACTCCTGACCTGCATGTATGCAATAACATATTCCATATTATAATTTATATATGTGTATATATTTTACAGATTAAATACTAATTATGCTATTAAGAATATTTTGTATTTAACCATTAGCACAGAGTATCAGAGATCTTTTTATCAGTGAGAAGTACTAAAATAATAGACTTGAAAAAAGTAACATGACCTTGAAAAAATTCGCGGAGTATATTGCAGTCAGGATACCCGAGCGGTCTAAGGCGTCTGATTTAAGCTTTGGTTCTCGAAAGGTGTCGTGGGTTCGAACCCCATTGCTGACATACGTGTATAATATACCGTAATTTTTTTAACCGACATTTTTTTTAAAGAGAGGATATTAACATCAATTCGACGCATATGTATTTTTTTCTTATGTATGTTCACCGATTACACCGAAACTATCCAACCGATTAAACTAGTATTTGAGTTATATGAAAGAGGTTACTCTGGAATTGGTATCATTTCCATTTCATCGAAGTTGGTTAAGTACTTTTTTAGTAATTAGACAAAAGCTAATAAAATTAATGATGTCTGGCAAATTAAAAGTAACATGGATCTTGAATAAGTTCGCCGAACGGAATACACTCGGGATGGCCGAGCGGTCTAAGGCACCTCATTTAAACTCTGGCTCTCTAAAGAAAGCGTGGGATCGAACCCCACTCCTGACGTACGTGTGTACAATAATTTTTTCCGTATTATAATTTTTTATATGTATGTTTTACAAATTAAATACTAATAATTATTAATAGACTTCAAAAAACGAGGAGAAGGTTAACAATTCGACGCGTATGTATTTTTTAAGTATGTTCACCGATTACTCCAAAACTATCCGTCCGATTTATATGGATTTTGATTTATTGAAAGAGGTTGCTCTTGAACTGGTACACTTCCGTCTCATCAAATTTTGGTTCAGTAATTTTTTAGTAACTAAGCAAAAGCTAATAAAATTAGTAATTTCTCGCAAATTAATATTGATTGTTGTAACCGTTTTCTCAATCATAAGCTAATGGTAAAAACTAAAAAAGTGAAAAAATAAACTTTTTTACCAAAAATAGAACCGACTTCAAAAACTACTGCAAACTAAAAAATAATTTTTTATAGAATAAGTAGTAAGAAAGTAAACAAAGAGCATTGTATTTATCATGCGTTTTGTTAGGTTTATGTACATTAAATTGATTTTTTGGAGTCGGTGCCAGCAGAGCCAAATTAAATGCAATTATTCAATATCAGAAACTTAGCTTTAATTTTGAACTTTTAATAAACATAAATCTAACAAAACGCATGGTAAATACAATACTCTTTGTTTATTTTCTTATTAATTATTCTATAAAAAATAATTTTTTACTTTGCAGTAGTTTTTGAAGCCGGTTCTATTTTTGGTAAAAAAGTTTATATTATATAAAGTATTGAGTATAAGCTTATTGAGTATAAGCTATAGACAAAGAAACGTTGTTATTTTCAAAATTAGTTAGAAAACTAGAGGATTACGCTTCTAATGTCGATTTCCCAATTTTAAAAGAAACCATTTCTGAGTTTTGTTTTTCAAGAAAATTGCTGATAACAAATATTATATGACATTCTTAAAAATTAGAAAATTGGTTCCTTGAAATTGAAACATTTTTCAGAAATATATGTTCCCCTTTTTTAATAAAATAAATATAATAAAATAAAATAAATATAAAAAAATGAAAAAAAATAATAATTGAAAACCAGTGTGATGAATATTTATTGCTGCAAAATAAGAAAAAAATTCCTGTTATTGAAATTAAGGCGTATAAAGCTTTCATAGTTGAACATAACCTTAAAAATACAAGACACATAATAAATCATCTAGGCATCATATCACCAAAAACAAATACGATTTCTATAAACACTTTAAAATATATTTTCATATATTACTGCAATTTATTAAGGCTGTAGTTGAAAAAATACTTTTCCACCTTCTCAGCAGCTTGAAATTTTCTGATACAATTTCAGACGCATTTTTTAAAGTAGAAATACGCTGAAGAAGTAGAAACTTGCTGAAGGGATTTTTGAAGAGACATATAAGGTGTCGTGTGATGTCATTTTCCGCTCAATTCATTAGAATTTGATTTATAAACGATTACCTTCTCAGTATGACCTTTTTTTGTTCCAGATCTCCCGCTTCGGTAACTTTTGAACAAAAGGCCAACTTTGACTGCATTTTTTGTAATATTTTAGGCATTTATCAAAAAATTGACAAATAGAGCGGGCGGTGGCGACACAAATGACTACGACATCGAGTTACGGGATGAAATCATGATGTAGGACAAGATTATTGGGTGTAGATTAAGGAATGATTGGTCTGCCTGGTCATTTCTTGTTACGATATGAGTAACAGCGGGCGCCAAATCGTCAATTTGGCGTCACTTTCTCGTCATCGAGTTACGGGATGAAATTGGTGCCAAATTAAAGCTAAAATAAAGTATTTTAAGAATATTTCGGTCTGCCGGCGCATATCCTGGTACAAATCCTCGGCAGACTGAAATTTTTAACAAAAAATGACGTTATAATGTAAAATTCAATATGACTACGTCATCGAGTTACGGGATGAAATCATGATGTAGGACATAATTATTGGGTGTAGATTAAAGAATGACTGGTCTGCCTCGTCATTTCTTGGTACGATATGAATAACAGCAGGCGCCAACTCGCCATTTTGGCGTCACTTTCGCGTCATCGAGTTACGGGATGAAATTAAAGCCAAATTAAAGCTAAAATAAAGTATTTTAAGAATATTTCAGTCTGTTTGCGCATATCCTGGTACAAACCCTTGGCAGACTGAGATTTATAACAAAAAATGACGTTATAATGTAAAATTCAATATGACTACGTGATCGAGTTACGGGATGAAATCACGATGTAGGACAAGATTATTGGGTGTAGATTAAGGAATGACTGGTCTGCCTCGTCATTTCTTGGTACGATATGAGTAACAGTGGGCGCCAACTCGCCATTTCGGCGTCACTTTCACGTCACCGAGTTACGGGATGGAATTAAAGCCAAATTAAAGCTAAAATAAAGTATTTTAAGAATATTTCGGTCTGCCTGCGCATATCCTGGTACAAACCCTCGGCAGACTGAAATTTATAACAAAAAATGACATTATAATGTAAAATTCAATATGACTACGAAATATTCTTAAAATACTTTATTTTAGCTTTAATTTGGCACCAATTTCATCCCGTAACTCGATGACGTGAAAATGACTCAAAATGGCGAGTTGGCGACCGCTGTTACTCATATCGTACTAAGAAATGACGAGGCAGACCAGTCATTCCTGAATCTACACCTAATAATCTTGTCCTACATCATGATTTCATCCCGTAACTCGATGACGTAGTCATTTTGAGTTTTACATTATAACGTCATTTTTTGTTATAAATTTCAGTCTGCCGAGGGTTTGTACCAGGATATGCGCAGGCAGACCGAAATATTCTTAAAATACTTTATTTTAGCTTTAATTCGGCGCCAATTTCATTCCGTAACTCGATGACGTGAAAGTGACGCCAAAATGGCGAGTTGGCGCCTGCTGTTACTCGTATCGTACTAAGAAATGACGAGGCAGACCAGTCATTCCTTAATCTACACCCAATAATCTTCTCTTACATCGTGATTTAATCCCGTAAGTTGATGACGTAGTCATTTTGAGTTTTACATTATAACGTCATTTTTTGTTATAAATTTCAGTCTGCCGAGGGTTTGTACCAGGATATGCGCAGGCAGACCGAAATATTCTTAAAATACTTTATTTTAGCTTTAATTCGGCACCAATTTCATTCCGTAACTCGATGACGTGAAAGTGACGCCAAAATGGCGAGTTGGCGCCTGCTGTTACTCGTATCGTACTAAGAAATGACGAGGCAGACCAGTCATTCCTTAATCTACACCCAATAATCTTGTCTTACATCGTGATTTCATCCCGTAAGTCGATGACGTGGTCATATTGAATTTTACATTATAACGTCATTTTTTTTATAAATGTCAGTCTGCCGAGGGTTTGTACCAGGATATGCGCAGGCAGACCGAAATATTCTTAAAATACTTTATTTTAGCTTTAATTTGGCACCAATTTCATCCCGTAACTCGATGACGAGAAAGTGACGCCAAAATGGCGAGTTGGCGCCCGTTGTTACTCATATCGTACCAAGAAATGACGAGGCATTCCCATCATTCCTTAATCTACACTCATGTATCTTGTCCTATATCGTAATTTCAACCCGTAACTCGATGACGTAGTCATATTGAATTTTACATTATAACGTCATATTTTGTTATAAATAATCGTTTTGTTATAAAATTTTGTTATAAATCTGCAAAATGTAGCATAGCAGCGCCACCTATTCGGCAGTTCACAACAAAACCTTATTAGTGCAAATGTATCTCAAGGTATTGCGGAATCTGAAGTTCGGTGAAATTCTGTGCATTAGTTCTTGCGATATAGCTATCATGAAAATCATGAAAGACGTGGCATAGCAGCGCTACCTGCAGGCCAATTTACACTAAAACTTAATCAGCGTCTAGGTATATCAAGGTCTCACAGAATCTGAAGTTTCGTGAAATTCTGTGCATTAGTTCTTGCGATATAGCAATCATTAAAGTCATGAAAAACGTAGTATAGCAGCGCCAATTGCAAGCCAATTTACACCAAAAGCCAATCGACAATAATTCATATCAAGGTGTAACTGAATATAAAATTTTATGAAAATTCGAGCATTAGTTCTTGAGATAGAGCGCCTAGACTTTTTTGCCACATACAGACAGACAGACTCACAGACAGAGATTTCCTAAAAATAGTCAAAACGTGTTCAGGACCTTCTAAAACATATAAATCCGTCATAAACCGGAAGTTGAAAATTTTCATCAATCCAATACTTTCTTCTTGTAAAGACAGAAGAAAGTAAAAAGGGTATTTCCAGGCGTCTGAGAAGTTAATTCAATTTTTAGGTGCGTTCGTAATTATGTAAATACGTAGCACCGATAGTGGTCGTTCAGTCCGTCCGTCTATCTGTCCGCATATAACAACGCAAAAACTACCCAACCGAATCGTTTGAAATTTGAAATAAATAATTATTACATAAATTTGTAGAGTCATTTCAAATTTTATGAAAATCGGATGCATAGATCAAGTACAGGGGCAATCAAAAGTATTCCTTTACATTACGGTCTAAGGGGAAAAAAGTTTCAAATGTATTTTAATCGTTTAAAATTTAAAATACATAATTATTACATAATTTTTTCGCGTTATTTCAAATGTTTTGATAATCGGGTTCACAGATCAATTACAGGGGCAATCAAAAGTATTCAATTACATTATGGTCAATGGGGAAAAAGTTTCAAATGTATTTTATACGTTTAACATGTAAAATACATAATTATTACATAATTCTGTCGAGTTATTTCAAATTTTATGAAAATCGGATGCATAGATCAATTACGGGGACAATCAAAAGTATTCCGTTACATTACGGTCAATGGGGGAAAATGTTTCAAATGCATTTTAATGGTATTACACTCATTCGAACACAATAAAATTGTTATGCATCTGTGAAATGTAAATTATAATATATATTTTACATAATTTGTGGTGCAAAGAACATTTGTTATTGATTTACAAGGCCACACAAAAGTATGCCATTGCATAATGGTATAGGGAGAACATTGTTTAATGAGCGTTTTAATTGTAATTCACTATTTACAATTTTATGAGATAGATATATAAGAGTAATATTTTTAAAACTTCGTTATCGTACGAATGCACCTTATTTGCTACGCTTCATGTGCAATTTCCTACTTTTTTCAATTTCGACACTTATACCCTTCGGCTTCTGGGCTCCTCGTTTTTTTTAAAAGAAAAAAAAAATCATTCACTAGAGAGTTGACATGAGGTGTCGTGCGTAGAGGATGCCTTCGCTTAGTCTTCTTAATGTGGTCCAAATGAAGCTATTTTTGAAAGCACCTGGTTATGTAAATCGCTCTAGCCCGTTTCCGAACTTATTTTGCGTATTTGGTACTATCGCTGTAAGGTAACTAGCACCATCTCCACTCCTGGAAATTATTCACTTTACAAAAACAACTTTGAAATACTTTTGCTTGCAATCGTTTTTCCAGATTTATCTTCATAAATACGATTGTGAAAATATTTAATATTCATTTAACTTGCATTGTATGCAAAAATCAACGTTCTATAATATCATAATAGCAAATGCATTACCTTAATACTAAACTAATTACGTATATAAAGAAATTTCTGGCTAAAAGGTTTTACATGCATATTAAACACTAGCTTTCATCAAAATATTATTTCTTTCTCCTTATTTTATTTTTCAAAACTGAAAGAATGTATTTTAAAAAAGTAAAGATATATATTCCGTTATATAAGAATGTATCACTATTTCCATCATAAAAATATATGTCTTTACTTCTTGAAATTTTGACTTTTTTTTTTTTTTTGGTAAGACAATGCTTATAAGTTATAGACAAAGAAACGTTATTATTTTGAAAAGGGATTACGAAACAAGAGGGTTATGTTTTTGATGTCGATTTCCCAATTTTAAAAGAGGCTACTTTTACTTTTATTTTTCCAAAAAATAGCTGATAAAAATATTATGCGATAGATTTAAAAAACTGAAAACTTGTTTTTTCTTGAAATGACAATATTTTTAAGAAATGCATGTTCTTCTTCTTCAGTAAATAAAAATAAATGAAACGGAAAAAAAGAATAAAAGGAGACTGGTGTGTATAAAAGTATATTGCTGCAAAATAATAAAAATTCTCCTGTTAGGGAAATTAATTCACACAAATCTATTATATTTTATCATAACCATAATAACACCAGACACGAAATAAAATATCCATAAATCATCTTATCATAAAAGAAATCGGACCACCGAATCAAGTTTAAAATGTATTTTTATATAATACTGCAATTTATTAAGAAACGACACATGAAAATTATACTAATATTTATTATTTTTAACATAGTCATTTCGGTTTAATTATTCTGATTTTAAGGGTAAAAATTCCACCTATTAAAATATTTAACTATTTAACTATCTTTCGAAATTACTTAATAAACGTGTTTAATACAATACAGACCTATATTAACACAATATTTCTGTGTTAGTAAGTGTTTTCTTGACGTTATTATATTACGCGAGGTTTTTCAATATTTGTGTGAAAATATATTTAAATAAAATTTTTTATAAAACTTACAAAGTATGTTGTTTTCTGGGTTTCTCAAAATCAAAAATTCTTTTAAAGCGCATGGACACACAGGTAAAGATTAATGTTCATATTTGTTTACAGATATGCTATATTTTCTTAACACTAGAACCGCGGAGCGGGTCAATTTGACCCGAATCGATGTTTAATTTCTGGCCGCGTGAAAAGTATTCATTGAAAAAATGTTTCCTTTTCTGACTTTTAATATTTTAAGGTAAACAACATCTTTTTGTATTTAATAGCTTATAACATAATTTTTTTTTCATTTATAACTACTTATACCTAGAACCGCGAAGCGGGTCAATTTGACCCGTTATAAGTTTTTACGCATAAATGACAAAATAGAGATGCATTTTTCTGAAGTAATGAGAAAGTATATCTGTCTCTCTCTTAATTCCTTTAAAACGCATAAATTGGAAGGGGGAATAGTGATAATTTCCAATCAAGATCTAATGTTCATGATGTGAAGAATGGAATTGCAGTGGAAAATTACAACAAATATTTAGAAGCAGTACTGAAGTTGTTTTTATTCTTCATTTATTGAAAGTATAGATACGATTTCCGATGTCTTAATATTACTGTCATAGAAATTTTGGAATAATTACATCTATTATCTGAAAATGATTGAGAATGCAAATAGTTGAGGGTGTATATCTGCCTGTAAATGAAGAGAGTTAAATTCTAATGATAAAAATTTAAATGACTCTGACTCTTCCTATACACTTAATATTGTAGGATATTTTTCATTAGAATGTAGTTGAAAATCTGTCAGTAATGAACGAAAGTTTTTTGATAGTTATTATTTAAAAAAATCGGATATAGAAATGAAAAATTAAGAATTTGAACAAAAGTGACAAAATTTTAATTTTACACTCATGAAAATCTGAAAAATATAGAAGCATTAAATTGCGCATTCACACGTGGAAATAAAGAAGATGACAAGAAAACTGCAAGACTAACTATATAATAGGGCTTAACATAAGCGTAGATGAGTAGCAATTATTTCTTCCAAAATCTGTGAGAAGGTTTACTCAGTATATTTCTACCAAAACCAGATAAATTCAGTATCATATCATGTTCTAGTTGTTTGCAGATGTTGAGAAAAAACTTATCTTATAGAAACTGCAAAATGTCTACGATGAGAAATAAAAGTCTCTGTAAAAATGTCAAAATCTGTTTACCAAGGAGAAAAGGGTAAAAATGATTAGTTTCTGAGCAGTATACATCTAACTGTTTAAATTTTAGATAATCCTAAAAAATTACTAAATAAACTTATGTATACTAATGCATTTAAAAGTACTAAATACACTACAAAGCAACTGAATTCAGTGTAACTGTGTGATTTCTCATATAGCAGAAAATCTGTATATGTCAAGCCTGCTTCTTATAGGAGGCCGGTGACTGCAATTTTTAATATTTTGTATTATGCTACTATCAATGCTTGGATTTTATGCTAATCTCTAACCGGAAATATAGTTAGCACATGTCTATTATCTATTAGTATGCCTCTTTTTATTCAAGACTCATTGAAGACGTACTAGAACAGTTTGTTATTTCTCTGTCAAAAGAAAAAAAAACCTTGTTATTTGGGCATGAAGAAACTCACAAACTAAGCATAAAAGAGTTTTTTATCACAATTTAAAAAAATGAAAATAAAACTAAAGATGATTATTCAAAATATAATGCACCCACACGTTTCTGGTAAATGTGTAAAGTCTTTAACTGTGTTTATCAAGCAATGCATACAATAAATTGGATTAGATATAACATTAAAACTAGTAAGTAACTTGTAGTTTTTTTAATTATTCTTCGATTTTATATCTAAACTTATTTGAATGCGATAGTCAATTTTTTTACTGCTGTTCATTAAGTAAAAACTTATTTATGTTTAAAATATATGTTCAGTATTTGTCAAGTATATTTTCATCTTACTTAAGGGGGTAGTAAGGTATTTTTTTAAATTTTTTTGCATTTTTTTTTATTTTTTTATATTAATGTACAACATCTTAAGATTATTCTGCGAAAATCTGAAAGCAATTGAAGTAAAACTGACGGAGATATACACTTGTAAGTCTCCGCCCTCCGATTTCACACTGAGGAATGTGGCCGCAACAATCAGCTACCAAGTAGCTGCTACTGCTTGACCAATCTATTTATGATGATTTGCTCAAGGTAGGGAGGAGCTCAAATCTATTTGTGAGGATTTAAGCAAAGATGCACTTCTGGAACGATGTGTTGGAGGTTTCACTCAGAACAATAATGAAAGCCTTAATCAACTTATTTGGAAAATTACTCCAAAAAAAGTGAATGGCACCTCCAACGTCGTTGAAATTGCAGCTAATGTTGCAGCATGTACATTTAATGAAGGCTGTTTTTCTCTGCTGTCATTTTTGCAAGAAATGGGCATAAAAACTGGAACAAGTTCTCATGAATGGGCGCGAACAACAGATAGTCTTCGAGTATGTAAAGCAGAGCGAGAGGCTGCAAAAGAGGCAACGAAGGCAGGATTCGTCGTAGACAAGAGCAACAAGATGCTCTGGACATCATCTCCGACAGCTTTTCGCTTTATGGACCTGGCATTGATGATTCTGTGTAAGTATATGAAAAAAGCAGTAATTTACAAATATCTATTTCGACAAAAACGTCTGTGAAACTTTAAACGTGTTTTTCTAACGCTTCGCTTTTTCGAAGCTGGTGAACTCTGTAGCTCAAAATCTACTGAACCGATCTTTTTAAAATTTTACACACTCTTTCTTTATATAAATTACGAGATAACGCTGTCGAGTTTTTTTTATTTTTTTTTATTTTAACTTACTTTTAAAAAACAAAATATCAGATTTTTTTGATGAAAAATCAGTATTTTGACTTCCGAGCCTTGTAAAAAATTGAAAAATCAATAAAAAAAAAAAAACTCGACGGCGTTCCCTGAGGAAACTTATCAACTAATTAAATCAATTTGGTTTTTTAATTTCAGTTGATCCAGTCATGAGTTATGCGGTTCACCGCGAATCAACTTTTTTTTGGGACGTCTTCGAAGATTCGCTGTCATCGACTCATTTTTAAATATTTCTTAATGAAAATTTCACAGAATACTCTTTAAATGACATATAATTATACTATAACTATACAAATAAACAAATATTAATTGTATCCTTACAAAAAATGATAGAAAATATTTTTTTTTTCCCTCGAATTAACCTTACTACCCCCTTAACGAAATGTAATTTTGAATAATAGTATTTTCTGAAATGTAGGTAATTTCTGTTGACTTTATGTGTAAAATATAACGTAAATACAAAGAAATATTGATTATTGTAAGAAAATATAATATTTTAACTAACCAAATTAAGTGTTTAGGCATATTTATATAATATTTTCTATCTCGGGTCAAATTGACCCGCTCCGCGGTTCAAGGTATACCTAAAGTCCCGCGGTTCTAGTGTTAATTAAAAGAAAATCTGCATATTTTTACACTGTAGGAATTTGTTAAAACTCATAGTCAGCAAACTACGAAACTCCTCTGGACAATATTAAACATGTAGCTGAACATTTCACTGTAATTTTATAATTTCTTTTCGGGAAAATCTTATTTTTATTATCTTTTTTCAATATACTCTGCTCATAGGTCATTGTTTCTTTGCTTAATCGGCAAAATATTTTTGTAATGATCCCTAACTTAATATTTTATGTGTTAAAATTTTCCCCGACTTGGCTTGAAAAGGTGCCTACTATGACGTAATAAGCAAATAACATTGATTCAGTACATATTTATACACAAGCTTTAGTAAACTACACTTAGAAAAAATATCGTTCGGGTATCTAGAATATAAGTTGTGACTTTAGAAAAAGTAGTTCCATTATTATAAATTCTAGTTCCCTTGCTAGAGATTCCTAGAGTTTCTTACTAAAATTCAAGCGCGTTTTCCTATTCTCTTTGTGAAACTTATTTACAAACCTCTGAAAATAGATGCGAACGCAAGAGATTGGTTTAATAACTATAATTCTAGTTTATCGAGTCCTTCTAGAAATCAACCAATTTTTAAAAATCCTTTTTATTTAATAGTGCAATTTACTAAGAACATATGCCAATTATACTAATATTTTTTATTTTTAACACAGTCTTTTCGGCTTAATTATTTTAATTTTACGGGTGAAAATTCAACCCATTAAAATATTGAACTAACTAACTTTCATTTGAAATTATATAACAAACTGGTTTAATAGAATAAAGACCTACAATAATACAATATTAATGTTTTATTAAGTGTTTTCTTGACGTCATTATACCACACGAATTTTTTCGAAATTTGTGTGAAAATATATTTAAATAACTTCTTTATAAAACTTGCAAAATATATTGTTTTCTGGGTTTCTCAAAATAAAAAACACTATTTTAAAGCGCATGGATACATAGGAAGAGATTAGTGTATATTTTTGTTTACGGATATATTATATTTTCTTACTTAAAAGAAATTCTGTATATTTTTACACCGTAGAAATCTGTTAAAGCTCTTAGTCAGGGAACTACCAAACTCCTCTGTACAATGTTAAACATATAGATGGACATTTCACTGTAATTTTATAATTTATTTTTGATAGACCTTCTTTTTTCAATATACTCTGCTCATAGGCCGTCGTTTCTTTGCTTAATTGGAAAAATATTTTTGTAATGAATAAAGTAAAACACGTTGTAAAATCACCATAAAATAAAAAATATAGTAGGACGCGTTTCGAGCTACAACAATAACGGCTTGTCATCAGCTAAACCAAAACGTGTCCGTAAGGGAACAGAGACAAGATAAAGTGAAAGAAAGAGGGAAGAAATTACAAAGAGTGCAAGAGGTGGCGCTAGCTGAAAGAGCATAGGTGGAAGAGAAAAGCGATGCCAAAACAATAAAAAAGAGAGAAAAGGTGTAAAAACAATAAAAATAATAACGAAAATAAATAAAATAAAATAAAAATAAGCAAAACAAAATAATAATAATAATAACAATAAATACAAAATAAAAAGTTATTAAAAATTATTATATAAATAAAAGAAATAAATAAGTAAAAATTAATAAATAAATGAAATAAAACAAAAAATTAAAAATTAAACTACAAAAGTATTTTTTAAGAGGGAGAAAGGGAGGGGGATGATGAGAGATCATTGACAATTCATGATTGATCCCTAACTCAATATTTTATGTGTTAAAAACATTTCCGATTTGACATGAAAAAGTGCCTATTATGATTTACTAAACAAATAAAATTGATTCAGTATGTATATATATATATATATATATATATATATATATATATATATATATATATATATATATATATTACACAAACTTAAGAAAACTACACTTAGAAAAATATTGTTCGGGCATCTAGAATATAAATTGTGACTCTAGAAAAAAATAATTCCATGCCATCCTGATAAATTCTAGTTCACTTTGCTAGAAAATTCTAGATCTTTTACTAAAATTCATGCGCGTTTTCCTATATTCTCGTGGTGAAACTTATTTACAAACCTCTGAAAATAGATGAGAACACAAGAGACTGGTTTTAGTAACTATAATTCTAGTTTATCGAATCATTCTAGAAATCAAGCTATAACTTCTCGTTACTGAAACGATTAAATATCGTTTCGCCATCTAGAAAACAACACATTAAACATTCTAGATCATTTCGAGTGTTTAGCTTAGTTGTTTACCCTATTTGTGTAGTTCGGAAATCTATAATTCAAAATTAGAAATTCAGAAAACGAATAACTATTCATTCTAAGTGAAAGCGGTATGTTTTTTCCTCAGTGCATTATTACGAACAAGTAATATATTTTGTAATAATTGAAGTATTAAATTCGTTGCACACTAAAGTAAACAGTAATGAACATAAGTAGATTGGGAAAATACAAGTTTCCTCAACAGACATGCAGGCAACAAATAATGAGAGCAAAAGTTTCTCTAAAGAATTTATTGCTCTTGTAGTATTGTTTTGAACGTTAAAATATTTGATGACGAATGTTGACCAGGCTCTCTTTTAAACTGCATTCGCTATATAGTTGCAGGTTAAAAGCAATTATAAAAAATAGATGTTCTTTAAGAATTTTATTTATTTAGAGTAGCAGTATAAAATTAAAACATTTTATACAGAAATAGGGGAGGGGAGCCTGAAATCGTTTTTTATTAGAGTTTTCGCATGACGGTCTTCGTGAGCGAGGGCGAGCCAATTGATTAATCATTATGTAATTCATACATTAACACCACAGGCGAATAGAGCACATGAAAAATGAATGATACCATAGATGCGAAATTTTCTGTTACGCCTTAAACAATTAAGAGGATTTTGAATTTGCGAAAAGGGCCAACCAAAACCTAAGGGCCAGACAGAAATAGCAGTCCTAAAAAAATAAGCCAAAAAGAAATCGAACGCCAAATCGTACGTTAGGGCAAAGTTTTGGAAACCTATATAGTGAAAGATGAAATAGACCGCATGAATTGGAAAATGGTTATTAGCCCAGTCATTTTAGCAAAAATAGGGGAAAAATTAGAAAAAAGCTGGATTTTTGCATATGTGCTAGTTAGGGTATGTAGTTTAACATACTAAAAGTCCCCATCGATCCTATGTGAGCTTTCGCCGCTAGGGGGCGCTAAAGTGGAGCTTGAAATTTGGCTTTTGTGAATATCGCATGAACAATGGCATTTAGAAAAAAAGTTCAATTACAAAGTTGTAAATAATTTAATTTCCCATAAAAAGTGTCATTAACATTTGTTTGTCACACCAACACTTCTCTGTCAAAAATATAAAAAACTGAACATATTTGAAAGTAAAATTATAAAAATTTAAAAAATCTGCTGCTACTTAAAAAAAAAATTATGCAAGCAGATCTAAAATTCTCTCCTTTGAATTAAAAAAGTGAACATATAACATACATTTATGCTTATTTTCACATTACTCTTGAGGAAAAGCATTTAGCGCGTTTTCTTTATTGTGGTTTCTCCGTAGGTATATTCCACTTCTGGTGACTGGCTGAATCCAATTTCAGTCGTTTAACTCTTTAGTAGTTCTTTGCACAACTTCAATTTCTACACACGATTCACATTCGCCACTATCTGTATTTCTTTCTTTCATTTTTGTGCTGCTTTCAGTATTTTTCGTTTGTCTTTCGATATTATCACTGAATTCAGAAGCAGCGCTTCCCTCCTCCCTTGCAATCGGTAGGATACATGTCAATATCTTCCTGGTCTTCAAATTCAATTTTACTTGCATTATGACATGAAATTCTGCAGCAATTTATGCAAATATCAAAACATTTCAATCCAAATTATCGGCATCCACATGCTTTTCCACATTCTTTGGAGCAATTAAAAAAAAAATGATTCAATAATATTTTTTGGTGCGGGCTGTAAGGTAGCTGGAATTGGAGGCAAATTAGATGCATTTGCCAGCACCAGTTTCAGGATGTAATTTTTTGCCCAAACGGTATTGTACCAATATGATACTCGTGTTTATCATGTACTAACAAAACGTAAAAACGTAAAAACTTAAACACGTAAACTGTACAATCTAGCTTCATCTTCGGTAGGCGACAACGATAAAAGGCTTTTTTTAACCAACAGCAACTTCTTTCTTGAAACATACATAACGGTGCTTGTTCAGATAAATTTCTGCTTTACCACCGTATAAAGCAAGAAAAATAGTTTTTCCTGCCTCAGAAACTTCAAATTGGGATACTTGATCCCTTTAATGCTGGCAGCTTGCATGTTGTGATCTTCCTCCTTTTTCAAAAAATTTTCTAACGGCATTTTACTTTTCCCAAATATCACTGATGGCGAGTCACAACCTGAAAAAGCGTGAAGGAAAATATATGATCTTTCAGAACAGCATCATTGTTAAGACTGTGCGATGAATTCAGGATGGTTGCAATTCGTCTTCTTCCAGGATTATTTAAAAATATCTCTATTGCTGGAAGTGCTAAATACTCAACAATAGGAGCAAGTCAACATCATCGCCAACAACAGCAGTAAGTGCACCAGACTTTTCTATTTCAATAGGTGTTTTAACAATTAGTGTATATGAATTATCTTCTTCTTGTTTCTCTTCAAAACCATTCTCTATAAATTTCTCCATAAGCATAGATATGAGACGTCTTACTTTAATGATTAGATTAAAAAAAAAATCTTTTTTTGCGATATTTTAGATGTTTATTTTCCTTCTATATAATAGCTTTGTCTAATGTATCAGAACATAACAAATATTTTTCCTTAAATTGAAACAACGGACTGTTACTTCTCAATTTTTTCTTCAATGAAGTAATTTGTGCTGACATTGATGGTTTTTCTGCAATCGATTTATTGTATGATTTAATAGAATTCTCTCCTATATAATTTTTCTACACTTTGGGTGAACTGCACATTCAGTATTCTTTTTAGCTATTTCTTCAAATATTTTCTACTTATGATCATCTCTTTCCGAATTTACTGTCACAAGGAACTTCAGTCCCTTTTTTACTATTTTTACATAATCTTTCGAAACGCATTCCTCACCACATACAAGACATACTATTCTGCCAATCTCCATTTTTCGCTCACAATCAGCAATAAAGAAAGAGTCATTTTAAACTGTCATAACTATTTAACAATTTCTATAGCATGCGTTGAAAATAAAATTATTCCCTTCCTAAAATCGCACACAGTGGCGTGCGAAGAGAAAACTGCGCCCGGGGCAAAGCTTCAGTTTGTCGCCCCCAAATTTTTTATGTGACAGGCGAAAAGTTAGTTGGTAGTATAAATTTGGCGCCCCCCCAAATATCCGCGCCGGTGGCGACCGCCCCCTTCGCCCCATCTTTAGTACAGCTCTGATCTCATAAAGAATACTTCGTTGGGACAGCAAATTAAGGTGATTTCATACTAGCAAAATGAGCATTAAATGAAAATTAAATATTGGAAAGGTACCTACACGTGGTACATTTCCACAAATGCAAAGAGAGATAGTGTATTGGGCAACTACACTGTAAAAAAAAATATGTAAACCTATAAAACTAGTTTTTGTAAAGCTTCAGAAATCTGCAAGTTTACAAAAATTTTATCTGTAACCGGGGTATTTTATTTACCAGCGCATAGTACAAATACATGAAATATCTTAGTTTCACCTGTCAGCCAATCAGAATGGGCTTCAGTAGTGACGTGTTCATGTTTATGCGACCACAGGAGCGTAAAAGACTTCCATCTTGAATCCCTTATTGAGAAGAATTTCTAGTTAGGAAGTAAGTAAATATTTATTCTTAATGTATTAAATTTTGTTTTAACCTCTTCAGTCCTGATTTCGCCCCCAGAAGACACTAATGAACACTCTTTAAATTAATTAAAATGCTTCTAGAATTGTTAAGATTACTTTTAGACTTCTTCTAATGAATGTGTGCACATTATAAGCATCGATATATTGACTAATATATCTTTGGAGATTTTTATAAAAAATTTAAAATGGTTTTTGTGATCCTTCGTAATATTAGTCTCAGGTCTGAGGAGGATATTTCCGTTCTACTTGATTCATAATAACTGATAAACCTTTTCAAAAAAAAATATAACCGACTTCAATCAACGCTCTAAAAAGAGTTAAATAATTCTTTAAAATACCCTAATGATGAATTGTTATCTAATAACGACACATCAGATATCATGTACCGACAAAAAAATGGTTATAAGTTTAATACATAGAACTTAATATCCAGCAAACATGGTTTTTTGACAGAATATTTTTTACAAGAGATTAATTTACATATTTTTGATTTAATTTATGAATATATAATATAAAAAGTAATGAATTACTTTTTGAAGTTGGTGCCAAACGATCACAATCAATAATGATTTTTACCATTTTATTTATGGTATTAGGCATAATATAATCACAATTCTTACTATACTTACAATAGTTTGGCACCGTTACTTAGTGACGTTACTTAATAAGTGACGTTACTTATCTCACACACCGATGACCCCACCCCTCCCCAATTTTCACAGTCTAACTACAAAACACTACCGAAGTTTTCCTTCATTTGAAACTTTTATACTATCATCAGAGAATTTAGAATAGGTGAATTTTTATCATGAGAGCACAAGATGTTTAGTACAAAAATTCCATCCTATAAGTTTATCGCGCCTTTTTGTCATCTATCGATGGAGACCGCTTCACAGTAGTTATGACATTTTCTGTCAGGTTAAATTTATAAAATTGTAAAATCTTCGGAATATTGAAATAAAGTATTGTAGTATTGACGTAAAATTAAAACGATGGTTTAAGATTGGTGATATCAGTTGTACGTGTAAAACAGCTATCATTCATGCACCTCTTTATCGATAATTACTAAATTATAATCCTCAAAATATACAAAATAAAGCCCTAGCATAGTTACAGCATCGTAAAGGCTTTAACAACTTAAAACATGTAAAACAAATAGAGGCTGGGCGGATTGATAGTTTGGTATTTCCTCGCATCACTATTTGTTAGCAATTAAGGCAAAATTTTTAAATAGAATTCGACAAAAATATGAATATGGGTACTCGTTTTATTTTTAATTTCAAATTCTAAGACATCTGTCTTGACAATGTTTGTTTTTGATAGAATCAGTTTTTTTGGGATATTCCTACGATATTTTTTAAGTGGTTTTTCGGCTATAAATGTGTACCTATTTTTTATAACGTTGACCTCGAAGGAGGAGGGGTAATTCTAGACTTAAACTGAAGGGATTAAAACAACTTAGTTTTCTCCTAATTAATTTTGAGTTTTACCTCTGACTACTAAGCTAAAATTTTTAAACAGAACAGTGAGGTTTAATGTCCAACAAAAATTTTAATTGTAGGCGCTCATTTTATTCAGAACTTTAACTCTTAACTCTTGTGACAAAACTACTGTGAGTAGTCTGTCATGCAGATTAATCTAAAGAAGAATAAAATATAAAAGTAACTCTCAGAATACTATTTTTTTTATTAAACTTTATATACAAGACTATTATAAATAAAAATCAGCTATTTAAAACTCTTTAGCATAGTAATAGGATTCCAAACGCAACAAAATTTGATCAGTATGTATAGTTACGCTGAAAATTACGAATTAAACTCTGAAACTTGAAAAATTCAGTGGTCTGTGAGATCGCTAATAGCAGTTAAGTAAAAAGCTCTACAACATTTGTTTTAATGTTTTTGATAGTTAGTTGTTTTTGAGGTATTATTATGGTATTAAAAAAGAATTTTAATTTTTTATTTTAAATAAAAGAGTTTTATTTAAATTATTTTTTATTTTAAATATATATGTATTTTCTAATGCTCACCTAGTAAGAGAAAAAAAATAATTCATTGTAGACATAAAATGAAATGATTAAACCAATTTCCTGTTTCCCCTTAACACGTTCGCTGCCGCTCACGCGAAAGCGTGTGATATGGCGCCAACGTTAAGGAGTCGCTCAGCGCGTGATGTGGGGTGTTGTCCAATAGCCAGTCATGCGCTTGCGCGGGAAAATCTTTCACTGATTCTTTGTTATAAAAAGGAAATCGGCTTCTGGGAAAAACCCACTTCTACAGCGCAGCATTAACTCTCATCACATCTTCATGTAAGCGGCAGCGAATGTGTTATTAACGAATTCTACCAACTAACCATTGGGCTATTAGTATTTTACGTATATTTGTAAATTTTTAGTAATGTAAATAAGTTATCTAATAAATCTCCCCTCTTCTAAAAAAAAAAAAAAAAAAAAAAAAAAAAAAAAAAAAACTTATCATTTTGGCTTTTTAATATCTAAAGTTTAAAATCGTAATAATCTATTGATTTTTAAAAATCTTTTCTTGATTTATCTGTTACTTTAACAACTTTTTGTTGTAACAAAAAATAATCGATGAAGAACTCTTAACTTGTTTATTTTTCATTTTTGTTCACTATTTGTAAATCTTTAATATTGTAGATTATCAGTCGTTTGGTAACCCCCTCCCCTTCCTGTCAATAGTAAATAAAATATGGTTATCTTTGTCTCCTATTTGTAATCGCAAAATTTAATTTGTTTAAATGTCTTCATCTTTTTACTCCTTTATTTAATACTTTATTATAACAGCAGTTAACCACTTGAAATCTTCCCTCAACCCAAGATTTTATACTTGGTACGAGTGTTGAATTCAGGGGCTGGCCCGGGGGAGACATTCCCCCCGGAAAATTTGAGATTTTAGGTTTTCATTGGTCAAAAAGTGCAATCCCCCCCCCCTGGAACTCTATAATGTCCCCCCCCCCCGAGAGCCACAGAAGTCCCTCTCGGAGAAAAGTGTCCGAATTCAACACTGCTTGGTACATCTTTTATATTCTGATAATTTCATAGATTTAAACGCGTAGCTCAATTATATGTCTGTTAAATTTTGATTTATTTATATTTTCTAATTAATTTTAGAGCAAGTTTTATATTTTTTTGGGGAATATTAGCCGTAAGAAAATGATGATGAAACCTTAGTTTTAAGAGCAAGAGATAGCATGAAATATATTTTTTTCAATTTATCTTTTCAAGTTTGTGTTTAAAACCATGTATAATCAGTGAACTCAAATGAACTTTTCAAACAAATTCCATTTGAATGATTTTATTGCTATTTTGCTGCCTAAAAAAATTAAATTGTTCGATTACAAATGTGTTAAATTTGTGTGTTTTTAATATTAATTGAATTATTCATACAGGAAATATTAATTTCGTTATGAGAAATTAGTGAGAAATAAATATTGAAGAAAGTTTGTTGTTTTATGTATAAAATGTTTGTATACTGAAGCCGGCACGTGATAAGATAAATTACGAAGAATCGTACTTGACGTTTAAAAATTAGCAGTAGCAAAAATTGCAAATCCAGTATTTCATTTGAAATTGTTACCATTCGCAAGAGGATGTCAGTGTTATGCACAGATGTTTGTCCTTGATAATGTAGATTTGTTTTTACATCAAAATCTTGAGTTAGTTATTTTGCTTCTCGAAATAGAAGTTTTTCACCCTTAAATCCGCTTATACCTGAACCAAACAAATACTAAATTTTTGGCAAAAAAGTTAGCATATAATATTAAAATTTCAAAACTAAAGTGTATAAGATTAAGTGTAGGGGGGGGGGGGATAGGAAAGTTGGGACAATTTTTACAAAAATAATTTTTACCAATTATGTTTCGCAAATATAAAGTGGAAAATTTCAGAATAACATTTTTAAACATTTTAACACACTTTAAAATTACAAATTTGTTGATTCTAAACAAAATTTTAGACTAATAAATAAATTAATTTAATAAGAAAGTCCCATCCCTCCTTCACGTAAGGGAGGAATGGGAAATGTTTTTATAATGAAAATTCATATTTAATTTTCAATAATGTGGTAGAAAAAATGGCAGATACAGTGTGATATTGTCGTTTCTAGAGTTTATTGTAAATTACAACAATTATTTTATGTTAAATTCTGTTTAGTAAAAATTAAATCTAATGAAAAATATTCTTTTATGAATGTAGATCTTTTTATAATATCAAATTCATTATAAATTTTATTAAATGTTTCTTTACTTTTCATGTTAACATATAACTTTCTTCTATAGATGAAGGAGAAAACTGAAGTTCAATTTAAAAACAGTGCGAGTTTCCCTGACACTGAAAAATTGATAAAGTCAGATGAGGAAAAGGAACCACTGTCTATGAGAAAAATTCTTTCCCATACCTCACTCGGACCTTCTAATGTATTCTATAGCCCTGAAATTTTCAAATATTTAAAAATAATATCAGTTTATCAATCATTTTCTAACACTATCTTAACAATCATGGAAGTTTGATTATTGATATTTGAAGAAAATGTTTCCCAAAATACTATCAATAAGTATGATTTTCATAGGTATTTGTATAAACTCTAGTTATGTAATATTTGTAAAATATGAGTCATATTAAAAATGTATTTTGAAATGAAATTTATTCACATTTCATTGTATTATGTCATTTAATTACATCGCATTTATTGGATGTACATGTATGCATATCAAATTTATAATAAAGATGACTATTCATAATATTTTCCAAAGCATTATATACATTTCTATTTGTTTTAATTCTTACTTCCATACATTTTCTGCTTTTAGAAAGTCTTCTTAGCCATCTCTAGTACTTGTAGCATACTGATAAGAACAACAAAAAAAAAAAAAATGTGAAACCTGCCCATAATGACTGTTGATATGCTTAATATGGATTTTTGCGTACATATGTTAATGTGTGTACATCATCTTTGTTATATGCAATTTTTTGAGTTAGAAATTCTAATTCCAGAGCTCAATTAACCACAATTGAGTCCTACTAAACTAATGCATTTAGATCCATTCTTCCGGATATTTAAGCCAGTTGAGAGTTTTAAAATTGTGGTCCTAATGAATAATTAAATTTTTCTTTTCACTATTTCAATATGAAACATAACTCTCAAGCAAAAAAATTAATAGAAAATGTCTAGTGTATTAAGTGTAGATAGTGCAAAAAATTTGTAAGGAGAAAATCGATGAAAAAGACAATAAAATAAATAAAAGGAAGAAAGTTCCTAGTGATTAGTGACAACTATACGGAATATTCAGCAAAAAATAGAATAATAGGTTAAAAACAGATATTTTCTTAAATATGGCATTCAGGTAAAGACATTTTTTTTACATATTTTACATTTTTTTAACTATTGAACCAGTTATTTTATAGTGTTTCAAAAATATGTACCATAAGACACTCATTAATGAAATTCTCATGACCTTGGAATTGAATAAAATAATTTAACAAAATTCAACAAGACTACTGTATATCCATTTCTAGTTCAGGCCTGAGGTACACAAATGTGTACCTCCATTCTTTTCCTCATAAAAACTAAACTGTTCGAGTTTTTGGCATTTTTACTTTATTTCTATAAAGCTGAATGTTTTTTGACTTAAAAGAAAACCAATAAATGTCAGCACTGATGAATATTAACTCATAAAATAAATGTTATTTTCGTCCGAGTTTGGAAAATACGTTCAAGACATTGTGGCCAAGAAATTAAGAAATATTCATGATTATTTTACTTAAATGCTTTACAGTAACAAAATTTGAGGATTTGCTGATCATTTACTTGCTTAAAGACCTTAATTTTGTTATTGCGTAAATTTTTATTACTGATAGTAAAACGGATTTTTAAGGGGATTAGTACTTTTATATCCATATTTGTAAACCTAAATTACCAGTCCCTAAAGTACTGATTTCATAAAAATGACTGTTTCTGTCATCTATGGCATCATTTCGATTATACAAAAGCAATAAATGTATATTTGTAGAGTTATTTTATGCTCAGGTCTGAAGTGGTTATAAGTACATTTACATAAAAACATTGCTGTTTCTCATAATATACAAGTTTTAAAATCATGAATTGGATTAAATGATGCACAGTGCTTACTTATACTAATAGAATATTGTCTTTAAAAATTGTAAATTCAATTTATCTCAACTACATCAGTATACATATTTTTTTAATTTAAGCATATTTTTTAAATTTACTACTTATATTTTATTTACATTGTTTTTATTGACTTTTTTTAGTTTAACTTAAAATCGTAAGATCTCCTTCAGATTATCTGCTCATTTAATGTTATTACAATGCTCATTTAATATAAAAAATGAATTTGCATCTATTTAAATATCTACAGTGAAACTTCAGTGAGTTTTCTCATGCCTAACATACAAATATTTACGGCAATTGCTGTGATATTGCTGAAACACATGTCAGCCCATATTGCTTATTTTGTAAAAAAATATTTGATACATGAGGAAAACTCCACTGTGGGTGTTTAAAACTATAAAAATTCCACTTCATATTGAAAAAAAAAATACTATAACAACTCCAATTAATATAAGTATTAGAATACAAAAAACAATTGCTTAAAATCTTTTTGGAATACTGCTGAAAATCTATTAGTAATACTACTGCAAAAATTTTATAGTTACAAATACTTTTTGGAAAGTATAAATATTTTGGAAACAATGCTAAGAAAACATTAGCAAATTTACTGCATTAACTCTTGTACTGTTGTAAAGACATTTTTGGTGATATACAAAAAATGTTTTAGACATAATATAATTTTTTGTAATTTTTTTCTCTGTACCTTAATAGTTATATTTCTAATGATTTTTAGTACAGTTACAAGGGTTTTTTAGTATATTTGCTTAGAATTTTTTGTGGATTTGTAAAGGATTTTATAATGCATTTATTATTATTATTATTATTATTATTATTATTATTATTATTATTATTATTTTGAATGCATACTAAGTATTTTATCTATTTTATCCAAAAATGCAAATTTTATTAAGGATATTTGATAAAATAGATAAAACACTTAGGGTGCATTACTAAATATAAATAATAAATGTACTTTAAAGTCCTTCACAAACTCACAAAATTTCTTAGCAACTGTACAAAAAAAAATCCCTTGTAAGTGTACTAAAAATCATTAGAAAACCTACAAAATATTTTTTAGAAAACACCTTTCAAAATAGTTAGCACGTTTACTAAATAATTATTAGTAAATTTACAAAAAATATTTAGTAAACTCTATATCTACAGTGCCTATCTATAGTAGCCCCTACTATCTACAGTGGTCAGTTTGCGCTTTTGTTCTTTGTTTATGATCGAGAAAATACTTCAGTAATATTTTCAAAACCAAGAAAAAATAAGATTCTTTAAATTTAAGAAGAGAGAAGGTAACAATTTTAGAGATATTTTGAATATATGAACGCATCCTATGAATATAGGCTTAATATTTCATTTGAGAATTAAGTAATTAATTGACTAATATTTCTTATTTTTATATTCATGCTTCACACTTTGAATTATTTTTTATGTGTCCTACATATTTCTAATGTATCAATATATCGAAGAAGTGGCTATTTTCACCAGCATATTTAGACATTTTACGATCTGAAATCATTGTAGTTAATAGCATCCAAATATTTATTTTTTTTTCCATTTCATAATTAAATTTCACCAACCTCTGAAAAATAATTTAACTAATATCTTTGAATATATATACATATATATTTATAGAAAAAAAACGCGATGTAGTGGCAATTTGTCCCACGCATCCACGAGCAATGTCAAGTGTTATAATGCCGTAATATTAAACTTTTTGGCCCAATTCAACCTGCAAGTCTACGCATTAGATTAATTGAATGAGGCTATTTTTTCTCTGTTTTTTTTGGGGGGGGGGGGGGGAGAGATGAAGACTTACGTTACCAGGTCAGTTGCTATTACAAAAGAATAAAACCACAAATGGTAACCTGGTTATTTTTTCTTTTAAAAATTATAAAGCAAAAATGATATCGAGGACACTGCATTATTCAATGCCATTAAAAATCTCGTCTGTCTGAGTGCCGAAATTCGATTTCTTCGTGTAATTGTATTTAGCTTTAAAGTTTAGCTAAATGATTAGAGATAACCCAGTTTAACTACTTTATTCAACCGCTTTTAAAAATTTTTTAATTTCATTTTTCTGTATGAACTGGTTTTATCAAAATCCTCTTAAACGAAATTCTACTCAAATTCCCGTTTTGGCAACATATTTTGAATTATATTCTTATTTTATTAAAAAAATTGACCAATATGCTCATTATATAGTTCCTAAATAACAAAAAAACTGTTAATTAAATTCGTTTGACAGCAAAATTGAATTTAAAAATGAGTCATAAAATAACCAATTTATTATTTTAATACATACACAATTCTTTAATCAAGATTGCTTTGAGAAATTTTGTACGAAGTGCCCACTTTGACAGATTTTTTTAAATATATATTTAGCCTTTATCAAAAATCTGACCAATACGGCACATTACACAGTTCCTAAATAACAAATAGCTGTCAATTGAATGCGTTTGAGAGCAAAATTAAATTTAAAAATGAGTCATAAAATAAACAATTTGTTATTTGAATACAACCTCAATTCTATTATCATGATCGCTTTGGGAAATTTTTTTGCGAAGTGCTTACTTTGACAGCTTTTAAAAATATATATATTCACCCTTTATAAAAAAATCGAAGAATACGCACATTATATAGTTCCTAAGTAACAAAAAACTGTCATTTGAATGCGTTTCAGAGCAAAATTGGATTTAAAAATGAGTCATAAAATAACCAATTTGTTATTTGAATACCCACAGTTCATTAATCATGATCGCTTTGGGAAATTTTGTACGAAGTGCCCATTTTGGCAGCCTTTTTTTTGAAATATATTCTGTCTTTATCAAAAAACTGGCCACTCCGTCACATAATATAGTTCCTAAATAAGAGAACCTGTAAATTGGATGCGTTTGAGAACAAAAAAAGATTTAAAAATGACTCGGTAAAAACGCAATTTTTTAAATTTCCTCAAATTTCAATCATGCTAACTTCGTGAAATTTTGTTCAAAATACCCTTTTTGGCAGCCTTTTTAAAAATATATTCTGCCTTTATCAAAAAACTGGCCAATACGTCGCATTATATAGTTCCTAAATAATAGGACCTGCAAATTGGATGGGTTTGAGAACAAAAATGAATTTAAAAATGACTCAGAAAAAACGCAATTTGTTATACTTAATCAATTTTTAATGACGATAATTTCGGGAAATCTGTTTAAAATACCTTTTTTGGCAGCCTTTTTAAAAATATATTCTGCCTTTATCAAAAAATTGGCCAATACGTCGCATTATATAGTTCCTAAATAAGAGGATCTGTCATTTGGATGCGTTTAAAATCAAAAATGAATTTTAAAATGAGTCAGAATATAAGCAGTTTGGATTTAAGGTTTTTTCTCCGACTCCTATTTTTTTTTAAATTTATTTTTGCTATAAGAATTGGTTCTATGAAAAACTTGTCAATATAAAAGTTGTAGATCTTATTGTGAAGATGTAAAATAAATTTAATTAGATTTGATTGCTTAAGAATTGAGTAAGTTATGGGTTTTTTTCGTTTTCCTCCCCCCCCCCTTTTCTTTTTCGTTTTTAATTTTTTTCATCGGTAAAAATTGGTCCTATCAAAAACTTGTAAATACAAAAGTTTTAGATAATATTAAGTACATTTATATAAAATTTAGTTGAATTTGATATCTTGAGAATTGACGAAGTTATGATTTTTTTTCTCCCAAAAACCCTGTTTTTTTCGCCCCTTGAGCCCATTTTTAACTTTATCAAAAATCTGTCATGCATAAAATTTTTGCCCATTGTTTAGAAGTAATATAAACTTTAAACTGATTCGATATCTATTTTAATTAAGAAGTTATCGCGTTTTTTCTGTTTTCACAAAAACCCTCCCTATTTCCACCCCCTTGGTCCGATTTTGCCCATTAACGAACTTAACCGAGATTTTATGCCCCTTGATTTTATGTAAAAGTTTGAAGAAGATCTGAGCATAATTATGGAAGTTATCGTGTCTAGAAGAAAGTGATATACACCGATAGATAGATAGATAGATAGATAGATATATAAACTTTTTTACTGATGGTGGTTTTGGGGTCTAGGAGTCATGATTCGTGTAGATCCGCAAAAATTTTTCAGAAATTCCAACATGGGAGAGAATGCAATAGGTAGTATTTCATACGAAATCTACCTAAAAGTGATGGGAAATGAAAAGATGAATATGTGCTTCCTGTTTGAATAACTGTAACCGATAACAGTTGTTTGTTTTGATTAGTTATTAGCCGTTTGATTGTTCCTTTTCTGTCAAATTTCTAAGTTTTGTCATAAAAAACGTTATTATCCAAGACTAAAAGATATTTAAATCTATAAATACAGGTTTGAAGAGTATTTCTGCTAATTCTTTTTGTAAAATATGCCACAAAGAAATAGAAAATCGTTGAAAGCAGATTCTATGAATAAAAAACGATGGTGTGAAAATCGAAGTATGAACTCTATTACTTCTAATATTACTAACGTTTCAAGTAATTCACCCAGGATAAACAATCTTTCGTGTATAAAAAAATATGAAAGTGATCTCAAAACTAAATATATTTTTGTTGACTTTGAACAATTGCAAAAATTATTTGCAACAGTAAAATGTTCTACGTGTGAAAATCAAAGTTTGGTTTTGAATTCTTGTGGTAAAAATGGTTTTTAGGTAATTATCTGTTTAAAACCTTTTTCATGTGATTTATGAATTATATTGATATTATTTAGATTGCATTCTACTTAAGAAAGAGTTTTTTTACTAAATTAATATATTTATTACATTGTATTTTTACAACAATTTCAAAATTTTCAGTTTTTCAGAAATTTAATTTTTTATTGCACTTATTAATTAGTGGTTTATTCATACATAAATAGCCATATTTATGCTACTAAATAGTTTTATTTAATATTATATGAATAAGTAAGCATACATAAAAAATATGGAAGAGTTTTGATCATATTTAAAAAAGTTACAAGCTAATGAAATCTTTAAAGTTAATTATCTCAGTTCGTGTTTTTTCGTATTTTTAATATCTTCAAATTGCTAAGGCTTTGTTAAATATGCATGAAATTGTTTGATTTTTTTTTTAAAGTGAACATTATATCATATGTAAGAGATGTAAGGATCGGATTTGCAATATGTTAAATACATTTTTATAAAAAAATTCATATATGTGATAAATCATGTTTTTTTCCACGTTTTCATGTAAGATTTTGGTTTTAGTTTTTTTTCAGAAACTTATAAGTTTAAACAAAATCCAATCCTTACACTTATTCACTATATTACTATTGATATGATATAAAAAAACCAAGTCAAAATCTTGAAAATTAAAATAGTAGTAGCATTTTAAAATTAGTTGAAAAATTTTAAATTTTTTTAAATTAAAAAAATATTTATGTTGTTTTTCTGTTTTTTTTTACATTAAAGTATTTGTATTTAGTATACATTTCATAATAAGCAAAAATTATTTGCTTAAAGTGGATAGCAAATTTTTTTTAGTTTGAGGTGCCGAGTCCCCTTAAGCTTCCCTGAGCTTTGCTTTAAAAATCGACGGAACTCGCGATGGCTGGAATCTATAGAACACCTCTTTCTGTTTACGCATCATCACACGAGTCGCGCTTGGGATATCACGCTCCTTAAATCTTTGAGTTTATTATATATTATCGTTGAACACTTCATCCTTTATTCCCACATTCTCGGTCATCCTGACATTTCAGGCGACCTCGTCAGCTGCTTATAAAAATTTGGACACAAATCCACACAAGTAAAACAAGTAAACATAAAACATAAACATCTCGCGTTTTGCAGATGCGTTTCCCCACGGCTTCATGTATTCTGTAGGAATGGATATCTTGTTGTCCATCATGGTCTCCAATTCTCTTTGCATCATAACGATCATGTGACTTTACTTTAATTTTTTTATTCGACCAATGGAATTTTCCCTTTTTGAGTCCTGTCCAGTACTGCGTTTCTTGGATTACCACGAGATCATTTAATTAATATCTGTTAGATACTTTTCTCATCATGTAAAATTGTTTCTTATAATTATCGTTATTCCAGAAATATACATTTCTACGTGGACCATTAAAGTTTGTTTTAATGATTGTTTTGCCTCCCAATTTCATACTATGCCTTTCACACGATTCAGCACTTTCTTTTTTAAAAAATTTACGTTTTCTTCCTGTTTGCTGTACTTCTAAATATTTTCTCCGATTTTTATAAGTAGGGGAAAAATGTCTGTCCGGCCCCGGGAGGAGGAGTGAGGAGCTGAGGAGGAGGGAGGGCTCCTCCTCCTCAAGCCTCCTCCTCACACCTCCTCCTCAATCCTCCTCCTCCTCAACACTCCTCCTCCTGACATCGTCTTCTAAGAGAAGGGGATAAAAAGGGGGGATTAATTTTTTTTCGCGAAATTTGAATATTTTATGCTATAAGAGAGGGGTAAAAGGGGGATAATTTTTTTAAGTACACTACAATACGAGCGGTTCTTTTGACTGTTGATTAAGAGATGAATGATTCATATTAAATTAAAAATAGTAATTAATTAAAAAGTAATTAAAAATAATAAGTGAAAAATAATGAAGGGACTTAGAATTTTTCGAGCGGTATTTTTTAGTCAAGTGTAGTACGTAGTGGAATTTAAGAAGTGAATAACAGCAATTAACGATAATTAGTAATTAATAAAAAAGTAATTAAAAATATTGAGTAAAAATAATGAAGGTAATAATTAAAAATGGTAATTAAAAATAATGAGTAAAAAATAATGAAGGGAATTTTTCGGTGAACTTTAGTTTAAGGATTTATTTTTTGATTTGAAGCGGAAATTTTGGGGAGATTGATTTTTTTTTTTTTTTCACCGTGTTTTTAATAAGGGGTTAAGCGGATATTTTGGGGACACAGAATGTTTTTTTTCTGTACTATTGTACGAGTAGTTTTTAATTTTAATGTGGTGACTTAAAAATTTTCAGTTTGGTGTAATTTAAGAGTTTATTTTTTTTTATTTTAAGCAGAAATTTTGGGGAGATTGATTTTTTTTTTCCACTGTGCTCTTACATGATGAGTTAAGCGGGTATTTTGGGGGAAATTATTATTTTAGCCTAATCATACGCGAAGGATATATTTTTTTTTTCGGGGGTTGATATTTTAATGAAGAATTAATTAAGGAGGGAGCATTCATGGTGAATTAATGAATTATTTTTTTAGGAGTAATTTTGTTAAGATTGAATTATTTTTTCATTTTTTGGAATTTTACGCGGATATTAATGTTTAATAGGGGGACTTTAATTTTTTTTTGCAATGAAATTGACGTACGCTCGTCGATCTAACCGTTCGGAGTTTATAGTTTTCTTCAAATCATGTATGAATATTGGTTTAGAATTTCTTAGAATGACTTCCACCACTTTTATATCTATCCATTATCATAAATAACACATGCTGGTGATGGGAATTTGGGAAGAACAATTTTGAATATTTATTTAATGAAGGAACTTTAAAATTATTTCGAGTACTATTTTTAGTCAACTATGTTATACACTTGATATTTTAGAATAGTTAAAAAATAACTTTAAAATTTGAATAAAAAAATATGTTTCAAAATGGGATTTTACGTGCTAGCATTGAATCGCACTCGTCGCCCTAACGGTTTAGAATATGTGGTTTCCTTCGAACCTTGGTGAAAATTTAATTGAATTGATTATTATTATTATTTTGTATGTGTTGTATATATGTGTGCGTATATATGTTTGTGTGTTGTATGCATGTATGTGTGTGAATATATGTTTGTGTGTTGTATGCATGTGCGTGTGTTGTATGTATGTACGTATGTATGTGTGTTGTATGCATGTATTTGTTGTATGTATGTGCGTGTAATTTTTTGCCGATAGGTGTGATCTTTAGCTGAAAGTGACCTAGGGTCAAAACTTTTACCCAGGAATCGCCACGGGGAGGCAGATCACTTGATTCCCGTATTGCACACATTCACATACATTATTTCGAGCGATATTTTTAGTGAAACATAATATGCAAATGAATTTGTAAAATAATTAAAAAATAACTTTAAAATTTAAATGAAAGAATGTTTTAAAATGTAATTTTACGTACTAACATTTAATCGCGCTCGTTGGTTTTTACTGTTTGGAGTCTGTCATTTTCCTTTAACCTTGGAAAACCTTGCGTCAATAAGGATATTTCAGAAAGACCCCCACTTTGGGTACTCTTTTAAACTAATATTTGTAATGAGATGTGTTCGCGCGCGTCGGCCTAACTGTTTGGAGTATCAACATAAAATCATCAAATTAATACAAAATATTTACCCATGTAAAGAAAAATCAAAGTACAATGATTCACCATTTGTTTGATAAATCTTAAAGCATAATATCTATCATACAACATCATGTTATGTAAAAAATATAAGTAAATATTTTTAGTTTTAAAATCATTTATATTCGAATGGGTAGTTCGATGAATTAAGAACATTAGAATTTTATGGATTAAGAAGTAACAATTGAGAAAAAAATCATTTCAAAATATTTTTTTTTAAAACCAACTTTCATGCAATTCAAAAACTTTTAGTTTGAAAATTAAATTGTTTTTTCTTAAGAGAAATATTTTATGCGAGTGAAAAAAGTGAAAGTCAGTTAATTTATGAATCACTTTAAAATATTACCACGCAATAAATTGTTTTGAAACTATATTCTTAAACATATTAATATTTAAAAGTTAAGTCATTTTATACATTTTATATTCAAATTATACTTACCAACATATGAATTCGCCTTCATTCCGCATTTTCTTGAAGAATAATGTTTAATAAACTCTTATCAACACAGCATGTTGTTGTGAATCACTAGCAAGTTAAGACAGGTATGATATGAGTAATCGTTGGGATTTCCCCAAAGAGGTGAAGTCATTCTTATCAAATCCTATTCTGAATGAGAAATATTTCAATTTCAATTAACTTCAGATTTTGTTATTTAATAATTATTTTTTTAATTTGACAATTTTAATTAATGTTTTAGTGAAATTACCTTTAAGATTTTAATTTTTTTTTAATGCTTATACTATTTCACACATGTACATTCCTATTTGTAAATAGAAAATCATAAAAAACATATTTGAATGATTTTATTATTATTATTGTTAGACATTATATTTGAAAATCATTTAAACTTTTATCTTTTATTATTATTATTATTTAGATATTAAGAAGTGACGAAGACCTGTAGAATTAATCTCATCTTAAAACTGATTAATATTCGAAGAAAAATTTATTCTGTTATCTTTTAATTTACCAAACATATATCTTAATATTCATTAACGCACTTCTTATTTAATGAATAATATATTTGATGAATAATATATTTTATAATATATATGAGATTTTAATCTTTTTTTAAAAAATTTGGGTTATGTTATTTCATACACATACGTTCTTATTCGAAAATTCAAAACCATAAAAAACATCGTTGGTTGATTTTTTATTTTTAATTAGACATTGTATTGGAAAAGCATTAAAACCTTTCATTTTTATCTCATTTAGACTTCAAAAAGTGTCGAAGATCTAACTGCTTTGCAAAGACTTAAAACTAGTGATTTGATGAGTCATACTTTCTGTGGGTTGTTTTCAATTTTGGAATTATCTTAATTAATTACCAAACTTCTCATTTTTTTAAATACCACACTAATCATTGCCCCCATTACTTAATCGCGTAAATATAATTTATATAGTTTATAATTATCAGTTTTATACTAACATTTGAGACCTATACGTATGTGTTGTATTAATTCTTTTAGTTTAATTCATACAAATTTTAACTAAAGCATCCTGTGCTAGTTTTCATACATTTATTATCACATCACGTGATAGAATTTCTTGCGATGTTTTAGAAATAATAGATATTTAATTTTTTTTTAAAATTAGTTAATAACATGAAAAAAATTTAATTGCTTTTTAACATGAATCTTTTAAGAAAAACATATTTTATTCTGAAACATTAAATTTAAAAACTAACTCTTAAGAATATGACTTGATGCAATTTACTCATTTTAAACAAGTTAACTTTACTAATTATCGTTAAAATTATTCATTTACCAATGATTTAAACTTCACATTTTAAAGTTATTTATATAATATACTAACATTTAATTATAATAGGTTTAATTTTATTAAAAATTCTGAATAAAATAAAATTTATACTTTAAAAAAAATTATAACACCATTTAAAAATATTAAACAACAACAACAACAAACTTATAATTAAGAGATGAATAAATATAAATATATGAATCACACAATAATAAAAAGAAATACTTAATCATTCATAAAAATTCTTCCCTTGAACATTCACACATATGTTAGTAAAAATATAACACTAAAGTTTTCAAAAAGATTATAAGCGTTTCCAAATCAACAAAGAAAATTGAGTATTAAATATCGAATAATGGATATGCACTTTTTACACTCACATCTTACAATGTAATTAGTAACCAAATGTAATGATTTTTAAGCATGTCTTCTTTTTTTTTTTCAATGAAAGACTATCACAGTTGAATATTTAGCTTTCTCTTCATAACTTTATCGAGAAATATGTAATGTATACCACACGATTTCATCAAATGAATCACAATACAATTCAAACTTCTCATTTTCAATGTTTTATATATACTAGTATTTATCAAATAGGTATTTATTCTGAACAATCATTACTTAGTATATTGATGAAAAGTTCGTGTTGAATGGTTTTTAACTCAAATGGTGTGAGAGAAGGATATATTAGGACAGAAGTTATTAAATATAGAGTCTTTAAAGTTTATACCTGTGCAAGAATTGGCATTTCAAGAAACAAAGTTGTGTCACATTTGAAAGCATTCTTTATATTCGAAACGCACACATGATCACGATCACACCACTGAAGAGTATAGAGAAGCTGTTTATGATGTATATAATTTGAATTTTCATTAACACAATATTATAACCGAAGTTTTTCGACAGTTTGAAAAATTATGATGCACAACGTCTGCACACGTTAACACAGAATAAGATTAGCTTATGCCCTTTCGATGATAAGCGTTATTTGCAGGTAAGATGCATTAACATAACAACATTTTCTTGATAATTTTTCTTGCAGGTTTCGAAACCACAAACATCTGATCATACTTCTCATTTTTAACACGCGACACTAACCACTGGGCCATTAAAGCCCGTAATTTAGTAACTAAAAAGTAAGAAAGATCATCGAAAGTGATTACTTCACACATGCAAAAATAATTTTTATTGTGACTTATCAGTTAAAAATCACGAAGAAAAGAAAAAAATCACATATGTTTTGGATTACTTTGAGATTTTATGAGTCACCTCATCAGTTAAATAGACATATTCACTTCTTACGAAATGTATTATATTTTAGTTTATCAGTCATAGTGTGATTACTTATTAATAATTTTAGTATCATTAAAAAAGTTTAAAAAAAGTTAAATATATCAAAAATACAAGTTCGTGTTAAAGGTTTAAACAAATTGTTAAAATAATTTTACAAAACTTTACAAATTATTTAAAAATGATTCACTAATATTTAGTAATCGACAAATTTTAATAGCCATAATCATTTATATGTGATTAAAGTTTTCTGTTTTAACTGTTAAGTTATTAGATCCCCCCTTCAATTACATCTCATTGATAAGTTTTAATCAACCAACCAACCATTCAACTGTTTCCGCAAATATCTAGTATGTCAGTTAGATTTTCAGTTTTAACTGTTAAATTATTACATCCCCTCCCCCTCAATTTCATCTCATTGATAAGTTTTCAACAACCAACCACCCAACTATTTATCAACCCTAACAACCAGGTATTTGTTTGCCCTAGTAACCAAAAAGCTTTTATTGACACATGAACAAAATTTTTAAGATGCAAGACTTGTCATTTTTAATCGAAAAAACAATGACATATGTAATAATTTTTCCTTACTTAAATGAAATCTTTGCAATGGTAAAACTTGGAAAATTCATTTAATTCATAAATTTAAAGTCAGCAGACAAGGTCTTCATACTTCTTTTAGTATTTTACTAACATTTTACCAAATATCTTAAGAAATCAACAAATTATTTTAATAAAAATTCTCATTTGTAAGTGACGTTACTAACCTAACTTGAAAAAATTAACTTGTCAAAGCAGGTTTTGATTATTCCAACTTAGTAATAATCATAAGTTTCATATGATAATCAACCTGTTTGGTTATTTCCCAGTATGGTTTTATAAAAAAAGTCTCACATGCAAATAACATAACTTAAGGGGTGTCAGGAGTTTTAAATTTAACGCACTTCATGAAAATGTGCTTCCGCTTCGAATTCGCATAACTTCATAAATATTCAAAGTATTTACTTAATTTTTTGTGGTATATTTGGGATAGGGTTTAGGTCTAATAATATCATAAAATAAAGACTCACAACAGACTAAAAAAAATATAGCAAGAACATTTAAGTAATGAAATTTTCATGTATTTTTCAAAACAATCCGTAAGATTAAGAAAAATCTATTTGAAGTATCATCTGGAAATTTCTCACATATGTTTATATTAACATTCCCTATAAAATGAATTAATTTTGTAAAGATAATTTAAAATTTAATTAACTTTTTAATGATTAATTAATTGTAATTTTAACGATTTTTCAAATTTTCAAATTCATATGCCATTTTAAATTAGATAATTTCAAGCAATGTTTATATCCTTAATTCATTCTATAAAATAGAGTTTAGAGATCATTTTAGTCTATGAATGAAGTTTATAGGTCTACTCAAAGTTTAGTTATCTTACGGATAGTGATAGCCTTTTTGAAAAAATACATGAAAATTTCATTACTTAAATGTTCTTGCTATATTTTTTTTAATCTGTTGTGAGTCTTTATTTTATGATATTATTAGACCTAAACCCTATCCCAAATATACCTCAAAAAATTAAGTAAATACTTTGAATATTTATGAAGTTATGCGAATTCGAAGCTGAAGCACATTTTCATGAAGTGCGTTAAATTTAAAACTCCTGACACCCCTTAACTAACTTGAAAAAATAACTTGTCAAAGCAGGTTTTCAATGTTTCAGCTTAGTAATATTCCTAAGTTTTATATGATATTCAACCTGTTTGGTTATGTCTCAGCATATCTTTATAAAACTTATCGAAAAAAACATTTAATATCAACCTAAAATATGTGAATAATTCAGTTAGTCTTTTAAAGATGATTATTTCCCTTCTATTATTTAAAAAACATTTTTAAATAAAATTATTACTGTTGCCAGTTTATCCCAGTGTTATGAAATGTGCAAGCGAAACTTTTCATTCTAATTTTCACATTTTATTATTTCAAATTATTGTTTTCAAGTTTTACTAAAATTTGGAATAAAATATTTAATTTTCATGCATAATTAAATTGAAATACATTAATAATAAAGACACATTTAACATTGTATACTCACCTAATCCAACACTTTCACAAGTACACGTCCTACTCACTCCAAGGTTTAGGAAGAAATGAGAGATTCAAAGTCCTTATCAGAAAATGTTATCAGATAATTTTATCTTAAGATACGTGACGTCATAGAACATATGTCATCAACTGGTCACGTGATGTATATCATATGACCGATGCTTTGTTAATTAATTAATCTTATTAATTAATTATTAAGTATTAAAATAATTATCAATTAATTCATTAATTAAATTAATTAATAAGATTAATTAATTAACAAAGCATCGGTCATATGATATACATCACGTGACCAGTTGATGACATATGTTCTATGACGTCACGTATCTTAAGATAAAATTATCTGATAACATTTTCTGATAAGGACTTTGAATCTCTCATTTCTTCCTAAACCTTGGAGTGAGTAGGACGTGTACTTGTGAAAGTGTTGGATTAGGTGAGTATACAATGTTAAATGTGTCTTTATTATTAATGTATTTCACTTTAATTATGCATGAAAATTAAATATTTTATTCCAAATTTTAGTAAAACTTGAAAACAATAATTTGAAATAATAAAATGTGAAAATTAGAATGAAAAGTTTCGCTTGCACATTTCATAACACTGGGATAAACTGGCATCAGTAATAATTTTATTTAAAAATGTTTTTTAAATAATAGAAGGGAAATAATCATCTTTAAAAGACTAACTGAATTATTCACATATTTTAGGTTGATATTAAATGTTTTTTCGATAAATTTTATAAAGATATGCTGAGACATAACCAAATAGGTTGAATATCATATAAAACTTAGGAATATTACTAAGCTGAAACATTGAAAACCTGCTTTGACAAGTTATTTTTTCAAGTTAGTTAAGTTATGTTATTTGCATGTGAGACTTTTTTTATAAAACCATACTGGGAAATAACCAAACAGGTTGATTATCATATGAAACTTATGATTATTACTAAGTTGGAATAATCAAAACCTGCTTTGACAAGTTAATTTTTTCAAGTTAGGTTAGTAACGTCACTTACAAATGAGAATTTTTATTAAAATAATTTGTTGATTTCTTAAGATATTTGGTAAAATGTTAGTAAAATACTAAAAGAAGTATGAAGACCTTGTCTGCTGACTTTAAATTTGTGAATTAAATGAATTTTCCAAGTTTTACCATGCACATGCAAAGGTTTCATTTAAGTAAGGAAAAATTATTACATATGTCATTGTTTTTTCGATTAAAAATGACAAGTCTTGCATCTTAAAAATTTTGTTCATGTGTCAATAAAAGCTTTTTGGTTACTAGGGCAAACAAATACCTGGTTGTTAGGGTTGATAAATAGTTGGGTGGTTGGTTGTTGAAAACTTATCAATGAGATGAAATTGAGGGGGAGGGGATGTAATAATTTAACAGTTAAAACTGAAAATCTAACTGACATACTAGATATTTGCGGAAACAGTTGAATGGTTGGTTGGTTGATTAAAACTTATCAATGAGATGTAATTGAAGGGGGAATCTAATAACTTAACAGTTAAAACAGAAAACTTTAATCACATATAAATGATTATGGCTATTAAAATTTGTCGATTACTAAATATTAGTGAATCATTTTTAAATAATTTGTAAAGTTTTGTAAAATTATTTTAACAATTTGTTTAAACCTTTAACACGAACTTGTATTTTTGATATATTTAACTTTTTTTAAACTTTTTTAATGATACTAAAATTATTAATAAGTAATCACACTATGACAGATAAACTAAAATATAATACATTTCGTAAGAAGTGAATATGTCTATTTAACTGATGAGGTGACTCATAAAATCTCAAAGTAATCCAAAACATATGTGATTTTTTTCTTTTCTTCGTGATTTTTAACTGATAAGTCACAATAAAAATTGTTTTTGCATGTGTGAAGTAATCACTTTCGATGATCTTTCTTACTTTTTAGTTACTAAATTACGGGCTTTAATGGCCCAGTGGTTTGTGTCGCGTGTTAAAAATGAGAAGTATGATCAGATGTTTGTGGTTTCGAAACCTGCAAGAAAAATTATCAAGAAAATGTTGTTATGTTAATGCATCTTACCTGCAAATAACACTTATCATCGAAAGGGCATAAGCTAATCTTATTCTGTGTTAACGTGTGCAGACGTTGTGCATCATAATTTTTCAAACTGTCGAAAAACTTCGGTTATAATATTGTGTTAATGAAAATTCAAATTATATACATCATAAACAGCTTCTCTATACTCTTCAGTGGTGTGATCGTGATCATGTGTGCGTTTCGAATATAAAGAATGCTTTCAAATGTGACACAACTTTGTTTCTTGAAATGCCAATTCTTGCACGGGTATAAACTTTAAAGACTCTATATTTAATAACTTCTGTCCTAATATATCCTTCTCTCACACCATTTGAGTTAAAAACCATTCAACACAAACTTTTCATCAATATACTAAGTAATGATTGTTCAAAATAAATACCTATTTGATAAATACTAGTACATATAAAACATTGAAAATGAGAAGTTTGAATTGTATTGTGATTCATTTGATGAAATCGTGTGGTATACATTACATATTTCTCGATAAAGTTATGAAGAGAAAGCTAAATATTCAACTGTGATAGTCTTTCATTGAAAAAAAATTTAAGAAGACATGCTTAAAAATCATTACATTTGGTTACTAATTACATTGTAAGATGTGAGTGTAAAAAGTGCATATCCATTATTCGATATTTAATACTCAATTTTCTTTGTTGATTTGGAAACGCTTATAATCTTTTTGAAAACTTTAGTGTTATATTTTTACTAACATATGTGTGAATGTTCAAGGGAAGAATTTTTATGAATGATTAAGTATTTCTTTTTATTATTGTGTGATTCATATATTTATATTTATTCATCTCTTAGTTCTAAGTTTGTTGTTGTTGTTGTTTAATATTTTTAAATGGTGTTATAATTTTTTTTAAAGTATAAATTTTATTTTATTCAGAATTTTTAATAAAATTAAACCTATTATAATTAAATGTTAGTATATTATATAAATAACTTTAAAATGTGAAGTTTAAATCATTGGTAAATGAATAATTTTAACGATAATTAGTAAAGTTAACTTGTTTAAAATGAGTAAATTGCATCAAGTCATATTCTTAAGAGTTAGTTTTTAAATTTAATGTTTCAGAATAAAATATGTTTTTCTTAAAAGATTCATGTTAAAAAGCAATTAAATTTTTTTCATGTTATTAACTAATTTTAAAAAAAAATTAAATATCTATTATTTCTAAAACATCGCAAGAAATTCTATCACGTGATGTGATAATAAATGTATGAAAACTAGCACAGGATGCTTTAGTTAAAATTTGTATGAATTAAACTAAAAGAATTAATACAACACATACGTATAGGTCTCAAATGTTAGTATAAAACTGATAATTATAAACTATATAAATTATATTTACGCGATTAAGTAATGGGGGCAATGATTAGTGTGGTATTTAAAAAAATGAGAAGTTTGGTAATTAATTAAGATAATTCCAAAATTGAAAACAACCCACAGAAAGTATGACTCATCAAATCACTAGTTTTAAGTCTTTGCAAAGCAGTTAGATCTTCGACACTTTTTGAAGTCTAAATGAGATAAAAATGAAAGGTTTTAATGCTTTTCCAATACAATGTCTAATTAAAAATAAAAAATCAACCAACGATGTTTTTTATGGTTTTGAATTTTCGAATAAGAACGTATGTGTATGAAATAACATAACCCAAATTTTTTAAAAAAAGATTAAAATCTCATATATATTATAAAATATATTATTCATCAAATATATTATTCATTAAATAAGAAGTGCGTTAATGAATATTAAGATATATGTTTGGTAAATTAAAAGATAACAGAATAAATTTTTCTTCGAATATTAATCAGTTTTAAGATGAGATTAATTCTACAGGTCTTCGTCACTTCTTAATATCTAAATAATAATAATAATAAAAGATAAAAGTTTAAATGATTTTCAAATATAATGTCTAACAATAATAATAATAAAATCATTCAAATATGTTTTTTATGATTTTCTATTTACAAATAGGAATGTACATGTGTGAAATAGTATAAGCATTAAAAAAATTAAAATCTTAAAGGTAATTTCACTAAAACATTAATTAAAATTGTCAAATTAAAAAAATAATTATTAAATAACAAAATCTGAAGTTAATTGAAATTGAAATATTTCTCATTCAGAATAGGATTTGATAAGAATGACTTCACCTCTTTGGGGAAATCCCAACGATTACTCATATCATACCTGTCTTAACTTGCTAGTGATTCACAACAACATGCTGTGTTGATAAGAGTTTATTAAACATTATTCTTCAAGAAAATGCGGAATGAAGGCGAATTCATATGTTGGTAAGTATAATTTGAATATAAAATGTATAAAATGACTTAACTTTTAAATATTAATATGTTTAAGAATATAGTTTCAAAACAATTTATTGCGTGGTAATATTTTAAAGTGATTCATAAATTAACTGACTTTCACTTTTTTCACTCGCATAAAATATTTCTCTTAAGAAAAAACAATTTAATTTTCAAACTAAAAGTTTTTGAATTGCATGAAAGTTGGTTTTAAAAAAAAATATTTTGAAATGATTTTTTTCTCAATTGTTACTTCTTAATCCATAAAATTCTAATGTTCTTAATTCATCGAACTACCCATTCGAATATAAATGATTTTAAAACTAAAAATATTTACTTATATTTTTTACATAACATGATGTTGTATGATAGATATTATGCTTTAAGATTTATCAAACAAATGGTGAATCATTGTACTTTGATTTTTCTTTACATGGGTAAATATTTTGTATTAATTTGATGATTTTATGTTGATACTCCAAACAGTTAGGCCGACGCGCGCGAACACATCTCATTACAAATATTAGTTTAAAAGAGTACCCAAAGTGGGGGTCTTTCTGAAATATCCTTATTGACGCAAGGTTTTCCAAGGTTAAAGGAAAATGACAGACTCCAAACAGTAAAAACCAACGAGCGCGATTAAATGTTAGTACGTAAAATTACATTTTAAAATATTCTTTCATTTAAATTTTAAAGTTATTTTTTAATTATTTTACAAATTCATTTGCATATTATGTTTCACTAAAAATATCGCTCGAAATAATGTATGTGAATGTGTGCAATACGGGAATCAAGTGATCTGCCTCCCCGTGGCGATTCCTGGGTAAAAGTTTTGACCCTAGGTCACTTTCAGCTAAAGATCACACCTATCGGCAAAAAATTACACGCACATACATACAACAAATACATGCATACAACACACATACATACGTACATACATACAACACACGCACATGCATACAACACACAAACATATATTCACACACATACATGCATACAACACACAAACATATATACGCACACATATATACAACACATACAAAATAATAATAATAATCAATTCAATTAAATTTTCACCAAGGTTCGAAGGAAACCACATATTCTAAACCGTTAGGGCGACGAGTGCGATTCAATGCTAGCACGTAAAATCCCATTTTGAAACATATTTTTTCATTCAAATTTTAAAGTTATTTTTTAACTATTCTAAAATATCAAGTGTATAACATAGTTGACTAAAAATAGTACTCGAAATAATTTTAAAGTTCCTTCATTAAATAAATATTCAAAATTGTTCTTCCCAAATTCCCATCACCAGCATGTGTTATTTATGATAATGGATAGATATAAAAGTGGTGGAAGTCATTCTAAGAAATTCTAAACCAATATTCATACATGATTTGAAGAAAACTATAAACTCCGAACGGTTAGATCGACGAGCGTACGTCAATTTCATTGCAAAAAAAATTAAAGTCCCCCTATTAAACATTAATATCCGCGTAAAACTCCAAAAAATGAAAAAATAATTCAATCTTAAAAAAATTACTCCTAAAAAAATAATTCATTAATTCACCATGAATGCTCCCTCCTTAATTAATTCTTCATTAAAATATCAACCCCCGAAAAAAAAAATATATCCTTCGCGTATGATTAGGCTAAAATAATAATTTCCCCCAAAATACCCGCTTAACTCATCATGTAAGAGCACAGTGGAAAAAAAAAATCAATCTCCCCAAAATTTCTGCTTAAAATAAAAAAAATAAACTCTTAAATTACACCAAACTGAAAATTTTTAAGTCGCCACATTAAAATTAAAAACCACTCGTACAATAGTATAGAAAGCAAAATTCTATGTGCCCAAAATACCCGCTTAACCCCTTATTTAAAACACGATGAAAAAAAAAAAAAAAAAATCAATCTCCCTGAAATTCCCGCTTAAAATCTAAAAATAAATCCTTAAACTAAAGTTCACTGAAAATTTTTAAGTCGCCACATTAAAATTAAAAACCACTCGTACAATAGTACAAAAAAAACATTCTGTGTACCCAAATACCCGCTTACCTCCTCATCTAAAACACGGTGAAAAAGAAAAAAAATCGCTTCATTCCTTATTTTTAATTAATTTTTAATTACCACATTAAAATAACCTATCATACTACAGCACGTCGAAATAATTAAAGTGTCTTCATTATTTTTAATTATTTTTTGAAATTAATTTTAATGATTCATTTGTTAAATTGGATTAACTTTTACACTTGACTCAAAATAAATTTAAACTGCTGAAAATTTTAAAGTTTAAATTATTAAAATTTCTTAATAAATCACCACTCGAAAAATAATCCCTCAAACTAGAGTATGTTGAAAAAATTTCACTCATAATTTTTAATTACCTTTTTAAATGAACAACAGCAAAATTCAATCGAAAAACATACCCCATGTACTGCAACACGCCGAAAATTTTAAAGTCCCCACATTAAAATTAAAAAACACCCTCGTACTATAGTATGGTTAAAAAATTCTAACTCCCTGAAATTCCCGCTTAAAATTAAAAAAAAAATCGTTTTAACCCCTTCTCTTACAAGACGATGTCAGGAGGAGGATTGAGGAGGAGGAGGGCTGTGGAGGAGGAGGAGGCTTGAGGAGGAGGAGTGAGGAGGAGGAGCCCTCCTCCCTCCTCCGATCCTCAATCCTCCTCCCGAGGCCGGAGCCCCATTTTTCCCCTACTTTTATATGTGTGACGTTTTCCATCAAAATTATTTCTCGAATAATATTTTCTTTTTTTATTTCTGTCATTGTAATCACGCTTCTTGTAATTTTTGATAAATCTCTACTTATTTCCGTTCACTTCTTCAATATTCTTTTCTTCACTCGTGTTTTCCCGTTTATAATGTTTTTCAATTTTCGTTGCTTTAATTTTATTTTCATTGGCGCACGCACATAATTTGTGTTTTTCTTTTAGGTCACTTATTCGTCCTATTTGTAATACTTCATTTCTTTCATTCCATTTTTTTCTTACTAATTAAATTTTCTTCTTTCTCATTTATTTCTTTTCTTATTTTCAAACTTCTCACGTGATTCAAATCAATTTCATTTCCTCTATGACGCTCGCTAAATTAATCAAGAAATTACCTTTTGCATTATTATCATTTGCAACTATAATATTTTCATCACGTGAATTATCCAACGTAGACGTTTTCATATCCTTATTATTTCTGGCAGCATGATTCATTTTTATAACAGAATTCTTCTAAACTTTAGTGCAAGCTACTTGAATATTGTTGTGTTGGTACTACTAGGTCTTCTCGTTGACCAAAATATTATCGCCAAAATATAAGATTAAATGCCAATAATGGATGATCGTGAATATCACAGTCAATGACATTAAATACGATTCACGCGTTTAAAGTGTCATTGAGGGATTTTTATTTCGACTTTTTATTTTATTTTTATTAATATTCAACTAATTATTTGCTTTTTCGTTATTTAAAATAAAAATTATGTCATTATGTATAATTTGGCTGTTAGTTTGGCAATTTGTATAATTTGACGAAACTGGTCGACGGTATAACAGAGTAGTACCGTTGCATTTCCCAGCGATCTTAATTGCGTTCTCATCTATCGCCAAATTTAACTTGTTAATCACATCATAATCCAATAAAATATCATATGCAAGCGATTCTAGCACATACAAATTAGCTTTGATTTGAAAACCATCAATATTAAATTCAAATGGAAAGTATCCTTTTGTATAAACAATTACTTTATTTATGCCTGGCAAAGAGATATTATTTGAAAATAATCTTGGCAAACCCATCTTCGTGTAACATTCATAACTCACCAAACTGATATCACTTCAAGTGTCGAGAAAGATCTGTGTCTTTTTACCCCTAATATCAGTATTTATCATGCAATCCGGTTTGGCGTTATTTGTTTGTTTGATTACTGAAGAATTCACCTCTTTGTGATTGGACAATAGCGGGTTTTGGCTCCGATTTTGGCTGTCATAATTTATTTGAATATTATTCCCATTTTTACACTGAGATATTACGCGCCTAGACGCTTACTTTTGAAAAACATAACATGTGCTGCGTTCTTTTCATTTAAAAAAGAAGATTCATTTACATTAGCTGTATTATCTGCAAAATGAGTACTCTGTTAATTTGTCGACCAAAGTACTATCGCCAAATTATAAGAATAAATGCCAATAATGGATGATCGTGAATGTCAATTCAATGGCATTAAATACGATACATGTGTTTAAAACGTCATTAAGTAATACTTATTTCTACTTTTTATTTGTAATTTCATTAATATTCTACTAATTATTTGGTTTTTTAGCACTTTTCAACAAAGTTGAAAAGTGCTTATGCATTCGGTTTGTCTGTCCGTCTGTCCGTCTGTCCGGATGGCTGTCTGGCCGGATGGTCGTATGTCCGGATGGCCGTCTGGCCGGATGGCCGTCTGGCCGCGCTCTAACTCACGTAAATATACTCGGATTGCCATGAAATTTTACGACGTTATTGACATTTATCCTAGCACGAACTCTATTTAAAATGAAGTTTCTACCATGACTAGTTTATCTACAGAGAGAATCAAAAATTTCCCATTACTCGTACATTACGGCCTATGGGGAAAAATCGTTAATATACTTGGATTTCCATACAATTTCAGGACGTTATTGACGTTTACCTTAGCACGAACCCTTTTGAAAATAAAATTTCTACCATGATTAGTTTATTTACAGGGCGAATCAAAAGTTTTCCATTACATTACGGCCCATGGGGAAAAATCGTTAATATACTCGGATTGCCATGAAATTTTAGGACGTTATTGACGTTTACCCTAGCACAAGTCCTATCGAAAATGAAGTTTCTACCATGATTAGTTTATTTACAGGACGAATCAAAAATTTCCCATTATATTACGGCCTATGGGGAAAAATCGTTTCAAAGGAATTTTAAGGATGTTATACCCTGTCAAACATATTAAAATATGCATTCTATAAAATATAAGGTGAAAATGTAGCTATTATTCATTTACAGGGCCAAACGAAAGAATTCCATTAGATAATGGTAAAAGGGGGAATTGTGTGTGACATATTTTAAATATATTAAGCTTTTCATGTATAAATTGATACATGTTACTGAAGCTTAATATAAATTATACTCTACTGTCTTGCATAATATGCAGTACATAGCATTTACAGGGCCATACAAAAGATTTCAAATAGTATATTCTTTCCGAAATACCGTATATGTGTCCGATGATGGCTGATGGAGAGATGAAATACATTTTTATTATGATATGCGCGTTTATATTTCGTTAAAAATATGTACATGATATGGTGTGTATAAATGTTATAGTTGATATACAGGGCTACCCAAAAGAACTCACGAAAGTTACTAAATATGAGCGTAAATTATTAAACGTGGTTCTTAAATAAGCTATGCATTTTTACGCTGAGCTTCATTCAATTTACTGAGAAAGGTTTTCAGAATATAGATAAAAGATATACAGGGACACGCAAAAAAATCGGTACATGGACGCCTATGAATGATGATTTAGGGGAATGTGGTTTCAGTTGTTTTAAAAGTGTTTTAGTTTACAATAAATTTTAACCTAATGCTGACGTGTAATAAAGGTACAACAAAGGTAAACTACAGGGCTGAACAAAAGTATTTAAGTATGTTTCCATCTAATAGTATAAATTGCTGAAAAAGAAATTTCAAGCTACAGGGTATTTTCTTGCTAAACTAAATTTTCCCATTATATCAACTGACATATGAAATACAGGGCTGTTGAATAGTACTTGAATACATATTTGGGTATATTTGGCTATACACTATTATTTCCCTAAATAACAAAGTTTTGTTAAAGATTTCATTAAGTGTTGGAAAGTGCTTCATAATCTATGCTTAACGCATGATTTTTCTTGCTTGTTTTGTTATTTAAAATAAAAATTACGTCAATATGTATAATTTGGCTATTAGTTTGGCGAAATCGGTCGATGGGATAACAGAGTAGTACCGTAAATTGTGGTTTTCTTAAAGTATTATAACGTTGAGATGATAACCATGGTTTTGTAGTGTTGTTTTCACGTGTTTTTGGCTTACTATCTTCAAAATGGTGTGAATTTCCATTCATGAATTTAATATTACGTCGTGCCATTTCGTAATCATCTAACTTACAAACTAATGCATGAACATTTTTAATTTTCGGAAGATCATCGGTAAAATATCCTGTTTCAATTCTATCGGTAATCTTCTCTTGGTTTGATCTACCCGTATTAATTATTTTAAATCTTCAAAATTAGATACATCAAGATCAATAATCCGTTCTTCTAAATAATTTCTTAACTCAAATGCTAGATCGCACCAAGTGGCTGAATTTTCTTTCTTATGCGACATTAATTTTTGCATAATCTCTTCTGGCGTCAATTTGAATCTTTTGAGTAGCAAATTTTTTACGTAATCATAGTTATTTGTTAATGTTTTTGGTTATCTAGTTATAACATTAGTAATTTCTAGAAGTATTAAACTTAATAAGTTCATGACCCAATTTCCTTTTATTATGTTCATCCTAGAAATTTGTCATTCGAATAAAGCTAAATAGATACTAATATCACCCTTCCCATAAAAGTGTGACAATAATTTAGACAAATCTGGTTGTTTACCTGAACTGGTTACAATCGAACCGCTACTTATATTTGTCATCTTCCATTGAAGCTCAATTTTTCGTAATTCGTACTCCATCTCTAATCTTCTTTCTGCTTCTAACCGTCTTTCTCCTTTTTCTTTTTATGCTTCTAACCTTATTTCTTCTTTTTCTGTTTCTAGCATTCCTTCTTCTTTTTCGGTTTCTAGCCTTCTTTTTTCATTTTCTATTCTCTCCGCAGCAATGACTTCAAGTCGAACTTTTTCAAAATGTTCTTGATAATCCTTTGATTCTGTCACCAACTTTATCAAATTAATGATAATACGACTCTGAGGCACAACTATACCTAGGTCATCACACAATGTTAACAAATCCGCCTTCTAGCTTTATTCAGAATGGGCATCATTTATTTTTGTTTACACTTCAACAAAACAAAATATTGCACTATCCTGGAAGCTTGATTACGGATAATTTCCAATCATTACACATATGACACATTTTTTATTGTTATAAGTTTTAGTTTTAAAAAAATCATTTTTCTTCTTAGACTTTTTTCTTCTTAGTACAAAATAGCTTCCATAGTGAAATTAAAATTCAAATTTAAATCCTCTAAGTCATTCAAATCCCGGAAACGGAACCCCCCAAAACTTGTGGGATTTAAAGTCAATAAATTATGATTTAAGCAAAACTAATATTCTTCAAAATATAAGGTTTAATAGACATAGAACATATACGTAACACTAAAATATAAGAATAAAACCGAATAATACATAGCATAATCAAGTTTTCCTAAGCTTTACCTTAAAAATTGACGGAACGCGCCATGGCTGAAATCTATAGAACACCTCGTTCTTTTTACGCATTATCACACGAGTCTCGCTTTATATATATATTTATATATATATGTGTGTGTGTGTGTTTGTATGTATAAAAATATGCTTAAACATTTTTATTCATGGTAGTTTGGAAGTCTAGAGATCATGATAAGCGTAGATCCGCAAAAACCTTTCAGAAATTCTGACATAAGAGCGACCGCAATAGGTAATATTCATAAGAAATCTTACTTTAAATTGTATAAAGAAATTATTTATAATCATTTTTACAATTTTCACTTTAGGAGTAAATGGTAAATAGTATGGTATATCAAAATAAATCGCACATCCATAATTTGTGTTAGAAGTCGTTAAATGAAAACAATAAAACGATTAAGACGAGTATGGACATAAAATATAGAGTTCGAAATAGAGATTTTGTATTTTGTGGAAATATAAATTTCGCCATGAGTATTATAGAACCTTAACGGAAATTTTCACTTTTATTATAATTTTGAGAACATTTTAAAAAATTCAAATTTTAAAGCATAATTTTAAAATGATCCTTGCGAGTAAATTTTTTAGATATATGCTTGGTTTAGGAAACTAATCACCTAAAACTCTATTACAAACAAATCTGTGTATCAATTTTTAATACGTTATGCATAATACATGTATACTACATTTAGTAGTTTTTTTTAAATATATCTTTTCTGAATTCCATGTATCTTTTTTTTATTCTGCTTTATGATACGTAAAAAATCAAATTTAATTGTCTTAATGAATTCAATTTAAAAAAATGCATACTCAATTTCTTCTTAAGCAATATCAGGATTCTTCCTTCGGTTTTTGATCAAAATATAAGCAGCAAAGGGAATTTCAAAAACTAAAAAAAGTAATAAAATCGATACCGAGAAAAAAGAATTTGAAGTGTATTTAACCCCCCCCCCCTAAAAAAAAAATAATTGTGAGCAAAATTAAAACACTTGTAACTCTGCATAAAATAATCGCTTCTGTATACGGCCGCATACATATTAGAGAAAAATAATTTACACAAAAATATATGTTTAATTTTTGGTCGATTTTTATTAAAATAAAGGTTCAAATTCCCCTTAAAAACATTTTATGTACAAACTGCCTAAATCCTTCTTTTTCACCCAACCGATTCTCAAAAATATTTTTTTAATATTATGTAAAGCCAAAATATAATAAATCCTTGTAATTTATATACTGCAGCTGTAAAATATTGCAATTTCTATAAAAAATTCTTTGGTAAAGTCTTATAAATCAGTTTATGTATTAAAAAATTGAATTATTTTACTAAGCATATTTTAGCTGTTAATAAATTTAATATTATTATTAAAACATATGTAGAAAAGTTATAGCATAGGGTTTTTTCGAACTTTCAATTGCAGTTTATAAATAATTTTTTATTCATTTAATAAATTCCCTATTCTGTGCTTTTTTATTTTAAAATCTATAAAATTGTTAACAACATACACACTGTTTTAATTTCTTTCAAAGTTACACAAATCGACTTTTCTGGACTAATTTTTGTCACTTAAACGTATCAAATCTGTAAACTTTACTTTACTGGCATGTAGATAAAGTACTGTTTCGTTTAAAATCAAGATTTCAATGGCATAAATAGTTGTACGCTTACAATTTATTTAAAGAAATATTTTAATCAATATTTTCACTAATGTTCAAATTTTCAATAAGGTTACTTACCCGTAAAAATTGTTTAAATCTTTTAATTATAAACCGTGTTTAATTTTGAATTACTTTAAAATTGAAACTTTAAAATTAATGTTACAAATACATTAATAAAAATATTTGAAAAAATATTTTTTCAAGTATATTTAATTATTTAACAGTTTTTTTTTATAAAATATAATAATTTAATAGCCGTAAGGTAAAAATTTCAGCCGATAAAATCTGATATATTTTATTTATCAACACTTTATAAATTGGTCTTTATACGACACTTGGTAGGAATAAAATTAATAGCTTCAAAGAAAAGCTTTCATTTTTAATCAAATGAATCTTTTTTCATTTTCCCTTTAAACAAAAAACTGTAAGTAAAAGTGAAGTGGCACAACGATTTTAAGGAAAAAAGCATTAATGCATCAATTGAAAATGCTGGAACATATCCAATTTCTTCTCTGTTTCCGATGTGTTCGAAAAAACTTTGGAAGAAAATTGAAAAATCACGAAAATATCTTGGAAACTATCAAGACCATATGTGACAATTATTATAATATATTATTTAGAATTAGAAAAATTGGATGGGCATGGCAGTTTTTTAAATGATCTGAATTATAATTATAACGTTTTATTTAGTAATAATAATTAGAAAAATTCCCAGCATATATTTTGTATAAAATTTAATAAGGAAGATATATATGAAAGATTGCTTTTAGTTGAAAAGATATTGTCAAAAAGAAAATAAGCTTTGCCTTTTGTTTTTAACGCAAATATATTTTTCTTTTAGGGGAACAATCGACCATTATTTTAGCAGAAATCTACCTCGAAATTTCGAAGTTAAAAGAGTTTGAAATTTTCAAACAAAGAATTTTACATACATTTAATATGCTTTAAATAGGTTTTTCTTAAAACGGACTTTTCAACGTTTTCAAATTTTAAAAATAAACATTAGAATTGTTGAAAAAAACGAAAGTTCGATTTTTGATTTCGGATAGCAGCCAAAAGTTTTGTTATCTAATCTGTAATATACGTTCGAAATTTCTTGAAGTTTATAAAACCCTTCAAGTCTCTATCAGAAATTTTACATTTTCATTGAATCACTCAATATCTTCTTGAGAAAAATTGTACATTTACAGGGTTTTTTTGGCAATCTCGATTGATACTTTTATATTTAAAATGTTTAATGTTACCCCTTTTTTTATTTTTAAGCTTTAAGTGTTTATTTTTAAATATTTGAAAGTTTTATTTAGTTTTGAAAATTGTTTGTTCTCATTTTGAGCAAAAATGAGTGCAAGTAGAGACAAACTGGTGTTTGCTCTAGCTCTATAGAAGTACACTGGCATGTCCCCTATTTGTCCCCTGTTGAACAATTTACAACGCGCGTTTGCTCAGGTGATGGAAATTTGTGAGCCCGACGAAAGGTTAACTAGTTTTTGAATTTTGCTCTTCGTTATTTTCTCCATAAATCCGATATCTACATAGGATAATCATGCAATAACTTTCATACATAACGAGTTCTCTATTTTTTTTTCTAAGTTTAGAAATTTTTCATAAATAGTGAGTTTGAATCCCCTAATACTTTACATTGCTCTTTAAAAGGCAAATGCACAGCACATCTTGTTTTCGAATCTCGTGAATCGGATGTATTAAAAATTTTCACACGATATATTTCTTCATTTGTGTATATTTCCTTTGAAAAGGTATTTCCTAAGAGATTTTTTTTTTTACATAATTTGTTTCAACATTTATCAAATTAGCTATAATATTCTAAAAATGTATCACTATCCCTGTTATGCACCACCCATAATCCGAATTTACTGAAAAGAGAAGTCTTAGTTTTCCAAACAATATTTCGCCTTTAATTATAGATAATGATAGAGTGGCACATCGAATTATAACTCTATTGGATCTGGTTTATTTCACTTAAGATCTGCTAATATTATATCCTTTAAAGTCTAAATACATCAAATTCGCATGATAAAACTGTACGGTTACTCATTATTTTTTTCAAAATATAAAAATGTACTTAATCGTGTTTTTTGTTTATTAAAATGAGTAGAAATTTCTAATAATTTATTCAAATCATAATTCTCTACAACGTCAAGGGTTTCTTTTGAGTATCACAGGATATTTATGGTATCTAGTATGTTTATCCTTTTCTATCCAATTTAATCTTTTTTTATGACTTTTTAAATATTTTCTCCACTTTATTATGGATGGTGTGTTGGTAGCCCCTAAATCGTACTATTTTGTTTTTCTTTATAGCTAATGAAATCACACACTATATTTGTAGTTCAAATGTATTTGCGAGCCAGAGAAATCTACTTTCGTTCTGCAAATTTTTATTATATTCCATTTAATTTTTAATTTTCTCCTTGTTTTAATTTCTTAAATTTTATTACATATACTGGTTATATATATATATATATATATATATAGATATATATATATACATACATTGATACAGATATTTTTCTCGATATAGGTATATTGTAATATCGTCTGAACTTTTAACTCAGTTTCAATAACAATAAAATAATTTATTTTAGAAAAATTACATTTTTAAAAAATTCGCCGTCAAGAAAATAAAAATGCACCACATAAAGCTGTTAATATACCATAAGAGAAAAAAAAGATATTGCTTTTCTCTCACTTTAAAATTACGAACATTAATAGTTAATTCTCTAACAACAAAATAGCTTGGGGGAAAAAAGGAGATTTTTGTTTTACCATTAAAAATTATTTATTTTTCTGAATCCATTAACTGAGCTTTAAAGTAATTAAGGTTTAAGCGTACACAATCTTTGGTATTTATCGTATAAATTTTAAAATTAGAAATTTAAAAAGTCTTAGACTAAAGTAATTAATTCAGATGTTGAGATAGTTTTTTGACAGTTTAACGTTTGTTTTCTTTTCATGTAAAGATGTATTCAGACATTACAAAAAAGAATTATATTAATTTAACAAATTAACATAAAATATTTCCTTATAAAAACTGAACCTTTTTTAATCATAGCTGTATATATATTTACTTCTTGCAAAGAAGTATTTATTCGTCATCATAAAATTTTATAATGAATTATATATAAAATATTAAATGAAATGTAAATAAATTCACTAAAAAATCCAATTGAAATATGTTTCCGGTAGAAAATACTAACTTTTTTCAAAATAATCTGTATGTATCAAAATAAAAATAAAATCTTTCACAAAATACAAAATAAGAATTTTAAAAAGCTCACCGGTTTACTTAAAAGGTGACTAATATAAAAGAGAATGTTGCGAGTTAAAAAGGTACAATTAGATTAAATTTCTTAGCATTTTCACGATGCAATACCGCGGTCATCGTCAGAGAGTACTTCTGTTCAATGCTTTTCCATTCTTTGAATTACGTCGAGGTGTTTGAAATGAAAGAATCTGTAATAATTAAGGTTGTTGAAAGTTGAAGTAGCAGTGCTTTTAAATAAACTTAGGCAGAAAAAAAAGTTTAACTTTTGTTCCATTTTTTAATGCGTCATATTTAAAACCCTTAGGTTTACTACAATCAGTATGCATACTTGTCTTTTTTAAACCTGTATATAGATATATTTTATGCTCAAAATTTATATTTGCAATATGCTTTAATAAAATAAATATTATTGGTTATTCAATTTCAATAGTTTTATCAGACTTAATTCTGAAAAAAATACACTCATTATTTCCAGTTATCCCTATTTTCAGAGAAAAGTATTTTATAAGAAAGTTTGTAGTTTCGCTTACGAAATGTAATATGAAGTAATTGTATAAAAAAAATGTCAGAAATTTAAATCATGTTTTGAAATTTGTTCATAGAAAATTAAAAATGTTGCACTCTAAACCGATATTTGAGCACAAAGCATTGAGTGAAAGACACCAGAATGTATAATATGTTTTATCAAACAGTGAGAACTTTTATTAAATTATAATTAAAGAATTAGAATCTTTAGAAAACAATGTATTCATTTATATATATATATATATATATATAGTGCATGTAAAAACTATAAGGACAGCCAAAAATATTATTTTTGTTTGATAAATTTCAAAACAAATGAAAATTTCTTCATTATAATATGTATTATGAAGCTGAAAAGCAAATAAAGTCAACAAAATTGAACTGCGAGATTTTATTATGAAAATAAAGTAATATACAGAAAAAAGCACTGTTTTAGCCTATGTAAAATATTTTAAAGCCAGTAAAATAAATACAATACAGAAACCGGAGAAACAAAGTTTTAATATGTTATGCATCATCATACGAGTTTAATGATTGAAAATATTCCATCATTCCTCGACATCATTGATTTTCCGCACAGTTCGGGATTGGTTTTGTGTATTTGTCTTCAATATAGCTGATCTAAATATATGTGCTGAGGAAAAATACCTTCCATTTTTATGTATTCGTCTTTTTAAATCTCATCGATAGGGTTTAGATCAGAACTTCTGGGTGGCCATTGCAAAATTTCAATATTTTTCTTAGGGAGCTAGTTTTGTCTGACGGCTTGTGTTGATAAGCGCATTATGACGTGATACGACAAATGGTTCCGCGTAATTTTCTCCAATGAAAAAAAAGAAACTTAAATGCTTCTGTATTTATGGAAATATTATTGGGATGGAAATATTATTGGGATAATTTAAGAATAGAAAAAGAGATTTTTTAAAAACATCATACTATGGCACATTCATTGTCATATGATGCTGCTTTTCGTTCAGTGACGTGATGTCACTTGTATATCTTTCAGGAAAATTTAAAACAAAGACACGTATACAAACTCTTTATGACCATATTTCAATTGTTGCAAATCTTCTGGCAGAAAAAAATGGATATAACAGAGAGATATTTCGAATATTCTCTCAAGCCGTGAAAAAAAAAATAGTTCCATAAGTAAAATCTTAAATTTTTGCAATGGTCGCTCATTATTCCTGATCTAAATCCTATCGATAACATACAGGGAGATCTCTCAAGACGAGTTTATATAAAGTTAAAGCATTTTTCTTCAGCATCAGAACTCAGATTTACTTTTGAAGACGAGTAGTACAAAACAAATCCAAACTTTGCCAAAAATTAATGATTGGATATTTGCAACCATTAAAATCATAGGTGGGTACATAATATATATAATATTAATTTATTCGATTACTATATTGAATTTATTTTGCTGTTCTTATTGTGTTTGCATGGGCAAAAATATTGGGGGTTCTTTTGTTGAACAATTTGTTTTTGTAATAAAATAATCACAGTTGAATTTTATTGACTTTTTTATTAGCTTTTAGCTTGATAGTATATTATAAGAGCAAAAGTTTCATTTTTTTCTGAAATTTATAAAAAATAAATATTTATTGTGTCAATATAGTTTGTACACGCACTGTATATTATAATCACATCTTATGTGATTTCATTTGTAATGTTTTCACAAAATTAAATCTACACGTACGGATCTTTATCTGTAAGAAACAACGCATTATTACGATAGTATTTTTTTAATATATTAATCTTTAATAAAATATGATTCTTAAAATAATAGTTGCTTCTAATGCATAAAAGTGAAGCATACATTTAGAGAAAGTTTGCTTCGAAGTCCGATGAATGTTAAAACTGGAGTAAAGTAGATATAGAGAAGTATGCATTACCATTTATATCATAAATATTAAATTATTTACTTATTGCCTAAGTGGGGCAGAATTACCAAACTTCAAGAATCTAATTTAGGCTCTATTCGCCCTGCCTTGAATGCTTTCTGGATCGCGGGTATACATTTACAATTAACAAAATAATAATAATAATAATAATAACAATAATGATAATAATATACTCTGGCCGAAGGAGCACAGGCTTCTCCCTGACGACAAGAGGCGGATGAGCAGAGCGTGGTAATAATGGTATGAAGATGGGCAGATGGAGTATCAGAAGGTTGGTACGTAGTGAATTCGGTTGCAGCAATAAGCAGGATTGTGAGATCTGGTTAGTTATTTCCATGTGGCAACTAAAAATTCTATTGAATTTGCCTATAAGAAGAGGTTATAATACAATATTAGATATCCAGTTTTGGAAAGGATGGATGGGCGTTTAATATGCAGGCATGGGTAAGTGTGCAGTGGTAGTAGCTATGCTCAATAGTACCGACATCGCCGTGCGCAGAAGTGATTGGCTACACGAGAGAAATGTTTAAAATATTCATTAAAAGCCTATGACCAGAGAGGAATGCTGTAGCGGCTGGTGAGAGAAGGCACAATTCTTTAAACACTACAGGATAGAGATTGTAGATGTGTCTACCTTGTACATTGCTTTATTATGCAATAAAATTTTAAATGGTGAATTATAATTATAAATATTTACATTAATAAATAAAAATATTGCTTTCGCCTTTTGTAACCAAGCACATACTTTTGCCAATATTTTAATTATAGATTTATAAACTAAGATAATTTTATCAATCTGAAGAGAATGATCGTAGTTACGTTTTTGAAAGAACAAGTTTTTAAATGTATTGTAATATCTTAAATTAATTAGCGTACTAATATATATATATAATTTTTTTTTTTTTTTTTTTTTTTACAATTTAAAAGTGTATGCTTCATCAATTGTAAAAAAAAAAAAAAAAAAAAAAAAAACATTGAAAATAATAAAGGTATTTACACTTATGTGTATATGAAAATACCTTGGTAGCAAATCGACAGATTTATGACAGTTATTTAAATTGAAAGAAACTGAAAGGCATTCTATCAATTGAAACGAAAACAATTTTTATTGACTATGATCGATAACTTTAGAAATGGTGCTAAGTTATTATTTTGTTTTCAAGTCTACTTATTTTATTTAACTGAAAAATACTATGCAGCAGCAAATTCTACCACATCTGAAATTTGAATTCAAAACGTAAAACGAGAATTTTTAAGTTAAGTTTTATAATGTGCAATATCATGGGAAAATTTTTGTTGAATAATAAAATAATTTTTTATTCTTTTTACTATTTTTTAGCACAAGCCTTCTTTTTAAAAGCATTCTATTACATTCGTTCCAATTCAAAACATATATATCATCATATGTATTCATATTCATTAAAACACTTCATAAAATATTATGCTGTCGGTTAAAAATGTGGCAAAGGACATGTAAGTATGCATTACCGTGTATTACTTACATGTTGAAATAGTGCATTGTTATATTAATCAATTTTTAGATTGTTAATTTTAATTTAAAATATTTAAATTAATAAAATACAAATGTAGCTTCTCATTTTGTAAAAAAGTTTTGTAAATAAGATAATTGTACGGGAATTGCAATATAGTTTTAAAAAGTGGGATAATTTATTTAATCTGTACAATCTAAGATTGATTATGATTTTAAAATATTTCTTAAAGGCTTGATTTTTAAATTTATTAAAATTTCTAAACGTAATAAGTGTATAATTTAAATACTTTTGCTTTAGATTAATTAAAAAGTGTAAGATTTACCCATTGTGACAAATTGAAAATTAAAGTAGAAAAAAATTATCTGCGCTCATTTTTATATGAAAATACAGAACAAGCAAACTCAAATCCGAATTTAAAATATCTGTAAACAAATCAATAACGTAAATCAGGACCTTTGTAGAAATGGATTGCAACTAACCAGTGCAAATGTTTTTTTTTTTTTTTTTTTTTTTTTTTTTTTTTTTTTTTTTTTTTTTTTTTAATATTGAAGTGCAAACGAGAAATTAAAAAAAAAAATCTTCTATAGGATTTGCATTTGTGAACGGGTCTTTTCATCGGATTTGAAGTAGCCTCTTATCTAACAATATTTCAAAAAAAATTATTTTATATTTAATTATAAAAGTATTTATTTTCATTGAAATTTATCAAACTACAGATAAAAAAATCTTTTTTTTTATCATTATTTTTAATAATCATAATCACACTTGCTTCTGACTTTTTCTTCAAAAAATATTACTGTTTTGTTTTCAACCATGCCTGTTTTGACACAAGCATGATACCCTTTATTAACCTAGAGCTTGGGTTTGTTAAAAAATGATAAAAAAGCATTTATAAGTTTTGTAATTGTGTGAAAATACCTTAATAAATGGACAACACAGAAAAAATGTAAAGTGTTCTAGTAATTTTTAATGAATTCATCTTTAGTAATTTTAAAACAAATAATCATAAAAAGCTTTAATTGAATAAGCAGTCCATTAGACAAAATGTACTAGAACAGTGATATCGCCACTTGATTTTCTTTTTTATATATATATATTTCAACCATTATTCTCTAAAATGCTATTTAAGGAGCTATTTAAATCACGCAGAAAGAGACGCTTGCTAATATTAATCCTAATTTTAAAAAAAAGTTATATCGGTTACATTTCAATATTTTTAAAAGGTTTTTTTTCTTTTTTTGCATTGGATATTCGAGATCGATTTGTACTAAGGACGTTTTTTTTTTACTTTTTCGATTACAATTGCCATTTTTTGTGAGGGTTCTTTTACTTTTGAAACTGTTCAAAAAACTAAAGTGTCTTTGCTATGTTGATGTGACATTGCTTTGAGGCAGATTGCAGCTATGACTTTCGTCTCGAATGATCCAATTCACAGAGACAATGCAGAACTATTTTTATTCCATATATCCATTATATATTTATTTCATTACAAATGGACAACACACCATCAATATCTTACTCGGATTCGAAGTTGGACTCCTCAGCGTGGCAGTAGCTGCGTTACTGATCACGCCAGTGAGTGTCCTAGTTGAAAACATCTGTACACAATGCAGAAAAAGTAAAAATCTGTCTTTATGCAGATCAATCTCCGATATCCACTGCAAGAAAAGTCAATTAAAAATATTAAAATGCAAACGAGATATCCTTTAAAAATTCTTCTATAGGATTAGCATTAGCGAATGTGTATTTTCGTTTGACTGAAGTAGTCTCTTAAATATTCGCTAACTGCTTTAACGCTGCTATATATGTTTTCTTGAGCTTTAGCCGTATGGTAGACCATCCCGCCTGGTAATGAAAACTATATGTTTATTTCACTTTCCCATAATTTAGAGAATAAATAAGCATAATATGAAAGCTAAAATATATTATATATAATATTTTGTATAGGTATAATATTTTCGTACAAGTATTAATATATCAAACATTTAAATGTTTTTTCTCTTTAATGTTTGCGACAACAGTTATTGTAAGCTTTATTAGAACAATATTATCCAATAAAATATTGCTTAATTTGGAGAAATACAATCTGCCATCCGAATAGCATAACTTATGAATTATTAACGGATGATTACTAAATTCCACTAAACGAAATTACTAAACTTTATGATTCAGATTACTAAATGAAAGTAATTTTTCTAAATTCATTATTCTAGCTAAATCACATATGTACATCACAAAACACTTTTTGCGTGGTAAAAACTATTTTTCAGAATAATGTTGCTGTTGAAAAATAACATGTAATTAGAATTAATTTTCCTGGGGAATTTTATTTCTAAACAATGGCTTTGGCCATGGCTTTATGTGAAATAAACGAAACGTTATCAACTTTTTCAATTCATTTCCAATAATCTCTTTTATACTGTAAATTATTCTGACATTCGCACAAAAAGTCAAGTAAAGATGCCAGATGCAATTTTATCTAAGACACTGCAAGTGTCTTAGATAAACGAAATAAACGAAATAAACGCATTAAACGAAATAAAAAGTTTCGATTTGAACAAAGTAAATTGTATTAGGAGAGTATTACGTAATAGTGAAAATAAAACTGACAATAGGCGTAAAAATGTTTAAAGTAGCAACTGAATCTTCTATCATAAGAAAAAAAATTAAGTAATCTTAATAATAAAATGAATGCATGTGTTAAGCAAGTAAATGTTTTAGTGAGAAATGTGAATGCATAATTTGTCAATTACATAAAACCGTGGGACCGTGGCAGATTTTGAAAAACTATCGAGAGAAATGTGATACATTACAGGTTATTAAAAAAACGCTTTATTAATTTATTAAATTGAGTTACAAACTTTAAATTGCTTTTGTATTCAATTAATCATCTTATAGGATCTTTTTAAACCACCATATTTTAAAGCATCGTTTGGAGCTAAAAACATTTAAAAAAAAGACAGAAATGACAAATATATGGGATGTTTCTGAATGAATATACAATATAGTGGTTTTAACGCTTGGAAATATTTATTAGATAAAACTTAAAATTATATTTAATACATAAAATGAAAGAGTATCTCAAACAGTTTTAACTACAAGCTTTAAGTGTTCAATTTTAGCATCTTTCGTTACACGGCACACATCAAGTCGATAGCTCAGTTCTTCTCAAACGTTCATTGGCAAATTTCTCTTCAGACGTTTACCCGATATGACGCCATGCGATTTCTATCTGTGGGGAAACACAAAAGGATCGTGTGTATATGCCTCCGCCACCAGCTGACCACTGCAAATGTTGTAACAATGGCCCCACAAACACTAATCAATGTTTGGGAAGAACTGAGCTATCGACATGATGTGAGCCTTTTTATGAAAGGTGCTCACATTGAACAGTTGTAAAATTGTAGATAAAACTGTTAGAGTTAATCTTTCATTTTATAAATTAATTATAATTTTAATTTTTATGAACTAAATACTACCCCTGATATTAATTCAATTAAAACTCTGATATTCATTTAGAAACACCTGGTATAATGATGTCAAAAATAAAAAAATAAGTATTGTAAATAAATAATTTAAAAAAAAATGCTTATTGCATAATCATTTGTTTTATAATCTTATACTTTAAATGTAATTTGAAGTACTGTGCACATTTTACAAATAGACTTTACTACTAAATATATTGCATTTGCTTCAGAAAAGTCATGAATTTATAAGCTTCATAACCCGATCAATTTTAGTTTTTTTTATGAATGAGAGTTTCTTTGTCTTTCTTGTCATTCTAATAAGAAAATTTTACTAAATATAATTCATATGACCAGGAGACTATACAAAAATTTAAATATCGTTGTTTCATAAAAATTTTTTTACTAACCCGAATTGTCTTTTAAATATTTCTTTACTTCATTTAAAACATTTTTGTAATTGTAACTACATGCCAATGACTAAATATTTAGGAATTATCTATTGGACACCTTTGAATGTAAACACCTTATATCTATATATATTTTCTGTGTATAACTGCAACGAATATTCAACAATATGTATACAATAGCTATTTCTTAGCAAAATGATATATATTTTTTGATAAACTAAATTAATTTGTTATTTATGTAAAAGTAACAACATAGAATATTAAAAATTTTCAACCCAACCACGTTTTTAATACCGACATAATTCGCGTAGCAATGTTATTGCAAGAATAAAAGCTATCACCACCAGAACATATGACTCTTGTGTTCAAACTATTTTAAAATGGGAACTATCGTAAGGAATATCTTGTGTAATATATCTCACAGTTTCAAATATTGGCAAAGAAATTGTATATAGTGAAAATGTATAGTGAAAAATATTTACACTTGCCTTTTCTTTATGATTTTCCCTTGAGGTTATCCATCACATTTGTATGCTCTTTTAAATTGTGTAAGACATAAAAGTTGAGAAACACAAACAGGAAATTGAAAAATCTCCTTCTTTCTCTTTAAGAATGTAAAAAAAGAAATCTAATTGTGTAATTAACATTATGAAAATATATTTGAAAACATTATGAGAGTAAATTGCACTAACAATTGAAACAATATGTTAAACAATTAAGATAATAAATCTTTAAATTCACCATAATATCGAAGCAATACAGGGTGTATCTAAACTCTTGGGCAAAACTTTAAGGGGTGATAGTACACATCAAGACAAACAATATTAAATCGGAAACTAAGGGTCCCAAACGTTTTCCGATGGACTTAGGCGCCAAAATTTCAAATAAACATAAAAAACGGAAAAATTGGTTGATTGATTTGCGGTTTCTTACTGAAACTATTCTTTATGTCAGTATTTTCTTAAAAAAAATTATAAAGATAAATCTTAAAAAATGCCAACGGTCGGTGGGCGCTTTAGACTTTGGAGTAACAAACAACTATTTTTTGCCGTTATTACTTGTATCTCATTAAAAGTTTGGGAAGCTTAGACTTAAACTTAAATTTTGACCTCAAAATCTGAATAATTGGGAGTGGTTAAGTAGCGCAAATTGAACTGTGTTCAGAGGGAGGGGGGGGTGTTCAAATTTGAAATGATTATGAAAAACGAAAAAATTCGTCGATTCGTTTGCAGTTTTCGCTACAATTACTCTTTAAATTATTGTTTTCTTTAAAATAAATTTCAAAGATATTTTTTTAAAATGCCGATAAAGAGCACCTTAGATTTTTGAGTAACGTACAACTATTTTTAACCGTTATATTTAAAATTTCATTAAATGCTTGCAAAAGCTTAGATTTAAATTTTGAGGTCAAAATCTGAATCGTGTGGATTTATTAAATAACGCAAAATTTAACTATATTCGAGGGGGGGGGGTGTGTTAAAATTCAACTCCTGAGTACAGTTCAATTTGTACTTTTTAACCCCTCCCTACGAATTTTAGCTCAAAATTTAAGTCTAAGCTTTTGCAAGCATTTAATTAGACACAAAAATTAACGGTTAAAAATAGTTGTTGGTTACTCTTGAGTTTAAAGCACCCTCTAACGAAATTTTTTGTAATGAATTTTCAAAATTTATCTTCAAGAAAACACTGACATAAAGAACAATTTTAGCGAAAACCGCAAACGAATCGACCAATTTTTCCGTTTTTTATATTCATTTGAAATTTGAACCTCCCTCCCCCCTTGAACACAGTTTAGCGTTACTTAACCACTCCCAACGATTCAGATTTTGAGCTCAAAATTTAAGTTTATGCCTAATCTTCCAAAAAAATTAATGAGATGCAAAAAATAACCGTAAAAAATAGTTGTTATTTACTCCAACATCTAAAGCGCCCTCTATCGGCATTTTTGTTAAATTTATCTTTAAAATTTGTTTTAAGAAAATATTGATTTAAAGAGTAGTTTTAGCAAAAACCACAAACGATTCAACTAATTTTCCGTTTTTTATAATCATTTGAAATTTGAACCTCTGTACACAGTTAAGTTGGCGCGACTTAACCACTTCCAATTATTCAGATTTTGAGCTCAAAATTTAAGTTTTTAAGTCTAAGCTTCCGGAGACATTTAATGAGATGCAAAAAATAGCAGCAACAAATAGTTGTTCGTTACTCCAAAGTCTAAAGCGCCCTCTATCGGTATTTTTCAAAATTTATCTTTATAATTTATTTTCAAAAAATACTGACATAAAAAATCAATCGACCAATTTTTCTGTTTTTTTTCTTTTTTTAAATGTTTATTTGCAGTTTTGGATTCTAATCTTCAATGGCGTCTATTTCCTTCGAAAGATGTTTGGGACCCTTAGTTTCCCATTTAATATTGTTTGTCTTGATGTGTACTATCACCCCTTAAAGTTTTGCCCAAGATTCTAGATACACTCTGTATACAGGCCAAGTGTGGAATTGAAAAATATAACAGCCCATTGTCAGCTGTTGTAAATACGTTTCAATAAGGAGAAAAAGTCACTAATAAACAAAAGAAGGCTGGAGGAAGGATTACAATATATATATACGTTAAATTCTACCTGTCATTATGAATAATGCATGTATATAGTTAAAACAACTGTAAAACAATATGAATAGTTCTAACAAAAATAGTATAATAAAGTCGTAGTTAAAGTGTGAGTTAGAATTTCAATCGAATAATGCAATTTCCATTTGAAAAGTGCAATCATTCATAAATAGATTTTTAAACAAATAGCTTGAATCTAAAAACTGCTTTATTTATTTCATATATCATTATATTCTATGTAAAATCCTACAAATGAAACTCAACAGGTCTTCGTTAATATGGAGATTTTACAAATCCCGTGAGAGGGATTTTTTATGGTAGTGCGTCGTTTAACGCGGTGTAAATGTCAGGTTTGACTCAGTACATCTGGAATAAATTGTAAGAAACTCTTGTAATTTCCGTACACTTGTAGCATGCAGCTGGTATAAATGAATAATCTGAATCGTTTTCTTCTTTTCTTTGCATTATATTTTGTTTTAAACACTTTCTAATAGCACAGGACAGCATTTGCGATTACCATATGCTCCTGCATGATTTTTTTTTTAAATCTTTCCTAAATGTCGTATTTAGCCTGTCCTTTTGTAAAAAAAAAAAAAAAAAAAAAAAAAAAAAAAAAAAAAAAAAAAAATTGGAATAACATTGTATAATAAAATGTATCTAAGGTACTTTTAACATTCAATAGTTCAAAACTACCTTAAATAATTCATAGTTTAACTATTAGATACATTTCAATGCACAGAACTTTTTCAATAATTTATTATTGTAAAATACAAAGAATATTACACGGAATTTGTGACTTTACTGTAGTTTTAGAAGGAAAAGATGGTAAATATTAAATTGTAAAAAAAAAAAAAAAAATGTATTCAGATACATATTTCAAAAGCGAAACTATATCTGTATTCTATTTTGGCATTTTTGTGGTGATTGTACACATTTATTGCATTCTTTCATTTCGTGTGTAAAAAAATACTCTCGAATAAATTTAATGGACTTTTATTTATCTAAGTTTAAGAATCTTATCCTCCGATCTTAAAATACTAATTTCTATGCTAGTTTTTTCCTCTAAAAATCGTTTAAAGGAATAATAATCTCACACATTGTTTGAAACAAAGCACATGAAAATAACTAGGCTATTTTTATTCTGAGAAGAATTAACGGATATCGCATCTAATAAATTCAAAATGTAAAAAATTGTCCCATGATATTTTTATAGTGAAACCAGAATAGTTATGCTACTTTAAATACAATGGCCAAAGATTGCAGTTAAAGTTTTTTCGATTCCGGTTACTCGCAGTACAATGGATATGATGCTATGCATAATTATAAATTTTCAAATTAGGCACATTAATATCTTTAATCACATTTTTATTAATAAATAAAAAAAACCACTTTTAATAGTATTTTCGAGAGTCTGCAATTTATTTTCTGGGGCATACAGATTTAAACAAGCCATCATTAAATAGTTGCTCTTTATAAGTGATTATCGATATAAGAAACTTGTTTCCTATCTGTAATAATTAAAAAAATATATTATTATGGAATTATAAATAAGTAGCAATAGCAACAATAAATACATAAATATGGTACGAGTAATATATATTTTAAGAAAAATCGACTAATTTCAATTTATGTATGAGTTCTTCCCATTAAAAATTAATAGCCCTCGCCCAAAACAACAACAACAACATGTTTTTTTTTTTTTTTTATAAATTACAGGTATTTTAGCTGTACTTACAAAATTACTTACAATGCTTACAAAATCACAAGCATTTAATAAGTAATATTAAAAAAATTATTTTCTATTTTCTAATTTTAAATACGGAATTCATTCTATATCCATTATTTTTTAATTACGAATTTACGAATGTAGTTATAAACATAATAAATAAACACATTTGACGAATATTAAACAATAAAAAAAATAATTTTGTCATAAGCTCGAAAGAGGGAGAAAAAAAAGTTATTTATTTACAATCATTTATTCTAAAATATTTTTTTTTCTTTAGCAATAATTTCGTAAAATATCACATGAAATTTTAGTTATTAAATAAGTTGCTTAAGAAGTAAAGCCATGTTAAATATACAATTAATCACGTAGCGTCTTAGGAGAAGAGTACATAATCTAATTATTAAACGAATTTTAAAATGTTTTAAATTAAACATTAGATAAACTCTAATTAATTGCATGCATCATGTTTCTGAGAATAAACAAGCTCTTTGTAGTAAAAGAAATAATTTTATATTTATGAAATAATGGAAAAATACGGGTATATTGTAATTTAAATTTAATGAAAAATTAATGCAACTTATGCATATAAGCATACATAAATAAATACATTAGCATTATTTGCAATAAAAAAGGAGGGTTATTTACAAGTTTTAAAAAACTGGTTTGTTCGAAATTTACTAACACCCCCGGCATGTTCTTCGTATGTGCGAGAAAACACAATTCTACAAAGATTTTTATATTTTTCTTTTTTCTCAGATAATTTTCTTTAGATAAAAGCTTCCCAAGTTTTTTTTTTTTTTTTTTTTCTCGAACTCCTTGCTTAGGTTTTTAATTTCAGAACTTCATTTAGGCTGTCCATTTAGGCTCATTTTAATGATGTTACACTTTTTGAAGCATAATAAATTTGATTTGCATCTATGAAGTGTGTACTAAAATATGCATTATGTACAATCTGTGATGCAAAGAACATTTTTTATTAATTTGCAGAGCCACACAAAATTATTCCACTGCATAATGATATGTGGTGAAACATTGTTTGCGGTGTGTTATAATTACATTAAACTGCTTCACATTTTATAAAATTGGCATACGTTGCTGAGGTTTACTATAAGTTATTTCCATTATAATAGAAATCAGATAGTATTTACAGGAACACAAAAAGTTTTATTATATAATACAGTATCTGAAGTACTGTATATCATTACACCAATATTTCTAAAACATCGTAAACACAATTCATATGCTACGTTTAACGTGCAATTTTCGACTAATTTTGATTGGTATCAAAATTATGATCTTCCTATCTCAATCATATAATATATAAAATTAAATTACATTGCCATTTATAACATTTTTGTGATTTAGTCAATCATTTTTGAGATTTTACTAATTATTTTTGTAATTTCTACCACTACTGATATTATTTTACATATTCCAAGTGATCCCACCTCGCATTCCCATGGGTACGGGTACCCACTTTGGGACCGACTGATACAGGTTTTAAAACTGCCAAGTTTTAAAAATAAATGACACATTTCCATGTTTCAAATTATTAAATATTGTATTAAAACAAGTGTAATTCAATCTTTAAAATTTGATTTTGGATGTTCTTTATTTACCGACGCAAGTGCATTGATATATGTGAACATAAAGCATTGTTAAAATGATGCTAATAGCATCAGATATAGACTGAAATTGATTCATATTTGTAAAATAACTGCATATTAAAAGCCTAAAATCCGTATTAATGTAGTATTATGCGAAGGAAAATCGCTTAATTTAACTGAAATAAAATAAATGTGCAAAAAGTGATAACACTAAGTATAAAGTCTAAAATGAACTTTTATTAAAAGGACTGATCAATATCGTATACAAAAAATAACGGTGACAACCTCAACAATGGTAACAGTAAATAAACTTACTTAACATAAAATTTTAATAATACAATTAATAAATACATATCACGAGATATTGCTACGTATAATGTAGAAAGGCTTTGATAAATAGTTTTCAGTAATAATAATAATAATGATAATGCATACTACCTAATTATAAAACTTATCCTTAATCTCAGAACGGTACATAAAAGAGGCGTATTCATAGTAATGTCTCTCGTTGCATATTAAATTTTTATCGACTTGTGAATAATGGATGTGGAATAAAAATTTGATGGATAATTATTTTAATATTTAAAAAAAATTATCTTTAAAGTCAGTATATTATGTAATCTGGCAGTATGTTCTTTTATCCTTGTTGTACATTTTCTGCTCGTAATTTCTATATAGGCTGGCTCCTCCAACAGTTTATTATTATTATTATTATTATTATTATTTGAAATATTGTGAAATAAGTTTTATAGTTGGCACAGAACATGTATTTTTTTTGTTTTAAAGTGCTTGCATTTACATAGTTGTTAGCTGTCTTCTGTAAGAAAAGACATTTTATAATCTTTTTATTAGAAAGTGTAACCATTTAGTTTTAGATTAGTTTGATATAATTCCGGTAAATTAAAATAATCTATTTTCATCTAGCTTAATTTAACTAATATATATATATATATTTAAAATATATTTTTAATCACAGCCCAAAGACGAAATTAAAAAAATTAAATTGTAGATTTTCAATTGATTCCCTTTGCCTGAACAATCACTGAATTTAAATGACAGTTAAAAAAAAAAGATTTATTCATACTTTTTTTTGCTAATTAATTTCAGCAGAATTTCATTTTTTCATGAAGAAATATGGAAATCATCTTAATTTACTTCAAAAACATAAATTGAGGTAAATATAATAAAAACCCCATAGTCTTGACTTTATTTATTCAAATAATGGTGGGGTCACCCTACTACTCAAATTTTCTGCCGGTTACTTCACATACACGAGATAGTTCGTTAATTTCAGATGAATATATCTGATTCAGATTAATTTTTATTATTTTTAGATATGGCTTGAACGGAACACGTTTTTAAGCAAGAAACCGGATTTCGGTATTCTTTCTATTTACGACCGAAAATGAAAACGGCAATGTCTAGAAATTTTTAAAAACATACATACATATACATAATTGTTAATTATACATGTGATGTTTATTGAATATGCACAATTATTACTAAATTATATGTGAGGCTGAAATTGTCTCTATATGCCTCTGATCAAATCTTTTTGTTTTCATATATACTAATTTTATCTAATTATAAATATTTAATGTATATTGAACAATTTGTCTTTCAAAAGGATTTTTTAAATGATTTATCATTTTTATTGAATATATCTCAAATAAAAAGTGTAATATTTCTCAGATTTTAAACTCTAAATGTTTTATTACTACCCAATCTGCAGCTTTTAATGATCGTGTAAAAAGCGTCTTCAGTGTTTAGTGATAGATACATTGCTTGCTTTATATTTTTAGTCACATCTTCAGTCACACATGACTGATATTTATAAACAGTTGTTGTATATTCATTTTAAGTTCGTTTCATTCATTCGAGTTGTAATAATAACTTTAGGTTTCAGGAAAAGATGAAAGCTATTTTTTTTGTAATTAAAGCTATAAACTTTATGACTCTATAACGTTCGGTAAGAACGAATGGTTTAACAAGGAACACCCAAGTGGGAATTCAATTGCTCACCATAAAACTTCAGACGTAACAATGGCAAGGTTGTAAAAAAAACCAGACTGTCTACAATTTTGACATTACGCGCAGAACCTAACAATAACAGAATTTACAGCCGAGAAACGCCCACAGGAGGGAGGATTGGATAGGAGTCCGATGATTTTATGCAACCCGTGGGAAGAAAAAAAAGGGGTTTTTTTTAGTGGCCGAAAGGGATGAACTCCCTACTGGTCAAGCCGGCCAATAAGAAGTGCGATGCAATGGCCCCCCAATCAAAGCGATAGCAGAAAACCAATGAAAAGAAAAAAAAGGTTTTGGGGAGGAAACAAACAAACAAAAAAAAAAGAAATGGAGTTCTCTCCGAAAAAAGAATCTAAGATGAATACAGTTCTTGGTCCCAGCTATGTAGGTAGTAAATAGAAAAGTTTAGTAAGCGAAAATCATCTCCGGAACGGGGAAGCCCATGATTTGACAAGCATCCAAGTTTCTTCGACATATGATCAAATTTGCGAAAAGAAAAAATGAATGTCTGAAAATTACTGGAACTTACAACATCAATATAATGAATTTCAGGCAACTCCAGATGGCAGTGCGTGACGATATGGCAGACTATTATTTTTTATGAACAGTTACGCTCAACATAGTGAACAATGTGCATCATTCTCATAGACTATTCTTTATATGAATATTTGCTCAACTTAGTAAATTTCACGTGTCTCCAAAGGTGCGAGATGACAGTGCAGACTATATTTTTATACGAACAGTTACGCTCAACATAGCGAACAACGTGCAACTATTTTTATATGAACATTTGCTCAGCTTAGTAAATTTCCACGTGTCTCCAAAGGTGCGAGAAAATAGTGCAGACTATATTTTTATACGAACAGTTACGCCCAACATAGCGAACAACGTGCAACCATTTTTATATGAACATTTGCTCAGCTTAGTAAATTTCCACGTGTCTCCAAAGGTGCGAGAAAATAGTGCAGACTATATTTTTGATGAACAGTTGTGTGCCTCCTTTCCCAAAAGATGCGGTGCGAATGAAAGCCAACGGATCAGTTGCTATGGATTACTACAACGAATGGATGACAAGGCTTCATATAAAATGGTGAGCAATTTAATCTTCTTCTGTGGTGTTACCGCATTTCAGAATTACCTTTTAGCTCATTATATAAATATAAATAAAGAAAAATTTCTTTAATATTAAAATTAAATTTTTAATTTAAAATTTAAATTAAAAAAAGAAAAAAAGAGAATTATAAGGAGAACATAGGCTGTGCCTTTCGTTAGTTGTGCTGTGAGTCTTTTGTGTTTTTGTATCAGTTTATAATAATATATGATAACAAAAAAAAAAAAAAAGAAAGAAAGAAAGTAAACATGATCAAAATAATTGATAAATTAGAATAATATTATTTATAGTGCTTATACTTACAAATCGATAATTTAGGATGATACGATGTCCAGATGTTTCCCTATGAAAATTATATGCTTAAGCAATAATACTTTTATTGTGTTATGATACATATAATTGTTGTTTGAAATAAATATTTGTGTATGTATATATGTATTCTTGTTTTCTTTCATGTTTTCTCTTCCTAAATTCTTTTAGGTAAATTACTTGTTTCAAAATCTCAAATATTAAATTTAATTTTATTTTATTATAATCATTTTGATACTCTCCGTATCTCTTAAAATTCCTATTTTGCAAATTTAAACGTTTAAAAGGTTCGAGTCTGAGCTTTTGCGATTTTCATTTATTTAAATTATTGATAGATTTAAAAGTAAACATATTTTTTGGTAATATCCAATACAATCTTTCACAACGCGGATTGGGATATTATCTTAATATTATTTCTTTAGTACTAACCACTATCATTCGCGTACCTTGTAATGTGGTGCAATTTTCATCACCACATTACTAAAAATTTAATGGTGCTAACACCAGGTGTTTAATTTGCATTTAGGATTAAAAATTTAATTTTTTCTGCATGTAATTATACATAAAAATATATATTCAGTATTATAAATTTTTCTCCTTAATTACCTATTTTCTGTTTCTCTTCTTTTACGAACAAAACATCACTTACCTATATTGTGTAAAACAAAATTGATAGTTTATGCATATCTAGAAAATTAATAATAATGAACAAAATTAATAATTATATGTATGAAATGAATTCTTACAGAGAAGAGCTGGTTTAGCTCACAGCACAAAAAAAAAAAAAAAAAAAAAAAAAAAAAAGCCTTTGTTACTAAAGATTTGTTTATATATATATATATATATCTGTACTTTGAAAATTTATTTTGTGATTATTATTTATGTGTGTATATAGAAAATAATTAGGGGGATTTTGAAATTGCTATGAGATATTTTTTTGCTCTGTTCCCTTTATGTGAGTGTAATTTCGATACCTAGATAAAAAAAAAAAAAAAAAAAAAAAAAAAAAATTATTATATTTCGAGAGTAAAGTACATAATAATTTACAGTGTTAAAAAAGTAAAAAAAAAAAAAAAAAAAAAAAAAAAAAAAAAAAAATTAAGAAAAACAATTAAACATCAATCTGTTAGAGATTTTCAAAATAGATAAATAAATATGACAGGAAGAAAGGGAAGACAGGCTTCTCCCGAAAGGGAATCATTCACTATTGGAGTGGATACTCTGATAAATTCATTACAAAATTTTGAGGATAAACCGGATCAAAACATAACACATTTTTTTGAAGAATTTGAGGAGTTAGCTGTAGCGGCACAATTTCCCGACGACATAAAATTGGTGTTGGCGAAATCAAAATTCAAAGGACAAGCGAGAGAAGTTATGAGAAACACAAATGAATTGCATAAAGCACAAGACTATAAAACGTTTAAACAATATGCGATAAAACAATTTCAAAAAGAAAGATCTTTTGCTGATGCTCAGTTGCAATTTATAAATGCCAAACAAACAGCTAATCAAACTATTGAGGAATTCACAAAAAAATTCAATATAGAAGCACAGAAATATCTTGCTTTATCAGGACATGAACAAAAGAATGGAGCCAAAGAATTATTAGAAACTATTAAACTAACAAAATATCTTGAGGCGCTAAGACCGGACATTTCTTTCGAATTAAAAAAATATCCACCTACAAATTTCGAAGATGCGGTAAAAAAAGCTAAAAATATCGAAAGTGCATTAAACAGTAAATGTGCAGGTGAAATAAATAATTTGACGGAAACAAGCGAAAATAAATTATTTGAGGCACTTATTAGCATGTCACAAGACCAAAAATCAGAGATACAACAGCTGAAAGAACAAATTAAAAGTTTACAAATTGACAAAAACGAAAGCGAACAAAACAAAGCGGAAATAAATCATATAACACAAAATTTTTGTCATATATGCAACAAGTCCAATCACCAGACACAAAATTGTTATTTTAATCAAAAAAGTGCGAATTTTTTTCAACCGAGGGGAGCACAAAACCATGTTAGGTCAAGATTTCACAAGAATTACTATCAAAATAACAATTATAGAAGCTTTACAAGATTTCCACAAAACTATGCACAACATTTTCAAGCACCACAAACATTCGATTTTGCTAGACCTCATAACAATCAAATTAGATTTAATGATATGCACAATCAGATGCCAAATTGGCAAAATTTGCACCAATCACCGATAGGAGCTAATCAAATGTATCATGGAAATTATAATATGCAAAATATGGTTCCAATGCAAAATTTTGACCCAACACAGGGAAACAATACACAAATCGCATATACAGGGCAGCATCACAATTTCGCAGATATGCAGAATAGCCAAAATCTTTTGCCGCAAAATAATGAGAGAAACAGGGAACATCAGCCCACAATTACCTTTCCAAATGAAAACAGAAACAGAAGGGATAGGCAAAATCATAACAGGAACAGAGGACAAAGTAATTTAAACCGGTAAAGGGACTTACAAAATTGAGAGAAATACAAGCCCGTAGGTCCCGCATCATTGAAAAAAAACAGGGTTATAACATAAAACATAAAGCAAACAAGGAACTAAAAATAATTAAACAAAAACAAACAAAAAAAAACAGAGATAAGAAGAAATGAGAACGAAAAAAAGATGATTAAAGAAAAATTAATTGCAAGTTATAATTCGGGTAAAAACAATGAATTACCAATATGGAATTTAAAAATAAAGAAAGATATAATTATACCCAGCCTTATTGATAGTGGGGCGAGTATAAGTTTAATATCCCTAGGGGTCTTCGAGAAAATAAAACAGACAGATATAAAAATTAAATATTTAGCCAACGCTATAAAAATTACAACTTTATCAAATAAATCGATTCCTTTTAAACATTGTGTAAAATTTAAGTTTAGATTTAACAACACTTTCTTAAATGGCACATTTTATGTAACTAAAGAAGAATTTGATCGTAATTATAAAATTATTTTAGGATACGATTTTTTAAAAAGTAATAAAATAATTATGGATTTTGAAAATAACACTTTTAAACTCAATAACTCAATTATACAATTAAATTCTAATGAAGATAAAATTACTGAGGTAAATGAAATTAAGTCGATACAACAAAATGACGAGTTTCAAACAATACCAAAACAAATTCACTCTTATCAGTATAATAAGATTCCGAAAATTAATACACGAGTATTAGTAGAGAAAAGCATTACTTTGAGACCCAGAGAATCGAAGTTAGTGAACTTAATTTTTGACAGCAAACTAAAAAACGGACAACAATTTTTTTTCCAACCTAAATATAACAACAGGAAATTAGTAATCCAAAATTCAGTTCATAAAAATAAGGAAAACGAAAATAATTTATTCACAATATTAGTACAAAATAAATCTAAACAATACTTGAGACTTCACAAAGATCAGGAAATGGGAAAAATTACCACTGATTTTTTCATAAAAAAACAAAATAAATCAAATACTGATAATATTTACGAAGTAAATAACTTAAATATCACACAAATTAGAGAATTAAGAAAGAAAGAACTTTCAGAGAATGATTTTAAAGTTGATCACTTAACACCAAAGGTACAAAAGGAAGTACTGACAATTTTAATGAGACACGCTACTGCCTTCAGCAAATCATATAAAACGCTAGGAGAAACAGACGTAATAAAACCGAACTTTAAACTAATGCACGACTTTCCAATACAAACGAAACCCTTTAAGTTAGCACATGATGTAAAAAAATTCGCGGAGAAAGAAATTCAGGATTTATTGGATGCAGGTATTATAGAGCCCACGAATTCAAGTTATGCTTTCTCAGTAATTTTCGTAAAGAAAAATTCTACGTCAAAAACAAATGATAAGAATTTAATTAAATTTAGGATGGCTATAGACTTTAGAGCTCGTAATGATATATTAGAAAGTGACCCATACCCAGTACCTAATACAAAGGAAATTTTACAAAATATGGCAGGAAAAAAATTATACACTGTCTTAGATTTGCATTCTGCATTCTTTCAAATAAAATTAAATGAGCAGGACAAGCATAAGTTAGCATTTATCACTGAAGATAATCATTTTCAAATAACAAGGATGCCTTTTGGGACAAAAATTTCAACGAATCAATTTGCTCGTTTAATTGATATAGTTTTAGGAGACTTAAAGAAAAAATACAATATTCAATACTTTATTGATGACATAATAATTGGTTCAAATGATGTACAACAAATGCACATAATACTAGAAGCAGTATTAGAACAATTAGAAAAATTTAATCTTACAATTGAACCGACTAAACTAAAATTATACATGCCGGAAATAGATTTTTTGGGATACAAAATTAGTGAAAAAGGATATGCGCCCTCACAAAAAAATATCCAGAAAATAACAAACTTCGCAGTACCCACATCTCAAAAAACAGTTAGAGCATTTATTGGATTATGCACATATTTTAAAGCAACTATACATAATTATGCGGAGATAATAGCACCACTGACGGACCTCACTAAAGCTAATACAAAATTCAAATGGAATGACAAAGCACAAGAATCATTTGAAAAAATACAAAAAATTATAATGGAACAACCTACTATTCACCCCCCAGATTTTAGTAAAGAATTCTATATAATTACAGATGGATCGAAAATCGCAACATCGGGTATATTAGCACAAAAACAAGGAGATAAAATGATCCCAATTGAATTTACGGGAAGAAAATTAAAAGACTCAGAAAAGAAATATCCAAGCATGCAGATTGAACTTTTGGCAATCTATGAAACCATAACATATTTTAGAAACATTCTATTAGGACGAAAATTTTTTCTGCTAACAGATTCAAAGGCATTAACGTACCATTTACAGTTAGAAAAGCAGCCTGAAATTGTAGCAAGATGGTTACTAAAATTACAGGATTATGATTTTGAAGTATCGCATATTGCAGGTATCCATAATCCCGCTGATTTCTGTAGTAGATCGGTAAATGCTCTATCAATAGCAGATAATTTGGACAAACATCTTTTCATGGTAAATAAAAAGCTAAATGCAGACAATATAAAAAAAAGAACAATTAAATGACCCAAAATTAAAAGAAATTATTGAGGCCTTACAACGACAAAAAAAAATAAAGAAATATGAAAAGTATACTTTAAATAAAGATGGGATATTAATTCTAAAAAATTCACGTAATTCAAATAATGCGGAATTATATATCGCACCGCAGAGCTTAAAAGAAGACATTCTAAACAGTGCACATGTCCCACATTTTGCTTTCTTAAAAACTTATGGTATTATAAAAGAAAGATTTTTCTGGTACAGAATGTATCAAGAGATAAAACAATTCTGTACAAAATGCGTAACATGCAACACATTTAAACAACATAGAACGATAAAAATTCCTTTTAAAACAATGGATAAAAATTATCTCCCAGGACAACGTCTGGTATGCGATTTAATTGGACCTTTAATTCCATCTTTAAATAGGAATAAATTTGTACTAACAGTCATAGACACTGCAACACGCTATTTGCAAGCTTTTCCACTAAAATCGACGGACACTAGGGTCATAATCAATGCTCTCAATGGTTACTTTAGCGCATTCGGATTAGCAAGATATTTTTCCACTGATAATGGATCTTATTTCAAATCGAAGGATTTTAAAGATTACATGAAAAATTTAAATATCGAACTAATCCCCTCATCAATTTATCACCCTCAAAGCCAATCGATTTCGGAAAGGATTAATAGGGATTTAAAAGCTTCAATAGCAGCTATGTGTAATAAAACGTATGAATGGGATACGAAACTTCAATATTTTATTTTGATGCATAACTCAACTGTACATAGAATAACAAAATTCTCTCCAAGCATGTTATTTTTTGGAAGAGAAATAAAAACGCCTTTCACAAACTTTGAAGTACATGACATGTCTTCTTATAGCAAATACGTTCAAAATAAATTAAAACATATGCACGAAATAAGAAAAGAGGTTATCAAAAATCAGGAAATAGCAGATAGGGAATTAAATAAAAATTCAAAAGCAAAACACAAGCAGTTACAATTAGGCGATGAAGTATACTTAAAACTGCTCATAAAACCTAAAGCGTTACATCAGAAATTTTCAGGCCCATATTATGTTGAGAGAATTTTCAGGAATGACAACTATCTCATTAAAAACAAGAATAGACCAGATTTAAAGCCTATTAGAATTCATATTTCTAAATTATTTGCGCCCAATGTGGCAAGCAAAACTAAAACAAATAATCATTCGTTAGAGAACACAAGTACGTAAATAAATAATTAAATAATAAATAAATACATAAATAAATAAAAATAAATAAATAAAACAAATAAATAAATAAAAATGTATAATTCAAATGATTCATTAAAACTGATTCACTTGTCTACTGAAACTGTCAAAGTTTTCTAAAATGAATAAAAATAAATAAATAAATAAATAAATAAATAATGATCATAATTCATTGAACATATCAGCTTAAATTATAAACTTTTACAATTAAATACTAATGACTTCTAAAAATGTTCGACTTTCATGTACAAAAAGAAATATCTCTAATACAAAACTAAACGTTAAATTTTTTCCTCATGGTCTCACATGATTAATAAATATAGAATTCAACAAAAAAAAAAAAAAAAAAAAAAAAAAAAAAAAAAAAAAAAAAAAAAAGGGGTAAAAATAAAACTGGATAATTCATGGCTGATTAATTTTTTTATTAATATTCAGCGTAAAAATGGATTTTAAAACACTATGAACACTAATAACAGTTAAAGAAATAAATAAAACAGAATAAAATAAAATATTTATTACAACATAGAGATATGAAAAAAGGATTATATTATAATCTCATCGGAAATATATATTTCGTACTGCCCGGGATGCAAAATTTTTATTGCTGGTCGATAGTTTGCATTGTACAAAAGATATTTTTTTCTTGAGATTATATGTAAATGAGATTGTCCACAGTAAATATATTAGTCATAAAGATTTTATATGAATAATCATATCTCATTAATTAATATAGCAATAAAATTAGATTAGAACAAAATTTGAAATACATAAAGAAACTATTAATTACAAACTCTAGAATACTCATATGCTAGAAATAAATAAATAAATAAATAAATAAATAAATACATAAATAAAATAAATAAAAATAAATAAAAATAAATTTAATTCATTTTTCACAACTCTCATTCGATGAAGAAAGTAACAATATGTATAAAAGCGGTTACATAACAACCAGACACAATAATCTATTAAATATATTAATAAAGCCAAAAAAAAAAAAATAAATAAATAAATAAATAGACAGTCAATTAAAAAGAATTCAAATGAGAGAACGTTTCAGTGACAAAAATTTAATATACGACATAGATAAATGTATGTAAAAAAAAAAAAAAAAAGGGAAAGCAGAAGTGAATTAGGATGAAGATTTTTTTTCTCTCAAATATTGTTGATGAAAATAACAAAAACACTTTTTATGATTCAAAAAAAAAAAAGAGAGAGAGAGAGACGTTTCGGAGAGCAAATATGAGAGCAAAATTTCTCTTATTTCAGAGATTAGTAAACTTTCAAAATTTTGCTAGTTGGGGAAGTTTGTTTTTGTTGACAGACATAAGTGTGTGCGGAAGATAGAACAGATCAAGTAAAATACACACCCATTTCTGGAATATTATAATACAGATGTATATATATATACAAAAAAAAATGTTGGAAATATATAGCTATTGCTAACGCGAAGACGTTTATGTATATATTTGGATATTATTTTTTTCAATAACACCACATTGGAAAGATTATATTTCTCAGCCATAAATAATCATGTATATTATTTTAGAATTTTGTATTCCTTTGATATATTTGTGTATATATATTTTAGTTTGTCTTGTATAGGATGTTTTTTTTTTCTTAATCAGAGGGGAGATAGCATGTAGTGACGAATCGTCACAACATTGCTAAATTAAATATGTACATATAAAGAATGATTAAGCACAACTAAAGCGAAAATACATAAATATTCGTATATATATATATAAAAAAAAGAATCATTGATTAAAGTAAAGTTTTAAATTCATTCTATTCACTAATATTCATTTTAAGTTCGTTTCATTCATTCGAGTTGTAATAATAACTTTAGGTTTCAGGAAAAGATGAAAGCTATTTTTTTTTGTAATTAAAGCTATAAACTTTATGACTCTATAACATTCGGTAAGAACGAATGGTTTAACAAGGAACACCCAAGTGGGAATTCAATTGCTCACCATAAAACTTCAGACGTAACAATGGCAAGGTTGTAAAAAAAACCAGACTGTCTACAATTTTGACATTACGCGCAGAACCTAACAATAACAGAATTTACAGCCGAGAAACGCCCACAGGAGGGAGGATTGGATAGGAGTCCGATGATTTTATGCAACCCGTGGGAAGAAAAAAAAGGGGTTTTTTTTTAGTGGCCGAAAGGGATGAACTCCCTACTAGTCAAGCCATCCAATAAGAAGTGCGATGCAATGGCCCCCCAATCAAAGCGATAGCAGAAAACCAATGAAAAGAAAAAAAAAGGTTTTGGGAAGGAAACAAACAAACAAAAAAAAAGAAATGGAGTTCTCTCCGAAAAAAGAATCTAAGATGAATACAGTTCTTGGTCCCAGCTATGTAGGTAGTAAATAGAAAAGTTTAGTAAGCGAAAATCATCTCCGGAACGGGGAAGCCCATGATTTGACAAGCATCCAAGTTTCTTTGACATATGATCAAATTTGCGAAAAGAAAAAATGAATGTCTGAAAATTACTGGAACTTACAACATCAATATAATGAATTTCAGGCAACTCCAGATGGCAGTGCGTGACGATATGGCAGACTATTATTTTTTATGAACAGTTACGCTCAACATAGTGAACAATGTGCATCATTCTCATAGACTATTCTTTATATGAATATTTGCTCAACTTAGTAAATTTCACGTGTTTCCAAAGGTGCGAGATGACAGTGCAGACTATATTTTTATACGAACAGTTACGCTCAACATAGCGAACAACGTGCAACTATTTTTATATGAACATTTGCTCAGCTTAGTAAATTTCCACGTGTCTCCAAAGGTGCGAGAAAATAGTGCAGACTATATTTTTATACGAACAGTTACGCCCAACATAGCGAACAACGTGCAACCATTTTTATATGAACATTTGCTCAGCTTAGTAAATTTCCACGTGTCTCCAAAGGTGCGAGAAAATAGTGCAGACTATATTTTTGATGAACAGTTGTGTGCCTTCTTTCCCAAAAGATGCGGTGCGAATGAAAGCCAACGGATCAGTTGCTATGGATTACTACAACGAATGGATGACAAGGCTTCATATAAAATGGTGAGCAATTTAATCTTCTTCTGTGGTGTTACCGCATTTCAGAATTACCTTTTAGCTCATTATATAAATATAAATAAAGAAAAAATTCTTTAATATTAAAATTAAATTTTTAATTTAAATTTTAAATTAAAAAAAGAAAAAAAGAGAATTATAAGGAGAACATAGGCTATGCCTTTCGTTAGTTGTGCTGTGAGTCTTTTGTGTTTTTGTATAAGTTCATAATAATATATGATAACAAAAAAAAAAAAAAAAAAAAAAAAAAAGAAAGAAAAGAAAGAAAGTAAACATGATCAAAATAATTGATAAATTAGAATAATATTATTTATAGTGCTTATACTTACAAATCGATAATTTAGGATGATACGATGTCCAGATGTTTCCCTATGAAAATTATATGCTTAAGCAATAATACTTTTATTGTGTTATGATACATATAATTGTTGTTTGAAATAAATATTTGTGTATGTATATATGTATTCTTGTTTTCTTTCATGTTTTCTCTTCCTAAATTCTTTTAGGTAAATTACTTGTTTCAAAATCTCAAATATTAAATTTAATTTTATTTTATGATAATCATTTTGATACTCTCCGTATCTCTTAAAATTCCTATTTTGCAAATTTAAACGTTTAAAAGGTTCGAGTCTGAGCTTTTGCGATTTTCATTTATTTAAATTATTGATAGATTTAAAAGTAAACATATTTTTTGGTAATATCCAATACAATCTTTCACAACGCGGATTGGGATATTATCTTAATATTATTTCTTTAGTACTAACCACTATCATTCGCGTACCTCAGTGCAATTTTCATCACTACAACAGTCCATAGCAGTAAAGAAAGAGTGTTTCATTTGAGACGATACAATTCAGATCAGTAAGTAATGTTGCAAATTAAAGAAGAGATTTTTGGAATGCAAATAGTAGTAGTAATATGTTCTGTTATTTGAAAATGTATAAAGTAAGATATTTAGAATGGATGATGTAATATTTGATGAAATAACGTAATATTTAAATGCTGCTATAATGCAGCATAATTCTTAATTTGTAATTTTTAAAGTACTACAGCTCATATTCAAAATATTAGAATAATTACCTTTTTTTTAGAAATTGAAAATATCGTTTGGTAATTTAATGTCTTTTAATGAAAATATGCAAACGATATTTTTATTAAGAACTTATTGTTGATTAAACTTACTTGTTATCTTAAATTTAATATCATTTTTGAAAAGATTAATTGCAAAAAAAATTATCTTGAAAAGTCAAAATATTAGAATATTTATTCAAGTGGTTCAAAATATTAGAATATTTCACATTAATTCTCCTTTAATTATTACCAATTCTTAACTGGTGGCATCATTGATTAAATTCAGACTATTTTATTTAAAATCAGTATTCTTTTTTGCAGTTTGTTTCTTTTTCGTCTTAAAATGGGCCGTGTGAGTGATATTCCTGAATCTACTAAACTTCGTATGGTTGATTTGTATCGGCACGGTAAAAATCAATGTTTTATAGCGAATTATTTACATTGTTCGCAATCGAGCGTTAGTAAAATACTAACACAATATTCAAAAATTGGAAGATTTCAAAATAATCGCCGAAATGGTGGCCGAAAACCAAAAACATCTCCTAGAGATGACAGGAAACTGAAGCGTATAGTTAAGAAAAACCGTTTTAAAAGTGTGCGATTCTTGCACCGAAAATGGAAAGAAGAAGGAGTTGAAGTTTCTACATCGACAACATTAAGACGTCTCCATAAATTTAAATTTGAATCTCGTGTACCGAAAACAAAACCTCTCATGACTGCAAGACAAAAGCGTATAAGATTGAATTGGTGTAAATCAAGACGTTTATGGAGCAATGAAGATTGGAAAAATATATTATTTAGTGATGAAAGTATGTTTTGTGTTTCATATAGTAATCAAGGTATTCGAGTTTGGAGAATGAAGCAAGAAGCATTTGATAAAGAATGCCTTAAACGTTCCGTAAAATTTGCTGTTAGTGTCATGGTTTGGGGTTGTATGAGTGCAGAAGGACCTGGAAAGTTATGCATCGTCTACGAAAAGGTTAACTCTCTGATATATCAAGAAATTTTAGAATATTACATTATTCCATCATCAGAAGATTTATTTGAAGATGATTTCATCTTTCAACAAGATTTAGCGTCCCCACATACCTCGGTGTCAACTAAGAATTGGTTCCGCCAACGCAACATTAAGGTACTTCCTTGGCCGCCAAATTCACCAGATCTTAATCCCATCGAAAACTTATGGTGTATAATGAAGAAAAAACTCCAAGAAAATCCTCCTTCAAGTAAAACTGAGTTAGTGGCACGTATAAAGTCTATTTGGACTAATATTGATAGAAATGTTTGTAAACACCTTGTATATAATATGCAAGATCGATTGTACGCTGTTATGAAAGCTAAAGGGGATGCTAGAAAATATTAACTACCATTTACTTCATATTCATAAGGTAATATTGTTGCGTAAAATAAAATATTCTAATATTTTGAACCAATCTAAATTTTATTCTAATACTCTGGTGTGTTTAAGGAAGCTGTATACCTAATTTATTGTGCTGTATTTTATATTTTATAAATGTTAAAATCTTATCTAAACATTCCAGATTTAATTTATAAGAAATTTAATTGCATTTACTTAGTATAAAAAATAAATAAATGACAAATAATTTTTTCTTATTACTTTTTCTCAATTATTCTAATATTTTGAATATGAGCTGTAATATAATATCTTAAACATAATTGGGACCCATGTTGGAACCTAATTCTTAATGTTTCCAAAATTTTAATCAATACATTTTATTTACTTACTGAATTCTAAATACACACAAAGAAAAATAATTAATTGCAGATCAAAGAAGATGATGGAGGAATTGCTCCATTATCAAACAAATTTAAAAGGAAGATCTTTAACTTACCTATATCTGTTATGCAATATTTTATGGAGTTATTAAATTAATAGCAGAATTTATTGTCCAGAATCGTAATCTTAATCTCAATATGATAGCGAAATATCTATTGCACAATTGAAGCGGCATAGCTAGTATATTAACATTTGCTACCACATATATGCATCTAAAACTGTGCATACTGTGGACATAGCTGTTCCGGAGATTCTATAGAAAATTTACTTAACAAGTTTTACATTATCATTTTTTTAGTTTTTGTTGTTATTTTATAACTTTTAATTATATTATTGTATTTATTTTATTTATTCTATTCAAATGTCTCTAAATTGTCTTAACCTATTACTATTTTAACTTTTTGAAAACTAATTAAATTTATCATCATTAAGTATTATTTAAGTTAAAATATAGTTATTGCAATTTCTGGTTATGTATATGTTCATAGGTTTATCTTAATTATTTATATTATACATATGATTTTGTATTTATCACTGTGAAGAATTCTTCAATAATGTTTCCTTTTTGGGCACGCCCTAAATAGATGGGGCTATCTATTGCCATTGTGTTTACATTATATTCTTTCATCTGTTATCTAATATATTTTTGACGGCGGTCTGGGGACCATTCAGTAGTGCCTCTGGTTTCTCCTGCAGTTGGTAACGTATCATCTAGGGAGATTCTCCTTTCGCTTTGTCAGTCTTGGCTTGGCGCATGGTTAGGGCTTTTAGCATAGTTGTGACACCCTGCAAGGTGGGGCTTGTTGTGCATAAGCAATTTGGTAGGTCTCCCCACCTTCATAATCAGTACAAATATTTAAAATGGTGTTTAAAACATAAAATTGTGCGACTTATACAGTTCAAAACTTGCTGTCATTAGCATAATGGCGAGGAGTGTTGAAAAACTAACCGAAAATGACAAAATGGCGTTTTCTTCTGCTTGAATTGTACTAACTTATGCCGAGCCAGAACTATCATTACCTCTTGCTCTGTTAAAATAAATTTTCCTAAAATAATCATCTCCTCTAAAAAGTCGATATTGTATGAATATTTTGTGCTGGATAATGTAAAGTTTTATGTTTATTCGGCTTTAATAGTAATACAGGGTGAGTCATAAATATCGAAACAATAGGCTATCTCCTTAAATATTGCCCCTAGACCCATACTTCCAATTGCAAAAATTCATAAAAAAAGGTGAAATTTTTGATAAGATAAGTTGCAACTCCATGGGGGGGGGGGTCTAATTGAAAAAATACGAAAATTAAATTTTTATACGGCCCCCGTAGAATAAAAATTCCAATTAGAAAAACTTTCCTTATCCAGTCCTGAATAAGACACAAAAAGTTGCATCTTCATATCTTTAAAACTCGCGAAGTTATAGCCGTTTAAAAAATTCATTAGATTTTAAAGGATTAGACACAAATTGAAATGTGCGCAATTGAAAAAACAATGTTACTTTAACATTTCTAGGAAACGTGTAAAAATTTATCTTTTCAGTTAGTTTTGATTTTTTTCCTTTTTCTGTGATGGTAAACCATATAATTTCTTAAAATTTCTCATACAATATTTCGAAACATTTTTTATCGGATTTCAATTTCTTTCCATTTAATTAAAGATGAAAATCTGATTATAGTTTTGTTCCAGGGTTTTTGTTTTTTAATATTAATTTTAAAACTATTATAAATATTTATTGAAAAAATAATATAACTTAAAAAAAATCCTATTTTTAAAAGTAAATATTTTTTCAAATTTGCCAAAACAAAAATAATGTAAAATAATAAAAAATGACATGTTTCAAGTTCTTTTTTTTAATAATTCTTAACTTTAATAATTTAATGACAAGAAATAGTGGGGAAAAATTCATTATGCAGGGAAATGAAGTGTATTGTTTAAATGTTCGTCAGTTTTTTAAAAGAATGCATTTTCTAAAATGCAGATTAAGTCTTTTTTTTTATTTAGCTCTCACAACTTCAGGCTTTTTTTTATCGTCCTGGAGAAGCTGTTAATCGCTTTTATTTTACAAAAAGAAAAAAAAAAAAAAAAAAAAAAAAAAAAAAAAAACTTTTAAAATTTATTTGTTTTAAGGAATAATATATTTAAAGGCAAAATACTTAAATACGATAAACCAGTAAAAAATCTGCCTGTAGCTGCCTTAAACGGATAATGTGTTGATCCATGCAAAATAAATACAATAATACCAGAGAAAAAAATAAACTCCATTTACACCTCCTAGGAAGGTTATTTGTCTATAACGTATTTTTTTCTTTCCTATGTGATTCCGTCTTAAAAAGGTTTTAGTGCATAACATTTTTCAAAGTCTCCAACGCAAGGGATATGGAGTAACGGTATTAAAATATAAGTGAAACATTTTCATAAGATTCATTGATAAAATAAATACATCGCAACTTTCGACGCTTCTTAATAAAAAGTATAAATATAAAAAACAAGGAGCTATAGTAAGTATTTTTGGTCAGAAATCCTCCATACGAAATAATTTTTATCCACACTGAAGTAAAAAACTATATAGAAATTCACGGCTGAACCGGGCTATGATTTAAACTTTTTTCCAGGCCAGTTCGTGCTGTGGTTTTAACATTTTTTCCAGGCCAGGCCGAACATTTTTACCTATGGGTCGGTTTGGGACCGGACCTGGATATTTCGATCCATGCAGACCTGCAATGTAGAGTACCAACATATTTTGAATACAAGTTTAGATTTAATTCAATACGCTGCTTTGTTATGTCCAAATAAGAGGCACTGTCTTAAACCGACATATAATAATTCACAATTTGTGGACGATCCCTCATCTGCTCTCAAAATGCGATAAAAATCCTTCGTTTACAGGCATGGTTAAGTGGTGTAAGTCACGGATTTTAATATCTCTGTCAGGTTTTTAGATATGGAGATGAAATTTTTATTGTTCAATTTAGGAATGCATAAGGAATAATTTCCTAATTAGGAATTTTGCCCTACGGAAGCCGTATAAAAATTTAATTTTTGTATTTTTTAAAATAGACCCCCCATGGAGTTGCAACTTACCTTATAAGAAAATTCAACTTCTTTTTATGATTTTTTGCAATTGGAAGTATGGGTCTATGGGCAATATTTAAGGAGATAGCCTATTGTTTCGATAATTATGACTCACCCTGTATATGGCTCCAATTTCTGTCAATTAGTTTATGAATTCCGAGTTTTTCTATTATTATCTTCCAAAAAAATTTTAAAAATGCACTGTATTAATTTTTTATTTGATAATAAAATCATTTCGGTATTCTCTCATGTAACATCAATGTCAAAGTAATAAATTTAAGTCCAAAACTAAATTTAATTTCTCCATTACGTATTTATTTATTACTTTTATTTTTTGTAAGATCTGCCATAACAGAAATTTTCAAAAATTTATGTCTAATATTAGAAAATATTTACCATGTTTAATTGATTGTAGTTGTTTAATGTACCATGTTTAATGTGCAATTCCGTGAATTATGAATTATCTGAATGATTGTTACAGAAAAATTAGCATATTAATGTGAATACATCACACACACACTTACACATATATTTATATATATCTCATGTAGTGACCATCGGAGCTTATGGAACTAGTGACGGTAATATTTATATTATTTATTCTTGGTTTTCCATCATTAATCTCAGGATTGACCGAGGAATTATTTAACTAGATACACAAAATATTTAAATAAAGAATAAAAACAATCATTGAAAAAATTGAAAGATCTTTATTATTCTTCCAAACTTTTTCTAGAGGAACGCTATCAACTTTTTAATAGTTTAACTGGTATGAAGGATTTTGAACATCTGACAGTGTACTAATTTAGAAGTTTCATATGAAGATTAATAGATTAGTCATTTAAAAATAAGGTTTTAATTTAATTAGCCGGAACCACGTATGCAATATTTTTTAAAAGAAAATAACATAATTCAATCATAACTTTGGTGAAAAACTTTTATTTTGTAATATAGTTATCTATCTATAGATATAACTTTCTCTACCTTTCTTACACACATTTAATAATATAATATAATAAATCTATAATGATAATAGAACTGATATGTAATAACCTTTGATTAAAAATAATATGATTTGTGTTGCGTATGCTTCAAGAGACACTGTTTTAATCATAACTCCATAACGTGTGTCATAAATTTAAGAATTTAATATTTAAAAGACTGAATTTTTATTAATGTTTCCATTAATTCTTGAACGAAAAACATTTCATTTGAAACACAATTTAGATGAGAAATATTTTTTATCTGTTATTTTGATAAATAAAACATAGTGATAAGCTTTCGGATCATTTTGCCATCGGTACATGTCAAATCCAAATTTCTTACATATGATAATACATTACAATCAAATTCAAACATGCTGTTTATAGTTTCGCACGTATTTTCTTTATTTTCCAATTCTCGTCCACCGATTTCGCTTATACTTCATATAAAACAGAAGTTGGATAAAGTCCAGCACTGATTTTGAAAAACATTATTTCCCTCAAACATTTTATCACGTTCCCTTATAAATGTCGGTTATAGCTAAAGCTAAAAGTATAAAATCTGATAAAGGTTTATAAAAAATGTGTGTAAATATGTATCTAATGTTATTATTTACATTTCTGACGATGCGTGTGGACATATCCATTTCATACGATAAAGCTAAAATATGAAACTTTATTCCGTGCCTTCCTTTTGTTGAAAGTAGATAAATAATAGTGCCAGACCACAGCAAACTTTTGCTCCATTTCATCGCTGCATTTTCTGACTAATACTTCTTTAAATATTGTAATAAATTCGTTTTAAGAATTACATCGAGATATTTTCAAAGCTATAGTTTAAACTTAAAAATATTTAAACCTCAATTAAAAGGTTTTTGCCCTGTCGTGTATATCAAGATTATTGGAAACTGCTTCGGATGTAGTTTTTTATATTATTAAAACTTTTAAAAAATGCATTTTTCCCTTTTTTTTTCAAAAATAAAATACCCTCACAGTTTTAGCCAAAGATTGCTTATTAACAACTTTAATCCATAAAAATATTCCTGTATTTGGACATTTGCCCCAAACCTTGCAAGTATCAAGGGCCCTCTAGACTTCTCTGTAGGAAAAATTATTAATCACATATAATAATAAATTTAATAATTACGCTGCATATAATTTGCTACATAAAATATATTTAATTAAAAATAATAGTATAACTTTGCCAAAACATAAATGTGTACAATATTTGTTGTTACTCAACAATACTCCACAAAATTATTTTTCTCCTGAATAATTTATTCTTAAAATTAAGTAAATATTTATACTGTTTTAATAGTGCCGCATTTTTTTTCTTTTTGTTGTTGTTGAGAAATATTGCATAGTTCTCGTCTTCTTTGCGAAAATTTTGGTCGTCTATGAGGCGCGTGATCATGTGTCTCAAAGAAGAACGATTTTATATGTTTTTTCTTTAGTCTTTTTGTAAATGTAAATTAGAATGTGTTAACTGAAACCGTGACTTCCAAATCACAGAAGTTCAGCGTAATAGATATGGAGAATATCAAGAATGACTGAATTCTCCTTAAAAATTTTAATATAAATATCAAATTTCTATTCACAGTGACACTTTGCTTAATTACAAATATATCTAAATATTAAAATAACAAGTAGTGAATTCAGGCTCTTTTTCCCGGGAGGGACTTTTGTGGCTTGGGGGGGGGTAGACATTATAGAGTTCTGGGATGAAGATTCACCTTTTTGACCATTGAAAACACAAACTCTCAAAATTTCCGCGGAGGACGTTTCATTGGATGGGGGTTGTCCCCCCCCCCGGGTACCTTTCATAATTCAAATATTTTTTTTCTATAATAATAAAATAATGAAAGTACTAGATAAGTGTTATTTTGAAAGTCATCAGTCTGTTAAGGAGGAAACTTTTGTAAAACAATGTTTCTTAAAAATAGAAAAGAAGAAAATGTATTCAAACAAAGTAATGTACAAAGTAATATTGAGGTTTAAATCTACAAGAAAAAATGTGTAAATGTAGCTGCACTTGGATCCTACGTTTAAATAAAATCAATATGATTTAATAAGTCAATAAAGCCAAAAAAAATTTTTAAGTAAGTCCTTGTATTCAACTTAAACTTTAACAAAAACTGAAAGATTGAGGAATTAAGAAAGTAAAATAACTTTTTTAAATTAAAAAAATTTAAAAAGACATGTATGCTATTATAATTTTAATAAAATTTTGGGATTTTGCAGAGGCCAAAATATTAATGAATATCTGTGTAAAATTTCAAGTAATTTGGTCAGTTACTGTTACTCGGCGCCGAAAAAATTACGTAATGTGAAATTCGAGTTAAAGCTTTTAGCATTTATCGAAAGCATCACTGAAACAATTTGTCAAAAACATGTAGATATTTTTGTGGAGATTAAGGCTTTAAGGATATATGATACACGAATTAAGACAGATTTGTGCACAGATGATACGCAATTTTTTAAGGCTAAAAATATTTGTGCATATAAATTTCATTTTACAGGAGTTTCACTTCCTTAAATTACTGTAAATTTAAGGGATTTAAGGTGCTATAAATTTTGAAATAAATATACTTATAAATATGTATTTACTTTGGAAATTATATACTTATACTGATTTGGAACTGAATATACTTCTTTGTAAGTGATAGTGTGTGAAAAAAAGGAACAGTTAATGTTACCGGTCTTTATTTTCACAATAATCTAATACAACAAATAATAAATTTAGTTTATTCATATCGTCCTTCATTTATTAATTACGTTTGAAGATGCGATGATATAAGAATTGTCTGGCAGTTCCATCTATCGAACAGTTTACAAGCCCCCATATTTATTGACCAAGGAAAAAAAGTAACGTTGTCAGGGAGATTCGAACGGACGACCTTTGATGTGGTAGTCCGTTGCTCTAGCTACAGAATCATACTGTTTTAGAATGCACGTGATTCTAAAGGTGTATATTGAATTCTACAGTGTGTTTTTTTACACTAGTTTTAACCCATGGCTTCGCTCTCGCAAAATGTAAGCGTCTGCGGTACCATTTAAATATTCTTTCAACCAATTTTGACAAATTATACAGATTGCCAAACTATTCGGCAATTTTTGCAAGGTTAGGATTAAATAAGATTTCGTAAAATATATTAGCTTTCAATAAATAGTGAATTGGCACGATTTCCAATGAATAAACTTTTTACACCCACTATTGTAATAAGTACATTAGCATACATTTTCGTAGGATAACCGGAAAATACATAAGATAGTTAAAATAACTTTATTCAAAATTACCCCCAATTTGCTGTAATCTCGAGTATAGAATAAGATATAAAAACATTATATGACTTTTAGAGTTAAATATGTGCAAAAGCACGCTTGAAAACATAAACCTATTATAATATGTATGTGATACTACTTTCCAATCGAGATTATTGGTTACAGCTAGATGCAAATATATCTCTCATTATTGGAACATTTTAAATTAAGCATCTATTGAATAATATCATGATATTTAATATTTCTGTTATGAACAGAAATATTAAATATAAATTTGATACTTCCTATGCTTACACTTTCTGTCTAATGAACTGAAAATATTCAGTCCTCTGAATGATCCTTTTCTGGGGAGGTGGGTACCAATATATTTTATAAGTTATTTTATTGATTGTTTGCTGTAACTATTGAAAGTTAAAGCAGTATTTTTATGTTATTCGTGCGCATGTGGTGAATCACCAAATACTGTTCTCATCGCCATGATTCGTAATATATTCGTTTCATTTAAAATATTAATCATTTCATTCATTTTATTTAAAATACATCTATGTAAATTACACATATTGCAAACATCTGAAATACATAACTTTCACGCATTTCATTAAAAGACAAAATGATGAAAATCAGAAATAACATAATAAAGCAAAACAATATATTTCATCATAAAAGTAATTTTTGTAATTTACCTGTTTGAAAAATAAATCCGATACTGTCGGGAACAAAATGCTATTGGCCAGAAATGCGTCGGAGTAACATAAATGTATGGAAAAACATTTCCACATAGTAGGATTCTTAGACATTTGTAAGAGAAATGGAGACAGCCGTCATATAAACACTATGTTGGAACGATTTTTCTCCCGCCAATTTGGCAAAAACTTTGTTTTTGAATATTGCTTTAAGTGTTAATATTTACGATTTATTGTGATTTTTATATTTATTATTATGTTTGTTATTTATAACAGTTTTTTTATTGCATCAACTGTTGTTTCTTTAAAAAAAATTGCTGAAACAAAATAACCGGGCTACTATCTGAGGCACAATATCGCCACTTAGGGGCAATAGTGTCAACTTGGTGCCTATATGACGCCTGTACCAAGGAATATAAAATGAAAAAATTTTGTATGGAAGTAGTGATCGTTTAAGCTGATATGACCCCGAAGCCTATACTTTTAAATAATACTTTTAAGTATACTTTTTGACGTGACAACGTCTTGTAAATTGGTTTGCCGGGAGACACTTCAAGAAACTGCGTTACGTTACGTTACGCTCCGCTCACGATACGCGCTCACTTTTCTCTTAACTTTTTCCGGTCACTTGTGGGACCATTTTCTGAACGTGAATGTGAATTCGCTGCAAGGAAGGGGCGGTGCTTAATAGGAATTTTAGATAGTATCAAACTAAGACGAAATACGTTATGTATTAGTTATTGGTATAAAGTACAAAGAAAATAAGTGTAGTTTATTTCGTAATTCGGTGGTATATTATGGAAAACTAATGATATGTGATTAGTGAAAGCCATTTTACTTTAGTTATATTCTGCTCATTGAAAAATTCTTTAATATGCTGTTTACAAAATTCAACATTTGACATCAATAAACATGAAGTAAAATGTGTTTAACAAACACAGTGTATTGCAAGTTATTGTATGTATATTTGTATATAAATACGTATGTATGTGTAAAGGTAAAAATAAAATTTTGTTAATATGAAATTCAGTGCGAGATTCTTTGTATAAATTAATGTTTTAAATATAATTCTTTGTATAAATAAATGTTTTAAATTGTTACTATTATTTCATCCTTCTTCCTACTATACGAATGAATATTCACATTAAAATTATTTTACAACTCAAAGTCGTTGTCACGTAAAACTTTCGCCCGTATACCGACTTTACAGGCAACCAATTTTTTTTTTTTTTTTTTTTTTTTTTTTTTTTTTTTTTTTTTGTACTTTTAAATAATAGTCCAGTTGAACGTCAAATATGAGTCAGGAATTTCTTTTTAAGTAAAAAATGTAGAATAACATATTATATACTAACAAATATGTTTGAAAATTAATATATTAACAGTGCAGTTCTCTTCAAAAGCCATTTATCAGAACTACATAAAAGAAGTAATATTTGATAAAATGGGCCGCCTGATTGCACAATCCCCCCTTCTATAAACAAGCAAAGCAGAACAATATGATAATAAAATCTTCCGGAGAAAATATCTAAATAACAGCATAAGTTTCATCGAGATCCGCGTTACAGAATCCTTTAAAAAGGCTAAATTATTGTAATCCAGTTCATCTGATTATAGAATTTTTTACCGGAATTCTATAAATAATCAACCCGTAACGTTATTTTACATACTTTCATGAGAAATTATCTACCATGACAAAATCGTCATAATCCGTTGATAAACTCGAGTTATAACAACGAAATTTTTCATTACAATTAAATTACATTAGAATTTAAATATGTAACTCTATTTTCCTAATATTTCCTGCTATTTATACAATTTACATTTGAATGTAACAAATTTCTCAGAAAAGTTGTATTGCACTTATAAATTTTCCATTTTTGTGAATATTGTTCGGACCAATGTCATACTCATGCCTTTTTGGCTTATAATAAAATTGTTTGGCGACAAAGGCGACAAAAATAAAATCAAAATCTTAATATATTCGTTATATATCCTATTACATAGAAAATACATAAAATATTGAAAAAAAAAATCTTAATATACACAGCGAAACATTAAAAAAAAATTTTCTTATCCAGGTGCCAAATATAGTCAACAAATTGGATAAATAATCTCATCTTGTTCCAATGGATCTAAGGTACCCTAGGGTAATAACGCCACGTTAACGTTCTACCAATTTTCACGGCTCAGTTTTAGTTTGTATTTTTCAAACAAATATATGATTTGATACAGCAACTCATTGACTATCTATACAAAAAAATAATTTAACATATATGTACTCATAAAATGTAATAGCGTGATTCCTTGACCAATGCTATTTGGCGTTATTACCCACCTATATGGGTAATAATGCCATGCAAACAAAACTATGAAATAAGATGGAATAATTGCTGTAGATTGCTCACTTCTAAAAATACAAACTCTACAAACTTAGGAATTGACAAATTGCACTCTAAGCTATTGAAAATGTTCAACTTTTTGTGAAAGTGTAAGAAAAAAAAGGTGTGATGTGTGTGAGGGGGGAGGGTGTGGCAAAAGAATATCAGACTGTGAGCTTCTTTTAGCTTAAAAAGGACCGGTTAAATAGAATTATTAGAAACATTGCACAGTTTTAACTGTGTTTATTTGAATCAGTATTAAAAATGTAGCTCGGCCACTGTAGGAATCAACCGGGGTATTAATGCCAAGGATTGGCATTATTACCCCGTTATAGTTATTGCGCTGTACATTTTAAAATACAAATTATCGCGAGAAGATATCCAAAATCTTCCACAACAGTTCGAAAGTTCATGAAATGTGCTACAAAATTATGTAATTAACAAAGTATTTTCGGATAAAAAAAATAGTCTTCACATCACAAAACTTATTTCGCAAATTTCAGATCAAGCGTTAATTTTAGTTACTTGTAAAAACAATAAGACCTAAAAATGAAACAAATTAACTTGAAGATGTTTTTTGCGATTTACATGACTCAAAACCCTTCTGCGCAGAGCACATGGGTGTCATTTACCAGATTATTTCTTAATTATGCAAAATATTAGCACTTGGCATTATTGCCCCGCCTGGCGTTATTACACCAGACCACCTTAGTTTGAAAATAAATACATCTTTTAGACCATACAAACATTTCTCTCATATTTATGTTAAATATATATTTTAAATAATATTATTTCTCGTTAAAACTGCATATTTTTTATGTGAAACAAAATTATTAATATTTTCATTTTCTTTTTCCAGCGTATTATAGCTTTTAATTTCTAATTTACATGAACATTTCAATTTTTGGCAAAATGACAGAATAATATGCCGTCGCCAAAATCATATACTTATGTCAATGGTAAGTTCTTTATCCAAAATAACAGTGCTTTTCAACATAATTCTACAGCTAATCTACGTACAACGATGTACTTTATACGAAAACCTTTCTTAAAATAATATCTATCTAACAGTGTAAATTCTGTGAAAATCCCTTCAGTAGAACTGAAGAAATAAGCGAAAAACACGAAATTTTCATTTGTATTATATATATATATATATATATATATATATATATACATATATATATATATACATATATACATATATATATATATACATATATATATATATATATATATATATATATATATATATATATATATATATATATATATATATATATATATATATATATAAGTAGAAGATAGATTGGAATTTTTTCGATGCTGTTATAATTTTTGCAAGTTTTAATTAATGAGGTTAATTTATTATTATGTTTTTCTTATGGTTAAGGAATAATCATGATATGGCTTCATTGAATAATTTATTAGGGAAATTTTCTTTGCTCAATGAATGATTAGAATATGGTCTGGTTAATTTGTTGCTCAGAAGATTGTTGGTATGTGTACAGTTGCGATTCAGCGGCACGATAAAAATCTTACACAAGAGCCAGGATTCTTTCTTTGAGTTTTTTTCCTTTTTTTGCAAAGATATATTAGTTTTATGAACATTCAAAGTACATTTTTACATCTCCGTTGTTTCTTTCCATCTTTGTCCGTTTCGTTATTTTCAGGAAATATGATAAAATTTTCGGACTTTTAACGAAAAATGCTCTTTTGCCGTGAAAAGTGACTTTTGCAGTGAAATTCAGGAAAATATATCTGTGAATTTAAGATTTTTTTAACAGTGTGTTCTCATTGTCCGTACTATAAATATATTTTAGTCTTCCGACAATTCATAAAAAACTATGAGGTATTAAACCCAGAAGCCGTACAATATTGGAAAACAATACATAAATGTATAATTATTTACTGGTATGCTTCGTGAATTTTTTTTATAATATCTTAAGGGAACAGTGAACTTTATTTGAGCAAAATCGTTGCAAAAAAAGTATATTTCTGTAGTCTAATAGTACCAAAACTGTTTTTTCATATAAAATATCATTTATAAAGGCTTTAAGAAGTACTAAATAATAAAGGTAAGGGTAATTATGTACTTTAAATCTGTTTTTCTCAAAACTAATTTTTGAGCGTTTTTAAGATTTTTGAAATCCTTCCTGAGACGTAATTTTCTCTCAATATTTATGAAATTAATCAGAAAGTATCCTGATATTGTTTAGAAAGAGATTGTATAAGCTGTTTAAAATTCGTCTTTTTTAAGATAGTCATATTTGGTTTTTTACTTATTAAAAGGCAAAATCGATATGGAGTTTAGAAAAAATGTAAAATATTAACTATTCAAGTGATTTAAAAAAAAATCTGGCACAAAATAATGTAAATTGAGTTTTAAGTGATAAAAATGCAAAAGCAAGAATATATCTAAAAAATTAAGACAGGAGGAGCATTTTAAAATTTCGTTTAAAAAATTAAAATAATTTTTTTAATAAGATTGGAAAGTTTTTTGAAGGTGCTCTATATGATTTTGGTGAAATGTATATCTGCACAAAATTTCATATAGCTATGATGAAAATTTTTTTTAAAAATGTAGCGTCCACCGTCCCTTTAATACATTTATATGTTGCGGCCAATACCCGGAGCTTGGCCAATTCTAGAACTGGCTGGCCAATACCCGAACTGGCCAAGCTTCTTGGCCAAAACCCGAAATACATGAAATAAATAGCGTATTTCGGGTTTTGGCCGGCCAATTCGCGAACTGGCCGCGAAGCCTTGACCAACACCCGAACTATGATGCATAGGCACTAATTTGTTTGTAATTAAGATTATGTAACCTCAAAATGCACAGTAGAAAATATTCCCATTGATTATATTGAAACGAAATATTTTAGTGTACCCAACTATATTAACCAAAAATAGTACACAATTCCCTTTCAATATAGAAATTAATTGATAAACCAAATAAGATGACAATTACAAGTTACCCGGAACCTTTACTCGAGATAGTGCACGGACAGGCTGACGGCTAGATTATTTGAACTCATAGACACTTTCAACTATGTTAGAAAGGATTAAGCCGAGTACCTATATCTATTTCGCGAATTGGCCAATCGCATCTGGCCAGTTCGCGAATTGGCCGGCCAGTTCTAGAATTGTCCAATTTCGGGTTTTGGTCGCAACATATACAAAACTTTAATCATATAAAATTTTGAAATTTGACATGCCATTAAATAGTTAACATATACTGTGATACATATAACTTAAACAATATTGTTTAAACGTTTTTACAAATCAATTTTTTAAATCCCGAATATCTATGAAAACAACATTTCTATTAAGTAATATAAATTAGGGTCAGGAGTAGTAAAATGGGTATAAAATTCACTATTTTTAGATGTTCAGTTAAACGTGTTTGGTAAATATTTAAAAAATAAAGCTTTTTTGGTATTTTCTTCACATTGCACATTCGTGGAATGAAAATGCACAAATTTTATCTATTAGGCTACAAAAGTTTTATATAACAAAACGTTTAATAGATGTCTGTTTGCTATACCAATTTTACACCATGCAAGTGTGGGGTAAAATGGGTTAATAAGAGTTTAACAATGAATAATGTATAAGCAGATTTACGAGAGATTATCTAATGAAATAATATGGAAAACAATAATACATAAGTCTTAAAATATATATAAAATTTAAGTTACTAAATAAATAAGAATTTTAACAATGAATCAAGCTTGGGTGTAAATGAATTCATTTTTGGTTCAATTTTTTTTTTCATCTCTCATACCTACCCTTTTACATTATAACTGTTAAAAGTCTATTTTTCAAAAGAATAACAGTCCATATAAGGATCGAAAGAGTAACTAATAAGTTTACCCTGTGTGAAATCGTAAAATGCACCAATCTTGGAGTTTTACAAAAATGCACTTCTTATTCATGTGTCTCATCTTCGTTTGCCTTTTTTCCCAAATGCACGATTGTCAATCATGCACCTACAGATACATCCATTTTTACTTAATTTTATTGTTATTTTACTCACATGATAGTTTAATTTGAGTGCAATTTGATTTATTTCCTAATTTAAGAATTTATTTATTTCTAGTCCATTATAACTTGTTTGGTATTCTGGTTATCCATTTTTTTATTGTTTCATAATGTCTTAATTTGATAGAACTTTATTTATTTTTGTTAGGACTTGTTTACGTTTTAGCTTTGAAGTTTTTATTAAGATTATTTAGAGATGTGTCAGATTAGTATGCATTGAGAAAGCGATTCACTAAAGAATAGGGCAAAGACACACTGATTTTGCTTTTGTCAACAATTCCGGTTTACTATTTCCAAAATCTTTCAACAACCTCTTCTTGAAATTTAAAATGCAATCAATACCTGAAATGCCATCTAGAAATGAGTAATGATTTAACTAAATTTTGTACAATGAATTTCATGTATTTCTGATCTTGAGAAAAATTGCACTGCGTATTATATAAACATTTATTTTTTTTAACATATTTTATTGTAATCCTAGTAAAATAAACAATTTTATTCAGAAAATTTCTATATAACACATTAAAAATACTGACAAACATTAAGACTAATACTGTACCCAATTTACCCCATTTTTAAAATTTAAAATAAAAGAATAAAAATTAAAGACAATTTCTTATTTCTAATTTGGAAAAGCATCAAAAGTGCGTAATGAACAAACTGAAGTCAAACAAATGAGTTTATATAAAATATCATAAGCTGCGATAAAAAGTTTAATTAGACCATAAGTGGCATGGCATCGTCGTCAAAAAGTTTTAGTGTTGCTACTGAAATAGAACAAATTATAAAAACAAAAACAAAGTAGGAGATAAAATCTTAAACATCAAGCAATCTTATATAATTTTGAGAACTATAAATGTGTTAAAAAGTTATAAAAAATAAAACAATTATTTTGACTACTGATTTTATCCCACTACCCATTTTAACCCGCCTGACCCTACCCTTTTATATACGTTATCATTTTTAAGGGAAAAAAATACATGATAGAAATGGCAGTAGATTTACAAACAAATGATAAAATTTTTTCTTGCGGCTACCACAGAAGTATTTTTTTTAAAAGAAAAAAAAAGGCAAAATTTCTTTTTAACACTTTTTAACAAGATGAAAATTTTTATGCATTTAATCTGTCCGTACGCCTGCCCATGCTCCAACGCTCGTAAATATATTCGGGTTTTCATGCAGTTGGTAAATGTTATTTAAATCTTCTTAGAATGTTCAGTATTGAATATAAAGTTTGTGGAATCAATAGTTCATTTACACGGGCACCCAAAAGAATTCCATTACATTATGGAATGGGGGAAAACTCGCTTGTAGAATATTTTAATGATATTATGCTATTGCAAATGTATTGAAACTGATAAAAATCAATACTTTTCACTACGATTACCTGAGTACAGATCGTTAATAGCATTTTTAATCCATTTACAGAGACACTCAAAAGAAATCGGTTACAATAATGTCTTTAAGTAATGTATGTTGAAAATACATTTTCAAATTCAGAGTGTGCTTTTAAATTTCAGTGTTTTTTAGGTGTCTTTCTAATTATATAAATACGTAGCACCTATAGTTTCCATCTAATCTATCCACCTGTCTGTCGACCTATCCGCATATAACAGCACAAAACTATAAAACCGAATCATTTGAAATTTTAACTATATATTAGTTGCATAATTTTGTTGTGTTATTTAAAATTTTAGTAAAATCGGATGTATGGTTCAAACACAGGGATAGTCAAAAGTATCCCGTTACATGGAATATCGAAGTTTAAAGTGCTTTTTACTAGTTTGAAGTGCTTTTTATTGATGTTACACCCGTCGAAACATAATGAAATTGATATGCATTTGTGAAGGACGCTAAAATATACTTTTTTCAGAATATTTCGCACAAAGAAAATTTATTATTCATTTACAGGGTACTACTAAAGAATGATAGTACGTAATGATATACGGAGGGAGGGACAATATTTGCGGAGTATTTTAATTATGTTAAACTGTTTCACATGTAATAAAATTTATATACCTTGTTTAGGTTTATTATAAATTATTTCCTGTTTAATGGAAAATGCATTTTCATACTGTTGAATTAGATTTGAACTTTATCTTATTAAACGGCGCAGTTTTGCTTTATTATTCTGAATGCGTCGGAAAATGTTTCATAATCTATGATTCACGTGTAAGTTTTCCGTTGTTGTTTAACTATGAAGTGATTCTTCAAAATGCAACTTAAAAATTGACTTATCGCAAATTGAATCATCAGAAACTCAGAGGGAAAAAAGACAACATAAAAAGTAAAGAAGATTCAACGGATAAAAGGTCTTTTTTAAGATAGTCTCTTTCTAAAATGTTTAGAATAAAGCAAAATGTAAAAAAAAATACTGTCAGCAAAAACATTTTTTAAATATTCTCGTTGACAACATATAAACGATAAAAAATACGTAAAGTTTTTAATTTATATATACATATTTTTTTTTTATCAAAGTATAAGTATCTATTATAGACTTTAAATTACCGAGATTATGTAAAAAACATAAAATTAACCAAAAATGAATAAAAAAAAATAACCATAGGAAAATAAATAAATAAATAAATAAATAGAAGGAAAAAAATAAAAGAAACTTTTGAATAAAAAAGAAGTTTTCTACAGCATCCAAACATGCATCTAAAACATGGCTTTATTATCATAATACTCATATTTAAAAGAAAGACGATAACAAGTTAAGTATATGCGGATGAAAAATTTATAGGAAAAGAATAACAAGGTCAGTGCTCGTTTGTTGGAAAGATTTATCTAACTATTTTAACAATTAAGAAAATATTTTAATAAGTTTAAAAATCATAGAGGAAGTAACTATAAATAGTATCATTTCTGCTTCATGTTTTAAGAACATTTTTCTTTTAAATAGTTTATTAGCAACTATTTTCATAACGTTGTGACAAAACAATTTGCTTATCAAAGTAAAATTTTGAAAATATTCGATGTAATAAGTTTAGGATGAAAAAAATTAAAACGCATATTTGTTATTTGAAAAACATTACTTTTGAAAAAATAATAGTTCACTAAAATACTGAGATAAAAAAAATTTCTTAAGATAAATTTTATTTAGAAAGCAAATATACCAATTTTTATTAATATTTCGCGAAAATTTTTAAATATTTTTAAAGGAAAAACTTTAATGAAATGCAAGAAAACACCAGTTAAATTAATTAAAAACACGAAATTAATAATTTTACTGCATTAAAAATATTTCAAAAAATTAAAATACATTACAAAAGAATAAACAATTTAGAAAAGAGGAAATAACTTTAAAACTTTTAAAGTATGTGTGCATTCTGTTATGAAAATGCTGAGACATTAAAGTTGAGGAATAAGAAACTAGGAAGCGGATATATGAAAAACACTGTTCATTTTTTATTAAATTTTTGCTCATATTGCTATTATTAATAAAAAGTAATATATGTTATACACTAACATGGTTATATTATGGAAAACAACATAAATGATTATTAAAATGTACAGTTTCTAACAGGATTCTTTACTTAAATTATCATATGATTTGCTATTAAATATGTATTAAAATACCTGAATAAAACGTTAAAATATGTTACTACAATAACTTTATTTCCATAAATAACGAAAGATTTAAGGAAGTGTTTCATATTTTATGCTTAACGCATGATTTTTCTCATTTGTTTTAAATATTGATATTATTTTCCCAGTATTTTCTTCTTAAGATTTTCAAATGTGTATTACAAAAGACTGTACATGGATTTAGATACACCTAACATTACATTTAATGTACCTATAAAAAAAAAAATCTTATACACCTTCTTAAATACTTTTATTTTACAAAAATAACGAAGAACTTAAAGGTTAATTTCTTTCGCAGACTTATCACATACAAGATAAAAAATAAGCACAGTAATATTTAGATCTGTATGTCAAATAAAAAAACCGTATGATTTTTAAAACAGGAAAGTGGTGAAAATATGAACATGGAGAAAAAAGCCACTTAAAGTTTAAATTTGTGCGGCTGATTGCGACGGGAGTATTTACAATAAACAAATTTTACTATATCTTGTGATTTAATTGCCATGTGGATAAAAATGAGGCTTAAATCTATTTTGATTTAAAATTTTAAAAAAGAAAAGAAAATTGACATTTTGATCAAATTTGAGGTAAACTGTCTGTTTAAATCTGATACGAGCATATACAAAAACAATTTTATATTAAAATAGTAAAAAAAAATCAGAAAAATTACCTTTCACCCTTAATTTACGTCTAACAAACATACTCTAGACATTCTATTTTATAATATATCTACCAGGAAATTTGTTAAAGAAATTGATTGAAAGAGATTTGTTTAAGAAATTTGTTATTTAAAATATTTTACCAAAATGTCTCTGTTTCAAATAGTAAAGTGTAGGAAGGGTAAGAATATCACAGGAATTGAAATGACAATAGCAAGAAATTCTGATTAAATACTTAAAAGAGTATTTTGCTAATTCTTGGTCGCGAAAAGATAATAAGAGTTTGCCGTCCATCTAAAAATAAAATTAATTAAAATAGAATAAAATATTTATGTACAATAAATACCTGTTTTAAAGTTGTTATAATGAAATATTACACTATTAGTTACAAATACATATATAATTAATAATATATACATATATTATTAATATATAATTAATACACTGCTGCCTTTTTTTATCTCTTGAAATCCATACTACATATGGACTTGCATCGGAAACATACAGAAGTAATTTGTTTAAAAAATAATTTTTGATGTTTCTAATGAAGAAAATGTTTTTCAACCAGGTATGAAATAATAAGAATAACATAATAGGATGATTTTTTCGAAAAAATCCATAACTACGATTTCATTAATATAATATATTAACGAAGGCTATTAACTTTTTTCAGTTATTGATTTCCCTTCTTAAAGCAATACACAAATAATATTTCTTTAAAATCACAAATTCGCACAATTGTTCAATGTTATTGCATTGATAAATAACATATAAAATGCATTTTAAAACTGATTTTTTAAAAATTAAGCTTTTAACTCCATTTATAATAATTTATACAACTATTTGGAAACAAATAGAAAAATAAATATGTTAAAATAGAAATGATGTACATATTATAATTTTAATTCACTATTCGATTATTTTATCATAATTAAATGTATATATTTATAAAACAAAAAACTAGGTAAAAACGTCTAGCTCTATCGAGAATCGATCTCGGTCAGTGAATTAGAGCTATACCGACTGAGCTATGATCAATTACGTCCGAAACTTTAAAAGTATATATTTCAGTTCTGTCATATTAAGCAATTCTGTTCCCCCAGAACAAAGGAACCTTGTATAAAATCCATTAAACCTGGGGCTAACGGATCTCTGACCTACAAGATATACTAAAACAATCAAAATCTGTGAGTATTAAAGTTGGACTTTTCAATTTACATATGACTTTTTTGTTAAAACGCACCTTAAATTTTGTTGTACTTGCGAAGCAATGCCAAATGTGAGAAACGAAGGGTGTGATTTTTTTTTTTTCAAAATGTTAACATAGGTGTATTATCAAACTCATTAGGGGAATGAAAACGTTAAAATACGTTCTTTCAGAATTTGTCTTCCATTTTCATTGCACTAAATATTTTGACCGTTCTGGTTAAAAGACAGCCAAAATAAAATCCCCCCAATCACAATTTTACGCGCTTCATCTTAGTTAAGTTATGTAAAATGGTTTCTGGTCGAGCGATTTCAATAACTTAAGGTGGAATAGATATATTTTTATTACAGTGCAATTCCATTCTTAATTAATAACTTAGTTAATTAGTCAAAACGTAAAATTTTGAAGGTTAGCTATATGAGAAGAGGCCTCTAACTACCCTCATCCAAATTTTTGGCTTTGTACATTTTACTTGTTTTCTTGCACACATACACAAACACCCACTCATAACGACTCATCCTTGTATGCCTACATGGGAGTACGTTTCTACCTTGTTATTTCGTTTTCAAAATTCCATATTACTATAAATACGAAGTGCATAATTCACACATCAGTTACATAAATTTATTTTTTTTTATTCGTATAACAATAACTTTCCATCATAAATGTTTGATTTAAATTAATAGAATGCGATGTTCGTTTGTTAAAGATAAATTTTATTTGATTGAAATTAAAAATGAATATCTAACAACAATGCAATAATTCAAGTTTTTAAAAAATTAAATTAAATTATTTAAACTTCAAAAAAAGTTTTAATGTGCATATATAAATACTTAAGTGGAATCAATTTAGCGAAAATTTTCTCTTTACATGAAAAATGAAACACAAGAAAAATGTAAAATCATAAAAGTGTTTTCTTAAGTAATTGTATTTCAATATTTGCATCAAAAATAGTTAAATGAATATATGAAGTAAAATAAGGACATTTCTATTACTTTCATGGTGACAATTCTTTTATATGTTACGCATATTTACTTTCAGAATTTAAGTATAATCGGATTTTTATTATTTGGGAATTTGTTTTGGATTTAATTTTAAATATTAATATGTGTTGGTTTTTTCAAACAATTCCATGATTATTTAGAGTGAAATGAAAACTGACGAAGGTAATTAAGAGCAAACATTCATTTTTTTTCAAGTTTATGTTCAAAAATATCTATTTATTAATTTATTGCTGAACATAAATTTTAAATTATTACGATTTAAATATCTGTGTTATAAATTTAACAATTTTTTCTATACAACGCAAGCGATTTCATTGTTTCCGTAATTCCAAAAAAGATAAGATTTAAATACATTTGATAGTATATTTCTTTCGTTTATCACAAAAATTTCGGACGTGCATGATAAAAATATTAAGTTAGAAAATAATTAGAAAAGAAAAAAAATGCTGTAAACTGTTATTTTTATTGAACTTATTATCGCCGAAAATTAATGACGTGTCATTTGAATAAAAATATTTTCAAATGTTCATCTATACTAATATTATAAAGAGGAAAGATTTGATTGTTTGTTTGAATTGAATAGATTCCGAAACTACTTGACGGATTTGAAAATTCTTTGACCGTTGGAAAGCTACACTATTTCTGGTGAACATAGTCTATATTATATAAAAAAAAAATTAGCCATCCCTACTAAAATGCCAATAATGTAACCCAAGGTGAAGAAAAATGACGTTAAAAAATCCTTACATCGCGTGCGCTGCCAATACTTTTGATTATCTATACTAATATTATAAAGAGAAAAGATTTGATTGTTTGTTTGTTTGAAATGAATAGGCTCCGAAACTACTTGACGGATTTGCAAACTTCTTTCATCGTTGGAAAACTTCACTATTTCCGGCGAACATAGGCTACATTAATTTAAAAAAAAGAAAAATAGGAATCCTTACTAAAATGCTAATAATGTAACCCAAGGTGTAGAAAAATGACCTTAAACATCCTTACATCGCGTACGCTGCGAATACTATTGATTATAATCTATATACATAAAACAAAGTCTGGTTCTTTACACCATTTATAACTCAAGACCGGATGGGTCGATTTTTATATATATATACAGGGTGATTCTAAATTTTTTTACAATAAAAGAGGGGTGATAGTACACATCAAGACAAGCAATATTAAATAGGAGACAGGATCCCAAACCTTTTTAAAAGGGGATAGCCGCCATTAAAATTTAGGGACCAAAATTTAAAATAAACATAAAAAACGGAAATATCCGTCGATTGATTTGCGGTTTTCACTAAAATTATTCTTTATGTCGGTATTTTCTTGAAATTAAATTATAAAGATAAATTTCAAAAAATGCCGATAAAGGACGCCTTAAACTTTAGAGTAACGAACAACTATTTTTTGCCGGTATTTTTGGCATCTCTTTAAATGTTTCGAAAGCTTAGACTTAAATTTTGAGTTAAAAATCTGAATAGTTGGGAGTGGTTAAGTTGACAAACTGAACTGTGTTCAGTGGGTTCAAATTTCAAATGATTATAAAAAACGGAAAAATTGGTCGAATCGTTTGCGGTTTTCGCTAAATCTTTTAAATCACCAATTTCTTGAAAATAAATTAAAAAAAATTACAAAATGTGGATAGAGGACGCCTTATTCTTTGGAGTACAACTATGGTTAACCGTAATTTTTTTAATCTCATTAAATGCTTTCAAATGCATGAACATGAAATTTTGGCTCAAATTCTGAATCTTGGGAGTGTTTAAGTTGCGAAAAATTGAACTGTGTTCGAGGAGGGGGTAGGGTTGACTTTCAACTGTTGAACACACTTCAGTTTGCGCTTCTTAACGCCTCCCAATGATTCAGAATTTGAGCTCAAAATTTAAGTTTAAATCTAAGCTTCCGAAAACATTTAATAAGCTTTTACAAGCGTATAAATAGAAACAAAAAATAATTGTTAAAATTAATTGTTGTTTACTCTGAAGTTTAAGGCGCCCTCTAACGGAATTTTTTGAAATTTGTCTTTAAAATTTATTTTTAAGAAGATACTGACTTAAGGGAACGAGGGACCTTTAAAATAATTTTTTTTTCGATTTTTAAAATTGCGCTTTAAATATTACTCAAGGGTACATTATATGCATTATAACAAATATTTATCACAAAAAAATGAAAAAATTTTTTTTGATAAAAATAGGGAAATTTGTGTAATATTTTAGATTTAACGAGAACTTTTCAAAATGTCCCATGCTCATTCCATATCAATGCAAATCTCCAATATTATTTATACACGTTTGATTTACATGTATAAATAAAACTGTGCATGAAATTTCATATATCTGAATATTAAGTTAAGAAAGGAAAATATTTCTAATTTTTTCTGAAATTTTGAGCATTTTTGAACCTATTTTTACAAAAAAACTACCTATAACTTTTACAATTATTTTTATTTTCAAAAAACCAAGCACAGTTTTATGACATATATTAAGATGAATAACTATAAAAAATTTCAAAGCATTCAGAGAAAAAATAATGCGCATGGAGCATTTTGAAAAGTTCTCGTTAAATCTAAAATATTACAAAAATTTCAATATTTTTGTCAAAAAAATTTTTTTGTACATTTTTTGTGAAAAATATGTGCTATAATACATACAATGAACCCTTCAATAATATTCAAAGTGCAATTTTAAAAATATAAAAAAAACATGATTTGGAGGTCCGTTGTCCCCTTAAAGAATAGTTTTATTTTAAACCGAAAACGAATCGAACAATTTTTCCATTTTCTATAAATATTTGAAGTTGAACCTCCTCTTCCCTTTAAACACAGTTCAGTTTGTGCTACTTAACCACTCCCTACTATTCAGATTTTGAGCTCAAAATTTAAGTTTAAGTCTAAGCTTCCGAAAACATTTAATGGAATGCAAAAAATAATGGCAAAAAATAGTTGTTCGTTGGTCTAATGGCTAAAGCGCCCTCTATCGACATTTTTTAAATTAATCTTTGTAATTTATTTTTAAGAAAATACCAACATAAAGAATAGTTTTAGTGAAAACCGCATATCAATGAACCAATTTTTCCGTTTTTTATAATCATTTGAAATTTGAACCCTCTGAACACAGTTTAATTTGTGGTACTTAACCACTCCCAACGTTTCAGATTTTGACCTCAAAATTTAAGTTTGAGTCTAAGCTTACAAAAACATTTAATGAGATGCTAAAAATACCGGCAAAAAATAGTTGTTCGTTACTCCAAAGTCTAAAGTGCCCTCTAGCGGCGTTTTTTGAAATTTATCTTTATAATTTAATTTCAAGAAAATGCCGACATAAAGAATAATTTTAGTGAAAACCGCAAATCAATCGACAGATTTTTCCCTTTTTTAAGTTTATTTGAAATTTTTGTCCCTAAATTTTAATGGCGGCTATCTCTTTTGGAAAACGTTTAGGACTCTTGGTCTCCTATTTAATATTGTTTGTCTTGATGTGTACTATCACCCCCCTTTTATTGTAAAAAAAAATTGGAATCACCTTACAATATACAGGGTGAGTCATAAATATCGAGACAATAGACTATCTCCTTAAATATTGCTTTTAGACCCATACTTCCAATTGCAAAAATTCATAAAAAAATGAGAAATTTTTGTTAAGATAAAATGCGTTTCCATTGGGGCTCTAGTTGAAAAATTACGAAAATTAAATTTTTATACGGCCCCCGTAGGACAAAAATTCCAATTAGGAAAAATTTCCTTATTCAGTCCTGAATAAGACACAAACAGTTCCATCTTCATATCTCCAAAATTCGTAAAGTTATAGCCGTTTAAAAAATTCATCAGGTTTTAAGGGATTAGACACAAATTGAATTGCGCGCAATTCAAAAAACAATGTTACTTTAACATTTCTAGGAAACGCGTAAAAAATCTATTTTTTTAGTTAGAATTTTGATTTTTTTCTTTTTTGTGATGGTTAGCTTTTTAATTAACTAAGAAAATCACATCTTAAAATTTCTCATACAATTTATAAAAGTTTCATGTGGTTAGTACCGGTTTAAATGGGACAATCAAAAATCGTTATAACTCGTAACATAATTTATCGGATTTCAATTTCTTTCCATTTAATTAAAGATGATAATCTGATTATAGTTTTATTCCAAGGTTTTCTTTATATTAATTTTAAAACTATTAAACTTTAAAAAAATCATATTTTCAAAAGCAAACATTTTTTCAAAAGTAAACATTTTTTCAAATTTGCCAAAACAAAACTAATGTAGAAAAATGAAAAATGACGTGTTTCAAGTTATTTTTTCCTTCAAAAGTTCTTAATATTTAATAACTTAAAGACGAGAAATAGAGGGGGAAAAATCATTATGCAGAAAAACGAAGTGTATTGTTTAAATGTCCGTCAGTTATTTTTAAAAAAATGCTTTTTCTAAGATGCAGATTAAGTCTTTTTTTTTCTTTTTAAATTTAGCTCTGACAACATCAGGCTTTATACCGTCCTTCAGAGGATGTTTAAAAATCTGTATTCTGGGCCCAAGTAGGGCCAAGACGGACATGTTATTTTTTTCTGAAAACTCGCCAGGCCGGGCCTAGCGTACTTTTCATAAGAGAGGGGACTGCTTCCTTCAACTTAGGTGCACACTGGATAAAATTTTTAAACTCGGTCTCGACAAAATCCGTATTAAAATCACTGTCTCTGACTGACTTAATACGCGCATAAAATAAATAAAATTCGGCTCAATTGAATTTTTTACGAAAAACATATAGATTTTAAAATCTTTATTATACAAAAAAAAAAAAAAAAAAAAAAAAAAAAAAAAAAAACTTTAAAATTTATTTATTAAAATATATTATTCAAAGGCTAAAAAAATTAAATACAATAAAACCAGTGAAAAAAAATCTGCCTATGACGGAATTCTGTCTTAAACGGAAAATATGTTGATTCATGCAAAATAAATAAAATAGTACCTGAGAAAAAAATAAGCTTCAACTACATCTTCTAGGGAGGGCATCTGTCTATAACGTATTTTTTTCTTTCCTATGTGATTCCGTCTTAAAAAGTTTTACTGTATAACATTTTTCAAAGTCTCCAACGCATTGGATATGGATTAACGATATTAAAATATAAGTGAAACATTTACATATAAATAGAGATTCATTGATAAAATAAATATATTACATTCTTTGGCGCTTCTTTAATAATAAAAAAAAGTATAAATATAAAAACGAAAAGCTATAAAAGAATTTTTTGGTCAGAAATCCTCCATATGAAATTTTTTTACCCTACGCCGAATTAAAAAACTATGTAGAAATTTGCGACTGAACCGGGCTATGATTTAAAATTATTTTCCAGATCGGTCCGGGGTATGATGTTGACATTTTTTTTCATGCTACGCCGAACTTTTTCCCCTATGGGTCAGTTTGGGACCTGACCTAGATATTTTGACAAGGCAGACGTCTGGTATACAATTTTAACGTAAAAACTATACGCTGCTATTTTATGACCAAAGAAAAAGCGCTATCTTTAACCGATTTTTATTAAATTGAAATTTGTGAATGTTCCAAAACTAGCGTTGAAACTGAGTGAAGAAAACACCTTTTAGAGGCAGGGAAAAGTGGTGTAAGTCAGGAATTTTTGAGGATTTTGAGATTTAATATCTCTGTGAGGTTTTTAGATACGGTGATGAAATTTGTTTTGTTCAATTTAGGAATGGATAAAGATTAATTTCCTAATTGGAAATTTTTCCCTACGGGGGCCATATAAAAACTTAATTTTCGTATTTTTTCAAATAGACCCCCATGGAGTTGCAACTTATCTTATCAGAAATTTCACCTTTTTTTTTAGGAATTTTTGCAATTGGAAGTATGGGTCTAGGGGCAATATTTGAGGAGATAGCCTATTGTTTCGATATATATGACTCACCCTGTATATATATATATATATATATATATGGGTGATTCTCCAATAAGTGGATAATTTCAGTCCCTTAGGTTTACATACTATTTTTTGTCATTCATACAGTATTTTTTTAGCATAAAATGTATTTTATAATGTATTTCTACAATTTAAAAAAGTATTTTCAAGAAAATAACTGTAAATTTTACTGTAATAGTATTTTAAGTATTCAATTTGTCACTTCTGTCCCTTGTCCCTCCCCTCATGTATTGATCTTCTGGAACAATTTTAAGTGTAATGACAAACTATTTTTAACAATTTCACCACCCATAATAAAACATTATACTCCGAAATACACAATAAAGTATTTTTATTGTAAATTAACAAAAGTTTTACATTTATTATGAGTCAGAGGAACGCTGTCCCCTAGTTTTTATGTTACTACTGTCCTCTTCTATAACACTGCTAAAGTGATCTCCAGGTGGCCAGATAAAATTTGGTGAACAGGTACATTTAGTAGACGGAGCCATGTTAATTGTGCAGAAAAACACATGGTACTATTCTAAGGACTTTAAAAATAGTTACAAACTACAAAATGGATAGAAAAATAAGAATATTTTTATTACCTGTCACTACTGTCCCCTACTTAAACTTTCTTTGTTATTGCTTTTATTTATTTATTATTTTGTCGTTATCCGTCAGGACGGTAGTTCTGTCAAGCCAAGCTAAAAAAAAATAATATGCCCACCAAACGAACAAACGCCAAGAACATAACGACCGCTTAACTGCTTACTATACTCGAGACAATTTCTCCATGTTAAATCGACCAAACATGGCATTTTAAGATCTCAGATTTTTAAGAAATTAAATATCACAGAGAAATAAAACAAAAACTAGAAGAATCTAGTGAAGAAAAGCTTTAATTTTAGATCAAACTCATCTTTATAAAATAACTATAAAGAAAGATACAAGATTTTTTAAAAAAACACCGAGATACTGGAAAGGATCACTTTTTTCTTCGTCAAACATTTTTTTCAATCAAGGTACAGACTTAAATAAGGGACAGAAAGGAGTATAGAAAACATTTTCGGAGAGGTAATTATTCAAGCTACGGCTTTTGTGAAATTCAGTTTAAAAAATAAAATTCCTATCCTTAATAAGCAAACAATTGCTAATTAATTAACAAATTATGCCAAGTGTGATAAACCCGCCAATTGTGTACTAGCTACGTTATACACTGTAAAAAAAATCTGGAATCATACAAAACTAGTTTTTGTAAAGCTACAGAAATCTGCAAGTGTACTAAAATTTTATCTGTAACAGGGGTATTTTATTTACCAGCGCATTGTACAAATACATGAAATATTTTAGTTTCACCTGTCAGCCAATCAGAAAAGGCTTCAGTAGTGACGTGATCATTGTTTACGCGACCACAGGAGCGTAAAAGACTTCCACCTTGAATCCCTTATTTAGAAGAATTTCTATTTAGGAAGTAAGTAAATATTTATTCTTAATGTGTTAAATTTTGTTTTAACCTCTTCAGTCCTGATTTCGCCCCAAGAAAACACTAATGAACATTTTTTTAAATTAATTAAAATGCTTCTAGAATATTTAAGATTACATTTAGATTTTTTTAATGAATACGTGCATATTATATGCATTGATATATAGAGTGATATATATTTGGAGATTTTTTATAAAAAAATTTAAAATTGGATTTTGTGGTCCTTCGTAATATTAGTCTCAGGGCTGAGGAGGATATTTCCGTTCTACTTGATTCATAATAACTAAAAATAGAAAACTCGGATAAGATAGTTTGATTTTTTGTTATAATGTAGCATGATCTAGCAAGTAAATCTTTCTATTATTTTCTGTTAATTACATATATATATGTCATTGTCAGATAACTATTCTATACGTGGGCGTTTATTACAAGTGCGAAATTTCTGATGTTTAATATAACAAATCAAACTTCCTTTCTCTTTTTCTGAAATTTCCCTTACCCTTTTTGCCCCCTTCTACAAAATACAAGAGATTAAAGTGTTTAAAACTTTTTTCTACTCTATTTATTACTTTTTAGTGAATAATCAATCCTAAATTTCATTAGCAATTGATTACATCACTTTCATTTCATTAAAAATTTCATCTGAATTTCACCTTCAAAAATATATATTTTTTAATTTTCTCCATCCCATACGGTAACAGAACTAGTTTAAAAACTATGTAAAACTTTTTAATTTAAAATTAATAAAATTTGCTCTATGTGTTATTTTATTTTCACAATAAATTGCCAAATAAGATTTTTCTCACCACTCGAAATTTCCATTTCCCCATTCCTCCCTCACCCCCTCATATTACGCTCTATGCTATATATTCTAAGCGCTCCTCATAAAAAACGCATAGAATTTTAAAGTCTATAAAACTCTTTAGAGCCCAGTGGTGGATAGATGGGAGGTCGAAATCTGAATCAATTAGGGGAAAGTTGAAAATTGTTTATATCTCTGTAGGTCTAGAATGATTATGCTAAGTTTTTTCCCTTACTTATTAGGTTAGCGTTAGAAAAATGTGTATAGATTTATAATCGAATAAAAAACCGCTTTTATTAATTATCATAAAAATATCTAAAAAAAACTATTTTTATCAAAAGCATTCTCAATTCAAATATTATAGAGATTAAAATTCTGAATAAAATGAGCACCGATAGTCAATATTTTTGTTGAATTTTTACATTTCTACTTTAAAGTTTTAGCTAAATTACTAAGCAAGGGCTATAAACCCCAGCAGACGAAGTTGTCAGTTCAAAGTGCTTCTGATTTTTATGTACAAGTATTTTTTTAAGATACTGAGTTATTATTTAGGGTGGATATATTAAGAATTTTTTATGTGTTAACCTCATGATTACGGGTTATAGCCACATAGTGGGCTATGAAAAAAAAGTCCAATGTCGCAAATAATTATGAAAAAGCTAGAATATGTTTTAATCTATTCGAGATAAATTTGCAATGCAGTAAGTTTCCTCCTACTGCCAGAAGAACTTTTGTTTCTACGAGCTTATCAATATCTTAAAATTTGAATTTTTCATTATTTTTAAAATATTTCAAAAATGATTCGTAAATGAGGGTAAACATTTTTTTTATATCATTGTTTATTATATCATTATTTATTATTAGTAGTATATTTGAAATATGTGTATATATATTGAATAACAGTGCATATCTATTATAAGTAGAATTTTTTTTTTTTTTTAAGTGCGAGATTGTTTTTTTTGGGGGGGGATTGGGGGAGAGCAAACAAATGAGTGTGCAGAAGTCTTTTCGCTAGAGGAAATTAAAAGTCAATTAGTAGCACGATTCTAACCTTCGATATTTTCTTTAAGGAACAAAGACGGCTTTAAAAAAAAAAGATTTTCTATTGGTATACGACTACATTTTAAGTTAACCTTTAACTGACGTTACTTATCTCACAAACCGATGCCCCCCCCCCCCTTCCTCAATTGTCACAGTCTAACTACAAACACTACCGTAATTTTCTTTCATTTGAAACTTTTATACTATCATCAGAGACTTTTGAATAGGTGAATTTTTTTTTTTTATTATTAGCACAAGATGTTTAGTACAAAAATTCCATCCTATAAGTTTATCGCGCCCTTTTGTCATCTTTCGATGGAGACCGCTTCACAGTAATTATATGACAATTTCTGTCACGTTAAATTTATAAAATTGTAAAATCTTCGGAATATTGAAATAAAGTATTGTAGTATTAACGCAAAAATATTAAAACGATGGTTTAAGATTGGTGATATCAGTTGTACGTGTAAAACAACTATCATTCATGCACCTCTTTATCGATAATTACTAAATTATAATCCTCAAAATATACAAAATAAAGCCCTAGCATAATTACAACAACATGGTAAAGGCTTTAACAATTTAAAACATGTAAAACAAATAGAGGCTTGGCCGAATGATAATTTGATCTTTCCTTGCATTAATATTTTGTTAGCAATTAAGACAAAATTTTGAAATAGAATTTGACAAAAATATGAATATGGGTACTAGTTTTATTTTTAATTTCAAATTCTAAGACATCTGTCTTGACAATGTTTGTTTTTGATAGAATCAATTCTTTTGGGATAAGATATATAATCCTAAGATATATTTTTTTTAAAGTGGTTTTTCGGCTATAAATGTGTACCTATTTTCTATAACATTGACCTCGAAGGAGGAGGGGTGATCAGTACATTCATTCTAGAATTAAACTGAAGGGATTAAAACAACTTAGTTTTCTCTTAATTAATTTTGAGTTTTACCTCTGACTACTAAGCTAAAATTTTTAAACGGAGCTGTGACATTTAATATCCAACAAAAATTTTAATTGTAGGCGTTCATTTTATTCAAAACTTAAACCCTTAACTGCTGTGACAAAACTACTGAGAGTAGTCTGTCAGGCAGATTAATCTAAAGATGAATAAAATATTGAAGTAACTCTCCGAATACTATTTTTTTTTATTAAACTTTATATGCAGGACTATTATAAATAAAACTCAGCTATTTAAAACTCTCTAGCGATAGTAATAGGATTTCAAACGAAACAAAATTTGACCAGTATGTATAGTTACGCTGAAAATTACGAATTAAACTTGAAAAACTCAGCGGTCTGTGAGACCGCTAATAGCAGTTAAGTAAAAAGCTCTACAACATTTGTTTTAATGATTATGATAGTTAGTTATTTTTGAGATATTATTATGGTATTAAAAAAGATAGTTTTATTTTTATTATTTTTCTTTTGTATGTATTTTCTTCTTTCTTTTTTTCGCCTAGTAAGAGAAAAAAAATAATATATTCATTGTAGACTTAAACTGAAATGAGTAAAAGAATTTCCTGTTTCCCTTTTACACGTTTGCGCCGCTCACGCGAATGCGTGTGATATGGCGCCAATGTTAAGGAGCCACTCACGCGCAAGCGCGTGATGAAGGGTGTTGTGCAATAGCCAGTCACGCGCTGGCGCGGGAAAATCTTTCGCTGATTCTTTGTTATAAAAAGTAAATTGGCTTCTGGGAAAAACCCACTTCTACAGCGCAGCATTAACTATCATCACACTTCATGTAAGAAGCAGCGAGCGTGTTAATAACGAATTCTACCAACTAAACACTGGGCTATTAGTAATTTACGTATATTAGTAAATTTTTAGTAATGTAAATAAGTCATCTAATAAATCTCCCCTCTTCTAATAAAAATGCTTATCTTTTTGGCCCTTTAATGTCTAAAGTTTAAAATCTTAATAATCTATTGCTTTTTAAAAAAATTTTCCTGATTTATCTGTGACTTTATTGTAACAAAAAATAATCGATGAAGAACTCTTAACTTGTTTATTTTTAATTTTTGTTCACTATTTGTAAATCTTTAATATTGTAGGTTATTAGTCGTTTGTTAACCCTCTACCCTCTCTTTCAATAGTAAATAAAGCATAGTTATCTTTATCTTCTATTTGTACTCGCAAAATTTAATTTTTTTAAATGTCTTCATCTTTTTACTCCTTTATTTAATACTTTATTATAACAGCAGTTAACCACTTGAAATCTTCCCTCAACCCAAGATTTTTATACTTGGTACCAGTGTTGAATTCAGGGGCTGGCCCGGGGGAGACAGTCTTCCCAGAGGAATAAAATATCCCCCCCCCTGAAAATTTGAGATTTTGGGTTTTCATTGGTCAAAAAGTGCAATTCCACTCCTTGGAACTCTATAATGCCCTCCCCCCCCCAGAGCCACAGAAGTCCCTCACGGAGAAAAGTCTCCGAATTCAACACAGCTTGGTACATCTTTTATATTCTGATAATTTCATAGATTTAAACGCGTAGCTCAATTATGTCTGTTAAATTTTGATTTATTTATATTTTTTAGTTATTTTTAGAGGATGTTTTATCTCTTTTTGGGGAATATTAGCCGTAAAAAAATGATGATGAAACCTTAGTTTTAAGAGCAAGAGATAGCATGGAATATATCTTTTTAATTTATCTTTTCAAGTTTGTTTTTAAAACCATGTACAATCAGTGAACTCAAATGAACTTTTCAAACAAATTCCATTTGAATGAAAATGAATTCATTCCATTTGAATCCCATTTTGCTGTCTAAAAAATTGAATTGTTCGATTACAAATGCGTAAATGTGTGTGTTTTTAACATTATTAATTGAATTATTTATAGAGGAAATATTAATTTCGTTATGGAAAATTAATCAGAAATAAATATTGAAGAAATTTTGTTGCTGTATGTACAAAATGTTTATATACTGAACCCGGCATGTGATAAGATAAATTACGAAGAATCGTATTTGAAAATTATTTTAAAAAACATAATATACCAGCCATTTAAAATAGTTTATAAACAAATATAATTTTAAAATGGATTGTTTTCATATGGCGTTCTAAAAATAGAAGGTGTGCGATGTTTAGAAGTTTAAAAATTAGCAGTAGCAAAAATTGCAAATCCACTATTTCATTTCAAATTTTTACCATTCGCAAGAGGATGTCAGTGTTACGCACAGATATTTGTCCTTGATAATATAATTTGTTTTTACTTCAAAATCTTGAGTTAGTTATTTTGCTTTTCGAAATAGAAGTTTTTCACCCTTAAGACCGCTTATACCTGAACCAAACAAATACTAAATTGTTGGCTAAAAAAGTTAGCATATAATATTAAAATTTCAAAACTATAGTGTATAAAATTAAGTGTAAGGGGGAATAGGAATGATGAGACAATTTTTACAAAAATATTTTTAACCGATTATGTTTCGCAAATATAAAAGGGAAAATTTCAGAATAACATTTTGAAACATTTTAACACATTTTAAAATTATAAATTTGTTGATTCTAAATAAAACTAGACTAATTTAGACTAATAAATAAATTAATTTAGTAAGAAAGTCCCATCCCTCCCTCGCGTAAGGGAGAAATGGGAAATGTTTTTATAATGAAAATTTATATTTAATTTTCAATAATGTGGTAGAAAAAATTACAGATACAGTGGGATATTGTCGTTTCTAGGGTTTATTGTAAATTACAACAATTATTTTATGTTAAATTCTATTTTCTGAAAATTAAGTCTAATGAAAAATATTCTTATATACAGCTAGGTCCGCCAATTGATTTTGGAGAATTTGCAATAATGGATAAAGGTACATACAAATAATATACTGACATACAAACATTAAATACAATATACCCAACTGGAGTGAAAAATGAACCAGAGCCAGGAATCGAACCCAGGACCACAACATTCAAGCTGTTGCTCTATCCAGTTTCCGGCAGTATCCTGAGTCTGCAAGTTGTCCCGTCATCCTAGGCTGTCTAAATTATGAAAGATAACTTTATCCAACTTCGTTTATTAGTGCGAAACTGCGGACTCGGCCATCGGCTGAAGTAGCTTAGTGGATAGAGCAACAACCTGGAATGCTTGGTATCGTGGTCGATTCCTGGCTCTGGCTAATTTTTCACTCTAGTTGAGTTTATTGTATTTAATGTTTGTGTGTCAGTATATTATTTGCATGTACCTTTTTTATAATTTTGAAGCATTTGAAAAATTCATTTATTCAATACGAGGGTGAATGTAGATATTTTTATAGTATCAAATTCATTATAAATTTTATTAAATGTTTCTTTACTTTTCATATTAACATATATTTTTCTTCTATAGATGCATGAGAAAACTGAAGTGCAATTTAAAAACAGTGCGAGCTTCCCTGACGGTGAAAAATTGATAAAGTCAGATGACGAAAAGGAACCGTTGCCCATGAGAAAAATTCCTCCCCATTCCTCACTCGGACCTTGTAATATGTTCTACAGCCCGGAAATTTTCAAATATTTAAAAATAACATCAGTTTATCAATTATTTTCTAACAGTATCTTAACAAGCACATAAGTTTGATTATTGATATTTGAAGAAAATATGTTTCAAAAAATACTATCAATAAGTATCATTTTCATAGGTATTTGTATAAACTCTAGTTATGTAATATTTGTAAAATATGAGTCATATTAAAAATGTATATGTAAATCATTTTCATTGTGTAGAATGTAATAAATAGTTATTTGGAAATGAACTCTATTCATATTTCATTGTATTATGTCATTTAATCACATCGCATAAATTGGATGTACATGTATGCATATCGCATTTATAATAAAAATGACTATTCATAATATTTTCCAAAGAATTATATACATTTCTATTTGTTTCAATTCTTATTTCCATACATTTTCTGCTTTTAGAAAGTCTTCTTAGACATCTCTAGTGCTTATAGCATACTGATAAGCACTAAAAAAATGTAAAATCTGCCCATAAAGACTGTTGATATGCCTAATATGGATTTTTGCGTACATATGTTAATGTGTGTACATCATCTCTGTTATATGCAATTTTTTGAGTTAGGAATTCTAATTCCAGAGCTGAAGTAATCACAGTTGAATCCTACTAAATTCATGCGTTTAGATCCATTCTTCCGGATCTTTAAGCCAGTTGAGAGTTTTAAAATTGTGGCCCTACCAATAATTAAATTTTCCTTTTCACTATTTCAGTATGAAACATAACTCTCAAGCAAAAAAATTATTAAAAATGTCTAGTGTATTAAGTGTAGACAGTGCAAGAAATTTGTGAGGAAAAAATCGAGGAAAAAGACAATAAAATAAATAAATAAAGGAAGAAAGTTCCTAGTGATTAGTGACAACTATACGGAATATTCAGCAAAAAATAGAATAATAGGCTAAAAAAAGGTATTTTCTTAAATATGGAATTAAGGTAAAGACATTTTTTTTTTACAGATGTTACATTTTTTAAGCTATTGAACCAGTTATTTTATAGTGTTTCAAATATATGTACCATAAGACACTCGTTAATGAAATTCTCATGACCTTGGAATTGAACAAAATAATTGAATAAAATTGATCAAGATTACTGTACTTCCATTTTTAGTTGAGAAGCATATTTACATTTAAAAAAAAAAAAAAAAAAAAACGTTGCTGTTTCTCATAATATAGAGGTTTTCAAATCATGAATTGGATTAGATGATGCACAGTGCATACTTAAACAAATAGAATATTGTCTTTAAAAATTATAAATTTAATTTGTCTCAACTACATCAGTATGTTTTGTTTTTAATTTAGGCATGTTTTATAAACTTATTACTTATATTTTATTTACATTATTGTTTTTATTGAATTTTTTCAGTTTAACTGAAAATCGTAAGATCTCCTTCAGATTATCTGCTCATTTAATGTTATTACAATGCTCATTTAATATAAAAAAATGATTTTGTATCTATTTAAATATCTACAGTGAAACTTCAGTGAGTTTTCTTATGCCTAACATACAAATACTTACGGCAATTGCTGTGATATTACTGAAAACATGTCAGACCATATTGCTTATTTTGTAAAAAAAATATATTGATACATGAGGAAAGCGCCACTGTGGGTATTTAAAACAATGAAAATTCAATTTCATATTGAAAAAATAATACTACAACAACTCCAATTAATATAAGTATTAGAATACAAAAAAGAATTACGTAAAATCTCTTTGGAATACTGATGAAATACTATTAGTAATACTACTGCAAAAATTTTATAGTTACAAATACTGTTTGGTAAGTGTAAATATTTTGGATACAATGCTAAGAAAACATTAGGAAACTTACAGCATTAACTCTTGTACTGTTGTAACGAACTTTTTGGCGATAATACAAAAAATGTTTTAGATACAATATATAATAATTTTTTTGTAATTTTAGAATCTGTGCCTTAATAAAGTTATATTTCTAATGATTTTTAGTACAGTTACAAGGGATTTTTAGTATATTTCCTTAGATTTTTTTGTGGATTTGTAAAGGATTTTATAATACATTTATTATTATTATTATTTTGAATGCATACTAAGTATTTTATCTATTTTATCCAAAAAATGCAAATTTTATTAAGGATATTTGATAAAGTACATAAAACACTTAGTGTACCTTACTAAATAAAAATAGTAAATGTACTTTAAAGTCCATCACAAACACACAAAAATTCTAAGCAACTGTACAAAAAAATTCTTTGTAAGTGTACTAAAAATCATTAGAAAACCTACAAAATATTTTTTAGGAAATACTCTTCAAAATAGTTAGCACGTTTACTGAATAATCCTTAGTAAATTTACAAAAAAGTATTTAGTAAACTCTCTAAAAAATCACTAGTAAGTATACTTAACAATATTTAGTACCTTTACAAAAACTAATTTGAGAAACTCCCTTAAAAATCCTAAGTAAATCTACTAAACAATCCGTAGTAAGTTTACAGAGAATTTTTTGGAAAGCTCCCTAAAAAATCTTTACTATGTTTACAACATAATCATTGGTAAATTTAATAAACATTATTTGTTAAACTCCCTAAATGATCGTTAGTAAGTTTACTAAACAATATTTAGAAAACTTACAGAAGTTCCTTTGGAAACCTCCCTTACAAATCGTTAGTACGTTTATTAAACAATATTTAGTAAGAGTTACTAAAGAAACTTTAGAGATTTTACGTGATTTTCTTTAGTTGCGGTTACATAAAAATTTCTAGGCATCCCAGTTTCCAAGAAAATTCTTAGTAACCTTACAGAATTTTTTTTACAGTGTAGTAGAGCAAATCATTTTAAATGCTGCTGCCACTTCAAGTGTCATATGCCAATCAGATATTTTTCTTCGAGATTTTTTTTTTCAAATAAAACAGTGTAAAAGTTTTTTTTAGAAAGATCTTTAAACTAATATTAATGTTTGAAGGAAGAGATATCTTCTTATGGGCAAACATTTAAAAATATTAGCATTTAAAGTTTCATCCCTAATGTAAACAAAACTTTTGAAAAAAAATTGAGTTGAGTGTGATTTTTTTTATAAAAAGAGAACCATGGCAAACGATATTCGTTTTGTGTGTGAGAAAAGAATCAACATAGATAACAACTTTGACATCACTGTACGGTGAAATACGATTTTACCATAAATTGTTTATTCAAAGAGGGTAATCCCTGGAACTACCGAACTAATTGTATCAACCGAACCAACTTTGTACAATAATATTAACCAATAATATTTTATATCATATCGATTTACGGCCATCTTTACACATTTTACGCAAATTTCTACTCAATGTTTAACCTGTTACCATCGAACGATACCATATAGATTACCTACAACTGGACAAAACTTTTAAATTTCAACACCAGTATTTAAGTACGGAAGTGTGTGCTATCTAAATGTCTGAATAAGTAACAATTTTGGATTCTAACAACGAATTTCGGTACAATAAAATTTAATTGCAAATGCGAAAAGATGGCTTCCAGACCAATATTCACCAGTTATAATCATCAATAATAAACTACAGGTATTTCGTTTGCGGGAAGACAAACAAATCAGAAAATATCTTTGGCTTTATTTTCCTAGAAATAAAAGAATTCGGGTTTTCAAATTGGTTATGATTTTTTTATGCTGAATGCATGTAAAATGCTGAATATCATGCTAAGACGTGTTTACCGAATACAGATAAAATGATTTACAGTACCACGCAAAAAAATAGATATATGGCCGTCAACAAATGACAATTTCTGGAAGTGTGATTTTACTAGTTTTAAGAGTATTTTAGTCTGAGTTAAATTTTAGCTAAACAGTAAAAGACAGGTATTTCGTTCGCGAATAGACAAAAAAATCAAAAAAATATCTTTATTTTCCTAGGAATAAATGATTTTGTGTTTTTAAATTAGTTATGTATTTTTATGCTGAATTACATTTAGCATACTAAAATATTTTTAATGAATACAGATAAAACGATTTACACACGCAAAATACTAAATGATTTTAATATGTTATATATATAGTAAATGACAGGCTTTTCCTTCGCGGGCAGACAAACCAATCAGAAAATATCATTGGCTCCATTTTCCTAGGAATAAATTAATTCATGCATTTAAAATAGCTATGCACTTTAATGCTGATTTATATTTAGCATACTAAAGATGTTTACTGAATACAAATAAAATAAATTACAGGACCACGCAAAAAGTTAGATATATGACCGTCAATCGATGATGATTTTTGGAAGTGTGATTTTACTAGTTTTAAGAGTATTTTAGTCTGAAATAAATTTAAGCTAAATAGTAGTGTGAATGTAAAGATAGCAGATAAAATACAGGGCTGTAGAAATGTATTCATGTAAGTGTCAGTGAACAGGCACAAATTGCTGAAAGAGCAATTTAAATTTATTACTCGTTTACTTGCTAAACTAGATTTTTGTATCATATCTAACTAAAATAGCAAATATAGATCTATATTTTATTTCGATTCTATCAGTTTTTTACAAAATGTTTATACTTATAAATGATAAGTTACTCTAAGAAAAAAATTATACATAAATACAATGTACACATATATTTCTTACTTCCTACTTAAAGATGTTCTACAAGAACTCATTCCAATTTAAGTTAGTAGATTATGTAAATTTTATGTACTCTCTTTAAAAAAAGTTATATCTACTAAAAATCACTTTTCAAAAGTAAAAAAAAAGAGAAGCAAGAAAAAAAAGGATGAAAGTTGTATCTAAAAAATGGCCTGATATCAAATTTCCAAACTGATGTTATGGTAATTATTTAACATTTTCCATTAAAAAAATTACTATTTCTAAGTCAATGCCTTTGCATATGCTGATAGAAATATTTTTCTCTTGTACTAAATAAATTGTAATTGTGTTTTGAAAATTCAAGTTTTTCAAAATTATGCATGATGGGCTTGGCGGCCATCTTTTTGTATTTTACACAAATTTCCAAGCACCAAGATTGTAAAGGAAAGCGAAGTAAGTTTACATTAAGTACAATTTAGAACTTCTGACTTTAACTATGGACAAATATATTTAACACGTTACCACCCAGCCATCTATTTATAGATTGCCTACAACTAAACAAAACTTTTAAATTTCAACACCAGAATTTTAGTACGGAAATGTCTGCTTGAGTAAAAATTTTGTGTTTCAAATTTTAACTATGGATTTTGGTACATAGAAGTTGGTATACAATATGGAAAAATGGCCGCCAAGCCCATCACGCATAATTTTCAAAACGCGTTTACGATGTATTTAGTTCAAAAGACAAGGATTTCTATCAACATATGCAAAAGCATTGACCTAGAAATAGTAATTTTAGGTAGATTTCGTAAGAAATACTACCTATTGCAATCGCACCAGTTTATATATATACAGGGTGATTCATAAAAGATGGGAAGAACTTTAAGGGGTTATAGTACACTTAAAGACAAATAATATTAAATAGGAGACTAAGGGTCCCAGACGTATTCCCAAGGAGATAGGGGGCATTAAAGTTTAGGGTCCGAAATTTCAAATGATTATAAAAAATGGAAAAATTGGTCGATTCGTTTGCGGTTTTTGCAAAAAATTTTCTTTATGGCAGTATTTTCTTGAAATAAAATTTTAAAGTTCAATTTCAAAAAATGCCGATAGGGGGTGCTTTAGACTTTGGAGTAACAAACAACTATTTTTTAACGTTATTTTTGTATTTCTTTAAATGATTTCGAAAGCTTAGACTTAAACTTAAATTTTGATCTAAAAATCTGAGTCCTAACAAGTAGTTAAGTAGCGTAAACTGAAATTTGAAACCCTTCCCCCCCCCCAGAACAAATATCAGTTATTCCCGATCTTTGTGTCGTAGATTAGGCTCTAACTACTGCCGCGTTTTGCTAAAATTATTCTTTATGTCAGTATTTTCTTGAAAATAAATTTTAAAGAAAAGTTTCAAAAAATTCCGATAGAGGGCGCTTTAGACTTTGGAGTAACGAACAACTATTTTATACCGTTATTTTTTGTGTCTCATTAAATGCTTTCTAAAGCTTAGACTTAAATTTTCAGCCCAAAATCTGAATCGTTAGACGTGGTTAAGTTTCTGGGGAGAGGGGTTTGAAATTTCTACTCCTGAGCACAGTTCAGTTTACCATGTCCACACATTGTGTGCTGTGATACGAGGTAAAAAGACACAAATTAGGATTATGTTACCAAAGCATATTTATTAACATGTAATTACAATAAATGTTCAAAATTGTGACCACCAGAGTTATGCACGCAGAACAACGGCGAAGAATGGAACGGCGAACATTCGCGAAAACATCAGGCTTTTCGAGCACTTCCCCTACAGCGGCGGAAAGTCTGGCGACCAGTTCCTCGGGGGATTCAATGGGTGTCTCATACATAAGAGCCTTCAATTGTCCCCAAAAAAAGAAATCTAGGGGTGAAAGATCTGGCGAGCGAGCAGGCCAAGCAACAGGACCACCTCGACCAATCCATCTGTTCGGAAATGTGATGTCCAGATAGTTGCGGACGTCTCGTACGTAATGGGCTGGCGCTCCATCGTGCTGGAACCACATGACCCGCCGGATGCGTGGAGGAACAACGTTTAACAGGTCTGGCAGCACATGTTGCAGAAATGTGAGGTATGTTTTACCGTTGAGGCGTTCAGGAAGAAGGTACGGTCCGATTAGGTGGTCTCCGAGGATTCCTGCCCAAACATTGATGGAAAAGCGTCTCTGATGAGCATGTGGATACGTAGCATGTGGATTGACATCCGCCCATACATGTGCATTGTGTGTGTTAAATGTACCTTCACGTGTGAAGGTACATTCATCGGTGAAAAGCACAGTTCGTCCAAAATGTGGATTTAGCGCGTTCTGCTGCAGAAACCAGCAGGCGAATTCAATACGATTTGGATAATCCCCTGGAGACTGTTTCTGGACTCGTTGCACATGAAACGGGAGCAAATGTTCATCCTTCAGTACCCTCCAAGTCATGGACTGTGAGGTATCCACCTGCCTAGCCACTGTTCGTGTACTTGTACTTGGCTGCGCCGCTACTACATCCAGAATGGCTTCTGCAACAACTACTGATTCGTCTTTTTTTGCATGACCTGCATTCGACCGGGAAGCGAGAAATGATCCCGTCTCACACAACTGTCTGTGCAAGCGCTCGAAAGTTTTGCGGTAAGGCAACCGCCTGTTGGGAAATCGCTCTCCATATATTCGTTGTGCCTCTGCACCATTTCCATCTGCCGCTCCGTAAATTAAATGCATCTCAGATTTTTCCTTATTCGTGAAGGGCACCATCTTCCGATTCATTACTACAGCGACTTACACTTGACTCACCGTTCAGTGGTTTTTATACCTGAATCGTGTCGAAATTTTGCATACGTGTTCTTCCTCTTCCCCATTTGACATTTGCATACTTTCTGTCTCCTTCTTCACCCGGTGACTAGCGTCAGGAATGGAGCTTTAACGTTTGCATGAGCGACGTTTCCAACTGTGCCAGTGCCTTTATGAGTGAATTCCGACTATGCAGTCCTTGACGAAAGTTGTATTTTTGCCTCGTATCACAGCACAGAATCGTTGGGCATGGTTAAGTAGTGCAAACTGAACTATGTTCAGAAGTTGAAATTTGAACCCCCTCCCCTCGCTACTGAACCACGCTCAGCGATTCAGATTTTGAGCTGAAAATTTAAGTTAAGTCTAAGCTTTAGAAAGCATTTAATGAGACACAAAAAATAACGGTAAAAAATAGTTGTTCCTTACTCCAAAGTCTAAAGCGCCCTCTATCGGAATTTTTTGAAACTTTTCTTTAAAATTTATTTTCAAGAAAATACTGACATAAAGAATAATTTTAGCAAAACGCGGCAGTAGTTAGAGCCTAATCTACGACACAAAGATCGGGAATAACTGATTTTTGTTCTGGGGGGAGAAGGGTTTCAAATTTCAAATTTCAGTTTACGCTACTTAACTACTCGTTAGGACTCAGATTTTTAGATCAAAATTTAAGTTTAAGTCTAAGCTTTCGAAATCATTTAAAGAAATACAAAAAATAACGTTAAAAAATAGTTGTTTGTTACTCCAAAGTCTAAAGCGCCCCCTATCGACATTTTTTGAAATTGAACTTTAAAATTTTATTTCAAGAAAATACTGGCATAAAGAAAATTTTTTGCAAAAACCGCAAACGAATCGATCAATTTTTCCATTTTTTATAATCATTTGAAATTTCGGACCCTAAACTTTAATGCCCCCTATCTCCTTGGGAATACATCTGGGACCCTTAGTCTCCCATTTAATATTATTTGTCTTTAAGTGTACTATAACCCCTTAAAGTTCTGCCCATCTTTTATGAATCACCCTGTATGTATATATCTATCTATCTATCTATATATATATCACTTTCTTATGGACACGATAACTTTTATAATGCTTCACCAATCTCAACCAAACTGGTACATAAAATCAAAGGGGATAAAATCTTGGCTAAGTTCGTTAATGAGCAAAATCGGACCAAGAGAGTCGGAATAGGGGGCGTTTTTGTGAAAACCGAAAAAACGACATAACTTCTTAATTAAAGTAGATATCGAATCGGTTTAAAGTTTATATTACTTTTTAAAAATGGGCCAAAAGTATATGCATGACAGAATTTTGATAAATTTAGAAGTGGGCTCAAGGGGCGAAAAAAACAGGGATTTTGAGAGAAAAAAATTCATAACTTCGTCAATTTTCAAGATATCAAGTCCAACTAAATTTTTTGTAAATGTTCTTAAAATTATCTAAAACTTTTGTATTTACAAGTTTTTGATAAGACCAACTTTTACTGATGAAAAAAATTAAAAACGAAAAGAAAAAGGGAGCTGAAAAAAGAGAAAAATCCATAACTCCGTCAATTTTTAAGATATCAAATCTAATTAAATTTATTTTACATCTTCACAAAAATATCTACAACTTTTACATTGACAAGTTTTTCATAGGATCAATTCGTATAGCAAAAACAAATTAAACAAAAATAGGAGTTGGAGAAAAAACCTCAAATCCAAACTGCTTATATTCTGACTCATTTTTAAATTCATTTTTGATTTTAAACGCATCCAAATGGTAGATCCTCTTATTTAGAAACTGTATAAAGTGAAGCATTGGTCAATTTTCTGATAAAGACAGAATATATTTCAAAAAAAGCTACCAAAAAGGGTATTTTGAACAGAATTTTCCGAAATCATTGTGACTGAAAATTTAAGGAAGTGTTCAAAAAAGAAATTGCGTTTTTTTCTGACTCGTTTTTAAATCCATTTTTGCTCTCAAATGCATCCAATTTACAGATCCTCTTATTTAGGAACTATATAATGTGATGCATTGATTGGTTTTTTGATAAAGACAGAATATATCTTGAAAAAGGCTACCAAAAAGGGTATTTTGAACAGAATTTCCCGAAGTCTTCATGATTTGAAAATTTAAGGAAGTTTTCACATAGCAAATTGCGTTTTTTATGACTCGTTTTAAAATCCATTATCGCTCTCAAACGCATCCAATTTACAGATCTTTTTATTTAGGAACTATATACTTTGACGCATTGGCCAGTTTTTTGATAAAGATAGAATATATTTTTTAAAATGCTGTCAAAGTGAGTATTTCGCACAAAATTTTCCGAAGCAATTATGATTAAAGAATTAAGGATGTATTCAAACAACAAACCGGTTATTTTATGACTCATTTTTAAATTCAATTTTCTTCTCAAATGCATTCAACTGACAGTTTTTTGTTATTTAAGAACTGTATAATGTAGTGTTTTGGTCGATTTTTTAATAAATTCAGAATCTATTTCAAAATATGTTGTCAAAATGGGCATTTGAGCTGAATTTTTCTTAAGATGATTCTGATAAAACCAGTTTTTGCAGAAAAATGAAATTAAAAATTTTTCATAAACGGCCAAATGAAGTTATTAAACTGGGTTTATCTCTAATCTTTTTTTTTTTTTTTTTTTTTTTTGAAATGAGCATTCTTTGAAATCTACCTCCGCCTATAGGCCCAGCCGACAGGGATTTTTTTTAATGGAAAAATGTTAAATAATTACCATAACATCAGCTTGGAAATTTCATATCAGACCATTTTTTAGATACAACTTTCATCCTTTTTTTTTTCTTGCTTGGCTTTTGTTTTACTTTTAAAAAGTGATTTTTAGTAGATAGAACATCTTTTGCGTAGTACAAAAGATCATATTGCAGTCTTTTTAAGCCAGAAGCAACTTTCTTAATTTTGTCACTACTGTCCCTGTCACTTCTGTCCCCCTTTCAAATTATTTATTTAAGAACTAAATGTTCGAAGCAGAATTAATACCATAGATAACTCGAAGCCAAAGGATACAATGATATCATCTATTCCAAATCTATTAAAATTGCATCTGCTCACTTGGAATAAGTTTGAAAATGTTAAACTGGTGATAGGGAGGTTAATAGGTAGTGGTTAAGTAGCACAAACTGAACTGTGTTCAGAGGGTTCAAACTTTAAATGATTATAAAAAACAGAAAAATTGATCTATTAGTTTGCGGTTTAATATAAAACAATTCTTTAAGTCAGTATCTTCTTGAAAATAAATTTTAAAGATGAATTTCAAAAAATTCCGTTAGAGGGCACCTTAAACTTCAGAGTAACCAACAACTAATTTTAACCGTTATTTTTTATATCTAATTAAATGCTTTCCAAAACTTATTAATAAACTTTAATGGCGGATATCTCCTTTAGAAAACGTTTAGGACCCTTGGTTTCCGATTTACTATTACTCGTCTAGATGTGTTCTATCACCCCCTAGCGTATGTACCATGAATTTAGGGACACCCTGTATATATATTAACAGTCTAATATTTAAAGATCACATATGATGTCAAATTTGGATAACCATCACTAATGGCCAGTATAATGACGCATCATTTATTACCTATTTCTGTTATACGTACTTGGATACTTCTGCATCCGACGGGAAGCACGGTTTGAAGAATTCAATTGTTCGAAAGTTTATTTTATTAATATTTTACTCAACTCAAAATTAAATACGCATCTCTCATTTTAAACAGTTTATTCTGATGAGTAAACTCAACTCAGGTTCTTTCGAACATTAATAATTTAACAAAACACAACTCCAATAAAAACCGTAACATTTTTACACATATTCTCATAAAAAACATTCTAATCAAACTCAAAAACAAAAAGAATATTGTTTCACACAGCTTAGGTAAAAGCTGAAGAAATAAAACAGATAATGTATTTATCACAAAAAATCGTTTGCACAGAAAACGTTTTACATTTTGAAATAATTAGGTATATCTTGGTTGCTAGGTGACAAAGTCAGTAGAAAATTAAATAGCCTTTTATCAAACATACCACCCCTCTTGAAACCTCTGAGGGGGGTTTCAAACTAAAACACTGCAATTACAACCATTGTAAAAAATATAAAGAACAATACAATTAAATACAATATAAATGAGTCACAGTTAAGTTAAATTTAAGCAAATATTTAAACAATTTTACATAATACATAATAAATAAAGAAATTTTACAATAATGTACACTTTCTTATAAAAACTGAATTACTTTTCAAGAGGTAATACAGCAATTTTGGATAGTGCTCTTTTATATATTCCATTTGGGGTTTTTATATTTACAACTCTTATTCTATTATCATTACCAAAAAATACTTCTACAATTCTCCCTAATAACCATTTAGACACTGGAAGATCATCTTCTTTTATTACAACCATATCTCCTATTTTGAAGTTGTTTTTTTATATCATCCACCTATGCCTTTGCTGCAATGTACTTAAATAACTATTTTTCCACTTTTTCCAGATGGTCTGAACCATTTTAGTGGTCTTTTGCCATAAGTTTAGTCTATTATCTTCAATATTACTTAGGTCAGATTCAGCAATGGCATTAAGTGGGCGACCAATAAGAAAATGTCCCGGGGTCAAGACCTCCAAGTCATCAATATCTGTACTCAAGGGAGTAAGCGGGCGCGAATTTAAGATACCTTCAATTTGGACAATTATAGTTAACATTTCTTCATAAGTTAATTTAGAGTTGCCCACAACACGTTTAAAGTGATACTTGAAGGACTTGACTCCCGATTTCCATAAACCTCCAAAATTTGGAGCTTTAGGGGGAATAAATTCCCAAGCAATACCTTCAGATATCAAGTAATTAGTAAGGTTCTGGTCTGGTTTGTTTACCAATTCATGCAACCTTTTAAGCTCTACATTAGTCTTCACAAAATTGCCTGCATTATCACTGAAAATTTTTCGAGGTTTGCCTCGTCTGGCAAAAAACCTCTTTAATGTTGCAATAAAAGCCTCAGATGTTAAATCATTGACTAATTCCAAATGCACTGCCTTTGTTACCATACAAATAAAAATACAAACATAAACTTTATGATAAATGCCTTTACGTTGACCTCTATATCTAATCAAAAATGGACCACAGAAATCAGTTCCTGTGCAATTAAAAACAAAGTCTACATTTATTCTTTCTTTTGGGAGCTCGCCCATATTTTGCTCTAACAATTTAGGTTTGGCCCTAAAGCATGTAATACATTTATGTACAATTTTTCTACAAATAGCCCTACCGTTTAAAGGCCAAAATTCTCTTCGAACACAATAAAGTAAATATTGTGGTCCTATATGTAGATATTTTTTGTGATAAAACTCGATAATTAATTCTGTTAATTTGTGTTTAGAGGGCAGTACAATTGGATGTTTTGGGGCATAATTTACCGTGCTATTTTGGAGACGACCTCCAACTCTGATTAAATTATTTTTATCCAAGAAAGGATTTAATGAAAGTAATCTACTATTTTTTGGTAACTCCTTACCCTTAGATAACAATGTGAATTCAGAACTGAACTCTTTTTCTTGAACAGATTTTATGATAAACTGCTCAGCCTTCTTCAATTCAGCAGATGTTAGCTTACCTGAATACCTTTATTTTGGCTTCTTGACATTCTGAATGAACCTGAAAACATAGCTAAGAATTCTTATTAATTTAGCATAATTATTACTCAATTGCAAAAAATAGTCAATAAAAAATGAACAGTCTGATATTAAAAGTGAAGTCTCTGAAAAAGTCTTTTTAAGTTCACTTCTGTATAGATCCTTATTATTTTGCTCAAGTTCGACAGTATTTAAAAAAGGTTCAGTTTGTTGTGTTAGGAATAGTGGACCCTTCCACCATAAGTTACTCTGGAGAAGTTTGTCTGGATCTACACCTCGTGACACAAGATCAGCAGGATTATCACAAGAAGCCACATGTCCCCAATGACTGATATCAGAAAGATTCTGAATCGTAGCCACACGTGATGACACAAAGGTTTTTAAGTCACACGGCTGTTTTCGAATCCAACATAATACAATAGTACTATCTGAATAATAGTAAACAGATTCTTTAGGAACTTTTAAGGTTTTGGCAACCTTATTCATCAATTTGGCTAATAAAAGCGAGGAATAGTGATTGTTTTGATTGGTGCAACTCGACTTTTACTGCAAAGCAACTGAGAAATTTGCTCTCCTGAAGAATTTGAAGACACAGCATACAATGCCACACCGTAGGCTTTCTCCGAAGCATCTGAAAAGCCACAAATTTTAATTTGCACTGGATTATTTGTAAAAATGTATCTAACAGCACTTATATTATTGATGGCTCTTAATGATTCTAAAAACTGCAACCAATCATCAAGCTCAGCTGTAGGGAGATTTTCATCCCAATCAATTTGCAGTCTCCACAGTCTTTGTAGGAAAATTTTTGCTTTCGTCACAACTGGTCCAAGTAGACCCAAGGGGTCGAAAATGCGAGCAATATTTGACAGCACACTTCTTTTAGTTACCTTCGTTTGCTCACTGAATGATACACTAAAAGTAAAAGTATCATCATTGGCATTCCAGCAAAGTCCTAGTGCCTTAGTTTCACTCATATTTTCAAAAGTGTAATTCTCATTTTTAAAGGCTGGCTCCATTAATTCTGGATGGTTACTAAACCATTTATGTAAGTTCATGCCACACGTATTTAATAGTTGAATAAGCTCATTTTGCAGTCTCTTAGCCGATTTTAGGTCAGCTGCTCCAGTCAGGACATCGTCCATGTAAAAGTCTGATTGTACCACACCAGAAGCATACGAAAATTGAGATTCACCATCTATACCAAGCTGTTTAAGGCAGCGCATGGCTAAATAAGGGGCACTAGTTGTGCCATATGTGACTGTACATAGTCTGTAATATTTCATCTCACCATTTACAGAATCTTTCCAAACTATGCGCTGTAAATCACGTTGACTTTTATCGATAAGTATCATGCGATACATCATTTTTACATCTGCTGTAAATGCATAGCGGTGTGTACGAAATCTAAGTATTATGCCAAACAAATCATCTTGAATGACACCTCCATTCAGCTGTATGGAATTTAGGGATTCTCCTGATGAAGTTGCATGTGAACCATTAAAGACAACTCTCAATTTTGTAGAACTTTTATCTGGGCGATAAACAGCATGATGAGCTAGATAATTCGCATGTATTGGCTCATCTGTTTTCTCTACTTCCTCGATATGGCCTAACTCTCTATACTCTGCCATAAATGCGCAATATAACTCTAAAAGATTTGGATTTTTGACTAGCCTATTCCAAAGTGAATTTAATCTATATTCCGCAAATTGCTTTGATTCTCCCAAAGAACTAGGATCTTTTTTCAACGGCATTTGTACTATGAATTTGCCCGTTATATCTCTCTGATTTGTGTTTATAAAGTGGGTGTCGCATGCTAATTCTTCTGTATTTCTCAATGGTGTACTTTCTTCTACTCTTTCAATTTCCCAAAATTTTTTCATTTCGAAATTTAAATCTGTTTCAGTAATTAACCCACAATGTATTTGTTCTTGATCGTTACAATCGTAAACACTCCCACTTACTATGCAACCGAACACCGTATTTTGCAGCATTAATTTAGAATTTGGTAGCTTCATACGACCCACCTTTATCAATTCTAGAAATACTTCAGCTCCTAGCAAAAGATCTATTTTCCCTGGTCTATTAAATTCAGGATCAGCAAGAATAATAGACTCTGGAATTCCTAGCTCTGAAATATTAATATATTTCGAGGGCATAATTTGCGAAATCTTTGGTATGATAAGGAAATCTAACTCCCGACTATAATCTCCCGAATTATTACTGATCAAGGCAGTAGTTTTATTTTTTACCGCTACAGAGGATCCACTTAAACACGATACCGAAATATTACTTTTTTCTTTTCGAATTCCTAATCTTTCAACTAACTGCAATGTTAAAAATTGCCCATTGAACCATTGTCCAATAAAGCACGCACCGGAACTTTATTTCCGAATTTATCTCTCATATAAACAATAGCAGTGGAAAGAAGAACTGTTTTAACATTATTCGATCTCACATTTGATGTACCAGTGAAATTTTGAATTTGGTTATTTAACTCAAATGGTATGGCGTCAACATTTAATGTTGGTTTACTTTCATTCGTCGACAATGCATTTGGCACTTCCTTATCACTATAATTTTTTGTGTTTCCCACCGCGTTGGAATTTCTCTCACGCCTATCAAAACAAAGAAGTATATTGTGGCGTTTATGGCATTTTGAACACGAGAATGTTGAGTTACATTTTATGACGCAGTGGAATTCTGAAAGACAGTTAACGCACATATTGTTTTTTTTTTCACAAAATCTACTCTTTCCTGTACATTAAATTTTTGAAGTTTGGGACATTTAAAAACACTGTGATTTTCCTGGTTACATACAACACATTTGCGCATATTTTTCTCATTTAAACTCGCAACCATGGATGTTACCTTTGAAAAGCTATGCTTTGTTTGGCTTTCGTTTTGAAAATTTCTCTTTGTAGTTACTTGTTTGGACGCACTTAGTATACGCGCGTGGTCTCTCAAGAATTCTAGCAATTCAGTTAAACTCGGTAAATTATCCCGCTTAAGATGTCTTTCCCACCACATTTTTGTATTTACATCTAATTTTTGAGCCAAAATATAAGCAAACATAGTAGTAGAAAACCCCTCAACATTTTGTTCTAAAATCTCTAACGACCTAATACATTCATTTGTTACATCTATTAGATTTAATAATGCTGCTGGGGACTCATTCTGAATAACAGGAATATTTAAAAAACTTTTTAAATGCGCGTAAACTTGTTCTCTCGAATTTGAAAACCGTTCTTCCAAAAGCGACCATGCAACTTCATAATTAGAATCCACGATTGAAATAGATTGAATTATACGAAAGGCATCTCCTCTCAATGAAGACTTCAAATATTGTAATTTCATTGCCCCTGACAAATTAGAATTTTCATGTACAGTAGCCTTAAATATATCTTTGAAAAAAAGCCACTCATGCAAATTACCCGTAAATACAGGAAGAGTTAACTTTGGCAATTTAATGTTATTATCAGCCTTTGTGGCGTTTTCTAAATTAACAGTTTGCACTTTCATTTTTGATAACTTTTTTGTAAGTTCAAATTCCATTATTTCTAAAATTTCATTAATTTCTTCGTTTTCCTTAATAAAATCCTCAATTTCATCTTCTTTACTTATCTTATAAATAGACTCAAATAACTCAGAAAAGTTTTTCTCTAATTTATTCCGTTTCTCCTTTATGAGAATTAATTCATTTAATTCTAGCTCAGTATTCGATAATTTTTCTTTTAATTTTGTCAAGTTTGTTTTGAAAATTTTCTTTTTTGCTTTTAATTCTTTCATACTCATTTTTAATGAATAAAAATTAAATGGGTGCACTTACCCCTCTTGGCTCTTTAAAAGATGAGTTCTAACATCGAAGAAATAGCAAAACAGCACAAAATATTCACCAGTTATCCTTCAATCATTGACGTAGAACAACTCGCTGATTTTTCTCCGTAGAGACGGACCATATAAAGAATTCAATTTGTTCGAAAGTTTATTTTATTAATATTTTACTCAACTCAAAATTAAATACGGATCTCTTATTTTAAACAGTTTATTCTGATGAGTAAACTCAACTCAGGTTCTTTCGAACACTAATAATTTAACAAAACACAACTCCAATAAAAACCGTAACATTTTTACACATATTCTCATAAAAAACATTCTAATCAAACTCAAAAACAAAAAGAATATTGTTTCACACAGCTTAGGTAAAAGCTGAAGAAATAAAACAGATAATGTATTTATCACAAAAAATCGTTTGCACAGAAAACTTTTTACATTTTGAAATAATTAGGTATATCTTGGTTGCTAGGTGACAAAGTCAGTAGAAAATTAAATAGCCTTTTATCAAACACGGTTAAGGCTTCAAGCATATCGAACTACAATAGAGTTTGATCTGGATTGCCCATTTCGACATTCCCTTTTGTTTTCGTAGCCTTTTAAAATACTGAAAAAACTTGGTGCTCTATTCATCGTAATCTTCCAGAAACTTCTGATATAGTGTTGTCCTTTTACTAATAAAGATATTGTTCTGGATCGTAAAGGGTCACATCCAGCCGTAATTCCCATCGAAAACTTCTTTTGGAATATTCGCTTTCATAGGTCTTTCAGAAACCTCTAACATAAAACTTTCCGTCGAGAATGAGAATCTCTAACGCAGTTAATGTATTACGCGAGTTAAAAGCTTTGCTCTGTATGATGATATTTTACCAGAAAAGCAAGATTTTTGAATGGTAATTTTTCAATTTTTCTTCCATATTACGCCATTTAAGTATGCATTACTTTACGCACCATCATCGAAATTTTTACTTAAAGCATTTCTTTCATTTTTTTTAAATAATGGCCTATTATCAACTTAATAATATAATTACAGTGTAATCTCATCGACTCTAAATCTTATTTACACATTTTCAAAGAACGTTGAACTGTTTCTTTAAGCAAATGACGTCACCACAAAACGATACGTCCTCACCCTTATTCCCTGTCATTCACTCAGTTCTACATTTTCCCGCGAACCGAAATCTAAAAACAAATTTTTGTCTTTCTTTGTGGAATGATGTAACATTTGTTTTGACTGTCTTTACATAAATTCATTTGGTCAATTTACTCGTTTGCAGGTAAAATTTATGGTGCCATAAATATATAAAGAAAAACCCTCCGTTTTTTCGTGTAAAATAGGAGTTTGCGTTGTACACTAATACAAACAGTATTTGTTTTCGTTAAGTAGGATATGTGAATTTAATATTCTTAACAATAATGCGAGAATTATCATTATTTTCAATACTCTTGAATAAAAATTTCAAAAGTGACACTTTTTATATTTTTTATGCATCTAAATGTTGTATGTGTGGAACTTTTTTTTTCATCTAACAAGTAAATGAATAACAAACACATTTTTTTTTCCGCGACTAAAACAAATAAAGGTGTAATTCATTGAATTTTATGATTTTTCAGTTAGTGAAACAATTTATACAATGTTGAATAATATAACGAATTAAAAATCGATGATAAATATACACTTAATAAATATATATTTATCGAATACGAGCTGTGGTGCTAATACAAACAATTTTATTTGTCCAAGTTTTATTTTTAATCTTTCTGTATTATCATATAAACTTAGTATTTTTTTTATTCATTTGTTTTATATTAGATATTAATTTATATTTATAAAATACATGCATATATAATTGAAATATTAATTCTGAAAGCTTAAAGTATTAAATAGGAAATTCACAGATTAAAAAAAAAGATGCATAAAATTTGGCAATGTTTTATTTAATATGAATACATTTGCATATAAATATATCTTAGTTAAATTTTCAATATTATTACAACAATACTAATTGTTTCATAACTCATGTACATAAATTTAATTTTTCTTTTCCAAAAATAAATGTTTTCATAATAAATGTTACACTTAAATCTATTTAATGGCACATATATTCGTTAAAGATGAATTTTAATCGACTGAAAAACAAAAGAGAATATCTAACAACAATGATAAATTTTAAGTTATTCAGAAATTTAATTACAAGTATTAAACTCTTTTTAAAAGTTTTATGCTGAACACACACAACCACACATAACAACAACAAAAAAAAAAAAAAAAAAAAAAAAAACATAGAGCGTCAATTTATTTAAAAGTTTCTATTTACATCAAAAGTAAAAGAAAAAAAACCGTTTTAAATAATTTTGTGAAGGAATTTCACTTCACTAGCAACATTTAATAAAGTAATAATTTAATTTAAGACGAAGCCGAATCATAAAATTTTAGTTTGTTACATGTTCTCAATTTTTAAAATGCGTATACATGATTGTAGAATTTAAATAATTCTAAATTTTATTCTTTCTAAAACTGTCGCAGACTTAAATTTAAATATTAATATGCTTTGTTTCAAAACATTTCACAAATTAATTTTTTAAGAAATGAAATTTGACGCAAATAATGAAATGAAACTGTTTATTTTTTAAAAGTTATTTACATGAATATATTTTTACGTATTTATTTATTTTTAAATGTTTCTTTCGTATAATTCAATAATTTTTATTTACATTAATCGTGATATTATTTATTTCAATGGTCCCAAAAAAGATAAAATTTAAATGAATTTGATTGAAGAAAAAAAATGTGTCTGCTAAATAATAGCATGTTTTAAACATATGTAACTACGTCAAAGAAATAATGTAATGTTGAAGCATATGCATATATATATTATATACAGATTGATTTGTTTTATAACAGAAAACATTTTAATTATAAAAAAGATAAATTCCTTGAACCAAATCCTGGATGTTCAACTCTATTGAATAAACATCAATTGAATTGAGATAGCTGAGATTTTAATAATTATGTATCTCAATAAAATTTGTAATAAATAGTAAGGCTTATAAAAAATCTTTGTGTTTCTACTAATGCAATTTTCTTCTTTTTAAAAATTAAATGTTTATGTTTAATTACACTGATAAACAAATTTTAACGAATTTTCGATTTCTCTATATACGTTGGGTGTTTCTTATAGATTTCAAGCTGCTGAAAAAGAAAATATTAGTAAAAATTTTCTATCACCCTCCATTTTTGAGAAATTTCATTTATACGTTTTGGAGTATGTAGGCATTGTATAGGCATTATAATTATATTATATTATTCTCTTTCATGTATTTGATTCACACAAACATTCTTTTTTTTCTTACAACGATAGAAGATACAGCAAGAGAGTAGAAACAGATGTCCCCCTAATAAATTTTATGTTAGCGACCTTGAACAGACAGTCTAGCCACCCCCGCAGTATTTGACTTTAACGCAAATCCCTGGCAGTGAAAACTTATCTTTCGGGGCGAATATACTACTGTTTCTCTGTTCTATAAGACTTTTTAGTTGAGTTTTGATTATAATTATCATATTTTCCTCTACAATATGTAAAACTTGTCTAGAGGATGCGTTTATGAACCCGATTCTATTTGCTGTGTGTGCGGGGAGCTAACTTTGAAAAATCATCGATTCGCCTATCATGTGTACTTTGGATATAAAGTAGTTGAACGAGATAAGAAATAAGCACCTCGTTCTTGTTATACACAATATGCTACAAACCTCCGGACGTGGATGAAAGGTACAAAAAAGTGTATGTCCTTTGCTATACCCATGATGTGACACGTGCCGAAGGATCAAATAACTGACTGCTACTAATGTATTACAAAAATTAAAGGATTCTTTGCAAGAAGTAAACATAAAATTAAGTACACGAACTTAGATTCAGCAATGTGACCAGCATTACATAATGATGATTTAAAAATACCGAAACCTCCTGAGAATTTCACATATGATGATGTAGCAGTAGAAATGGAAATCGGTGAAACTGAAACTTCCTCGACATCTGATGTGAACTAATCTCCTGGCATAAATGAAGAACCACACCTAATAACTCAAAAAGAATTAAATGATTTTGTGAGAGACTTAAATTTATCAAAGAAAAACTCAGAATTACTTGATCAAGATTGCAAGGTTGGAATCTCCTGAAAAACTATACAAAGATATCTATTTATCGAGATTGATATAAGAAATATTAAACATTTTTTAAAAGAAAAGATGATTTACGCTATTGTAATGATATAAGTGGCTTAGTGTCTGTTTTAAATTGACAATATAACTCGTAACAATGACCTATAAGAGAGCACCCACAGATAAGACATTTACAGCTACATAAAGTATGAAATTTCTTATTAATATCATTTCTTTTTACAAAAAATCTATATTTTTCTGGAACTTTATAAACAATACATTCTTTCAGTGTTTTAAATATTAATTTTAAGCTTTATAAATGTTTATTTAATAGTTTGTCATTACTAAAATACCAAATGATAAATTTCATAAGGTGTATGTGTTGAATAAGTACTACAAAATTGAGATTTTCAGGATTTTGAATTTTTTAAAAATCTGTGGGTGATGGAAACTTTTTAATGGCATATTCTTTCACAGCACCACCTAAAATATAAAAGTCACCACATACTTAGTTAGAAACAGAAACTTTATTTATCAGTGTTATTTAAATATATTTAAATTTTGTTTTAAACTAAAAGAATGCTACCGACATAGAAGCTGAGTTTTACATTTATTTACTTTTTATAATTTTTTTTTAATTTTCTTCTGTTAGAGCTCATAAGCTGTAAACAATTGAATCAGGGATAAAAACTCCAGATATCATCTCATTAAATAATTTTCTATGCAGCGCAATAAGACTTTTCAGTTTATTGATACAAAAAATATAGTTGTGTCCCCTGTTCATATTATACACATTTTTTTTTTCCCTAGGAAAATTACAGCTTTTTTTTCTTTTTTAAAAATGCGTTATTACATTGTCAGATGCACATATGGTTCAAAAGATTAACTATTTATTGCATATTTTGTTATCCTGGAAGCGTCTCTGGATTAAAAATGAATATTTAAAATTTGAAAATTGATTTTTATTTTTTGATTACCAAGTCAATTTTTTATCGCATCATTTCCATTCTGTTTTATTTTATGCAACTTACGTCTATCACTACATTCAGGATAAAGCACTTTCATGAAATGATTTTTTAGTTGATATTATTTATTCATATTAATATTAAATAAAAACAAAAGTGCTCATTTATATTAATGGCATTGAGCTCCTACTCTTATTTCAAAGAGTAAGGCCAATCGAAAACAATAGAAAATGACAAAAAAAAGTTTAGTTATACTCAGCCCCCATTTCCGCTCTTTATACTTAATCAATATACCTCTAAATCTAATCATATAAGCGACCTATCAGAATAATCCGGCATACCAAATTTGAAGAAAGTCGTGAAATTCTGCAAAACAAATATTTCTACTCTATAAAATATATCCGTTAATATACACAAACTTTTCCATAAAATTTTATGGAATACTTTCATTTTTCCGAGAAAACAGTACAATTTCTGTATCTGAAATTTTGAGATTACAAATGCGCATAAATCCAGTTAGTGATCCGTCAATTTTCCGGAAACAGTACAAGTTCCGTATTAAAACAACACAAGTTCCGTGAATGATATTTAGAAATAGTTGTTATGTGTGGAAAGCGAAGTAATTGTTGTAATACTTGTCTTACAATGATATTGTTTTCAATGAAAATTCTATATATTAACTAAATATAGTTCTAAGTTTAATTCACTCCGATCGTTCCCAAATATTTATAAAAACGTTTGAGCTTAAATTGGTGATTTTATAAATTAAGTGCCATGGAGCCAACTGTATCAGGAATACAAAATCATTACAGCGAGATGTTTCTTAAACAATTTGCAATAACATTTTTCTATTTCTTTCAGTTTTTATAATAAAAAGCTTGCATATTTTTACAATATAAAAAATATTTAAAAAATAATAAAATTTTATCAATTCTTTTTATGTTTGGGGTAGTTGAAAAATAAATTTATGTTTATTTTTTATTATGATTTTAAATGATTCTTAGTTAATTTAATAATTCTTATTATATTAAATACACATTTCATTATAATTTTGTCGATTACTTAATTTATAAAAATCAATATATAAAATTTATTTTAATAAGCCATAATAATTATCTTTATTCAGTTTACAGTAGATCGTCATAAAAATAATTTGTTAAAATACATGGTTTTTTATAAATAAATAAATAAATATGAAAAAAAAATTACAATAAAATTTTAAAACTTTTCCAAAAAAGAAGGAAACAAAATCCTCAATATGATCTTTCATGCATGTAACATTTTGAAGTCTAAAATTTATTTTTTACAAGCTAAAATTATGGAAAACTATTATGGAAAGAAAATCTGTAAAATATTTAGAAGTGTCCACTTAATATAGTCCTCCAAAAATAAACCCGCAGACAAAATCTTGTCCTTGCTTTCCTAAATGCATCCGAAATCTATATTAATAAAAGAACAAAACGCTCTGTCTGCGTGTGTGTGTGTGTGTGTGTGCGATGGCTTGCAAAATCTACAGAATGTACGAGGCTCAAATTTTTTTTGAGAGTAGCCCCAAATATCTCCTGATGCACCTGAGCTTCAGAATTTCGAAATTCAATTTATTAGCTGAGTAATTATTTAAATTCCAAAGATCACTCTCATAAAAAATTGCTTTTTTTTTCTTCTTTTTTTCCCTTCATTTAGTTATGGTTGGTAAGTTGCATAAAATTTTCACATAAATAATTAAAAAAGCTGGAACAGACCTTTAAAATTCATAGACTGGCAAACTGTAAGTTTAAATGATGATTTTTATCACAGCGGTTGTAAACCATGGAGGAAAAAGATAGGTTGTGGTGAAGTAAACCGAAAAAAGGGTTGCAATGTTAAACCATTTATCGCTCAAATTTTAATGTCCCAAAGAAAAGTATGTGGAAGGGATTTTGTATTAATAAGACGAATTGAAAGAAATGAATTACAGCTGAAGCATATTTTACGAAGAAATAGTAATTTTTTAAAATTGTCTTTTTTCTATTATATTATTTATTTTAATAAAATGTTTGCTTTTAAAATAATTGAAATTGATAAATTCGAAATAATTAAATGTCAAAATAAAATTAAATAAAATATTGAAAACATTTGATTTGAACTAAAAATTGTATTACTAAAAGTTTTCTTTTTTTCAGAACTTTTTAATGCTTTATAACGTAGATGAAAAATTTTTATGATTTAACAACATATTAATAATTCTATGTCAATATATAAAATATATTTATGAAAACATTCTTTTAAAATCATGCTCGAAAACTTTAATAACGAATATTAGTCTAAAATCTAGATTTCAGAGTGCAGATGATTTTAAGACATTAACGAAATAATGTTAACTTTTCAAGCAAAATCTTAAATGATGCTTCTATATTGATATTTCAAAGTCATATGATAAAAAAAAAATCACATAATTCTTGCCTATGATTGATATCTTTGTATCTTTTATGTATTCCGATCGTGTATTACAGTCAATAATCACACAAAACGTTATTTTTTAAACGAAATTTTAGTCATCTATTCAGTAACAGTTTAAAAGGTAAAAAACAAAGAAATACGGGTTTAAACCAGTTTGAATTGATCGGCGTGTCAAAACACATGGTTTTGTTCGTGCTTATTTGGACTTAATGCAGCGAATTTTTTGGTTACATTTTTGGCGTCAACCCAAGACATTATATTTCCACTCAATTTCTATTTACTGTGTGGTTATACGCAGATTTTTGGCATTTCGAACATTAGAATGTATAAGTCATTAGCTGTGTTGCAGTAAAAAAAATCACACAACACTTTTCTAGGAGTTTATATTTTTTATCATTGATAAAATTTAAATGTATTCTATTTAATTTAAATTATGGCTTTAATTTGGTTTTAAAACAAAAATAAAATATAGCTGTTTGGCGTACAATTGTTTGAATCCGCAAACGATTCATACACCATAATAAATTATCAAATAGCAAAGTAAATTATTTATATGAAATAGCCATATAAAGAATAGTAGCAAAACTGATTATAACCTTAATGTTTAGACTAATTAACACATAACCCGATCCCAACCAGAAAAAAACAGACCACACTCCGATCCGTGATAGACAAAATTTCCGTGAGTATAAAACCGACTCGAACCTAAAAATTCTGTTTGAAAAAAAACTATGGATTTGATAACTGACCCGAACCAAATTTCAATCCCATAAAAATGTTCAAATGAAGCATAACCCGATCCAAACAAGGCAAAATAATTTTAGTGGGCATAAAACCGACTCAAACCTAAAAAATTCCATTTGAAAAATTCTGAAATTTGACCCGAACCACATCTAAATCCGAACAAAATATTGGAAAGAACCATAACCGGTTTGGAGTAAGACTAAATAATTTCCGTGGACATGAACCCGATACGAACCTAAAACTTCCATTCGAAAAAATACCTGAAATTTGAATCGAACCAAATCTGAATCTGACAAAACTATTTCAAAGAACCGCAATCGGATCCGAAGACAAAATATTTCCATGGACATGAACCCAATCCGAACCCGAAAAATTTCTTTGAAAAAATCGCGAAATCTGAACTGAACCAAATCTGTACTTGGCATAAATATTCCAGTGAAGCATCTCCTTATTCGAACATGACAGAATAATTTTCGTGAACACGCAAGAAGACCCGAACCCAAAAGTTCCATTTGAAAAAAAAACGAAATCTGAATTGAACCAAATCTGAACCCGATAAAAGTATTCCAAAGAACTACAACCCGATCCGAGCAAGACGAAATAATTTCCATGGACATAAACCCGACTGGAACCTAAAAAATCTGATTTGAAAAAACCTGAAATTTGATTCAAACCACATCTGAATCCGATCAAAATATTAGAAAGAATCATAACCGGACTCGAGTATGATAAAATAATTTCCGTGGACATGAACGAGATTCGAACCTAAAAATTCTATTTGAAAAAATAAATAAACCAAATCTGAACATGACAAAAATATTCCAAAGAACCGTAACAGGATCCGAATAAGACAAAATTTCCATGCACATGAACCGAATCTGAACCTAAAAAATTTCTTTGAAAAAAATCTCGAAATCTGAAATGAACTTGATAAAAATATTCCAGTGAAGCATGCATTTATTTGAATAAGGCAGAATAATGTCGGTGAACACGCAAGAAAACCCGAATCCAAAAATTACATTTGAAGAAAAAGCCGAAATCTAAATTAAGGAGTTAGGTGGGTTTTAAAATTTCAAAAAATCGTTTTTTTTATTGTCTTATTAAATAGTACAATATGTTTAAAATATTCTCCAAAAATTTTAAATCGATCCGAGTAAAATTCCAAGAACTAGACCCTTCGGAAGTCCCGCCCATTAGGCCACGTCGGTGTAGCGCACCGCAGGTGTACGGAAGCAGCTGTCTATTGATTGTTCTTCTCGTTTGCTTATTGTATATCATTCAAACGTAACTTGAACTGCTCAAATATTTCATTTCTTGGTTGCCTCCTGATCCACGAGGTTTCTTTAAGGTTATAAATGTTTGTGAATTTTTGCTTCTGTGAAATTAAAAGTGTTACAAATTTTTATTCATCATGAGTAAAGTGACGAGATCTGATGGAATAACTAGTGGTCGAAGAAAAGATAGACCAAGAAAGAGAAAACAATCATTCAATCCTAAAAATCCTGAGGAACATAATGAATCTTTCACTAGCACGTCTGCGGAAAAACTTAGAAGCCAAGATGAAAATCATGTGCCAGAAGACGGTACTTTGCAGTATGCAATCATCGACTTTTTTTTAGTTTTTTCAACGCTGTCTTCATTTGTGAAATGCTCTAATATTATAAACGAAAATGGACAGGACAAAATATGCAATGGAAAAGTAGATTTTAAACAGTGTATGAAATACGGCCTTGGTTTCAAAATTTTCGTGGAATGTGAAAAATGTCAGCCTCGATACATTTTATCGTGTCACAAAATTGGAAACGCTTACGAAATAAATCGTAGGTTTATTTTTGTGATGCGAATATTAAGCTTAGGACTAGCCGGATGTAAAAAATTCTGTGGCTTGATGGAAATGAGTGCTTTTTTCTTGAATAAGTCAACATACGATTTTTGTGTTGATAAAATTTACGGATGTGTTGAGACGGTTGCTCAAGCACTTTTTTCATCGGCTGCAAAACAAGAGAAAAAATTAACGTGTGATGAAAATAATATTGATGATACGACAGATGTAACTGTATCAGGTGATGGCACTTGAAAAAAGCGCGGTTTTTCATCATTGTACGGTGTGTCTTCGATAATTGGATATTGTAGCGGAAAAGTTTTAGATATTTTTGTAAAATCCTCATATTGTAAATTATGTGAAGCCTGGAAAAAAAACTAAGCACAATAGAATTTGAAGAGTGGCAGGCAGATCATCTCCAAAAAAACGAATGTAGTGCCAATCACAAAGGACCAGCTGGTAATATGGAAGTTTCATCAATCGTTGCAATGTTTCAACGCTCTTTTGAAAAATATGGCCCAAGGTACTCAAATTATATTGGTGACGGGGACTCTAAAACATACTCTGGAGTTCTCAATGCTAAACCTTATGGTGATGATTTTATTGTTAATAAAAAAGAATGCGTAGGATATGTGCAAAAAAGGATGGGCAAACGCTTAACGTGATTTAGTCAATAAAACTGTGAAAGAAACAAAAACAAAGGCCGGTAAATCTATTAGAAAAAAAAGACTCTATCTGGCAAAGGAAAACTTACTGGCAAGTTAATTGATAAATTAACAATTTATTATGGACTAGCTATAAGAAGAAACTGAAATTCGGTACAAAATATGAGAGACGCTATTTGGACAACCTTTTTCCATTATACCTCCACAGACAAAAATCCACAGGACGATACATGTCCAGAGGGCCCTGACTCATGGTGCACTTGGCAGCGCGCTTCATCAATGAACACTCTGTCATCATACAAACATGACTATGATTCATTAACAAGTGAAGTTTCATCAGCTATCAGACCCATTTATGAAGACCTCAGCAAAGAGGAGCTCTTAGAGAGGTGTGTTGGTGGATTCACTCAAAATAATAATGAAAGTTTAAACCAGTTAGTTTGGAAAATTACTCCTAAAATACTCCCTGCTGGTTCAAAAATAGTTGGGGTCGCTGCATATGTCGCTGCTGGCACATTCAAAGAAGGGATTTCAGCTTTGTTGCTTTTTATGCATGGCATGGACTTGAAACTTGGCCGAAACAGCCATGATTATGCCCGAAAAGAAGATGAAAAATGCATACTCATTGCCGACAGGAAAGCTGACATTGAGACTCGTGAAGCAAGAATTCGTCACAGGCAAGAGCAAAAGGATGCCCTAGACATTGCCGCAGCTGCGGGTACTCTGCTTTATGGTGCTGGAATCGATGATTCTATGTAAGTTGAAAAAAAAGTTTTTTTCTTGCATGTAAGTTCAACTTAAAACTTTAAACATGTTTTTCTCAAAACTTCTTTTTTCAAGTCGGTGGACACGATTTCTCGAAAAGTTATGGACCGATTTAGTTCAAATTGTGTAGACATCTTTAAAATAACATTATCTAGTTATTGAACGAAGGAATTTTTTTTTTCATTACAACTTATTTTTTTAAGCCAATAAATGGCGAACTTTTGACCAAAAAATGAGATTTTTTTTTTCAAAGTTTGAGAAAAAATGAAAATTATATATATATTTTTTTCCCTTCGTTCAAATACGAGATTTATATATGTACTAACGAAATAATTTTGTTTTTTTTAATTTTAGATGAACCAATAATAAGTTATGCTGTCCACGGCGAGAGCACTTTTTTGTGAGACACCCAGGGAGATGAGGTCTCAATGGCTGAATTTTCAACATTTTTATATAAAAATTTCAGGAGACATTGTTGAAATATGTACCTTTGATATGCCATATTATATTTTTTAAACGTATGATTGTTTATATAAAATAAAAAATCGTAAAAATACCTTTTTTTTGTGCCTCTGAAACCCACCTAACCCCTTAAACCAAGTCTGAACTTGACAAAAATATTCCAGTGAAGCATGTCTTTATTCGAATTAGACAGAATAATTTCCGTGGACACGGAGGAAGACCTGAACCCAAAAATTCCATTTGAAAAAAACGCGGAAATCTGAATTGAACCAAATCTGCTCCCGACAAAATTATTTCACAGAAACATAACTGGATCCGAGCAAGGCAAAATAATTTCCATGGACATGAATACGACCCGAACATTTAAATCGAATTTCAAAAAATACCTGAAATCTGAATCAAATGAAATCTGAACCAGACGAAAATATTCTAATGAATCATAACCAAATCCGAACAAGACAAAATAATTTCCATGGACATGAACTCCATGAATAGTTAGGTAACATTTGGGTTGTGATTAGGTTGCAATTACATTACGGTAAGTCCTTGATTTTATTTTTTGCACGTTAGGTTACAGTTAGATCACGGTTAACTTAAAGTTAGGTTAAAGTTAAATTGCATTTATGTGTGGTTAGAATAAGAATAGGTTACAATAAAATGATGGCTAGGTTACATTTATGTTATATTTATGTTACGGTAGGGTACTATGCAGTCGCAGTTAGATTACAGATAGATTATGGTTACGGTAGAAACGTTTACGGTTAGGAATTTGTCCACACTGTCAACATTACGCATGCTTTGATTAAAAATATACACTTTTGTTGAATGGCTCTGAAATTATAATACTATATACCAATCTTTTATCATCGCGTATCGATTTCATTCACGGTATAGTCGGATTTAAGAGTGATATAATTAGTTTGAAATTCAAAATATCTCACTTGGGATTTCTATGCGAAAAAAATAATTAGTTACGTGATTTAACAGTGATTTTTACGGGTAAATATCAACACTTTAACACGAAACTAACGCAATCGTTGGATACATGTTCCCTCCCATGTTTCTCATTGCTCATTTTAAGTATTTTTAGAGCTTAATATTAGGTGTTGTTTTTAAAACCGATCTTTCACAAAGTCAGCCGCGACGTATTTCAGACAATGCATTTCTGCATGCTTCCAGTTAATGATAAAATCATACAAATTTCAAGTTCGTTTAATATTATTAATACGGACCCGGGCAACGCCGGGCGGGTCAGCTAGTAAGTAAATATATTTGAAAGCTCGTTTGTGTATCCCTTGAGTAACGACATTGAGCTGACGGCTATGACAGAAGAGTTTCCTGATTCGATTCCCATCCAGCGTAACTGATATTTCTTCGTTGTTGTTTGAATTAAATGTACATAGTGTGTCCCTTATGTTCACATGTCTTTTTAAGGTAGAGAATTAAAATCATAAATATGTCAGTTTGTCCTTCAAAATTCTTTTAACTTTTCAAGAGAATATTTTTACATAAGGATATATAATAATAATAAAAAAACGGAAATATTTATTGAATTTACGAAAAAATTTTCGTTAAAATACGGAAAAAGTACTGGTGTCTAGATTACTAATACAATTTGTGTATCTTAACGGGAAAAATTTTTATAGTGTAATCTAAAATACTGGATTAGCCCAATGTTCTTCTTTTATACTTAAACAATGAATCCTCAAAACTAATCTGGAAAGTTTCTCGTCAGATTGAACCTATGTATGTATTAAATTTGAAGCAAATCGCTTATTTCAATATCAGAAATACACACACAAACACACACATATATATATATATATATATAAGGTAATGGGGGATGGCCCCTGCTCCGCTTTTTATACTTAACAAATAAACTCCGTCCCTCCCCCCTCCCCACCGGAAAAAATCTACATAGTAACTGGAAAGCTTTTTATCAGAAGAAGCTTATTCACCAAATTTGAAGAAAATCGGATATTTGGAAAATTGTTTCAAGAGTAGAAAGAATGAACAAACAGTTATAACATTATAGATATATCCGACTTGCTCAAATTTGTACTGTCAGATGAAACGCACATTTAGATCTTTATTCAAATATCACGTTGCACACATTGCATCATAAGTGATGACATATTGGTATAAGGATATGTAATGCGTTGTTTAAGGTACTGAAATATATATAGAGGTTCATACACTCCTGCTGTTTCAGATATCCCTTAAAAAAAAAAGGCCAGTACAGTCAAACGTGGAGATCAATCTTCAAAACCACCTTACACAATTATCTGTTTCACAAATGTCTGGACTAAGTACTGCTTTATTGTGAATGTCTTTTGAGAAGCCGTGCCGTCATTCTGAAACCAAAAAATTACGAAGATTAATCAAATGCAATATCGGCACAAAATCGTGTATTACATTCTGTAGCAGTTGTAATATCGTGTGCCCATTACTTTGCTATCGTCAAATATTGGGCCGATTGCCTTGTTATTGAAAATTGCACACCAAACGTTAACATCAAACTGCATTGGATGTTACACATCGATAAAATATCTAGGATTTTCGAGCGCCTTATAATAGGTGCTCTGTCTGTTGTATCTACCATTCCATGAAAAGCATGCCTCTTTCGTCCAAATACTTGCCAAGAGAGTGGGTTAAACCTGTATCTATTTCGGGGCGAAATTATGCCATGCATTGAGTCGCTTGGCATTTCCCTCCAGAAAAATTTTCTGAGGTATTGGTCAGTATGGATCAGCACGTATTTCGCTTAGGATTTTTCAAACTTTACTTTTTGAGAAGCCACAGTGTTTACTGATCTGTTTTGTACTGTATTTCAGATATGTGAGGGCGTGTGTTAAAATCGCATCCAGTGTTGCCAACTTTTAAAAATATTGGGTGGGGTCAACTATTTTAGAGGAAAACTACATGGAATTTTGTTTTCCTTAAAAGTATGAGAAAATATGCCATTTCAAGTTAAGTTAAAAGTTTTTAAAGCGGGATGTAAAGTTTCAATTTTACTAAATTATATTTTTATATGGAGTCCAAATTCTATTTTTATATGAGGGGTTTATTTTATGGACTTTTAAATTTAGGTTGTGGAAATCAAAGATGCGATATATTACTATTTTTCCCAACGAAATTAGTGTGAGGACGTGATTGGATTTTATTTTCTTTTGAGAGGAAGAAAAACAAATAAGTAACAAGCAAGAATAATGAGAATTGGGCGGCTTGGAAAAGCAAATTATTGGATGGGATCGGGCCGCATGGGCTCATATAAATTGTCGCCACTGATCGCAACCGATACAATTGGTTGTCCTATATTTTCTAGTCTGCCACATCGAGTTCAACTATTCACGTAGCCTGTCTCCCTCAAAACTTTAGCAACAGTTAAATTAGGATAGTTTGATCGGTCGGAGGATACGGGACTAACGTGATTTGTTGCCGGGAATAACCTTTTTGCGGATCTATTTGCTTCTTGACCACATAACATTAAGATATCCCTTTTACAGCTGTCTCAGTTGAAAAGTCAGGTTTCCTAGGTATATGTATACTGCAAAAATTTCGACTCTAAAGGTATATTGTGCTGAGTTGATATTACACTATTTTACACGATCTATATATTGTCTACAATGTTTATAAAGACAATCAGTTGAAGGATGTAACTCTCGCGGTTTGAAGTGGAGTCTTTTTGATTAGAAATCTTAAGCGATACCACTTTGCCAAAATACTTCTCCGTGTTTTTCAGAAAAAATATAATTTCTCCGTCCGTTCAAGTTACTCTATGTTTTAGTGCGGTTACAAATAAATAAATAAATAAATGCGCGTTTAACCATTCTATTCTCCGCATTAATTTTCACAATGTGACTGTCGAACTAAACCGATGATGCTGTAAAATTTGTAGATCACTTTTCCCCTCTATTTCTTTTCAATTTCGAGATAGCAATGCTCCGTATTCATTCAAATAGTAAAGTACGTAAGCGGTTTCATTCAGTAGTGTTTAGCTACTTTACTCCACGTAGACGCCATTTTTATAAATACGGCAGTCCCAGAGTTAGTGGTAGCACAGAACTTTAACGAGTAAACTATATATATGGATTTACAAAAATGTTAAATACCAATAGAATTTTTTCTAAACATGCAACATGAAAAACAAATAAGTACCAAAGTAATAAAGTAATATACTAATAATGTAAACTATGAGCTGTTGCCTAGTGCAGTTATGTAAAATAAATATATATATAGTGATAAAAGAAGAATCAATAGTGAGATTTTTAAGAAGTATTATTATATACTTGTTTAAATCACAATCCGTTTTTTCGAAAATATTTAAGCAATTAAAATAAAAATAAATAAACTGTTAAGAAATATTAATTTGATGAAACAGTCCTGAATATAATTTTTTCAAAATTGCATTTTTTAATTATATAAATAATATATTTTTATATTTTGCTTGTTGGAGATACGTAGGCAATGTAAATTTCAATAATGTTAAAAGAAAGCTAGTTATAAACAATAGTTTGATAAAATAGTCTTGAATCTAATTTTCCAAAATTGCATTTTTAATTCTTCATAATCATCGTGTTCTTCAAGTTGTATTTACGAAATACTATTTCACCTGATAAGTAAATATCTTCTCATATAATTTTTCGATGACTGAATGTCATCAAGGTGTAATTATATGAATTATTGGATTTTTCAATGATTTCCAGCTTTAAAATTTTATTGATGGATTTTTAAATTATTGTTAAGCATGCATAATCTACCTTTAGTGCATAGAAAAAATGACTTTATTAATTTCTTAAACTCTTCACAAAGTTCATTCAAGTGTTTTTTACAAATGATGCTATGATAACAACTTTGAAAATTTTAATTTTAATAACGAGTGAAAAAGAGTTTAAATTTTGGAGGCTAAAAAAATACCAATTCAGTTTTAACTGCTAGTTAAATTGTAAATTATGCAGTACTTTCTAGGGATAGTATTATTCGCACAAATTTTCTATAATAACATTTATCCTATTATAAAAATAACTCGAAGAAGAAAAAACTTCTAATACCATTGCAAATTTATAACGTTTTCTTTCAAATTTTCATTCTATTAAATATTTTCTATTAGGTCTTAAAGGTCCTAGACACAAAATTTTTCAAATTTTCTCACAAAAAATAAATAAATAAATAACACAAATAAATAAAAAATAAATAAGAAAAAAATTCTGTTTATTTTTGTTTAAAATGACATTTAAATCACGTTTCTATCTTAGTTAAAAGAGAAATTACTTTTATTATTATTATTGTTGGTTTGGTTTCAAAATTATCTTTGAAACACCTGTCGTCTTAAAAATAATTTCACGTGGAGAAAAAAAAAGTTTCTTTATAGTGACTTTTCGCCCCCCCCTACTAATTGTATTTAAATTATTATAAGTCAAGAAACGCTAAATATGAAGATATCTCAAACTTGAGTTATGTGTTTTTCAATTGATTTGCTTTAATTTTGATTTAGCAAATTCGAAAAAAATATTTACATTTTAAAATATGATTCTTTTAAAATTCTTACTTTAATATTTTTATTTATTTTTTAAAATGATGTTTTTAAAATCCTGATTAAAATTAAAACGTATATGTTTCTTTTATTTAAATAAAAAAGTTGCAATTCGACAAACATTTTTTTGAATTATAACGATTTTAAATTACCGCAATTTTTAAATTGATTTTTATTTTTTATTTCTAATTATAAAAAAAAAAATAATAATAATACATGAGAGGCTTATTGTGTGATTTTGTTTAAAAATGGTATGGTTAAGCAATACAAAATAAATAAATAAATAAAATTTTAAGTCAATAAATAAAAATATTTTTTAAATGTGTCCAGGACACACTTGAAAGAAAAGAAGGTTTATACACATTTTGTATTTAGACAGGAGTGTCGAAATACATCATTTTACACGCCATTGGAGAGTATATTTTACAGGTAGAATGGATTTTTTTTTTACTCTTAAAGTTTCAGATTTTAGGAATATGCCAAAAACTTTATTTTATTTTAATTTTTTAATATATATATAACGTAATCCTAAACGTTTTCCAAAGGAGATAGCCGCCATTAAAGATTAGGGACCAAAATTTCAAATAAATATAAAAAACGGAAAAATCGGTCGAATGATTTGCGGTTTTCACTAAAATTATTCTTTATGTCGCCATTTTCTTGAAATTAAATTATAAAGATAAATTTCAAAAAATGCCGATAGAGGGCGCTTTAGACTTTGGAGTAACGAACAACTATTTTTTGCCGGTATTTTTTGCATCTCATTAAATGTTTTCGTAAGCTTAGACTCAAATTTTGAGCTCAAAATCTGAAAGTGGGTGTGGTTAAGTAGCACAAACTGAACTGTGTTCAGAGGATTCAAATTTCAAATGATTATAAAAAAACGGAAAAATTGGTTCATTGATTTGTGATTTTCACTAAAACTATTCTTTATGTCGGTATTTTCTTAAAAATAAATTATAAAGATAAATTTCAAAAAATGTCAATGGAGGGCGTTTTAGACTTTGGAGTAACAAACAACTATTTTTTGCCGTTATTTTTTGCATTTCATTAAATGTTTTCGGAAGCTTAGAATTAAACTTAAATTTTTAGCTCAAAATCTGAATAGTAGGGAGTAGTTAAGTAGCACAAACTGAACTGTATTTAAGGGGGGGGGGTAGTTCAAATTTAAAATAATTATAGAAAATGGAAAAAATTCGATTTGTTTCCGGTTTAAAATAAAATTTTTCTTTAAGTCAGTATCTTCTTGAAAATAAATTTTAAAGATAAATTTCAAAAAATTCCATTAGAGGGCGGCTTAAACTTCACAGTAACCAACAATTAATTTTAACCATTATTTTTTTGTTCTAATTAAATGCTTGCAAATACTTATTAAATGTTTTCGGAAGCTGAGATTTAAACTTAAATTTTGAGCTCAAAATCTGAATAATTACTAGTAGTTAAGTAGCGCAAATTGAAGTGTCTTTAGGAGTTAAAATTTAACTCTCCCGCTTCCTCGAACACAATTTAATTTTTTGCTACATAAATACTCCCAACGATTCAGAATTTGAGCCTAAAATTTAAGTTAATGCATTTGAAATCATTTAATGAAGTTTAAAAAAAATAACAGTTAAAAATAGTTATACGCTACTCTAAAGTCTATGGCGCCCTCTATCGGCATTTTATGAAATTTATCTTTAAAATTTATTTTCAAGAAAATGCTATTTTAAAAATTAGTTTTAGCGAAAATCGCAAACGAATCGACCAATTTTTCCGTTTTTTATAATCATTTGAAATTTGAACCCTCTGAACACAGTTCCGTTTGTCTACTTAACCACTCCCAACTATTCAGATTTTGGGCTCAAAATTTCAGTTTATGTCTAAGCTTACGAAAGCATTTAATAAGAGGCAAAAAATAACGCCAAAAAAGAGTTGTTTGTTACTCCAAAATCTAAAGCGCCCCCTATCGGCATTTTTTGAAAATTATCTTTATAATTTAATTTTAAGAAAATACCGACATAAAGAATAGTTTTAGTGAAAACCGCAAATCAATGAACCAATTTTTCCGATTTTTATAATTATTTGAAAATTGAACCCTCTGAACACAGTTCAGTTTGTGCTACTTATCCAATCCCACTTTCAGATTCTGAGCTCAAAATTTAAGTTTGAGTCTAAGCTTACGAAAGCATCTAATGAGATGCAAAAAATATAGGCAAAAAATAGTTGTTCGTTACTCCAAAGTCTAAAGCGCCCTCTATCGGCCTTTTTTGAAATTTATCTTTATAATTTAATTTAAAAAAATGCTGACATAAAGAATAATTTTAGTGAAAACCGTCGATCAATCGACCGATTTTTCCGTTTTTTATGTTTATTTGAAATTTTGGTCCCTAAACTTTAATGGCGGCTATCTCCTTTGGAAAACGTTTAGGACCCTTGGTCTCCCATTTAATATTGCTTGTCTTGATGTGTACTATCGCCCCTCTTTTATTGTAAAAAATTTGGAATCACCCTGTATATATAACCCTTGGCAAAAAGTTTCCGATCAGTGTTATCAAGTTTCTGATTTTTGCCTTCCGAAACATATATTTTGCAATCCATGAGCATAGGGGCGTTTTACAAAATGCCAAATAAAAGAACACATATTAAAATATGAATGACAATTGAAATCAGTATAACAATCATATAATTTATAACTATACGCCACTCTGAAAAGTTTCCTCGTGAGAAAAAAATGTCTGATCAAGACGGAAGTTGGAAAATAGTAATCGGTGACTGAGGAAACAGGTTTGAAATTTGCATTTTGAAGACAGACAGCACTACCTGAGCATGCATACAATATCTGAATCCTATTTAAAAGACGAAATCTTCCAGCTGCGAGATCAAAAGCAGCTCTGAATTGCTGGAGAACGGTTCGTGTAAATAAACTGTCTCACGATTTAAAAATATGCATGATTAAATTGTTGCAAGGGGGAACTTCACAAAGGAAAGTGGCTGTTTTATTAAACTGTACTCAAAGTATGGGAAGCAATATTCGTAAAAAATATAGTTGACTAACAGCGTGGAAAATTTACCTCGATGTGGACGTCCACAAATGAAAATGCCTAAGGAGGACAGAAAACTTGAAGAAATAGCAAAAAGAAAGAGGCGAACAACTTAAGGCCCCTGTCCTCGTTCGAGGAAACGCTCGCGAGCTAATGCTATTCCTATGGGGAAGCATTTTTCTAGTTACTCTTTCGCATTTTGACATTTTTAGATAATTTTTTTTTGCATTGGATAGCTGAGGTGCATGCCGATTGTGCGCCTTTTTTAAATTTTCGATTTTCGTTGCAGATATATTTTTTAAAAAGCATTTTCAGTTTCGAAACCGGTTTTAAAAGTGAAACTAACTTTGTAAAAAATATCTGCAACCAAAATCGAAAAAGTAAAAAAGGTGCGCTATCAGCATGCACCCCAGCTATCCAGTGCAAAAAAATATTCAAAAATGTCAAAATGCGAAAGAGTTATTAGAAAAGTGCTTCCCCATAGGAATAGCATTAGCTCGCGAGCGTTTCCTCGAACGGATACAGGCGCCTTAATGCCGAATGGTCTAAGTATAACGTAAAGGTATGTGACCGCACTGTACGTAGTAGTCTAAATGCAGCAGAACTTAAATTCCGTAAAGCTAAAGGCCCCACCAGTGGCCGAGAGGTTCGGACCTCTCAACTGGTAGACGGCAGGTGCTGGGTTCGAACCCAATCGCGGCTGTCGGCCTAACCGTTCGGAGTTTTCGTGGTTTTCTTCGAACCTTGCGTAAATACGGGTTAGATTCCCTTAGAAAGACCCCCACGAAGGGCATTCCCCCCTGGTCCTATATCCCTAGCGCAGATAATCGGACGTCAAAAAATCAATCAATCAATCAACCGTAAAGCTAAAACGAAACCTTATTTGAAAAAGAAGCATAGAAAAGAACGCTTGCAATGATGTAAAAATCATGTACACTGACCACTTGATAATGGAATAAAGTTATTTTTAGAGATGAATCTGGGATATCTCTCGGAACAGGTGATGACTCTGTCACATTTGTTTGGAGGAGAATTGGTGAGAAGTTCAATAATAAATGTGTCAATACGAGGAATATATTTTCACTTCATTTACAGTTTGGAGCTGTATGACATCACAAGGCATCGAGAAGTTGTGTATTGGGTTAAGTATAGTAAACTCTGAAGTTTACATTAACATTTTAGACTATTTTCTGATTCCTAGCTTCGATCAATGGTTCGGGGATCAAAATGACTCCTTATTTCACGATGACAACGCAGCTCCCCAACGCATCAAATCAGTGAAGAAATTTCTGCAAAATGTACGTAGGGTACCAATTCACACCATGCTTTGACAGCCCAATAGAATCTTGAATAGAATTGAACTTGTTTTTTAAAAAATACATATGCATATTTATGTAACTTTAATTTTGTCAGTTTTAGTTTTTTTAAGTGTAGTTTTATCATATATATTTATAGTAAACTAGGAAATTTTATGAATAAAAAAAAATTTTTTAATTTCTAAATTAAGTTTAACTAAGCACTGTCGATTCAACTTTGCTGCTAAGGATACAAAAACTGAAATGTATTAAATTGAAATATATTACTGCAGCGTTCTTCATCCGATATTTATTTCGAAATAGATTTAATTAGATAAAAACATATTTTATGTATGATTTTATTTTCACAGTGATAAAACTAAATAACTGCAGCAACGTAAATATTTAATACAAAATGAAAATATGTGTATAAAACTCCTTAATTGATTATATTTATATGTATTCTGTCATACACGCTATTGCTGTTTCTTCACACTATTCTGGGAACACCTGTGTAAGTCGAAATAATCCAAGAAAGGAAGCTTTGATGAAACCAAAATTTTATTTACAGAGATGGAACACAAAGACGTCACAAACAGAGGTTGGAACACACACACAATTAAATATATATATGTATATATCCGGATTTAACCTTCCGGATATATCCTTCATCACTTTCCTCCATCAAACCTAATTCTAGTAATTCTTGAATTTGTTTGTCTACTTGAGGTTTTAGGGCCTCTGGAATTCGATAAACATAAGGTTTCTTCTTCTCATTATCATTTAACCTTATTTTCTGTGCACCAACTTTTGCTATTTGTATTTTCTTTGAAAATATTTCTTTATATCATTATATTATATCATATATATTATAAAGTAGAAGTTCTGAAACTTCCAAACGAGTGTTTTCAAAAACTACCCGACGCATTTTTTTTTTTTTTTTTTTTTTTGCCGATTGTATCATTCGATAGGAAATATTTTTCCGAAGGTTTATGATTCAAATTTGCAGGGATAACTCTGATTTTTCGTAGTAAATTTCGTATTTTTCGGTTATTTTTGACAAAAGGGTTGCCAGTAGCTGTTTTTGGCGAAAATTATAATTGCTAAAAGAATTAAAATGGCTATATCTATCAGAAATATTACAAATATCTTGCAATCAATAGCAGAAAATAATTACTGATAATAATAATAATAATAAAGAAAGACCGCTTAAATGAGGCGTAATATTATAAAAATATATTTATCTTGAAAATAAAAAAATATTTGTAATGCTTAAAAAATAAATTAACGCGAAATATAACAATAGGTTCAACTTTTGGCGACTTATCCCTGGTGTTAGAATAAAAACATGAATTTCAGAAATTGATTAAATAAATTTTGAATGATAGTTATTTCCCGTTTTATTATTTTCTTTCTCTTTTTAATCGAATTTCTGTATAATATAAATTACAGCAGAAAAAATCTGATCTCATTGTAAAAGACACTGCAAGTTGTGAGTTACTTCGTTTCTATACCATTTTCATCTGGTTTTTGTCGCCAAAGAATGTGTTTTTAAGCCGAAAATGCACTTCTGACTTAATGATTGACTTAGTTTCTTAATGGTCGCAATAAAGTTTTTTTTTTTTTTTTTTTTTTTTTTATAGTGAAGATAATTTTTAGAGTATATTTTAATATTCAATCGTAAATTATATAGATATGAGTATAACTCTTTTATTTCTTTTTGCAAATGTTTTCATTGTTAATTTAATTTTTCTTGCGCCATTTCGTCAATTTCACTTACAGGAAAAATTTCAGTTTTAAAATTTAAAAACTGAAGAAGGAAAGATTACCCAAATCGATTAAAAATCTACCCCCAAATTCCAAGATTAAATGTCAATAATGGATGATCGTAAATGTCACATTTACTTGATATTAAGCATAATTTAAATATTAATTATGTCATCAAGTGATTTTTAATTCGACATTTTATTTCTACTTTTATATATGTTCTGCTAATCTTTTTTTCGTTATTTAAATGAAAATTTATGCTAATTTATATAATCTGGCTAATAGTTTGGCGATTTGTGTAATTGGCGAAATTGGTCGACGGTATAACCAAGTAGTACTGAAGGAAAAATTTTGCAATTCAAAGTAAATTTATGAAATTATGCGTTATTACTATAGATAAATTCAACATTTTGAAATGAAAAATTCCCGCTGAATAAAATTTACAAGTCTTTTTTAATTGACCATTTCCTCTTCAATATTTCTTCAATCAAACTTTCGCTATTCTCTTTCGCGCAGGCTAACAAAAATGCATTTTAAATATTTTATTAGATAAAACGTAAATAACATTTTTCTATTTTTAAAAAAAAATATTTTTGAAATCTAATTCTACAATTATGTGTCTTACAGGACAAAATAGCAGAATTACTTTTAAAAATGGTTTTATCTGTTAATTGTATGTTATTTGTTTATTTGGATGTTTGAATTTACTTTTGTCATGAAACAATGCGATTTTATACCAAGAAGGCATAAGCCGGAGCGATATTTACAATTACTAAATTCTCTCACTCTCTCTTAAATGTGTGAGAGCATTTTTAGGATATTTTTTTGTTTAATTGTAAATATATAAATAGCAGTTACAGCAAAAAGAATGCGTATAATGTTTAAATTTTAGTATAAATGTCTTCCTCATCCAAACTGTAAAATAATATAATTGCAACTTTTTAAAGTTTTGGCGCAGATGTCATATACGCACCACATTCGCACGATTGCAACAAAATGGCGATTTTATGCCACACATGGTAAACCGACTATGGTTGTTTATTTATTAATAAACCATTTATTAACTTTCATTTTGTTTTTTAAAATAATATAAATCATTTTGTTCTATAGCTATTAATTAAACTTTTTTATTTATTATCTTTTTTCAAATAATACAAAATAATTAAAAAATATTTTTGATATTGGTAATTAAAAACCAAGTTCACCACATTGGCGCCAGAAAAAAATTGCGCCAATGTGGTGCATACATGACATCTGTGTCAAAGTTTTTTCTTATACATAAGTAGGGAAAATGCAGTATAAATACCAATTAAAGTTTTTCCAAATGGAAATTTTGTCACGGATTTGGTCATATACTCATCGAGGTATCTCACTGGCGCCAAAATTACATTATTTTCCTCATATGATAACCCAGCTATAGTTGTTTATCTCATGATAAGTTGTTTATTTACTTTCATTTTTTCTTTTTTGAAATGATATTTGTTGTTTTGTTCTACAGTTACTTTTTATTTATTGTTAATTGCGGTTTAAAATGATAGAAAATAATAAAATATACATAAATTTCTTTGGTATTCTAAAACGAGGATTTTGCCACATTGTAGTTGCAAGAAAATCGTGCTAAACCTATTGCGTATATGATGTCTGTGTAGGAATCTTTTGTGAAATATGAAAAGTTTAAATTGGCTACTACTTGATTACCACGTCAACCAATTTCGCCAAATCGTTCGCCAAATTATACAAATTAAAATAATTTTATCTTAAATAACTAAAGAGAAAATGCTTAAATACGAAAGAGCAAATAATTTATTTTGTTTTCATTTTTCAGGGGGAATTTTTGCAATAATAAAGTAATTGCTGTAGTGAGAATTTTAATGTGTGTTTTTTTTATCGTTGGCAACTTTCTGTAACGAAAAATGTTTATTTTTTTTCCTGCCATTGTTTTGTAAGAGCTGATTTTGTCAAAACCATGTTAAGATGGTATTCAAATTTTTGATCCCTTCCCAATTACTACCCCCTCGGGCCGATTTGGCTCATTTGCAATTCCCACTGAGATAATAACCATCTCATTGTACTTGACGAGTTTGAAGATGGTTCTTGCATAATTGTGCCTTTTATCGCGCGGACAAAATTTAATATATATATATAAACTTTTTAGGTGGGAATAGCTTTAGGTTCCTGGCTTCACATAATGAAAAGTTGTGAAGAAATTTTTCAGAAGTTGTGCCATGGTAACGACTGTAATAATTAATATTTCTTCAGATAAGGGAAAATTTTAAATCCTGTTGCCATAATGGTCTCATTTCGCTTCCAAATGGTGCACTGTTAGTAATAAACTAAAATAGTTACTTCTAAACAGCTGGTTTTTGTGCAACGTTTAAGATAATTTAATATCACGATGGTGTCTGAATCGTTTTCAGCAATGAGCAAGGTGCTGCTGGAGTTCCAAATTATTTAAAATACAAATTTAAATTCACCAGTTCGTTTCATCCATGGTTGATTTTGAAATATTGACCAGCGCAGCGGGCATAGCCTGCTAGTCTAAACAATAAATCTAACATCTTTTCTCTTTCTACGTTTTCTAAATGATCTAAATTTACTTCTTCGATGTTGAAATAGTTCGAGTTATCCTTTGTACTAGGGGTGGGATGGACTTCCCCTAATTCTTCTTCATTCTCAAAAATTACCCCCACTGCTTGTACCCTAGGAGTAAATTTCCTGATCTTATTCACGTGAACATTTTTAAAGTTTCCGTTCGTTAACCTGACTTTGTAAGAATCAGGATTACATCTCGCCACTATTTCGGCTGGCACTGTCCATCTAGCATAAAGTTTATTACTAGAGTCTGGGATTAATAAATATACCTGCTCCCCCGGTCTAAATTTCTTATAAATTGCCCTTCGATTCGCATACTTCGCATATGCGCCCTGTTTGACCTCCGCTACTAGTGAAGCTTGTTCCGCCGCTTTTTCTAAGTTAATTTTTAAATCTCGCAGTTATTCGGTGGCACTTTTTCCGAGATTTAAAGGTAGTGGAATTTCACCTGACCATGTGGATTTTAATACCGCCAATGGCCCCCTGGCCTCCCTTCCATACATCAACTTAAATTACGACACCCCCGTCGTACAATTAGGAATCTCTCTGTACGCAAATAATAAATAAGGGATGTGTTTATCCCAATTTTTAGGATCGCTCCGAATGATATGGTGCAGCATGCGTTTCAATACCTGATTATACCGTTCAACCAATCCCGAACTTTGTGGATGTCCCGGTGTTGCAAATCCAGGAGTCACTCCTAGCCTAGCATGAAACTCCTGCATTAAACCTGAGACAAAAATTCCCCCCTGGTCACTTGCTAACGCGGGGTATCCCTGTTCGCATAAATATTCCTAACAGCGCATCACAAGTAGCTTTAGCTCAAATTGTTCTTAACGAAACCTCTTCGGGCCACCTACTACGTTGGTCCACCAAAGTAAGTACATATTGATGTCTACGCGCTGAAGGTGGTTCAATTTTTCCAATTATATCAATATTTACAGCATCAAATGGGAGCTCCGGTCTCTCAATCGGAAGAATCGGTATCTGATCACTGGCCCTCTCCCGGCTTCACAATTGGCAGTCCTTGCACGATTTACAGTATTCCTCTACAATTTGTGACACGCCTGGCCAAAAGAATTAATACCGAATTCTTTCTTGCGTTTTCCTTACACCGAGATGGTTCGCAAATATTGAAGCATGTGCAACCCTTAAAATTTCCTCTCTCCTAATTTTAGGCACTACTAATTGCATGACTTGATCTCCAGAAACCTTTTCCCTATGATAAAGTAAATTGTCCACCATAACAAACCCATTTTTCCCTTGTTTATAGCATCTTTAAATGCCCCCTGCAAAGATTCGTAATTCCTTTGTTGCTCCCTGTAAATGGTCGTTTCCGAATACTGATACGAATTTAAATCCTCACAACCGTTTTTCTTTCCAATTCAATTAATAATTAAATTCCCTCCAATCTCTTCATTTTCAACCCGCAAACATAAATCTTTATCACTCGTATTCTATTCTACTTTCTTTTCCCCCGATTTATTTTCATCCCCCTTCTCTAATTCCATCCCATTCGTTGATGCCACACTGTCAGCTAATCTTTTCCCTTCTCCAATTTGCACCGATTGTAATAATTCATAAACCTTTGGAGTAATAATACATGACCCACATAATTTATCTGTCACTGCAAATAATATATCCACACTAATAAATAAACAATTTGATTCACTCATGTTTAGAGATACCGGTAATGTTAAAAGATCAGCCGTAATTTGCTTACAAAAAGCTGAAATCAACGGAATTTTTGAATTTTCATTATTTTTAAATGATTCAGGTATTTCGTTCGAATTAATGACAGGAACCTCAGCGGCGCTGTCAATTAATGTTTTTATTTTTTGTTTCCCCACCCAAATTTCATCGCATTGCAACGGTTGAGTACTTATTGCGTCATTTTCAAAACATAAAGCTGTCACTTTCGCAATCAATCTTTCGTCTTTATTCTTTCCGGTAGAATCTTTTTTCATTTGATAATGAGAATTTACCAATTTCTCCTTTTCTCTGTTATTGGGACAAAAACGTAAATGACCGATTTGACGGCATAATTTACAAAGAGACTTTTTCCTATCACTACGCAAATTAAAATTATTTCTTAGATGCGGTGGTATATATTTGCCAGATACAGATTCATCAGAACCGCGACAATTTGTCGATATATCATATAACTCAGAAAATGTTCTACCTTTCGAAATAAACCAATTATCGCATAATTCCGCAATCTCCCGCGCTTTCAACCAATTATCTAATTGTTTTATTTTGACATAGATTCGCGCTTCTGAGTCTAACGCGTCCATTAATCTATCACTAAATATTAATTCATCAAGCGTTTCAAAATCATTTACCTTTCTAAGCTTGCAATAGAAATCCCAATTCGGCCTTAACCTAGATGCGAATTGCATATGGTTTTCATGTTTCGCCCTCTTTGCCGAAAGAAAAATTTTGAGGACAAGCTTTAGGAGTGGGTTGAAATTCTTTTAAAATTAAAGCTTTAACCTTTTGATAATCCTTCATTTCATCTGCATTTGCATATACTAATAAATGCGCAGCTTTTCCCCTACTAAATTAAACAATATTTAAACTTTCAAATCTTCCGCGACATTCTTTAATTCAAACGCCCTTTCGAGCGAAGAAAAAAATAAATTCCACGATTCAGGTTTGGTAGGAATGGCAATCGTTAACGTTTTAACGCTTTTAATTAGAGCTTCTAACGAATTAGTTTTGGGATTTTGTCCATCCCCCCCCCCACTATCAGACTTTTTGTTCTCCGCCTGCAGTTTAGCTATTTCTAATTGGTGTTTCATTACTTCTAGTTTCGTTTTTTCTAATTCTAAAGCGGTTTTCTGTTCAAAATTAATATTTTCTTTTTCATTTTTGACGGCTTCTGCCTCCTGTTTTTCTTTTTGAATGCGGCCTGATATCATTGTTACGAGAAATTCCTTAACAAAGTCAAAGTCATATTGTTCACTCCCTTCGATTAATGACTTTAAGTCGACAATTCTGTGATCTGGCTCTACTTTTAAGCCTAATTCTGTGGCCACAATAATTAAGTCCTCTTTCTTTAACCCTTTAATAGTAAACATCTCGTTTTACTCAAATGTTACTATTTTTATCAATAACTATAATCACTAAATACTATAATCACTATACTCATACACTATATATAGAACAATATTTTCATTCAATTTTAATACGATTATCTGTTTGAAATCATTGTAACATATTCATTATTCTAATATTCATGATTGTACAGTTAATACACAAAAGTTATATTTTTCAACTTTATTATCTTCTTTATTAAAATATCCTAAATTATCTTTTCTTTTAAACTTGATTCCAGAACTATAATAAATAATTCTACTTACTTCTCTTGTTCTTGCCGTAGAAAAGCGTATCATACACGCTATTGCTGTTTCTTCACACGATTCTGCGGAACACCTGTGTATGTCGAAATAATCCAAGAAAAGAAGCTTTGATGAAACCAAAACTTTATTTACAGAGACGGAACACAAAGACGTCACAAACAGAAGTTGGAACACATACACAATTAATTATATATATGTATATATCAGGATTTTATATTTCTTTCAAATACTCCTATACAAATCTTCTTTCGTTAACCTTTAAAACCCGTGCCCTTAGCACACATCTATACATATTACCGGATAATTTCAAATTCTTTTTACCTGCACCAAAACATTCACAGGTCTACTTCTTACCTACCACACACACCCTTCTCTTTTCGTACCACTTCCTCTCCTCACTCTCTCGCTCGTCCGCTCGTCACATGACTAAAAGAAGCGGCGCCGTTAAATAAAACAAAAAACCATCAGTCATCACATTCAATATCATTCACACGCATTCAAAAAATATATTGATAAACAATTTTCAGTAACATTAAAATTGTTTGCTTTTGGCGAGGAAATGTGCTGCTAGCGAAATTGAGTGAGGCTCGATTTCAATTTTTCACGCCAAATATATAAAAGTATTTTATATTTTTACAGGTTTTCTACTGTCATTCTGCCGCTAAATTTGACTGACCCTTTACACATACATAAGTAATTTAAATAGTATTTTTTGCAAAATATTCTAAGTATGCTAAGTATGGAGACCGTCCTTGTCAGTACAGATATCTATGGGAAGAAAATCTAAGGAAGAAAATTTAGTACAGGTGATTGTTCATTTTGGGAGTGCTGGCCCACACATTTACAAACCAGCAGACCTTATTTCTCGTTTGTGGTCTGAATAAGGTCTGGACTCTGACCACTATGACTGTTGCAATCATTGTAGGCACCATCACGTGTGAAACATGCTACATCTATCCACAAGATGTATGTAATGAAAGATTTTTTCAAGTATGTTGTTGCAATAGGCATTCTCATTGCTGGAAGTCATTTAAATGTACTTTTTTTAAGATTCTCTTAGAAACAGCCTACATGTTCTGCCTGTCTAGGATGCAGTTTTGCGCATAATAACCTGAAGTCAGTTGTGATACTCACATTCAGTTCTTTAGTTAAAGGCAGAAGTAAAAGATGCAAATTAAATTGAAAACAGCATCAGTTATCCTGTGTATTAAATTAGCTGGGACAAACCCATCTCGTTTTTCGATGCCTTTAATTTTATGAATTTAGATTTCAAATTTTAGACTGATTTTATGAAAAAGAAAACCGGCCTAAATCCGTAGCTACCGACTTTTACGCATTTTTCCTACCACAAAAATTTTATAATAAATAATATCTTTTTTTACCGTCGGAAATGATATCAAATAGTGTTTTTAACATAATTTGCATTTGATAAAGTATAAATGTCTTCCTAGAAATGCGTTTCTATCAGAATACCAATGAGTTGTTTTATTTGAAATAAGTTTAAGTATTAAATAATTTCTTTTTACTTGATTTTTTAAATATATTCTTCCAAATTTATGCATATTATACAAAAATTCATGACCTTCAATGCAATATAAATTTAAATTTATAAATGAAATATTTAGATTATTTAATAATTATTGTTTCATGAATTTGAATTTATGATTAAAAATTAAATGCATTAGTACAGAACACAAAATGTTAATAAACTTCATAAGTGTTAAAATATATTAAAAAATATAAAACATTAAAATTATTACCTATAACGTACACATGCAAGAAAAGTAACACATATCTCGCAAAAATTCACTTTTCGTTTTTTTCAACGAAGAGGTCTGTCAAAAGTGTGTCTCGATATACAGGCAGTTTCATAACTGTACGTTATATGGAAAATCGATTTATTACGCAACGTGTCAATTTGGGACCACAGAAGAGATGTGAATAGTGTCGGGAGGTATAATTATCCAGTCCTTCTATCTTTATCCTACGTATTCCTTCTTAAGAAATTTAGGATTTTATACACTTTTTTCATACCTGCATCTAATGCTATATGCTGCAATTTCATGTTACAGTAATATCATGAAAATTTTCTTTAGAATATCCTGTGAAGTTTACTTCTTTCTCTTTTCTTGCTGGTATGCAGTATAATCTGTCTACAAGTTTAAATTTCACCAAAGCGTTTTTCAAAATAACTGATAAGTATCTGCAGCGTAATCAGATACAAAACATTGCAAATTTTATCATGCAACTATAGATTTTCTAATTTCTCTTAAAAAAGACTTCGGAGAAACCTTAATATACTATCTATTTATATATCAAACCTTTTGTGCTGTTTTGAATATTATTCTTTATTTATTATCTAATAGAAATTAAATCTTTTCTAAGACAAATTACTTCATTTTCTAAAATGAAATAAGGTTGAATGACACCAGGTTTTACGACAGATTTGTTTAAAAAAATAAAAACCTTTTCTTCGCATGCATTACAAAAGCAAAAATTTCTTGGTGCCATTCTAGCATTTTTTAATTAACAGTAAAACGGGCGTGTACTGTCCAACGCTTTATAAAAATTTAATGAAATAAAACTATTGATAGAAAAGCGTTAAATTGGTTTTTTCTTTAAATTTTAAATTATTAGTAAATATTAATTTTAAATTAATTATTTTAATTTTTTAAATTTTCAGTTTCTTAGACCTGTTAATAACCACTAAAAAGTTTCACTCATCTTTAAACTTGCAAAAAATACCTTGAGTTGATGAAGTGGTGTTTTTGATATACATAAAATAGCTACAAAACTTTAACATGGCGTTATGTATATCGAGTACTGTTTTATTTAAAATAAAAATTGTAACACCATAAATAGTTGTGCACTTACAATTTCTAAAAGGAAATTTTCCTTCAATGATTTTTACAGAAAACATTATTTTATAACGTTACTTAGAAGTGATGATTGTTTTGAAGTTTTCGAATAAAACCACGAAATAAAGCATATAATTTTGAATTATTTCAAAACTTTAAATTTTGGAAATATATATATAATGATACAAATACAATACTAAAAATATTAAAACCAATATCTTTCTAGAAAAAATAAAAGATGAAATATAAAATCACTTTCTATGATAGTGACGTTTTTCCTTCTTTAAGCGAAAAAATTGATATTTTATATTTATGGGACTGAATAAATTGGTCTTTTTACAGCACTAGACAAGAACGAAAATAATAGCTTCGGAGTAGAACTCGCGCTTCTTTTTTTTCTTTTTACTCACGTTGCTTTTATCAACTTTTTCATTTTTACCTTAAGCTAAAATCTGCAACAAAAAAGGAACGTGTGGAAAGTTTTTAAGAAAAGAGCATTAATGCATCAATTGGAAATTCTGGAACATATCCAAAATCTGCTTTGTGTCAGATGAGAGTGGAGTCGTTGGAGGAAAATTTCAAAATAAAGAAAATATATCGGAAACTATTAACAACGTATATGGAATGACATTGTAATGTATTCTTAGAATTAGGAAATCTAGATATGGTATATGTTCATAAAATACAATCTCCAATTTTAATTTAGGAAAAGTAGAGATGAATGACGTAAAATGATATATCATTTTACGTTTTAAAGGAAAAAAAAATGTGCATATTGTTTTTATTGTTGAAAAAAATTTGCATATTGTTTTTAGATAAAATGAAGCGTATGAAAAATAGCATATTTTTATCACCTAAATATCCAAAATAAATAAAATTTGGATTAATTTTTTATTGAATATGTGTTTTCTTTTTAATTTACCTTTAAGATTAACGACTTCTTTAATAAATTCTACTCACACAAAAAAGTTGTAAATTTAGTAAAATGTAAACTCGTTGTATATTTTTGTAATTCACCAATTACGTTTTGAAAAATATTTATTCAGATCTTATAAAACATTATTTTAAATTACATTCTTGCTACAAATAATTTATATTATTATAATACAGGGCTGTTCAACGCGTCGCCCGTGGGCGCCATGGCGCCCTTTGCAGGGTTTTTTGGCATCTTTTTGAAGGTTTCCTGTTACTAGTCCTTTTTTTTAAAAAAATTTAAATACAATTCCTTTGTAAAGAATGCGTTTAAAAAATCCTTGATATTTTCTTGAGAGATGTTTTAAAAATCTCTACAAACGTATCAACAATTATAACAATACCCAACGTATAAACTCGCCGGAAAGCGCTTGGGGTGTATTGTACCCCACATTTACGCGTAACATCTATAGTAGTTTTTCTTAAAGTGCGTACCGCCGTGTTATAAGAAAGTCAACATTTTTTTTAAACTAATCATGTGCTGTTGTATTTCCTTACCTTATAGTTATGCTTTATAAATTTTTTAATAGAAATTATTATTCTTCATTTCTTTCGAACATGAAGTTTCAGCATGTATCTTATTGTCACTGACGTTGTTTCACTTGTCATTAGGCTGTTTTATAAAAAGGGATAAAGGATGACATTTTCTTCCCTAAACCAGTGAAGTTTAGGTAATTTTGTTTTTGTTATTTTATGCCGATAAAATGGTTCGAAAGGATTTCCACCAGTGGAAGCTCTTTAAGATTCTCTCTTTGGAACCACCCATGATTTTGTTTCTGCACTTTTAGGTGGATTTCGTATGAAATACTACATATTGCATTCTCTCCCATGTTCGTATTTCTGAAAATTTTTTGCAGATCTACACCAATCATGACTCCTAAACCCCAAAACTACCATCAGTAAAAAGGTTTATCTATCTATCTATCCGTGTATATCACTTTCTTCTGGACACGATAACTTCCTTAATTATACTAAGATCTTCTTCAAATTTTTAAATAAAATAGAGGGGCATAAAACCTCGATCGAGTTCGTTAATGGGCGAAATCGGACCAAGGGGGTGGAAATGGAGAGGATTTTTGTGAAAATCGAAAAAACGTTATAAATTCTTAATTAAAACAGACATCAAATCGGTTTAAAGTTTATATTACATCTTAATAGGCCAAAAGTTTATACGTGACAGATTTTTGATAAATTTAAAAATGGGCTCAAGGGGCGAAAAAAACAGGGTTTTTGGAAGAAAAAATCATAACTTCGTCAATTCTCAAGATATTAAATCCAACTATTTTTTTTTTATAACTGTTTTCAAAATTATCTAAAACTTTTGTATTTACAATTTTTTGATAGGACCAAGTTTTACCGATGAAAAAATTAAAAACGAAAAGAAAAAGAGGGGTGAAAAAGAAAAAAAAAATCCACAACTCCGTTAATTTTTAAGCTATCAAATCTAATTAAATTTATTTTACATCTTCTCAATAATATCTATAACTTTTATATAAGACATGTTTTTCATAGGACCAATTCGTATAGCAAAAATAAATTAAACAAAAATAGGAGTTGGAGAAAAAACCCTCAAATCCAAACTGCTTATATTCTGACTCATTTTTAAATTAATTTTTGATTTTAAACGCATCCAAATGGTAGATCCTCTTATTTGGAAACTGCATAAAATGACGCATTGGTCAGTTTTTTGATAAAGACAGAATATATTTTTTAAAAAAAGACTACCAAAAAGGATATTTTGAACAGAAATTCCCGAAGTCATCGTGACTCAAAATTTCAGGAAGTATTCAAATAAGAAATTGTGGTTTTTTCTGACTCGTTTTTAAATCCATTGTTGCTCTTAAATGCATCCAATTTACAGATTCTCTTATTTAGGAACTATGTAATGTGACGCATTGGCCAGTTTTTTGATAAAGATAAAATATATTTCAACAAAGGTTGCCAAAAAGAGTATTTATACAGAATTTCCCGAAATCATCGTGATTGAATATTTGAGGAAGTATTCAAATAACAAACTGCGTTTTTTCGGACTCGTTTTTAAATCCATTTTCGCTCTCAACGCATCCAATTTACAGATCCTCTTATTTAGGAACTATATAATGTGACGCATTGGCCAGTTTTTTGATAAAGATAGAATTTATTTTTAAAAATCCTCTCAAAGTGGGCATTTCGCACAAAATTTTCCGAAGCGATCATGATTAAAGTATTAAGGATGTATTCAAATAACAAATCGGTTATTTTATGACTCATTTTTAAATTCAATTTTACTCTCAAACGCATTCAATTGGTAGTTTGTTTTTATATAGGAACTATATAATGTGCTGTTTTGGTCGATTCTTTAATAAATTCAGAGTATATTTCAAAATATGTTGTCAAAAAGGGCAAATCAGGGGAATTTCGCTTAAAATGATTCTGATAAAACCAGTCCTTGCAGAAAAATGAAATTAAAAATTTTTCATAAGCGGCCAAATGAAGTTATTAAACCGGGTTTATATCTAATCATACTTTTTTTGTTGTTGTTGAAATGAGCACTCTTCGAAATCTATCTCCGCCTATAGGCCAAGCCGAAAGGGATTTTTTATAATGGCAAATTTACACCTCAAAAAAATTATTGGAGAGTATTACCGTCCCCTAAAAACCTAACAGTATCTCTGATTACGATTTTATTTTAATAATAGATGGCATTTCATTTTTCAGCATCTTCAAATTCAAAAATGTATGATGTAACCCCTCGCAGAAAAATGTATTATTCAAAATTGCTATTTAGTGTTGTTTTGATTTTTATATAATGCTTCAGATCTGTTGGGGCATTATGACTCCTTTGCATTATATGTAATGCTACTAGTATTAAAAGATGATTGTCTTGCATGTTTTGAGCCATGTTAATAATGGCACCCTTCATTGCTTGCCAAAAGTTAAGATGCGCCCCTGCTTAGTAAAAGGTTGGACAGGCCTGTTATATTATATTAAATTATATTATTATATTATTATATTATATATATTAACGACTTCTTTCATAAATTCTTTCAACAATTTATTTTCTTTCAAATATTTCAACAAAATTACATTTTTGCAACAAATAATTTATGTTATTATATTAAATTATATTTTTATCAATATTATTATATTAAATTAACGACTTCTTTAATAAATTCTACTCACAAAAAAGGTTCGAAATTTAGTAAAAGGTAATCTCGTTGCATATATTTGTAATTCAGCAATTACGTTGTTAAAAACATTTATTCAGATGTTATAAAACATGATTTTAAATTATATTCTTGCAACAAATATTTTATATACTTGGAACATAAAAAAAGGTAATGACTTAAAGATAATTTTTTTCTAATATGAAATAAACTGAAAATTACACTGAAAAAAATGTAAATCTACAAGTCTAGTTTTTGTGAAAGCTTTAAAAATAAGTATGTTAACTAAAATTTTCTCTTTATATTGTGCAGAAAAAAAGATGTAAATCTACAAAATTAGGTTTTTAAAGCTGAAGAAATCTGCGCTAAAACTTTATTGGTAATCTAAGACATTTTTTTTGTGTGTGTGAGCAATAACATAAAAAATTTTTGGCATTCCAGTTTCTTTAAAAATACTTAGTAAATTTACAGTTTTTTTGTTTTGTTTTGCAGGGCATACGTATATTTTTAGATCAGTTTATTTTGTTGCAGATGTAAATCTACAAAATTAGGTTTTTAAAGCTGAAGAAATCTGCGCTAAAACTTTATTGGTAATCTGTGATGATAACATGTTTTTTGTGTGTGTGAGCAATAACATAAAAAATTTTTGGCATTCCAGTTTCTTTAAAAATACTTAGTAAATTTACAGTTTTTTTGTTTTGTTTTGCAGGGCATACGTATATTTTTAGATCAGTTTATTTTGTTGCAGATGTAAATCTACAAAATTAGGTTTTTAAAGCTGAAGAAATCTGCGCTAAAACTTTATTGGTAATCTGTGATGATAACATGTTTTTTGTGTGTGTGAGCAATAACATAAAAAATTTTTGGCATTCCAGTTTCTTTAAAAATACTTAGTAAATTTACAGTTTTTTTGTTTTGTTTTGCAGGGCATACTTATATTTTTAGATCAGTTTATTTTGTTGCAGATGTAAATCTACAAAATTAGGTTTTTAAAGCTGAAGAAATCTGCGCTAAAACTTTATTGGTAATCTGTGATGATAACATGTTTTTTGTGTGTGTGAGCAATAACATAAAAAATTTTTGGCATTCCAGTTTCTTTAAAAATACTTAGTAAATTTACAGTTTTTTTGTTTTGTTTTGCAGGGCATACGTATATTTTTAGATCAGTTTATTTTGTTGCAGATGTAAATCTACAAAATTAGGTTTTTAAAGCTGAAGAAATCTGCGCTAAAACTTTATTGGTAATCTGTGATGATAACATGTTTTTTGTGTGTGTGAGCAATAACATAAAAAATTTTTGGCATTCCAGTTTCTTTAAAAATACTTAGTAAATTTACAGTTTTTTTGTTTTGTTTTGCAGGGCATACGTATATTTTTAGATCAGTTTATTTTGTTGCAGATGTAAATCTACAAAATTAGGTTTTTAAAGCTGAAGAAATCTGCGCTAAAACTTTATTGGTAATCTGTGATGATAACATGTTTTTTGTGTGTGTGAGCAATAACATAAAAAATTTTTGGCATTCCAGTTTCTTTAAAAATACTTAGTAAATTTACAGTTTTTTTGTTTTGTTTTGCAGGGCATACGTATATTTTTAGATCAGTTTATTTTGTTGCAGATGTAAATCTACAAAATTAGGTTTTTAAAGCTGAAGAAATCTGCGCTAAAACTTTATTGGTAATCTGTGATGATAACATGTTTTTTGTGTGTGTGAGCAATAACATAAAAAATTTTTGGCATTCCAGTTTCTTTAAAAATACTTAGTAAATTTACAGTTTTTTTGTTTTGTTTTGCAGGGCATACGTATATTTTTAGATCAGTTTATTTTGTTGCAGATGTAAATCTACAAAATTAGGTTTTTAAAGCTGAAGAAATCTGCGCTAAAACTTTATTGGTAATCTGTGATGATAACATGTTTTTTGTGTGTGTGAGCAATAACATAAAAAATTTTTGGCATTCCAGTTTCTTTAAAAATACTTAGTAAATTTACAGTTTTTTTGTTTTGTTTTGCAGGGCATACGTATATTTTTAGATCAGTTTATTTTGTTGCAGATGTAAATCTACAAAATTAGGTTTTTAAAGCTGAAGAAATCTGCGCTAAAACTTTATTGGTAATCTGTGATGATAACATGTTTTTTGTGTGTGTGAGCAATAACATAAAAAATTTTTGGCATTCCAGTTTCTTTAAAAATACTTAGTAAATTTACAGTTTTTTTGTTTTGTTTTGCAGGGCATACGTATATTTTTAGATCAGTTTATTTTGTTGCAGATGTAAATTTACAAAATTAGGTTTTTAAAGCTGAAGAAATCTGCGCTAAAACTTTATTGGTAATCTGTGATGATAACATGTTTTTTGTGTGTGTGAGCAATAACATAAAAAATTTTTGGCATTCCAGTTTCTTTAAAAATACTTAGTAAATTTACAGTTTTTTTGTTTTGTTTTGCAGGGCATACGTATATTTTTAGATCAGTTTATTTTGTTGCAGATGTAAATCTACAAAATTAGGTTTTTAAAGCTGAAGAAATCTGCGCTAAAACTTTATTGGTAATCTGTGATGATAACATGTTTTTTGTGTGTGTGAGCAATAACATAAAAAATTTTTGGCATTCCAGTTTCTTTAAAAATACTTAGTAAATTTACAGTTTTTTTGTTTTGTTTTGCAGTGCATACGCATATTTTTAGATCAGTTTATTTTGTTGCAGTTACATAAAATTCCTAACCATCATACCGTATTTACTCGTATATACCGCGCACCCCGTACTTTACAAGAAAAAATGACGATTTTTTTAATTCTCTTATGTAATGTGCACCATACATTTTGTATGCAAGTGAATAAATGAGAAATGAATTTTAGAAAAGAAAGTCAAAACAAACACTACATCAGGTCAGAAAACAAGGTGGAAATACTTCCGGGAAGGAGTGAAAGACGCGGGGGGGGGGGAGCAGTTAGTGATGGCAATCGGAATTGTTATTTTGTGTTTAAGTAATGTTACTAGCTCTGCTGTATATAAAAGTTCAAGGACTGAATTAAAGTTGCAGTATTAGTTCAACTTCAATTAATTAGATTTTTCAAATTTTAAAGTCTTCTTTGAATACTTTTTTTAATTCATATGTTTATTGTGTAATTACCTCCAGCATTAAAAAATTATTCCATGCCTAACGCTCACATAGGTGTTCTGCCCTAATTTTTTGAAAAAAAGTGCTCGTTATATACGAGTAAATATAGTACTTTCAAAGAACTATCTTAGCAACTTTATAGATTTCTTTTTATATTGTACATAATTTTTTTAAATAGCGTTTATTTTTAAACATAATAATAAAGAAGATGAACAAACCTTTGTAAACAAATATTCTTTCGGGCGTCCCAAGCCTGTTTATTTTATTTATTTATTTTTTTTATAAAATTTCCAATGTTCGTTTAAACAATGATAATGTAAAACTGCTCAAATTATAATTAAAACTTTGGCATAAAAGTGACTTAGTTAGGCCTTTTGTTCAGAATTATACAAACATGTTTAGATTTACTGTTGCAAACGTTATAAGTAACATTGAGTTTTGAATACGTTACAGATACAAAATGTTAACCTGTTCAGAATTTGTGCTACTGTAATGTTTTATTTTAAAAACAGAATTTAAAAGAAAAATATTTCAAAAAAGTGCGAATTCGCAGAAATTTCTGAGAGTAAATAAATAAATAAATAATGTAATCTTCGAAATTTCCAGCTAAAGTATTTTTAAAAAGCAAGTGGAGAAAAAAATTACGAATGGCCAATGATTTTAAAAAGAGTATAATTATTTTGTTTCATAAATCATCCAAAATGTTTCATATGTTGTCAATATCCTTCCAAACAATTTTTATTAGTACAACCAAATTTTTTACGTATAATAAAACATAAAATTAAATTAAATAAAATTAATAGAAATAGAGATAGTGCAAAAAATGCATTGTAAAAGCATGTGGACAGAAAGCAGATAGCATACAGTTACATCTGTAATGCTCATTTTGCATAACCATTCATAAACTTGACCATGCAACAATACTTCAGTATTGAGTTCAGTATTCAGTATTTCAGTATTCAGTTTTAAGCATTTGATATATACATTGGGTAGATTTAAAATAAATGTACGTATCGGAATATTTTCAATGGATTAGAATGAAATGGTTATTTTTTTTTAATGTAGATCAATTTTATAGGTTAACTTGTACATAATAATTTAAGACTGGGATTAATTTTGTATTTGGATAATGTCATTTTTTATAAATTGTATAATACTCTTTATAAATTAAATTTCAATATTTTTTCTTACTTTTATCAAAGAAACTTAGCTTTTTTTTTTTTTTCTTTTAATCTATTTAAAATCTTCAAACTTTAAGCTAATGTAACACAACAAATGCACATTCATTGGGTTTTCTCAAACAAAATGAAATCATATATGACAATTTCTTTACCCTTTACGGGATTAGTAAAACTGATTATGGATCTGAAATTAGAATTCTCCTTAAAATATAAACTTAATTATCACTAATCTAAATTCACGTGATCATAAATTTTAGGGCTGTAAACAAATACTGTATGATGGGGGTATGACTGTGAATTTGTACATGGATACTGTACAAATTCACAAAAAATATAATTTAATGATTTTAATTTAACCCTTTATCCGCCGACGGTACTTATAATTTAAATTAAAATTACTTATAAAATTCTTTCAATACGTGAATTAGTTGTAATACTATTTAGAATGAGTTACAGATAGATTACTTTATTTTGTTCCAAAAGCATTATTGGTTACAGAAAACAAAAATATTTTTAAAACGATTATTTCTTTTGTCTTTGTATCTTTTCAGCTTTCTTGGCGCTGAGAGAAGGGAGTGGGGATTTTGAAATTCGGAAATCATTCTATATTTATATTGTAAGAACAGAATATTTGTACATTTTATAATTCTACAAAATACCAAAAATAAAAAATAAAAGATTTGAATGGGGTTATAAATATTGCACAAAATCCCTGTAAATTCAAATTTAATTAATCCTTCTAAATCCTTCAATTCTTCTGAAATCCTTAAAAAAAATTTTATATGATTATGTAAATCTTTCAATTTAGTTAAGACAATTTACTTAAAATGCTTTAGAATGCAAAATTTTCATGAATTCATAATTCGGTAGATAAAGGGTGTAAATATCAACTTAAGTATCACAAATTTAATTCATGTAATCACAAATTTTATGGCTTTATACAAATGAATACTATACAAATTCACAAAAAAATGTATTCTAATGGTTTTAATTTAAATACTTATAAAATTTTATCCCCTTCATGGAAACGCTGTTCTAATGGCAAGCTTATATATATACCGGGTGTCCCAAAAATGACTGATGGATTTTAAAATTCAATAACTTGCAAACGGTGACAGCTATTAAAAAATTTTTTGCAGGAGGGCTATGTATAATGTCAGGAGTTTTTTTACCGCAATTCTTGATTTTAGTTCGAATTTCAAACAACAGATGGCGCTGATGGATGTTGGCGGCCAGTCGACGCCGAGACTTACTTCAATCAGCTTTGACGGAAAAGAAGGAGATTAAGGCTATGGAGTACGTCTCATTCTACAGTACAGTTTTGCTGTCAGGCCCCGATTCTGGACTCATTCGATATGATTTCAATGGAATGCGTTGTTGCCATGGAAATAACAGATTGTTCGATAGTGGAATACAGCGTTCAGAAGTGGGCATAAATGGACTCTATTCTCCGCTTGAGTTCGAGGCTGTATTTCGGCAATATTTCCCCAAAACACGTGACCTCACATCACAAAAATATGCTCCGTTACTATTCTACGGCATACGATTACGAGTTGGGAAACGAGTCGTTGAATATGAATAACAATGATGTGGGGAATGTTTCCCCAAAGCACGTGACTTTGACGTCACAAGAATAGGGTCCATTTCGCAAGCAGTATTTGAGTTTGCAGAAGATTTTCGTTTATGAAGTTTTATTTTCCCGTATTAAATTACTTTTTATGGCACGATTTAAAGAATATTTTATGTATCATATTTTAAAACTAGATAAAGAGATTTTTTCAATTTGATGATTTTTGTTATATTCTTAAGAAATTTTAGATCTTTTAAGAAAATTCGTCAGTAGATTCTTATGAATGTTCAAAAAATAATCATGAAAACTGTTGATAGTACATTATTGTGTAAAATAACAACCAAAAACAAATAATATAAGTTGCCTTGTTTAGCCCTTTTCAATAGGATTAGTCTATCGTTGCATTAAAATAGAAAAAAAAATAAATGTGAGTTAATTAAAATTTATTTTCCCGGATTAAATTACTTTTTATGGCATGACTTAAGGAATATTTTAGGCACCATATTTTAAAACTACACTGTTAAAAATTTGAAACCTTTAGCTGCATCGTTACTTTTCCACTTTTATAGAAAGAGATTACTTCACTGTATTATGGAACATTCTCATTGGTCAAAATAGGGGATATTCTATAATAGCAGTGGAGTGACGATGCAGCAAAAGTTTCCAATTTTTAACAGTGTAGGTGAAGATATCTTGCTACAACCTTGCTCTTACACTGTAAAAATCTGCTGCATTTTGTTGTATACGCACTCGGCTTGTATAGAAACGGTTAATTGATTGTATTACGAAGCATTGTTATTGGTCGGAAAAGAGATATTATATACAAGCGGCGGAGTGCGTATGAAGCAAAATGCAGCAGATTTTTAATACTTTGGGGCCCGATTCTGAAATCATTCGATATGATTTCTTTTATCGTTTATTGGACAACATACATTTGACTTGTGTGCTCGACATGAAGCCCGCTTTTAAGCCATCGTCAATATACAGGGACGAGATAACACACAAGGAAATATTACAACACAAGAGAAGTACAACCAGGAGCTCCACAGTGTGCAATGGAGCCAGTGGGATTCGAACCCACAACCTCACGATCAGCGGTGTGATAACTTAAACACTCAGCCACGGAGGCCCACCCGATATGATTTCAATGGAATGCGTTTTTTCCATGGAAATAACAGATTGTTCGATAGTGGAGTCCAGCGTTAAGAAGTGGGCATGAATTTCGCAAGCAGTATTCGAGTTTGCAGAAGATTTTCGTTTAGGAAGTTTTTATTTTCCCGTATTAAATTACTTTTTATGGCACGATTTAAAGAATATTTTATGCATCATATTTTAAAACTAGATAAAGAGATTTCTTTAATTTGATAATTTTTGTTATATTTTAAGAAATTTTAGATCGATTTAAATTGTTATATTCATGCTCAATTTTGAATATTGTATTTTTCTGTAGAAGAATTTGTTATTTCCATGACAACAACACATTCCATTGAAATCATATCGAATGAGTTCAGAATCGGGCCCCACAGGGTTAAAAATCTGCTGTTTTTTGCTCCATACGCACTCCGCTGCTTGTATATAATATCTCTTTTCCGACCAATAACAATGCTTCGTAATACAATCAAGTAACCGTTTCTATACAAGCGGAGTGCGTATACAATAAAATGCAGCAGATTTTTACAGATTTTGAACAAGGTTGTAGCAAGATATCTTAACCTACACTGTTAAAAATTGGAAACTTTTGCTGCATCGTCACTCCACTGCTATTATAGAATACCCCCTATTTTGACCAATGAGAATGCTCCATAATACAGTGAAGTAATCTCTTTCTATAAAAGTGGAGGAGTGACGATGCAGCAAAGGTTTCAAATTTCTAAAAGTGTAATTTTAAAATACGGTGCCTAAAATATTCCTTAAATCATGCTATAAAAAGTAATTTAATCCGGGAAAATAAATTTTAATTAACTCATATTTATTTTATGTTTTTTCTATTTTAATGCAACGATAGACTAATCCTATTGAAAAGGGCTAAACAAGGCAACTTATATTATTTGTTTTTGGTAGTTGGTTGGTTGGTTGGTGGGCAAGTACTGAGACGTATGCTACTACCCGTTAGGGAGGCTTTTGTCTCGAAACTCCAGGGTTTTTGGTAGTTGTTTATTGTTTATTGAATAACATACATCTGACTTGTGTGCTCGACATGAAGCCTGCTTATAAGCCATCGTCAATATGCAGGGACGAGATAGCACACAAGTAAATATTACAACACACGAGAAGTACAACAAGGAGCTCCACACAAAGAGTGTGTGCAATGGAGCCAGTGGAATTCGAACCCACAACCTCACGATTAGCGGCGTGGAAATTTTTGGTAGTTATTTTACACAATATTGTACTATCAATAGTTTTCATGATTATTTTTTGAACATTCATAAAAATCTACTGACGAATTTTCTTAAAAGATCTAAAATTTCTTATGAATATAACAAAAATCATCAAATTGAAAAAATCACTTTATCTAGTTTTAAAATATGATTCATAAAATATTCTTTAAATCGTGCCATAAAAAATGTAATTTAATCCGAGAAAAAATAACTTCCTAAACGAAAATCTTCTGCAAACTCAGATACTGCTTGCGAAATTTATGCCCACTTCTGAACGCTCTATTCCACTATCGAACAATCTGTTATTTCTATGGCAACAACGCATTCCATTGAAATCATATCGAATGAGTCCAGAATCGGGGCCTGAGACCAAGACTGTACTCTAGAATGAGACGTACTCCATAGTCTTAATCTCCTTCTTTAGCGTCAAAGCTGAATGAAGTAAGTCTCGGCGTCGACTGGCCGCCAACCGCAATCAGCGCCATCTGTTGTTTGAAATACGAACTAAAATCAAGAATTGCGGTAAAAAAACTCCTGACATAATGCATAACCCTCCTGCAAAAAAAATTTTAATAGCTGTCACCGTTTGCAAGTTATTGAATTTTAAAATCCATCAGTCATTTTTAGGACACCCGGTATATATATATATATATATATATATATATATATGCATATGTATATATATATTAATTTTTTTTGAGAAAATCAGCTTAGATGTTGTCATTTTCTGATAGTTCGGAAAGAAATTAACATTTAGCTATTGAGATGTGAAATCAACATGTAAAAATATTTCAAAGTTTAGTTTTTATGGTGAAATTATTGATATTCAGATATGTGTACCCATTTATTGAAAGAGTTATATTTTCGTATAGTTAATATTCTTCATGACAATTTTCATGCCAATAATATAAATTATCTTTGAAAATGCATTTTTAATAGCTTCAAAGGTGAAATGGAAAATACATGATTAAACTTTATCTACTAGCGAAAGAAAATAAAACTTACTATTCATTCATTTCTTAAATTACTTACATAAATAGTTAATTTGAAAAGAACAGAATACCTTCAAAGAAGTGATTCTTTATTTTCTTTATGTGGAAAGTTTATTACTTTTGAATTTTCTAAAACCATTAACGAAACTTTAAAGTAATTAGGGTTTTAGTGTAAATAGTTATCTTTATTATTTATAGCGTAAAATCTTTAAATTTAAAATTCAAAGAATTCTAGAACAAAATTAATCGTTTAAGGTAAAGAGATATTTTTTTAAAGAATTTACTACGTTCGTATATCTTCTAATAGAACAGCTCTTTGAATATTTAGAAAAGCGACTATAATTTCGCATTTAATTTCCTTACATAAAATATTTTCCGATAAAAATAGGTACTTTTTCATTATAAGAATTTTATTTTAAACTTTACCATTCAGGTATTTCATCACCAATATTTCATTCGACAATGCATTTATCAAATTAAAATATGAAATAAAATGCAAGTAATTAATATCAAAATCTAATAAAAACTGTTTCCAATAGCAAAATCTTAGCATATTTCTAAATAACTCAAAGCTAAAAATCGGACATAAAAACGCCTAGTTTTTGTACAACGTGTTTGTAGATTTATTTTATGTTTAACCAACATTTATGTACTCCATATAGATTTCATTTATGTATTATACGAAAAATGAATAGTTGAGTATATCTTTAATATGTATAATTGATCGTTGAATGTCAATAGATTTAACAATAATAAAATGTGTTTAATTTATATTTAACAACAATAATAAATAAATAAATAAAGGATTAATTCAACTATTTGTCAAATCGTTTTTTTTTGGGGGGGGGGGAAAGATTATCAATATTGTTATATATTTAATTTGCTTACTAAATGTAGAGATCTATAGATGCTATAGATATTATGCTATAGATTATCTAATATCTAAAAAATCAACCTAATTTAATTTGATATATTAATAAGAAGAAACAAACAAAACTTATTTTTCTAAATTAATTATACAATAAATATTGATGACATTTTGTTGCAATATTTTGACGAGGTGGCTCTTATTTTATTATATCAGCTTACATAAAAATATTGAAAATTAGATAAAGTAAATCTTTATTTTTATATTTTAAACTGTAAATATATATTAAAAACATGTTCATATAAAAAACATAAGATGGGAAATAAGATATAATATCTAGTAATTGAACATCTTATTTTTATACTCTACTAAAAATGAATAATCAACACCTAATTTTTTATTCGAAATGTACTTCTATTTTAAGAGTGAGGATTTTTGCTAATTCATACGAATATGAACACCTTAAATAATGTTTCCTGAGGTTAAAGAATATAAAAAATAAAATTTGCATATGTAATTTCTAGCATAGGAAAAAAAAAGCCAGTGGCACAACTTTTCGATTTCCTATGAAAAATATTATTGAAAGTGAAATGAAAAACTAGGAAAAGCATTGCTACACTATAATTTAGTAATTACACTGTAAAACAGATAAAAACGATGGATAATTATGCTGACGAAAATTAAGTAAAAAGTGTTTCGTCACCACCCAGTGTGCTCTCGGTACTTATAAGTACCGCCAAATAATTCAATTGTAAAATCGAATACATGCACTGTTCACTTAAAATAGCTAGTCAAATCGTACTCTAACATCACAATAAACTCATAAAAAAATCCAGCATTTATGTTATGTCCTTCATTATGTTTGAAGCAGTAAAAATGCAAGCGTGACAATCTGTTCAATATGTCAGCATAAATACATCGACTGTTCGAAAGATAACTCTTTTTCTTGTCAGAATAACGAGCCTAAATTTGTAACTGTCATGTATCTAAAAAAATAGAGATATAAAAGTATATTTTCAAAGTATCATCAGTATATTAATAATATTCACTATCGGATGAAAGTTTAAAACTAGTGATACCTATAAGTACCGAGAGTAGATAAAGGGTTAAAGGTTACCCAACGCCTTTAACATAGAGGCCACAACCCCCCCTCCCCAATAGAGCATAAAATTCTGTGTAAATTTTGCCCTCCTGACGTGGAAATGTTTTAGCTCAGTAGAAAAATTAGAATTCATGTGACTTATTTATCAAATATAATAAGTATATAAGCGTTATTATAATTGTCGGAGCACAGCTCTGGCTTTCCTGCAAAAGTTACACTTTTGTGACCTCAATAGCGTCCAACATGTTTGTCAAATCGACTCAGAAAATGAGCTGGACGTCGGTAGGGCTAAATTCTTGGTGGGTATTGAAAATCAGAAATATTCGTCAACTATAACACCTTAAAATCTTGGCTTTTAAATTTCCCACAGAGATAACATTGTGAGTTTTAATCTTCTATTGTTGAAAAAAAGGAAAAATATTGTTTTTTTTCTGTATTGATGTCATTTTCTTACAAAAACTAATAATAAAAAGCTTTCTAAAATAAATTACCATAAACTAATGCCCACGTTTGAAGAAACACGCATATTCTCAAAAAGCTGTTACAATTCAGTACTTTTTAATTCCGCTGATACTGAGTTTTACGCTTCACGACGTAAAATGACACATTTAAATAAAAAAAGAATAAATTTTCGTCAATGAGACTACATGATTTATTACGAATACCTCTAAAAGATACAAGTTTCTTTATTTGACTCGCCTGTGCAGAGATTAAATTCTTGAACGGGAACGTTTACATGTAAGACATAATTGACAAAATTAATTTCAAATTTTGAAATGTATATGGTATTGTGCATTAAAATATTTTTGATATTTTGAATATAAATATGAAAGATGCATTAAATTTAATTTTATGTGTAAAATAATGCTGTGATTGACTCAAGGTGAAACCATTTTAGCTGATTTTCAATCGGTAATTTCTTCATAGATCAGTTTCAACTAACGTCACACCAGATTTTTTTTGTTCGCCCCTTAAATTTAGCTAATTGTGATTAGTTGGCTCATATTATTGGCTACAAATTGTTGATTATGTTTGGTTCGATAAAACTTGGTTCGTTTCTGATCACGTCGTTGAAACTGATTTTCACACACTGCAGCACAATTTTTTAATACTTTGATATGTCGAAGTTTATGGATTTAGAAATATAGTAACTTTAATAGAATATTTGTTTTAAGAAAGTAAGTACTAATCAATGTAAGAGTTCACGTGACACCTCCGCCCCCCCCTTTTTTGTGCGAACTTTTTTCGCCATTTTTAAAATCTTTTTTTTTTCGCTGTTTCCCTTTACATTTGTAATCATAAATCTTTGATTTTCATGATTCTGTGATTCATTCAAATTTACTTTCAAAGTTATAATTTAATTGGAAATGAGACGCTTCATCCGATGCGTTAATCCAATTCGTGTTAAATAAGCTTCACTAAATATCATTAATCAATCTTTGAACTTTATTTAATCTGCTGTCTAAACTTAATGCATAATTTAAGAAAAATGTAGAGATTTTTATGTGTGTAACGTTTCAAAAATGCTAATTAAAAGAAAGCAATCGAGATGAAAAGAAATATTTAGCGCAATTTTATTTGAAAAAGGTCGCATAACAATAACCTAGATTCTTCCGAGTATTTGCAGAATATATTACAACAATTCAGATGCTTGAAAGTATCAAGTTTCATAGAGGAGTACAGAAGATTACCTATTTGTATGTGTGTTACATACGTGCTACAAAATTTTCTCTTATATCATATTGAATTGGTCTGGGTTATGCCAGACGTGCAAATCTTTCAATAGGCTTTGATGTTTCTTGCTGCTAACGCGATGAATACAGTTCCATTTACCGGATAGTCTCAAAGATCTGAGCTATATTAAAGAAATAAAAACAGCTCAAACTCATCCGGTGGTTATTCTTTATCATTACCGTAGATCCTCTTACCCAATGGTTTCTCTTTACTTTTAATATTTCTGAATTATTGAATTATTCTAATGTACAACAAATTACGTTGGATAAAAATTTTGATAATTTTGACATCAGATTTACACATGATTAATAGAAAATATTTCATTTATGCTCTGATATATTTCTCCACTACAAGCAAAAGTTACAAATTTACCAAAGTCAACTTTTATTATTGAAAAATCAACAGTGAAAAACACACGATAATCATTGAAATTATTAAAACAATTATGGGATATTTAGGATTAGAAGCTATCATTCTTTTGGTACTAACAAATACTCCTTCATTTAATATCAAAGGCAAGACAATTGACTCGGCTCTTAAAGAATCAACGTGACGTGCTTTAAATAGTTCTTTATTAAAAAGTCAGAAACCTGTAAATCTACAGCTCAGCATGGATCTAGTGTTATTTTTTATTACTGACAAATTTTCAATGATCATACGTTTTTTTTTTTATGTTTGACATTAAATAAAGATGTCGAGAAGGTAAAATACATAGCACTAAGCCTTAGAGGCTTATTTGTTTAAATCCTTTGAGGTATTAGATAGTTGCAAATACATACCTCTAAAGACATTCCTCACAAAGACAGTCTGTAAAAGAATTTTGGCTCCTCGAAAACAAAAAAAAGCTTAGATTTTTTAGAAAAGTATTTTACATTAACAAATTTACTATAAAACGACGATTAGCAAACGTAATTTTGAAAGACTCTTAACTCACTTTGCGTGGGTGAAATTTTAAACTAACTCTACCAACTTATGAAACGACGCAAATATGTACTGCTTCCAGCTAACTTAAATGATTTCAAGATGCCATATGTTTTTTTTTTCTCAGAAACACAACAAGATAAAGAACATAATCAAGAAGTACTTTTTATATCAAGCGGCCAATGACAAGAATTTTAGCAGACTGCAATTATTAAATAATAAGATGGAGTGAGAATTACCATGCGTCTGAATTTCATTCTGGACATTAGATGAATTCAGAGTTCTATTAAATGCCAATATCTGAATGGAGTGAGGATTGGGAAAAAGTTCATTAATTACGATAAGAGAATTTGTCTGTGGCCCGAGATTTCAGCCTTGCCACAGTCTATAATGGTTCATTTTGATGATTATCATAGGCCAACTCTAACTGGAAGATTTTTCCATATCAATCCCATTTTTAAATATTGGAAAGAAGAAAATGCCTTATGCCCATAAAATCAGTTAGTTTAATTGCTGCGTGTCCTGCCAGGATACACAAATCCCAGAGTTTAGCACTGTCAAAAACGCTGCACACATTTGCCTAAAGGTATAATCACATAATACAACTTATGTCACTAATAATATATTTTGCCGTTTACATTAAAGCTAAGGAATGAAATTTTCTTTTCGCTAAGGATAGGCATGACAAAATTAAAAGGATGGAACAACTTGCTGGAAGTTTAGCATTAAAGCATTAGATGAAGCAACTGGTTACAGAGCTAAAGGCTTTAAAATGAAGATTTGGCGATTGTTGTTTCAAACTTACTTTTATATTATTAAAAAGTAATAATAAAAAAATACCATTTCTTCAAATAAGGTACCTGTACCCAACATGGACACCCTAAGGAAAATGTATTTTTTCACCCCCATCTATTGTACAAGTCAAAGGACTCCAAAAATATGTGACCACTATCCTTGGACTATTAACTATTATTATTAAAATTAGAGACCTTGTAATTATTCTGGTTTCATGTAAATGATAAATACAAAAAAAGTGTTTACAAGTGTCCATATAAGGAACTACCTGTCCCTATTATGGACAGGTGTTTCCTTATTGACTTTCTACACAGTGTGTATGGAAGAGCCACTTTTCCAAAGGATTTTAGAGGAGAGGGAATAAAAAAATGTATCTTAAAGTATTCCGAGGAGGACGGGGGAGTATAAATATCTTCAGAACATGCATTTTAGAAAGGGGGGGGGCATTTTCGGTTTTTACAATTCGAAGACCCATGCGAAGCCCCTTAGTTACTTGTAAATATTTTGAAATAATATTGTAGTCTGCGAATTTACATCTGTTATTACTCAGTCCTCACAGCATGGACAAATAGAAACTTTTTCACCATGGGCAGTAAGTCCTACATAATCCTCATGAACATATCTGCCACATGTGATGCATGGTCGCATGTTTGAAAAAGCATCAATACTGCAAAAGAATCATTACCAGCTCTCCTTTGTTGAGGAAGTCATACCATTAGTACCTACGATTTCGCCAACGGATATCCTACTTTTATTTTTAAAAAAAATATGCAATAGCAATCGAAAATATGTTTTATTATCTTTCTAAAATACTCCACTTTTTAACAATTAATGTAATTTTACCATATCTAATAAGAATTTAAGCTTATAAGTAATTAAGATCAGCACATCTTGAAACAAGTTTCCTCCTAAATGGCGATCAGCGCGCTTTTTTACACTTTCCAGCCTTAATTATCTTTTCAACTGCTTTTCTTCGCGTAAATGTTGAGCCATCTCTCGATCAAAATTATTACCTTTAAAAATATTAGAGGTGTTCATATTGAGAGCCCTGTCCATATAGGGTACAAATACCTTATTATTTATTCAGTTTATAGTTCTCCATGCTTCGATATTTCGGCCTGGCGGATACTGGTCTAGAATAAGAACAATATTTTTTTAAAGACGAAATATATGTGCACAGGGTGTTTATAAATTTCCAAACCCATTTTGATATTTAATAACTCATAAAATAATGAAGATATTGAACAAACTTATGGCATTTATTGATGGGATAACTCATATATTTTCCTTTTCAAGTTTAAATATCTTTACTTTTGCAAATATCGTCTGCGCCTGTGGTTAAGTCAAATAATTTTATTTTACAGTATAAGTATCTGTACTTTTCTAAATATCGTCTAATAAAGACGGTCTCATCAGTCGTATACTTAGACATGGAAAACTTCATATTTCCACAACGAAAAGAGCTTCAGCCACATGTCTTTTTTGCAACAAGATGGTGCTCCACCTCATTGGGGTACCATCGTTCGTACTTCTTTGAATCACCATTTTCCAGGAAGATAGACTGGGCGAGGAGGTCCAATTCCTTGGTCACCCAGATCACATGATATAACGCCGCTGGACATTTTCCTTTGGGGATTTGTAAAGGACAATGTTTACAGGAGAATAAATGTTGTAGAAATTTAAAGAAACCGCAATTTCAAAGACTTGTAACTGTCAAAAATATCTTAGAATACATTTAAATAGGAATTACCTTGTGCTATTTAAGGGAATAAGGTACAAATTCAATATTTTTTTTTATTGAAACATTTTACGGTACACTTTTGGCATAATGAAAAACTACTCAATGAAAGAAAAGGATTATATCAGTAAATTATTATACATTTCTCTGGAAAAATTTAAAAAAAATGAGTACTTTTGAAAAAATTGAAATTTGAAATTTGTCTATTACACAGGCCTGCAGAAAAAAAAATTCTTTTTGGTGCCTGAGATTTTACAACTGATTTCGAATACTTTTAGAACGCTGAATCCAAATATGAAATCAGTTTTTCTCTATCAGCTCTACTTTTTTAGATATGCAAGGAGAACAAAAGATATTTTAGAACTAAAGTGACTTTGGACACTTAAATAGACCTTCTGATACATAGCCCTGTAACGACTCACAAGGTAATTTGAAGGACTTTTTAATGTCATAAGATCTTGAAAAAAACAGATGTGCAAGCAAATCTAAAGATCTGCTCATGCTTATGATTTCGCGTCGATCATCCCTAAAGCCAAATGTAAAAGCCTCCAAGAGATAATGTTAGTTTCAGAGTTTGCTCCATGGAAACAAAACTGGCTTACTTTGACTTTCTAAAGTTGTTGAATAGCCATGATATTTGTGTTTAAGGTAGAATTCGTATAAATTTAACGTAAAACGCATTGTGTTGTAGATTGGTACGTTTGTGTTAAATCGAATTTAAATGAGATCAAGTAGAAGAAGATGCATAAATCATCCAGATGAGTTTTGCTACATATGCGAAGAATACAAATTAAAAAAACGCAGAAAAATGTTACTGATTTTGTACAGAGAGCTTATCTTGGATACTTTCGGGTTAGTCTTGGTGATCAGGATTAAATCTGGGTATCGCAACAGGTCTGACAAACTTGTACAAAACATTTAAGACAGTGGGCTGGCGGAAAAGAAGAAGTCTCAAATTCGGTTTACCAATGGTTTTGAGAGAATCCCAAAATCATTTAAATGACTGTGCCTAGACCTGGAATACTATTCCTATTAATCGAAACAATTGCAATAAGTAAACTTATACTGATTAAGTCTCTTCAAGATACCCGGTTCTTCACTTAACCAAACTACCCATCCCAACGTTTTTCCAGCTACCTAAGGTTAATGATAATGAATACTGTCCTCTTGATTATCTTGCAGGTAGCTATGAGAGTAACAGTGATTATAAGGATATGTCATCAATGCCTCAACGTTTCAACTAGGATGAGTTAAATGATTTCAAAAAAGATCTCAATATTTCAAAAGATGATTCTGAATTACTGGCTTAAAAATTGAAGGACAAAATTATAGAGCCAAATCTACATTTTATCGCACAAGACAAAAGAGTTTACTACCTTTCTTTTCCCAAGAAGACAATATTATATTTTGTCAAGAATTTAGAGGATTGATGAAAAATTTGTATTCCTGAAGATTTTCTAGATGATTGTCCTTGGACACCAAAGAATTTACACCAAATACACTTGTTTTTGTGTCAGGGATAAAACACACCACTGGATTAGAAAAGTTTCTTACTAGAGAGAAAGCATGGATGTTTGGGAAAGGAATGATATTAATAACCCCTTATTTGAAAGAGAGAAAATCATACTTCCTCCACTGCATATCAAGCTCGATCTTATGAAGCAGTTTGTAATCGCTCCTCATAAGAGCAGGTCATTATTTGCATATATAAAGGAAAAAAGCACCAATTGAGTTATGAAGAAATTAAAACAGCAATATTTTACGAACAACAAATATGACAACTAATTAAGGATCCTGCCTTCATAAATTCAACGAATGAGGGTGAACAAAAAGCCTGGATTTCTTATTGTGGCAGTTGCCGAGATTTTCCAGGTAAACACAAAGCAGAAAAATATGTAAAACTGGTAAATGAAAAGAATAATAGTTTTAAATCTCTTGGGTGTAATATGAGCATTAAGGTTCTCTATTTAAGCGAAAACGTAGAGCATTTTCCTAAACAGTTAAGAGACACAAGTGAGGAACAAAGTGAAAGATTTTACCGGGATATTAAAAATATGATGGATTGCTACGAACAAAGTTAAGATACGTATATGATGACAGATTACTGTTTGACTTTAAAAAGGGGCAGTTTTAAAATAAATTCAAGTATGTCATAAAAAAGAAGCTTCTGAAATGTTCAATGAGATTCATTCTCATTGATGAATTTTTCCTCTATTTTTGTGAGTAAAAATATTTGTATAATATATATTTTTAAAAAAATCATTTGAATATGTGTGTATCATAATAATACAAAAAAAATGTATAGTATAAAAATAAAAGTTCTGTGTTTATTTTATTTTTATATATTGTTTTAATACATGGATTTACATTAAAATAATGCAACATATATTTCACAAAAAGCTGTTTATCTTAAAAATTCGAGCTGCTAGGGAAAAACTAATGCCATATTTGAACTTAGGACATCAAATTCATATAAAATCAGCTTCAAATACTTAGGCACCAAAACGGCTGTTGACCAGTGTTATTTTACAACAACCTACACTGTAAAAAAAAAGTGTCGATCTACTAAAAAAACTTTAGTGATCCTTGTAATTACTAAGAAATTTTTAGTAATCTTAGTGGGTTAGAAGAAAATCTGTAAGAATTACTAAAAAAAGTTAACAACGAATAGAGTTAATATTTTTATATTTTTAATAGCTATTACTAAAACTCACTTGGCGTGGCCTTGATAGCATAGTGGTTATAGTAACGGACTCCAGGCTAAAAGGTCCCGGGTTCGATACTGGCCAGTGCCAAATACGCCCCGAATGTATGCAGTGTAAGTACTCGTTAATAAAGGGATTATGAATATCCTGTAGGAGCAGTAGCAATGTTTGGTGCTGCCATCTATTGCGGTTTTGCCGAAAATCTTCCGCTCCAGAAGTCTGGAGCTTCTGCCCATCGAGCCCACGTAATGATTATTAAAAATAATTTTGGAGCTATTACTAAAATTTGTTTGGTGGCTTATACTAAAAAAATTTAAGTTATACAAAAAATTCTTTTGTTCAGTTTACAAAAGAAATGCTTGTTTCGCTTGCAAAAAAAGTTTGTAATGGTTACTAAAAAATTCTGTGGAAAACAAATTTACTAAAAAATTTTTAGTAACCTCTTGATTTTTTTTTTTTACAGTGTACATACATATTTCTTTCAGTATTAATTGTAGAAAAGGCGTTTATTATTTTCATTCAGAGCGTATAAGTAACGTTCAAAAATTCACTTTAAACAGTCAGAATCTAAAAACAATGTAACTTTGTCTTTGAAATGCAGTATTTTAGATTTATGTTGGTGTATGGTTCACAATATTGGGTTTAATTTTTTTCTCAATATTCAGGCTATATATTTCTACATTTACTTGATTTTTAACAAAATATATCGTGCAATTGTAATATAGTAACATAATTTTTTGAATAATCAGATACTATATTACGATTTTTTGGAAATGAAAATAATCTTGAGTAGCAGTGTAGAGAAAACTCTTATTTACATTTGAAAAATTGCATGCATGTTATCAAGTTGATCGTATTTACAATGGTTTTGTAAACACAATGTTAGATTCAAATTTTTGCTCGGTAAATAGAATTTATATTATTGTATTTATTTTTTAAACTAAAATGAATGGCATAATAGAAACCTAGGTATATCGATGTATTATTGCACTTTTACAGAAAACAGCTGTTTAATAGAAATTGGCAAAACGCATTCACATACAAAGCAAACATCGGGTCATACATTGTCATATTTCTGAAAACATTTCTTGCATTAAATTTACAATAAAAGTATGATGTTTTTTTTGGGGGGGGGAGGGGGGAGGTATCTAAATTTGACAACCAGTTTTCATAGGTACAAAAAAACCGTTTAGAAGTCTTCACTTGTTTTTATGCATTCATTTTTTCACATCATTTTAAAACCTGAACTACGTATGATTGGTATCTAAAATAAAAGAACAGACAATTTTTTTTTTGAACCGATATTATTTTACAAATGAAAAGCATATTTTATAATGGAGTTGAAGAAGGAATTTTTCACAAGTTTAAGGATTATAAACCAGGCGAATTATAAAAAATACCCAAACAAAAAACATGTTATCGAAAAAAATTCCCGTCGTAAACAATGAAAGAAAAAAAAAGAGGTACGGGAGATCGTAACTGATTTTTTAAATGTTTGATATTCATAATGTGGTGTGTAATTATGTCTTTTTTAGCATGAAAATTTAAAAAAAAAAGATTTAAAACATAATGTTATTTTAAAAAAGAGTGAAAAAATATCTGGTTTTTACGGAATGATTTTTTTCTAAATGAGAACATTTTCTAAAACACGAATACGTTTTAAAATAATGATGTGAAAAAAGAGGAAAAAACATGCATGCTAATCATTAAATTTAATTAATTAAAAGAAAAAACTAAACCAAATTTGGAGGGAAAAAATTTATTTAAAGATATTTCTTTTATCTAAGACTTATAGACTTAGTGAAAGTAACCGTATAAATTGGACCTTTGAAGTTTACAGAATAAATATATTTATTTTTGACTGCATTAAAAAAATGTTGTTACTTCATAATTCAAAACAATTCTTGTAATTTGCTTACGTATTAATCAAAAGTTCACAACAAACTACTTTTCACACAAAAAATAAAATGTACAAAAAATAACCTTCAAACATTTTTGTAAGGCGTTTAGAAGCAGAAATATTTAAACAAATGTTAATACTTATTTCTTCTTTCTGTTAAGTATTTTTTTCTTACTATACTTAGTGAGATATTTTTTTTGTTGAACTATTTTATTATCCCTTGATTTCTAATATAAACCAGATTTCTAGACATTATTATTATTATTATTATTATCATTATTAGACAACATATTTAAAGATTTCGTACAAATGTTTGGGATACCGATGATAAAAAGCTCGTTTTAAAAATCCAAAGCACACTTATTGATAGAAAAGACATCAGGAGAATAAGATTAGGATGCATTTAAATGGAATATTTTAACAAATAAGATTTATGGTCATTGTGCCTAAATTCGATGACCAATAAATGCAAAATTGTTATTAATGCAAGAGTCATACATAAGTAGTGTGTAATAAGGCATCCGAACTTAAAGAATAAAATCTGAAATACTTTTTTGCGTTTGAAACTTTTTTTAAAGAAATTTCCAATCAAATGCACATAGTTTATTTTATAGTGCCTCTATGTTTCGTAAATGCGATAAAAATGTGGCTCTCGGTTTTATTTTTTTAACTTTAAAGATCAATTAACATTACGAAAGTCAAGACATACGCTGCCTGCTTAAGTTACCAGACATCTTATACTTAAGAAATGTCGATCAGTTTACGGATAATGCATGAAGTCATTAATGATATCACTGTATATACATTTTATACATTATACATATTTAATGATGTTTAACCCCTTCGCGACGAGAGCCTTTTACGAAATTTTTAATGTTTTGTCACCGGTCTAAAAAAAAAAAAAAAAAAAACAGAAATTTGTTCCTTCTTAAATAGAGAAAATGCTCGGGTTGAATAAGCCAAATTTTACAGTATAATTTTACCGGTGGGAATAAACAAGGATTCTTAAGCCTTTTTTGCAGCACGTATGCGTGTCGCGCGTCCCTAAGGGGTTAAACGAAATATTAGGTTTAATTAAGATTGTAACGCACGGTTGCCCGTACTGGGGGATTGAATGAATACATAAATCGAGATATAAATTAAAATCACAGTTTATTTTAACTGGTAGGGCTCAGGGGAAGTGAGCTTTCAGTTCGTTAATTTCGATAACTGGTCACAATACTAAAAGATTAAACTCATAAATATTGTTGCGTATATATTGTTCTTTTGATCTTATGGTTAGACAACTTCAAACTCTTGTCAGAAAAGTAGAAAATAATTTATTTACAGAACTTCAGAACAACAGAGTCTCCGAAACTCACAAATATTACTAGATATTCAAAAATAATTGTTCAAATCTATCGTATAAGTGCAGATATAGGTTCCAGAAACTCTTTATACAACGTCTCAACACTAAATCACATTCAAAACAACGTAAATAAAACTCAAGCAAACTTGCTTAAACAATCGTAGCTCACTCAATGACTGACTGATGAATAATAATCACAACAGCTCGCATTGCTCTCTTTATATAGGCTCGTAGCATGCGCCGGAAATTTCTACAACCTTCTAGAAAAATCCAGAAGCCAAGGAAAAACATTCAATGTATCAGTAGACCTAAGGGGGGCTTACCATAGAGAGGGAAGGGTTACCATCGCCAACAATAGCCAAGTTTGTCGCCAACTTGGCGATATCTCTAATATTTCGCAAAGCTGCAATAGACATTCACTGAAAATAATAGACAAGTTTGCTTGATAACAGAGACAATGTAACTAAAACTAATATTAGTAAAGAAATGGAGCTTAATAAGATTATTTACATTATTTTACAGTACAAACACTAACTATTTACAAAATTCGTAACAATATACTCACAGCTCCGGCACTAGACTCAGTGGGGGCACGTCAAAGCCACTTCTCCCTTAGGCTTCAGCTAAATTGCTAGATAAAACTTTATTAGACAGCCCGGGGCTGTAAAACACTCTTTATTGTTTGAAATACTCAACTTAACAAAACTATCTCTTACCAACGGCAAACTCCTTGAATAGCTCCACTCTGAATGAACTCTGTCGGCAAACGCTGCTGGCTATCTCACTTTGAAACTCCTTGCTAACTCACTGGAGGCTAATAATAACTCACTATAACTCAGTCTAATTCAATCCACTGCTTGTCGGCTTACGCCACTTCTCACATCCTAGCTGGCTTGCGCCGCTACACACACTACTAGCTGGCTTGCGCCGCTACACCCCCCACACACTCAAACTCCAAGCTTTTATATGCTGCAAACTGAGATACTATATATTTACATATTGCTTCTAACCGCGACATAACTTGTAGAACCGAGGAAGACACACACGCTCTAGAAAGTTAAAGAAAAAAAGAGAGGATAGATGTCGCTTCCACGCTACACATGTTAAATCATTGACGTCACAATCTCACAGAAATGCTAGAGTGCCTTTTTCACAAAGATAACTCCCTCGCAACCCCCCCCCTCGGCATCTACAGAAAAAAGGACTGTGCAAAATGCATGCCCTGGACTTTTTCTTGTTATAAATTTCAAACCGTACAAAAAACAAAGTGATGGGTGAAATTTGGTGCCGAAACATAACTTTCAAAATATTACATTTTAACCCACCACTACAAAATCATCAGTTTGCATCAAAATTCGCATATTCAATCACAACCATCCTTCTACCTTAAAAATAGTCTCCATAAAAATTGTAAAACTCCTAAAGCTTCCAAAACTAACTACTTTGTCTTCCAGAACAACTCACTCTACTGGGAGTGCTAAAATTCATCAAAACACTAAACTTACGAAATTTTCCTCAATACGTAAATACAACTGCAACTCTACCAAAAATTCACGTAAAACTTTCTCCTCACTAAAACTCGCACAAAGTAAAAAAAAAAAAATCCCATGCGGAAAAATTCTCCTCAGCAAAACTCGTAACTCACCTAAAATAAAACTTACTCCATACTAAAGTGCCGAGCCAGCGGCTTGGTTGGTAGCGTCAGCTCCTCCCACACCGCTGGACCCTGGTTCGAGTCCAGCTAGCGGCATGGGTGTCTTGTGTTGTCCCTGTGATAATAGATGTACCGGAATAAAGTGTAATAAAGTGTTCTATGTGGTTTCTTGTGATCATTGGAGGTTATGCCGGCGAATAGCTGTAGCGTCTACCTCAAAGCATGTAAAATGTAAAATGTACCATACTAAAATTACTCCGTGCTACTACATAATGCCTAAATACCCACAAGACAATGAACTAACGCTCAAAATTTCGTTAGAATCAGCTCCACTTGAACAATATTTGTGGTAACATACGTACAGCTTTACATTGCTGTGCTTATGCTATCAAAATAAAATTTATAACATAAAGTGACGTCATCACATATACATCTTCATCTGTATGAACTAAAAAAGGAATAACAGTATCAAAACATAACACAGGTATACTTCCCTGCAAGAAAATCACATTAACATTCAATTTTAATGCAATACAATTTCATATTTAAGTGTAACATAAAAATTCACAACTTGCGGAAAACTACTCCCAACTAAAGTACAAACGCAACGCATAACTCCGAAACGACAAGAAGAAAGTTAATTCAGTAAATGTTAGTATAAGAGATAGAAACGCGTGTCGCGGACTTCTTGACCGTAAAACACGTGCACGCCTAATCCGTGGCGCGTGTATAAAATAACCCAAATTACAATCTATATCTTTCTGAAAATTAAACATACATTAACATACATATAAAAACATACCAACAATATAACAATATAATAACATTTTTAACAACTAACATAACAATTAAAAATAGATCCAGAATTTTTCAAAGCAGTTAAGACAAAAATTTCAAACATACGTAAAAGTAATAATTTTGCAAACAAATTTTGAACACATTTAAGCACCATTCGTGAGTCCGTCAAAAAATTTGATCCGTCAAAACTATTGGATAACTTATGTTTTTGGGGTTGCTGTCTAACTATTGGAGGAACGGGTCGGTTTGTGATCTTTTGTTTTTTATGGCATACTGTATCTGACGTCTTTGACATTGTTCTCTTATTTCTATTATCAAACCTTGCTTTAGGTTGAACAGACTTCCTACTTTCAATAACAGTTTTTGGAGCTGTGTGATCAGATTTTCTTTTTGAATATAGACGAAAAGAATTAGACGAAGAAGTGTTGGACTCGGGACACTTATTGGATCGGGAATTTTGCGAAACACCACTCGACACCTGAGAATCTTCACTACCATTTTCTCTAAACTTATAAATTCGAACTTGATCCAGATTAGCCGTAATTCTGTCACCATTTATATTAACAACGAAATTATTATTCCGAACTTCCAAACCTTCAAAAGGACCCACAAACTTTGGGCCAATCTTAGCTACACTCTTCTGACGACTTGAACTTAACCAATGCTTTTCTACTAAAACAAAATCTCCAACTTTAACTTCCAATTCCCTTCTACGCATATTGTAATACTAAGCTTGCTTCTCTTGCGCTTTTCCCATCTGAACCTGTGCTTCCTTAACCAACCTCTCAAAATCCTGGCACATAAACTGACTTTCCGTATCCGATACCATAATTAATCTTTGAAATGAAGTAATGAAATTTCTACCCAAAAATAACTCAGCAGGCGTTTTCCCCGTCGACTCATGAACTGCCGTACGAAGTTCGTACCCAAAATGCTGAAGAAACTAGTCCCAATTTGAATGATGCGAACCAACATAAGAATAAATCATTTGAATTAATGTGCGATCTACACGTTCAGCCATATTAGATTGCAGACGATACGGAACAGTAAAAGAATGATCGATCTCCAGCTTTTCACACAGAGCCTTAAATATATCAGGAATAAAACAAGGGCCATGATCGCTAACTACCCTAATTGATGCACCATATTTAGAAATATAATTATTGAAAAATGCATCGGCAACTCTGCAGGTGCAGACGCCTTCCCTAGGGGGACTAACTCTACCCACTTACTAAAATAATCAACTATAACCAATACAAATCTATATCCTTTAGGATTAGACAATGGATAGGAACCAATTAAATCTACACCGACACATTCATTAGGAAAATTTACTTTAATAGGAATGAATTTGCCAGCTGGACTTACTTTTTTATAATTATAACGTTGGCATATGCTACAGCTGGAGACATAAGCGCGCACTGCTTCCCGTATTTTGGAGAAGTAGCAGGATTAACAAATTCGAGCATAAGTTTCCCTGATTCCTAAGTGACCTGCTAATGGATTATCGTGAAAATCTTTCAAGATGGCCTTACGAAGACTAGTCGGAATAAAAACTCTTAATTCACCACATGAATTTGCAATTTTAGAATATAAAATAAGACCATCGATAAGCTTAAAAGATTGGGACCATTTCACAATTATAGGCACATTTGCACTCGGGACAACATCAAGATTTTCCAAGTAAGGATATAAACTACCAAACTCCACATCTTGCTTCTGCTCCCTTATTAACTGCTAGCGTGACTTTAACACCAACGAAGACAATGCACAACACTTAACTTCCTCGATGATCTCTAAACCACCATGCGGATTTCGAGACAAAGCATCCGCTACCGCATTTTTCTTACCAGCCCAATGTTCTATAACAACATTATACTCTGCCAACTTCAAACACCATCTAACCATACGCGAAGACAAACCCTTTCCATTAGTTAACTTCGTCAAAACTGAATGATCTGTAATGACTTTAACCGGTATATTAGTGAAGAAACAACGAAATATATTCGAAGCCCAAACTACTGCAAGACACTCTCTTTCTGTAATCGAATAATTCCTTTCAGCTGCATTTAGAGTTCTAGAAGCAAACGCTATAGGTCGACCTTTCTGTGCTAACATTGCTCCAACCCCCACTGCACTCGCATCGTAATACACTTCAAACTGAGAATTATAATCAGGATGAGCCAAAACAGGTGGAGAAACTACTGCCTCTTTTAATAACTCAAACGACCTGTGCGCTGCTGACGACCATGTAAACTTCACCTTTTCCCTTTTTAAATTATACAATGGTTCACATAATTCTCAAAAACGTGGAATAAACTTGGCAAACCAAGCCATCTTCTATAAAAATGTCGCTACTTCCTTACTATTTTTGGGGGGATTCATTGACGTAATAGCCTCTATTTTCTCATTATCTATATTAATACCATCACGCGTAATCTTTACTCCTAAATACTATATCTCTTTTCGCAAAAATTTACATTTTTCCAGCTTAACTGTTAACCCAGCGTCAGTTAACAACGTAAACACTTCTCTCAATAAACTTAAATGCTCCTCAAAAGTAGCTGCCATTATAATTATATCGTCCAGGTTGACCAAGACATCCTTACCAGGCAAAGGTTTAAGGATATTATTCATGGCCTTCTGGACGTTGCCAGCGCTCCCGATAAACCAAAACTCATCCTCTTAAAACCGAAACATCTGTCTCGAGTAATAAACACAGTTTTAGCTATATCCTCCGGCTTCATTGCAATTTGAAAATAACCTGACGTAAGATCTAACGTTGACATATAATTCGTACTCGTTATATTAGCCAAAATGTCATCAATTACTGGAATAGGATACTGAGGGTATTGCGTTATTGCATTTAACTTCCTATAGTCTACTGCAAACCTCCATGCCTCCGGATTAACTAAACTTTTCCCATTAACTTTTATTACATTAACCCCATAACACTACCGGCGATGCAAAAGGAGACTCAATTGGCATTATAATATCGTCCTCTAGCATTTTTGGAATATGATAGTCAATTATATCTTGCTTAACCTTGATATAACGATATGGTTTACTAGCAACAGGTGCTTTCAAATCAGTACCAATCTCATGCCACGCAACATGTGTTAACCCTGTCTTACCTGAAAAAACCTCACCAAACTCATTCAAAAACCTACTAAATTTCTCTTTCTCAACTTCACTTAAACCAGACTCCCCCAAATCAACTGACACTGAAACTGACTTTTTTTTCCTCACACTCTCATCTTTTTTACAACCAAAGACTTTTTAAAGAAATTCAAACTAATCCCTCTATATTATATATAATCCACACCAACTATACAATGCACAGTTAACCCATCTAACACACAAAACTCCCAACATGTCTTAACTGAACGAATTTCAACTTCTAAATCTACTGAACCCTTATTATTACAAGCTACTCCCTGCGCCGACTGAACAACCAAACTTGACCTCTTCAACTTTTTATACGAAAAATATTTACGATAGCAATCACAGAAAATGAACGACTTATCTGCCCCTGTATCGAAGACATTTTTAACGACAATACTATCTAACACAATTAATACTTCAGGCAACTCAACCGGATTAATAGTAACTTTATTCAAACTCACAGAAGGCTTTTCCACTTTAACCTGTGACTGCATAGCTTCCGAAATACAGCCACCTACCAGTTTAACTGACCCGACCTCTTAACACATCTCCTTTGCATTGATCTACCTTCAAAATTCTCATCCGAAGTTAACCTCCTTACTTGTGAAGAAACATTCTTTTCATATCCACCCCCCCCCTCTCGGACTATAACCACTATTTTGTCTATTTCCATCCATATATCTCTTACCACTTCTAAAATTACCAGCACCACCAAAATTCCTATTACCATTACCAGTATTCGACACATTACGACCAAATACATAATTACCATTACTCAAATTCTTATTCATAAATCGCTTCCACCCTCTCAAATTCATATCCCTTTCATTTCTCAAATTACTATCCGTGACAGGTCTCTGTCGAGGGCTTCGCGAATCACATTGATCCGAGCTACGTTGAGCCTCATACTTCAGTAGGATTTGGTGCATTTCAGCAAGGTTCTTAGGTGCTCTAATCTCGATACAGTCCTGTATATTCGTATTAAAGAGAGGAAGAACTGTGTCCAATAATTCCTCAAATGTGATATCTAAATCCAACTTATTTATCAATTCAAGTTTACCCAGATAGAACTTAGAAGCTGATTCGTAAATATTCTGCTTACTGCAATAAAAATCTTTCCTTGTAATACTCTTTTCTGTAACGGGAGGAAATGCCTTCTTTAGCTCAATGACAGTCTGCTCAAATCTTTTAGCTTCATCATTAACCAAAAAATTTTCCTAAATTTTCTAACCATAAAAGTGCTCCGCCCTTAAGTTAGGATTTAAGCTCTCTATATCTATTCTTTTCGTATATCATTAAACAAAATATAATCATTCAATTTTACTAGAAATTCATTAATGTCATCTTCACCCGTAAAATAAACTCGTGATTCAAGCTCACAATGTCCGACTTTCTGTTAGGCGCCTTTTGTAACGGACGGTTGCCCGTACTGGGGGTTGAATGAATACATAACTCGAGATATAAGTTAAAATCACAGTTTATTTAAACTGTTAGGGCTCAGGGAATGTGGAGCTTTCAGTTCGTTACTTTCGATAACTGGTCACAATACTAAAAGATTAAACTTATGAATATACTCACAACTCCGGCACTAGACTCAGTCGGGGCACGTGAAAGCCACTTCTCACTTAGACTTCAGCTGAACTGCTAGATAAAACTTTATAGACAGCCCGGGGCTGTAAAACACTCTTTATTGTTTGAAATACTCAACTTAACGAAACTATCTTTTACTATCGGAAAACTCCTTGAAAAGCTCCGCTCTGAATGAACTCTGTCGGCAAACGCTGCTGGCTATCTCACTTCGAAACTACTTGCTAACTCATTGGAGGCTAATAATAACTCGCCAAAACTCAGTCTAATTCAATCCACTGCTTGTCGGCTTACGCCACTTCTCACCATCTAGCTGGCTTGCGCGGCTACACACACTACTAGCTGGCTTGCACCGCTACACCCCACACACACTCAAACTCCAAGCTTTTATATGCTGCAAACTGAGATACTATAAATTTGCATATTGCTTCTAACAGCGACATAACTTGTAGAACCGAGGAAGACACACACGCTCTAGAAAGTTAAAGTGAAAGAGAGGATAGATGTCGTTTCCACGCTACGCATGTTAAATCATTGACGTCACGATCTCACAAAAATGCTAGAGTGTTTTTATCACAAAGGTCACTCCCTCACAAGATATGTTGAATTCGCATAATCTTCCATTAATATTTTTTATAAACCAGGAGCATGGATATGTGTTTAACATCATCATAATAAAAGATACGATTCATTAACATTTTTCATAAAAAAAGATCTAAGGATTCCGATGTATATTCCTGTAACATAAATGGATACATTGATTACGGAATTTACAATAACGTTATAGGATGGATATATTGGAAAACCTTGTGTAGAAGGAAAAACTTAAAGTATGTTTATTTTAATGCAGTTAAGTAAGTTAATTTGACCGACGTTATATTATTGGGTAGCTAAAATGCTGTCTCTGCTTAAAACGGGATTCAATTGAGCTACGCTCTGGTTTAGGATTCCATAAGTTTTTTTTTTTTTTTTTTTTTTTTTTTTTTTTTTTTTTTTACTTGCACTTTACAATTCTATTTTCACATTTTACTTATCATAAAAGCGTAATTTTTTTTCCGAGCACTTTCACCCAAGCTCGCACCCTGATTGGTTGTTGCTGTCGGCACTGTTTTCATGTAAATTGACAATAATCATACTTGGCGTAGCGATAAGTGCTTCCGTCGAGGAATTTGATTTCCTTCCGAACCGAGTACAAAGTAACTTTTCCTGTTTATTAATAAGTAAAGCATTACTAATTTTATAAAATAACACAAGATAATAATACACAAGAGCACACGACCACGAGGATAAGAATGAAGGAAGAATAAGAATGAGTAGGTTAGGTTTTAGGTTTACTCGTTCACTTACAAGCAAAGTATTTTTCGCCAAGTATGGTTATCGCCAAGTTACGTGAAAACAGTGCGTAGAGCAACAACCAATCAGAGTGCGAGCTTAGGCAAGGAACGACGAAGGTGCTTGAAAAAAAAATTTCGCTTATAATAAACATCTTCTACTTTTAAATCAGAAAATAGATATAAAAATAAAATTAAGTTCATCTAAATGAGTATTTGTTTTTACATACCTATTTAAAATGTTCATTTAAAAAAAAAATACAATAAGATGAAGAGTAGTTAGGGGCTGGTCGCAACACATCAGTGCGGGGCAAACGAGTAATTTTATCTAAAAAAAAGCACAAAGGATCGTGTTTAATTTTGCTTTCTTTATCTTTCGGGCTCAAGAGGAACATTAAAGCAAAGTCACATGTACAAGAATATCAATTAATTGATCATTTCAGATTAAAATGAGTCAAACTTAACATCATTATATCTAAAAAATTGTTTAAATTGTTTTGAGAAAATTTTGTATTGTATTCCCTCAGGGCACAAGAAGATAATTGAGCTAGATGATGTGCGAGGAATTTTGATTAATTTGTCATTTTTGGGTCACTATTTGTCAAGCTAATTTTATCTAAAAAAAAAGATCTAACGATTTCCATTAATTTTTTATTCTATCGCTTTGGATATCAAGTAAAACATTAGGTAAGGTGTTATCTTCAAGAAAATTCGATTAGTAGGTCATTTCCGGTCAAGTTGATATTATCTAAAAAACTGCTTAAATTATATTAACTAAATTTTGTAACCTACCGCTTTTGATTACCAGCAGTCCATTGAACTAAGATACACGTTCGAGCTGATTTGATTAATGGGCCACTTTGGCTCTCTGTGGTTCAGGATCACGAAGCCGTCAAGTAAGCGATATTTGGTGAAATATTTGCGACATTTGGTCAAAATATCAACTGCCAAAATTAACAATGCTCAAATGTATTCTTGGTATCTAATAAATTATGTCATCGAATTCAGCTATATTTTGCGAAAAAAATAATTTTTTCAAATGTGAATATTCTTTTTAGAATTTCTCAATATGATTCGACATATATGATAAAACAGTTCGAGTTCAGCGAAAAATGTACATTGAACTTTTGTTGTTGTTTTTTTGTAAATGTGTAAATAATGTAAAATTAAGAAACAAGTATGTAAACAGATTTTGTATTCGTTGATTTTGTAAATTTCAATGTTAATAAAGGGCAAGTTTGTGAGTGTGTCAGCGCCGTTCGGAAGAGACCACTGCACGTAGAGCTACAAAATTTTGGAAAAAGCTACATCTATACATGAAGTTTCGCACCTTGAAGCCCGATTTTCGATTTTTTTATTAGATTTTTTTATCTATATTTTTATGCTATTTTTATGTTTCGAGCCGATTTCTCCTCATTAATGAAAGTAATAAAGTTTCATTCTTTTCACCCACTATAGTAAATTTTGTTTTCCTTTTGATAAAATTTATATGGAATTCATGTAGCGATTTTCGATTTTTGACGGATTTTTAATGCGATTTTTAATGTTTTTTTTTTTCACATTTTGTGACTGTTTCATGACATTGATAAAAATAAGATAGGGTAAATTGTTTTAAAATTTACCCTAATGCATGAAATTTTTTTCTGCTACAATTTTACCATTTTACCAATTTTATAATGCGAGTTTCAATGATTTTTTAAGATTCCATTTTTTTTATTCATGAAATATACCCAATTACAATGTTTTACCCTATTACAATAAATTCAGACCCGTGCGATTTTTAAATATTTAGTAATATTAATGCCTTTTTAATGCGATTCTTTATGAGGTTTTTTTAGTTCTACAGGAATATTTTTGACAATGGAAAATAAAATTTTGTTAACTTTTACCCTGATTCATCTCTCTATGTATAATTTATATATATAATCTATCTATCTATCTCTCTCTCTCTCTCTCTCTCTCTATATATATATATATATATATATATATGTATATATATATATATATACATATATATATATATGTATATGTATATATATTATCTCTCTCTCTCTCTCTATATATATATATATATATATATATATATAATGATTTGTAAATAGACCGAACGATTTAGAAATGGACCATTGAAAAAATGCGTATATACTGAGGGATCAAAGAAAATCAGCGCAGATACCGCGAAACCGCAGGAGGTGGGGAGGGGGATTATCATCGCGGGATCAACTTCTGTCGCCCAAATATTTTCACCATATTGGTGATACATTGCTAAATCTTGCATCCAAAATTACTCTCCAAAGATGACAACTTTTGGCGCTAATTCTGGTATGTTGCCAATTTCCCATAGACTTCTTTGCAATCCAATGAATCTTTTTTTATTTGCATATTTTATTTTATTATTATTATTTATTTCTTATGATTTTGGCATTAAGAATTGTTTTATCAAAAACATGAATCGTTAAAAATGTAACAGGCAGTATTTTTTAGGAAATTTACCTAAAATGTCAAAAGTTTAGATACCACTATTTTTTAATAGCAATTTCATGAAACATCTTAAATTCTTGCTTAAGAACACCATCCTCACGAGTAATATATCTCCTGTTAGGTTGTTTATCGGAGTTTGGTTTAGGTATAGTTAAGTTAAGAACAGAGTGCATTCCTTTGTGGTGGAATGTGGATTTAACAAAACGCGATTTGTTAAATTGGAAATCTAACAATATGATTTTTCTTACTCGTTAAGGTAGATTATAATACATTTCAGGATGCGAAGGGGGAAGCGCACGAAAACAAATTAGGTAATGTAACAAGGGGGGGGGGAGTGTCTCTTTGAAATTTTAAGATAGTTTATAATACATAAGAAAAAATTTATTGTGTGACGATATTCTGAAGAAACCGCTGCACGAAGAGATACAAAATTTAGGGAATTTATTACCACGATATATAGAGTTTTGCACCTCGAAGACAAATTTTCGATTTTTGATCAGTATCCGAAAATTCTTGTATTTTCTCCAATTATTGTAAAAGCAACTGGATCAAGTAAGCTATCACAGTCATCTAGCCTATTTTGTATGATATCATCATTAAATGCGCTTATTGTAAAAAACAATTAATTATAAATTTTACATAAATGAATGAAATAATTTATAAAATTATGCATTTTAATGTTTAGTGCTAAATAAATTTTGAGTTTCCTTTGGATAAAAAGTATGAATGGATCCAGATTTTGGTTGTTAAAAAATATTTTTATTTAGAAACTACCTGACAAATTTCTTTTTATTTTTTAGATTCTTTTTTTTCAATAACCTATAAACATTCCAATTGGATGATCATAATTATCTCGAAGTTGTCCAAAATAATAACATCTACCTGAGATAATTTAACCACGTTTAACTCTTCTGCTCCTAGGGCATCGATGAATTTTACATATAACCACATTTTTCAAATCCCTCTGTTTAATACTTACAGACTAATGGAGAAACTTTTGGACGGATAGTATTATCGATTATACAAAGTCGAAATTTTTTACAATTGTTTTGAAGCAAGAATCTGAAATACCACAGTTCGGTAGAATGGTACAGCATGTGCTTTGCTTATGCTAATATAAATAACAGTGCACCACATGCCACGTGAAAATGTCTTAATAGTTTATTTTTCTCTGTGCCATTATGGATATAGAGATCTGTAAAATATAGATGCATTATGACTTTAGAAAACATTGATGTTAGTCGAAATGAATATAAAATTTCCGAAAGATGGGAGGTAAAGTCTAGAAGATTTTATGCGAAAGTTATGATGCGCATGAAAATGCATTTATTGTAAAGTGTACAACAAATGCTTTTGATATCATCCACAATATAAATTCCCATATACTTAAAGAATTGTAAAGAAGGAGTAAAAATTCAACAAAAATTTCAAACATTATTCTCATAATTCTTACATTGATGTATGACCATTATGTTGTGTTGTACGCAACAAATGAGTAAGGTGAGGAAACCGCCTTCCATTTGTCGCCAAACATTCTAGCAAGGTTTTTTTATAAAAACAAACTTTGATTGTGTATTTCCATGAGAATCAAACACAAATGCAAAATATATTGTATTTATGTTTAGAGCATTCAGTTTTGGAGGATATGGTAATGTAGTAGCATTCTTTTGGCAAATTAGAATCGTACTAGTGTGATGAAACACTCTGGACACCAACTGATGACGAGAGAAATTGAAATAATATTTCATACGATATTTAAAAAAGAGAGATACTCTTACAAAATTAGAAAACTCATCTTTAATTTTTAAAAGTTATAAATAAGAGGATGGCATCATCGCTTGCAATTAATAGTGAGTTATGTTCATGTCGCGATTTCACACTGGATTGCATTTTATTTTTATGGATTACAATCTCAAACGACATTATTCACATGTTCTGTTTTTTCTGAATGAAAACAAGGATAACGTTCGAGAGGAAAATATAGTTAGCTTAATCTTTTTAAATTGTATGAGCTTTTTTACGAAGAGGTATTGCTGAAAACTAATATACACAGAAAACCGTATAAGAAATAAAAAAAATGACTAATGTCTATTCGTATAGATTCTCTATAGATTTCAGAAGAGTGTCATAAAACATATTTGTGGCTATCTTTTTACAATTATTCCTATTTGTGAGAATTTTATTACAACTTTTGAAGTTGCAGTCATCGTTTCTTAGGTTTATTTGACTAAGCACCTGTATTCTTTAATTGTGCAATATCCAGTTTTTATATAATTTTGCACACAGTAATTTATCTTTTCCAGGAATTTCATTCTCAGTAAGGTAATTTATGTGAAATAATGGAGAAAAGGCCAAATATCCAATTTAATTTCCATGTCAGCCTATGAGATTTAAAAAATTGTATCAATCGCTAACATAGCACGGATTATTCCATGTGGTTAAATAGTAAATGCAAAACGATTACTAATAGCCTAATTTGGAAGTCACCACCTAAAAAAGCAATTATATTTTAAAGTGACTAAACAACAGTTAAACATTTATGTTCTGAAATTAAGATTTTTTTTTTTTTTTTTTTTTTTTTTTTTTTTTTACTTCAAGTCATTTTGAATGTTTGAAACACATAACGAATTATTCTCGTTAAATCAGTATTCATTCGAGATTATTCTAAAAAAAATATTAAAGTGTATCACCTGTGATTAAATAGCTTGAAAATTACTGAATAAAAAAAAATACTCAAAGATAAAACACATAGTCAACACTCGTCATGATTATGTTAAGAAATTCCATTTAGAAAATGCGCTGAATGAAGCAAAATGTGCGTATTTATGTTTCTTTGTCTCCATTGCTGTATATAGTTTTGAAATATCGAGATTTAAATATCTGTAAATTATCTTTTTCTTTATATCTTACTGCTCTTAAAAAATAAAATAAAATACCATTGTAGAATTTCTTTCTTAATAATAGAAAAGTCTGTAAATTACAGAGTGATCCAAAATCAAGACGAACTTTTAAAATGAATACTTCGAAAACAAATCAAGATACAAAGATACGGTTTGCACCAAACGGATATAAAGAGACTGGGTTTTGTGTGGCAACGAAAAAATAGTTCTGTCGGTGACCAACAGATGGCGCTATAGTGGTTTTTGTATCAAAATATGATTTACAAATGATGTTGATAAAAATTTTGACATCTTACAATTCAGTTTAATTACAATTAATTAGTACTACAATAAATGTTCAATGTACTATCCATCATTCAGAAGTACAGATATGAGACGAGGTACCTCACCGTTCACAGCATAGAGTAGCATTTCTTGCGTTAGGGCAAACACATTTTGGCGGATAGCAACTTTCAGAGCTGCTAGAGATGCCGGTTGGTCACGGTATACTTTGGACTTCAATAATCCCCATAACTGAAAGTCCCAGGGTGTAAAATCTCGAGATCCTGGAGGCCATGCGTGATTAAAGTAGCGACTGATAATGCGATCTTCGACCAAATATTGAGAGTAGAATGAGTTACACAGGCAGAGCAATATGAGGTGGTGCTCCATCTTGCATAAACGTGACCATTTAAAGTGCCTGTCGCAATTCCAATTCAGAAATCCGACAGCACCATCTGTTGGTTGCAAATAGAACTATTTCTTTCGAAGCCATACAAAACCCGGTTTCTTTTCCATCCGTTTGGTGCAAACCGTATTTTTGATTGTTTTCGAACTATTCGTTTTTAATGTTTGTCCTTACTTTTGGATCACCCGATATTAAAAATTGACTCAATTATTGAACATATTATAGCGAAAGAATGCCATATAGTTTTAGCGAATTATTTCTTAAAAAATACGCTATTATTTCTTAAAAAAATATTTTTATTATTTGTTAAAAAATGCACTATTGAAACATTATTATGTTTTAATTTAAAAAATTTGCAATTCAAAATTAAGCATATATGTCGTGGTGCAAATCTATATAATATTATAAAAGGAAAATGAATTATACGCGCTATATATTTTAAAATTAAGATTCAAAAATTGGAAAATTTAATCAGATGCCATACTACTTCTTAAACAACTAATGCTTATCTGATTAATATTCTATTTCGAAAAAAAAAAAATCAAGATGAAAAATGTGCTTCTATAAAAAGAAAATTTCAAATATATCAAATAAATGTTTTTTCTACTTGCATTACATATTCCTTAAAGATAAAAAACATTGTTAACGAACAGAATAAAATGGTAAATAGATACTTGTTTTAATTTTCAATAAAAATATTCTATTAAATAATAATGGAATAGATATATATCATGTTTTCTATTCAATAATACTTTAAGGAAATGTGACTCTGAAGTTGGAGAATTTTTTGAAATAAATCTTTTAGAAAAACTGACTGCAAAAACAAAGGAATTGTTGTGTAATACTGAAACCATATATGTACATTCAGGTGGAAATATAAGCATTAGTAAGGAAAAAAATATATATATATAAATTCTGTTTGATATAAAAGTCTAAATTGAAAAAAGAAATAAAATATATAAATTCAAAATTTGTCTATGTTCAGACATTGCTTTTAGAAATTGATTAATCACGCACAATATTTTTTGTATTGTTGTACAAATAGTTTTCCAAGAATATGATAACTGATTATGTAAAAAAGACTTTACATCCCTGTAAAGTTTGCAAATTTAAAACAAGGTGAATGTACACAAAATACCGTTCATTACATAATATTGCTTACTATTATCTTTTAACACTAACATAATTAAATAGGCTTTTTCAAATGAAAAGCAAACTATATACATTTTTAAGCAAATGTATCTTAAAATTCTGTGATGGTGTCAAAAATATTGAATAATAATTTAGACCAAAAAAATGGTGTTTGAATATTCCATAACAAATTTCTGAAAGTAATATTTCTCTTAATATCCATTTGAATTTTTACAGCCATTTTTAGCTTTTAGAACTTGCTTGAACATTTGTTTATCTAAATAATCAAATAAAAGTAAAAATAAACATTTGACACTAAATTTGCTAATATAGTTTGATTATATACGTACTGTAAGAAATAATTTTTATCTTTATTATATGTATGTATTATACTGTCTATGTATATATATATAGATACAGATATATAGATACGTGATATAGATACGTATGTATACATAGATATACATACACACACACACACACGCACACACACACACACACACACGCACGCACACACACACACACACATATATATATATATATACTGAAGAATTCAATCATTTAAACATGTGATGTTGACAAAAGAGTGTGAAATCACTATAATAAATAGAAGAAACAAAATATTAGTTTAATTATACAGTACTATGAAAAGACTTATGAAAATTGCAAATGAAAAAAAATAGAGTATAGATAAAGATGCAAGCTTATACGAAAATCATGTTTTCAGGGGCGAAGGATTTGTTAATAGCGAGCTATTTTCATGGTTAAAGGAACACTATCTTTATTATAGTAATTTCTAAGGATTTTTTTCTAACAGTAATCTTTATACGAGTAGCAAAATCCCATACGCGTCAATTTTTATTAGAATAACTTTTTTCCCATAACATTACTTTCTCATATCATATTTACTGACTTCATATTTTTTTTTACAATTTGTCAAATTCAGATATGATTTGTAACTAATATAAGAATTCATAATATTAATTCATCCAAATAAAAATTTATATATATATTATATATATTATACTAGGTAGCTCAGCCTTAATTATGCTTTATACAGCCTTACAGCCTAATTACAGCCTTAATACTTAATTACGCTTGTGAGATCCACCCCAAACATGCAGATTTGTATATTTAGGTGTCTATTTCTTTGTAAACTAGTTTCCTTTCATTTTTCTTTTTTTAGGGAATGTAAGGAATTATAAATTTAACGATTAAATCTGATGTAATTTTCCCTTAATTTTACTTTTTTAATAATCACATGGATTATTACTTGTGCTTAGAATTTACAACAATAGTTAAAATGATTATATCAAAACATGCAGAACATGTCTTGTCTAAGTATATTTTATACCGGCTAACCTGCAAAGCGTTGCCTGGGCTCGCCAAAAAAAAAAAAAAGCAAGAATTGCAAACTTTGAAAAACACAATGAAAAAACTCGAAAATTTAAAAATTGCTGTACGAATTTCGTCTAAATTTCATCAAAAAGAGAAGGGTTAGAAAATTGAAACCGGATTCTTTTTACTAATGTGGAAAAATCTTATAAAATTGTGAAAACATATTAAAAATCACATAAAAATATAAAACAAAATTAAAAAAATGTGTTTCGAAGTCAGAATAAACTTTGAGAAGGAGAGAGCAGAATTTATTACATTCGGTCAAAAATTGAACGTTTAAAAATTCGCAGTGGATCGCGAAGACAAGTAAACATCGTTTAAAAAAAAATGGAAAAAATTTCGAAAATCAAAAAATTCAACATTTACTCTACATGGATAAAAGTTTTGAATCAAATTAGTTTCGCAAAATGTCAATTCGTAAAATGGAAGAAAAAAAAATAAAAATAAAAAAATGGATTGATAAAAATCTTTAATATAAAAAAATTGCACAGGAGAAAATTTTTCATATTCACATAGAATTTTAAAACCGAATTCCTTTTCCATATATGAAAAAATCGCCGTAAACTGAAAAAAAAAAGAACAAACAAAAAAGTTAAAAAATTGCTTTAAAAATCGCTGCTGATCAAAATAGGAGAGCAAAACATTTATCATTAAGACGAAAAGTTTGAAACCAAACTCTTATTAGATTAGAAATTAGAATTTTAAATCGAATTCAATTGAAAAAAAATGACTGAGAAACCCAAAAATTGCATTAATAGTCGCAAAATATTAAAAAATCACTAGGTTAAGAATTTACTGTTAAAAGACAAAATACTGCAAACAAATAATTAACTAAGATAAAAAAGTTTGAAACTGAAATCAATTTCCGAATCTCAAAAGATCGCCACGAAACTTGAAATATGGCTGAAAATTCCATTGAAAAATTTCATTAAAAATTGCTAAATATTTCGAAGTCAATGCTTAAAAGTTGAATATTAAGACGGATATGTGAGGACATTGTAATCAGAAAGTATTCATGAATAAACAAATGTTGACATGCAATGCAAAAAATCCTATTAGAAATAAAAATTTGCAATCGAAAAATAACTATATTGGGCAAAATTTGAAACCAAAATCACTTTCCGAATAGCAGAAAATTGACAAGAAGCTTAAAGATTAGCTAAAAATCTCATTAAAAAATATGTTGAAAATAGCTGAATGTTTGAATTTCGCTTCTTGTAAAAATTTAATATTCATTCGGAAAACATGGTAATCGGAAATCGTTCCTGAATAACAAAATTTCGACACGGAACGCCAAAAATCTCCAAAACTCGCTAAAATCACATTGAATATCGCATTACAAATTGGTAAAGTGTGAAGGACAAATTGTACTACATTTAATCCAGAAGTGCCTTAGATACAAATAGAACACTTCTATATCAATAAGTCAATTACAAAAAATAAATAAATAAACGATAGAACCTTATAATTTTCAGGGTTATTATTTTTAGGTCAAGTCTTTTAGCTCTCCGAAAAATTAATTTTTAGCTAATAAAAACATTAAATCCTAAATTACTCATAATTTTTTGGCGAGTAGAGTATAAATATAAGATCATACGTGCCAGAAACTTAAAATAATAATAATTAATGGAAAAAATTGTGAAAAATGGAAAAATTACCATTGCCCTGAAATAAAAAGTTATAGTCGTAGAAAAAACTGTCTGTCATACTTCTTATGAATAATCCAGTAAATATGGATTCCAAGTTTGAAAATCCGTCTGGTAGTTTCCAAGGAAATGGGTTTTAAAGCTCACATTTTTCCCATAGGATTGCAACCAGTGTTATTTTACCTCAAATAATGGGGATACGAATACGAAAGTAGGTGGTACTTTTTTTTTAATTATTATTCCTTATATTCAAACTCATTTTTGATTTTTTTTACATACTAACCAGGCTTCCTTTCTTTCTCTCTATATATATGTATATTGAAAAAAATATATATTACATTTTTTTCGAAATTCGAAGTAATTTTAATTTACTTTATAAAGAATTTTTTTTGTGTGTGTGTATTCGAAAAGTAATTTTCTAAGAATAATTTTACAATTATTTATATAGATAATATCATATTTAATAAAAATGTTCTATCAAGCCTTTTTTTTTTTTTTTTTTTTTTTTTTTTTGCATTTTTATAACGCAAGATCAACGAAGAATGTCGCACATTTTAGTTTGTATAACCGATTTTGTATTTAAAGGTTAAATTACCAAAGTTATTGTTATTTAATTACTGTTTCACATTTAACGACTACTACAAGTTGTAGCAACGCGATTTTTACATTTTAAGAGAGAAAAAAAAGCAATTAAAATATTTAATTTTTTTATTTCTCAATATTATACATATATTGATTTGTAAATATGTTAAAGTTATTTTATGGCAACATGTGGTAAAAAATTGTTTTTGTGTAACGTACATGAGAAAACATTTAATCAGTATCATGTAATTACTTTTTTTACTTTCTTCTATCTATACAAGAAGAAAGTATTGGATTCATGAAAATTTTCGACTTCCGGTTTTCGACGGATTTATACGTTTTAGCAGGTCTTGAACACGTTTTGACTATTTTTAGAAATGTCTGGCTGTGAGTCTGTCAGTGTGTCTGTCTGTCTGTATGTGACAAAAAAGTTGTGGGCGCTCTATCTCAAGAACTAATGCTCGAAATTTCATAAAATTTTATATTCTGTTAGACCTTGATATGAATTAGTGCCTATTGGTTTTTGGTGTAAATTGGCTTGCAGGTGGCCCTGCTATACTACGCTTTTCATGATTTTAATGATTGCTATATCTCAAGAACTAATGCACAGAATTTTACCAAACTTCAGATTCTGTGAGAACTTGATATACATAGACACTAATTAGTTTTGGTGTAAATTGGTATGCAGGTGGCGCTGCTATGCCATGTCTTTCATGATTTTCCTGATAGCTATATCTCAAGAACTATTGCACAGAATTTGACCAAACTTCTGATTCCGCAATACCGTGAGATGTATTGTCACTGATAAGGTTTTGGTGGGAACTGCCCAATAGGTGGCGCTGCTATGCTATATTTTGCACGATTTTTGCGATAGCTATATCTCAAGAACTAATGCAGAGAACTTCATGAAATTTCAGATTCTGTTACACTAGAACATATAACATAATTAGACACTGATTACATTTTGGTATAAACCTCACAACAGGTGGTGCTGCTATGCTACGTTTTTCATGATTTTCACGATAGCTATATCTCAAGAACTAATTCACAGAATTTAACCAAACTTCAGATTCCGGGAGACCTTGAGATACATAGACGATGATTAGGGTTTTGTTTGAATTGTCCAATAGGTGGCGCTGCTATGCTACATCTTGCACGTTTTTTGCGATAGCTATATCTCAAGAACTAAAGCAGAGAACCTCATGAAATTTCAGATTCTGGTACACTATAATATATAACATAATTAGACGCTGATTACATTTTGGTATAAATATCACAACAGGTGGCGCTGCTATGCTACTTTTTTCATGATTTTCGCTATAGCTATACCTCAAGAACAAATGCACAGAATTTCACCAAACTTCAGATTCCGCGAGACCTTGAGATACATAGGCGCTGATAAGGTTTTGGTGTGAAATGCTCAATAGGTGGCGCTGGTATGCTACATCTTGCACGATTCTTGCGATATACCAAATATTAGATGTTAATAAAGGTACACATTGCTACATTTTGATATAACATTGTTCGATTATTTGAATGCATTCTGTGAAATGTAATGAATCCTGTAAATAAATTTTTCCTGCATTAAAAGTTTTCATTATTCACAATTCTGTAACATTATATATGTATATATATATATATTAAAACGAAATTGATCATGTACACAGTTAAAAAAGAACTGCATTGGAAAATTAAATAGAATTAGTTTTATCAAATACATACACTAAAATTAAAAAGGTTAGAGTGAAAATTAAGATAATGAAACAAAAATTATATATATGTACCTATGCGCTAAATCGATGTAATTATTTGCACTTTTTAAATGGTTTAATTGACGTGATTTAAATAGAAGAAAGTTTTGTGATGACCACAACATGCTAGTGATATATATATATATTTTTATTATGAAATATTCAAGTCAAAAGAATACTGCGTATATTGCACAAATATGTTGTACCCAAATGACAAGAATACATCATTTGCGTGTCCGAAGAACCATTTAAAATAGAGATTTAAATGAACAAAAAGTCGAATCAGAACAATCATAACATTAAATGGATTGAATTCAGAGCGCATATGATTGTTTTGCATGTAAAGAAAAATAAAATAAAAATAAAAGTAACTGTACAATAATGAGTAGATAGGGTTTTGAGAACTTTTATCACGCACATTCTTCACCGTTTAAAATGGGTCACTTTATACATGCCTTTCGTAATAATATTCCTATTGTTTTACTTTAAAAAGTAAAATTTTTAATTGCGAAATTAATTTATATATATAAATATAAAAATCAGATTAAGATATAGACCTACCTTTGGGGAACAATTTTCTTCTGAAATATATGAAATTTTTATTAAACACACGTGTCTTTCATTAAAACAGGTAATAAACTATGAATTCATACAATTTTTCAATGAAATTTGAATTAACTTTTCAAACATATTTTAAAAAATTAGTAAAGAACTGCATTTTGCCAAACCTTCTATAACGACATTTTTTCAATATATTTTACTTTATTAGCATATTTTTATTATGAAACCACTTGCCTATTTTATGAAGCAAAAGATTTGCATTTCCCATTAAATTTGCTAATTTATACCAAATTTTATATAAAAACAGGATTAAAAAATGCGTATATTTCAATATATGAAATTAGCTCTTAAATTTTAATATACTAACTTACAAGTTACATTTTGCTTCCTAATATACTAATACATCAGCAAAATTGTGTCACAAAATTTTATTTTAATATCTTAAAAATCGTATAAGAAATTAAGTTTTTCTTAAAAATACGAATGAAAGACGCAGTTTAGAAGAGAACACAAATAAAAATTTTAATGCAGCACAAATAATTACGTATAAAATTTACAACTTCAAAATTATCTTTTATGAAGGCGTTTAAATGCTCGTGCATACATTATGCATTTGTGTAAAAATGTATTGTTTACCCTTTTGTGGCTCTTTAAAGGGTCATGTCCGATTTCAAAAAATTCATCTCCGATGTGCATTTTGGTCTTTAATTTTGTTTTCAGTTATCACTAAACCAATAGTAAGGCATTTTTCAATCCTAAATGTTTGAACTTTAATTTAAATTGATGAAAAGAAAATCAAAAATTTTCGCAAAAAAAGCCATTTGATGTTAGCAACATAGCTAAACGTACAAGTAATTTTAAAATATAAAAATAAATAAAAATAATATTAAATCAGTAATATTTTTCATATTTTTAATTAAATATTTTCAATTTTTAATAAAATTAATAACTTGTAATATTTTATTTATGTGAATGCAAAAGCAATAAATATACGCTGTTAAATTTTTAAAAATTTCTTCCTTAAAAATGCCTTAAAAAACAATCTGTAATAATTTATGTATATATGCGTTTGCGTGTGCATGCTTGTTGTCGGACGTTCCTCTCAGCCCGCACAACTTTGAAGAAAGTCCGTGGTAGTTATAGATGCCACCACCGATATTATTAGGTGATATTGGCCACCCACTGTGAGGATTGTGTAAATGAACACTGACGCTGTCAATTAACTGAATTAACAGTTTATTTAGAATATATGTACACACTAAATACGCTATTTACAATTATATACAATTACATCTCGAATATAGGTGATCCGGTTCAACATTAAATTAAATACAGTAAAGGTTGGCTGTGTACTGTTCAAATTACACCTTCTTCCTCACACTCAATGCACGTTAGATTCATTTTACTGGAGAACATTTTCGAATCTCCCAACACAAGGATACTCGGCCTTTGCTATCTGGCCCAGACCACCACACCAGGACGTCTGTGTCCCTAGCTCTCCAGATACGAACTGCTTACGCCCTACAACACTGAGCAATCTCTACCAGAACCTCTGTCCTACACACTCTCTAGGTACGAACTCCAGATACGCACTCCTCACATCTGAGACAAGACTAGCTCTTCTCAAATCACTATGTTTAACCAATGCTTATTCATTGGACACATTCCACATTCCTTTCTTGATTAGTGACATGTTTCTTGTCAGCTCATCATCCACATACGTCACTGACGGATGAACACGCCTCTCAGCAATCTCCTCTTTCTCCCAACACCACCTGTACATGATTACCTGTCAATTCTCCCTTCAACAAAGAAAGAATGTCACCTTGAAAATTCCAGTACACAGCCAATACAATATACAAAAGATTAAGATGGAGAAATAACGGAAATTCCAATCTGTAGCAGGTGCAGTCTCAGAACCTGACACTTGTGTGCATCTAAATGTTTACATTATTTTAATCTAATGCTAATATCTTAAATTATTTTAAATGCAATTAATTTTTTACTTACCCATCATACGTAGTATAGGGTAAGTCTTGCAATCGTTTTGAAAATCGAAAATTTTTTTTGACGGATTCACACGTTTCAGACACTGGAGATTCCGAAAAACATATTTTTAGAAAAAAAAAATTGCCGTCCGTCCGTCTGTGTGTCTGTGTGTCTGTCTGTCTGTCTGTAACCGCTCTATCTCTCGAACAAATTGAGATAGAGACTTGAAATTTTGTATGTGCTTAGTATGTAAGAATGGGAAGAAGCCTATTTAATATCAGTAACCTCGATTATCCGGAACTATTTTTTCGGACTCTCGAAAAATTCGCTCTGATGAAAGGTATATAAAAATTTTCGATTATTTTATTTTAAGAAGTGGACGTAAAAGGCAATAAATTAACACAAATTCTGCATAAAAAACGACGTCGATCGGATAATTAATTGTCGAGATATTTCTAATCCTGTTTTTCACATTCTTTGATTTTTCATGACCCTGTATTTCATTCAAATGTCAACTCAAAGATATCTTTTAATTGCAAATGAGACACTTAATTCGATGCAAGAAAACGGTAGTGAATATGATAATTATTTTTAGAGTTATAAGGATGTTTCTTTTATGCAATTCAGTGCTACTTGAATAGTTTGGCGTTTCATACAATTTATCGAAATTGGTTCATCAGAAATTCATTAATAGAGCATGATGATGTGTTAAAAATACTTAAATATACGTTTATACATATTTTTTTTTTGGAATTGTAATGCATTTTATAAGTTGTTTACATATGTTATGTTTTCATATATTATGTTATGCATATCCATGATGGGTAAGTATTACGGTGGCCTCCAACGACTAGTTTTTATTTTTATATATTATTAGTTATTAAGCTAAGCTGGGATAACTGGACCCACAAGGTGAATGGGCCCCAGACTATTAAAAAACAAAAACAAAGACAACAAGAATTTTTTTTTATAACTTATAAGTTTCAGATTTTGTCACCATTGCACCCTCATCTTTACTTTAAACAAAAAGTGTCTCCTTAATCATAGCTCTGTCTTTGTTTTGATAATTACCGAAATCTAAGGATTCATTTTTGCAAACAACAACAATTTGTTGGAAATTTCTTTGCTTCCTTTTGAAATACGGTAAGTACTTTTATTAAATAATAAAAATAAAAAAAAACAGATTTATTAAAAAATAATCAAAAAAGATCAAGAAAATCTTCCTTAAAAGATTAGGCATATATATGCATTCATGTTATTAAGTACTGTATATTTACTGATATCACATTTGCTACATTTTTATATGTAAGCCGGTGTTTGAATTACCCCATACATGTTTCAAGAATGGAGTTCCTGTGGCATGTACCAGGGCTAACAGGTCAATAAGGAATCCAGATAGCCCAACAGTTTTATATATATATATATATATATATACATATAAAACTATATATATTATGTGATTATATATATATATATATATATAAATATATATATATATATACATTGAGTTATTCTAACTTTACGGAAAATTAATGTTTCCATTTTTTTCTTTTTGCTTTCAGTAAAGAAAACTGTGTTATATAATATGTGAATTAATTAATAAAAAATTTCAAAAGTATATTGAAAGGTATGAAAAGAAGTTTCTAAGTAAGATAGTTAAATTTAATTAAGATAGTTCTCGAAATTTTATGGTCAGATGAAGAGGGGGACGTAAGACAAAATAGCATCTAATAGAAATCTATCGAAAAAAAAATAGTTCTTGTTTTATGTAAAAATGAGATTATATTATCCTTGGATTTATTGGATTAATCGAAATTTTATCGAAATAAATAAAAAAGAGAATGAAAAAAGAAAGAACTTGTTAATAGATTTATTTTTGTTTTGTTATTCTTAAATTACTCATGTGATTTTAATATTCATTAACTACACTAAAATAGATATGTACATTCGTAATTCTTCCGTTTTTTGTCTAAATATATCTAATTCCACATTTGTTGCTTTTTTTAGTCACTTTGACAGCAAAAGTTTTCCTTCCAGCGCTCTTTATTTGTTTTATAATTTACATGCTATGCCGGCTACTTTTTTAAAAATTATTTTAACGCTCTTTTACGCTTTTTTAAACAGTACATAATATCCCATAACAAAAAGAAGGCTCGTGGAATACAGTTCTACCTGGTCCAGCTAGACTATTTTTATAAGAACTCATTTTAAAAGAACTCAGGAAAAAAACATATATAATTTTTTTTTTTTATTTTTAAACATTAAAATGCAATTTTAAAAATTTCTGTCTCCTATAGTAAACCTAACAGAACACATTTACAATTGTTCGTACTTTAAATTAAATAAACTTTGGTTTTTGGAAGCTGAACTGACAGAATCTAGTGTTAAATCAGGGCTCAGTTTTTACACGTAACCTTATTCTATGCTATAATAAAAACATTGAAAAAATGAAATTTTAAAATAATCAACTGATGAATTTAGAGTTTATATCTGATTAAAACCTTCTGTAATAATTACCGATTATTACTTATTGAAAAAGGTTACAAGTAAATTATTTTAGAAAAAAATATAACCTTAATTGTTATTCAAGAATCTGCTTGAAATAACTTAACTAAAAAAAAAAAAAAAACGCAATTTAACAGTTAAATGTATTGACCACGATTTACTTAAATAAATACCATTTTTTATTGCGAAAAAATTAGCCATCGTCAGTGCATCAGAAGCGGTAGTCAAATTTGTTTTTTAAGCACATCAAAGTCTTAAATTAGCGACCGTATTAAAAAATCTGAAAATAGCTGGCATTAGCTATGCATATAATGTCATCATAAACTAAAGGACCTTGATTCTTGTGCATCACTGCCTTAAAATTTTAATCAAAGCTTCAAATATGTTTCCGTCTTTATCTTCAGTTACAATACTGTCTGCTGTTTAAAAACTGTCTGCTGTTGTTCGGTCGCTAGGTTCCTAATCGAGGACCTCTGCTCTTTCACTTATAAAAACTACAAATGTCAGATTTTTTTGTACATTTTTACATCACTTCTTAATAGATGAATGTTTTTTTACTTTGAAAGCAAACGGCTAAATGCCTGCACTTAAGCTTAATACCTTATAAAATAAATGTTATTTTCATATGAGTTTGCAAAATGCCTGGAAATGGACAAAAGAAAATGTGACTAAGAAAGATATAAATTTTCATAAGTTTTTAACTTAAATCTTTTTCAATAAATGTTTTGAGGATTTGTAGATAATTTACTTAGCTCTTAAACTTGTGATTGCGTTGTTTTAGGTTAATGGTTCGTAAATTAATGTTTTAAGGGGATTTGTTATTTTAGATCCATATTTTTCAACCAAAATTACTAAGCGCTTAAACGAATCAGTTTCAGAAAAGATATTTTTTCTGTCATTTAAAATGTCATTTTGTTTGGAAAAAATTAATGAATAAGTATTTGTATTCTTAGTTTAGCCCTGGAACTGAATAGTTTCTTCTACGTCATCAGGTGCCCATTTCTCATAGCCTAGCCGTGTATAATCCTTCGATTCAAGTTTTCGATGCCTGGGAACAATTCTCGTGTGTGATAGTGTAACATCCCCAGTAATTGGCACATTAAGGATTTGTCTTTAAACTTAGTTCAATTTTCATTACAAATAAATAAGATATTTACTTGGAAATATTTTTAAATCAAAGACTGCATATCTGTGCATCTATTTTGCCCACTATAAGCAAAAAACAAAATTGAAAAAGTATTTTTATAAAAATATATTTATAAAAAAGTTCCTGAAATCACCAGTAATTTGCACCTAGAGCACCAATGTATGTCACCTTGTGATCCAGTAATTGGCACATGTTTATATTAAAAAAAAATACTTTGCATTTTGCACAGGTTTAATCGCTTTAAATGAATTTACCAATGATGAAGATGCCATATTTCAAGTTTTTGAGAGTAAGAAATCAGCATATTAGTCTGAAATGTGAACAATTTAAAACAATACAATATACTTATATTACTACCCAGTAATTGTCATGCTGTCCCCAGTAATTGTCTCATGAAGCTTTAATGGATTCCAATTACTAATAATATTTTATATTTTCAAATAAAAACAATCGATAAACAAAATTAGTCTATAACTTTAAAAGTACTTCCAAAATAAGTGGTTTAATCTCAAATTCTTTGCGAATTCCTTGTAATTGGAATAGGTGCCAATTACTTGGAACTAGCAAAATTGAAGCACCATTAATTGGCATCTATCATTAATTCATAAATCCAAATACTTGTGTCGAAAATACTTTTACACAATTAGAGTAACCCTTTTTAACTAAACAAAACTGTTGTCGATTAAAATTTAAAATACATTATAAATCAGATAATAATGAATTTAAAAGCATGCTTTCTTTAAGCCAAAGAAGAAGCATTTGCCACAAAAATGGCTAATTTGATACAAGCCATATTTTTTCTCTTTAATAGGCACTATTGTCATCTAGTAACATAAATCAAAGTTATAATCTTTAACGTAAATGAGCAAATAACTGGTATATGGTCTTGCATTTTTAAAAGACTGGATATAAATCTTATTTTAGGACATGTTTGTAGGCTGTGCCAGTCACTGGTTAATGCCAATTACTGGGGATGTTGCCCTATAATTTTGTATTTTTCCACTGTTTTCTTTGTTTACATAATTCATGTGCAGTTATTTTATTTACTGCTTTGAGTTGCCATTTATCACTTCTTTGGTGTGTTTATAGTATTGTAAATACGTAGTGCCTATAATTGTCATTCTGTCTGTCCGTCCATCTGTTCGTGTATAAAATAGCAAAAACTACTCAACCGAATCATATGAAAATTAAAATGTATAAGTTTTACATAAGTTTGTCGAGTCACTTCAAATTTTATGAAAATCGGATGTACAGTTCAATTATAAGTACAATCAAAAGTATTCCGTTCCATTATGGTCAATGGGAAAACAAAATAGTTTCAAGGCATTATAATGATGTTATGCTCTTTCATAATAAAATTGATATGAATCTATAAATTATATACTAATATATACATTCTGTACTGCAAAGAATATTTATTATTCATTGACAGGGCCATGCAAAAATATATCATTACAGAATGGTATAAGGGGAAACATAGTTTGGGGCGCGTTTTAATTATAATAAACTATTTCATATTTTATGAAATTGATATACCTTGTTAAGGTTTATTAAAAGATACTTTCTGTATAATTGAAAGCATATAGTTTTTACAGGGAGATTCCAAAGATTCCGGCCATTATACTGTATCCGAAGTACTGTATACTATATCTCCACGATCGCAATATATTTTAAAACTTCAATGTAGAAGGAACGCATCTCATTTGCAACGATCTACGTGAAATTTCCGACTTTTTAAAAGGTTTTTTTGTCTCTTAAGTTTCTCTTATTTTTGCGAGAAATACTGGTTCTGATTTTCTCTCTTGATTCTATCTCTTTTTTCAGCCTTAATTATTCTTAAGATTATTTCTACATCGTAGTTTTATTTATAATAAATATATAATTAAAAGACGTACACTATCAATAAATAATTTAATTTACTCTATTTGTATTCAAAAAATAAAAACAAAATATTGAAATTCAAGTATATTTGAAAATTACAATATTTTTTAAAAATATATATTTACCTTGCATTATTTTTACTTACTTACCTTAAAAATCTTATGAGTTTTTCCATGAGCATTTTAATGCATTACATTTTCTTATTTTACTGTTTAGTACATATATATACAGGGTGATTCCAAATTTTTTTTACAATAAAAGAGAGGTGATAGTACACATCAAGACAAACAATATTAAATAGGAGACCAAGGGTCCAAAACGTTTTCCTAAGGAGATAGCCGCCATTAAAGTTTAGGGACCAAAATTTCAAATAAACATAAAAAACGGAAAAATCGGTCGATTGATTTGCGGTTTTCACTAAAATTATTCTTTATGCCGGCATTTTCTTAAAATTAAATTATAAAGATAAATTTCAAAATATGCCGATAGAGGGCGCTTTAGACTTTGAAGTATCGAACAACTATTTTTTGCCGGTATGTTTTGCATCTCATTAAATGTTTTCGTAAGTTTACACTCAAACTTAAATTTTGAGCTCAAAATCTGTAGTTGGGAGTGGTTAAGTAACACAAACTAAGCTGTGTTCAGAGGATTCAAATTTCAAATGATTAAAAAAAAAAACGGAAAAATCGGTCGATTAATTTGCAGCTTTCAATAAAACTATTCTTTATTTAGGTATTTTCGTGAAAATAAATTATAAAGATAAATTTCAAAAAATGCCGATAGAGGGCGCTTTAGAATTTGGAGTAATGAACAACTATTTTTTGCCGTTATTGTTTGCATCTCTTTAAATGATTTAGGAAGGTTAGACTTAAACTTAAATCTGAGTTTAAAATCTGAATAGTAGGGAGTGGTTAAGTAGCACAAACTGAACTGTGTTCAAGGGGTAGAGGGAGGTTCAAATTTAAAGTAATTATAGAAAATGGAAAAATTGGACGATTCGTTTGCGGTTTAAAATAAAACTATTCTTTAAGTCAGGATCTTCTTGAAAATAATTTTTAAAGATAAATCCCAAAAAAATTCGTCAGAGGGCGCCTTAAACTTCAGAGTAACCAACAATTCATTTTAACCATTAATTTTTTGTTCTAATTAAATGCTTGCAAAAGCATTTTAAATGTTCTCGGAAGCTTAGATTTAAACTTAAATTTTAAGCTCACATACTGAATCGTTATGAGGAGTTAATACGCGCAAACTGAAGTGTGTTCAGGAGTTAAAATTTAACCCTCTTTCCTCCTCGAGCACAATTCAATTTTTCGCTACTTAAACACTCCCAACGATTCAGAATTTGAGCCTTAAATTTAAATTTATGCATTTGAAAGCATTTAATGAGATTAAAAAAATAACAGTTAAAAATAGTTGTACGCTACTCCAAAGTCTAAGGCGCCCTCTATCGGCATTTTGTGAAATTTATCTTTAAATATTATTTCCAAGAAAAAACTGATTGAAAAAGAAAACTGCTGATTTAAAAATTAGTTTTAGCAAAAACCGCAAACGAATCGACCAATTTTTCCGTTTTTTACAATTATTTAAAATTTGAACCCTCTGAATACAGCTAAGTTTGTCTACTTAACCACTCCCAGCTATTCAGATTTTGAGCTCAAAATTTAAGTTCAAGCCTAAGCTTACGAAAACATTTAATAGGATGCAAAAAATAACGCCAAAAAGAGTGTTTAGTTACTTTAAAGTCTAAAGCGCCCTCTATCGGCATTTTTTGAAATTTATCTGTATAATTTATTTTTACGAAAATACCTAAATAAAGAACAGTTTTAGTGAAAACCGCAAATCAATCGACCAATTTTTCCGTTTTTTATAATCATTTGAAATTTGAACCCTCTGAACACAGCTCAGTTTGTGTTACTTAACCACTCCCAACTACAAATTTTGAGCTCAAAATTTAAGTTTGAGTCTAAGCTTACGAAAACATTTAATGAGATGCAAAAAATACCGGCAAAAAATAGTTGTTCGTTACTCCAAAGTCTAAAGCGCCCTCTATCGGCATTTTTTGAAATTTATCTTTATAATTTAGTTTCAAGAAAATGCCGACATAATGAATAATTTTAGTGAAAACCGCAAATCAATCGACCGATTTTTCCGTTTTTTATGTGTGATTGAAATTTTGGTCCCTAAACTTTAATGGCGGCTATTTCCTTAAGAAAACGTTTTGGCCCTTGGTCTCCTATTTAATATTCTTTGTCTTGATGTGTACTATCACCCCTCTTTTATTGTAAAAAAAATTCGGAATCACCCTGTATATAAAAATAGAAATCTAAAATTTAAGTAAAAAAATAAAATTTAAAAATTCAAGTAAAAAAAAATAGAAATTTAAAACCCAGTTAAGATAAAAGAAAAATAGAAATTTAAAATCCAAGTAAATAGTTTAAAATAAATTAATTAATTAAAAAAATATTTTAAAATACATCTAAAAATAAATTAAAATAGAAATTAAATATCCATAAAATATAAAAATTTAAAATCTAAGTGAAATAAAAATTAACGTATATCATATGAAAAACGGACTAATGGCGTTTCAGTTTAATGCAAATTAAAGTATAAAATCAAAATTAATGTACCGGAACTGTGGCACGAGTGGGCCTGTAGTTAAAAATAATACAAAGTAAAAAACAATAATAATAATAAGAAGAAGAAGAAGAAGAAGAAGAAGAAGAACAAAATTGAATGAGGGCGTTTTGTTCAATGTTCTTACACTGAAAAAAAATGCGTTAAATTTACAGCAAGGACGGCTGACGGCAATGTTCCAGGAGTTTATGCCTTAAAAATTGCAGTATAATCAGATTTAATAAATAATTAACATTCCATTTCACTGAAATTTTTAAGGCAAAATCTGCTGGTAACATTGCTGCCAGAAGTTTTTGCCGTAAATGTAACTTTTATTATTATTATTATTATTATTATTATTATTATTATTATTATTATTATTATTATTTTACATTGTAGATTATGCAACTTTGGAATATCAGTATTAATTTGTTTTGAAAATGACTCTGTGTTGTGTTGAAACAGGTCAACAAAATAAAACTATTTTTTTTGTTTTTAAAATCTCTATAACACCTTTCAACCCATTAGAAAAAATATGTTTAGTACGTATACAAATAGATTCAAATTATTTTCTCACAATTTTAAACCTTCCCTAATGTATTAAAATTATGGGAGAATGATAAAAGAATTCTAAAAATCCTGTTAGACAAAAATTATCAGTCTATTGTATATTTTCATGACTAAATATCTTTTGAAACACATTTTTAATAATATAATAACGTAAAATAACATTTCGATGGTTTTTATTAAACATACATTAGACGAGAAAATGACGTATTAAAAAAAACTTTGTCTAATATTTTAAATCCATGAGCTAGCCATTCTGTATTTTTTTTTTGTACAAAGAACAAGATTATTTGCTGCATTTGTAAAGACTGTCCTAAATCTATATAGTAGATGCGCGGCCATCTACTAAGATCTACTAAGTAAATAGTGGCAAATAAAGTGCCTTAATTCTTGCATTAAATAAAATATAAATAAAATATAAATAACATTAAGAGACGAAATATTTATTTAAGTACGTTTAACTGATTTAAAATAAAATAATTATAAACCTACATGCTGCAATAGCAGAGAAAACTTTTCCTTTTCTACGTGTGCGAAAGGAAACGTTGTAAAAATTGATATCTACACACACACACACACACACACATATATATATATATATATATATATATATATATATATATATATATATATATATGTAGATATCATTTGATATCTACATTATCATTGGACTATATATATATATATATATGTAGTCCAAAAAGTTTTTAATGTTTCAAGTGAACTTAAAGTTAAAAAAAATCCACATGACCAACGCTATAGCTGCAATAATAACGTAAATTTTGTATATAGCACTTAATGAATAAAGTGTATCGGCAGATCCTGAGTTCCGTGCCATAATGTAAATTAAATCAAACTATTAAACTTTAAAGGAAATAAAACTCGAGCAAGAAAAACAAAATAAAGACAAAATAAAGATGCTGTGGATCTCATCAGCGGTGGGTAGTTTTAAAACACAGCAATACATATGAATGGATTTGCATAAAGACTATTATAATGTAGTGGCAGTGGGTTTCGATTAGAGTGTTACAATGTAAAAAATCAAATGTACAAAAACATTTGATATCATAACACTCCCCCATCGGACCCAAACGCCACAGAAACAGCATGTAACACATTTAAAAATTATACTGCCGAAATAAACAAGTGTGTAATATAAATAAAAAAACAGCAATAAAGTTGTATTACCCAAGCTTCAGAGACACAGCCACGCAAAAACAACTAAAATCCAGCATTCCAAAATCAATCCGTATTCGTTTACATGTCGTTGCCACACGATTGCAGACATCCTTGTAAAACCGTCCAAAAGGCTTTAAGTTATACAAAATCATTAAATGCCAATCATATAGCAGTTGCTTAAAAATGCAGACTGTCTGTAAAACTGGTATATTTATTGATAAATTTTAGAGGTAAATTATTTTTATAGTGTTAAATGTTATTTAAATGATGAAGTTCCTTTAATAATAATTTTTTTTGAACAGAGCTTGTAGTAACGAAAAACATCACCAATGATTATATATATGTAAACATGTTTATGAAAATTTAAAGTCCAATTAACCAACTGATTAACTTCAAAACTAAAATTATCCCTCTTATTATATATTGAAATTTGTAAAGCATTTGAAATGTGGATTTTTAAATCGAGATAATCAGCAGCGTTATTGTTTTCATTTGTTTTTTTTTTCCAGGACCAGCATATCAGGATACATATCAGATGAAATTTCCAAAAATTTACGATCACAGTTCAAATTAATTAAATCATCGATGTATCTGAAAGCCAGAAAATTAACATCTTTATTTACACTAGAAAACTGATATTCATAAAAAAGAGGTTAACTACCGTGGAAGAATAAATTGTACCCATTCCTATCCCATTACGTTGAAAATAAATGTTTGAGCCTGTATAGACATAATTATTATATAAATAAATATTACACAATAATCTAAATAAATTAAGATCCAAATCGGTGTCATCAATAATCAAATCAGTAATTTTAAATAAAATATTGTTTATCTCTGTAATAGGAATGTTAGTGAAAAGGTTTTCAAAATCATAAGTTTGTATTTCTGTATGTCATTTTTAATAAATACATTTTTACTTTAATAGCTATTTAAAATAATCCAATAAACATTACTATTTTTATATTTAAATTTTAAAATATTCAAAAGATTTTTTAACATTTCTTCAAACCTGCTAATAAATTTGTTACCGATGTTATTTACATTACTACAAATAATCTATATTTAACAGGTATTTAATGAAATTTAGGTGTTGCGGATGAAAAAGGAAAAGACAAATTTTTAACCTTAGGCAAAGGAATATGAGTTGTTTTAGAAAAAGCTAGATGTTTCTTTATAAGCGTTTGTATTGTAGATTCATATAAACTATAGGTCACACTGTTATTGAGATCAGCATGTATCAAACCCGCATAAAAGCTTTTTCAGATTATTGCAAAATTATTAGCTGCTTTATCAACTGAACAAAAAACAAAAGAATTTTTTAATTTTGAAATTTCCCTCTGTATATCTAAAGTAATTTTGTGGTAAGTATAAGTAGACTCATTCATATAATTGGTTTGAAAAACTTTAAAATCATCCAAAATTTTTAGCTTCCATTCGTTAAAAAGGGGGATAGGCTTATTGTATTTATAGTTTAAATTAAGTATGAACGTATGTAGTTCTGAATTAAATAGGCTGAAAGGCTTTTTTAAATTCATTTTCCTGTTTAATCTGAATTTTGTTCCAAACTTCATTAGATGTTTCAATTCGTCATTAGATATGAAATTAAGGTTACCGGTCACTACATGTTGTCAATTTTTATCGTAATAGGGGGAATTCTGATATGAGCTACATTCTCAAGGGACATTTAAATAGGACAAGGTATTGACATATCTGAAAGTTGAAATAATACATAAATTTTTTATTGGAGATATTTCATTATGTTTAGTAATAATTTTATTTAAATATAAGTTATCAAAATTTTTTTGTTGGAAAGTACTAACAAAATATATTTTATCCATATTGCACTGCTTATATTTACCAATTTATACAATACAAAGTCTGTTAATAAATCTTTAAATAGCAAATTATCACAGATAAATTAATTATTTTTTTGCTGTAAGCTTTATAGAATTTTAAATTTTAAACTAAATAAAATAGTTTTAATTTCTTTAATGTTATAATTCTTAATAAAGAGATTGTATAAATCAAGTAATATAATGGCTGGATTTATATTTTTATATCACTCTTCTGTATGTCATTTTGAATAAATTCATTTTTAATTTCATAGCTATTTAAAATAATCCAATAAACATTACTATTTTTATATTTAAATTTTAAAATACTCAAAATCCTCTTTAAAATTTCTTCAAACCTGCTATTAAATTCGTTACCGATGTCATTTATATTACTACAAATAAATCTATATTTAACAGGTGTTTATTCTATATTTAACAGGTGTTAAACACCTGTTAAATATAGATTAATAAGAGGGATAATTTTAGTTTTGAAGTTAATCAGTTGGTTAATTGGAGTTCAAATATTCATAAACGTGTTTACATAAATATAATCATTGGTGAAGCTTTTTGTTACTACAAGCTCTGTTCAAATAAAAATTTATTTTTAAAGGAACTTCATCATTTAAATAATATTTTACACTATAAAAATAATTTACCTCTAAAATTTTTAAATAAATATACTAGTTTTACAGACAGTCTGCATTTTAAGTAATTGCTATATGATTGGCAGTTAATGATTTTGTATAACTTAAAGCCTTTTGGACGGTTTTACGAGGATGTCTGCAATCGTGTGGCAACGGCATGGAAACGAATACGGATTGATTTTTGAATGCTGGATTTTACTTGCTTTTGCGTGGCTGTGTCTCTTAAGCTTGGGTAATACAACTTTATTGTTTTTTTTTATATTACACACTTGTTTATTTCGGCAGTATAATTTTTAAATGTGTTATATGCTGTTTTTTGTGGCTTTTAGGTCCGGTGGGGGGAGTGTTATGATATCAAATGTTTTTGCACATTTGATTTTTTACATTGTAACACTCTAATCGAAACCCACTGCCACTACATTATAATAGTCTTTATGCATATCCATTCATATTTATTGCTGTGTTTTAAAACTAACCATCGCTGATGAGATCCGTAGCCTCTTTATTTTGTCTTTATTTTGTTTTTCTTGCTTGAATTTTATTTCCTTTAGAGTTTGATAGTTTGATTTCATTTTTCATTATGGCACGGAACTTTGGATCTACCGATACACTTTATTAATTAAGTGCTATATACATAATTTACGTGATTATTGCACCTATAGCGCTGTTCATGTGGATTTTTTGTGAACTTTAAGTTCACTTAAAACTTTAAAAACTTTTTGGACTATATTTTACATTTCGATAATCATGCTGCTATAGCGCTATATAGTTTTGCATTTGTATTCGTGTTCGGTTTAGATCTGGTTGTTTCGTGTCCATTTTTGTTTGTTTGTTGTTTTGTATTTGCAACGAGTATACTCTCCCGACAAAATTTATAAAAAAATCATCATTTACTTTAACTATGGGATTAAAAACGTGCACAGATAAACGTTGTAAAACTTGCCCGAATGCGGACTTGTCGGTAAACATTTATGCTAACAGTACAATAGATCTGAATTATAATTTTTGTAAAATTTCTCATGTTGTCTTTTTGTTAACTTGCATGGTTTGAAATCAAAAATATGTGGGTGAAACTTCTGAGGAGCTACATAAACGCATTATTAAACATCGGTCTATGTCTAAAAATGTTGTCATTTTCTATCCGCAACCCCTAAATTTCACAAAACACCTGTTAAATATAGATTTATTTGTGGTAATGTAAATAACATCGGTAACGAATTTAATAGCAGGTTTGAAGAAATGTTAAAAAAGATTTTGAATACTTTAAAATTTAAATATAAAAATTGTAATGTTTATTGAGTTATTTTAAATAGCTATGAAATTTTAAAAAATGAATTTATTAAAAATGACATACAGAATATACAAACTTATTATTTTGAAAACGTTTTCACTAACATTCCTATTACAGAGTTAAACAATATTTTATTAAAATTATTGATTTGATTATTGATGATTCCGATTTGGATCTTAAATTATTTAGATTATTGTGTAATTTTTGTTTATATAATAATTATATCTATACAGGCTCAAACATTTTTTTACAGATTAATGGGATAGGAATGGGTACAAGTTATTTTTCCACGGCAGCTAACCACTTTTTATTTTTTTATGAATATCAGTTTTCTAGTGTAAATAAAGATGTTAATTTTCTGGCTTTCAGATACATCGATAATTTAATTATTTTGAACTGTGATCGTAATTTTTTGGAAATTTAACCTGATATTTATTAAAATATATGCTGGTCCTGAAAATAAAAAACAAATGAAAACAATAACGCTGCTGATTATCTCGATTTAAAAATCCACATTTCAAATAATTTACAAATTTCAATATATAATAAGAGGGATAATTTAAGTTTTGAAGCTAATCAGTTGGTTAATTGGACTTCAAATATTCATAAACGTGTTTACATAAATATAATCATTGGTGAAGTTTTCCGTTACTACAAGCTCTGTTCAAATAAAAATTTATTTTTAAAGGAACTTCATCATTTAATTAATATTTTAGAATATAAAAATAATTTACCTCTAAAATTTATTAATAAATATACTAGTTTTACTGACAGTCTGCATTTTTAAGTAAATGCTATATGATTGGCAGTTAATGATTTTGTATAACTTAAAGCCTTTTGGACGGTTTTACAAGGATGTCTGCAATCGTGTGGCAACGACATGGTAACGAATACGGATTGATTTTGGAATGCTGGATTTTAGTTGTTTTTTCGTTGCTGTGTCTCTGAAGCTTGGGTAATACAACTTTATTGCTTTTTTTTTAATTTATATTACACACTTGTTTATTTCGGCAGTATATTTTTTAAATGTGTTATATGCTGTTTCTGTGGCGTTTGGGTCCGATGGGGGAGTGTTATGATATCAAATGTTTTTGTACATTTGATTTTTTACATTGTAACACTCTAATCGAAACCACTGCCACTACATTATAATAGTCTTTATGCATATCCATTGATATGTATTGCTGTGTTTTAAAACTACTCACCGCTGATGAGATCCACACCCTCTTTATTTTGTCTTTATTTTGTTTTTCTTCCTCGAATTTTTTTTCCTTTAGAGTTTAATAGTTTGATTTCATTTTTCATTATACCACGGAACTCTGGATCTGCCGATACACATTATTCATTAAGTGCTATATATATATATATATATATATATATATATATATATATATATATATATATATATATAATATAAAATAATATAATATAATATAATATAAGTAATTATATATAATATATATTTACAGTTTCTATGCATAACTGATTAATAATTATAGGTTACATCACCTTTTCTCATTTTAAATATACGTCTTCCGGATCCCTGGAACATAAAATTTCTACTTTTCACAAAAAGTCTCATGTGTTGTTTTACTAACATGTTGTTTTTTACCCCGTTCCATATTTTTCGAATGTTGGCGCGACTGTATTTACAGAATTTTGTAGGTACGAAATCTTATAAATATATCGACCGAAGTTACTTCGTGGAAGAGGAAACTATGTAATTATAGTAATGGATCTTACTATCCGATCTGAAAACAGTAGCAGTAGACTGATCAAGAAAGATTTTACTGGGAATTTTTTTAAGATAATTTCAACACGTACTGTCATTAATCAGTAGCTTTGGCAGCTTAAACTTTAATGAAAAGTACGAAAAGATACTCTACATACAAACGAAAATATTATATTACAGCAGTGCGCCGATTACCTGGATACCGATTAACCTGATAGACCAAGGATCTTACTTTGATCCAACCTTCTCCGAAATTATTGAAGTGGAATTTCTTTAGGCGCGAAAGAATAAATTTGACTGGATGTCACGAAAGTAAACTGTTAAATAATCTTTATCTAATCCTGAAATAAGAAAATCGCCAACAAATGAAAAGAGAGTAATCACAAAATCAACTGCTTATACAAACTAAAATGTTTCACTTCAAACATGCGAAAATCCTACACATGTACTTTTTTTCCACGACATTTCTTGTTCACTTTCAAAATCTCTGACTGGGATCAAGAATTTTTTTTGGCGTATTTTCCTTGGAAAGCGAGGAATGCCCTTCCCCCCCCCCTCTTCTCATCGCTCACGTTTGTTAGTACAGAGTGTGTAAATGTACATGTACTAATTTCTATCTGTACTTCTATTCATTACTTTGCACCAATTTTGTAGAAAAAATTCTTAAATTAAAAATAAACTAAAAAACCCCCTTCTAAGTGTATTATTTCTAATAAGTTGAAAAATGCACTACTACAATTTGTAGTTGTACGTTTGGAAAAATTTTGAAAGGAACTTAACTAAAAAAATAGACATAAGCATACTGTATTGTGATTACATTATTTCAACTCATATACAAAATAAGTTCTTCAATAAACTTTAGTGAAATACAAATGGAATTTAGTCAGTCAGATATTATTGACTTTATTTTCAAAATACCTGACTTGCTTTAAATTTATAAATATCTATAAATGAGTAATTGCAGCAATAAAACTTTGACGTCTTACATTAGCAAATGTCAGAAACAACACACTGGGGAATAAATAATGTATTTCTATTCTCAGCCGAATTAACCTTAATAACATCTAAAGATTGAGAGTTATCTCACAATAACTTCATAATAGCTCTGAGATATTTGAAAGTATGACACTTTAAATATAATAACTAATGATGACAGTTCAATTTCTTTTTGATTTCAGGAAATTAAGGACAGGACAAAGGAAATTCTGTCGTGTAGAATTACATATTATCAGAAATGGGCATCATCTTCATTCCATTTCTTCAATATTTCTTTTTATAATACTTTTATGCAAATGTGATTTCACATTTTACATCCTACAAAATATATCCAAGAAATTCTTCATTAGATGTATTATTCCATGTTTATATGTTTCGGATGTGAAAGCAATAATTTGCAATCGGTAAATATTTTATAACATAAATTATCGCTTGCTAACTCAGCGTAGAATCAACAGTGGGGAAAATATCCAAAGCGAGGATCGAAATCGGTACCCTTGAAATAACTCTACAAGTGCTCTACCTTTTAAGCTTTGCGGACGATGTCTATATTAGCATTTCCCATACGTTGGTAAGTCTGTAACAAGCACAAGATGGAACTTCTTTATGAGCACACAATCGTGCGGCGTAACATGACACATACAGAAGCCCAAAATCGGTGAACACATATAAAATTTTAATTAATTTTTTAATTAAAATGTTATCTGAAATCCTTAATTAATATTAATAAGAAATAATATATACTTATAAAAATAAATAAATAAATAAAAACATTTTCAAACATAATTTATTTTATAGATACGTTATAATGTACAATCTAAATAATATTCTACGTTGAAATTCTTTAATATTATAATAATAAGAAGAAATCAGATATAATTTAAAATTTTTGAAACAGTATTAAAATACATTAAAATTTTTATTAAAACCAAAATAGACATTTCGTATTATAAACATAACATCTCATCATTAAAAAACATTAATATGATGAAAAAAAGTGTTAAATAAGTAGTTATTCAGTATTAAAATTAAAGTTACATAAGCGCATCTTTAATTTCTGTTGCTTTAAGATTACTCAGACATTAAATATGAATGACTGCTTCTTCTACTATTCTTTATGATATTGATGTTTTTATTATATTTGGTGCTATTTTTATATCACCAAAGTAAGTCTTTATTGATTTAAATTTACTTTTAATGCATCTTAAAAAATAGAGATTTTATATTAAGCCTCGTTATTTATATTTATTGAGCTGCATATTTTTAAATAAAATTTACCCAATTTCATTTCGAGAATTATTTCCATTCCTTGATGATTTTTTAAAACAAAGCTAGTGTAAAGCTCCTTATGTATACTATGAATTGTTAAATACTATTTTGGGTCTTAATTTTAAAGATAAAAAGGTCAAGTTAGATATAGTATTCGCTCTCAGTGGGCACCATGCTATAAACTTATGAATAATTAACTTCTTGGGAACGAACGATTTTATATGTGCCACTTATAATTCTCAGAATCCTTCATTATTCCAAACATTTATTTTGGAAGCTCATCATTATTTAACTTCAAACCGTCCGTGTTTTTGAGGCCTAATATCTCGGCTAATTGCCAACAGATTTTTTCAAAATCATTATCAACAATGCTTTTATAAGATTTCTACGTTAGGTATCTTTAACGCTCCTCAACATCTTTGCTCAATGCCCACAAATTGAAGTTTGTGTGTAACAGAAAAATGTTCTTTTCTCAAAAAGTATGCAATCTAATGTAATCGCTGTAGTTTTCTGCAAGTTTTAAAGTAACATCTACTACCTCTAGTTTTTTTAAAAATAATTTTAGTTTCAGTAGATTTGGAATTAAATGGGGGGACTTATTTTTGCACTGTATTGTTGACGATATCTCAGAAATTATAATACCTAGAATGAAAAGAAATATATTTTTGAGTCAGCGAAGGAAAGCTTTCATAAGATACCTCACTCGATATACAAAAAAAAATATTTTTATTCTTCAAGTAACATAATTAGCCCCCCCAACCCACCCTCTTTTAAATGAATTCCTAAAAGTTTAATAATTTGTAAATATACGGGTCAATAATATTTATTACATCATCCAATTTGAGCCTTCCACGTTTTATAGTTAACATGTAGAATGACTGTGACAGACAGAGAGACAGACACGTAAGTGAACTTATAATGGATCCATTTTCATTAAGTTTTAAGTTATAAGTACGCATTCCTAAAAATCTAAAGAATCTTATTACTTTTGATTTACGAAACTCAAAGGCTTTTATAAAAAAATAATCAAGAAACGTTTTAAAGTAATATACACTTTTATATATTTGTCTAATTTTGAGAACATTAAAATCCTTCAAATGCGAAAATGATGATTTTATTCGAGAAAGGTACGATCAATAAAGAATAAGCTTTCTAAAACTTAAATTTTTATAAAAAAAATAAATACAAAAATAACGTAAGCATAGATGCATGAATAATATAAAATGGTTCATAAGACTTTCCTTAAGGGAACTCAATCATATTTAACATTACAATATACAAGTTTTACAATATACATAGAGAAAATCTAGAAAACTTCCTTCTTTCGGTTTGCTTTTGAGTATTTAAATCACTACCGCATGAAATAGAAAATGTATAAAAATCTCCTCAGGCCAAAACATTATATTTGTATAATAAGGTATCTTTTTCAGAGATATATGCTTTTATAAAGCATCGATTAAGAGAAACTCACATAACATTGTACATAATTTATTTTATGATTATACGAGGCCCTGTGGCAGAGTGCAAAAAGTATGTGTCTCCCTCGCCGCAGGTCAAGAATTTGACTCCCGACTGCGTAAGGTTCACTGCAGTCTTCATCCATTTTGAGTCTAAAAATTCATAAGAAGCATGGTTGGGAACTAAATTTCGAAGGTTCCCCATCATGCTGAAATGTAGCTGTATAGCACATCTTATGAACACATTCTCGGCAAAGAATCTTTTGCCTTAAACCACTACTTAAAATTACTTGTATGATATAGTGATATATATATATATATATTCTTGTTTGTGTGTGTGTACAATGTATTTGATGACAAATGCATATATTTACATGAATTTGTAAATTATGTTTAATGTACTTAAATAAGGCATTCTACAAATCCTTATCCCTTCACGACGTGAGCCTTTTACGAAATTTTTAATATGTTGCCACCGGTTTTTAACCCGCGAGTAGTCGCGACTTTTTTCACAACGTCATTAGTCGCGATAACGTCATTAGTCGCCCCCCGCATACCAAATATATAAAATAAGAAATATTTTTCACCTAATATACGAAAATAACATTACAACAAACAAATAAATTTGCAGTTTTCTTAAATTATGCATTTTATTCATGAGATCTTGAGTAATTAGCAAAAGTAAAAATGAACTGACATTATTATTTTTACGTAGACTTTTTCTCCAATTTCAACTTTGTTTCTAAAAATATACCTGAAAGAAAAACAGAGGTGTCCTGTTACTTAATTAAGGTGGTCGAGAAAGCTTCAAAGTCAGCTACATGGTAGATCTCCGTTGTATTTTTATTGTGATGCAAGTTAGGAGAATATAAGTTATACGGGCGGCGAAAAGACCGACACGCGACTACTGACGGGTTAAAAACAGAAAATTAAGAATTATTAAATCGGTAAAAATAATCCCATTAAATAAGGCAAGTTTTACAGGTGGGGATAATCAATGATTTTTAAGCCTTTTTGGGACTTGTATACGTGTCGTTCGTTTCCAAATGGTTAAATTTCTAATCAGTTCTAATGTTTCAACACAAAAAAACAACAAGGAGGCATATATTTTCAACAATATTTGCTGATGAATTTACAATAGAGGGATAGCATAAATTATTAAATACTTTTCAACGATCTATAAAACAAAAACAAATGAACGAAGCAACCGCTGCTGTTATTCAAATGCGAAAACGATTTAAACATTTCGTTTTCAAGCCACAAGTTTATTACCTGTAGCATGGTGCTGTACTAAATTGGGGTACAATTGGTAAAGACTACTTGCAAGATACATTTCTTCATAGGAAGGATTGGTAATGCTGAATCAATTGTTATAACGCCACGATCACTCGATTTAAAACCCTAGATTTTTAGGGTTTCGTTGATCTGACGAAAACCTATTCGTCTCTGTCCTCTGTGAGTTTGTCACTTATACGAAAACTATATAAGTCGGAGAGTTCAAATTTTGTGTACTTACAGCTGAATACCTCTTGTCACACAACAAATCATAAAATAAAAAAAAAGATTATTATTTTAATTAAAATGTATTTTTTTTAATTAATCCAGTTCATTTTGTATTGTTTTCTTTTTCTTCTACTGTTGCATGCAAGTTTAAACAGGTATAAAAAATATTACACAGCATAAAATAATGGATTAAATAAATCACGTGAAATGCGCACTTATTTGTTTTTATTTCATCATATTACATCCTCTTTATCATTTATTTTGACACGCGAAGTGATTTTTTTTAAATTTATTAAATTCCTATACATTTAAATTACGATATATAATTTCAATTTCACAATAAATCAATTATAGATATACCGGGTGATCCAGAAGTTTCGGGAGTTTTGAAATGTTAATAATTTCCAAACTATGCATAATACAACGGTCCGGTTTTCAGATATATGCTCAGAAAAATCTGGGATTTTTGTTTAGAAGGAATTTTTTTAAATATGTATAGTTACAATTTTAAGCAACAAGTGGCGCTGCTGTACATGACTGAATGCACCTATACCATGCGTTATATAGACACATGAGTTTATTGTGAAACATCTTTTCTAGGATATTGATGAAATTTCGTTTTAAGGGTAGTTTATGTTCAAACACTTTTTTAAGAAGTTGAAATTGCATTGAAAGGGAATTTTGATACAAAATTTGATGAGTTACTGCTATATTCGACATGCTTGCTTTGCACGTTGAGTTGATTTCTTCTCGTACCGTACGTGAAGTTAAAACCACAAAAGATTTGATGGCCATTACAAACGTGAAAGGCTATGGTGAGCAAGGTTTGAAAAAAGGGCTCATTGAAAGGTTGTAATAAAACCAGGAGTCCCAAATGTCTGTTGCAACCGTAAATGAGGTAGAATTCGATACCAATACTCAGTGGAAATCATCAGCTCATGGTCAGTGCAATACACTTGTAATATCACGATGAACTGAAATTTCTTTCTGCTCTGAGGATACTGTGCACGCTGTTTTGCATATGCTCACTCTGGTACTTATAAGCTATGAGCGTCATAATGAAAATTTGTTACCATTAGACACTAATTCTTTCTTTTTGGTAAGCTCTATCCTACCATTAAAAATAATACTATCAATTTTAGCGCCACCTGTTGGTAAAAATTGTAACTAACATAATATATTTGCTTCATCGAAAAACCGAATCCCGTAAGTTTCTAAGTATTTTTGTGAAAACCGCATACTTCTATTGTTTATAGTTGGGTAACTATTCGCATTTCAAAACTCCCGGAACTTCTGGATCACCCTGTATTTATATATAGGTGAAATTATATATAGAGATTATATATAGAGATATACATACATAAATACGTAACATATACGAGTATAAATAAACATTATACGCTTATATATTTCCTATATTTATTATGCATGTCAAATTTAAACAAAAACTATAATTTTTTCTGAAAAAAAAACATACAAAATCCAATAAAAAATAATTAAATAAATATAAATAAAAAAAGGCTTTAATACATTCCAGTAGTAAAAAGCTAATCCTATAGGCAACCACGTCGATTCCTTTATTGCCAAAAAATCTTCACCCCCTCCACCCCAAAAAAAGCACAGGTTATGGAATTTTTCCCGTTATTAATGAAACTTTTTTATATTTAATGCTATTACTTTTTAATATATATACTAGGAGGGGTGACCAAGCTATGCTCAGTCAAAATTAACTTTGTGCTCAACTCGATATAGTATTTTGACTGCATCATTCAATCTGTATTATTACTGTAAAACATGTTATTTATAAAAGCATTATTTATAAAAACAATCAATACGAAAACTGTGTTTGTATGCTCATGTTCATAAATTTTACTTTCTTTTAATATTTACAACGAAACGACGTAAATCCTAATCACTTTTTTTAGCGTGACTCTGATTGGATACAATTAAAATCCTATTAAGAATGTATAACAAATTTCTTTACATTCTGAAAGACAATATTTTTTGCCAAATGTAGTTAAGTTTGGAGCCATTCTTTCATTAGGCGCAAAATATGTGTTTTTGCTTTCGTAATCTTAATGTTCGATTTTTCGGTCAAATGTCAGTATTTTGTCAAATATCGACAATTAATTTGCTGTTGCCATATTCCTGATCCTGACCCGTATTACCCAAAATGACCCGCTAATGAAGTTTGATTAAGCATGTGACTTTGCTGAATGGTCTTCAGGTAATCAATTACAGTAGAATATAAAATTGCATCAAAATCGTTTAAGCAATTTCTTAAGTAACATTAGCTTGACAGCATTTAGCAATAAAGCGAAATGGCTCACTAATATAATTTTGTTAACATTCCATCAAGCACATAACTTTCAGCTTACGATCGAACCGGAACCGTCAATGTCGGTTAAGTGTCGGTAGCAGGTTGGCAACTGAAACTTAAGAAACTTCTATTTTGACAGCCGGTTGCGGTAATTGGTCCACATTTGTTTACATATCGGGGAGAGAGAGAGACTTATACCGGAAAGTGACGCAGGGCCGATATCTGAGTGCTGACAGTGGACCGATCAGATTTGCCAACATCGGTCCGAATTCAGAATATTTAGTATAAACCGATTTTTTTTTCATTTTCTCAATTTCATTCGAGTTTGAATTTTGATAAGAAATGTATATTTCATATATTTCATTAAAAATTCTGACAGTGATGAACAGAAAATATGTCAAAAGAACCTATATTTATTTATTTAACAATATTGATTTTGAATTAATTTTTAAAATGAATTACAATTATTTTAATCACAAAAGAATTTTTAATTTCTCTCCTTTAAATTATTATTAACTATTAGGAACTTAATCATAAAAAAACAGTCATAAATTCAAATACCTTGTAAGGTACTTGAATTTATTTTCTATTTATCTGTTCATTTTAAAAGCAATAACTCAGTTTCTAATTTTATTTTAATATTAATTACTAAAAAGTGCTTGGAATTATTTTACAAGTTAAAACATATAAAAGGAATCAACCCTTTTTTTAACATATAAAGATCAGATTTTTTTCTAAAATATTATCTCACAAACGAAAAATAAATTAATATTACTATCTTATTTTAAGATTAAAAAATATTATTGCAACAGTTATTCGGAATTAATATTGCTACATAATATATATATATATATTCTGCATTAAATTATGAAATGGCTTAAAGTGAATTCTCATTCTAATTAAAAGTGATTAATTACCAACTTATTTTTTTTATTAAACTAGTTATTTTATGTTAGAAATATATATTTCTTAATTTTAGGTAGCTTTCATTACAAAAAGTAAAAAGCTACCTATTGCAGCCGTCTGGAGGAAAGCACTTCCAGAAAATTTTGGTATATTTTCACCGATCATGACCCCCAGTTCCCAAAACCATCCTCCGTTCAAACGTTGACATATATATGTCCTGCGATAACTAACGTATTTATGAAGTAACGTATTTATGAACCGATATGAATGAAACTTGGTATGTAAATAGTACATACAAATATTTCAACCGAGTTCGTTGGCCAGCATCATCCGCTATCTTCTTTTAAAATGGCGGACATTTAATTTTTCTTTTAATTTAAAATTTAAAATTAAATTCGAAAAAATTAAAAGTTGAAAAATATTTTTATTTTCTGTGTTAGATCTTAACACACCAATTCCAGAACACTTTTTATTTTGTCTATATCTTAAAAAATGATTGAGTTATAGCACTTTGAATTTTTCTTATGGCTGACATTTTAAAACGATTTGATTTTTGTCATGTTATAACTACCGAATTTATGAACTGATTTGAATGAAACTTAGTATGTACATAGTTCATACAAATATCTCGACCAAGTTCGTTGGCCAGCATCATCTGCCATCTTGTTTCAAAATGAATTTAAAAAAATTAAAAATTTTAAATTTAAAATAAAATGCGAAAAAATTAAAAGTTTAAAGTTACTTTTATTTTATGTGTTAGATCTTAAAACACCATATCCAGAACACTTTTTACATTGCCTATATCTTAAAAAATGGTAGAGTTATAGCTCTTTGAATTTTTCTTATGGCTGACATTTTGAAACGATCCGTTATTTGTCATACTATAACTAACGTCTTTATGAATAAATTTGAATGATACTTGGCAGGTACATAGTTCATATAAATATATCGACCGAGTTCGGTGGCCAGCATCATCCGCCATCTTGTTTCGAAATGGCGGCCATTTAAAAATTTAAAAAATTAAAATCTAAAAATAAATGCGAAAAAATTAAAAGTTGGAAAATATTTTTATTTTATGTGTTAGATCCTAAAACACCGATTCTAGAACACTTTTTACTTTGTCTATATTTTAAAAAATGATTGAGTTATAGCACTTTGAATTTTTCTTATGGCTGACATCTTGAAACGATCTGATTTTTGTCACGTGATAAGTCGTATTTACAAATCGATTTGGATGTAACTTGGTGAGTACTTAATAAAGCCTGGACCGAATTCGTTAACCAGTTCCATCCGCCATCTTGTTTCAAAATGGCGGCCATTTAATTTTTTTTAATTTAAAATTTGAAATTAGGTACAAAAATGTGAGAAAATGAAATTAATTTTTCTTTTATGCATTTGACCTTGATACAAAGATTCCAAAGCATTTTTTGTTTTGTCTGTATCTTAAAAAATGTCTGAGTTATAGTACTTTTAATTTCTAGTGTTGCTCACAATTTGAAATGACCTGGTTTTCGTCACGTGATAACACGCGTATTTATACACCGATTTGGATGAAACTTGGTGCGTAGATAGGAAATACTGATGCCTGGATCGAGTTTGTTGGCCAGTTCCACCCGCTGTTTTGTTTCAAAATGGCTGAATATTATTATTATTTTAATTTTAAAATTAGGTGCAAAAAAGTAAGAAATTGTAAAATATTTTTCTTTTGTGTTTTGACCTTGATTCAAAGATTCCAGAGCATTTTTTTTTGTTTCATCTATATCTTGAAAAATGGCTAAGTTTTAGAACCTCCAATTAATTGACAGTGAGATTGATATTTTGAAACGGTCTGAAATTTGTCACGCGTTAATACGCATATTTTCAAACTGATTACTATATAACTCAGTGTGTTCATGGTACATACCAATATCTTGACCGAGTTCACGGGCCAACTTTATACGACATCTTCTTTCAAAATGGCGGCCATTTAAATTTGTCAAAAATCTTTTAAATGTATACTGATGTATAAACAAAAAAAAAATTGAAAAAAGGTTCTTTCTAAACTATTTATCTTAATAATGAATTCCGGAGTATATTTTGCTTTGTCTTTACCTTCAAAAGTGCCTGGGATATAGCAGTTTGAATTTCTAATGTGGGTGACATTTATTTTAATTAATTTGCCCGCGACAGCACTCGTATATATTAATCGATTTCGATGTGAGTGAGCATGTTCACATGAATTAAAGTTTCGATCAAGTTCATTGGGGTTTTTTCGTACATCATGCTGCTTTAAAATGGATATCGTGGAATTTGGCGACCCTATAAATTGCTTAAAATAAAATCAGGTTGAATAAAAGATGACTAATTTCTAAAAATTCCTATTAATATTCAGTATGATAAAAACTGGTATTAGTCTTATATAATCGTGTTCCACTATTTTGAGTTTCGTATATTTGATTTATATAACTTAATTTAAAATAAATAAATAAGTATATGAAAGCTGCCTCTTCCTCTCGGCATTGACGGAAGGACTGTTTTCTTTATTATTTACTTTATTATTACATTTAATTGCTTTATAATTCACAAATATAAAATTGCATTAACAGAAAAACTTCTAAAATTCATTTATTATATCCAATACTTACGCATTTTTAAATTTATGAAAAGGAATATAAAATATCGCCTATTTAAGTTTTCCTATATATATATATATATATATATATATATTTACATTTATATAATATGTATGTTACTTTTATTTTATACTTAATAAATATACAAAATAAACAAAATAGCATTGCAACATTGTCGTAAAACATAAATACTACTTTATATCATCAAATGACATAACATAATTTTTTATTCTATTTAAAAGTTATTACCAAATTATTATTATTTAAAATAAGTTTTTCAACGTTAAAAATATACGCTTTAGAAATTAACGCCAAGCATGTAATTTTGTTATAGTTTCGAATAAAAATTTTTATACATTTAACAATACTTCTGAAAAAAAAATTACTTTTAATTTTTTAAATATACTACTTAATGATTCTAAAATTTATAAGAAAAACAAGTCGTTTGCTTTAATTAATTTGCTAATTCTTTAATTTAAATATTAAATTAATATTTAAAATCAGGCGCATAAGACAATTACAAGTAAATGACTACATAAATAAAATAAAAACACTTTAATATTACAATTTTCCAATCTGTCAGTTACGTCAACGACACTTCCCATTCAGGTAGCACTTACTAAAAAGCCACACCCGTACTACGACCCATAATCCTCCCCTAACCAGGTCTGTCTTGTCCAGTGGTATGGCGTTCACCTTTTGAGCTAGGGGTTGCGAGATCCAATCCCGCCTGTTCCCGCACTGAAGTATGATCAATGGCTCTCAAAATACTTGCTAGAATGTTTAACAGATTGCGCTAACAAATTTTTTTTGCTTGTGCCGGTATTCGTGTGGTTAGCTATCGGCATAGTTTTTTGCCGATACCGGACCGGCTGCGTGCCTCATGAATCGGGCGGCATTCGCGCGGCGTATCAAAAAAGATACGGAACCGGTAGCAGACACTGGCTTTGGTCCAATACCGCTGGCAGTGGCAAGCGGCTATCGTCCGATTGCTTATCGATAGATCTGTGTTTGCTGGGATGCCACTCAGCCCAATAGTATTCTAGTGACAAAAAACTTTTCGTTACAATATTTAGGTAAAATTGACTGAGTCGTTGTTATATGTAATTAAAATGATTCTAATCCATTATGACCCAAAATGACTCACTAATTGAATTTTCGCAATTATGTGTCTTAGCCCAATGGTTTTCTCTTGGCCGAAAACGATATAATACAAAGTATAATAAAAATGGTGAAAGCCATTTTCTACATAAAATTAGCATGACCCATCATGACCCACAAATGAACTTTATAATAAAAATCTCTCGAACATGTGACCTTGCTCATTAGTTTTTGTGTGTCGAAAAATCTTATACACAAAATTTAGATGAAATCGATTTAGCCGTTTTTTAAATATAATTAGTTTGACCTTGACCCACTAATTGAATTTCTCAAGCATCTGACCTAAACCAGTGATTTTCTTGTGTCCGAAAACGATAGAATACAAAATTTAGTCAAAATTGCGCGATACATTGTCTAGATAAAATTAGAATATCTCAAAAATGAAACACTAATCGAAATTTCTCGAATACGTCACTTAGCTCAATGATTTTTTGTACCAAAAATGTCTTGTATACAAAATTTCGTTAAAATCTATCCACCTGTTCTTTAGATTTAGCTTGACCATCATACATCATGACCCACAAATGATCCTTATAATCGAAATCTCTCAAACATGGGATTTAGCCCATTAGTTTTATCATGTCAAAAAATTGTTGCATGCAAAATTTCGATGAAGTTTGATTCTGCCGTTCTTTAAATATAAATAGCTTGACCCGGACCATTTATGACTTTTTATGACCCATTAAGAGAATTTTCTCGAACATGTGACCTAGCCCAATGAATTTCTCGATACCGGAAACGATAGAATTCTAAATTTAGACAAAATCGTACAAGCCATTTTCTAGATAAAAATAGCGTGATCCACAAAGACCCAAAAATGAATTCATTTATCGAATTTTCTCTAACACGTGACTTAACTCAATTGGCTTCCCGTAATCCAAAAAGTAGAATATAAAATTTGGTCAAAATCATTAATGCCATTAATCATCATTTGGTTAAAATAGAAGGAAGAATGCCGTTTTTTGATAAAATTGGTTTGATCAATAATAAAACAAAACTGACCCACTAATCTAAATTTCACAAACCTGTGACTCAGCCCAATAATTTTTTCGTGCCAAAAAATGGTTGCATGCAAAATTTCTTTAAAATCGATCCAGTCATTCTTTAGATATAAATAACTTGACCCAGACCCATTATGACCCAAAATGACCCACTAATTGAATTTTTTCCAACATTTGACCATGTTCAATAATCATCTCGTGCCCGAAAATGTTATAATACAAAATTTTGTCAAAATCATAAGAGGCGTCTTTGTAATAAAATTTACACACACACATACACACACAATTTTTGCTCGTATTATAGTATAAGATATATGTGTAACTAGTATTCGAAAACGAAGTTTTCACCAAATTGGTGTTAGAAACAAATCTCACCAATGTGGTGAGTATATGATATTACTGCGCTTTTTTAAATAGAAAAAGGGAGTAATTTCTACATAAACAAAAAGAAAAGTTCATCAGTTTTTTTAGAGCTGTTCATGTATTTCGGCAATATATCCTTTCTTTTAGGAGCCAGAATTGTACCCAACTTTAGTGAAGGACACTCCTTCAAAACACATTGATAAACTGTTTAGAAGGAGATAGTAAACGGAACCCTCTGTCAGATCTGTGATCACACTAACACACTTGTTTTTATTTAAGGGTTTATCAAGACCAGCTGTATGCAACAAATGTTCGCGATATTGGTGAACTAAAACGATGAATCGCTGAGGTTTTAGGGGGGATAACGGCTGAGATACTCCGCAATGTTTAAAGTGAGATTAAATCATGGAGCTCATTTACAACTTCTTAAATATGCAAAATAAAACTGATTGAAATATGCTTGTAAAGGAAATATTATTCAAATTAATACATAAATTTATTTTTATGTTACAGACTTTTAAAATGCGCTCATAAATTTATGCTCACCCTGTATATGGAAAACTGAAATATTAAAGATCGAAATTTGGATTCTGTTTCGCAAATAGAAGAACAAAAATTTAGTTAGAAATCCATGAGAAACAATAGAAAATGCAAAAAGTTATATCAATGCATCTGTGATGCTTGTTTATTTTATTATTATCATTATTATTATTATTATTATTATTATTTGTACAATGCGCATATATATTTCACTTTCTTCTGTTTAATATGGATGAAAATGAAAAATTATTTTAACGAATATTTCTTTAAATTTATGACCAAACACTGAGATTTTCCCTGCATCAGTAAAAAGAAAAATACGCATATGTTTTCATAATTTCTATTATGAAAGGATAAAACATATTGAATATAATTAAATAAGGAAATAAAAATAATGTAATATCTTAAAAATAATAAATTTTTATTTTTATTAAAATTGCCATGAATTAAATAAGTCGTAATTTCGTGTTTCGAATACATTTTATTATAAAAACAAGAACAAAAAAAAAGGATAAAAGTAACTAATAAAGGATTTGTTTATTCAAAAGCAGTAATCATTCAACTACATTTCTTGTACGCATATTACATAATAGTATTAATTTTCGGAAACTATAGCATAAATTTTAGTTCTTTAAACTGTTGATTAAAAACTAAGGAATATTAAATATATCATTAATCACGTACTGCCTTGAGAATAGAAAATAAGGCTACATAAGATAATTGTTTACCCAATGAAAAAAATCCTGCTATGCTTAAATGTAGATAAGCTGTAATTAATACTATACATCATGCGTCTGAAAATAAACATTTTCTCCTTAATTAGAGAAATAAATTTATATTTAAGAAATAAATGAAAATGGATATATCTTTTGTAGATTAAGTATACTGCAAAATAATATAGTTAATGTATGTAAAAAGATAAGATACTTCTTCAATATTTACAGAAATAAATAATATTGATAACATTTGGTATACATTAGAGTGTTAATATCTCAGCATGATTTTCAGAACTTAACAGGACGATTTGCAATTCTGAAAAAGAAATCGAGTATCGATAAAGATCAACATCGCGTAAAACAACAAAAATCACAATAAGTAGTTCTGAAATTACAGAACCTGTTGTTCTAGAATCGTACTTCGATACGTGGACAAAATGAGCTGAAAAACAGTAATAACTAAGCTTAGCAATCCGTTTGTAGAAAATTTTGATCGTAAATCGTGATAACAGGGATAGGATAGATGATACATATGATGCTGTATATAGATGAACATATTTGAAAGGGTCTATCTGTATTTTTTTCTGTAAAAATATGTGAATTTCAGAGAAAAGATTAATATGGTAACAATAAAGTTTTCATTGTTAAGTGACAGAACAGGTGCGAAAAAATTAGAAAGTGTTCCTTCCGGGAAGCAATTTACCCCCCATTGGTTGGAGGCATCACCGAAGGCATAAAATGGTTGGTGACACAAAATAAACGTATACCTTTGGATAAGAGTTTACAAAGTGGTAGGATAACATGGGTTGAAATTCTGTGTTGGACAACATGTCGTGTTCATTTACGAAGTTTGTATCTACTCAGACACTGTTCAGAAACGCCACTCAGTTGTAAGAAATTGGGTTCCATGCTCATATGTTAATTTCAGTTTACTTTCTTCTTTAAAATATTAAATGGTGCTTTTCTATCGTTATTTTGTTTTAACACTTCTGTTTAAGTTTTTAACATATTTTACGTTGCTTCATTATTTGCTTATTTAAACCATAACTAAACATAAAAGAAATAAAAATTGTTTTTAGTGAGCACTGGTACCTAGTTTTTCTAAAAAAGCATAAATGACAACCGGTTTCCACTTCTTCACATCTGTCGAGGAACAGCGTATCCTCCTATACTTTGGGATAAGTCGACGAAATTTTTATGGAGAAAAACTCCGGCTATTTTCCGTCGCTGTCTATTGGTTGTTTTTTCTTTATTGTTTTAAATTTCTCTTGGGAATCAACTAAGGGGTAAAAAAATTTAATAAGATTATTGAAACCAGTTTTAAAATTTGAAATTTCATAGATTGTTTCCTAAAATGGCATTGATTAACATCTTTCATTTTTGAAATTTTTAAAGTGATATAAAATATAAAAGCATAAATGAGCATATTTGTAACTGTCTATATGTATTTTACTTTGCAAATTATCCTTATTCGCCTTTTTTAATAACTATAATTTTAATTATTGTTAAAAATATTTTATGATAATGCAGATGAATGTAAATATAAGTAGTATATAGGATACTTTTAGATAACTAATGGCCTCACCCCCATATGTATTATGCTTGTCAACCATCAACCACGCATCGCAGACTCTAAAAACACGCTGATCTTTCATATCTTTTAAAAAATTAAAAAAGATTAAATTGTAATAAAAACTACTAGTGTCGATATCCTATAATGGTTTGCATTCATTTCCCTATGTTTGGGGGATATTAAGGCCGAATGAATTGTTTTCGAGACACCTTACGGTTGTTTTTGCGATTGATTAAAGAAACTCAACCCCAAAGTACAAAAGAGCTTTTATGAAATGGCTAAGCAAACAATTTTACAAAGACGCTATAAAAATTTATTTTAAATAAGATATTTTATACTTGCCTTTTTAAATATGATATACGATCTGACTTTCGAACATGCGACCGGACCCAAAGCTTTCTGTTGTCCGAAAATTATAGAATTAAAAATGTTTGCATCGTTTTCAAATAAAAATATTTTGACCCAAGCAGATTCAAAAATGACCTGTTAATCAAAATACCTCGTACACGATATTTATCTACATAGTATTATTGTCATCCAAATTTTTTTGTACTTTTGACCAAGACGAATAATTTTCTCGTGCCAGAAAATGATATAATACACAATTTTGTCAAAATCATTCGACTCGCTTTTTAGTTGTAATTAGCTTGCCCTGTCTAATAAAGACACATGTCCAAGTAGTGAAATTATCTTGAGCATGCGATGTAATCCAATGCTCGTTTCGTGCCAGAATACACTATAGTTGTGCATTTTGCCAAAATATTAGTTGAAGAGTTTTTACACATAATTATCTTCACTGTTAAAAATAAAGGTGCTAAAACCAATTGCATTTGGCGCCCAGGGGTAAAAAGGAGTTACCATTTGACACTCGCGGGCTTGAAAATGTGTTTATAGTCCCGTTTGATACCGAAATGGTGATTCTTTCTAATTAGCGTGCCGCCCAATGTATACCGTTGGAAGATTTTCACCCCTTAGTCATTTACGACTTCCCCTTCAACACGCCGTCATTATTAGATCAAAACAACCATTTCTCCCTTCGATGACTATCACCGATCGTTCGCTATCCCAATTTCGTTTAGAACTTCGGATGGCTAATTTTTGGCGAGATTTTTATATAAAGCAACCTTTCAATTTCAGGACATTTGAACATTTCAAGGAGGTTTGAACATTTCAAGGTGCAATGTGTCACCTCTAGTTTTAACAGTGCTGATCCTGACCAATAATGACACAAATTGAGCAACTAATGAAATTTTCTTGAGCATGCTACCTAGCTCAATGGTCTTCACAAGCCCGTAAAAGATTCAATACAAAATTTTGTCTAAATGTTAAGTGCCGTTTTTTAGAATCATTAAGCTTGACTAAGATATATTGCTACTAGAAATCCGTAACTAATCGGATTCTGTTTTTTTTTTAGTCTGGAACTTTACCTAATAGTCTTCTCGTTCCTGAAACCGTTGTAATTGGAAATGTTCTCAAAATATTTTCAGCTGCAAGATGTAATTAAGTTAAGCCTGACCTATTGTGACAAATAAACCGTATTTAATGAACATGCGACCTAGCTCAGTGGTCTTCTACGGCCCGAAAACGATAAAATACAAAATTTAGTCAAAATCTTCTTATAGTAAAAATTATCTTTCCCACAATGATCAAAAAATGACTCACTAATAAAATTTTTCAAACCTATGATTTAGCGCAATGTTCTTCACATAATCCAAAACGGTAGAATAGAAATTTTAGTAATTTATATTAATTGATTTAGTAGTAAGATTTCACAGGTCAACACAAATCTGGGGTTTGTAGAATAGCAATTTTTTGTTAGTAAATCAGTCACGCTCATCACAAATAGATATTTAATTTTGATATAACACACATTTTTTCAGGAAACAAAAAAGGGGAGGGTGCCTCTTAGTAAAATTAATGTATAATATTTTTACAAAAATACATTTTTAATAAAAACAAATATTAATTTCTCAGTAAAATGACATTAATACATGTAAAATACAATGCTGCATTAAAGGATGTGAAATGGAAATATAGATGGAGATGATGCCATTTTAAGTGTTGATATTTGCCTGAGAAGGAACAATTTTCCTCAGCATATTTGTAGTGAAAACGTAGTTTTATTTTGTTTGTTTATTCATATCTAAAATTTGCTTTGTCAGTTTCTTATAGAAAAATGATATAAAGAGGTTGTATAACTAATCCGAACTCATTTTGTTACATCTGTTGTGGATATGTAGTCAAGAAAATTCAGCGGAACATTACCAATTTCAATGAAAAGGCAAAAAGGTTCATTACATCGATATGAAACTTGATGACCAGGTAAAGAATTGGCCCCCACGTATAGTTAGTCACACAAACATACGTGTTAAACATTTACGGAAATGTAATCAAGATAAAATCACACCTCTTCCTTTTGCTATTTTAATCGTACGGCGAGATCCAGCTAATAAGGAGGATTGTTATTTTTGTTTAACAAAAATAAAAGTCTACAATTGCAAAAAATAAACAAATGTTGCGTTTCTATAGATCATTCTTTGTATTGTACGGTCCAGATTTATGTGTGCCTGTACCTCCTACATCTCTTTATTTATCATTTGATTCTCAAGAATTGAGCTGTAATGAAACTGAAATCTTGTAGACAAATCAAGCAGCTGATTTTGAGCCACAAAAATTCATGCAAGGGGAATTAAACAATTTAGTACCCGTTTTAAATCTTTCGAAACAAAGTGCTGAATTTTGAGGATATAGACTTAAGAATAAAATGTACTTGCTTCAGGAAAACATTTTCATGGAACAGAAATCAAGAAAAAGAATTTACCAAGTATTTTTTCCAAGATAATTCACTTGTATACTGTACAGATATTCCTGGATTTTATTCTCCACCTATGATCATGATTAATCTCAGTACGAGTGATGTTGAAAGTATCATGACATCACATATTATTGTTAACTAGCGAGCTACGCCCGCTAGCTGGGCTACTTTTTACAAACGAACCTCGGTATTAAGCAATATATAATAAGCAAAAAAATTCATTTAATAAGCAAGTCTTGGTGTTCGAATCCTCAGCACAAAAAAAGTAAATTAAAGAGCTATGGTTGTTATGCGCCCATTATCCCGTTAAAAATATGTGATTTCACACAGTGGGCGGTAAGCGCCCACCGTGCGAAGCCGGCCCACCGGCGCTACGCGCCATGGTCGCCTTCGTCCCGTTAAAAATATTTGGTTTTGCACGGTTGGCGCTGCGCGCCCATAATACATTTTCTCGTATTTTTTGGATCATCAGAAGAAGACTTTTACGCAGATTCTGAATATGTAATCAGTTTTTTTCTACTTTAAAAACTGTCTGTATGATGGTTTAAGACAAAACGCGCAAAAAAAGTTTGTTTATTAAAAACTGCAAACGACTGCTATTAAAAAAAATAAGTAATTTTATTAATATCACAAACAACATAACCAACAAATAATTTTAGCAGCTCGTTTTCCGTTTGTACTAACAGAAATTAGTATTAATCGCGTAAATCTTAGGTTACACAATATTCGTGTATGCTACCAAAAAGAAAAAGTATGAAAATGAGCTACAACGATTAATACTCACATACAGAATAAATATATGAATAGCCAGTTACATCTGAGATCCTCAAAATATTATTTAGCAACACTATTACCTCTTAGTGAACATGTCTTGCTGTCTTAAATAGTTGTACTTATTATATTAATTAAACCGCGTTTAACATTTTTTACCAATCACTTCTTTTTCTCTTATACATTCTTTGACAAAATGACGGGAGAAAAATAGGTTTTCGGCTGCTTCTTCTTTCAGCCAACGAGGAAAAGTTCCTGTTCTTCACCGCAAGGTAGCGCAGTGTTCTGCCTCAGAGCTCCGTTTGAGGCCTGTTTTGGAAATAAGACGTTTTCCGTTCCGATTCCCGACCGGTTTTTAATTCATAACTTTTTTTAATTTTGGTCCCACGGTCTCGAAAATGCCCGAAATGACTTTCCCGGAATTTTTCCAATCGAAAGACACCTCTCGCGACTTCCAACGTGCCCGCGTTGCGAACTATAATCGGCTTCAAGCAGACAGACAGACAGACAGAGGCGAACGGATTTTATTAGTATAGACTAGCGAGCTACGCCCGCTAGCTGGGCCACTTTTTCCAAACAAACCTCGGTATTAAGCAGTATATAATAAGCAAAAAAATTCATTTAATAAGCAAGTCTTGGTGTTCGAATCCTCAAGCACAAAAAAAAGTAAATTAAAGAGCCATGGTCCCGTTAAAAATATGTGATTTCGCACTGTGGGCCACGTGCACTTGAAAAAAAAAGATTCTGGATCAGAACTATGGTCGCTTCGCGCCCATAGTCCCGTTAAAAATATTTGGTTTTGCACGGTGGGCACTACGCGCCCTTAAGACATTTTTCCGTATTTTTTAGTTCCTCAGAAGCAGATTTTTACGCAGATTCTGAATAAGTAATCAGTTTTTTTCTACTTTAAAAACTGTCTGCATGATGGTTTAAGAAAAAACGCGCAAAAAAAAACGCAATTAGCGCCGATAGAAAAAGCGATTTTCGGCTGTTTCTTCTTTTAGCCAAAGGGGAAAAGTTCAGGTTCTTCACCGCAAGGTAGCGCAGTGTTCTGCCTCGGAGCTCCGTTTGAGCGCCGTTTGGTATTTGGGACATTTTTCGTTCCGATTCCCAAGGGGTTTTTAATTCATAACTTTTTTAATTTTGGTCCCACGGTCTCGAAAATGCCCGAAATGACTTCCCCAGAATATTTCCAATCGAAAGACACCTCTCGCGACTTCCAACTCGCCCGCGTTGCGAACTGTAATCGGCTTGAAGCAGACAGACAGAGGCGCACGGATTTTATTAGTATAGACTAGCGAGCTACGCCCGCTAGTTGGGCCATTTTTCCAACCGAACCTCGGTATTAAGCAGTATATAATAAGCAAAAAAATTCAATTAATAAGAAAGTCTTGGTGTTCGAATCCTCAAGCACAAAAAAAAGTAAATTAAAGAGCCATGGTCCCGTTAAAAATATGTGATTTCGCATGGTGGGCCACGTGCACTTGAACAAAAAAAAAATTGTGGATCGGAGCTATGGTCGCTTCGCGCCCATAGTCCCGTTAAAAATATTTGGTTTTGCACGGTGGGCACTAAGCGTCCATAAGACATTTTTTCGTATTTTTTAGTTCATCAGAAGCAGATTTTTACGCAGATTCTGAATATGTAATCAGTTTTTTTCTACTTTAAAAACTGTCTGCATGATGGTTTAAGAAAAAACGCGCAAAAAAGGGAGAAAAAGAGGTTTTCGACTGCTTCTTCTTTTAGCCAAAGAGGAAAAGTTCAGGTTCTTCACCGCAAGGTGGCGCAGTGTTCTGCCTCAGCCCCGTTTGAGCGCCGTTTGGGATTTGAGACATTTTTCGTTCCGATTCCCAAGGGGTTTTTAATTCATAACTTTTTAAATTTTGGTCCCACGGTCTCGAAAATGCCCGAAATGACTTCCCCGGAATTTTTCCAATCGAAAGACATCTCTCGCGACTTCCAACTCTCCCGCGTTGCGAAGTTTAATCGGCTTCAAGCAGACAGAGGCGGACGGATTTTATTAGTATAGATGCCATTTTGGAAATTAATTTCTACAGTTTAAAATTTAATTTATCTTTTCACAATTATAAATGTAATCAAAACTCTCTTACCGTTCTATAAAGAATGTACCTATCTCTTCTTTTTGCGCGTTAAATTCCAATTACTTAAGTGTTCCCATGCTCAGCTGAAACCGTTAATAAAATAAATCAAAAACAAATATTTTCTCATCCTAAAATCATTATCTGTGCAAACATACATTCGTTTGGTCAAAGAATATATAAAAAGATATTCTTAAACCATATACTCCCGTTGCAGCAGTAATTTATACACTTAGTATTCATTTTCAGATTAATAGTCAAAACAAGTATCTTTTCGGCTGCAAATATTATATTCTGCGTCCAACATCTGTGTTTTGCTTCTAGATATATCTTTCCCATTAATCAGTGTTGGCATGTATATTTGTACATTGGTAAATTAAAATGCCAATTAATGGTCCCGTTGGCTTTTTTTTTAGTCAAACCTTCATTAAGTGCTGTATCTTTGGGTATATAATAGTTTTGGGTACCCAGATTTTAGCTCGACACATTGACAATCGAATCTGACGGTGAATGAACATTCTATATATGACTGCATGTAGAGCAGCTGTTTTGTCTGTTATACCGGGAGTCACTCCGCGAGAGTGTAGAACTCTCTTCTCATTCATAAAAGCCACATACATAATTTGATCGCTTTTTTTTAAGTCTCCCTTACCCTAGCTTTTGCACAATCGCAAAGTAATTTTACTTAATATGGCTGATTTTATACGACTAAAATATTGACGACTATTAAATTTAAATTAAATGCCTTTTTAAAGTGTAAACGAAAATAATTCTTCATAGTGGGGACTATTTATTGATTCCAGCTAGAGAAATTTAAAAGGTGTCTTTACTTAATAATGTTTTAACATCAATTCCTGTAGCATTTTCAGTAATTTTTAAAGAATCATATGAAAACCTGATTTTCTCCTCAGTAAAATGATATATTAAGACTATAAATGGCAAATCTGTGGGTATTTTAGCATTTTATCAATGTTATTATGCCAGCAAGTCGACCATACCAAAATTCCAGGTTATTATGCGAGTGGGATAGTCGAGATAAACACCATTACTGGATAAGGAAAGATTAGCAAGAAAGACGGCAAGAAAATATTTAAATGCAGAACCAAAAAATGTTATTCAGCAGAATTTAGTTGATCTAAAAGAAGTATTCTTGTCTCCCCTGCAGATTAAATTAGGTTTAAATTAAAAATTAGTAAAAGCCTTAAATGAAACAGAGGATCGTTTTCGATACTGAAATGAAAATGTTCCACACTTATCGGTAGATCAAATCAAAGAAGTGTTCTTTAATCTAGATATAAGATGGTTAATGACGGCTGAAAAATGTGAGGAAAAAAATAAAATCTTTCGAGAAAAATGCACACGTTACTTTCACAGATGTTACTCAGAAATGTTTAGAGAATTACAAAAATCCTAAATACAGAACATTCGTTGAAAAAAAACTCTTCAAAACTTGTAACGTAACAAGTATTTTCCTGAAATTCTTGTTGAAAATCTTGATTATCAAGGTACGAGGTTCCACCATGACATAAAATGCACAAAAACCCCTGTAAAGAACACTGGAATGTCAATATGTTTGCAGATTACTGCGACGGGCTGAAATGAGACAGTAAACCAGCGTGAAAATTTAAAGGACACAAGCATTACTTTTATGATAAAGAAAAGTAATTTTGCTGTATATATTAGAATATAATTCATTATTAAACATGCACACGCATTTATATTTGCGCATGTCATTTTATTTATTTATTTGTATTCTTTGTACACTTCTAATGAGCATTGTGTAATTTAAATATTTTCAAATTCCAAATTTTTAGATTCCCAATTGTAAAAAATACTGATGTGATACATAAAAATGGATATTATTTTTAAAATAAGCATTGCATATTTCTTAGAATTTACTCAAAATCTTCAAAACCTCCGACAAAAAGTTAAATTTTGTACGCCTGTGTTTTTATTATATGAAGTTAACTTGACCCGTAGCTATCGAAAAATAACCCAATACTGGAATTTCTTGAACATATGACCCAGCTAAAAACATTTCTCGTATTATAAGACGTCTAAATGAAAATTCAGTGAAAATATATCATGTCGTGTTTTACATATAACTAATTTGACGTTGTCCCATAATCTCCCAAAACGACCCATCATATTTTCCTGAATCGGGACTCAGATTAATGATCTTCTAGTTCTCGAAAACGGTAGGGTGCAAAATTTAGAAAAGATCACGAGGACCGTTTTTGAGATAAAATATACGTACACAGACACCGGTAGGCAGCACCACAGATAAACATCTCATCGTGTTCGTGGGTACAATTACAGAATTAGTTGAAACTCGATTCACATGTTAAAGGCAATCGGTATGCTAAATTATATGCTGGTTGAAAACATCACCCAACTTTAGCGGATATTTCAAAGATTTGCTATTGTACGCTCGTAGTCCATGTTGTTATGCCAATAATGCAAGAGAACACAGTGACAAACTGATGAATCATCGGGTCGGTATAAAATCGGGCTATCAAATATTTTACAAACAAGATGAGACTTATCGACCGGATTGCGTTTTAACCCTTATTATCCTAGCGGTGTTTGATACCAGCAATCACTAGTTTGAAAATAGCAATTTTGTGTTAAAAACATCTTATTATGATTTTCAGCTAACAGATAATATTCCTCTAGACTGCTAATGTTATTCTAGATTGCTTAAAGAAATAAAATAATCAGTCAAATAAAATCAATAACTTTCCGTTTTATACTGTCAGTCTCAAGAATGTTTCGCTTGTTAAAGACTTTGAATGTTAAAAAAATGGCTGGTCGGCAAAAGTGAGCATATTTTACGTAAATTTAAATTTATGAAAGAGATAATTATGTATTAATTATTATTTATGTCTGGATGAGCTTCCAATAAAAAAAAAATCTCTCATATAACTATATGAGAAAATTCTCGATTTGAAATGTTGCGACACTGTATGATACCGATATGCTTTTATGAATTGAAAATGCTTTTTATAATTAAGGATGAATCTATGTGTTTATTCCTTTTATCGTATTCTATGAGTTTCATTTTCGTTTTTGAAGAGAACATTTTTTCAAATCAGTGAATACCGGGTGATTCAAAATAAGAGTTACTTTAAATTCTCCGAAGCTGCTGGTGTTAGAAATAAATTTCCATTTTCAAAAATATTTAAATCATTTAAGAATTTTTGCTATATATATACATATAAATACGAAATTTAATGTCTATACATTCAGAAACACAAAAGTAAATATTTAATTCCTCTACGGCAAAAACTAACAGATTTATGATGCTTTAAAGTTTAAGAAATTTCGGAGCTTTTCGGCACTGCAAAAATGAAAGAGAAAGGAAGACGATTTTTTACTGCCGTAGCGCTCCAAAATTTTACCATTTTTAAAGAGTAACAACTCGGTGAGATTGTTTCACAGAAGAATGGAACATTTAATTTTTTATGTACCAGAGTATAAAGAAATTGTTTTCTAAATCTAACTTCTAGTGTAACGGTAGGATACACGTACTGGGTGTCATTTGTAGCGTGAGGGTGGTTATGTAGATGAAAGGAAGACATAATTCTAGATATAAGTTTAAAACCACAGTTTATTTAAAATGCTAGGACTCAGAAAAGTGGAGTTTCAGTTCACTAATTTCAATAACTATTCACAATACCAAGAGATTAAGTTGAAAATATACTCACAACCCTCGGCGTAGTCTAAGTCTGGGCACTTCAAACCAACTTCTCGTTCAGACTCAGCCAAACGCTAGATTGAAACTTTATAAAACAGCCCGTAGCTGTAAACACTGTTTATTATAAAAATACACAACGTAATTAAACTATCTCTTACCACCGGCACTTTTCCTAGATAGCTCGGCTAGTGATATACTAAGTCGGCAAACGCTGCTGGCTATCTCACTCTAAAACTCCTAGCTAATTCACTGGAGGCTAATAATAACTCGCAATAGCGCAATCCAATTCACTTGGCTGGCTTTCGCCGCCTTCTCCTCACACCTTCTCACACAGCACGCGCTCCAACTCAAAGCTTTTATACATTGCAAACTGAAGACGGCATTACGAATTTGCATATTACTTCTAGCCACGACATAACTGTAGAACCAAGGCGACACACATGCTCTAGAAATTTAAAGTAAAATAAAGGATAGAGGTCGCTTTCACGCCACACATGTTAAAACATTAACGTCACGATCTCATTAAAATGCTAGAGTGCCTTTATCACAAAGGACACTCCTTCACACTAGGACCACATTGACCGTTTACAAATTAAATTTCGTACTTCAATTAAATATCGTTTTATTGAAATCTATGTCAAATCTTCATTTTGGTTCCATCTTAAAAGAGCTGTAGAGGGTTTAATACCTTTCTCCCTCTACGCCGGTCGGTTTCTTTAAAAGAATCTTTAATCAAACAAAATACATCTAGTAAGGATTAAAAAAATAATATATAATCAAATATCAACCATTGATTTCTTATTCTTATTATCTCACATTATCAGGTTCAAAATCGATGTGAACGACATAATAGACAAAAGAGTCTGCAATAATTATGCTTAGCTTTTTTTCAGATTTTCTATCTTGAATTTCAAACTTCTAGCTAAAAGGTCTGCAGATATAAGGCGAAATTCTATCAAAGTACGACTACCTCATTGAACCCGCTTACTTGGGAATTTCTAAAATATATAAGATACATGTTTAAGTTTATTAGAGAAGATTATTTATCGTCAAATTTATACCTCTGTCTAAAACTACAGCTGAGATATAGTGAAATGACCTAAAAGTTTCGTAACTCTCTCGCCAATCCTTTTAGGAAGAGGAGAATTTCTAAAATCGATGAACTAAATGTTTAATTTTTTAAAGATTTGTCATGGTGAATTTCACGCTTCTACCTAAAGTTGCTGTAGGTATAGAATTAGGGCTAATGGGGGGGGCTTCAATAGGGCTAATGAAGGGCAATTCTCGAAAATTTACCATAAAAAATCGCAATCGTAAAAAACACAATTGATACAGTCATCGATTACGTGTACGTCAGTCTATATACTTCCGAGAATCTGCAATCGAGATGTCCTACAATTCGTGTATAAAAATCATTGTTTTTACTTTCTTATGGAATTGATTTTAGTAAACACGTGGAAACTAAAAACAGAGCAAATTAAAAAACAACAAACCAAAGGGAGGCTATAAGGAAGCCACAGTAGTAGAAGTATCCTGTGACGCCATTCTCATTTTTTTCTAAATGTAGAAATGGCGCGGGTAGGTATAAAAAGATAAATAACCTAAAGTATGAACAATTAGAATTTTTTGTCAATTAGCAGCAATATAGTTAAGAAATAACAATTAAAATCATTCCTTGTGGCAAAAGCAGGAAGTAAAATCATGCTGAGTGGGATCAATATTTTATATTTTTTTCTACGTCATTTAAGATTATTTCCTTAATTTTCCCATTATTAGAAGATGTTTTTCTGCAGTACTTTAAACGTACTCCCAGAAGGGCAAAATGTGCGAGCGGCAAAGAAAATACATAATATGAATAAGTGATCACAGGGCTGACCAATGATATATCACATGATGGGTGTAGGCTAAATTAGTTTAAAAATTCCCCGGGAAAAACAAAACGGGAGGAGGATCTTCGGAGCCCTATAATATGAAATAGTGGTCACAGATCTTTCCAATGATATGTGAAATGAGCGGTGCCGGCAAAAGCTTTAAAAGTCCAGTTCATGGTTCCATCTGGCATATTCAACGAAAAACATCCTTCTCTTTTCTCTTTAAACATTTGATGCATTATAAATAATACTTATTGCTAGGCCCCGAAAAAAAATCGATTTATAATGATAAAAATACTCCAATTTCAACAAAGTTAAAAAAAATTACTCCCGCCCGAGGGTCTAGAGAGGATGGCAGAAAAGTCCATAATATCCAAAAGTAGCCCAAGTGTTTTAAGGCTATGTATCACATGACAGGTCTTAAAAAAATTTAAAAATTCTGACATCCACTTTAGCTCCTCTTGGAGATAGAAAATTTTAAAGCACTGGAATACATGTTTAATTATTTTTTATTACATTTTTTTTCAGCAACTTTACTTTCTTTTTCAAAATGGCTGCTGAGACATGTCAAATGTTCTACCCCTTTTAACTCACTTATTTGGGGGGTATTGTAATTTCTGAAATATATGTTTAATTATTTTTTTAGTAGGATTTTATTCTAGAATTTCATACTCTTATCGAAAATGGCTGTTGAAATGTACCAAGATGTTCTAGAATTTTTTATCTCCCATTTAACCCTGTTAGGGGGTGAAAATTTAAAAAATCCCGTCTAATTGCAAGCTTTTAACATAACATGTGTATTTTCCCTAATTTTCAAATTTATATATTTAGATGTTTCGGCTGTGCATTGATTATTTGTCAGACAGGACAAACTAGTTTATATATATATATATATAGATATGTTCTTTTCATCTCTTTTCAATTTTTCTAGCAGTCATGCCTATGTACTTGACATGAAAGTCAAACAAACTGTCTTTATAGTTTTTAGACGTTGAATTGATAAAATATCACACAACACACACAAAATTGATCGAAAAATTTACAGGACAATAAGTAATTCAAAAAATACTGCAACCTACAATAGAAACGTCTCTATAAATACAAATATGCAGTTTATAAAATTTATAGACACAGAGACATACAATTTTGTACGGAAGGTTAATGACGAACAGAATTACTCACTTTTAAGAGAATTGGAACACATGTTTTCTCCCTGAATGCATCAATAAATTAATTTTTAATATTCAACATATAAAAGTTAACTAAAAGTAGCATTAAGTACAATCAGAAATTTTACAGTATCAGTTATGTGCCTCTCTTGTTTGAAATAATTAATTATGCATTGATAATATGTATCAGCGTAATCGCTAAACCATGTGCTAAAATGAAAAATCTCGCACACCGTAAAATAGATTAAATCCCTAATGACGAAATTTCAGGCATATATATGTTATTTTTTTACAGTTAAAGAAAATCAGAAAGAACTTAAGTACATAGGCTTGTCAACGGAAAATTTAACAAGTTTGAAAATGCACGTCAGAAGTAGCAAATGAGTTTCAAAGTTTTTAAAATATACAGTAATTCGGATAAAATACAATATCCGAAATCTTTTGTGTATCACTGTAAATACTCAATGTTTTTCTTTATACAAAAATTAACTTTTAATGAACCTCAAAAACGTATATCAATTTCTTAAAGTGTGAAATGATTCAATATAATTAAAATGCACGCCAAAAAATGAATTTCCCTATACCATTATGTAATAGAATACTTTTGTGTGGCCCTGTATATTGACAAAAAAATATTCTTTCCATCACAAATTGTACAGAATGTATATTTTATTTTATATTTCATAGATGGATATGTAATATTTCATGGTTGAAAAAGTGAAACACCATTTAAATGCACTTGAAACTATTGTTTCCCATTAATCGTAAAGTAACGGCATACTTTTGATTGTACCTGTAAATAAACTATACATCCGAATTTGATAAAATTTTGAATGACTCGACAAAATTATCTTACAATTATGTATTTTCAATTTCAAATTATTCAGTCGGATAGTTTTTGTGTTGTTATATACGGACAAGCGCATAAACGGACGGACGGACTGAACGACAACTATAAGTGCTACGTATTGACATAATTACGGACGCACCTAAAAGGAGACGGAAAGAACATATTACAGATATAAAGTACAGTAAACAATCTAAGACTTTTTTAAATGTTAACCAAAAACCAGATATTGACATACATTTCAATAACGCAAGAGTCATAGCCATACTTCGAATTATTAAGCTTCGATAATCAGAGAGTCCTGCAAAATCTTAATTCAAAGAAACAATATTTGCAACGACGACTTATCCCACAATATTTCTAAAATCTGCTATAGAATATAATATATATCAAATGATTTTGAAATATAATTATAAATCGCCTCCCTTCCTCCTCCTTTTCCTCTAATTTCGACTCGCCTACATCTCCACACGCACAGAAAATTCACGAGTTTTCACTCTATTTCTCTTTATTTGATGTGGATTCGCCTACAGCCACTTAGACACAGATCTTTCCCGAATGTTCACTAATCTGATTTTTTTCCCCTCCTGATGACGCCTGTTGATTAAAGTTGAATGCGCTCGTGGTTTTAAAGTCTTTTGACGGTCTTTTATATTTCTAAGACCTTTCTATGTACATTATAGCACCTTTTAAGTAAATTAAATGTCAGAATTTTCATATATCATATTTATTTACTAAAAAGTATTATATATTTACTATATAAATACCGTTATTATAGCTATTATTATTATTATCAAACTCTCAAATGGAACTACAAATACTTATGGGGAAAATGAATTTCATAAGAACATGATATTCCAAAATACGTTCTAACAAATAATAAAACCCGCTTTGAAATATCCATTGACATCTGTTTCTATGGCAACTCCCGTGAAATCAGAGATAGTGAAAGAACTATGAGTAAACATCAACTGAAGTTTAATTAAAAAAATTCAATAAAAAATAATGCTTGAATTTTTTTTTCTGTTTATTATAAACCAATACATTTTACTGGAAAAATGTTGAAAGCAAAAAAATGCCAAAATTGACCGTCTGAAAAGGAAATTTCTTATTTCATATTTAGACACAAGATTTGATGACCTGAAATATATAAAAAACAGAAAATTTGCATGTTACATTTGTGATTTATGGTCCTGTTTATTCTGCCTTTGCAGTAATCTTTAAAATTTCATGTAAACATGAGGTTGTTGACTTTTAAGATGTTTTAAGAGATGGTATTTATAAATGAACGAATGAAAATTAATTGAAGTTGCTATTTAACGGAAACTGCTCGGAAACTAAGTTACTGATTTCTTTTTTTTTTTTTTTTTCATAAAATTTAGAAAAAAAAGTCTTACATTATTTTAATTAAATGAGTTCCTTCTTTTTCGATTGCAAAACATAATGTTAATAACAGTATATTTCGCTAGGTGTCTATAGTGTAGTGGTAAAGCATTTGGTTTCCACTCAAAGAGACGTTGGATTCGAATCTCGGTGGAACCTTAAAATTTTTTTATTAGTATAACTTTTTCAGATGGATTTAATTAAAAGAAAAATTCTTATTTTGGGCATTTAAAAGGCTTTTTGCGCAGCGGTAATTTCAGAAATCTCTCTCTTTTTTTTCAGGCAGCGAAAATTTGGAATTTCAATGTATACAAATATTTTTGCTAGGTGCTGCCATCTATCGGCCATTTTTGAAATATTAGAACACATTTTTAATCTTATAAATGCAAAAAATATATTTAAGATTTTAAAGGGTTTTGTTTTAAATTATTATTTCGAATTTTAATAAACATTAACATCTTTTTTCAGCACCATTGAATTTTAATCATTATTTTACAGAATTTTAATAAACATTAATATCATATTTTTTTAGCACCATTGAATTTTAATTTAAACACCATTGAATGAGCGTTTAGAAAGTCAAACTATTAATACGATTTTTTTTTCTAAATTATTCAGCATTTTAAATGCGCTTTAAACTTTTTTTGGCTATTGAACAATTTCTGTTTTACCTGTACCTACACTAAATTTTTGAAATTTCTCAGTTTAAAAATTTCAAGTTGTTTAATTTTACTTAAATATTTGTTTTTACTTTTCATTTGATTTTAAAAGGTTTTTCTAATTATTTTTAATTTAAATTTAATGATGCTTTCATTTAAGTATAGATTTAATAAATAAATTTTAACAATTTTGATTTATTAATTTAAGGATAAAATGTTTTAAAAAGGATATTAAACGATGCCCTCTGTGTGATCTGAGATCACACATATGCACCTACTTCCAAATTCTTATGGATATGGCTGTGTTATGCAAAATTAGCACTCAAATAATTTTACTTTCTCCTATCTTTACAAGAAGTACTTATTGGATTCGTGAAAATTTTCTAATTCCATTTTAAGCGTTTTAGGAGTCAGAAATTCTAAAATACATGTTTTTACAATATGTCTGTCTGTGAGTCTGTCTGTCTGCATGTGACATAAATTTTGTGGGCGCTCTGTCTGAAGAACTAATGCATTGAATTTCGCAAAAGTTTAAATTCAGTTAGACTCTGATATAAATTGGATTTTATTAGTTTTTATTGTATATAGTCCAACAAGTGGCGATTCTATGCTGCCTTTTTCACGATTACCACAATATCTATATCTCAAGAACCAATGGTCGGATTTTTATAAAAAATCATATTCCGTTAATCCTACATATAATACAGTTCTACTTACATTTTGTTTCAAATTGCCTAACAGTTGGCACTGTTATGCGGCATTATTCATGATTATTGCAATAGCTTTATCTCAGGAATTAATGCACGAATTTTCATCAAAGTTCAAATTCGGTTTATCCCTGATATAAATTAGCATTTTTTTGTTTTTGTTTTTGGAGTAAATATCTCATCCTATGACGCTTCTATCGAGTTGTTTTTGCGATTTTTGCGATCATTCTATCTCAAATACTAATACATGGATTTTTCATCCAAATTTCAGATCCATTTAGAACTTGAAAAAGGTTGTTACAGATTAGATTCTGACGTATTAACGTATTAACGTGTATAAGGTAGAAGAAAGGATTTCTTTATCCGTCTAGTTTTCAGTTTTCTACACTAGTGTCTCTTCAGTTCAACTACACTAGTGTATTAGATTACAATTAATAATTAAACAACTTTCTTAATTTTTGACAACTATTCCAAGATTTTTACATAAAACTATAAAGGGTGACATTAAACATGTATTCTCATTTATCATTTTGTCGACCAAAAAAATATCGCCAAACTATACTATTAAATGCCAATAATGGATGATCGCGATTGTCACATTCAATCACATTAAATAAGATACATCTGCTTAAAACGCCATTACTTGATTTTTATTTCGACTTTTTATTTGTATTTTTATTAATATTCTACGAAATATTTGTTTTTCGATTATTTAAAATGAAAATTATGTCAACATGTATAATTCGGCTATTAGTTTGGCGATTTCTATAATTTGGCGAAATTGGTCAACGGGATAACCAAATAGTACCTCATTTTGTATAATTCAACCATTATTTAAGCTATTTGAAGTATACGATACAACCAGATACAGTCTGACTGTTATTACCCTTTTTATTAATCTTTTTAATATCTTAATTTTTAAATAATCTTATTTCTTTTAATGTTTTTGTTATGACGGCAACACACATGAATATAAAAAGGAAAAATTTATGAGATAATTGATTATATTATTTAAAAAAACAGTTTATTAGAAATTATGTAAGTTATAAATTGTTCTTTAAAGTTGTTTTTGACAGTTTTCTTTTCCTACAAGTCATTTAGATCGTATTAATGTTTTTTATATTACAATTATATAAACATGCGATGATTTGTTTACACTATGTATTTCACTTTTGATCGTAAATAAAATTGTTCAGATTTATTAGTTCTTTCTTCATTGCTATTTAAAAATTATGTTGGTGGATGAAAGTAATTTAAAAGCTTGAATTATTTTATTGAATCTTCATTTGGAGATTATGCTGCATAACACCTGACAACGACAAACATTTTATATTATTATAATGGGTAAAAAATAAAATCTTTATATGTACTAAGATCTTAGAATTAAATGATTAGTATCTTAGGTAAGTTTTCTTATTTATTTATGAATTTTGAATCTTAAACTAAAAGAATATGCTAATTAGAATATGTTAATATTTTAAATGTATATTTTTTCGGTTTAAAAGAGAACTTTTTCGCGAATAATATAATAGAGAGTCTTATAATTATATTAAAATTTCTATATTTAGCTTCCATGTAAATTATTTCGTTGCGTTCATTGAATAAGATTTTTGCATGAATTAATTCATGTATTCTTCATTATTATTGTGTAGAATTATTGTTTTTAAATAAAATCTTTAAATGCATCTGTACAAATATTGAGTACAAAGCTATTGTTTTAGGCAATTTTTCAAAAGTATTTTTTTTTCACTGTCATTATTGTTTTGAATGAGTATCATTTTAAAACAAAATATTTTTGAATGAATTTATATCACAATTCACAAAAAAGCTATTTGTTAAATTAATTTTTAAAAATACTTTTAGAAAGATAGTAAATTTTCATTTTTTTCTGCTCTTATAATAAAGAATGTGTGTCTTAAAAATATCTTTGAACGAATAGGTAGAACTATTTGCGAAAAAAGCTATTAATTTAAGAAACTATTAAAATTATTCTTAGAAAGTTTGTAATGTTTCTGGAATTTTCTCCATTAATTTTAAAGTTGAGATAAAATACTTTTGTATTTTTTCTAGAGAGAAAAATGTTAAAAGGATAAAGTTTATCGTTGTTAAGGAAATTCGACTGCCTGGGCTAACTTTCCATGAAAAACCTATTTTTAAATTTATTTAATGGGGAAGATCATTTAAACGAATTATTTTTCTGTTTATTATAAAAGAATAACAAGTTACAGAACGTTAAAAATAATTATGAAGTTATTCCAATTTAAAACTGGTTTATAATAAAAAATAAGTGGAGCGATTTCTATACAAATCTATGTAAAATTGAAACTTAAAGCCATTTGTACTTAAATAACATAATCTTGACATTGCGCGCATCTTATTTCATAAACTTAACAACATAGGAACTTAAATTTTAGGTTACAATGTATTTTAGACATTATTATTTTACACTCTACCCATTTTTAAGTAAGTACCTGCAACATATTTATTATTATTGTTATTATTATTATTGAAAATTTATCATAGACTTTGCGTTTTAAGATTTAATTGATTGAAATAATATTCTTTTTGTAAAGTTGATAATTATTTCAGGTTGAATTTAATGTAGAATAGTGTAAGAATATACAATATAAAAATTAAAATTAGTTAAACTTACGTGAAAAACTCCTGGCAGCATTGTCACCAAAATTATACAAATCGCGAAATAATGAAAAATATTTTTATGAATATTTTAAAGTAGATCCCGTTAAGGATGTAACAAGAACATTCATGTTCATATTCTACATTTTAAATGCTTGTTTTATTAAAAATTCCATCTTTAAATACAAAACACACGTTTGTAATTACATCTTCTACTGAAGACATTCTCTGATCTTTGACAAGCATGCTTATCTTGTCACTTCTTTTTTTGAAATTCTCTTTTATGACACGTAGGGAGCGTTTTTATCTGAAAAAAATATTATTAAATGAAAAAGAGCGTTCTTCTTATCTCAGAACTAAAAAAGAAAATAAGAAAACGTCATGAAAAAATATATTGCATAATTTTCGAATATGTCCCTTAATTTAATAACAGTACATTTTCATTATGGATGATTCATTATCTTTTGACAAAATTACATTTTTCGGTAAATGCTTTTTTGTATTATAGATATAAAATATGAGAGCAAAGAGAAATTAAAACTATTATTTTTCTTTTTAAAACCTTCACACCACTGCAAACAGATATACCGTCTGCAGGTTTCATTCCAATTGAAGAATAATTTAAATTAATATAATTCTGCATTTCTAAACCAGTTTTAATAAATTAAGTTATGACTGGTACTGTTAAGGCTTATAAGCATGTACGTAACAATATATATATGCCATGATAAAAAATTCTTTTTTTTTTTAAATTTAAAATAATTTCAACATTATAATTTAAATAATATCTGAAAAACTAATGCACGAAATTTAAAAGACATTTATATTCAGTTAGTCCCTACTATAAATTGGTTTTTATTAGTTGTTAGTGTAATTCATTCAACAATTTTTGCTACTATGCAGTATTTTCCACGATTTCCGCAATAGCCCAACCTCCGAGCTGATGCGCAGTTTTTATCAAACTTCAAATTCAGATTGTAACTGACATGAATTCACTTTATCTAAATTTTCGTTACTCTACAGATGGCCTTAGTATGCTGATTTTTTTAATACGATTTTTGCAATAAATCCACCTAATGAACTAATGTACAGATTTTTACTAAACTTCAGATTCATTTAGGTGTGGACAGAAGCATTTGCGGATAAGCTTCTGGTGTAAATCATCAACAAAGTAGCATTTTGCAAGATTTATGTTAACTTGGCGATAGTCATACCTCAAGATTTAATGCACGGAATTTTATACCTTTAGAATCCGCATGATGAGTATACATTTCCATTTATTTTTGTTATTGTGATGGCGAATACTGACGTGTATTAGTTTTGGGATTACTACATCTGACTATATTTTTTGCCTATTAATTCATTTTGTTTATTGAATTTTCAGGTCACTGAATAAGCTGTTGCGTTTAGAAAAATTAATAAGTTTATTCAAAGCATCAATGCCTATCTCTAAGTGATGTTATTTCTCCCATAGATATATTCTTAATCTTAGTCAATATCTTTAAGGGCTATTCACTTCCAAAAAAACTTTCTTCTTTCCACTAAAAATTTACTGGCATCAGTGTTTCCAGTAATTGTTTGTTGGTTGACGGATATCCGTTTATTTTTTTCTCTCTTCCAAGAGGTAAAATATCCGTCAATTGAAGAAAGTTTGGAAAAATAAAATCGGCAAACGCAGGAATCGTTCCACCCACCGACGCCAGCGTTTGCAGGCGAACGCGCTAGAATGGACCTACAGTTGTACAGGAGGGAAACGCTTTGAAGGAAATTCGTCCCTTTCATATGAGTGCGGTTTAATCTATTTCGTTAAAAAGCTTTAAAATTTTATTTTGAAGTTAATTTCGGGAAGATTTTGGCTTTAATGAGATCATGGCTGGAGTTTTTGTACGATAGTTTTAATTAAATAAAAAAAATGTGATTTTAAGTATATCTACGTAGACTGCTAGAGCTAAGATATGGGTGTTCTATTTTTATTTGATAAGATTATTTTGGAGTAATATTAATTATTTTGCCTTTAGTTTTTTAATTAAAATATATTTTAAATATTTTCACTTAAAGTATATTTTAAATGCGAATATTTATTTATAAATAACTTTGTAAGTTCAAATTTATTCAACGTATCCAACTTAAATAATAAATTGTGAGTATTTTTGAATGAATGAAGAAATTAATTGTTAATTATTTTTAAATTCGCAAACATTTTTGTCTTTTTAAACTAAATAAGACATCATAATCTATAGTTTTTTTTGTTTTTTATTAAAATGTATATGTACATATATTTATTACTAATACGCATGCGTGCTGGGAATAAACAGAATCCCTTCCTATTTTTTAGACGTTCGGAATGAATTCACGGATTAAATATGTTTTCTGGGAGTAGAGAAATTACTTGTGGAAACATAAGAATGATTTAGTGTATATTGACGACTTTTTCTGACTGTGTTGGGTTGATAAAAATATGGATAATGGCCTCATTTGTCAAATTTCCCCTGTCATCTCATCAAAAAATGCTTATCCCACTCCTTTCTTTCTTCTGGATTCATTCTTGGTAAATAGAGGTACAATAGTCAAATCGTAACACATTTAAATTTCATTTTTATTTCTTGAAAATTAAAATAAAAAAAAATAACTTTACATACATATTACAAATTTAAAATTTTTTCGCCAAAACTAACCGTTATACTATCTTAATTTTCTTATAATAATGTTCCGTACTTACTTCAAATTATTAAATTAAAATCTTGTTTCTAAATCTAATCTGTTAATCCTTATGCAGACGATATAAAGTCTTAATTTGCCTTAAAAAACATTATTCCAGTATGCGTAAATTTAAAAAGATGGCTCTAAATTAAAAATATTCTTAATTAAACTTTATTTCTTAATATTCCAAATAAAAGTAATTTCTTCTATGTTTTTATCAACCCTTTTTAAGACAGTCTTATTAAATTTATTCCAAATCCATACCTTCCAAAAAATATCATTATTTTATTTTATCTATTTATTTATTTTTCCTCAGTCAACCTTTGATGTGTGCATATTAATAAATTCATTTCTTTTCTTTTTCTCTTAAAATTAATCATTTATAAAAATCGTCTGCCTAAGAAATTCTGAGTCTATTATAAATTGGTTAAATAATATATTTTTAAAAAATAAATTTATCGTCTGTGGAGAATAATCTCGTAGCTGGACAAGAATTCTGTTTACATAAAAGAATGATGGTTTGAGGTTACAGAAGGTTCCAGAACTTTCTTTTAACCCCAAAATAGCATAATCCAAATTTGTATTGCATACTAAAAAGTTAACATATTTTTTGCTAGCCGAAAGTATAAATAAAAAAAATCATAATAATTCCAAAATCCAAATAAAATTAAATCTAACTATTTAGAAAATGGACTCTCAACCAGTATTTCCTTACAATAATTCCTCTCTGATACTCTTTTACAAAATTGTCAAATTTGGTTATAAGTTTTCAAATGCCAAATGTAGAATAATGTTTTATCTACACATGGTTTATAAACTTTAATAATAAAATACAATAGGAATAAAAGGTGTCATTCTTAATTGAGAAATGGAAATAAAAATAGTGTGCTTTTTTGAAAAAATTTTAATATCTGTAGTTTTCACAATCACTGAAAATCACATATTATGTTATAGGTTTGAGTAGAATCATTAAATTTTATAACTGTTATAACATAAATATCTGCGGAATAAATAGAATAATACTAAAGTCAAGACAGTAGATTAAGTTTTAATTCTTAGTCTTTAAATATTTTATCACCATAATTTTCAACATCAGCAGGTATGTTCTTGGAGGCCTACAAGAATATTACTTGTTTTTGTGAAATTTTTGGGTTAAATTGGGCTCCTTATGCAGGCATAAGGTTAACACTTTGATTGTAAAAGCTTTCAAATTGATGTTGATAAATTAATTTTAAGGGTGTTTAAGTCTAACTATATTTACTCATGTATTTGACATTAGTATTATTCTATTTATTCCGCAGATATTTATGTTATAACAGTTATAAAATCTAATGATTCTACTCAAACCTATAACATAATATGTGATTTTCAGTGATTGTGAAAACTACAGATATTAAAAGTTTTTCAAAAAAGCACACTATTTTTATTTCCATTTCTCAATTAAGAATGACACCTTTTATTCCTATTGTATTTTATTATTAAAGTTTATAAACCATGTGTAGATAAAACATTATTCTACATTTGGCATTTGAAAACATATAACCAAATTTGACAATTTTGTAAAAGAGTATCAGAGAGGAATTATTGTAAGGAAATACTGGTTGAGAGTCCATTTTCTAAATAGTTAGATTTAATTTTATTTGGATTTTGGAATTAATATGATTTTTTTTATTTATACTTTCGGCTAGCAAAAAATACTTTCTTATGCTATTAGAAGATAAGAAAATTATTTAGTTGCTATGTAATTATTTTTATCCTCAACCAATATTTTCCCTATCAATAATAATTAAATAGTGATATTTTCTTTTGATTATACTCTTGTTTTACTATTATTATTATTATTATTATTATTATTTCTATAATGAAGTTTAGTATTAATTATACTCTTATTGAAAAATATTAGGATATGGAGTCTTATTATACTCTAACTTCTTATTGTTGTTATTGTTATTATTTAAATTTTTCTATATTATTTATTATTGATATTGAGAGTGATGCTATTTATTATTGAAAAATTGATATATTATTGAAAGATGTTGGATCCAACATAACATTAAAACCAAAGATTAAACTAGGTTTGAAGATCTTTAATTAAAGAGACTGTATTCAGTGAACATTGGAAAAGACTCTTTTATATATACTATTGAAAGACTTGGTTCATTTAAAGGACTTATTTAAAATAAACTATGCATTAAGTCATTGTAATTATTTAAACTTCCATGAGAACGAATTTTTATTGTTTTTATTATATTTTTATCTCTTGCTTATTAATATTCATAACTTATTTACTGTTATTGTATGTATTATCTCCTATGCACTTACAAATGGTAAGTGATGTTGTAACATTATTGTATTTCTTTCAAGGAAATGCTCCTACCTAAATTTAATTCAGATTAATTTTCTCTTAACTATTTTATTTTAATCGCTAATATTTTTTATATTGCGTTAATTTTCTTTTTTTCCATCTCTTGGCTTCTTGGGTTTGACAGTTTTATTCCAAAATTTAACTTTTCTAAATTATTATATTTCTGTTGTCTGAACTTGTAGTTTTTTTTAAACTATCAATTTCATACAAAGTTTTGGGGAGGGGGGATAATATTACAAATTTAAAATTTTTTCGCCAAAACTAACCGTTATACTATCTTAATTTTCTTATAATAATGTTCCGTACTTACTTCAAATTATTAAATTAAAATCTTGTTTCTAAATCTAATCTGTTAATCCTTATGCAGACGATATAAATTCTTAATTTGCTTTAAAAAACATTATTCCAGTATGCGTAAATTTAAAAAGATGGCTCTAAATTAAAAATATTCTTAATTAAACTTTATTTCTTAATATTCCAAATAAAACTAATTTCTTCTAAGTTTTTATCAACCCTTTTTAAGACAGTCTTATTAAATTTATTCCAAACCCATGCCTTTCAAAAAATATCATTATTTTATTTTATCTATTTATTTATTTTTCCTCAGTCAACCTTTGATGTGTGCATATTAATAAATTCATTTCTTTTCTTTTTCTCTTAAAATTAATCATTTATAAAAATCGTCTGCCAAATAAATTCTGAGTCTATTATAAATTGGTTAAATAATATATTTTTTTAAAATAAATTTATCGTCTGTGGAGAATAATCTCGTAGCTGGACAAGAATTCTGTTTACATAAAAGAATGATGGTTTGAGGTTACAGAAGGTTCCAGAACTTTCTTTTGAGTTTTAAAAGGTGGAAGCCTCGAGTGGAGGAGGAGGATTATTGGATTGCTTCTTCGATTCGGACGGCTCGCTGAAATAATGATGGAATTTTTGCAAAAGGAGCTTTTCCCGTTCTCATTATTACGAATTAAATAAATGAACTTGCAGCAGCCAATGACTAATTATTGGATCTTCTACATTTATTTATTTATTTTGTTTTTTTCCCTCGCTTGCCATGACTGTGTGTTTAGTTTCTCCTTAAATCGTAACATACATAATTAAATTTCTTCAACCTGAAAATTATTTTTAAATTAATCATGTGTTCTAAAATACTTTTTTCTTTGAATATCACCTTTGAAGTTTAAAGTAATCAATAGTATTTTCAAATTATATAAAATATGTTAAACTTTATGCCTTTGAGACATTTCTTTTAATTTATTTACGTGAAAAAAATCATCAAACGAAACGAAAAGAAAAAAAAAATTACAAAGCTTGTACCATTTTATTTTTAACAGAAAGACAAAAACCTGTCATTTTTGTTTCTCAAGATCTATTTAGATGTAGCAAGTTTACATTATTATTTATTTAAATGTGACATTGGATTTCATATGTGTACTGGAATAGTCAAATGTTGTACTTTATTTCTTACATTTATGTATAGAAATAAATATTTTAATTAGTTTTTAAAATGTTTGACCAGCCTCAGAAAAAAATACGCCGAATATTACAAATAAGACACTAAGAATGTGAGATTCAAACACTCATCTTATTCAAAAAATCAAATTTTGAGACATCACAAACAACCTTTGTTTGCATCAAATGGTTTTATTGTAAAACAAGATTTTACAGTGTTGGAAATACATAATAAAATAATATTTTTTAAAGATTGTTTTGTTTGTTTCAGTGCAAGTTTATCATTAGAATAAAGTGATAACCAAACACGATTTCTTTTTTTTTATTTCGATGAGAAGACTAATGTCCTGAATACAAATTTGTATAAGTCTTTAATATTACATTTTTTGATCAAATCGTTAAACAAAATGAGACTGCATAAATTAACAAAGTGTTTTACCATTACGAACTAAAACCTAGCGTGTCTGGAGATCCATTTCAGATGCAGTTGCGTTTAAAATGCAGAAAACATCGAAGGGGTGGAGACCACATAATAGAGTGAAGGCCAGATTTAGATTCCTTTTACAACGAAAAAGCAAATTAAGGACAAAAATCTCTTTTAAATGTAACTACTAAGCAAGCTTTGAAATTCGGTGTCACGCATATTTTTTGGCTGTCGATAATAAGTAGCTTTATATCTCTGCATTATTATTCATTAATATATATTTAGTCCTTTAAAAAATGTGAATGATATTTTTAACTGTATCACAATTTAGTTGAATACTTCTTCTGTACACAGATTTTTTTTCACATGAATTATGCTCATATGGAAAACAATAATCAAATGTTTGAAATAAATCTTAAAACAAACAAAAATATATTTTTAAATATAAATAAAGAATATTTTAGTTAATGTTTGATAAATAAAATTGTATAATGTATGATTTATAAAGATAAAAAATATTAATACATTTTTAGAAATATTTTATAAATTAATCCACTAACAATTTTTTAACGTTTGATTGTCATTAAAAAAAAATATTTATTTATTCATACTTTAAATTTAATGACTAAACATATTTTTAAAAAAACAGTGTCATATTTATATTATTCGGATGTCAATAATAAGCAGATTCATACCTTTGCTTCATTATTCATTAATATAAATTTAGTTTAAAATTTTTCCCGTTTTTTAAATGCGAATATTTTTTTCGAATGTATCACGATTTAGTCGAATACTTCTACTGTATACGAATTTTGCTCACCGAATTTATGAATGGGAAACAATGATCAAACGTTTGAAATAAATCTCATACCAAAAAATTATAAATAATAATAGATATTGTAACTAATTTTTATATTCTAAAAATGATATAAAGTATGATTTATATCTACTTATAATAAAATCTGTGTAGAGACAAGTGTATGTAATCAGACCGGTACGAACCATTCTGGTTTCCTTATCAACCGTAGCTAAACGCCATGCTAGCTTAATGGAACTTATGTTAACATATGGCAGCTGACAATTTCTTCTGTTTGAAATCATGTTTGTTGAGCAACGAATGTTTCACCATTGACATAAAAAACTCCAAATTTAGAAACAAAAGAACGACTCTGATTTATTCATTAAATTATTGCTACTAATAATAATAATTATAACCAAACATACTTTTAAAATATTTGTAAAAACGTGTTAAACCCTTTATATATATTTTTAAACTACTTTTTTTCACTTTTGTTTACAAAAGTACTTGCCATCTCTGCAAAGCAAAAATTGCCAGCGAATTCTGTCCCTTTACCTCAATATTTTGATGTGAGTCGATGAAAGTTTTTGGGCTTAGTATACCAATTTTTTCCCCTTGGTGTAAGGTGCCGGTTATTTTCCGTTGCAGACAAATGTCAAGTTGTTTCTTAATTGTTTAATTTATTTTTGGCTGTAACTTGCCAATGATTTTAATAAGATAATTTAAACCAGTGATTTAATCGTAATTTTAATCATTTGATTAAAAAAATCATTGATTAAAATCATAAATTTTCTAAATGCATAAAATGACATAGGCTTATAAATATTTGTTGAATGATTAGTAATTTTAATCAGAGTTAAAATTTTGATGTTAAATGCACTTATCAATAATATCAGTATAATAAATATATAATAAATGTAAATAGTGATGGTATATATTTTAAGTAGCTAGGGATGGCTGAATCTATGAACTGCACTCGCCTGCCGCCATGCAGACACCGCAGATTCTAAAAATATGCTAATTCGATCAGCTTTGAAAATAGTAATGAAAATTACATCGTAATTAAACGACAAAGAGCGATCCCCTGTAATCTGGTTTTCATTCATTTACCTTTCAAAAATCTTATGTCCAAATTGTCTAATTAATCCGAATTAATTTTAAGTCCAACTGCTATAGAGACAGTTAACGGCTGTTTTCGTGATTGATTAAATAAAATCAACCCAACTATTAAAAATTAGCTTGTGTAAAAAGGCTAATTAAACGGTTTTAGAAAAACGCTATAAAAATTTGTTTAAATTAGCCATTTTAAATGTATCGTTTTAAGCATAAACGTACTTTTCACCAAAGATTCATTTTTTTACATTTTGACTTACCCATATAAATAATTTTAAAGGCATATAAATGCTAAATTCACTTGGTTGAACAGCAGGTACTACGAATTTCCGTGTGTATAAAGCCTCTCTGTAAAGGAGTTAGATATAAAGAAGTCAAAAGCAAAAAAGAGAGAATCTTCAACAGGCAATAATACGGATGATTATTAAATCATAAATAAGAAAGCAAGATTTAAAAAGAAATAAATGACTAACAAATAAAAATAACAGGTAATTTTTAAAACAATTAAATAAAAGAAAAAAAAACTATGGCATATTCACCCAGTCTACCCCACCCATTTTATTTGAAAAATCGAACAATTACAAATAACATGCCAAAAAAGTAAAAAGTAATCTGTTATGCAACTTTCTATGGAGATAATAGCTTTTCTTTAAAAAAACACATTTATCTAATTTATATCGCTAATTACGTTATTTTTCAATATAAATATTTACAAACAATATAAACTTGCTCTTTTAATTCTTAAACTTAAAGAGTTTTTTTAGAGTATAAAAATCTTGTTTATTTCCATAAACATTATGTATTGGATTAATTATCCTTATCTAGTTTAACAGAAGCAAATTTTTACATAATTAAATAATTACCATATGCATGTCCTCTAGAGGCGGAACACGGTGAAAGGTATTAATAACATTCTTTTTCTTGAATAATATAATTCAATAAATAATATTCTTTGTTGTTATTTTTTGAAAATCAACATCATTATATTATGTGCTTTAGAAAATTAATTGCTGATGTTTTAAGACAGTGATTTTGATTTGGTGATTTTTTGTTGTTTGTTGATGATTGCGGCTTTATTTTGTTGAAGCTATTAATTATTATTACTAGAGCAATAAAAAGGTTGTCACTTTACAAATTAATGTTTATTTTAATATACTAAAGTTATTTGCTTTATGTTTTTTTTTCCTTTAACACATTATAAAGCGAAACCTTATTTGTAATGCAGTGGAAAATTATATCTTGCTGATTTTCATAATGTTTGAAATAAAAATGAATTGAAAAACAAATTCTTATGGTTGAATTCTGTAGAAGATTACGTTTTACTCGTAAGAAAAATGCAAATAAATATAAATTGAATAACTTATGTGATATTTATAGTTTTAAAAAGAAATGAAAGCTATACGGAAAGAAAAATTATAGTGAAGTTGTTCAGAAAGTAAAGATTCATTTTGGAAAAGCTTAATTTTTGTGTTTTGTTTCCTCCGAGATTCACATTGGATTTTGCATAAGTAAAAGTTCAAATCAATTGTTTATCATAATTTTGTCATAATATTATCAAATGTGTATATGTAAAGTTATCAAAGCAAAAAAACATGACCACTAAGTCGCCTGTCACTAAAATTATATCTGAGTATATTTAAAATACATTCACTAACTACTAGTTTAAATGGAATAAAATTTAAACATTCGTAATATGCATATACATATTCCATTTTGCTATTAAAAAATTTCAGCAATTAAATGATATATGGTGGAAAATTAGAGTTATTTCTTTCATTATGTGTTATACCCCCTAGGAGTTATTCTTACCAAACCCCGTCCAGCAACAGACACTCACCTCAGTCTCTAAAAACAATCAAATTTTATTAATGTTTAAAAAAATTAAGGAAGTTAATTTTCAATTAAAAACCCGTGCCGACTTCTTAGTAAGTTGCTAATAATTTTCCTTTGACTGGATAATTGTAAGGCCGAATGCGTTGCTTTCAAGACATCTAATAGCTGTTTTCAATTTTCATTTAATAATATTAGTCAACTATTTGAAAGTAAGCTAATAAAAAAAATTAAATAGTGTTTCTTTCTCCTGCTATATTTTTAACAACACTATATGATAATTAATTTAAATAATGCATTTTAAACATATCATAAAAAACCTCACATAGTTTTGACCGATTTTATTATTTTCTTCAATTTTTAGAGATCAGAAATCTGAAAAACATGTTTTTACAAAGTGTCTGGCTGTGAATCCGTCTGTCTGTCAGTCTCTCTGCATTTAACAAAAATTTTGTGGGCGCTCTATCTCAAGCACTAATGAACGGAGTTTCATAAAATTTTAGATTCTGTTATTCCTTTATCAATAACAAGTGTATATCTCCGTCAGTTTTATTTCAATTGTTTTCAAATTTTCACAGAATAATCTTAAGATGTTGTACATTAATATAAAAAAATGCAAAAAAAAAAAAAAAAAAAAAAAAAAAAAAAAAAACCTTACTACCCCCTTAAGGTGTTGGATATTCTACATAAAACCTTGGTGGACTTTCATAAATGAAAAACATTTATAGAAAAATATGCAAATAAAACACAGATAAGCATATAGTATAACACACAGGTAAGTTATAGTAAACACAGATAAGTATTTCAGAAATATTCGGTTGGTAGATTGGTCAGCAAGATGTCCAGATTTAAACCTATAGAGATTGTCTGGGACGTTCTAAAGCGGACAACTGAACTCAATTTCTATTTTTGAGAACCATAAAGTGTCTGAAAACTGTGTTGCTAGAGAAGTGGAGTATCTTCCACGGTGGCTCAGAAACAGCATCATTTACAATCTGGATTTAGGCTGCTAGAGATGTATAACTGTAAAAGAGAACACTAGCTCGTTTAAACCCATTTTGGTATAGTAAATACATGAATAAAACTATTGTACAACAAATATACTAATAAAATACATTATAATAAGTATGCCGACCTTACATTAGGCACGCGGATGGTATATTTTATCGATTACGCGCTTGAAAATTCTGAAAAACTTGTATTTTTCCCTCCCTTTAACGGATTCTCTTTCTCTTCTTCATAAATGTATTCTTCGTAAACAGTTGAAACTTTTAAACCCTAAATTTTGAATGTGTATTTTGTCATTTTTATAATGTTACTTTTTTTATTACTTTTAAAAAAAGTGCAAAAACAGCATATTGAAAATGGATGACATAAGCATTAAGGCAGGTTTAAAAAAGTACTACAAGAATTTATCGTAATAAATAAATAAATAAATAATAAAAAAAATCGAAAAAAAACATGAGTTTCAAAATTGTACAAAAGAATCATATAGAATAATATATTGGACTTTTAACCTAGTTGCCAAGTCTCCGGCTTTTTGAACATTATTATTACGAGATAGATCTGATGACTTTTTAGTGTATATCGGTAAACAAATGGTGCTGATATGCTGCATTATTCGCATTTACAACACTAAGCTTACCTGAAGAACTAGTGCATGGATTTCCATAAAATTTTAGATTTAGTTAGTACTTGATGTAAAATAGTGTTGATTACGTTTCGGTGCAAATCGCTCAACAGGTGGCGTTGCCATGGTGCATTATTCGGAATAATCGCAATAGAATAAAATCGGAAATATCGCAATTATCTCAAGTACAGTTGCACGAAATTTTCTAATACTTTAAATTCAGTTTGTCCCTGATATAAATTTATGTCGTTTTTTGTGTAAATCGCCCTCCAGATGGCGCTGCTATTCTGCTTTTTTTCATGATTTCCGAATAAATCTATCTGAAAAACCAAGGCATGGATTTTCTTGAAACTTCAGATTTAGTTTGCACCTGATTAAAAAAATTATCCTGATTAGTTTTTTGTGATCATCACCCAACATGTGGCACTGTTATGCATAAATTTTATTTTTATTTTCATTTATTTTACTTAAAGATTTTGCAGTAGCTCTTTCTCAAAAACTATTGCACAGAATTTCATCAAACTTCAATGCAGATATAAGTTGACGTAAGCTGTTGCAGACTAAATTTTGTTTTTAACCACCTACGCCATGGTGCATCTAAGCTGCCTTTTTGAAGAAGTATCGACATGTCGATAGGAGAAAGTTTTGGAATTGCCACATCTGACTAGTTTTTATTATTATTCACGTAAAAGTATTTTCCTGCTCTTAGAAAGTAATACTATTATATGCACCGTCTTAGAATCGGCGACAAAAGTTTAAAATATTACTTATGTCATATGAAATTTATGTTTCGCAAAAAAAAATATTTTCAAATTTTAACTGTTTAGCAATATTTTTATTTGACCATTTTAAATGTGATCACTTTGACTGTTTTAAAAGCGTATTATAAAATTTCTAATTTAAAATTTTCCTTCTTTTTTCAAAATTCACATGAAATTATTTTTGTTGTAAAAAGGAAATAACTTTATTTGCGCTGTCTTACAAATAACAACAATATTTTAAAAGATTATATAAAAATTTGAAAATAGATGTATAGTTTTATTGTATTTTTTTTAGTTGAAATGTTTGACTATATTTTTTTGCCCATTTTAAATATGACGTATTTTTTCGCATCTAATGTTTTAACGCACATGAATGAATTCATTCTATTAAAGTTTTCTTTCTTTAATAATATTCGAGTGTCAATATAATTGTTTTGCCGTAATTATCGATATTTTTCTGCTATTCATTCATAAGTTAATTATTCATTCATAAGTCATTTAAAGTTATTTTTCCTGTTTTTAATGTGACGTGTAAATAAATATTCAATTGAAAATAAGTATTATTCTTTTCAAAATTTTCACAGTTGGAAAGATCTAAAATAATAATATTTTGTAGTATATATATACAGGGTGTCCCCTCTCAACGGTGGCCAATGGCTAATTTCTAAACCGTTGGTCATAGACATATAGTTCCAATTGCAAAAATGCTTTAAAAAAGGCAAAGAATTGTTTTTTAAGCAATTTCGTCAAAAAAATGTTTTACTAAAAAATTACGAAAATTAAATTTTTATACGGTCCCCCGGTCCTATAAGTGATATTTAGTAAAAAATTTTCAACACTCTAGCAAGTAATACAGAAAAGGTCCCATTCATGTAACATTAAAATTGACCGAGTTATGAAACTTTAAATTTCATGACTTAAACCACTTTTCTATGGCTGAAAACGGATGAGTTCGAATGAGCTTTAAGGGAACGTACACTAAGTGCTTAAAGTATTATAAAGGGAGTCGATTTCCAACGCTGTTCAAAGGCTACTTCCTAAACTATTTCTCACAGACATATAGTTCCAATTACAAAATGTTTTAAATGAGCGATTTAACTGAAGGCACTGTCACCGTACAAGTTTTACGGTAGTGTTAATTATAATTAATTAACTTCTAGATTGGTTATTAAAATAACTGAAGACATGAATTTCAAAATTCTTTTTATCGAAAAAATCAAATTTTGGGAAATAACGAAAAAACTTTAAATGCATCTATTGGTTTTCATTATAAATTTAGAGATTGCATTGTTACAATAGTGGAGGTTTGTATAGACTGATAGAGAAATCAGAAAGCGATAAGTCGAGTTTTGAAATTCATATCCTCAATCGTACTTTTACGTATGTTTTATTTTGTAAGCAAATGCAGCTGATTCTTTTCGTGATTTTATTTTAAAAAGGTATGTTATTTTGATAAACTTTTATTTTATTCATAGTTTTCGTATGTAAATTTTCCTAGTTCAAAACTTATATTCAAATTTTAACTCACTTCCAAATATCTGATTGAGGTTCAATTCCCATACTTATTTAAACCCGATGACAATATAATATTAATACGATTTTAGGTGCGTTCCATTTATTTATTTTATAAGACTACATCAAATTTTATTAGGTTGAGTAATGTAATAGAGCTTTAAATATGTATCATTTCGTAACGATTTGTGACTGTTGCTTTTCATAGTTTAATTTAACAAAATTCCTGTTATTTTTTTACTTATATTTTTAGCACAAATTGCATATTTTACTTTAACATGTAAATGCCAACATAAATTCAGAAACAACATTGTAATTTTTTTTTTTTTTACTCTCAATGTTTAAAGTTAAATTTTCTATCTGATGTTTATTTTTATTTCCTGTAAATTTGTGACTGACCCCTATTTTGCAGCAAAAATATGCTTCAACTTTGAACAGCTATAACTCGGTCAATTTTGATCGCAGAGGAATGGGACTTTTTTTGTCTTACTTGTTAGAGTAGTGGTAAAAATTTTCTAAATATCAGTTGTAGGACCGGGGGACCGTATAAAAATTTAATTTTCGTAATTTTTTAGTAAAAAATTTTTTTGACCTAAATCACTTAAAAAATAATTCTTTACCTTTTTTAAAGCATTTTTGCAATTGGAACTATATGTCTATGACCAACGGTTTAGAAATTAGCCATTGGCCACCGTTGAGAGGGGACACCCTGTATATATATATATAATCTTGGAATGATGAAGATTTTAAATTAAAAATTGAAAAAATCCTTAAAAATTAATCAAATGAAAGAAGAAAAAAATATCTGCATTCTGTATACTTGTAATGAATATTCTTACAAAATAATATTTACTTCCTATGTATAGCTTTTGATAAAAACTTTTAATTATTTTTAATAAAACATTTTAATAAAATTTTAATTTTACTTAAGAAAGGTGTTATAATAAAAATAAAATACATTGACATGTTTCGGAACTGTCAAATAAGTTCCATAATTATAATATAAATAAAATAAAAATTCAAAATATTTCACGGTCAATACAAATGACACGCGACAATGAGGTTTAAATAACAAAAAACACAAAAAACACGCGCTCTATTGTAAAAATTAAATTAAAATATAGACCATGATCTAAAATATAAATTAAATTAAAATTTCAAAATATTTCACTGTCAATACAAATAACACGCGGCATTGAGATATAAAAAACACCAAAAAACACGCGCTCGATTGTAAAAAATTAAATTAAAAATAGACCATGATCTAAAAGAATTTCCAACATGGTTCTTCCCAATCAAGCTCTCACGAGGAATTTATTAATTAATTCTAACCATAACTTAGGAATTATAAAAGAAATGGTATCATTGCAAACCAGATTTTTACGTGTATAAATTTCAATGGACTCTCTTGATTTAAAATGATGATTCTCTTGATGATTTAAAAATCAATTGGATTTAATTAACTTTTTACCATAACTTTTAATTAATTTTAACATTAAGCGTTTCTTAAAATAATTCTTTAATTTCAATGTCGGCTTCAGCATGTTTATCAAACATTTCTCTATAATATTACGATGTGTCATATCTTAGAATTCAACAGTTTTATAAATATTAGCCAAGTCACAAAAAACCCATTTACTTGGAAACATTACAAGCATTGGAAGCTTTAGTTATCGTTTTAGGTGGCTTTGTAATTATGTAAATGCATAGCACCTATATTCGCCGTTCAGTCCGTCCGTCCGTCTATCTGCATATACCAGGATAAAAACTACCCAACCGAATCGTTTCAAATTTAAAATAAATAAGTGTTACTTATTTATTTGTTACGTCAAGTAACTTCAAATTATCGGAAGTATAATTTAATTACAGGGACAATTAAACGTTTTCCGTTACATTATGGATAATAGGAAAAATAATTTGAAGTGGATTTTTAAGATGTTACACTTTTTCGAACATAATAAAATTGACATGCATCTATGAAGTATGTACTAAAATATGTATTCTGTACAATATATTGCACAAATAATATTGATTATTCATTTACAGGGCCACACAAAAGTATTCTACTGCAGATTGAAATAGGGAGAAACATTGTTTTGGACGCATTTTAATTATATTAATTTATTTCACATTTTATGAAATTCATACACTTTGCTGAATTTTACAACAAATTACGTTCTGTATATTAGAAAGCAGATAGTATTTACAGGGACTCACTTAAGATTTCGGCTGCTATAGTGTATCCAAAATAATGCATACTTTTTCACCAAGATCAAAATATTTTTAAAAACTTTTTTATAGTACGACGCACCTTATTTGCTACACTTGACGTGCAATTTCCAAATAGTTTAGATCAGAGATAAACCATCGTTAACTGAAATTTGTTGAAAGAGTTACTTATATTTTTAGAAGATGTTTTTAAGCTGCATTGCATTTGACCTTTATATTTCAGACATTATATAAGATGTTTTTTAAGTCCATATTCAACCCATTTCGTCACAGTGGTCTCACCGTCTGAACCCTTAAATTTTAATTGCAATCTTACAAACAGTATCAAGAATATTCTGATAAAAGTTTGCTTTTACAATGAAAGTTTCAAGTAATGAGATTTTAATTCCTAAAAACTTCGTTTGTAAATTCCGATGTCAATCAATCATTTTAGCATGCTAAGGACATAATTTTTCTGTGCCGGAAAAAGTGAAACTTAGTGTTATATATGTAAAAAATGTACAAGTCTCATAAACATTGAATATAAAGTGTGTGAAGTTTTCACATTGCGACTTAATCGTAAATCTAACAGAGTAAAAAAATGTAATTAGAAAACAAAGAAAATTTTCGTCTTATGTTTCGCTAAAATCTATATGCTTATGAATAACTTCACATGTACATTTTACTGTAATTCCTTACTATAATACAGGGTGTCCAGCAAATAACACCCTGACTTCAAATTTAAATTTCTCAAAAACAAAAATGGATAGAACTATGCGGTAAACGGTTTCTTTATTAGGTAAGCTGTAAAAATGTTATACTAAAGTTTCGAACGGTGAATATTTTGAAAAGATTATGTTCTGATTGGAAAGAATGCTCGACTTGACGTTTTTCTTGCTTTAGATTGCTTGTAGAGAACGAGTTTTTCGGAGTTTTTTGCCATATTATTAGAGCTAAATTTTTTTAATTTCTGAAATTCCAAAAATTTTGTTCCAAAAAACTTTAAAATATGACGTTGTCCGCACAAAATCTCATTCAAACCAAGCAATTTAAAGCAAGAAAAATGTTAACTCAAGCATTATTTGCAATCACAACATAATCTTTTTAAAATATCCACCCTTCGAAACTTCTGTACAACATTTTTACAGCTTGGCTAATAATCAAACCGATTACCGCATAATTCTATCGATATTTGTTTTTGAGAAATTCAAATTTGAAATAAAGGTGTTATTTGCTGGAAACCCTGTATATGAGTGATATTTGCCAGGCTGTATATCATTTTGACAATTTAACGGTGGAGCATTTGAGCGTTATCCAATGTATCTGGACGTTTCTCATTCTGTTGGTTTTACGCGTAATTAGCATTGTGAAAAATTCACGTATTTAATATTCAATAATTACCAGCGTAATTTCACTACTAAAAATAATTGAAAAATTAATTTAAAAATAAACATAATAAAAATTTCTCTTTCTCTTATTTATTATGTTTTTGTAATAATCAACACTTTAAATCCATCGATAACATTACTTACTGTCTATATTGGCCGCCCAGGAAATTTTATCACTTTCGATTTTTCCGAACATTGGCAACCAACCAAACAATAGTTGTACCTCATTAAACACTTGTACACAGTTAGTTGTAAGAAATTCGTATTTAATTTAAATAGAGTTGTATCTTTTTCTCTAACATGATTAACTCATTACATGTAACTTCCTTATTTTGCATAATTTTCAGACATGAAAAGGTAACACCTGCATTCTATTTGTAACTGAAAAGGTATTTTGTGTTTACTTGAGCCTTAATTTTTTCAAAAATTATCCTGATTATTAATCAACATATTCGTTTCAATACTCAGCATGAGCTGACTACACTGTTAAGAATCTTGTTCTAGTTTGAACCAAAAAAGTTCGTTTTTTGGTGCTCAATATCTGCCACCGTAAGATGGTGAAATCTTGAACCAAAATTTGGAGCTCCCATTGAAGCATAGTTCCAATACATGGAACGAGGTTGAACTAGGAAGCTCCAAATGTTGGTACGAGATTTCACCATCTTATGGTGGCAGCTACTGAGCACCAAAAAACAAACTTTTTTGGCTCAAACTAGAACAATATTTTTAACAGTGTACGAGAGGGCGGGGCTTCACGGCTTCATCCTAAGAAAATCAGCTCACTGCGATTACTATTAACATCATCTTATGCACATCACTTTTATGAAGCATTGGCACACTAGATTTCTGTGGCACCCGATTCCGTTGGTGATACGCGAAGAGACTTCCCTATTCTCTCAGAAACTCTAAAAACCTGGTGTTGACTTGACATGAAACACCCATTTGCTTTAATTTGGAAGTTTTACAAAATTTACCACGCCAATTTTCATTAACGCAAGTTTTCACAAAAATATATTTCTTGCTAGTCGCCACTATATTTCACCATATTTGCGTATAGTATTATACAATTATGTTAAATGATTTTTCAATTAATTTAATGAAAAGAAAAATTACAATCTCCTTATGAATCTAAATATTTCTAAATGCTTTTGTACCTGTGACATCCTGATTAATTACCATTAAAGTAGTGGAGAGTGGTGAAACTTGAGCATAGGGAATACTTAAGCCACCCCTATTATCTCTACGGTTGGTTAATTTTTCATTCTAAAATTGGCAATATGGTAACATATTTATAGTTCTGAACATGTAAAAAAGAAATCACACACCTTGGTACCAATTTGAAAGTATAGTGATTAATAGTTGTTTTTTCCCTCTCTGAAGTAAATATTTAGGTGCATGTTTTTTATTTTTTTATTTTTATTTTTTTTATTTATTTATTTTTTTTTTTTGTAATTAAAGTTTTGTTTAAAGTTGCAACTATATGCATAAATTTAATAAGTATAATTTCAATTATATTTTGAATCCAAAATGGTTGTAATAGTTGCATGCTTTATTTAGTAAAACTCTGATATACTAAAATAGTGGTAGTGGGAATACTTGAGCCATGGCTCAACCATCCCCACTAAGAAATTAAACATGGGTAAAACAAATAAAAAATAAAATTACATCCGTATGTTCATTAATAGATTTTTTCTGGATAAAAGGGAGAATAATTTTTCATTTTATTTATTTTTTTTTTCTTAAAAAAAACGACCTAAAAGACTACTTAAAAAATTTATATTTTTTAATTAAAACATTCATTTTGTTTTTCATTTTGACTAACAAAGTAGCCTGTCTAGATAAATGTAAACATAGTTTTCAATTTAACTTTTATTAAATTAAAATTACATTTCAAAACTGTTTTACAGGTTATAGTCTCTAATACTTTAATTAGTTAGGTACAACATATAAAAATATTTATTTTTTAGTGTAATATATTAAGAATAACATTTTATTTTGCAGTTGTAACCTCTGTTGCTGTAACTTTTTTAAACTAAGAAAATTGAAGAAAATTTGGTAAAAAGAGCGCACAAAAACAAGAAAAGCAACAAAAATCACATTTCAAATTTACCTACATGGAGTCAAATCCTTTTCCTGTGAAATCAAAAGAGTGTTTGAAATAGTAGAATAATACATCTGGCTTAAATACCGACTGCTACTCAATTAAAAGCATGAGTTCGACAATATCATCAGAGGAAAATTCTGTGAATGATGTTGATGATATGAAAAGAAAACCTTCTATTGATGATTGGTTACTAATAAAATATTTCAGAAAGAAAACTGTAAAAAGATATGTTGGACTAGTGATTAATATTTTAAAAATGAAATTTGCCCGAAGAATTGCAGATTACAAATTTAAATGGCTTAGAACTGAGAATCTTTTTACCATCGACGTAACTCAAGTTGAAATGATCATTCGACCACCAGTTCTAACGACAAAAAATGATCGTATTACTAGCTTTGATTTCTCAATTTGTTTTTAAGGACTTTATGTATCATATTTTATCATTCTGTAAAATGATAAATTATGATACAAATTATTGTTCAATAATAAAGCGAAAAGAATTACTTTTGTAGATATTTTTTCGTACTGGCTCAAGTATCCCTTCACCATGGCTCAAATATCCCCCTCATAGGGATACTTGAGCTACGATGTAAAACAAAAAGTAAAAATTTTTTAGACATAGAAAAAAGTTCAAAATTAATTGAAAATGGTTTTCAGTTAAAGAAAAAATATCAAATTTTCATTTTCAATATTTTATTTTATTCTTAGAAATTATAGAAAATTTAAGAAAAATAAAATAAAAAAAAATAGCTCAAGTATCCCCATCTTCCCTTATATGTAGAATGCAAATGGAAAATATATTTTTATTACTAATTTAATGAATTGTATTGTTTATATATTTATTTTGCAGTTGTGAAATCAGGAAATACATGATGCATTTATTTTTATATTGGAAGTAGATGATAGGTACTTATGTAAATATTTAAATTAATTATTCTATAGCGTCATTTACATTATAATGTCTTAATAAGTAACTTTTTTCAATTCTTCAAAAAATCGAATTTGTGATTTTGTTCAATCACTTTGCGTTCTAAAAAATACATCGAAAAAATATAAAGTACAGATTTACAGTCGCACACAGAGACAAATGCATTTACACAATAATATATACATATTTATAACATAAACATATACGTATTTAGTTTTTATTTCACTAAACAATTTCTGAATTTTAAAATTATAGTACTTAGAAAAAAAAAAAACTTATAATTATGGATATTTAAAAACGACCTAACTATCCAGTAAAAAATATTCTTCAGTGGTTTCGTAAGGAAATTAGCTGAATCAAACATACGGGAGTAGAAGTATAAATTTTAGAAAGGAAGGATTTTAGAAATTATTAGTTAGCAGTTTTCCAAATAATTAAGCTGAGACATGCATATTTGAATGCAAATTGAAATTCCTAAACAGAATAGGAATACAAACATGAAAATAAAAGTAATAATTTTAGCTTTTTCTAGTGTAATTTTTGATGCTGATTTAACGAAAACATACATGAAAATAACGTATTACGTACAATTTTGCACCAAACAGAATTTTAATATAAGTAACTCTGCTTTTTGAAATAAAGGTCATGATTTGAATTAATTAAAAATGAAAGATTAGCAAATTAGTTGCTTTTATGTTATCTTGCTTAAATGTGAATAATCTTGCATATATTACTACAGGAACATATTTCCCATTTTTTAGAATAAACTTTCAATACATAGTTATGTTCTTGTATAAGGACTTAATAATAATAAAAGAGTACCAATAGTAATAAAAGATTGTTCTGACTCAGAATCTCATGGATAATAAAGACGATTAAATATAACACGCTGGTCTATATTTTTTACTTTTATGACGTTATAATTCTAAATGTAAGAAATTTGTTTTATGACAAAATATTTTTTATTTAATAAATATTTTTTATGCAAACATTTTGTTAGCTTCTTTTACAACACCCATTTAGAACTTAAATAACTTTGTTTCAAATAAAGGTTCTGTAAGGATTTTCAAGTTAATAAATATTATCATTCCGTCAATTGCTTTATCAGTCAAAGTATTACGATTTCGACTGTGATTTCATATATTTGATTTTTTTTTATATTTTGCTGAAATCATAAACTCTAGACTAACAGAAAACTTGTTAGTCCTTCAAATCGTCAACTACTTTGTGTATAAACTAAGTACAATTTCACCTTTTACTCTCATCAAGGAAAAGAATAAACTTATACCTTATAAACTTAATCAATTGATGCGAAAGTTATTGGCATTAAATATAAGTCCCAAAATTATAGTCATTTTATTGACTGTACTAAAATAAATCTCAAACTGTTATTTTACGCAATAAGAACAAATATGTCATTATACGCTGTCATTGAACAAACCTCCTTCAAGCCTTCTTTTTTAACTTAAGTAAAACTAAAGTGAAGATACAACATTTTAACGAAGCTGAGGTGAAGTGAATTGAAAAGAAGAGAAATTCAGTGGTAGTTTTTGTCATGGGTGGGGTCCAGGTAGTGCGTTCGAGTAAATATAGATTTAGTCTTTCCAAATAATATGAGTGGATTTGTGGAAGAATTGTTGCTCATAAATACTAGTGCTCTTCAACTGTAAATAAGTTTGTATATAATAGTTCTTATTAACTTCAAATTTAAATTTTCAAAAGAAATTCCTCTATTATCGGCTGTTCTGAAATTACATATGGATTGCACTAAGGTAGTAAAATATAAGATAAGTGGTTAATGCTGAATACTTAATAGTGAGCAATCAAAATCCTTATATAACAGGAAAACAAAAAATGTAGATTTACAACAAGGAAAAAAAAACCTTTTTCGCAGCATCGTGAAACGGTATATCCTTTCACAAAGCAATGGGTTTCCCTGACGTAGGAGTATTACTTATATTAAGATAATTCTGTTGTTTTGATGCAGTTTAAAAATTTTGAAAAAATATTTAACATTTTCTAAAATTATAAGCACATACGTGAGAAAATTTTTATATTATATATAAATAATCGTAGTTTTTTTGCATCATTTATAAATTACATAGAGAACAATAATATAATTTTGATGTTTTGCTTGCCATTCGGGGAGGGGAATCAAACTTAATTGTAAAGATTTAAAATGACTTTATTATGCAGTACACATATATAAATAAAATATATTCATGTATATGTTCTTTGCCATTACTAATTTAAATAAAATATATTCAAAACTGGAACACCTGTTAATGCAGAAAATTTACAGTTATTAAAGAAAGAAAAACTGATCAGAGTTTTTTAATAAGTGTACCAATATTTATAGAATCATTATACATTATTCAAGAAATTTTCTCAGACATAAATGAAGTCTTTAAATGATAAATTCTCCGGAAATGTCATAAAGTGACAGCATAAGTCTGTATTTCTCTATACGATGATTATGAATCATGATTATAATTTCTAGAAGAAATGTCTGGTTTGACCAAAGTTGAAATAGTTCAGAGTTTTGCAACTCAAAATCTTAAGTCAGAGTACGCATGAGTGAAAGCAATCATAAGTGAAAGTTAAAGCATATAGCGGCAACACAGATAGTCACTTTATAGATTTCAAGGATGAAAATCTAAGATTAGTTAATCTCCATTCGCATATTAAAAAGCAATCAGTATGACAAGTCATATATTGTTGGTTAACACCTAAAAAACCCGATTTAAGTTGTTGACTCATAGGTTTACAAATGTGTTTTCATTCTCCCAATCCTTCATATTTTCACACTTTCGGATGCAGGAAAGCTCAATGGTAAACCTATGAGTCAACCACTAAAATCGGGTTTGTAGATGTTTCCATCAAAATATGACTTAGTTGACCGATTTCGTCATAAGAAAATCCAGATTTAAGTAATCCTAGATTTTCATCTGTGAACTCCATGGACAGATTGTTTGTGCTGCTGTCTCGCTTTTTATTAGGGTACGATTTTCCAGCAGAGATGCCTTTTATTGAAGAACACTTTGACGTTCATGAATAAGGACCACTTTTATAATTGACTTCTTTGACCATATGCTACTTTAGAGGACAAATGAATATATACTTGACAAAAGGACCTTCTCCGAACTCGAATTTACGATTAAGTGCCAACTGAAACTTAAAGTAGAATATGGGATAGTCTTACGCCATCGAGCACCGTAAATCATAAAAAAGATCACAATACGGTCTGAATAATATCTAAAAATCGAAATATGAATAATTTGTGTTATCTTTGCACTTGTGGAATAATGCTAGGTATACCACAAATAAAACTGCAACACTGCTGAGATTTAGTTGAAAATAACATTATATGTATACCATTATACAACTTTATGCCATATTGCACACAATCGTATTTTAATAGGTATTATAATTCTCGAAGTCCACTGTTAGAATAACTTCGATGGCAAAGCTCAAGTGGCACTCTCATTATGTAACCTAATTATTTTGTGTGCTCCAGATGTCCGGGAAGGGGCTATGCACACACAGGGTGCGTAGTCTGGAAGCACCTTGTAAGGACCTTTTACCAGAATTTTTATAATGTAATATTTGTTTTATTTAACTAAAAAATAAATCGTTTTTCAGATGTAACAAGCAGTACTTTAAAGAATTTCTGATACTAAAGGAATTAAAATCCTCTGAGTTTCTTGATGACTACGCACCCTGACACATTATTCTTCTACCACGTTCTATTCCACTTAAAGAAATCCTTAATTATTTATGTAAATTTGAACATGTTTTAAAAAGTTTCATATTATTGCAGTACATTGTACTCCATTTTGTCTTTTCTTTTTCAATATAATATAACGAAATACTTGCGAATGTCTAACGAACTATAAGTGCTACACACTTAATTTTTGATTCCAAGCATGCCTTATTAAACCACAGTAATAAATAAATATAATAAAAAATCTATACAATATAAATTACATATGAATTGAAATATATTTAAGTGATTTAAAGAAGAGACAAACATCCGGACAAAGTAAGTTCATAAATATTTTTCAATTTTGTTGAAAAGTATTAACAATTCCTTTTCAAAGTGTATGATGCTATGCCATGTTATAGTATTGGAAATGTTTCAGAAAGTATTAATTTCTGTACATACAGAAATTACTGTACATACAGTATATTTTCTGGCATTCATTATAATTTTCATTGTATTTCGTACATTGTATATGTAAGCGATTATTTTCCAATGATTCCATTTTGTGAGCATTTGAAATTTGTGATATTCCTGTAGTTTTTTTCATCTCTACATTAATTTGAAAATTTTTACTTTGAGACTCTTCCTACAAATGTTGACTATTATTATTATTTTTTTTATAATTATTATGATTTTGCAACTTAGTTTTTCTTGCGACTATTGTATGATTTCGGTAAATAATACTTCGTTCAATAATACAAATGTCCAATGAAAAAATACGCAATTTTGAATTACGGAAATTCAGCGAAAACGTTGAGGACCACTGGATCTACCTATTATTTCAGAAATATAAAACGATTTCTCATAATGATTTTTAAAAACAAAATGCCACTAAAGAGCTGATATATTAACACTTAAAGACATGACAATCTGGACATACATAAAGACACAGGTGTCATACTCTAAGTGCCGTTGGATTTAAAACGTAGCTAACAACTTTTATTGATAAACTTGTGTAATGCAAACTTAATAATATATATTAAGGTACGGAATTTTCTGTAGCGAGTGATATTCACAGGTATTTTGTTAATTTCTTTACAAAAGCTTGGATTACTGGAAAAATATGATACTTTTTACTATATGTATTTAAACGTATTTTCTATATGTATAAAAAAAATAAGGACATACCGAAATAGGTTTTTTTAAGCCCGATACAGAAACCTAGATTGAATTTCGGGGATCTTCTTATTTTTTGCCGAAAACGAAAATGTGGAACATTTTTTAAGTAATTAATGACTACATAAATATGCATATATTTATTAATTCATTATGCATGTTCATTAAATATGCATAATTATTAATTAATTATACGCATTTATTAAATATACACGTACATAAATATTAATTAATTATACATCTCACCAAGTTGGATCTCTGTACCTTACACCCAAATCTTTTTTCATACACAATACAACACAATTAATTCAATGACACAGAAGAAAATTTTAATTTATACGACTGTAATTTATTTTTATATATTTATTAATATACACACCGCTATTTATCTTTTATACTCATTTTTGTAAATCATCATTTGTCATAATGCAAATTTCTCAATGAGTATTCGAAATAATTCTGCGGTTTCAAATTAAAAAAATCCTGTTATTGTTAGCTCTGCAGCTTTTAATTATCATGTGAAAAAGTTTAATAATATATTTGCATTGCCACCTTTGCTATAGTTTGTACTCACGTCTTGAAACGATCATGACTGACAATTACAAACAACGGAGTTAATAAATAATCTCATATCTGCTGCTACAACTCAGAACGATGAGTAATAATTAAAATTTCCGTAAAAGGAAACGATATTTTTGAAATCGGTCAAATTTCGGTTGACCTTATATTTAAGCCAATTATTGTGCGGGTCGAGTTTCGGTGCGGCCAAATTTTTAGCAGCACTTTTGCCGACAAAGAACTTTTGGCAAAACTCTGATTTTTTGCCGAAAACGAAACCAAATTTTAGATCGATCTCTAAAAATAAGAATTAAAAATAATAAAAAAAATATATAAACCATTTTATTTAATTTTTTTTACCAATACTTTTACATTATGAATAAATGGAAAATGATATTTGAAACTTAAAGAACACAAAACAATTGGTTCTTTCTTTATCATAAATACATATTCGTCTCATTTTAATTTCGATGAATTTTATACTACTGCAAGTATTATAAAATACTCTTTCTAATTATCATTCTCTTTATATTATGCTATCATAAATAAATATTTTTCATTTTTATTTCAAATATATTTTTTTACTATGGCTAATGTTATAAAAGTTGCTTCTGTTTATCAATCTCCATAGATTCTGTTAAAATGTTTACTGCTCTATTTCATTTAGATAAAAGTAATCTAATATTAATATTAAATATATGTGTATGTATACATGTAGGAAAATTCACATTTCCTTCTTTTTTTTAAAAAAAAGAAAAAACGGAAATTAATCAATTTATTTTCGGAATTGTTATTTCTACTAACCAAAACTGCCTACAGTATTTGCAAACAAACAAAGTATTTTTTTTTCTCTTTAGAGGAAAAGAGACGTCATGGATTATTACCACAAATTCCATTCAGAAATGGCAAGTAAAAAATAATATTTTACCAGAATGAGAAAAGTATTTAGACTCTTGAATTTTCCTGAAACAGAAAATCCTTTATATTTGTGTCTATACTACTAATCTCGTCATCTAAACAAAATATAATTCAACAGTCACTTCACTTTGGCCGAATTATTCAACAAAAATACTTTTCGATTCTTTCAGATTCCTGGAAGAGTAAAATATTTTTATGCATTCATCATCCTTGTTTTTATATTAAGAATGTATTTTTACGAATCTTCCTTACGTTAATTCGATTATTTTGTACATGATACTTAATTGTTTACAAACAATCAGATAGGTTTTGACTCTTCAGTAAATTGATGTTGCGTATCTTAAAATAATTATGCATATATTTATATGTACCAGGTCGAAAATTGTGCGTGAACCGTGTCAAATGTGTCGTGTTCGTACTATAATTAGTTTTATACATAATTAAAAATTGGTGCAATAGCTGTTACTTTTCTAATCCTATTAAATAAGTACAGATTGCTCAGGTATAATGTTTAAAATGTAGGGATTTTTATTTTTTTTTTTGTGTATGATTTACGTGTGAGACAATCTTTCTACATATCACTGCTGCTTTAAAATGCTACACAAAAAACTGTTTTGTTGAGGCAACTAAATTTTGCTTAATATAGCTTCGACCAAAAATGTCAATTGAAATACCACCTTTTAAAAAAAGTTTTGTTGAATTAACAAAGTTATTTATTCAGTCTAATCACAATTTGGTCATTATTTGAATCAAAATATTTAAACCAAATTATATCAGTCAAATTTTAGTTGTTTCTTCAAAACAGATTTTTTAATTGTTTCATTATGTTAAAACAACTATGCTGAAATGAGAATCTATGGACTTAATCAAAATATTTAAACCAAATTATATCAGTCAAATTTTAGTTGGTTCTTCAAAACAGATTTTTTAATTGTTTCATTATGTTAAAACAACTATGCTGAAATGAGAATCTATGGACTTAATCAAAATATTTAAACCAAATTATATCAGTCAAATTTTAGTTGTTTCTTCAAAACAGATTTTTTAATTGTTTCATTATGTTAAAACAACTATGCTGAAATGAGAATCTATGGACTTAATCAAAATATTTAAACCAAATTATATCAGTCAAATTTTAGTTGTTTCTTCAAAACAGATTTTTTAATTGTTTCATTATGTTAAAACAACTATGCTGAAATGAGAATCTATGGACTTAATCAAAATATTTAAACCAATTTATATCAGTCAAATTTCCGTTGTTTCTTCAAAACAGATTTTTTAATTGTTTCATTATGTAAAAACAACTATGCTGAAATGAGAATCTATGGACTTTTGTTATTTTTAAAGGGAATATGTATTTTAAGAACTTATAAGTGAAAAGATATAGCTATTTATGTAAGTATAACTTGCAAATATTTTATCCGTTTTTTAGGGAACAGCCTTGCAGTTGACATACGGTGAAAGAAGGCTCAAAAGAACTCTAAAAAACCTTGAGTTTTATGTTGTAATAAATATAGATCATCGGTTCCCAAACTTTATTGGTACGGGACCCATCTTTAAGTAAAAACAAATTTTCACGACACGCATAATAAAAGGTGTGTGTCAGCATGGAAATTATTGTATAATCTCTTTAAGCTTTCTGTTTTTCCGATCCTAAGAAAAAGGCAAATTTTTATATGAAAGATGCACTATCAAGCAAAACAAAAATTGATAATGTAATAAACAAAGTATTTCCCTATAAATGTATACTAATCAAATCGCAGAACTTACCTTCATAGTGTCATCTCTCGGATTCCTTCATAGCTATTCGGAATATGACTTTTGGCATTATTATTCAATCAGGCGTTGTCTCGCCAGGACACCTTATATTGTACAATCCAATATATGAAAAGACCGTAATTTTAACTCATTCTAACATAGCTAAAAAGCGTTTATGATTTCGATTTGTCTATTCGTCTATCTGTTTCTTTCCTTGGTGTATCTCACGCAAATACTGCCTAATTGCTACAAAATTGATATTTGTTATAGGCATGTTACAATTGTAGCATTTACTGATCTTTTATAAGGATACTCAAAATAATTCGGTTACATTACATGGTTAAAAATTTCTCTAAAACCACAGAAAAAAGCGAGACTCTCTGTAAATTTATACTAGATCTCTGTTAAATTCCTTCGACTGGGTTTCATTGAGTTCATTACTTTACATATATTTCTCTTATATTATATCTAATTGCTTGCAGGGATTTCCATATCTTTATTTAGATGTTTTTACCTTTGTTAAATTTTGTAATTCAAAATATACACTTTAAAAAAATATTTTGCTGTTTTATTAGAAATATTAATATTAATATTTCTAATATATAAAATTAAAAAAATCGATTCGAAATTTACTGGAAACTTCGCTGTTATTAAACAGAATCTCGGTTTTACTAATCTCTGTAATTTTATGTGACTTAAGATAATGGATTACCCGTAGATTTTTCTGTTAATTTACAGATATTTGTTTTACAGTGTACGACCTATGGGGAAGAATCGCTTGCGGAATACTACTGATATGTTACTAATTAAAACACATTGAAATTCTTATTTATTAAAGAAATATAATACAAGTTTCTTACTAGAAAACATGCTGAGCATAGAGGTTTACAAGAACACGCAAAAGTTTTTGGCAAGAGAACACCTGGACAATTATTGAAAAATAAATCCTACGAACAATAAACGCTGAAGTGACTTTTCAATTCTGATATGCGCATGTAAATGCAATTATATTTTTAATGTCATGTGGTGTGTATAAATTCTATAGATCATATATAGGGCTACACAAAAGCTTTGAAAAACATCCTTATATTGCTGGAAATCGCTGAATGAAAATTTTTAACTGAATTAAGCATTTAAACAAACAAACTTTAAACATATAGAACATATTCTATGTAACATGTAATAAGAATATATATCTATGGATCATATACAGGTTGCACAAAAAAGTATATTTTTCTGACTATTCATAGTTATAGTGAAAACTTGGTTTTGAAATACGTTATGGTTATGCGTTTTCCAAATTTCTCACCTTTTATCTTAGTAAACAAGGAAGTTTTGTTATAATATTCTGAATTTGTTAGAAGATTTTTCATAATCTATGTCATAAGCATGATTTTTTCTCTCTTTTTTTTTATATATGTGTGTTATGTACAGTGTCTATTTATACAAGCTAGCACAGTTTAATTACTCCTTGTATTAAAAAAAATTATCAGTTGTTTTCTGTTTTTACTAGAGATTCAATTTATGTAATGTAATTTTTTTTTAAATTGACAGTTTAACTATCCGTATTTTTAAAACCCTTTTTATTAAGCATAATTTAACTTGTCTTTGAAAAAGAAAGAACTATATCAGTTGTTTTTAATAAGAATTTTTTTCTACTATCGTAGAAACAAGTAACTTTTTGACTTATAATTACTTTAACTTATAATTAATTTCGAGCAACACAGAATAAAATTTTATTTCTACTATTTTATTACAAAAACGAAATACTTTCTACTGTTCTACTCTTGATTAAAAATGTATGGCAATTTATTTATTTTTAATTTTAAAGGCAGATACTACCAGTCTGTAATTATATTTACATGACTTTTAAATTTTAGGGCGAAATCTTAAGTAATTACCTTTTTACTACTGAAGGCTAAAAGGAAAATTTTTATTATTTACGTTTTTTTTTTTGAATAAAAAATATTCGAACAAGATGACATTTTCAATTTTTCATGAAAACGTACTAAAACTGTAAGATTATTTTTTTTACAGTTTATTTTGGTACTTAATCACTAAAGTGCTTGGATTGAAAATAAAATACTCTAATAAAATCACGAATTATTTTCTATTTCACTTAAGGGAGACCCGTAAGAAAAAACCCAAAATTTTTATTTTTCATTTTAAAGTAATGAATTTTGGTGTACTATTTAAGAATCTTTTAGTAAGGAATAATTAGAAAAATTCACTTTTTATTAAAAAGTATATTTTTTATGTCGATTTTTATGAGTTTTTGTGAAAAAATACACTTTTTAAAATTACTATTCCTCATACAATTTTCAATATTTTGGTATTACTAAAATTTCTTAAATAGTGTTATAGTATATTGAAACAACCTAGAGAGTGATATTTTTAATTTTCTATTTTAATCAGCTAAAAAGAAGGAAGAAATTAAGCATGGTAAATTTCCTTAAATTCGTTATAATTTTCATGTTTACCATTTTATGTAAAATTTTCAGAAATAGTTTTAAAAATATCTCTCCTTAATTTTGTTGCAATTTTATTTTTAAGATTCTAAAAACATAAACACTTTGTTTCTAAACCATTTTACCAATGAGCCTTTGTACTTTGAACTTAGGCAAAATATGGAAAACGTCATTTTCAGAAAAACACATTTTAAATGGCCGCTAGTCCTTTAAACTCTAGTGACTACAATTAAAAAAAGCTCATTTGCTACCTGTTCCAAGTTTCCCCGAGTTCTGTAATTTTGCATGGATATTTGCGATTATGTATTTTATCGTTTTCTTAAAAAATGAACTTTTGATGATTTTTGGCCGAAAATGGGGTTCGGGTCTCTCTTTAAAAAGTCTTAAAATGAATGCACTGTTCAAAAATTTAAAATTAGATACGTAGATATAGCATTATGTAAGTAGATATAGCATTAAAATAATTTATTTAAGATTAAGAACAACATAGTAAGTTTTGAATGTAATGTATAGTGTCGATTATCGGAACTCCAACTACCCAGATAGCCTATCTCTTTCAAAATAAATAGATAAATAATAATAAATAAAAATAAATAAAGATAAATAATAATAATAAAACAGCAATAAAAAAGTATTTTAAAGTTGCGAGCACACACTGGTGCTACCAATCATAGTTTGAATGAAATGTAAAGGTTTTAGTACAGTCAGTTACATCCCTTAAATTTCCAGTAATTCATTCGAGCTATTATTGGTCCCGACATTTTCGAATAATCAGCGCTATACTATACTTTCAAACTTGCCATTTTAATAAATCTATCCTGCATTGTATATGCATAAAATTAGCGTTCACTGAAGAATTATTGAATATGAAATTAAAGTAAAAGACAGTCTTAAAATTAGCACTAATCATGGGATTACAATTGACTAATTTATAAACTTGAAAAGTAAAGTTATTTACTGTAATTTTAAAACTATTTCAAACATTAGAAAATTTATAGATTAATAGTGAAGTAATTTAATTTCTAATATTGAATAATTGAAAAAGGATATACCACGGCTTTCCGGACTGTATAATAAAAATGAGAACCATTTATTTAATTGATTATGTCATACGTTATATATTTTTTTAATTTTTTTTTCTTTAGAACTAGGGGTTCTGATCCCTATGAGCTTCACTCGCGAACCACCATTGAGACACCACAAAGTAAAAAATCACGCTAATTTCTTTGGCTTTTGAAAGATTGTGAAATACTCAAACATAAATTAATATAAATAGTGGCAATCTACCTGGAATTGGTTTCCATTTATTTCCATTTGAATGGGTAAATTTAAAGACTGATCAGCAACTGTTAAACATCTACTGGATATTTCCATGTTTGATTAATGTAGATCAGTTAAATAGTTTAAATACACGCAGTCTTTCCCTTTTGCTTTTTTATTCATGTCATAGTAATTAATAAATTTCAAATGTAGAATGTAATTTTTAAATCTGATGTAATTTTTTCTAAATTTTTCTTTCTCTTTTTAATGTTCATTTAATAATATTTTTTCTATTTGAAAGAAAATATCATTTGTACAACAATAGTTTAAAAGATCACAGGAAAATCTGAAGTAAATGCTTCCTCTAAATATATTTTTATATTTTAAATGCTTCGCAATATTATTATATGGAAATTTTAAATAAGACGTAAATTCTAATTACTTCCTGCTTTTAATGCATATTAATGAATTTATTATTTTATTTCTTTACTTAATTCTTTTTTTTTGTTTGGTATTCATGTGAAAATACGTATGTTTTTTAAAAGGAAATATATTTATTTCCTCTGACATAGAAATGACAACAATAATTTAAAATATCATTTAAAAATATAAAATGTCTCGAGTAAATACATTTTAAATTTAAACTGTTGGCATATTTTTAATTGGCTTGTTTAAATGTGCCATAATTTATTTTCAACTGTGTCGGCAAACGAAATTTAAAGAGATCATTATTTTAGAATTTGTTATCCTATTTTAATTTTGGCATGGGAATAAGGTTTTTATGGCACATTTTTTTATATTTTTTTCGCTTCTAATATGTAATTATTTAATGATTATTTAACCGTTTTTTTTATATTGAAAAAGGTGCCTGTAAATATATTTTAAAATTGTAGGAAAGATCCTTTCGATCAATTTTAGCAATTGAAAATAATAACTTTTTCAAAAATGTCTAGAAAAATGTCACCCGAAACACTGAAAATTTGAGTTTAAAGTCAAAAGAAACACACAAAAATTTAGTAAAAATTAAAACAATAAGTTGCACAGAGGGAGTTTCTATTGTACATTGTTACAAACAATGAATAAATTCGTATGTACAGTTTTTGATTGCGTGAAATTTTTTACATTAAACATTTTTGACCAAATTTACATTAAATAGCTCATAAAACTAAACTTGAATTTAAAAACTGCATGTTTCAGTGTATTTATTAAACATTTTTCTGTAATAATGCTCAATTTCATATTTTTCTGTGCAATTGTTTTCATTATAGTAGCGATGAAACTCTAGGTCACAAAATATTTTTTTATCCACGGTAAAAGCATTAGTTGCATTTTAGAATAGAGAAATAAGACTACCAGTACAAAAACTTGTATGTGTACCAGTCCTCAAATTTTCTTCATTTTCATACATCTTAATATTTCAGATGTATGTTATTACCTCAATATTATGTGCTCAATACTATAAAAACTTCGACTTTCATCTTAAATTTTAAATTTCTACTTCAGTCAATTAATCTGAGTGAAAACGATGTAATAAAGCTCATTCTTCAAAAAGCGGGCATTTTAACACTTGGCGGGTCCTGGGAAGGCTATTACACTGTGTAAAGGCGCTTCTTAAACTATTCAAAACATGTTTAAAAGGATTGAGATCCGGACACCTCGAGGGACAATCTATAGAACGAATATCTTCTTCTTCAAGAAAATCATCAATAATGTGAGTTTCTGAGATGCTTCACATTAATGTCCATAAGCATGTAGTTCGGGCCTACAGCACATCAGTAAAACCTCTGACAGGCTTCAAGAACATAATCCGTATAGCGATGTGCATGGGCCATTATCCGCATAGAGACGTTCGGGGGTCTACGGAAGGCCAACATTATGCTGTCAAAGACAATGATTTATTTGGCACCAAATCTTTCGATTTTTTTTTTTAAAAGATGGAAATGTAAGCTCCATGCCTCTCTTCGGATGAAGGTTCAACAAGTATATCTCTGCATGATAAATCTTACCTTGCAGATACCTTTGCAATATATGTTGCAAACTCATAAAAAAACACGTTTTATTTTTATTTAAAACTGATGTCTTCAACTGCAAAACAACCGTGCTCTTTTCATGAATGGAATGGAAAGGATAAACACTACTGGAACCTGGATGTTATGTCCTTGAAGCCAATATGATGTTGTTCTGGGGTGTTGTTGATTCGGACTGTTGTTGACCACACAGAGCTCAAGTTGGTGAGGATTTTCATTTTGAAGAGGATATTCATCGTATGAATTAGTAGTAGAAGTCTCCTGCCCTCAAACCTATTGAACATGTTTGGGATGGTCATGCACAGCGTCATTGCACAGCGTACCCTCCCTTTCAAGGACCATCAGGATTTAAAAGCCTTCCTTTTAGAAGAACTGCATTTGTGACAATAAACGATTATTTACATCTTCATAAACAGTAAGAGAGCTCGTTATGAGGCTTGTATTGCAGTGCACGATAATCTAACTCCATATTAGACGGACTTTTTCTGAGATAAATGCTATATATATTTTTTTTTCATGTTTAACACTTTTTGAAGTACTCTGATTCTTAATTGAAAATAAAAATCTTTACCATACTGTTATTTTGCCATATTCTTTCTACTATTTTAATGCAAATTTGTGCGGAATTTCGAGGAAACAGGTTAAATAGTTTACCTTTCATATATTTGTTTGTGACTTTAAGTTTGGACAGGAGTATAATAAACCATTCTTTGAGAGTATTTCTGCATTTGCATATTGTTTCAAATTTTTAAGAGTTATATCTAAAAAAGATAGTACATATAAAAAACAATAAAGTAATAATGTATAAATTGTGCAAATATTTAGTGCTAAATAGTTCAGTGAAATAGGGGTCAATAAAGAACAGAACACATATTTTAATAAATAAAGATCATGTCGTATTTCTCTATTCTAAAAAATTTAACTTACGCTGTTCCTGCAGCTGGCAATGGATTTTTTATGACCTAGTGTATATCTTCTCTCATATAAGGAAACTACTGTACACAAAAATATGAAAATTTGTAGTACAAATGTTTGAGAAACAGACTGATACATGCCGTTTTTAAATTCAGGAATCATTTTAAGAGATATTTAATACTAAAGTTGGTCAATTTTTTTCCGCCAAAATGTTTTACAAGAGCAAAACTATTATTCGGAATTTAAAACAAATTAAATCATTTTATTCATTGGAAGTTGCCGGTTTGCAGACTGCATTTCTTTCATTTAAATTATTTTTTTTATCATTTATTTTCATTTTAAATCCAAAGCATTTTGAGAAACATGTTTTACATATTTTAGAAAACTTTATTATTTTAAACTGTTACAAAATGATAAAAAATAATATTTTCTTCGAATAAAAAAAAAAGAAAAAATCCCACTCGACTACCACAGACAAACAAACAAACTCTTTTAATTCAGAAATAAAAAATTACGAGTTAGAATCGAGAAACACTGAAAATTACGTTGTAAAGTTATATTTACATGTGAGTATTAAAAGAGAAAAAAAAGTATTCAAAGAGTGAATTCATCAAAACTTGTGAATTGGAAAAAAGTAACCCGGAGATAAAAAATATATCATTTATAGCAATAAAAATATCTTCACATGAACATCAGAAAGAGAAATATACAGGGTGAGCAAAAAGTCCGTAAAAACTTTAAAAATTCATAAAAACCGAAAAAATAAGCGAAATGAAAAACGGTTTGCAGGGTTAGCATCCATAGGTCACGGGGATTTTTTTAAGACAGAAATAAAAAATAATTCAAAAAACAGCCGACAGATGGCGCTGGTACTTGCGATTTTCGCGGAAATATGCAAATGAACCGGTTATAAGAGCTTGCGCTCCTAATCCACAACTAGCTCACCGTTGTGAGCAGTGAACTTGATCAAGGATGCTCACTGCGAAGGACAAAGCTTTGTTTGTAAAGTTATTTTACATGAACAAGGAATCAGCGACTATTGCTTTGCGTAAATTCCGATTTCAAAAGGATTTGAGGACGGGAAAGGGGCCTTTAACAGCGGCAGGCCTCATAAAGCTTGTCAGGCGGTTTGAGGAAACATTCTGTTCTTTATTTGGGTATCTTTTCTTTGATTTAAGTACGTCAGCGCCACCTATTGGCTGTTTTTTGAATTATTTTATTCATGTCTTAAAAAAATCCCCTTGACCTATAGATACTAACCCTACAAACCGTTTTTCATTTCGGTTATTTTTTCGGTTTTTATGAATTTTTAAAGTTTTTACGGACTTTTTGCTCACCCTGTATATTTTTTTAATAATAAATAAATTCATTAATGTGAATTAAAAACAACAAGTAAATGTAATTAAGTCATACTTAAAATAATCAAGTAATATTGTAAAGGAGATACTTTTTCGTAATTAGAAGAGGAATTTACATATTTTGATATGATCTTTTTAACTATTGTTGTGAATTCTAAGACTGCACATATAATACTTCCTTTCAAACAACAAAGGTATTTTAACATGAATATTAAAAAGAAAAAGAAAAAAATTGTAGAAATTACATAAGATTTACACGATACATGTAAAATTCCATACTTAAAATTTTTTCATATACCGCGTTTAAAACAAGTTGGAAATTGCACAAGCGTAGCAAATTAGGTGCGTTCGTACGATAACGAAGTTTTAAAAATATTACTTTCATATATCAATCTCATAAAATTGTAAGTGAATTACAATTAAAACGCTCATCAAATAATGTTCTCCCTGTACCATTATGTAATGGAATACTTTTGTGTGGCCTTGTAAATCAATAACAAATGTTCTTTGCACCACAAATTATGTAAGATGTATATTATAATATGTACTTTATAGTTGCATAGAAATTTTATTAAGTTCGCATAAGTGTAACACGATTAAAATGCATTTGAAACATTTCTTCCCATTGACCGTAATGTAACGGAATACTTTTGATTTTCCCTGTAATTGATCTATGCATCCGATTTTCATAAAATTTGAAATAACTCGAGAAAATTATGTAATAATTATGTATTTTAAATTTCAAACGTATAGAATATATTTGAAACTTTTTCCCCATTAACCATAATGTATGTATGTATGTATGTATGTATGTCGGCCAATTATCTACGCTATGGGATATAGGCCCTATGGGGTGGGATGCCCTCCGTGGGGGTCTTTCTAAGGGAACCTAACCCGTATTTACGCAAGGTTCGAAGAAAACCACGGAAAACTTCGAACGGTTAGGCCGACGGTCGCGATTGGGTTCGAACCCAGCACCTACCGTCTACCAGTTTGAGGTCAGAACCTCTCGGCCACTGGTGGGGCTAACCATAATGTAATTGAATACTTTTGATTGCCCCTGTAATTGATCTATGCACACGATTATCAAAAATATTGAAATAACGCGACAGAATTATGTAATAATTGCGTATTTTAAATTTCAAACGATTAAAATGCATTTGAAACTTTTTTCCCCATTGACCGTAATGCAATGAAATACTTTTGATTTCCCCTGTAATTGATCTATGCATCCGAGTTTCATGAAATTTGAAATGACTCGACAAAATTATGTAATAATTATGTATTTTAAATTTCAAACGATTCGGTTGGGTAGTTTTTGCGTTGTTATATGCGGACGGACAGACGAACAGACGGACGGACAGACTGACGGACGGACAGACTGACAGACGGACGGACTGAACGACCACTATAGGTGCTACGTATTATATAATTACGAACGCACCGAAAAATAACAGGAAGGAAACGATTCTGTGTATTTCGATATTAGAGTGATCTTCTTTAATCAAACATGCAAATAGTCAGTAGATATTTAACAGCCACAGATTGGGTTTAAATTCTCCCAAATAAATCGAAATAAATGGAAACTCGTTCACATGCAGATCGTCATTTAATATATATATATATCTATATATATATACAGGGTGTTTCTAAATTCATGGTACAAACTTTAAGGGGTGATAGTACACATCAAGACAAACAATGTTAAATAGGAAACTACGGGTCCCAGACGTCTTCCGAAGGAGATAGGCGCCATTAAAGTTTAGGATCCAAAAATTCAAATGATTATAAAATACAGAAAATTTGGTCGATTCATTTGCGGTTTTCATTCAAACTATTCTTTATGTGAGTATTGTCTTGAAAAAAAAATCATAAATATAAATTTCAAAAAATGCCGATAGAGGGCGCTTTAGACTTTGGAGTAACGAACAACTATTTTTTACCGTTATTTTTCGCATCTCATTACTTTTTTTTAGAAGCTTAGGCATAAACTTAAATTTTGAGCTCAAAATATAAATCGTTGGGAGTGGTTAAGTAACGCAAACTGAACTATGGGGGCAGGTTCAAATTTTAAATGATTTTAAAATATGGAAAAATTGGTCAATTGATTTGCGATTTTCATTAAAATTATTCTTTATGTCAATATTATCTTAAAAATAAATTACAAAAATAAAATTCAAAAATTGCCGATAGAGGGCGCTTTAGACTTTGGAGTAATTTACAAGTACTTTATACGTTATATTTTGCAACTTATAATTTTTTTTCAGAATCTTAGACATAAACGTAAATTTTGAGATGAAAATCTGAATCGTTGGGATTGGTTAAGTAGCGCAAACTGAACTGTGCTCAATGGGGGTGGGGAGGTTAAAATTTCAAATGATTATAAAAAACGGAAAAATTGGTCGATTCGTTTGCGGTTTTCGCTAAAACTGTTCTTTATGTCAATATTACCTTGAAAATAAATTTTAAAGATAAATTTAAAAAAAATTCCGTCAGAGTGCGCCTTTATCTTTAGAATAACCATCAACTATTATTAACCATTGTTTTTTGTATGAATTAAATGCTTGTAAAAGTTCAAACTTAAATTTTGAGCTCAAAATCTGCATCGTTGTGAGTAATTAAGTAGGAGAAAATGGAACTGTGTTCGAGCGGTTGGGAGGGTAACATTTCAACTCCTGAACACATTTCAGTTTGCGCTTCTTAACCCCTCCCATCCATTTAGAATTTGAGCTCAAAATCTAAGTCAAAGCTTTTGCAAACATTTAATCAGATACTAAACGTAACGGTTAAAAGTAGTTATCAGTTGACATAAAGAATAGTTTTAGCGAAAACCGCAAATGAATCGACCAATTTTTCCGTTTTTTATAATCATTTGAAATTTGAACCTCTCCACCCTCATTCAACGAAGTTCAGTTTGCGCTATTTAACCACTCCCAACGATTCAGATTTTCATCTCAAAATTTAAGTTTATGTCTAAGCTTCTAAAAAAATTTTATGAGATGCAAAAAATAACAATATAAGATAGTTGTACGTTACTACAAAGTCTAAAGCGCCCTCTATCGGTAATTTTTCAATTTTATCTTTATAATTTATTTTCAAGATAATACTGACATAAAGAATAGTTTTAGTGAAAACCGCAAACGAATCGACCAATTTTTTCTGTTTCTTATAATCCTTTGAATTTTTGGACCTCACCCCACAGTTCAGTTTGCGCTACTTAACCACTCTCGACTATTTTGATTCTGAGCTCAAAATTTAAGTTTATGTCTAAGCTTCTAAAAAAATTAATGAGATGCAAAAAATAACGGTAAAAAATAGTTGTTCGTTACGCCAAAATCTAAAGTGCCCTCTATCGGCATTTTTTGAAATTTATCTTTATAATTTATTTTCAAGATAATACTGACATAAAGAATAGTTTTAGTGAAAACCGCAAACCAATCGACTAATTTTTTTTGTATTTTGTAATCATTTAAATTTTTGGGCCCTAAACTTTAATGGCGCCTATCTCCTTCGGAAGACGTTTGGGACCCTTCGTTTCCTATTTAATGTTGTTTGCCTTGATGTGTACTAACACCCTTTAAAATTTGTACCATGAATTTAGAAACACCCTGTATATATATATATACATATATATGTGACGATTTCAGGAGAACTCGAATTATTTCCACTGGTTAAACAGAAACACGCAGTCCTGGCAAGCGAGGGAAAAAACAAAAATAATAAATAAATGTAGAAGATCCAATAATTAGTCATGGGCTGCTGTAAATTCATTTATTAAATTCGTGATAATGAGGAAGGAAAAGCTCCTTGTTGCAAAAATTCCATCATTATTTCAGCGAGCTGTCCTCATCGAAGAAGCAACACAAGAAATCTTCAGAATCTTCCTTTCATCTCGAGACTTCCCCCTTTTAAACTGAAAAGAAAGTCCAGAGAAAGTAGGTTCTAATTTTCGAGTGTTAGGGTATTTAAATTCTTCATAAATTACAGAGTCTTGTATTTTTAATCATATAATATCTGCTGAATAAATAGAGTAATACTAATGTCAAATAAATGAGTAAATATAGTTAGACTTAAACACCCTTAAAATTAATTTATCAACATCAATTTGAAAGCTTTTACAATCAAAGTGTTCATCTTATGTCTGCATAAGGAGCCCAATTTAATCCCAAAAACTCCCAAAAACAAGTAATATTCTTGTAGCGCTCCAAGAACATACCCGCTGATGTTGAAAATTATGGTTTTTTTATGGTAAATGGTTTTAATGGTTTAATGGTTTAATGGTATTTGGTAAATGGTTATGGTAAAAGTTTTTTTATGGTATTTTTTTTTATGGTTGTTTATGGTAAATTTAATCTATTGTCTTGACTTTAGTTTGATCTAGTGATTGTATCTGAGGTTTTGTTTGTTTTTTGGATTGCTCATGAAACAGTTTAAAATCTTCGGGTGAAAAATAGGGTCTTAATTTAGAAACATGCACAATAACGGAATTCTGTCCTGTCTCATAATTAAATTTATCTATTTCATAAGTTACATCAGAAAGTTTATTTATAATTTTATATGGTCCAGAGAAAGTAGGTTCTAATTTTCGAGTGTTAGGGTATTTAAATTCTTCATAAATTACAGAGTCTTGTATTTTTAATGGGCATTCAACAAAATTTCGATCATAGAGTCTTTTACTTTTAAGGTGAAATTCATGAGTTCGCGCTTTCGCAATTTTGAGGGCTTTGTCTACTGATGTTGTATACATTTTAATTGCCTCACACAAAACCATTACCCACCATTTAAAAAAAAATCTGAATCAAAATTATCGCGAAAATTATAACTATATTTAGCTGCTAACTTTAACCAGAAATTTTATCTAAAACAGAAATTGTAAATATCATAGATATACCTTAAATTGGGATCAACTTTTAATTCTATTATTTTATAGATCATAAACAGATTCAAAATTTTAACTATAGGTAATTTCTTACTTAAAATCACAAAATTTACTGACAAAATTAATCATATTTATCAGTCAAAATTCTAACAACAGCCTTGCACAGTTCCATCTTTCTTACTGAATTTAAATAAATTATAAGAATCCGGGAACCAAAGCTAACTGTAACCAGAAATTCTAACAAATAAAATGAAAAACATAAATGTTAACTTAATTTTCAGCTCAAATGTCTAGTTGTAGTAACATTTTCATGAAAATACTGCATTCTGAGAATAGTTCTTGATAACAAACAATATCAATAAATTAGAAAATGTACCTTTTAAAAAATAACTTGAGCTTCTGAGTTCTTTTATACTTCATTATTATTACGAACTTATCTTTAAACGTGCATAAAAATATCATAATAATCTTAATAAGTAACAGTAAATATCTTAAGAACATCATACTCCTCAATTAAATTTTTAAGAACAAACATGTTTTCACTCCAAAAAGTAATAATAATAATAAGACTCATAACTAGATAAAAAGATAAATAAATAAGGCTCACAGAAAAATAAACAAACAAATAAATAAACCTTACAAACAAAGAACTATCTACACAAATACAGTAAAAAGGATACACATAATAAATAACTACATCTAAAAATAACTCACGGATAAGGAGAAATTTTCAAGCTGATCCTAGGGGAGACAGGAATAACGAAAATTATGAAAGTAGGTAGTAATCTGCGTTCAGTTGTCTCTAAAAGTTTTTTTTTTTTTTTTTTTTTTCTTTCTTGTCATTATGACCATGATTATCTTGAGTCATCAGTTACACATAAACAGCAAAAAGGTGGAATATCAGGCCTCAGGAATTCACGAGATATTTAGAAGAAATCTTTCAAACCACTCGGACAGAAAGCTGTTTAACATTAAAATCTCCTCTGTTACATTCACTCGAGGAATCAAAAGATAATGGCAATTCTTGCTTAATAACACTTTCAACCATGGCGGGAAAAATTTTCGGCGATTCATATTTTTGTCATCACTTCGTTTCAGTAGATTCATTAGATTCATTTACATAGCATTTTACTTCTTCAGTAGATTCATTTCAAAATCCGAAACAGGCACTAGCACAGGCATTACCTATCCTGTGCGACTTTTCGATTAGTTGTGACGATTTCAGGAGAACTCGAATTATTTCCACTGGTTAAACAGAAACACGCAGTCATGGCAAGCGAGGGAAAAAACAAAAATATTAAATAAATGTAGAAGATCCAATAATTAGTCATGGGCTGCTGTAAATTCATTTATTAAATTCGTGATAATGAGGAAGGAAAAGCTCCTTGTTGCAAAAATTCCATCATTATTTCAGCGAGCTGTCCTTATCGAAGAAGCAACCCAAGAAATCTTCAGAATCTCCCTTTCATCTCGAGACTTCCCCCTTTTAAACTGAAAAGAAAGTTCTGGAACATTCTGTAATCTCTAACCATCATTATTTTATGTAAACAGAATTCTTGTCCAGCTACGAGATTATTTTAAACAGACGATAAATTTATTTTTAAAAAAATATTATTTAACCAATTTATAATTGACTCCGAATTTTAAATATCTTAGGCAGACGATTTTTATACATGATTAATTTTAAGAGAAAAAGAAAAGAAATGAATTTATTAATATGCACATTATCGTTGACGGCGGAAAAATAAATAAATAGATAAAATAAAATAATGATATTTTTTGAAAGGTATGGTTTTGGAATAAATTTAATAAGACTTTCTTAAAAAGGGTTGATAAAAACATAGAAGAAATCAGTTTTATTTGGAATATTAAGAAATAAAGTTTTAATTAAGAATATTTTAATTTAGAGCCATCTTTTTAAATTTACGCATACTGGAATAATGTTTTTTAAGGCAAATTAAGAATTTATATCGTCTGCACACAGATTAACAGATTAGATCTAGAAATAAGATTTTAATTTAATAATTTGAAGTAAGTACGGAATATTATTATAAGAAAATTAAGATAGTATAGAGGTTAGTTTTGGCGAAAAAAAAATTTAAATTTGTAATATTATCCCCCCTCCCCAAGACTTTGTATGAAATTGATAGTTAAATAAAACTACAAGTTCAGACAACAGAAATATAATTATTTAGAAAAGTTAAATTTTGGAATAAAACTGTCAAACTCAGGAAGCCAAGAGATGGAAGAAAAGAAAATTAACGCAATATAAAAAATATTAGCGATTAAAATAAAATAGTTAAGAGAAAATAATTCTGAATTAAATTTAGGTAGGAGCATTTCCCTGAAAGAAATACAATAATGTTACAACATCACTTACCATTTGTAAGTGCATAGGAGATAATACATATAATAACAGTAAATAAGTTATGAATATTAATAAGCAAGAGATAAAAATATAATAAAAACAATAAAAGTTCGTTCTCATGGAAGTTTAAATAACTACAATGACTTAATGCATAGTTTATTTTAAATAAGTCCTTTAAATGAAAAAAGTCTTTCAAGAATATATAAAAGAGTCTTTTTCAATGTCCAGTGAATACAGTCTCTTTAATTAAATATCTCCAAATCTAGTTTAAGCTTTGTTTTTTATGTTATGTTGGATCCAACATCTTTCAATAATATATCAATTTTTCAATAATAAATAGCATCACTCTCAATATCAATAATAAATAATATAGAAAAATTTAAATAATAACAGTGTCAACAATAATAAGTAATAGTATAATAAGACTCCATATCCTAATATTTTTCAATAAGAGTATAATTAATACTAAACTTCATCATAGAAATCATAATAATAATAATAATAGTAAAACAAGAGTATAATCAAAAGAAAATATCACTATTTGTTTATTATTGATAGGGAAAATATTGGTTGAGGATAAAAATAATTACATAGCAACTAAATAATTTTCTTATCTTCTAATAGCATAAGAAAGTATTTTTTGCTAGCCGAAAGCATAAATAAAAAAAATCATAATAAATTCCAAAATCCAAATAAAATTAAATCTAACTATTTAGAAAATGGACTCTCAACCAGTATTTCCTTACAATAATTCCTCTCTGATACTCTTTTACAAAATTGTCAAATTTGGTTATAAGTTTTCAATGCCAAATGTAGAATAATGTTTTATCCACACATGGTTTATAAACTTTAATAATAAAATACAATAGGAATGAAAGTTGTCATTCTTAATTGAGAAATGGAAATAAAAATAGTGTGCTTTTTTGAAAAACTTTTAATATCTAGTTTTCACAATCACTGAAAATCACATATTATGTTATAGGTTTAAGTAGAATCATTAGATTTTGTAACTATTATCATATAATATCTGCTGAATAAATAGAGTAATACTAATGTCAAATAAATGAGTAAATATAGTTAGACTTAAACACCCTTAAAATTAATTTATCAACATCAATTTGAAAGCTTTTACAATCAAAGTGTTCATCTTATGTCTGCATAAGGAGCCCAATTTAATCCCAAAAACTCCCAAAAACAAGTAATATTCTTGTAGCGCTCCAAGAACATACCCGCTGATGTTGAAAATTATGGTTTTTTTATGGTAAATGGTTTTAATGGTTTAATGGTTTAATGGTATTTGGTAAATGGTTATGGTAAAAGTTTTTTTATGGTATTTTTTTTTATGGTTGTTTATGGTAAATTTAATCTATTGTCTTGACTTTAGTTTGATCTAGTGATTGTATCTGAGGTTTTGTTTGTTTTTTGGATTGCTCATGAAACAGTTTAAAATCTTCGGGTGAAAAATAGGGTCTTAATTTAGAAACATGCACAATAACGGAATTCTGTCCTGTCTCATAATTAAATTTATCTATTTCATAAGTTACATCAGAAAGTTTATTTATAATTTTATATGGTCCAGAGAAAGTAGGTTCTAATTTTCGAGTGTTAGGGTATTTAAATTCTTCATAAATTACAGAGTCTTGTATTTTTAATGGGCATTCAACAAAATTTCGATCATAGAGTCTTTTACTTTTAAGGTGAAATTCATGAGTTCGCGCTTTCGCAATTTTGAGGGCTTTGTCTACTGATGTTGTATACATTTTAATTGCCTCACACAAAACCATTACCCACCATTTAAAAAAAAATCTGAATCAAAATTATCGCGAAAATTATAACTATATTTAGCTGCTAACTTTAACCAGAAATTTTATCTAAAACAGAAATTGTAAATATCATAGATATACCTTAAATTGGGATCAACTTTTAATTCTATTATTTTATAGATCATAAACAGATTCAAAATTTTAACTATAGGTAATTTCTTACTTAAAATCACAAAATTTACTGACAAAATTAATCATATTTATCAGTCAAAATTCTAACAACAGCCTTGCACAGTTCCATCTTTCTTACTGAATTTAAATAAATTATAAGAATCCGGGAACCAAAGCTCACTGTAACCAGAAATTCTAACAAATAAAATGAAAAACATAAATGTTAACTTAATTTTCAGCTCAAATGTCTAGTTGTAGTAACATTTTCATGAAAATACTGCATTCTGAGAATAGTTCTTGATAACAAACAATATCAATAAATTAGAAAATGTACCTTTTAAAAAATAACTTGAGCTTCTGAGTTCTTTTATACTTCATTATTATTACGAACTTATCTTTAAACGTGCATAAAAATATCATAATAATCTTAATAAGTAACAGTAAATATCTTAAGAACATCATACTCCTCAATTAAATTTTTAAGAACAAACATGTTTTCACTCCAAAAAGTAATAATAATAATAAGACTCATAACTAGATAAAAAGATAAATAAATAAGGCTCACAGAAAAATAAACAAACAAATAAATAAACCTTACAAACAAAGAACTATCTACACAAATACAGTAAAAAGGATACACATAATAAATAACTACATCTAAAAATAACTCACGGATAAGGAGAAATTTTCAAGCTGATCCTAGGGGAGACAGGAATAACGAAAATTATGAAAGTAGGTAGTAATCTGCGTTCAGTTGTCTCTAAAAGTTTTTTTTTTTTTTTTTTTTTTCTTGTCATTATGACCATGATTATCTTGAGTCATCAGTTACACATAAACAGCAAAAAGGTGGAATATCAGGCCTCAGGAATTCACGAGATATTTAGAAGAAATCTTTCAAACCACTCGGACAGAAAGCTGTTTAACATTAAAATCTCCTCTGTTACATTCACTCGAGGAATCAAAAGATAATGGCAATTCTTGCTTAATAACACTTTCAACCATGGCGGGAAAAATTTTCGGCGATTCATATTTTTGTCATCACTTCGTTTCAGTAGATTCATTAGATTCATTTACATAGCATTTTACTTCTTCAGTAGATTCATTTCAAAATCCGAAACAGGCACTAGCACAGGCATTACCTATCCTGTGCGACTTTTCGATTAGTTGTGACGATTTCAGGAGAACTCGAATTATTTCCACTGGTTAAACAGAAACACGCAGTCATGGCAAGCGAGGGAAAAAACAAAAATAATAAATAAATGTAGAAGATCCAATAATTAGTCATGGGCTGCTGTAAATTCATTTATTAAATTCGTGATAATGAGGAAGGAAAAGCTCCTTGTTGCAAAAATTCCATCATTATTTCAGCGAGCTGTCCTCATCGAAGAAGCAACCCAAGAAATCTCCAGAATCTTCCTTTCATCTCGAGACTTCCCCCTTTTAAACTGAAAAGAAAGTTCTGGAACATTCTGTAATCTCTAACCATCATTATTTTATGTAAACAGAATTCTTGTCCAGCTACGAGATTATTTTAAACAGACGATAAATTTATTTTTAAAAAAATATTATTTAACCAATTTATAATTGACTCCGAATTTTAAATATCTTAGGCAGACGATTTTTATACATGATTAATTTTAAGAGAAAAAGAAAAGAAATGAATTTATTAATATGCACATTATCGTTGACGGCGGAAAAATAAATAAATAGATAAAATAAAATAATGATATTTTTTGAAAGGTATGGTTTTGGAATAAATTTAATGAGACTTTCTTAAAAAGGGTTGATAAAAACATAGAAGAAATCAGTTTTATTTGGAATATTAAGAAATAAAGTTTTAATTAAGAATATTTTAATTTAGAGCCATCTTTTTAAATTTACGCATACTGGAATAATGTTTTTTAAGGCAAATTAAGAATTTATATCGTCTGCACACAGATTAACAGATTAGATCTAGAAATAAGATTTTAATTTAATAATTTGAAGTAAGTACGGAATATTATTATAAGAAAATTAAGATAGTATAGAGGTTAGTTTTGGCGAAAAAAAATTTAAATTTGTAATATATATATACATATATATATATATATACTTATATATACATATATATATATATATATATATATATTAAATGACGGAAATCAGAAATTTCACCTTTTTTATGAATTTTTGCAGTTGGAAGTATGGGTCTAGAGGCAATATTTAAGGAGATAGCCTATTGTTTCAATACTTATGACTCACCCTGTAGTTCAGTGTTTTGCAATCTTTTGAAAGCCGATCAAATTAGTGTGATTTTAGAGTTTGTGGTGTCTCAACGGAATTATAGGGGACAGTGCCTCCTAGTTATTCATGAAATTATATACTGTTTTAGACCGCAGCTACATAATATGCACAAGAAAAAATGTCTTAAAAGGTGAAAGGTTAATTATAATTAAATTTAATATTATTACGTAAAAGAATATAATTTATGACTAATATTTCAGATTTTTTATACTAAAACTGTAAAAGAAAATATTTGCCAACCGTAGAAGCCAAGGGATATAAGAGTCAAAACTGTACAAAAGGAACTAAATGCACAGATGACATGAAAATATTTTATAAATTTCAGATAAAGAAATGTATGTGATTTTCTAATTATGTGCTGAGTGCTAGAGATCAACCACTTTCCCCAAATAATAATCAATATTGATTAATTATAAATTTTAAGAAAATTGTATTCTACATTTTTAGTTATTGAGATAAGAGCTCATAAACCATGATGAAAGAAGTTGCAGTTTTCTTTTTGAATTCAGTCAATTATTATTGATATTCAAATTTAACGCCAATTATCTTAGAACTCAATTTACTACAAATCGTATTTTTGTCACTTGTATTCCTTGGCTTCTGTGGTCGTCATTTGACAATATATTTGAAAACTACGTATGTATATATATAATATGTATATGTATATATGTATATATATATATATATATATGTGTGTGTGTGTGTGTATATATATATATATATATATATATATATATCTACAGTGGTGGTCAAAATTGACAACACTTTTAGGTAGCTTTTATCACAAAAAGTAAAAAAAAACTACTTACTGCAGCCGTCCGGGGAAACCCTATTGGTTAGTTTTGCTATATGTTCGCCAATCATGACCCTTAGGTCACAAAACCAACCCCCCGTTGAAATGTTTACTTACATATATATATATATATATATATATATATATATCTGAATTTTCTCATGTTGTAACTCTCGAAATTATGAACTAATTTAGATGAAATTTTTTAAGGGCATAAAAGGAGTACTAATAACTCGAACGAGTTTGTCTGGCAGCTTTATCCACCATATTGTTTCAAAATGGCGGCCATTTGATTCTCTTGAAATTTTTATAATTTTTAACTTTGTATACTTATAGAAAAAGTTATGTTTGACAAAATGCAAACTCTTATATATCATTTAAAAAAGAATATTAGAAACACAAAAAGACACTTTAAATAGTCACACAATGTTAATTAACAACATAGGTCATTTTAAAGAAAAAGTTACAAAACATAAAAATTTCCATATATGTCCACAAATTCAAATGGCTTCCATTTTGGAACTAGATGGCGTTTGAAGTTGGCTAACGAACTCGGTCGAGACTGTAGTACTTCAACTATGCACATAAAGAATTTCATCCAAACCGGTTCTTAAAATCGAGAGTTACAACACGAAAAATTTCAGATATCCATATCTATATATATATGGATATGTATATATATAGTATATACACTATATTGCCATTGATTATGGGACACTTGCGATTTTAGACATTTTACTAAATATCTAGAAAAATACATGAGGAATCATCTCGAAACTCTTAGTGTATAAATATAATAGTATACGTCATACATCTCCGTGAAGATTTTTTACCGAAACGCCATAGGGGACCGTCAACAAATTAAAAAAGAATGAATATCTTTTGAATAACTCTGTCAAAACTAATGTAGCAAAAGCGCTCAAACTCTAGATTATGATTGAATGCCTTATTGTAATACACTGTGTTCATTTTTATGCAAATAGCATGCACACTCGCAGAGTAATTAAGGTTTTTATAAAAATAGTCCCAAATTTTTCCAAGTTTTTCCATTATAATTTTCAGAGTTCTTAATATAAAATAATATTTTTTTCAGAAAATATGACAAACAACATTGCACACAGTACCCTGTAATCAGAATTAAAAAATAATAAAAATTGTATGAAAAATGAGTAGGTTTACTATATAATTTTTTACTGCGCATGCGTCAAAGATATCAAAATTTCATTTGCATATTATGTTACCTAAATGTATAGAGCAACTTTTGTAAAAGTCCCAAAATCATAGCTTGAAAATTCTGAAAGTAATCGTCTATAGAAAAAGGACAAAATCCGTTGTTGCAAAAAAATGAGGGATTTTATCCAAATGCAATAGTACATCCCATATTGTGTATTCTATATTGACACTAATCAATGAATATATGGTACAACCCCTCTTGTTTTTGCTTCATTTTGAGAATAACGGATTTTCGACTTATTCAATTGACGATTATTGTCAGAATTTTCAAGTTATGATTTTGTGACTTTCACAAAAGTTGCTCTATACATTTAGCTAACATAATATGCAAATGAAATTTTGATATCGTTGACGCATGCGCAGTAAAAAATTATTTAGTAAACCAACACATTTTTTATACAATTTTCATTATTTTTTAATTCTGATTACAGGGTACTGTGTGCAATGTTGTTTGCCATATTTTCTGAAAAAAATAATATTTTATATTAAGAACTCTGAAAATTATAAGGAAAAAACTTGGAAAATTTTGGGATCATTTTTATAAAAACCTTAATTACTCTGCGAGTATGCATGCTATTTGCATAAAAATGAACAAGGCTTATTACAATGAGGCATTCAATTACAATCTAGGGTTTGAGCTCTTTCGCTGCATTCGTTTTGACAGGGTTATTCAAAAGATATTTTTTCTTTTTTAATTTGTTGACGGCCCCCTTTGGATTTTTGGGAAAAAATCTTCACGGAGATGTATGACGTATACTATTATATTTATACACTAAGAGTTTCGAGAAGATTCCTCATGTATTTTTCTAGATATTTAGTAAAATGTCTAAAATCGCAAGTGTCCCATAATCAATGGCAATATAGTGTATATGTGTAAGTCAGCATTTCAACTTAGGGTGGTTTTGGTATCTAGGGTTCACGATCGACGAAAATGTAGCAAAATTTTCCGAAATGTTTTCTTCTGTATGGCTAGGAAAGGTAGTTTTTTTACTTTTGGGAATGAAAGCTACCTAAAAGTGTCCACAATTTTGGCCACCTCTCTCTCTCTCTCTCTCTCTCTCTCTCTCTCTCTATATATATATATATATATATATATATATATATATGTGTGTGTGTGTGTGTGTGTAATTGAAGAAAAAGATAAATTACGACATTTTTTCCCCATGATGGAAGACTTTAAAATGAATTAAAAAGAAACGTATTTTTAAAATAAAGTGCAAAATTATTTGATTGATCGGTGAAAATTGAGTCTATTAAAGATTTCCGTAAGTGACAGTTTGATTGATTGCCTTTTCATTTTATAACAAAATTTCAAAAATCCGTGAATCTAATAAAGTTACAAAGTAATACTATAAAAGTTTTAATATCAAAACATTGCTTAAAAATAAAAATAAAGCACTGAAAAGTCATTTTACGTAACTTTTCAATTTAAGTTACAAAGAATTTTCTATATTTAAGTTGAATATTCTCATATGTTTAACATTTTCCCTTGGGATTTTTTTAGCTGTTTTTAAAATAGAAATTATAAATACTGAAGAAAAGATGCCGATATTATTTTTGGCGAGTTCATAATTATACAAAAACCTAGCACCTATGGTCGTCGCTCATTACGCACATCTTTCTGTATGTCCGCATATAACAACGCAACAATACACAACTGAAACGTTTGAAAGTTAAAATATATAATTGTTACTGAATTTTGTCGAGTCATTTGAAATATTATGAAAATTGGATACATAGTTCAATTACAGGGCCAATGAAAATTATTCTGTTACATTGCGGCTAATGAGAAAAAAATAGCTTCAGGTGAATTTTAATCATAAACTCTTTCGAACATAATAAAGTTCACGTGTATATATGAAGTATATACTAAAATTTAAATCCTGTACAATCTGTGGTGCAAAGAATACTTGTTATTAATTTACAGAACCGCACAAAATTATTCTATTACATAATGGTAGGGAGTACTGGTGCACATTGATACAGTTTTTTTCCAAGAATTTTTTGGGTGTCCAGAAAGTAGAAATTTCAAGTTATTTTTCCATGTGATGTCAGCAAAACTTGCTTAGTGTTTTATAAAAAATTACAATCTTTGTTTTGTATAATATTTTCCAAGTAATTAAAAAAAATAAAAGTCTTTTGTATCAATGTGCCCCATTCACCGGACAGATTGATACACATCAAGGGGCACTTTGATACGTTTGGGAAAAATGGAGACAAAATAATGCCAATGTATATTTTTCATAGAAAATTAGTTAGCAAACTATTTTGTATTTGTTTCTAGAAATTCAAATCACCCACAATTTATTTGTAAGTAATATTAAAGCAATCAAAATTAAATGAATAATGACTTGATGTTCTGGCTGTTCCTTGTCTAATTGTCGGCTGTGATAACTTTGTCGTATCTGGTACTTCAACCCCAGCATTATCTTCTTTCTAAGGAAAGATGAAAAAATTAACAAGATTTCTGTATAAAAATCGCTTTATAAACAGATAATAAAGCATAATTATATTAAAAATTCTGTTTATAATATAATTATCCTTTTATGTTCTGCAGATTGTTTCTTTTATTTAATACTAGCTGTTACCCGTGACGTAGTTCACGTAGCATTAAAAAAAAGATAAATGCTTTAATTAAACAAAACATTTCATTAAAATTAATTCAAAATATATGTAACACATATCATATACCAGGCCATGCAGTAATTTTTTATAGGAGACTTAAAGAACTCAGTCAAATAAATGGAAAATGTGTTAGATAATATGAACAATCGCGAAAATGAAATTGCAACCATTTATACTGTAGAACAACTGTAACGCACCCGAATTGTACAGAAATCATGTTGTAGTGCATTTCAGAATTCCATATCAAAGAAAGAAATATCATATGTTAAACATAGGTAATAAAAAAAATACCCAACATTTCCATAATACATAACTTCGCCGGCCCATTACTTTCTGCAGCTGTGTATATGATCTATGTGTTTGTAAATATTCTAAATACAATGTTAAAATTTTGTTTAGTTAGAAAAAGTTAACGAAGATTAAAATTCATCTTTAGCAATTTCTAATAATAGACAGAAACGTACTTGAATTCTTTTGTACAGTCCTGTATATTACATGTAAATATTTATACAATCGCATATTTAGCTTAAATTATTCAAGCAAAAAACCCGATTCAAATTATTGAATTCATATTTCCGGGAATCGCCATTGCACAGGTGACCATATATGCAGTTTATTGCATAATCCGATTCATGATTTATTTAAATTCTACAAAATTCCAAATGTAGCTGAACTTCAGGATGCATTAGTTTTTCTTAAAATACATAAAAAGCTCTTCAGCAATCTTTTTTAATGGACCATACTTTGGATACAATATCTGAGATCTGGACACAGGTCCAAAATTTTTTATGCGTCTCTGTAAATGAAGAACAAATGTGATGCAAATCATACTTAACTGCAAGCATATTGTAGTAAATTTCAGTATTTATCATTGTATTGATTATCTCAGTATATTAATTTCATCGTGTTTTAAATAGTGCAATGCAATTAAAATACACTGGGAATATTTTTTCCACATAGACTATTATATTACCGAACATTTTTCTGTGATCTTATAAATTATATTTTAAACCTTTTCACCCCATTTTCTACAGAAATCCTGTTTTAGTACACTTCAGAAACTGATATCAATTTCAATATTATTAAAATAACCTTAATAAAATAACATTGTTAAAATACGCTGCAAATGGTTTTTCTTCACAGACTATGATATATTGAAATACTTTTGAGCTGCCTGTACGCACTCCATAAGTACTATACTTAACATATTCGATAGTAACCATGTTCTTGTGAACCTTAAAAATGCATGTAAATTTCATTACATTTAAAATAAAAAACAGAATTTTTGAAAATTTGAAAGCCTATACTTTGTTTCAGATATGACGTTACATTGATATTTTTAAAATTCTTAATGGAAAGTATTCCTGTGACGTCACAATTGATAAAAAATTGAATTTTATAGCCTCGAACCGAAAGAAAGAAAAAGGTTCATTTTTATTACGGATTAATATCTGGAAAAACTACTAAAATATTTATATTCTTGTAAAGTGTGAAGTTATATATTCTTGTGAAGTCTTCTAAGTGTAAAAGAAATTTTATATAATCGTCTGCGTGATATAAGAAGAAAAACAGTATTCCTCTGACGTCACAATTGGTAAAATCGCGGTTTTTAACCTCGAAACAGAATAGGGTCCATTTATTTATTTCATTTTGTTTTATCAAGTGAAAATATTTCAGTTGAAAATTAATTACAGAAGAGAAATAATTATTCAGGTTTTTTTTATTTTTTGGCAACGAAAAAAGAAAGATAATTAAATATTATGGAAAATTTTTCAATTTATTCTGTATGAAAAATAATGAAATGTTGAATTATTAAGAAAAATATTTGAATAAAATAAATAAAAATTAGCCTATGTTCATCTCCGACCAATAATCTATCTATATACAAAAATTCAAAGACATTAATCCATCCGTTTTGAAGCCAAGTTCATTCCAATTTTTCGGACACACTTTCACATTTATAATATATATAAGGATTTCACATCTCGAAAATACACTTTTCTCTGGAAAATCGATATAAATTTGAGATTTGCCAGGATGCACTAGATGTTGGATAAATTCGTACGTCTTCTTTTTGCAAAAATACTAAAAAATGTTCTAATGGAGCTATTTCACTTCAATAAAACTAATATTAGAATTTTTTGGCAAAAAATGGTTGGATTAAGGAGTGTATGATACAAAAAATAAAAGGCATTCAAAAAATGAACTAGAAAAGGAATTATGTTGTAACAATGTGCCCCGACATAGACTGTATCAATGTGCCCCATACAGCCATTTTGAATAAAATGAGTCTCAAATCCAACACAATAGTAGTTTTACTAGTCAGGAAGATTATTCTTTTCGGTTGAAAATTCTAGAACAGTTAAATAATACCATTTCAATTGTACAACTCAAATTTACTTTTGACCTACAAAAAAAATATATCACCCGTCCCATTTAAACAAACTACTGAATAATGCAAGACATTCTGTACGTAGTTTTGTACAGTAGCTTTACCTTTTGGAGATGTTGTGAAACTTCCTATAATGACCCTGTGAGCAGTAGAGGGGGTGTATCAATGTACCCCATGTAACAATGTGCCCCAGTTCCAATACAGCGAGAAACAATGTTTGGGACGCGATGAATTATATTAAACTATTTCACATTTTATAAAAATTATATATGGTACTGAGGAGTTCAAGTTACTTCAAATTACTCTCTATATAACAGAAAGCAGATTATATTTACAGGGTCACACAAAGGATTTCGATTAGTGTACTGTATCGGAAGTACTGCATACTATTACACAAAGATATGAATATTTTTTTTAACTTCGTTATAGTAAGAAAACACATGATTTGCTATGTTTTACGCGCGATTTTTGAATTGTTAATTTTTTTTATTATAAGATTATAACAGCCCTAATTATTCATTTTTATGAAATGTTTCAACAGGTCCAGAAATCTAAAAACGGTATTTTGAAAACTGAGTAAAAAAATAACTCAAATCTGAGTGTGACGCAAGGTCAAAATGGCTCCGAATCAAAATTTCTCACGTTTGAAATATGTATATACTCATTTTTGAGAACATAGACCTACTAAAATATAGGCAAATAAATCTTTCTTAATGATTTTTATTCACGATTATACATGGTGTTTGTATTTATATATAGGCGATAGTCGTAAAATTTAACCTGAGAAATCTTTCTTTCAGGAATTCATCCATTATTCGACTCCGAACACTTAAAAAAATTACGCTTTAATAAAATAAAATTTACGCTTTAGCAATTACATTACGATGACTTGTAAGAGTTCTTCCGGAAATAGGATAAAAATGTAGTTCGCGTCATTTCATTTCGTAAATTATTATTGAATTGATTGTTTTGTTCGAAATAATAAAAAAATGTGGTAGTATGAATAAATACAATAATAATGGCAAAATCTACTTTGCTTAACGAATAAAAAGTAATTTTAATACAAACTGAAAATATATAACATTTCAGAAACGTAAAAATTGATCTAAATATTTGAACCAAAAAAAAAATCATAACAAAATAAAAATACAAATTTAATCAAATTTAAAATTGCTATTTGTCTTAGTGACTATTATCAAGGTAGATCAAGATTAGTTTCGAAGATTTGTATCCGTTGAAATTAAAATAAACACTAGCCATCCAAAAATACTCTTGAATTAATGTTAAACATTTGGTAGCATTCACTAAAAAACAAAATGTACCATCTTCATCAAGAAAGAGTAGGTATCGGTTTCTAAATCCTAAAATTAGAAGTATATATTTCTGAGGTATACGAGTAGGATAAAGAAATAAATAGAATTGACGGAATGATCGATAATTTCTAATCGATAATTTTCTAGGTGACTAAAAAACACGTTTCATTATGAATCTTTTAAATTGAGAAAAATTATCATTTAATTTCTAGAATTAATTCATAAATAAGAATAATATTTACTAGATATCACTCTCGAATATGCTATCGAATTTTAATAGTGATAACTAAAACTGTCTTGCAAACGGTAATAAAATAGGGATGTTATGGAGCTAATTTTTCTAAAGGCACAATGTAATGCCTAAAGGCCAGTAACAAAAGTTTTTTACAGTGTTTTTTTATTACATATATACTATATGTATCATATATATATATATATATATATATATATATATATATATATATATATATATATATGTATCATATATATATATATACATATATATATGAAGGAAAATCTGAAGGAAAAGATAAATTAGAAAATTTCTTTTACTAATAAAATACTTTTAAATAAGTTTAAAGGAAAAGCCTCTTTAAAAGGTAGCGCAAAATTATTTGACAGATCGGTGAAAATTCAACCTATTTAAGATATCGGTAAGTGACAGTTTGGTTGAATGTCTTTCTCATTTTTAACAAAATTTGAAAAGTTCGTGCATTTAATACATTTACATCCTAATACTATATAACTTTTATTTTTAGTAGAATTGCTTTAAGTAAAATTTAAGAACTGAAAAGATGTTTCACACAACTTTTAAATGTTAGTCATAAAGGATTACTTATATTTAATTAAAATATCCTCATATGATTAACGCTTCTGCTTAGAAAGTTTTGTAGCTATTATTAAAATAGAAATTATCACACTGAATAAATGATGCAGAATATTACTTTAGGTGCGTTCGTAATAATATAATTACGTATCACGTATAGTTGTCCTTCAGTATATCCGTCCGTCTATATCTCCGCATATAACAACGCAAAACTATCCAACCAAATCACTTGAATTTTAAAATTTATAATTGTTGCATCTTTTTGTTGCATATTTTTTTTCTTACAAGTATAGTTTTATTTTCTTTAAAAAATATGTTCAGTTTTGGTATAGCTTTCCAATCTGAACTCGAAAAAGTTTTGATTTTTTTTTTTTAAATCTAAATTCAAACAAAACTAAGTTTTAGTTTGGCTTATTCAGGTCTGCTACTAAAAAACAGCATAGGATTTATTAACTGTTCGACTTTTACTCACCGAAATCAGGAAAATATTTTTTTAAAAGTTAAATTAAACATATTTTTTTCTTTTTATCCTGAAATCTGATATTCCATTCTTTAAAAAGAAACCGTATTAAATAATATTTCCATATGGTAATGTCATATTTCTAAGAGTGGAACTCAAAAGTTATGAAAACGTAACGCTACAAATAGAAAATGCTCGCTATTTGAAGAATTAAGAAAAGCAGTTACACACAGAGATAAGCTCTTTTACTGGATTTAAAAAACTACGAAAATTCAAAATTTAATCAAGAAGGAAAGTATAATTTGGAACGTATTTACTTGTAATAAAATATGGATTTTTTTTTTCCATCGCAGTTGTAATTTTTTAATGCAAACTGCCCATGTTTTCCTACATTACTTTATATTATGGGAACAATTTTAGATTCAACACCTTGCAAAAGCATTAATCTGTATAAAGAAATCTTGAAAAATGCAGCATAACAGTGCCACCTATAGGGCAATTTACACCAAAAACTAAACAGCATTAAATATATATCAGGAACTGTCTGAATCTGTAGTTTGATGAAAAATTGCCTTTTAGTTCTTGAGATAGAGCTATTGTGATAATCCTGAATAATGCAGCATAGCAGCGTAATCTGTTGAACAATTTACACAAAAAAATAATAAGTACGAAATTATATCAAGGATTAACTTAATCTGAAGTTTTATGAAAATTTATACATTAGTTCTTGAGATAGAACTATTGTGGAAATCATGAGTAATGCAGCATAGCAGCACCATTGGTTGGGCGATATACACTAATAACTAAACATCTCGAGTTCATATCAAGGTGTGACTGAATCTAAATTTTTGTGAAATTATGTGCATCAGTTCTTGAGGTAGTGACCATAGAATTTTTGTCACATTCAGACTCACAGAGTGACAGATATTTTCCAAAAACCACCAAATCGTATTCAGGAACTTCTAAAACATTTAAATACACCAAAAACTGGAAGTCAAATTTTTCACGAATTCAATTCTACTTCTTGTAAAGATAGAAAAAAATAATAAATGCATGCTTAAAATTTTATGTTACATTTTTATTTTTATCATTTCCATTAATCGGCATACTATTGAAATAATTTTGAATTAAATTTTAAAAAGAGAACTTGCATTTAATTATATACATATACACTGGGGTCCAAAAGTTAAGCATAATCGGTAATTAAGTAAGTAATGAAAGAAATATTAATCGAAATGTGGTGCAACTCCAGGTGTGTAAACAAAATAGTACGCGTCATATATTTTCACGAAGAGTTTTCCCCGAAATCGAACAGGGAACCGTCAACAAATTGAAAAAGAACGAAGATCTTTTGGATAACCCTGTCAAAACTAATGTAGCAAAAGCGTTCAAACTGCCCATTATGATTAAGTGGCTTATTGTAATGTACTGTGTTTATTTTTATAAGGATAGCATGTACACTCGTAGAGAAATTAAGGTTTTTATAAAAACACTCCTAAGTTTTTTGCTTATAATTTGCAGAGTTCTTAATATAAAATAATGTTCTTTTCTGAAAATATGACAAACATCATGGTACACAATACCTAGTCATCAGAATTTAAAAATAATAAAAATTGTTTGACAAATGCGCAGGTTTACTAAATAAATTTTTACTGCGCATGCGTGAATGCTATTAAAATTTCATTTGCATATTATGTTAGTTAAATGTGTAGAGCAACTTTTGTGAAAGTCTCAAAAACATAGACTAAAAATTCTGAAAATTATCGTTGATAGATTGAGATCAAAATCCGCTATTCCCTAATGAAGCAAAAAGATGAGGGGCTGTATCCATATTCCATTGTTTCGTGCATAGACAATATTGCACGTACAACTGTATTTGGATAAAACCCCTGATATTTTGCTTCCTTTTAGGAATAACGGATTTTTAGTTGATTCTATAGACGATAATTTTCAGAATTTTCAAGCTATGTTTATGAAACTTTTACAGACGTTGCTCTATACATTTAGCTAACACAATATGCAAATGAAATTTTGATATCGTTGGCGCATGCGCAATGAAAAATTATTTACTAAACCTACTCATTTTTCATAAAAACCTTAATTTCTCTACGAGTATGAATGCTATCCTTATAAAAATAAACACAGTACATTAAAATAAGCCACTTAATCATAATGTGCAGTTTGAATGCTTTTGCTACATTAGTTTTGACAGGGTTATCCAAAAGATCTTCGTTTTATTCAATTGATTGACGGTCCCCTGTTCGATTTCGGGCGAAACTCTTCGCGAAAATATATGACGCTTACGATTTTGTTTACACACCTGGAGTTTCACCACATTTCGATTTATATTTCTTTCATTACTTACTTAATTACCAATTATGCTTAACTTTTGGACACCAGTGTATATAGATTTTTTATAGGTAATACTTTTTTTGTGAAATTGTGATCTTGTTGTATATACTTATACAAAATATAATCATAATTTATGATTTAGAAATTATTACTATATTTAGGTTCTTATTTAGACATTTTAAATAAGGTTATTCATACATATATACAACTTTATAAGATTCAGCTGCTATATGACATAAGATTTTTTTTCTTCAATCACTGCATTTGTAAAAAATTCAATTTGGAGATTGAACTTTTTTCTGAAATATCTATTTTCAAGAGAAATTTTGCGAAAAGTCTTGTGTTTCAAACTAGGAAAAATGTGAAGGATCCTTTCAAGTCATCTCAAACAGATTTCTGCTGAGAGATCGGATTACCCACATTAAAGTTTTCATGTGGGACACTCAACATAAAAATAAATTACATTAAAAGTATAAGAATGTAGCTATTACAAAATTTTCAGTATATTATTTTACAAATGAAATTTCAATTTTTCCAGTCTGGAAAAATTGAAAAAAATGCCTTCGGAAAAAAACTGAAACAAACCGGTTTTTTCCCAACATTTCTGGGTTTTTTCCGAGCATTCCCATCTCTAGTGGTCCATAAATTCTACCATCTATTAACATAATAATAAGCAAGGACACAAAATTTATTTAATTTTCAAAATGGGATTTAATAAAAAATATAATAATACCCATTTCTCCCGTACTTGTTTTGGAATTATTCGTTCAAAAATTTACACATATTTTCAGGCCCTTTTCGTTTGTGAACATGATAGAATTTTCTCCAAAAATATTCTTTAATGGATCATGAAAAACAGGAAATACGTTACCCATTTTTCTATGATGAAAATAGATTATTTGTCACTCACCGCAAATGATTGATCATACTGACTTATCACGAAATATTATCACGAATGCTTGTTTATTTAAGAATCGATGCATTTATATGAAAAAAAAATCATAGAGAGTCTGTATTCAAAATTCTATTTTATAAATAAGGAGAAGCATGTTTTATTACAATTAGATACATTTTCTCAATGCATCCTTAAAAATATCAACACACGAAAAAATAATTGCGTTAATTTATAGATTAAGACAGGTATACAAATGTTACAAGAACGATTTTCTTTACAGAAATAGTTCCTAGAACTGCATAAAACTCTTGAGAATTAATTAAAAGTTCTATGAAAGCGGCCTTTTTTTTAATATAAAATAACATATTTATAGAGTTTTGAATAAATCTACAGAATACTTTTTCTACAGAAAATGTTTCTATAAAATAGTTATTCCTATATTATACCACTTATATAGAGACACTTATTAGACACACTTATATAGAACATCTTTTCAAAGAGGAAATGTTTCTTTTAAACAGCCACTCTATAGAACAAAATTTATATGGTGATTTGAAGAGTTTTATATGATATTTTTTTAAAGAAAATAAAAATCTATAAAATACAAGACAAATTACAAAATACCAATTGACTCATCATTCTATAGTTTTATTTAAATAAATATGTGTAAATATGTGTAAATAAATATTTATTTCTGAGATATGCGAATAAGATAAACAAATAAACAGAATAGTAAATATTATCGATAATTCCTAATTTATAGTTTTCTAGGTGACTAAACAATACGTTACATTATGAATGGTATAATTAAAAAAAATATATCACTTGATTCCTTGATTTAATTCATAAGCAAGAAGGGTATTTACTACATATCACTCCTTGTGTTCACATTTATTTGCCGAGATTTTTAAATATGGTTGACTACGAAAGAATGAGGATATGAGGAAATGCTCTCAAATTTTAATATAGACAACTAAAATTGTCTAGCAAAGGGAAATAAAATAAGGATGATATGGCACTAATTTTTCCAAAAGCACAATTTCAAGTTCTTCCCACTGTTTTATTATTATTATCATTTAGTGATTGATTGATTTATTGCATTTCAAATGTTTTTTTTTTTTTTTTTTTTTTTTTTTTGCTGAGGTTGAATGCGAACCGAATCCCCTTTTGATTACAGATTGTACTTATGAGTTCAATTTTTTTTTCAGAACGAGTTTCTAAAACAAATGTATCTTTAAATTAAAAAAAAGGAATTCCAGAAGTCAATCCCATTAACTACAGTTTTTTTCCATAGAAATTCAGTTAATGATTGACGTGATTGGATTGAAATTTTTCTATATATGTATACAGTGCTTTTGAATTGTCTTTCATTATAAAACAATTTAATGAGTATAATTAAAACACGGTAAAAGTATTGCAGTATTTTTGTCAGATAAATAACTTTAAATGTTTATAATAAGCATTTTTATTTGTTAAGTTAATCGGAATTAGTTGTGAACGCCTCATATCATGATTAGATAACCTCAGCTTCATGCAGAAGAAAAAATTAATACAGGTGAGTAACTGGAAAAGAGTGTTGCCACAGGGTATTAGCTTGGGAATTTTGTTATGTAAATACACTATGCATACTATATTTTTGTATAATGTAAAGGAATTTCAATTTTCCTTTTATTTATTTATTTATTTATTTATTTATTTGAAGAAATTTAATAATTTACTATATTTTAGCAAATAGACAAAGAATTTGTTAAATATTTTTAGAAGTATTTTTTTTACATTGACAAATTAAATTAAAAATATTTTTCTATAAATATAAGAATATATTACTCACATTACTTAAGTTAATTAAACGCTGAAAAACTAATTGTAATTAAAATAAATTAAATTTATATATCACATACCACTAAATATTCTACAAAGACAAAGAAGGATAATTTTACTTTACACAGAGTTTTTAAAATAATATTTATTTAATTTTAATAAGTGAAAAAAGTATTTGTTAAAAAATAAAGTTGAAAAAACATTACGATAATCCCCCTAAGATTATATTAAACATATTCCAAAAAAAAAATTGATATTTTACAAATTACTAGTAGGAGTTTGAGTTACAAAAGGAGTTTTAGTATTCACAAGAGGGTTTGTAAAATGTAAAATTCATTCTTTCTTAATAAAATGATAAAGAAAGATACGAAATTAAATTATTTTTCAAACTGTGATACTTAACCCGGCAGCGCGCGCGCAGAGCCTAAAAGGCCCGGGGGTTCGAAACATTACCAATCCTATCACCCCTTTTCGACAGAAGTAGGCGCGGTCCGGTGTAGCTGTATTGAAGTTCGCCCTCTTTCGAAGGAAAAACATTCCTTCAGTCTAGTGGATTCTAATGTAGGAGAAATTCAGTCGACGGGCCTTTAAGACCCTGCGCGCGTCGTGGTGTAATTTTTATGGAGTACAAATTTTAAAAATATCAGCGTCAATTGAATTATGCCGATGAAATGAAACGTTTAGAAACTTTATTAGCTGAAGCATCTACTGGGGAATCGTCATTAAGTGAGGAAAGTGAAGTGTTAAGCGATTATGAAGATTTCAGTCCCCATGAAACTTCTGAAGAAGATTTAAATCAGAAGATATCGAATCAGAAGATTTTTCCGATAATTCGGACGAAGAGTACTTTTTAGGGAAAGATAAAAGTACAAAGTGGTATAAAAAGAAATATCGTCAGAATGTTGGAACTCCCGCTAGTAATATTATAGCGAAGTTACCGGGAAATATAGGAGAAGCTAAAAGTGTCAACTCCAGTTGATTCATTACTAATGTTAATCGATGACAATATGTTGTCAAATATAGTAAAACATACAAATATTTATGTCGAAAAAATAGCTGAAAAGTTTCAGAACGATCGCGATGCGAAAAGAACTACAGTAATTGAAGTAAAAGCACTTAGAGGTTTACTATATTTACTTACTAGCGAATACACTATTCCAACATGTACTTCATGTTATTAAAATATAAGTATTCCTTATATTTTGTTTTGGTTGAATACATTAAATCTTAAATATATTTTAGAAAATGAATTTCTTATTTTTACAGAAATGTCAGTGCTTTAACTCACGAAAAAATATTCTCAGGCCTTTTCGACCCTGCGCGCGTCTTCCTGTTACTAAAATAAGCGCGCGTCCTGCCGGGTTAAAAACATGTCCATTCTCCCGTTATATTACATGCTAAACACACTACTACATTATTTTCTGTTTTATAATGACAAATCTTTTCTAATTTTGTAATATGGACGTTAAAGTTTACATTATGATACATAAAAACCACCATTTTTAATAAAATAATAAGTAAGGAAACAAAGTTTAATTATATTATCAACTTGTGTTATTTAAAAAATCACTCACACCATCCGTACTTATTTTACCCCATAATATCCTTATATGTTTTTATCTGAATAACTAATATTACTGAAACGTCACATCGTAACTTCGAATTTTATATTATATTGTGGTACATAGAGATGTAAATTTTCCGGAAAATATAAATAGCGGAAAAAAAACTGGTTTTATAACCGGTTTTTTTTTTCGGAAAAAAACGGAAAAGTTGGAAAAATTGATTTTTTATGATTGTGCCTCCCAAATAAATTATATTTTCTTAGAGAATATTAAATAATAAACATTTTTTTTCCATTTATTTGTGTTAAAAGAAAATTATTTTCACTTTATATTACAAAATAAAAAGAAAAAAGCAAAACCTGCTTATAAAAGTTTTATTCTTTTTTTTCCAGCCTAATAATTTTTATTAAATGCTATTGTTTGTTATATCACATCTCTATAGAAATGATTTTTCAGTTACATGCTTAGTTACCAAATGATTTAATGTAAAAACCTGAGCCAATACAGTTCGAAATGAAATAAATTATGTATCCCATTTACATAAGTATGGTTTTTAAGTAAATGACATACCATACACTAGTTTAATGAAATAAATTATTGCAGTTTTATCATTATTATGAATATCATCAATTCAAAAATTCCATTGTTTGTTTAAAAAATTTATATTTTTGCAATATTATATATTTTTTTCTTACAAGTATAGTTTTATTTCCTTTAAAAAATATGTTCAGTTTTGGTATAGTTTTCCAATCTCAACTCGAAAAAGTTTGGATTTAGTTTTTTAATCTAAATTCAAACAAAACTAAGTTTTAGTTTGGCTTACTCAGGTCTGCAACTCAAAAACAGCATAGGATTTATTGGTGTTCGACTTTTACTCACCGAAATCAGGAAAATATTTTTTTAAGTTAAATTAAACATAATTTTTTTCTATTTATCCTGAAATATGATATTCCATTCTTTAAAAAGAAACCGTATTCAATAAAATTTCCATATGGTAATTTCATATTTCTAAGAGTGGAACGCAAAAGTTATGAAAGCAGAATGCTACAAATAGAAAATGCTCGCTATTTGAGGAATTAACAAAAGCAGTTACACACAGAGATAAACTTCTACTGGCTTTAAAAAACTATTAAAATTCAAAGCTTAATAAAGAAGGAAAGTATAATTTGGAACGTATTTACTTGTAATAAAATATGAATTTTTTTTCCGTCGCAGTTGTACTTTTCTAATGCAAACTGCGCATGTTTTGCTACATTACTGTATATTATGGGAACAATTTTAGATTGAACACCTTGAAAAAGCATTAATCAGTATAACGAAATATTGAAAAATGCAGCATAGTAGTGCCAACTATAGGGCAATTTACACCAAAAACTAAACAGCATTAAATATATATCAGGAACTGGCTGAATCTGTAGTTTGATGAAAAATTGCTTTTTAGTTCTTGAGATAGAGCTATTGCGATAATCATGAATAATGCAGCATAGCAGCGTAATCTATTGAGAAATTTACACCAAAAAGTAATAAGCACGAAATTATATCAAGGATTAACTTAATCTGAAATTTTATGAAAATTTATACATTAGTTCTTAAGATAGAACTATTGTGGAAATCATGAGTAATGCAGCATAGCAGCACCATCGGTTGGGCGATATACACTAATAACTACACATCTCGAGTTTAAGTCAAGGTGTAACTGAATCTAAATTTATGTGAAATTATGTGCATCAGTACTTGAGATAGTGACCATAGAATTTTTGTCACATTCAGACTCACAGAGTGACAGATATTTTCCAAAAACTACTAAATCGTGTTCAGGACCTTCTAAAACATTTAAATACTCCAAAAAATGGAAGTGAAATTTTTCACGAATTCAATTCTACTTCTTGTAAAGATAGAAAAAAGTAATAAATGCATGCTTAAAATTTTATGTTAAATTTTTATTTTTATCATTTCCATTAATCGGCATATTATTGAAATAATTTTGCACATGAATTAATTTTAAAAAGAGGCATTGCATTTAATTATATATATATAGATTTTTTTTATGTAATCCTGTTTTTGCGAAATTGTGATCTTCTTGTATATACTTATACAAAATATAATCAGAATTTATGATTTAGAAATTATTACTGTATTTAGGTTCTTATTTAGACATTTTAAATAAGGTTATTCATACATATATACAACTTTATAAGATTCAGCTGCTATATGACATAAGATTTTTTTTTTCTACAATCACCGCATTTGTAAAAAATTCAATTTGGAGATTGAACTTTTTTCTGAAATATCTATTTTCAAGAGAAATTTTGCGAAAAGTCTTGTGTTTCAAACTAGGAAAAATGTGAAGGATCCTTTCAAGTCATCTCAAACAGATTTCTGCTGAGAGATCAGATTACCCACATTAAAGTTTTCATGTGGGACACTCAGCATAAAAATAAATTAAATTAAAAGTATAAGAATGTAGCTATTACAAAATTTTCAGTATATTATTTTACAAATGAAATTTCAATTTTTCCAGTTTGGAAAAATTGAATGTATATCCAGTTTGGAAAACACACAAAGAGTTGGCGTAGAACATAATGTCTCCAAAATACAAAAATTCGCCTTATGCACAATGGAGCAAACGTACATAATGACTGCCAAAAACACAGCCCGCGTGATCGGTATTAATTTTGAATGCGCACCAGGAATAAGAGTTACCAGACTTCTGCGGTTCCCACAGATTTAAGCTACACGTGGACAGAAAAGTGTCTTGCAACATACCAAAATAAGAATGCTGACACCCTCGAAATTGATATCGTTATGTCTGTACTAGAGAATCAGAAAAGGAGTGATTAGTAGATACATTTGCACAAGCTCAACACTCAGAGCGACAAAATGAAAACCCAAAGCTTGTTTTCGTGAGAAGAAAGAAATTTAAGTGCTATTTTTAATCGTGTCTCTGTGTGAATCATCAAAAAAGGGCAAAGAAAAACTACATTACATCTGTATTAACTGACAGCTGGAAATTGTTTCTAACGGTTCGTTACATACATGAACTTTTCTCACAATAACATTCTGAAGCTGTAACTTGAATGCGCGTTAAAGTGTAATGGCAGGGGGTGATCAATAAGGGAAACGAAACACAATTTTAAGAAAATATTTGAATTGAAATGAGGGAGAGGGCGCAGGAAAAGCCATATATAACGAAATAACAGTTATAACATATTCCCTCCCCCTTTCCCCATTGCAGTCATTTTGAGTATTTTTTAAAGAGTAAATATTAGTTTTTTTTTATTTTAACCAATTTTTTACACAGTAAGCTGTCACGTATTTCACATAATGTATTCACACATATTTCAAGTTACAGATAAAATCATACAAATTTCAAGTTCGTTTACTGTTATTATTAAGGACCCGGGCAACGCCGCGCGAGTCAGGTAGTTATATATATTATACTTCGTGAATAAAGCAAAGTTCAATGGCAAAATAAATATATGTACATATTATATAGATATACGATATACATTATATATATATAATATGTGTTTGTAATCTAAATTTATATAAAATAGATGATTAATAACAAGAATTTGCAGTTACCATAAACATAGATTGCACAATAGTTTATGTATTCGAGCAGCTGATACATGTTCTGTTAATATATGTGAAATTAGCTGTAATGTGAATGTAAGAGGAAAAGCTGTGAATATCAGAATAGCAGTCTTTTATTCGTAATATACATTAAATATATTTTCCGAAATGTTTTAGAAAAATACCTAGATAGATTTCTTTATAAAAAGCAGAAATAAAATACAGTGAAGGGAAACTGCCAATTGAATTTGATGGATTATGTTTCATTTTTATATAGTAATTTCAGCTATTAATCATTGCTAAATTCTTATTTATATAAATGTATCAGCGCAGTAGTTAAATATAAATATAACTAAACTCATTTTTTTTATACTTTCAAAGGTACAAAACGTGTATTTAGTATATAGTTTTAATAAACCCCTCTAATGTATAATTTTTTTTAAAATGAGGATGAAAAGTAAAACATATTTCTGTTAATTTTAAGATATATTGCTTTTAAATTAATTCAAATAATTAAAGTTTTATTTAAATACCATAAGCAGATTATCAATACATTAAATACTTTTATTACTGCTTGCTAGTAATAGTAAAGTAGCAGAATAGAAGCATTGAAACAGAAATAAATATTATCAATATAATTATTCGCTAAACCTTATTATTAAAATGATAAATTTTAAATTTTAAATCTTATGGGGCATACTGGGTTAAAAATTCTTATTTAAAAATAAAATTCCTAAAGATATTTGAGATTTCAAGCAACCTATAATAAAACAATATACCATATATAAAAAACACTAACGAATAGATATTGTTTCATAAAATGTTACCAAAAAAGTATTTTTATATATCCAATAAATATTTCTGAGATTTTATGAGATATTTTTTATAACTAATTTGTGATTTGCACTTATATTTCATTGATGTAATCGTAAAAGAAAAGCGGTGTACTTTTAGTGAAGAAATAATAAGCATATATGTTCTTATTTTGTATACTTCCATATCCTTTCCTTTCTGAATGTGGAGTACTGCTAATGTTGTGTCAGTATTAGTATTACCGTACCATAGCCATTTTCGACGTATTACCCGCCCTTAGCAACCAGTTTGGTCTTCCTTAAACATATGCTGATCATTGTATCATATTATTCTTATACATACTAGCTGACCTGCCCGGCGTTGCCCGGGCCCGTGATGTTATTCAGTTTTCAAATGTGTTATTTGTTTTCTAAATGACCCTTTAATTAAACTCAAATTTCTATGATTTTTTGTCTTTAAGTCCATTTTGTCAAAATTTATATTTTTAAACTTTAAAAATCGCGAAAAGTTATTGAATTGAAAGTACATGCTGTTTGGTATTTTATTCTCTATGTAATTTGATTTTTTCTGAAAGGGATTATGCTTACAGAAAGCGAACGAAACCGCGACGGAATACTCGGGTTTTGGGAATCTGGTTTATTGAAAGCGTCTAAAAAGATTGCGCTAAAATAAAGACATTTAGTTACTTTTAGCGTATGAAAAATGTAATCTCCATGAGCCGGCATATGATTCGTGTTTGCGGTGTATTTCAAAGTGTTAAATCTCATATTTTTTTTATAACAAATTGCACCATAGATTATAAAGGTGTTTTGGCTTTAAAAAATATTTTCGGTTTGCCACATTTTATTTTGTAAAAAAAAAAAAAAAAAAAAAAAAAAAAAAAAAAAAAAAAAAAAAATTCATATGAAAGTTTCAAAATTTTTGAAAGTAATGTAAATCTGGTTCATTGAAAGCCTCTAAAAAGATTGCGCTAAAATAAAGACATTTAGTTACTTTTAGCGTATGAAAAATGTATTCTCGATGAGCCGGGAAATGATTCGTGTTTGCGGTGTATTTCATAGGGTTAAATCTCATATATTTTTTTTTTTCTTATAACGAACTGCACCATAGATTATAAAAGTGTTTTAGCTTTAAGAAAATATTTTCGGTTTTTCACATTTTATTTTGTAAAAAAAATAATTTTATCCATACGAAAATTCCAAAATTTTTGTAAGTAATGGAAATCTGGTTTATTGAAAGCCTCTAAAAAGATTGCGCTAAAATAAAGACATTTAGTTACTTTTAGCGTAGGAAAAATGTATTCTCCATGAGTCGGGATATGATTCGTGTTTGCGGTGTATTTGAAAGGGTTAAATCGCATAATTTTTTTTTTATAACAAATTGCACCATAGATGATAAAAGTGATTTAGCTTTAAGAAAATATTTTCGGTTTGTCAGGACGTATATAGAATTGCGCCTGCAAAGGCAAAACCGAAATGAAACGATCTGGTTTTTATTGATTTCGTCAATTTATTTTGTAAAAATTATTTTTACTCGTCCGAACGTCTCAAAATTTTTTAAGAAGGTGTAAATTTTGTCTATTGAGATGCTTTTAAAAGATTGTGCTGAAATATGTACGCTTAGATACTTTTAGCGTAGAAAAAATATTCTATTTGTGATCTGAAAAGTGACCTCCTTTTGCCGGTGTATTTGAAAGGGTTAAATCTCATATTTTAAAAACCGATTGCATCATAGATTATGAGAATGTTTTTAAGCTTTAAGAATGCCGGTACCTATAGGATTGCGCTTTGCTAAGGCAAAACCGCAATGAAAACGATCTGTTTTTATTGATTTCATCAAATTTTTCGCACATTTTATTTTGTAAAAAATATTTCTATCGGTCCGAACGTTTCGAATTTTCTGTAGGGAGTATAAATTTTTTCTATTAAGAAGATTTCAAAAGATTGAGTTGAAATATGTATGTTAAGATAATTTTAGATTAGAAAAAGTACCCTCTCTGCTAGTCGCTAAATGACCTTCTTTTGCAAGTGTATTTGAAAGAGTTAAAATCCAAATATTTTAAAACCAATTGCACCATCGGTTAGAAGAATGTTTAAACTTTAATATCTTTTTTTTTTTTTTTTTTCTAAAAGAAGCCAAAGTCCTGCCAAAGAACTTTTTCTAAAATATTCTATACATATCCCTGTTTAATCTCAGGTAAATTGTTTAAATTCATAAAAACAACTTTTTTTATTATTATCATTATCTTTGAAAAAAATACATGTTTTTTTTTTTTTTTTTTTTTTTTTTTTTTTAATTGAATGTAGTTTCTACTTCAAATTTTTTAAAAAATATCTAAGCTTTTTTAGTTGTTTAAATTCAGGTTATTAAGAATCGTTTATTTTATGACTAAAATTTTTTTCAAGTCCAAATCTTAAGTAATTTATGAGAAAAAAAATACATTAATTTAACATGGCCGATATAGGGATTCCGACTGCTCTTAAACATAAATATATTCACTTATCGATAAAACAATTGTATTCGAACCAACCGAATTGTATACGTACAGTTATAATTCATTTACCGATTGAATAATTGTGTTTCAAATTAATCGAATGTAATTTCGTATGCAGCGATTTTCTGCAGTTTTATATATTGACCTTCGATTTAGTCTGTTGAGCTGATCCAGAGTATCAGACCAGATTAAGTAATAAAATTTGAGCGAGATACGTTGAGGTTAATTGGGTGAGATAGTCCTCCAGTGTTCGTGTCCGGGATGTCTCAGTTGGAAGAGCATTGGCGGCTTCAGCCAATACATCCCCGGTTCGAATCCTGGCCCGGACTTTTTTCACCCAAATTGGAAAAATTACATCTATTATAATTAATTTACCGATTGAATAATCGTGTTTAAAATTAATCGAATGCAATTTCGTATGCAGCGATTTTCTGAAGTTCCATATATTCACCATTTATTTTTTCTGTTGAGCTGATCCAACGTATCAGACCAGATTAAGAGCCCACAATAGTCACAGAAAAAGTACTCAAAAAGACCCGGATGACCATGTAAAGTCTATGGGAGCGTTCTTTTCTAATATCTCGCTAAAATTTTAATATTTTTGCATGATTTTTTTGCACAAGATAGCTGAGGGCAATCCACAACCGGGCTAGTTTTTACTTTTTCAATTTTTGTTTCAGATTTTCTTTAAAAAAATACTTTAACTTTCGAAACCGGTTTAAACCGGTTCTGAAACTGAAACTATCGTAATATAAAAAATATATAACCAAAATCGAGAAAGTAAAAACTAGCCCGGTTGTGGATTACCCTCAGCTATCTTGTGCAAAAAAATCATGCAAAAATATTAAAATTTGAGCGAGATATTCGAAAAGAACGCTCCCATAGACTTTACATGGTCATCCGGGTCTTTTTGAGTAATTTTTCTGTGACTATTGTGGGCTCTTAAGTGATCGTTGAGGTTAATTGGGTGAGATAGTCCTCCAGTGTTCGTGTCCGGGATGTCTCAGTTAGAAGAGCATTGGCGGCTTCAGCCAATCCTTCCCAGGTTCGAATCCTGGCCCGGACTTTTTTCAACCAAATTGAAAAATTTACATCTTTTAAAGTTAGATACCCAAATGAACTATATCTTCAAATGATCGCTAAATGATTTCATCATCTTACAATATACCTAGTTCAACGCAAATAGTTGTTTCACGCCAGCGCAAAATTTATAAATGTGTACCAAGATTTTATTAATTATTTATTTTTTGTTCGAAGGAACTTCATGTAGCATAATTTTTTTACAACACTCTTGGTGTAAAATATTATATCTTTTTAATAAAATCCGAAAAAGGACCGATTAGAAAAAAATTAAACTAAAAATGATTTCTCAATACTAGATTATATTATAGTAATGATAAAACAGAATATATCGGATGATCCAAATTTCAGGAACAAAACTTAAAAATGAATAATTCGAAAATGAATCAAGATACAAAGATACGATTTGCACCGAACGGATGGAGAAGAAACCGGATTTTGTGTAGCAACGAAAAAAAAAAAATTGTCGGCGACTAACAAATGGCGCTATAGTGTTTTATTGCACCAAAAGATAATTTAAAGATGAAAAACATTTGACAACTTGCAAGTCAGCTTAATTACAGTTAATTAGTACTACAGTAAATATTCAATGTGCGGTCCATCATTTATAAGTTCAGCTGTGAGATCAACACCATTATCAACATTTAGTAGCATTTCTTGTATCATGGCAGACACATTTTGGCGGATGGCATCTTTCAGTGGTCCTAGTCATGCCGTTGGTCGCCAACAGAACTATATTTTTTGTTGCCACACAAAAGCCATTTTCTTTTTGATCCGTTTGGTGCAAACCGTATCTTTGTATCCTGATTCGTTTTTGAATCATTCATTTTTAAAGTTCGTCCTGACTTTTGGATCACCTGGTAAATACAGCATGAATACAAATTATCTTAAACTTACACTGTTAAAAGTCTGCAGCAAATTGTGAGTCATTTGAAAATTTAAGTGGATAGTTCTGTTTCAAATGGTCAAAAATGCTCGGAAATCGATTCAACTTCTGTACCTTTTCACAAATTAACTACTAAGGCAATTTAAATGAAATTTTTAGGACTATTAAGTATAACATTATTTGTTACAATAAGCTAAACAGATTGATGAAAAATATGTAAAATAATTAGGAAAATTTAATTAAGTTACTTGCTGGTTTTTTTCGAAATTACTACACGTCATTGCGCGCATGATATCGCGTGTTTATTTTAATTTAGGAATTTTAAATTGATTTAAATTTAAAGATAACACATTGCTTAACATCAAGAATTAAAATCTTTTAATTATCTTTATTTAAAATAAATTTATTTAATAATAAAATAAAAAAAGAAAATTTGTAAATTTTCTCCCACATTTTTTCAAATAAAATTTTTATTATTTAACATAATTCTAAGATTTTAATTCATTTTACGAAAGGGTATAATATTCATGCACACAGAAAACTTCGACTCATTGTATTTTAACAGTTTTTGAAAAATCAAGCGCGCAGTGACATATCGTAAAAAAAAAACAATAGGTAACTAAATTAATTTTTCCTAATTAACTTTAACAGATTTCATTAATCTCTTTTATTTATTGTAACAAGTAATGCTGTACGTAACAGTCCAAAACATTTCATTGAATTTGCTTCATTAGCTACCTTGTGTCGGAAGTAGGGAAATTGAATATGTTTTCTAGAATTTTTGACCGGTTGAAGGAAAACTGTTCCCTTAAACAGATAAATGAAGCTTGATCATATTATATAGGTAATATGGCAGTATAGTTGATCACATCATGATCAGGTTCGATTAAAATTACATTTAAACTGATATCTATAAAAAAGTCTAATGACTTAGTAATTTGTTGCAAATAAATATCCGTACATATTCTTATATTCTGCGTCTGTCTTTAGTATCACTGTTCTTATACCGCCTAATAATGATTTTAAAATTATGAAATAGGCAGGAAGAGATTGGATAGGCCTTCACTTTATTGATATGACTGTTAAAATTACAGGGTTAGACAAATTTTGATTAGCGTATCTAAATGCATTTAATCTACCAAGTCATATCTTGTAGAAACCACCTGCCGCCGAATCAATTTTCTTAGTTAATTGGAAGATTTGTCATTCTATTTTGCTGCAATCAATCGTATGAAAGCATGGACACAAATGTAAATTTACGAGCCAACAAGTAAAATCGGTTTTGCTGATGTTTTTTATAAAATATGTTTCTTAGAAGACCAGTTGCATTTAGTGTGATAGTTGTGTTTAATCTAAGCTTTGAAATTAAGTGGTCAATTCGTTGAGGGGATGATAGTTTGTGTAGCAACTTCTCTGTCTAAAATTGTAGTAGCAATATTTCATACTAGATTAACGCAATATTAACATTATATCATGGGTATACGTAATGCAGAAATTGTAAATTACAATACCTATTAGTGTCATTTCAATAAATATGGAAACATATTTTCGATAAATTGGCATTCACTTGAAAGTTTTAAAACACATGTAAATCAACACAACATATTTATCTCGTTAGAAGCCAAGAACACATTCCATATATTACAAATTTGTATCATTATTTTAAATTTAAATATAATATTTTTACCCTTCCCCACATCCCCGAAATGAAAAACCATGTTGTTTGTTAATGAAACGTTTTTCTTAATATGATATAACATAGCAGCCAACTGTCCCGTATTTTTAATAGCACTGATTCCGAATAGCCAATCTTTGCTTTTAAGGCGCGTTTGTAATTATGTAAATAAATATCAGCTACAGTTAGGTTACTTATATCAAAGTACAAACAGGAATAATATTTATGAAGCTATACCTGAATATAAAATTTAATGAAAAAATTCGTGCTTTAGTTCTTGAGATAGAACTATTCCAAGAATTGGAGAGATTCAACGTAACAGCACCATCTGTTGGGTTATTGCATCAAAATATAAACATAATTAATTTATATCACTGATTTAATTAATCTGAAGTTTGATGAAAATCCATGCATTAATTCTTGAGATAGAGCTATTGCAGAATTCATGAAAGAATGCAGCATAACAGCGCTTACTTTTGATCGGTTTATACCAAAATATAAACAACATCGATTCATGACAAGGGCTAGCTGAATCTGAAATTTGAAGGAAATAATTGCATTAGTTATTGAGATACGGTTGTTAGGTAAATCGTAAAAAAAATGCCGCATAGAAGTGCTACATGTCGAGCGATTTACACTAAAAATTAATCAGAAGCAATTTATTTTGAACATTTTCCGAATATAAATTTTTATTAAATTCCATCCATTAATATTTGAGATAGAGCCACCTCAATATCTATGTCCTATACTGTCATATAGACTGACATAGTCACAGTCTCATAAACAAAAATTTTCTAAAAACATTAGTTTTTGGGAATCTCTGCCCACTGAAATGTGTCAATCTTTCAAAATATGGAACTCAAAAATTTTCAAGAACGCAATACCTTCTTTTTGTATAGATAGAAGAAAGTAATAAAAATTTACTCTCCAAATTTGTTTCAAAAACATATGAACAGACTGTGACAGAATTTTCGGTTTGAGGGTGAACTTGTATAATATGATGAGATTACAAGTTTTTCTCTAAACAAAATAAACTCACACTGCACGATACCAGTTTGTAATACTTCACTTAGATGAATTGGGCATGTAACTAACACACCAGATTGACAATAATGAGAAGTTTCGGGGTTTCCCAAATATGACTGAAGAATTTCAAAATTCAACAATGGTGAGACGTATGAAAAACAAATTCTTGCAGAAAGGGTTATGTATGATGTTTGGAGATTTTGTACTGTGATCCTTCATTTTAGTAGGAATTTCAGATAATATATGGCACTGACAGTATTTATCGCTCCTTCTTAAATATATTTTCGGTACTTTGGGATCTATTCATTACATTTTAATATCATTTTTTCGGGAGAGAAAGAGAGGACCAAAAACCAATCCTGGATTTTCTGTTTAATGCTTTCAGCGCCATCTATAGTTCCTATTTGTAAAAAAAACGTGAAACTCAAAGCAAAAAAACTCCTCATATCATACAAAACTTTTCTGCATTCTTTTTAAACATCTATGACCGTTCCCAAGTTACTGAATTTTAAAATCCATCAGTCACTTTTGGGATATCTGGTAATACGAATCTAATACCCAATCTTATTTTTTAGGTCAATATCTTTAATAATGAAATTTTTTTCCGTTCCTATCGCTATTCTTACAAAGGAAATCTACTGTAGATACAATCGATTTCACATTGTTTTCAAAATGTGATTTTTGCAATTTTTAATTCGCTTATATGAATTAGGCATGTAAATACACATTAGTTAGGCAAAAATTCCAAATTATCTAATTTTTTACGTGAAACCTCTCAACTAATGACTTTTTCCCGCTTAGCTTGCAAAAGATTCAGAATGAAGTTTTCATTATTTTCGGTTCATTTATATTGTAAACATAATTTTTTTCTTATAATAAAAAAGCATCAAAATAAAATAATATAAAATAAAAAAAAACATAAAATAAAAACATATGTACTTTTAAACTCTGAACTGTCGTGCCCGAGACATTCTCGGGCTGCAAGCTTCACAGCTTTTATTCAGAATTATTTGATTCCCACCAGTTTTATAAAATAGTCAAATTGATTTTATTTTGGTATTATTTTATTTGCCATTAAATAAGATGATATTTTTTTAAAAAGGGGTGGCAATAATCAATCTGAATTTTTAAACCGTAATTTAATATGACCGTTAAGGGCTTAATGAACAGTTAAATTAGATTTCTTTTTTTCCTCAGTAAAACAAAGGACCTCATGCACCGCAAACTACAGCATAGAGTTCCTAACCAGCTCATGTATTTTATTAAAATCTGACTACATGTTTATATTTTCCAACTACTCCTCTTAGAATATGGAATGCAGCTCGATTAAACTAACATCATTTATCCAGATAAATCCGAGATTGTCGAGTAAGTTCTAGGAATTAAAAAAAATGAAATTACTTTTTAATATATTAATATTTTCAGACTTTTTTTGAAGTATCGTTGAAATTGTTATATATATATATATATATATAGAACCATTAGATAATACTACAAATCAACATCAATTACTGTAAAAATTTGTTAATGCCAAACCATATCACACAGAGGAGCTGTCAGAATTAGAAATAAAATTGAAAATGTGGTTTTTAGCTCGTTATCAAGGGCAATACTAAATAGCCACATTAATTGCGATTAATTTCTGAGTGGAAATCAGGATAGACCTAAAAATGATTTCCACATTGCCCGATTAATTGCAAATGAGAACTTATTTCAAAGAAAAATAACAAGAACATCAACATAGTAATTGCAATAGAAAAACCATTTCAAAGAAAAAATATTAGAAAAAACAATGAAACTGTAATTAAATATTTATAAAGATAACTTACAATTATCAATCGCAACCATAATGTCCATAGAGAACAACAAATAGAAAATAATAATATATTTGAAGTAAAATTGATTAAATTAAATAGAAAAATCATGTAAATTGGAAATAATTAGACAGATTAATTTATATAATAGGTTAGCTTACAAATATCAATTTCGACCATGTGATAGCAATACAATTTTGCATTCAGTCACATTAGACAGTTAAAGTGCAAGTTAAAACTGTAAAATAGTTTTTATTAATAATAGATATTTAAACAACTAATATCAAAAATAATTATTTACAAAATATAAGTAGACAAATAATTTTTTTAAACATAATGATAATCGTTAAACTATTTAATACTAATTACATGTTTTAAATTATAATTATAGAATTAATTGAATCGATTGATATCGATAAAATTATCCTGTGAGATAGATAATTTCTGACTACTTAAGCATCAGTATCGCCATCTATAGTTACTAAATACAATTAAGTAATGCAAATACTTATTTAACTATAAAAACAGAATCTTAAAAGTTACAATATTTATATATAATACAGGGTTGGAAAAAACATTTCGTTTTTTTATTTAAAAAAAAAAAAAAAAAAAAAAAAAAAAAAAAAAAAAAAACATAAAACAGTATTTTTTAGTTGTTTAAACTAGGGTTTTTTGGGAACAACCGAATATCTATTTGTAAGCAACCAAACTACAGTGGATTAAGTGGATATTAGAAGAGAAATAAATATTATTTTTTATTTAAACAGTTATCCTTTTACATAAAATTTATCCCTTTACATAAAATATAGACCAAGTCCCACTGTATAAAATTAGAAGTCGGAAATTAGAGAGACAAAATATATAAAAATAAAATAAAAATAAGAAATATCTTTAGTAATTTTCAAATGATTAAAAAAAAAAACAGGGGATGTAATAATAATAATCATACAATCTATTGTAATCTATTTTTATTATATTAGTAAACAACATATAAACAGATGATTAAGTAGAATTTTATAATAAAAAAAATAATAATAATTATAAAAATTATTTTAAGTTAACAGTTATTCCTATACATATAAAACTGATCAAGGCCCCCTGTATAAAATTAGAAGTCAGAACTTATTAAAAAAACAAAATAAAATAAAATAAAATAAAATAAAAATAAGAAATAATTGTAAACATACTAGTAATAGACTAAATAAAATAACTGTAAAAATAACTAGAGGATGTTGTAAAATATATAAATGGTTTAAACCATAATTAAAACCAACTGACATAAGCAGTGCCAACCCTTATTTAAAGCAAAAATAGGTAAATTAATAATTGATTATATTATTATAAAATATACCATCAAAGTTTAGCTTACTTTTATAACTAAAATAAGAACTTAAAAAGTTTTAATAGTAATAAAATGTTATATTAAATAAACAACCATTGATTAGCCTCAAATTACATAACATATTAAATCCAGAGGAATAAACAAGGAATGCTATAACATTACATTACCATAAATAATAAGGTTTGGTTTGGTTTATTTTTGTCGTCCGATTATCTGCGCTAGGGATATAGGACCAGGGGTGGAATGCCCTTCGTGGGGGTCTTTCTAAGGGAACCTAACCGGTATTTACGCAAGGTTCGAAGAAAACCACGAAAACTCCGAACGGTTAGGCCGACAGCCGCGATTGGGTTCGAACCCAGCACCTGCTGTCTACCAGTTGAGAGGTCCGTACCTCTCGGCCACTGGTGGGGCCCATAAATAATAAATTAACACTACATTATTGTTGCACTGCACCATTTTCCTACCGCCAACACCTTTATTTTATTTTTTATATAAATATTAACATAAGCGTATATATTTTTTCCAGCAGCACCACCCAACCGCCTTAATCTAACATCTAACCGCCCATCCGACCTATTAATTAATTTTTAACACACTTTATAGTTTCTTATTTTTTGGTGTATTTTATATATTTTTTTTATATATTTTTTTATATATATTTTTTTATACGCAATATGTTAAAAGTAACTCACAATAAACACCCTACTGCAAATGATAAGTAATAAAAGAATTAATTGTGTATTAAAGAGTAAATGAATTTCTTAGGAAATCCATGATTTATCGCATCATATATTAATTGTTTAATATTTTTATTTATAAGATGAGGGGAACATAACCTTTTGATTCTGAACAAGTGATTAAGGAGTATATTTCGATAAATAGAATTATAAAGGAAGGATTTAAAATGAGTAAAAATATTAACTTTAAATTTAAAATCTTTACGTTTATCATATAGATCAGTTATTTATTTGTTATTCACTAATGTAATTTTTAAATCCCAAAAAGTTTATACTATTGTTTCATAAAAGGTTTTCCGTAAGTTCCAGATTAGGAGAAATTATAGGAAAGGAAGCACTAACGATATTAGTGGTTTCAATTGAAAAATGATGTCATCAAAGTATCGAAACATAAAAAGATGTTCATTACAATAACTGCGTTCATAGTAATATAAGAATAAATCGGACAAAATACTTCACGAAGAGCCCCCTTGAGGAATGCCTACTTTTTGTATATATATATAGTATTATCTTGTAAAATAAAATTATTGTTTATAATGAAATTAGTTATGTGCAAAAATATGCCTCATCCATATAATTAGGAAGAGTTAACTGATTTTTAAATTGTATGAATAGTTTATTAATGATATTATGAAGGTCAACGAGATTGATATTATTAAAAAGATATTTAAAATCATAAGTTCTTATGTCTTTAACACTTTTAAGTTCTTTAATTATGCTTACCAGTTGATAACTGTTTTTGATACAATGTGTATTATCTTTCGCTATAGTATGTTGATTGTATATATGATATCTGATTTAAAATATCTAATAAAATATTGTTGGCATAATTGTTATATGTATTACATCCTATTGTAACAGTTCTAAATTTAATGGGATTCTTATGAAACTTAGGATTTAGCACTAAATAAGGATAATTAAAGTTAGTAGGTGTAAAATTTAAGAGTTTATAAAAGCTATTAATTTTGCGATTATTTACAATGGTGTCATCATTAGTTTTATCGAAAGAATTATTATAGGAATAGATAATGTTAAAAGATTGTGATAATAAGACTTACAAATAATAGCATAGTTATTTGGGGATTTATCTATATAAGTAATTACAAAATTCTGTTGCAGTCTATTAATTTGTTAGAAAATGTGACGAGTATTCACTTTAATTAGCTCTGATACATTTTTATTAAGTTCTTGAGTTAACTTATCTATAACTAATCATTTCCACTGGTGAAAATAAGTGATAGGTTTATTATAGGTAATAGAAATTTTATAAATAAATAAGTCTATATCATAATTAAATTGTTTTAATATTGATTTTATATTAAGTGTGGATGGAAGTCAAAATTTAGTGTCATAACCCATTAATTTTCGTAGAGTATAATCATTAACAATATTCAGGTTACCAGTAATTATATGACCATGATCCTTATTCATAAATGGTTGCATAGTAGGATCTTTGCAGTTACAAGGAAAGGTACTAGTGGCAGTGGTATTTTTGGAAAAGGAATTATAATTAAAGATTTTGCGTCCTAAAGAAATCGGGTATCTGAATGTTCTAAATATTTGTAAATTTTTTATCGGAAATTCACAATTAGTATCATTGATTATAGAATTTAATATTAATTTTTTTAATAATATGATTAGTAAAAGTAATTAAAATTTGTGTGTTTGCATTTTTAATTTTAGGTCTTTTTTGTAAATTGATATTGAATTTATTGACTCTTGTCATTATTAGATCAAAGAAAAAATCTGTGAAATTCATATTAAACTTTATACTTTGAAATATATTCAAATACTGTGGAAGTTTTTTCTTTTGTATAGCAAAAATATATTTTCGAGCTATTAACCAATTATAACTAATTAAATAAATTCTATGAAGATCATTTAATTGCTTTATAATAGATTTTTTAGATATTATACTGGATGATGAACCTTTACCTCGTTTATTACGAGTAGTTTTTTTATTTAAAAAATGATTAAGAGTGGGATAAATAAAAGAATAATCAGTTGTATTATTTATTGATGAAAAAACTTTAATATTTCTGTTATATACTTCAGTGTTAAGTCCATATGGATAAACTGTATTTTAATATTGCATATAAGAAGATTCTAGAAATAAACGTTCAGATATATTTTTATGAATGTTTAAGATGGACAGTGTTGTATTTTTAAAGTTATGTTTATGAAAATGTTTAATTTCAAAAGTAGATTGTTTATTCGTGGACTTGTTCTTATCCGAATCTGAACGATGATGGTTTATACGTATATGAAGTGGACCTGAGGTGTGTCCTATATACTGCAAATTACATATATTATATTTTATGCTATATATAGCATTGAAGCTTTTGCAAAATGCATGTAAAGCATGATCTGAAACAATCTGTGACTGTAAAGCATATGGACAAGTCTTGCATCTCTTATCATAACATTTCCTAAATATTAATGGTGGTGGAGGCGAATAAAATAGGTCACTGGATGTCGATCCAGGAACATCCCTAATTATGTTCCTGTACCGGGCACTATACTGCGAAGCTAAGTATATTTTGCCAGGAACAATAAATTTACTTAGAACTGCCATAAAGAGTAAAGATATACGCTAAAGAATACCGCTAAAGATGATTAATAAAAATATACAATAATATAGAATAATGAAAAAACCATTGTTAGAAAAAGTGAAAATCTAGATTAATAATTATAATTCTTGAATATAATAATAAAGTATATACAATATGCACAAGAAAAAAAAAATATATAAAGCAACATGCTTTAATCACCATAATATATGAAAACCTATATATATATATATATATATACATATATGTATATATATATATAATAGAGAATTAGAAAATAGTATAAATATGTATGACTTCAATTTTATATTAAAAAAATCATTTTTAATTTGAATAAATGGTATAGAAGAAAATTTGATTAAAACAAAAATCGAAGAAAAATCAAAGAAACAAAAACGTCCCTTTCTATATCTAAACTTAATGAATAAAATATAATTTACAAAAAAAAAAAAAAAAATATTTGCAGAGATATTGGCATTTGAACATGGTAGGCGTTTACTATTTTATTTCAAAGAAAGATTTAGGGGAATAATTACTGACCTGGATTCACAAAAATGGTGCTAAAAACAAACAATATATTTAATTAGTTACTTTTGAAAGATTGCAATTAAAAATTCTCAAAAATGTGCTAAAAGTAAATCTATTTATCAAATGAAAATTACTTTTAATCCTTAAAAAGTATTTATTTTTAATTAATAAGCTTTAATAATATTTTTTAATTTACCGTAGTGACGTTATTATCTTTTAATGAGCATCGAAATTAGAATTAAATCCTTAAAAGAACAATACACATTTCTCAAATAAAATTTTGTGCCAAAAATCTGAGTCTCATTTTTTTCTGCAATATGTATTACATTTTCATTTTGTCTACTATATAAATATAATTTATTATTTAAAGAATTAATGTTTAGTAAAATCAATGTTACACATTTGTATATGCAAATGTTTATTTATGTACAAAAATATGGGATGTTCTTTTCCTCAAGAAATCGGAAGATCCTATGGTATGCAAATGCAACGCATTGGGTTAGAACTCAGTTAGTAAGAACAAAAGAAAAATTCTGGTTGAATCTATTATTAAATGAATTATTATACATACAGAGGAATAGGTGATAATATTATCAGGAGCTAAAAGATGTATACAACAAGGCTTATTTTTCTTTTCTTTATATATTAAATACAGCCTCAACTATAGTTTAGAGAGCAGTTAATTATCAGTTCCTTCATTCGATGAATAATATAGTCAAAGAGCCAACCGCACAAAACCCTGAATCATCGAGCACAAGAAAAAACCTTTATTTTATGGAAGAGTACAAGGAGTCTAATTATCCTTGTCTGCCGGAAGCGAAGTGGTGCATAAACTAAAAATCGATACCACTAATGGTTGACTCATAGGATTAGCATTGTGTTCTTCTGGACCCAGTTTCCCGTGTTGTCATACTATTCATTATACAGCAAACAAAATGCTAAACCTACGAGTTAACCACTGGTATCAATTTTTGGCTTATGCACTACTTCGCTTCGGCAGACAAAGATTATTAGATTCCAGGTATTACTACTCTTCCACAAAATAAAGGATTTTTTCTTGGAATAATAGCAGGAGAATAGTTAATCCGAAAACATATTATGCTTGTGAAAAACGGAGATAATATTTATATTTTCAATTAACTACATGCTGCTGCTACTCTGTTGACAAAAACTACCGATAATTAATCGCTTTTGTAAGTATAGTTGTTACATGCTCGTTGTAAATCGAAAAGAAAAGATCTCGTTTGATGCATTAAAATTTCTTTAACGATTACCGCTAAAGGAGAATTATTTTAGAGTAAAATATAAAGGAATTAGAAAGAAATAGACCTTTCTTCTGAAACACGATGACTGAAACAATTAAATCATATTACGAATACATATATCATCACATATACAGTAGGCTGGATCGAATTTTTTTTCACACTGTCAAAACCTACCTATGCGGAAAATATGTTCTCTTGGATGGAGGTTAAGGGAAAAATTATTTAAAAAATTAATTTTAAATTTTACTGTTGTTACATTGAGGTTGAATTTCGAAAAAAAGTGAAAAAAGACCTAATTTTGGCTACAAGATTTTTGATTAAAAAATAGTACAAAAAATTATCCAAAACCTGCCTATGCGTAAAAGATGTTATATTATGTGCTGAGTATGAGAAAAATAATTAAAAAAATTAATTGCAAAATTTAAATCTTCCGCAATGTGGCTACATTTTTTGTATTTGAACGTTTTTACGGTAAAAGATCAATGTTTTTTTGTAAAACAAAATATTACTTTTAGAATCTTTAACATCTATTGCAATGAGGGGATATTTATTTGATTAGAAGATTAAAACTTTAGTTTTCTATTTAACAGCGTATTTATTATTAAATCAAGAAAAATCGTCAACATTATAATTGGCGATAATGACGTTTGGTATTGAAAATCGGCATGAGATTTTGTAATTCAATTCGATTTTTATAAAACCGTCTCTTATATATTGTTCATACACAACAGAAAATGCTTCCGTGACTGTCTTGATTATTAGTTTTGTAAAATGAGCGTTGTGTGAATATATACTATTATTGATAGTAGATGTTATTGCCACAGGTATGATTGCTGGATTTACTATTGCTTCTGAAATCATGTCCTTACTAAATCCCTCAGTTAGTGGAGGTTAGACACATTTTCCTATTTAATTAAATGTATGTAATCCATCGAAAAAGGCCAAAAGCTGGTAAATGGAAAATATAGATAATATTTAATATAATGATTAGGATTACAGACCGTTTGATTTCACTCTTGCGCTTTTAGAATTTATCTACTGACATAAATGAAAGTACAAAAAAACTTCTCACATGCAGCGAATATTTTTTTTTATTTCACCAGTGAAACATTTGTGCCCAGCCGTGGTTCCATCCGCAATGCGAAAAGATGACGTAGTAGACTCATTGGTGCGTTACTAGCACACAAATCATTGCAGTGGGCGCTTAAAGATCAGTTCCATATTTCGAATAACAGATTCTTTAACATCTATGTTAACAGATATTCCGTCACAACCGATCGCAACCAACTTTGTTACATGTATATTTTTGTTAACGCATGACAAAAAAAATGTACGTCGTGTTTTCAAATTGTTTGGCACTCTCCCAGAATTTACATGTATGTGGACCATGTATTTGGAACCAAGCTCTTTTTTCAAGCTCAAGTCTGCTTTCATTATGATTTTTCTTCTGTTGTCTTCTAGTAATGTAGTCTTTTCTTTGTACCCACCAAAATTTAAAGAAAACGGTCATGATCATAATCTTTTACAAATGACTAAATCGAATGACTAAAACTAAGTGGTCTTTGGTTTTGTTTGTCATGCCGAATTTTTTTCTGTCAATAGCATTCGATTGATAGTTTTGTGAGATAATGCCCACAGCTTGAAATGCACCTGACATAATAGCAGCACCTGCTCGATTGAAGATGCCCAAACTGTCCAATATTCTGACTGATGCCAATTTTCGTCACTACAGGTGGTACTTGGCATCTTGCTCGTCAGCATTTTGGCTTTTCAATGATAGCCGATGACGCAGAAAAGTGAGTTTGCTTGCACTACTTCGGTTTAGTTTACACCAAATATTCATATTCATATTCAAATCTATTGAACTGGAAATAATTAGGCAGTGTTTTCGGAAATGGTCCACAAGACTTTAATAGCTTTCACTATCTTATTTTGTTTTATAAGAATTAAGAATAGCGCAATATTTGTCATGAGACAATTTAATTTTTCTTAAAATACTGCAGTGGTAAATTATTGAGATTGAATCTCATTTACATATCGCTTCTAACTTATTAGCAATTCTTTCTCACTGGTAGGAATTAAACAGATGTAGACCGATTCCTTGCTTCGATTATTTATTAAATACCAATACAGTCGAACCTCTATACAACGAAACTCCATACATCGAATTTCTCCATATAACGAATTTTTAGTAAGAACGGTCCCCTTTTCGCATGATTACATTAAAAACAGACTCTATATAGCGAAATATCTATCTCCATATAACGAATTTTTTCATAAATTGATCTTAATTTATTCGGTTTTAAAAAAGCTTCGAAATCATATGGAGTCAATTTTCCATCACTTATTTTTGATTTATCGTTCAGTGGAGAGGTTTTTTTTTTTTTTATAAATATTACTTCTCTCCTTATTCTTTAAATCTAACAAGTTCATCCCACCTCCCACACACCTTTCAACATCCTTCTCAAAACAGTAAATTGAATTGTTACACATATAAGAGAGGAATCAATGAGAGCACATAAGAGAGACCTTCAAATGGAGGAAAATATGAACTACAATTTTTTATTCCTTGCTAAAATTTGAGAATTTTTTTTGAGAGCGTAACAATTGTAATTTTAAAATCAAAACAACAAAAAATTACAGATTTCTTCCTCTGAAATTTATGTAAGTCTTCCTTATTTGATTTTCATTAAGCTTTCAAATAAATGTCTTTTCTCTTTTTTGAAACTGCTTAAATAAGTAAGAAATAAAATGTTAGGTTAATATATACTTTTAAACATTTCAAATTCTTAATTAAAAAGATCAAAAATAATATTTGTTCAAAATTTACACATTAAATACTATTTTTAACATCATACTCTATACATCGAATTTCTCTGTATAACGAATTTTTTACTGGAACGATGGATTTCGTTATATAGAGGCTCGACTGTATATAAATTTTATAATGTTTTTGTAAAAGGAAGCATATTTAGTGGCATACCAAAGCCAGATCCAAGTAGCGGGGAATTCATATGTATATATATATATTTCAAAACCATGGTACAGTAATATTTAAAGTACACTGAGCTACACAATACACAGGCATACAAATCCTTCACTGAAAAAACTGGAACTGCTAGTTTTTCGAAACTTTAAACCACTTGCAGCAGTATTAAATTTCGAAATTAGTTTTTTTTTTTCACTTAATCTCCATGAAATATAATATGTCTTACGCAAAGGTAGGTTTTTATTGAAATTAAAATGATTATTTTGCATCAAAAAAAAAAAAAAAAAAAAAAAAAAAAAATTAGATCTTTTCCCATTTTTTCCAAATTTTATTGAATTTTCAAGTTTTTTGGGGAAGTATTAAATTTCAAATTTATTATTATTTTTTACTTAACCTCCATACGATATAACATCTTTTCCGCATTGTTGGATTTTAAAAATTATTAAAATTATTACTTTTTGACAAAAATCTGTAACGGTTGTGTGCTCGTACTGGGGGTTAAATGCAGACATAACTCAGAACATAAGATAAAAACAGTTTATTTAAAACGGTTAGGGCTCAAAGGCAGTGAAGCAGTTCTTGAATTTTAATCTCTAGTAACAATACTGAAGAATTAAACTTATACTCACAGCTCCGGAACTAACTCAATCGGGGCACTTCAGATTGCTTCTCACTTAAACTTCCGCTGGACAGCTAGATAGAACTTTATTAGACAGCCCGTGGCTGTATATATACTCTTTATTAACTTTGAAAATATTCAACGTAATCAATATTAACTCTTACGAACAGCAAACTTCTCGACTCGACTTCCAAAACTCCTTGTCGCTAACTGAAGGCTTGATAATAGTTGATATCACTCGATCTGGATCAATCCCACTGCTTGTCGTCACCACCTAGTTAGCTTCTAGTCACTACTAACTGGCTAACGCCGCTAGACAAACCACACACACTCAAACTCCAAGCTTTTATATGCTGTAAACTGAGATACTACAAATTTACATATTACTTCTATTCGGGACATAACTGTAGACTCCGAGAAAGACACACACGCTCTAGAAAGTTAAAGTAAAAGAGAGGATAGATGTCGCTTTCACGCTTACACATGTTAAGTCATTGACGTCAATATCTCAAAAATGCTAAAGTGCCTTTATTACAAAGGTCACTCCCTCACAAATCATCTAACCAAAATTCGGTCTTTTTTCATTTTTTTCGAAAATTCAACCCTTTTGTGGCAGCATTAAATTTTAAAATTAATTTTTTTAATTATTTTTCCCTTAATCTCCATACAATCGAACATCTTTTCCGCATAGGTAGGTTTTGAGAATAATAATTTTTTTTCGCCATAGACAATCGATCCACCCTAATATACAGGGTGTTTGATAAATGGTTTAGGAAGTAGCCATTGGACCGTTCTGGAAATGAACGCCCTTTATAATACTTTAAGCATTTAGTGTACGTTCCCTTAAAGCTCAGTCCAACCCATCCGTTTTTAGTTACGGAAAAATGGTTTAAGTCATGAAAATTAAAGTTTCATAACTCGATCAGTTTTAATGTTAGACGAATGGGACCTTTTTTTTTAACTTATTAGAGTAGTCGGAAAAATTTACTAAATATCACTTATAGGACCGGGGGACCTTATAAAAATCTATTTTTCGTAATTTTTTAATAAAATGTTTTTGACCTAAATCGCTTAAAAACAATTCTTTACCTTTTAAAAAGCATTTTTCAAACTGGAACTATATGTCTACGACTAATAGTTTAGAAATTACTCATTGGCCACCGTTGAGAATTGACACCCTTTATAATAATACATCACATCTATTAAAGAAAAAAGCAAATATTTTGTATATTTCTGTGTGTCGATTTTTATTACAAGGAGATTAATAAGGATGAAAACGGATAAAAACAGATAAATATGTAACGAAAAAACATACTTCTAAAAATAAATCCTTTTTCCTATTCTGCATGAATTTCTTTATTTCAAAAGACACACGAGGGAACGTAAACAAATGTCGTGATCTTTCCAGATGATAAGAAAATGTATCACATAGTTTACAGATAAAGCAAAATAGTGACTCACTTATTTCAAATGTTAACTATAAATACTCTTTTCTTAGGACACTTCTTGGATCAGGTTATAGATATTTACGAATTTTTATGTTATATATAAAATAAAATAATGTTTATAGTTATATTGTAAGAATAGATTAATCCAAGGTATTCAGTTTTTTTGTAATGCATATTATATTGCAACAAGTCACTGTATATTTTAAGTTGGAAAGATTTTGTGGAATATGTAGAAAAATAGAGGACAAAAAACTTGATTTAATACTGGTAAATAATAGATCCTGCTGTCATTTAGAGTACCAATATCTAATTTAGTTTAAAAGTATACATTTACAATCAACAAAGTAAGGAAAAAACTATAATTTAAGAAACTAAAACTCGTGAATATTTTAAAATATTTGCATTCGAATACCAAGTATGTTAGAGGAACTTTAAAAGATTTTTTTTTAATTCTTTTAAGGAATTTAAGAATTTTTCGCTTTTTTTTTTGTTTATATCCTGCAAGTTTTCGATGAAACTAAAATTTAAAAAAATTACATACTAAATCCCTGTTGGTTTGGCCTTCAGGCACAGATAGATTTTGGAAGTTAAGTATTATTACCTATGAAAACTAAATCAATATTTGAAATAAACACAATTTCGCCAATAAGTTTGAGGATTAGACTCCTAAACGTTTTTTGAAAATTGTCATATTCACGCACATACACACGTGTGTATACAGAATAAAACAAGTAGAAAAACTAACATAGAGAATCTCAAAATGTTAAAGTATGCGAATGTTTACTTAGTCAAGTTTCATCATGTTTCATTACGTTTTTTGTTTTTTTTTTCTGTTTTGTTTATACGATGTTATGTATCCAAAATGATGCAATGTTTACATTTTTTAAAATTTGTTAAACTATTTATGGCATTTTCAGATTTCACTTGGAAATCTTGCAATACAAACGTTAAAATGAAATGTTAAATTTTTTTTTCTTTTTTCTTTTTTTCAAATTATTTATTTTATTTTCATTTTTCATATGAAAATCTTGCAATGGAAAAGTAGTTGTTGTGGTACAATTTTTACTTTATTTAGTTATTGTTTGGAGCTGCTATTACGGAAAATTTTTATATTTTCCAGTCATTTTTCTGTAATAGTTGCTTTTTTCAGAACCATATTAAGGCGGTATTCAAAAGTATAACCCACCCCATTTCCAACATCTTGGGTCAATTTTACTGCATATTGTTTGTTTAACGAAACCATTATGCTTTGTAAAGCAAATCCGCTTAAAAACACAAATTTGTCCGTAATATTTTTCGGAATAGTTTCATTTTTAAAAGAAAACAATACAATCTCCGCGATTGACTTTTTAAACAAATATATATTTAAAAAGTTGGGTAGTTTAACACTGTTATAGGAGGACAGACGTATAGACAGACTGACTGACGAACCGTAGTACTACGTATTTTTATAATTATGAACGCACTTAAAAAACAATAATTATTCTGAAGCTAAATGCTACTTAGTTACTGCCAATGTAAAACTGCATATTTTCCACGTATTAATTGATTACTATTAAATCGATTGGTATTTCACATGATCTATTGATGTATTATTGAATAAATATTATAGATAATAATAATAAAAATAACTAATTCATTAACACATTAAAATAATCCATTTATTAGATAAATGTTTTGTAATATGCTGACCTAAAATAACCCTTCCTGCGTAGCATAGAAAAAGAAACTACATGCAAGACAATATAAATTTTCTCGGCATGTAAAATGTAGCAGTTTTGTGAAATATTTAAAACACGTATTTCACTTAGAAATAGAAATTTTTTTTTTTACATTAAATGTACACATTCTAGACCATATATAAATTTAAATTAATTAATTTCATGCATAAATTAATTTTAGAGAACTAATTAATTTTCTACTTATCTACATGAAATATTTTTAACAAGATGTCTTTTTGATGCACTTTTCTTAAAAATTGTTGAATGTATTACCTTAAAATATATTAAAGTATCAAAAAACAAACAGTTTAATAGTAATAAGAAGCAATTTTCAATTTGCTTGAAAGAATAAAATTAAAAATATTTTACTAATAAATTGAAAACTTTGAAAATATTAAATATGTTAATAACCCATGTTTCATTATTTTACAATTATCCTCACTCAGGTTTATTATGTTAAATATATTTTTTTTAAAGAAATAGCTTAGTTACATATTTTCAGAAAGTTTCAAAAGTTTACTTAAGCTACAATTTCTGAAACATTCTCCAAAGCATAAAAAAAGCGCATTTCAAGAAAAAGACAAGAAACTATATACACTCACATAATCCATGAGAAACCTTCCAACACCATAATCTTTTATGTCGTTATTTATTTAGCACTATAATCTTTTAATACAGTTTTTTAGAAAAATAATTAAATATGTCAACAATTTTACGTTCTATGTATTAAAATTATTTTTTTACAGACATATTTATCAAGAAATCGACTCACCTTAGTGATTATTCGTTTTAATATCTGAATATATTGGAATCTTTAAATAATAATATTGCGAAATTTAGATATGCTTTTTCATCAAAATCGAATAAATAAATCGTTAATTATAATGTTTTTGAAAATTGTATACAAAAAGAAAATCTGATTACTTAACCAAAAATACTCTTATGAGAATATCAAAAATCATACAAAAACAAAGCACATAAATGTATCATGATCTCTTTGTAAATGAAAAAGTTTTTTTCAGTTGGAAATGCGTCGTATAACTTTTATAAACAAAAGTTATAATCATGTAAATGATAAAGAATCCTCACATTTTTTCAAAATATTCAGCGTCGACGGTTTAATACGACGGTTTCCTGAATTTGACGTAGCAGAGAATTCTGTGTCCAAAGAAAACTAAGCTTTCATTAATAGACAGAGTATATTAATTATATATTAAGTTATTTTCAATGGCTTTGAAAATCAGGCCCGTAGCCAGGATTTCCTTTCGGGAGGGGCTCAATTTTGGAAATTTTTTTGATTTTTCAAAAGTAATTTGTATAATTTATAGCAAAAAATTTTAAAAGAATCAAGGCTTAAGCTAAAGTGTATTCCTGCATAGGATACTTGATAATCATGTCAGATATTGTTATTTCGTATTTATTTTAATTTTTGATGCAATTTTATACTTACAAGGGCACTTCCAATTTCCAAACCAGTTTTGAAACCGCAGAATTTTTAGGAAAAAAAAACTTAAAAAGCACAAAATAACAATGTTTGAGATGAGCATCAAGTATTCTATGAGAGAAACGTTTAAAAATATTGAAATGCAATGTGTTGGTGTCAATATTAGTAATTCGTTTGCACCCTAATTCATATTCAGCTTTTACTTGCTACATCGACACTTTTTCCTGAAAATATTGCGACAGGATTCTCTAATTTGCTTGCTTTATCCAGGAAAGCGAATCCTGGAAGATGTAATGGGAAATCTCTTCCAAATGGGAATGAATCAAATGGGAATGAATCCAATATTTAAATTTTGAATGAGACTTTTTACACGGGGAATAAAGACCGTCATATTGAAATATTCTTCAGCAGATGTAATTTGAGCATTTGTACGTGTCGTCTGTTTAAATGTTAGTCTTGGGATCTTTATTTCACTTTGAAAAATGTTTTTGCGAAGTTTTGATGCACAATTAAATATCTCGCAAATGATTACTATTGCATTTTTCTCTATATTTGTGTAAAACAATTAGAATAACTTTAGCATGAGTTACAACCGATATCATGACACAAAAAGTTTCTTGAAATACTCACTATGACTTTGTCAGAGAGAAAACCTTCTGATAAATAGTCGGGCTTATGAGAAAATCATTCGTCTCCTTAACTGTCAAAAAAACTTTAGCTGTTGAAGAAATGTTCCATATGTTTTTCGAAATATTTTCTGAGCTAAATGCAAATACATTTGCATATCTCAACAAGAGTTAATATGCTTTTATGCCTCACAATAAATTTTGTGTCACAAATGTAGGGAAGTCATTTTCTTTTGTTTTCTCGGGTATATGATACAATTGATTCTTGAAGTGCTAGATTTACCTTTAGGTGATTTTTAAAAAAGTTTTGACACACTGCTTTAACAAGTCCATAATACATTAATTATAAATAGAAGTTTTCATATATGTCCATTAACATTTCAAAAATATGCATTAAAATATTTAATTGCTATAAAGGACGTTAAATACTAATAATTAAGATCTTTTAATGTTTTTATTAGTATTTAACATCCTTTATAGCAATTAAATATTTTAATGCATATTTTTGAAGTCCATAATACTTTCGGATGACGGGAATTAGCATGCTGTTGGACAAGGCAAGACCCATAGGTTTCCATCGGGAGCGGTACCGCCCCCCCAGTGGGCGCTGGAGCCTTCCAGGGGGGCGGTAGCGGGTCTAGAGAAAAATGGGGGGCGTTAAGACAGTTAAGGGGGGCGGTCATGGCTCACTTGCCTATATAGGAATTATATAATGAAAATAGTTCATCTCCTCTGCATTGCCCAGTCCGTGACGAAAACCTTAGCTGCATCTTTAAAATTTATGCAAGCGAACTTAGATCTGCGGGTTAAATTTATTTTACTCGTGTCAAAAAAATCGCCGTGGAAAATGAAAAAGGGCTAAAATCGCGGAGAACAAAATTTTATTATATCAGTCTAAAAAAACTGTAGCTGCAGTTTTTTCATGAATGTCAAAATATCACGGCGGAATATGCATTCAAAAATTGTAGAGTACAAAATTCGCGATAATTGGTCGTCTGAAAGTTTTAAACAGAATTTTTTATTAACCTGTATTAAAAAAAAAAAAAAAAAAAAAAAAAAAAAAAAAAAAAAAAAAATTGAAATATAACTACATACTATGTCTGAACAGAGATTTTTAAACGAACCCGTGATTTGAATCAATTCAAGAAATTTATTTTTTCTTAGTGAAAGTGATAAAAATCATTATATCCATAAATTTGTTAAATTTAAATTTATTTAAACTTAAATAGGGAAAAATTTATTTCAAACTATCTTAATCATAGAAAAAATGGCGGCAGTACAAATTGAGTTTTTGAAATATGGATCTACGCACTCTTCTACAAATCACTCGTTGCCTAAGTACTTAATTTGTCAAAATTTTTTTTTTTTTTTAAATGAAGCAATGAAGCCTTCTAGGTTACAAATGCATTTGAATAAATGCGTGCTGATAGAAAAGCAGAACAGCCAAGTCTCCGGCTTTTAGTACACCACTATTATCTTAGTGAAAATATAGTTATTTTAAATCGCTCAATTGTTAAAATTAAATAAAGAAACATTTTTTGAATTTAAATATTGGTATCGAAAAAGCCGGAGGCTTGGCAGCTCTGGAAAAGGTATGTCCTATTTTTCAATGACTAAAAAAGAAAAATTTAGAGCTATCAACTATATAAAACTTTTTCTGTCGTCTTCTAAACAAAATGACGGACTACGAGCCTCATATAATAATGTATTGTTGATCGCAAAAATATGAAAACCACGCATAAACGGCGAGAAATTAATCTTGCCGGTAGTTAGAGAGATAATAAAAAATGTTCTTGATTATAAGAATTCACCAGATATCATCAGAAAAAATACCGAGTAATAATTTGGTAAAGAAGAATAGAAGACGAAAGGCATTGAAATATCATCATGCTATTAATTAAAGACCTACAAATTTTCCATTCAACTCGATGGATCAGCGTTATCAAGTAACAAAAACTCAAAGGGGAAAAAAATGTCAAGAGTTATTATTTGCAAAAAATTTGGAAACTAATGCGAAGAGAGAATCGATATTTATTACATGAAGTTAGTCCAAGAAAAATTACTTTTCGTAAGATCTTGCTACTGATGTTGCTCCAGCAACGACGGGATATCATAAGGTTTTATTAACACATTTGAAACAAGCAGTACTAAATGTACTCTCTATGCATTCTGTTATTCATCATCAGCATTTGTTTTTAAAATTGTTGAATGAATACCTGCATACGTCGTTCATTCAGTATTAGGGTAGTCAATATGAATAGAAGCATTTTATTGAATGACAGGATATTTTGCCAACTTTATAGTGAAAATCATTTTAAAACAAAGTGAAACAATTGTTTCACTTTGTAGTGCAGTTGCCACTATCACTTTGCGTCAAATTTGCAAAGTATTACAATTGTTTCCTGCTGCATACAGAAGTTCGTTGTCTTTGAAAAAGTATTTGTCTGAATCGTTTTTCAATACATTTAATTCAGTATTATACTTATTTGAAAACAGAGGTGTAAAAATACGCTAAAACCTGATTACATTAAAAAGATGACATCGATTATTTGATAGATCTGTTTAGAATCTTTAATTAACTAAATTTAAAAATTCTAAATATTTTTAATAAGGAATCAGATAATTGCAAGATGATGAGTTCAACTTAATTAAAACAAAAAACCTCATAGCTGTTTCCATGGGTAAACTTTTTTTTTTTTTGATCAAACGAAATCTAAGTAAATGAGAATGCAGCCACTTTGCCACATTATTCGCAGTTTATGAAAACAGGAATATTTACTTTGCAAATGCAGATACAGCAGTATCATCATATTTAGACGAGAAAATCGTAGAACTCACAGCAAACGAGAACTTAAAAAAAAATAAATAAAAAATAAATAAAAATTCAGAAATGGATACTAAGAGTTCTAATTTAAAAAAACAATACAGTTCTCTAACTTGGATTGTGAGCGAGATTACATAAAATTTTAATTGCTTTTCTTTCATCAGGTTTGCCGAGAGTGGGTTCCGTGCAGTAGCTAATTTACTGTATAAAAAAGGGAACAGACATCTTTGAACCTGACAATTTGTATCTCATGTTAAATAAATTGGAATCCAACATGAACAAATTGTTAAAACTTTATCAGCCTCAACCATTTTGGTATTTTTTTTTAAAAAATCTTATTGGTCTTTTGTTTATTTTTCAGTTTTTAATAAAAAAAAATTATTACATTTGATGGTTTTTTTAATTAACTTCTATTTTGTGATTCTTAATAGATAGATAGACAGATAAAATATTGGTAATATGCAACAATATTTTAAAATTTTGTATAAATAACTATTATGGAAGAGGTGGGGGGCGTTGGCATTTTTTTCTCTTCTAAAGGGGGCGGTGGTCCAGAAAAGGTTGGGAACCTATGATTTAACCGATGCCGGTGGCTTTCACAGTAAATGTATTTAATTTTTAGATAATCTGAAGAATTCTAGAATGGACCCTACTAACATGACGAAACTTTTGGCTACTTTGTCACGAATTAACAAGTCAAAACATAATTCATCATAATGCTATAATATTATTTTTCTGGGATTTTTGGAAGAAAAGGCATTTATTGGAACAAAACTTAATTTTTTTCCGAATTATTGGAGTTTGAGAATTTTTTAATAATCCACATATCTAACACAAAAGGCAAGCTGTTTTGCAATTGAAATGTCCATAGTTTCATCAGCAATTAAGCTATGACAACTTGCGTTATTTATTTTAAAATTAGTACTTCGGTAACTATATCCCAGGATATTTCAATGATTTCAATCTAAATGTCTGGGGTAAAGTAAATAGTACTTCTACAGATATTTATAATATCTCGATGCAATTCATTCTCTCCAGACGTTGCTCAAAACTTAGCTCAAAAAGAACGCTTAGCTAACAGTCTTTTTTTATACCAATTTCTGTAACGTTAGAAGATCGTCATCATGGTCACCTCTAAGTGGCATATTTTGTTCTGCACAAAATAAGATTTTTTCAAATATTAGTCCAAGAGCTGCTCTAATTTCTTCTTTTTCTGAAGCTTTTTGAAAACCCAGCAATGAAATAATAATTCTCTATTTTCCTGAAGAAATCTAAAATGGGTTTGCTAAAATGGCATACGGTGTGTGATAATCTAATTGCATATGTTTTAAGAAAAATATTTATTCTCTTTCCAATATTTGGAAGATGTAAAAACTAGTCTTCCCAATTTCTTGTGACCTTTCTTTACCTATTCTTTGTGTCAAAACAAAAAAAACAGGAATTACAATAAATTCGTTTTAGAATGTGTACGAAAAAGATATACCATTTCTAAATATTTTATCCATTTCTCTCATTTTTGTTTCTTCTCTACAGTTATTGGAAAACTGTATGTCTGTTTGTAAAATAAAATAGAATCAAAAATGTTTCTTTTTGTGGCATCATCTAAGTCATCTTTAGTTACATAGCAATATCGAATCGAGTTGCTTGCCATACTGTAGGCTCATAGCGAGTACCTGACGAATCCCCATCAGATTAAAATTGTCCCGAACGCTAACATCAAAACAATCCTCAATTTTAGTTTCTAAACCAGACTTGCAGCCAGAAAAAGTTGATATTATTGGAACTGGTTTTACATAAGCCAATTCAAGATTCAGTACACCCATAGTGCTGTTTTGTGATTTTGCAATTAAAAAAAATGGTAAATGTCTGAAAATTACTTTTGTCATTTTATATCATATTTTACAGTTAATTAAAAGATTCCATTAACAATCATTAACATTTTTGCTTCCATCCTATCTAGCCAATTGACAAAATGCTGTATTTTCCGTCATTTAATCCGTGTTTCAAAAGGCCTTTTTTAGACCAGAAAATTGCATTTGATAAATTCACTTTTTTGAACTCAGAATACACTTCATTTCAATTACTAAACTAAATTTCTGGCTGTAAACTGAACCAGTGTTGTTGCTTAAATTTTTACTGTATCCCTACACACAACTCAAAATGTCCCTATATTGACTATAAAATTAGCACACCCTAACCTGTCAACACACCCGCCTACATCTGTAGATTGGCTTCACAATGCAATTGGGGTAAATATTATGCAATTATATGTATGCTGACGGGCTAAAAAACTCTCTATGTGGCACTATCAAAAACTGCCTGGAAATCCCGACATAAAAGTATCCATCTCTAAAGTTGATAGTTCCAAAAAACGCAAAGAAAATTTCGCTGATAAACCAACTACTTTATTCACATTTTCTTTTTATTTAAAGATTCATATGCAAGCAATTCGCAGAAAAGTTGTTTAGTGAAGAGACTATATTGCTTTTCTTCGCACCATTACTTTTCATAAATGCATTCTAATAGTTTCTTTTTAATAAAAAGCGTTTTACAGTTATAACATCATTATCAAGGATGCTTTCTTTAAAATTATATTTTTTTTCCACATGATTTTAATAAGCGGCAATTAAAGATTTTGTCTCCTTTCTCTGTAAAATATTTTAATATTGACCGCTCTGAGTTTCCTTTATATGCGTGAAGATAAAGAAAATTAAGAAAGATCATAACATGCAAGTAAATGTTTGTCTCCTAAAGTCAAAACGCAATATGTGTAATAATTAATTTTTCTTAGTCAAATTAATGATATGGAATTATACTTAACATTACTGCGTATAAAGATAGCTAAAAATGAGTTTAAAAAAAATCATATTTTTAGTGCTAAATATCTATTAAAAAATATATCCAAATAACCAATATAATGTAGCATTACTGTAACTGTAATTGAATAAATGGATATTTTTACAGCTAAAAATGCAATTGATTTTAATGTAATGGAAGATAACAATAAACAAAACCTATTTTATTATCATAGAGATGATTTTAAAACTCTTTTTGAACTTTCGGGAGGGGCTTCAGCCCCCTTAGCCCCCTCCCTGGCTACGTGCCTGTTGAAAATTACTCTCGTGCTTAAAGTTTCAGTGAATTTCATGATATCTTTACATTTTCTTTATGCTAACATGTATCGTTTTCATTGGATTACTTAAAATTTCACTATACCGTGTGCCACATCTGGAACGTACATAAAAACACTATAATTCTCAATATGTGCCCTTAATTAGGCCTGTATGATCACTGTAACTGATCAAGAATACTACAAATGGTGGAATAAAACTTCTTTTGTTAATGTCAGATGGCTGCATTTGACAAAAAAATAAGAAATTATTACTCGGAAACGACAACAACAACAAAAAAATCTCAATCCAGCTGTTAAGACCAAATTTATTTTTAATACTTTTACTGAATATTTAAAAATGTTAATATTTAGAATGTTGCAGAGTATTAAAGAGGTAAAATAATTTAACTTAAGCCCATTTAATTACAATTTAAAATCCGAATTGTTAACAAAGAGCAAACTCCATAAAATATAAAATTTTAGCTGAAAATGTGAAATTTAATTTTTTTTTCTATTTTTTTTCATTATAAGACTGATATACAGATTTCAAGTATTTTTTTTTTTTTGTATAAAAATAGAAAAAAATGTACAGTGAAAGATTCAATGTTTTGTCACTTTTGTCAAAATGTACCATTCCATCCAAACTTCCGGAAAATTTAAAATAATGTAGTCACTTTAGTTTATAAACAAAATGCAATCATGCACAGTAATTTTCGTATTGTACCAGAAAAAAAAACATTTACCATGAAACAACTGTCTTATTTATCAATACAAAAACGAACTTGACTAGATACGTTTAACTTTTTTTTGATAATAAAGTAAATGTTAAAACAAATATTTAATTTATTAGTAAAATAGAGGAAAGCGTACAAAATGAATTTTTGTAACATAAAAAAGCGAGTTAATAATAAAACAAATTTCTTAATCATTAATATAAAAATAATTTGCATTAGAGTATATATATATATATATATATATATATATAATCGCAAATGGTTTTTGATTTGAAAATAGGATAAAAAAAAGTATTGATATTTACATTAACCCCCCAAAAAAGTAATGATAAAAAAAACAGCGGTAAAAAAATATTTTTTTATATCATCAACAGACAAATAAAATTCAATATTTTTTACTATTATTATTATTGAATATTCAGCCTGCATCAGAATGTATACAAAAAATACATTTCCATGCAGCTTATAGATAATGTAAAACCTTAACCGTTTAGACGCCAATGTTCCCATTTGGGAACATCAATTTAGAAAAATCTCAAAAAATTTAATTTTAAAGATATCTTTATGAGATTTTTATTTCATAAGCTTAGAAGTGTGATTGATTTTTTGAAATCCGTTTATATTGGACAATTTAATTTTTTAATATCGAAAAAAATTTATAAAAATTTCAAATTTTGACATATTCCATATTGGGAAATTGCAACGTTAATAAAAAATATAAAAATATAAAATAATTTTAAATTCATATGAGTTATGAAATAATAAGCTTAAAACAATATGTAGAATACAATTAAATCATGAAAAAAGATATAATTGAGTAAATATGAAGAAAGATATTTCGATGTTCCCATTTGGGAACATTGGCGTTTGACATGAACTTTTTTTATATGTTTGAACACAATGTAATTAACTAATTTTAAATGATATTTTAAGGTATTTTCTACATTAAAGCAAGGTATATTTGAGTGCAAAGATATTTTATTTAATATAAGATTCAAGTTTATCGAAAACCGCCCCCCCCCCGGCAAAAAATACAAATTTCATGTCTCGTTATTTCATTTTCTCTGTTTCTTTCTGCCTGCACTGATGACAGTTCTTGCTAATGATATCTATTTCTGCTGAGTACAACCGAAAAATATAAACAAGTGAATCACAGCTGTAGATTTTCAGGACCTAGAGTGGGGGGAGAATTTTGTTTACACGTGTCGGAAGGTCAATATCCTTTCCCCAAGTGTTTCGATAGGAAGGGAGATAATCTTTCTCTCAGAAAGGAATAGGTTGTTCTGTGTTTCTGTTGTGCGATTATTTTGTTCATAATGGATCACGCTAAACGTTTTAAAACTGTGGAAGAAGCTCTCGATTATTTTGAAACGCTAAATTCAGATGACTCTGATAATTCGGAAGTTGATATATGCATTCTTCCGCCAAATGAAAGTGGTGATATAACAGAAAATGAAGACATCAATGATGAAGATTTAGGTGAAATAATTCCGACGGATGTAACTGGAGAATTGGATATTTTGCGTAAAGATGGGGTTTGTGATCCGCCATCAACATCACACATAAGAATAGAAACAGAGAGCATGGGTAAAGGTGATGATGATTTGTCTACACGAAAAAAAATTAAACTGTATGAAAAAAGATGGAGTAAAAGAAAAGAATTTAATCACGCATTTCTTGATGAGGAACCAAATGATTTAAAAATTGATTTTCCAGAATTAGAAGATTTGAATCCTATTCAAATTTTTTATAAAATTTTGCCTAAGGAGTACATCGGAACATTAGCAAACATGACAATGTTATACGCTTGTCAAAAAGGAGAGAGAATTGCCATTGACGATACAGATATTACCCAGTTTCTAGGGTTGCTCCTCTTGAGTGGTTACCACTGGGTGCCAAAAGAAGATTATTATTGGAGCAGTGCTGAAGATTTGAAAGTTGATATTGTTCCAACAGTCATGTCAAGAAGGCATTTCCGTACAATCAAAAAGTTTTTTCACTTAAATGATAACTCTAAATTGAAATCAGATGATAAACTTGGGAAAATAGCTCCAATTTATGAAGAATTGGGGGAAAATTTACGTCAATTTGGAACTTTCCACAAAAAATTGAGCATTGACGAGTCTATGGTGCCTTATTATGGACACCACACTTGTAAAATGTTTATCAAAGGTAAACCCATAAGATTCGGTTTTAAAATTTGGATGTTGTGTTCCTCGTCTGGATATCTATATGCGATGGAAATTTATTCTGGTAGGAAGAGTGAATCATCAGGAATCCCTCTGGGTGAGGATGTTGTGACGCAGCTAGTCTCCACCATTACAGATCCGAGAAAGCACGAAATCTATTTTGATAACTTTTTTACATCGTATGAGTTATTAAGAAAATTGGCAGATTCTGGAATTAAAGCTACAGGTACAATCCGAACTAATCGCATCAGGCAATGTCCTTTACTAGACAATAAAAATTTGGCTAAAAAGACCAGAGGAGCGATGGATTACCGTAATGATGGAACTGTATTCATTTGCAGATGGAATGACAATGCAGTTGTAACAGTTGCGTCTAATCATCAAACGCATGAGCCTATTTCAAACACAAAGCGATATTCCAAATCGGCAAAAAAGAAAATTGACGTTCCACAACCTGCTCTTATAAAATATTACAATGAAGGTATGGGTGGAGTTGATGTCCTTGATAAACTTCTTTCATCTTACAGACCGCAGCTACGAAATAAGAAATGGTACTGGAACTTGTTTGCAAACGCTCTGAATATTGCTGCAACTGCATCTTGGATACTTTATAGAGACATTCATGGAAAGAATTCAATGCCACATTTAGAATTTCGCCGAGATATTACAATGAACTTACTGCGTTCCAAACCAAAACTTATATCTCAACCTGGACCAAAAATACATGTTCAAAAAGAACTTAGAAAAACTGATAACCATTATCTGATTTCTGCCTCACAAGGACGCTGTGCTGTTTGTCAAAAAAACTGCCGCAATATGTGTGTTGAATGTAACAAGAAGTTGCATAAAGGTTGTTTTCCCTTATATCATGGCAAATAAATTGGATAAAAGCTGTAAACAAAAAAAAAAGGTAAACAAATTTAATGTAAATTACATTTAAATTGTCAAATATTTTCATAATCTTTTACTTCTATGTCTTTTTTTCATTTGATTTTCGTAAAAATAAAAATCTTTAAAATCTATAAGAAAAGTACTCATTAAACGCCAATGTTCCCATTTGGGAACATCTAAAAAATCTATATAAAAATTTTTTTTCTTTAAATTTTTTTGTTGATTACTTATAATGGGTCTAGAAGTATACTTAATTAAGCAAACTTGAGTACCAGCTCGATCTGCATCATAATTCGGCGTCTAAACGGTTAAGTGGTGTTCACAAGATTTGAATAGAAAATTAAGCATTTAAGCTTGTTTATTCCTTTTTATCAAGAAATGCGTTTGGCAAAATGCTAATTACTTTCAGAGGCTTAACGAAGAATGCGAAATCTAAGATTTTATTATCATTAATTATTTTGAAACCACGGTAATTAGGTTAATTGTGTTATTTTCTTTTAAAAGGCAGGGAAATCTAGGAATGCGATTTTAATCTTTCTTAAAAGGGGAAGAAAAAATACTTACTAGCAATTACCGCAAATACATTGCAAGAAATCATCATTTAAAAGAAAAGTAATTTTAGTATGTTAATGCACCTGGCTATATATATCCTCACTTTAGAGCTTTTCTTACGCATTCAAATTAGTGAAAAGAAAAAACAACCGACATAAGAAGTGTAATAGTTCTTGACTTAAACTGTACTATTGGTTATAGATGTAAAGAAAATATGTGTAGCAATATACTTCTGAGAAATTTTTTCAGTGTTTTAATTAATAATATTTAAATAAAATTAATTTTTATTTCACAAGCTATCAAAAACTTAACGCTAATGTGACTGTAGTTTCTGTATGTATGAACGCGACATTTCTTTATAGAAATATATGATTTGCTTAAAATTATTTATATAGGCTCATTCTTATAAGAATCTTCTTTGATTATTTTGGGGGGTTCATTATTTAGGTATAAAAAGAGAATTGGGGCTAGTCCCCCAAAAGGGATTTTATTGCAGAATTTTCTATATTGCTTTAAATTTCATATACCGATTTATTCTAATATGCCGATATCCTGATAAGGTTTGGAGGTTCATTAGTTAAGTATAAAGGGGTCGAAAAGGTTAATCTCCCTTAATTTAGCTAAAAGACTTTTATGTGGATTTCTTTATTTATAGGCATTATCCATTAAAAAAAGAACGTAATATAAAATTAGTGTGCAGAGACTTTGAACACAATGCGATCAGTTTAACTCCACACTTTTTATTTATATATGAATTATCGAACGTAGATCGGCATTTTTTAAAATGTAGGAATTAAGTGCTTTAACTTGTAGATCCCTTATCTCTTTAAATGTTAATTAATAAAAAAAAATAATTACTTGATTTAATATACAAATATTTAAGCATTTTCTCCAATTCTATATATCTGAAAATATTACTTCCGTTTAAATTCACTTTTTGATTTCTGTACGTATGTTGTATGTGTGAAACATTCCACGGATTATGTTTAAATAATAAACACTGCAAACTCTACGTTGACAGCCTTTGTAACTTTGTGACCTTGTAAGAGGAAGTGTTTATTACTGTTTTGTATGTACACCTCATATTAAAAAAAATTATAAAATTAAAGTAAATTAATAAGAAAAATATTTTTCATTTATTTATTTTTGGTGCTAAGTAAATATAATTACATTACTTATACATTAAATTTAGAATATTTCGATAAGATTTTAACGTTTACAAAATATAAAATGTGGTACAATAAATTAGGTACATAGCTTTCTAAAACACATCAGAATATCTTATTTATTTACGCAACAATACTGCCTTATGAATGTGAAGTAAATGGTAGTTAATATTTTGTAGCATCCTCTTTAGCTTTCATAACAGCGTACAATCGATTCCGCATAGTACCGTATTTAATCGTGTATAACGCGCACTTAAAAAAAATAGGGCAAAACTCGTAGGTGCGCGTTATACACGGAATATTTTTTTACTGATGGATGTAATCACACAATATGCATATGAATTAAGAATTGTGTGTAAAGAAGACATAATTACTCGGAAAATATTATTTAATTGAAGTATTACTGAATCTTTTTTTCACTCCTTGCTCTTTTTTATGCATTAGCATTATAAAAACGCTAATTAGCAATTCTCACTGCAATCACTCACCACTAACCCCCCCCCCCCCCGTCATTCAATCCCTACCCGAAGTGCAAAAATGAATTTTCGCCTTCTTTTTCTCCTGATGTAATGTTTGTTTAGACTTTCTATAACAACTAACAATTAACATCTACTAATATATATATATATATATATATATATATATATATATATATATATATATATATATGATGTAATGATATCAAACTAAAGAAGTTTTAGTTATACTTTCAATGAAACAATTTGTTTAAAAATAGTAATACTAAAAATATTTTATATGTCAAGATATGTTTACAATTTAATCCCCATCCCCCCCCCCAAAAAAAAAATCCTGAATTATTGTTTGTTATTAATGGGTACCTTTAATCACTTTATTTTATTGTTTATCAGAAAAAAAAAAATCTTTGGAGATGTTCAAATAAATTTGGCAAGATTGCAAAAGCATTTAAAAGGTTAAAGAGATATACAACAAAACTAAAAAACATGAATTTTTAATAGTTTTCCAGCATTCATTCTTTAACAATCCATGTCTCAACCATTTGCGGTTGAGGAGAACGAGATTTGTGCTTATTGGAAAATAGAAAAAAAATATATTTATAAAAGTTGTAACGTTAAAGATTTGGATTTATTTCGAAATAACTTTCTTTACGGAATTTTTTTGAAGAAGAATACCAGAAAATTATTCATGAAATATATGTATAGCACAGTTTATTATTTTTTTTTATCAAAAATAAACAAGAATATCATAATAGATATTAAAACGATAAGCTTTTATTTTTAAGTATAGCCAAAAACGGTCTCTCTACGCATGCGCGAGCAAGTCATCCGGTTGTACTCATTATTTTCTGGCATTCAGCTATCACGTATTTCGCAAAACGCAATCTCTTCGATTTTTCTGCCTCCACGGCAAACAGGGCAGCTGCAGAAATGCGAGGACCAATGGTAGAAGACTGTACTTACTGTCTGTATACGTATATGAATTAAATAACACTAATAACCGACCCGACTATCTGAATTTTGCATGATCGACTGTAGAAGCAATAATAAATATGCTGGATAATGAAAAACTTATATAATTTATCAGTTCATGTCAATGAGATGGAAAAATGCTCTAAAAGTATTTTATTGACATATAAGGGATATATTTAAAAGAAGATAATCTTAGTATTTCCATTCATACTTCAAGTGCGTTTAGCTCACGTGTGTCTGCCTATGCTTCAATTACAGAGATGTGTTATAAATTTGGGGAGCTTATGTTGTGCAATAATACATGTTTGTTCTATGCATGTAGTGCAGTTTGCCTGATTTATTTCACTTTATTTTCATTTTTAAAAAAGTTAAAAATTGTGGGATGCATTAGTGCATTAGCCTAATGCATGTTTGTGTGTACTCAATTTAAAGGTTTAAATAGATCGAAGGATTTTAAGAGATTCAATGTTGTCTACAATACGGTAATTTTACTAATCCATTTTCATTCATGCATATATTGGTCTGTTGGTAAATATGTGTGACAAAAATTTTAAAGTTTCCAACAAATCTTATACAGGGATTGTTGCTGATGTACTGATGAAATTCCAATGGTTTTCTAACATGGAAATGGATACAGTGATATCTGAATACATATGTATTGTGTATGTGTTTTTTATTTTATTTTCATTTAGTACTTTTTTTTTCAATGGCTTACGTTGTGCGATAATACATGTTTGTTTGTTCTATGCACGTAGTGCAGTTTTCCTGATCTATATCTCTCTACTTTCATTTTAAAAAAGGTTAAAAAAATGTGTGATGCATTAGTGCATTTGCCTAATGCATGTTTTTGTGAACTAAATTCAAACGTTTAAATAGATCGAAGTATTTTAAGAGATTCAGTGTTGTCTACAATAAGGTAATTTTAGTAATCCACTTTCATTCATGCATATCTTGCTCTTTTGCATGGTCTGTTAGTAAATATGTGAGACGAAAATTTCAAAATTTCCAACAAATCTTATACATGGATTGTTGGTGACGTACTGCACAAAATTCCAATGTTTTTTCATAACATGGAAATGGATACAGAGATATCTGAATACATATGGATTGTGTATGTGGTTTTTTTTTATTCTTTTTCATTTAGTACTTTTTTTCAATTTTTTTTTTTTTTTTGCTGATTTAGGAAATATGCCTCATGGTTTATAGATTCCAATTATTTATGTGTTTTGAATACCACTATATTTTAGTTCAATGACATTTTCTTTTGCATTAATTTTAATTGTCGTTTTTTTCGCTATTTTATTGCGATGTTTTGACGAAATGTGCCTTTTTCCATCTTTTGACAAAATTTGTTGTTCTATCACAATCTATTTACCAAAATTTGCGTTTTTTGAGGTACCTAGACAAATTTTATGTATCTTCGTGATCTTTTGAGGAAATTTGCGTCTTATATGATACCAGAACAAAATTTGTCGTTTTCTTGAGGTCGTTGTGTGAAATTGGTCGTTTTTTCACGCGATCTTTCGATGTAATTTGCCGTTTTATGATATTTATCCTTTTTTCGAGATATTTTTTGCGAAATTTGTCGCTTTTTTGTTATTTTTGTGAGAAATTTGTCGTTTTTTTCGCTTTTTTTTTTTCAAAATATACCTTTTTCGCGATTTTTTGACGAAATGTACCTTATTTCCCACATTTTATCAAAATTTGTTTTCCTACAATCTATTTAGCAAAACGTGCGTTTTTTGAGGTACCTAGACAAATTTTATGTGTTTTCGGGATCTTTTAACGAAGATCGCATTCTTTATGATACCTGGACAAAATTTATCTTTTCCTGGAGGTCTTTTGGTGGAATTTGTCGTTTTCCCGAGGTCTTTTGATGAAACTTGTCGCTTTTTCTCACGATATTTCTATGTAATTTGCCGTTTTATGATATTTTTCGTGATTTCTTTGCACATTTTGTCTTTTTTTGTTATCTTTTTTTGAAAATTGTCGGATTTTTTGCTATTTTTTGCGATCTTTTGACAAAATTTGTTATTTTCTTACAATCTATTTACCAAAGTTTGTGTTTTTTTTAAGTACCTAGACAAATTTTATATATTTTCGCGATCTTTTGACGAAATTTGCGTCTTACATCATACTAGGACAACATTTGTCGTTTTCTCGAGATCGTTCATTAAAATTTGTCTTTTTATCTCGCGATCTCTCAATGTAATTAGCCGTTTTATGATATTTATCCTGTTTTCGTGTTTTATTTGAAAAATTTGTCGTTTTCTCGTTATCTTTGAGAAATTTGTCGTTTTTTCACTTTTTTTTTTTTTTTGCAAAATTTACCTTTTTTGTTATTTTTTGACGAAATGTGTCCTTTTTTCCATCTTTTGTCAAAATCTATTTTCTCACAATCTATTTACCAAAACCTGCGTTTTTTGATAATCTTTTGACCAAGATCGCATTTTTTATGATACGTGGACAAAAATTGACTTTTTTCTCGAAGTGTTTTCGTGGAATTTGTCATTTTCTCGAGGTCTTTTGATGAAACCTGCTGTTCTTTCTCACGATTTTTCGATGTAATTTGTCGTTTTATTTAAATTATCCCTTTTTCGTGATCCTTTTGCAAAATTTGTCGTACTTTTTGCTAAATTTACCTCTTTTTGTGATTATTTGTGATGGAATATCTAAACAAAATTTGTGTTTTTTTTCAGTCTTTCAACAAATTTTACATTTTTTAGCAATATTTTGAAGAAATTTGCTGTTTTTTCAATTTGTTGACAAAATTTGCTGCTTTTTCCATCTATTTGCAAATTCCAGTTGTTATTCTGCGGGGGATTTTATTTTGATAAAATTTGCTTTTTTTCAAATTTTTGACAAAATATGCTATTTTTTTGTGATTATTTCCAAAATTTGCGTTTTTTCTGGTACCTAGACAAATTCTGTGTATTTTCGCAATTTTTTGAGAGATTTGTCAGATTTTTTTCGCTTTTTTTGTGAAATTTATCATTTTTTGCGATCTTTTGACTAAATGTGCCTTTTTCCACCTTTTAACAAAATTGTTTGTTTTCTCACAATCTACTTAACAAAATTTGTGGTTTTTGAGGTACCTAGACAAATTTTATGTATTTTCGTGATATTTTGACAAAATTCATGATTTTTATGATACTTGGAGAAAATTTGTCGTTTTCTCGAGATCTTTTGGTGAAATTTGTCATTTTCTCGAGATCTTTTGATGAAATTTGTTGTTTTCTCGTGATTTGTCGATGTAATTTGCTGTTTATCTTTTGTAAAATTTACCTCTTTTGCAATCTTTTGACGAAATGTGCCTTTATTCATCTAACGAAATTTGTCGTTTCCCCTCGCAATCATTAGACTAAATATGTTGTTTTCTCACAATATTTTACATTTTTTTAAAGATCTTTTATAAATTTGCCATTTTTTCAGGGGTTTTTTGTCGAAATTCACATTTTTTTTCGAAATTTTTTTATGAAAGTTGGCGTTTTTCAAGACGTTTTGACAAAATTTTGATATTTTGTAATATTTTGACAAAATTTGTTTTATTTAAAATTTCTGGACTTTATTTATTTTATTTATTTTTAGTTTTTTGACAAATTTTACACATTTTTTAGCTATATTTTGAAGAAATTTGTTGTTTTTTGCGATCTGTTGAGGAAATTTGCAGTCCCCATCTATTTACAAAATTTCCGGGTGTTGTTTTTTTTTGGGGGGGGGGGAGAAATGTATTTTAACGAAATTCGCCATTTTTGTGATCATTTGCCAAAATTTGTGTTTTTTATGGTACCTAGACAAATTTTTTGTTTTGTCGTGAACTTTTAACAAAATTCATGCTTTCTTATGATGCTTCGACAAAATGTGTCGTTTTCTCGCGATCCAAGGACCACGCAAATAACTAAGGACCATATGACATGTAAAATAACACGTAACTGTCTTCAAAATTAATTTGCAGAATGCTCTTGACCCAATTTTTACGTATGGAGAATGTTTTTAATTTTACTCAAGCTGTTGTTCGTAGCAGAATTTTTTTGAAAAACTGTCAACTTGCCTGCTGAA